>OY992533.1:57353754-58615004 GCA_963921185.1 Dasysyrphus tricinctus | reverse complement strand
TATTAGTCAAAGACTCTCGTTTAAGGTAGACCTGGAAAATATTTTCTTTGTGTCTTGTTTTTCTCATGTTTTTTTTTCAAAATTTGTTTCTAAAAATAACATTTCAGTAAAAAAAAAAACGCCCCTCAAAGTGGGCGTGGCAAAATAAAAAATTGTTTGAAATGATTGTTAGAAGTCATAATTTAAACACTGTCATTTCCATTTGACGATTGAAAATCTCATGGCATACGGTAGACTGGTTCCATACAACTTGAACCACTGTTAAAGCATCGGCCAAAGGTTATATTTCTACATTTTCTCTCGTTACAATATTTTTGTTATTTTTTAAACACACATGGTCACCATAATCGAATCCATGATAAATAAATGGATGAGGCATGGTTGCAGTTGCACAGATAGAATAGGGTATGTGAGTATAAGATCGAGAATAGAAAAAAAAAATGTAAACCATCATCTACATTTATATCAAGAAATAAACACTTTTTTGTAAAAAAAAAAAAAAAAAAAAAAAAATCATCAAGTCTATAGGCTCGCATTAAATGTGTCTAAAGTATGCATACTCGTATTCATTCGTTCACTTACTTCCTGGTTTTGTAAATTCAGCGTTTATGTAGTGTCGTCATTGGAGACGTCAAGATATGGAATTTATTTAAGTTATAAGCATTTAAGTAAATGGAATATCATCAATAACAGTTTTGCAATTGATTGAGGGGACAATTAAACTAATCGTCTGGAGTTTTCAATTCAATTTGATGTTGTATTTTGGATTGATTTTCTATTGAGAGTATATTAATTTAAAATGTTTATTAATATTGATCGCAGAAAAGTAGCAAAATTGACGGGCATTTATGAATATTTTAGAGAAGAGATTATTATGAGTGGTTTGGAGTTTTTTTTTTTGTTTAACCTCTCGTTGCCCTGAAAGCACCTTATCAAACATTTCTCTATCGAGTTCAGTAGTTTAAATTGGAAGCCACCTTATCAACTGTTATTCTAAGAAATCAGGAAAACTAATAATTCGGCAACAAAGGGTTAAATATCAAAAAATAGTACCCGTTGGAATAATGGTACGTGGGTTGATTGGTTATTCCGTCAAAGGTAATCCGATTTCAGTCGGATTACAGCATGTTGGGAGAGAGTGATTAAATACTCCAAGATCATCATATCGTATCTCTTATCATAATGAAGTGTTTCTATTCTCAGCCGTTCGGATTCGGCAGAAAATTGTAGGTCTCTCCCAATCCTACCAAAAATTGCTACACGCACACGGGAATGCTTGAGCGTGTAAATCAGAAGGCCCGTGTTCTCCACGAGCGCTCCCTCACTAATACAAAATTTTTTTAATATTATTATTTGGCAACACATTTTCCCCGAACCGACGACACATAGCCAATATATGACAGCGATGAAATTAACATAATTTTGTTTTACTGGACAATGCCAACAAGTTAAATTGCCTCATTTGGAGTGAAGAATATCTCAAGATATCCTTTTAATCTTTCTACATTAATATATTTATTCAGACATTATTCTTATAATTCTTTGTGATTTATTACTTTGTTCATTTGTTGAAAATGATCTCAGCTTAGTTCGCCTTTCGGAGATTTATGAGACGAAATCACACAAGCGAATAGCAAGATGGTTTTGATTTATGGATTGTATTAATTTCTTTTGAATTTCGTCTCCAAAAGAACAGTTTTTTTTTTTTTATTTTTTATATCAACAAAGTAACCTTGAAACTTTCTAGACACCCAACTACCGATTACAGACATGATTTTAGAAGTAAACTGAACGCAATATTCTAAAAAGAAACCAAACTCCAAAAAATGTGATCAGACAAACAAAGAAAAAACCGGACGCCTTACATACTATGGCACTTAAATGAAATATGGGTGCCCCACCAGCTTTACGTTAACAGAAGATGGGATTGAAGAAATCACTCTCACAGGAAGAAAAAAAATATAAAATGGTCAAGATGTTAATTAAATTCACTCGGGGTGGTGGTGAAGGAAACACCATAGGGGACACACGTTGATGATAAACATGTAGCAATGAAAGCTTAAATTCGTTAAATGGGCACCCTCGGAAAACCTGGATCTAATTGAAAGTCGTCAAAAAGTCAAACCATCCGACTTAAATTTGAAGAAGGCATAGTCATCACAAGTTCAAAATCTAGCAAAATAGACGGTGGTGGTGCTGATGGGTTAAAGAAGCAGACATTTTTAAACACGTCCAGTGTATGATCTAGTTTCCACTAGCAGCACATTAGCTCGAACCAATAACACTGATATTAACCTTGTATTGACAGAATACTTCAACGTGATGATTGAGCTGGGAGTTACTGATGGTTAGATCAGTCAAAAGCAAACAAATGTGTTCGTGTAGAAAATAAGAAGATACGAACCTATCACCAAATTGAGTCGATTCTTTAAAATCTTTCGGTAAATACCTTCTTTATGTCAAAGAGTGGGACCTCCACTTCATTAATAAGTTATGATATTTCGAACACGAAAAAAGATGCAAAAACGCTTCCAGATGCCAAACGCGTGTTGAGAAAGCAAGTTGCAATAGCAATGTTAAAAATAACAAAAAAAAAGTGGAAATACAACATTTTGACATCAAAAAAGTATGTTCCCAAAAAGTGGCAACATTTTAACCGAAGGTGCCAACATCTACCTTTTTAGAAACCAACCGTTATAATCCCAACACGTGTTTGGCATCTGGAGGGGTTTCCGCAACTTTCAAAGTATTAAAAATGATAAAAAAACTGTGTTTTCGAAAAGTGGCAACACTGAAAATTTACCCAAATGTGCGTATGCTCAACACTAAGGTTTTAAGGCATCAATCCTTATTTTGATCATGGGAATTTTCTATTTTTTCTATTTAACCATTTGCCACAGATTGGGTGACATTTTTGAAAATGGAGTCCAAGCGACATGATTACAACAATGACTCCCAGGCTAGATTTCATCCTTAGTAAGCAAGGAATTAATTTCAATCATAAAAAGATAGAGTAGACTCGAATCATCACCCATTGGTGATCACAATGAAAAGAGGAAGAAGGAGAAAGAGAGAGAAAGCAAAGGAGGTAAAAAGAACAAAAACGGGAGGGTGGTCGGAGGAGATCAAACGGGAATTCGAGAGGAGAATTCGAGGAGTAGGCCTGGAGGAGGGAGGAGAGGAATCAGAAAAGCAGATAGTGGAGAGGATAGAGAGAGTGATTGAACGAAGTGAGGAGCTAGGAGGAAGAAAAAGGAATCGCAAAATGAAAAGATGGTGGGATGAAGAATGTAGGGAGAAAAAATAAGAAGAAAGGAGTTAAGGAGGTGGAGGAAGGGTAGCGGGACGAGGGAAAAATACAGGTAGCAAAAAAGATTGTATCAAGCGATGATTGAGAGAAAGAAAATGGAGGAGCAGGATGAGATGATAAGGCCAATACCGAAAACAAAGTCTGGGAAATAATAAATAGAGACAGAAAGAAGAGAAAGACAATGGGGGAAGGGATTGAAGAAGAGGAATAGAAAAGATATTTTATGAGCCTAATTGGAGGGATTGAAAAAAGAGTGAGAATGGGAGCAGAGGGAACAAGAAGAGTGGAATACGAGACTGAAATTAGTAAAGAGGAGATCAGAGAGCTGGTTAGAAAACTCAAAGAAGGAAAAGCAATGGGAATAGATGGTATTACGAATGAGACGTTAATATATAGGGGGCTATCGTGGATAAAATTTCCACAAAATTTCTCCCATCATCTAAAATTGGAAATGCCAACAATTTTCCACTGTTCCTTGCAGGTTCAAATTTGGTCGATCAAAATGGTAGCCCCGTGGCCATGGAATGGAAGAGGGTATGATTGCGCCGATAATAAAGAAATGAGCAGGAACAAAGTCGTGTAAGGAGAGAACAGAGTGGTGTCAGAGGAGAGGGGTAAGCTAGTGTCACTGTTTATAGATTTTAAAGCTGCGTTTGACTGAGTCAACAACAGGAAAATTATAATTGAGGTGTTGGAGGAAAGAGGAGTGAGAGAAGAGCTTAGGGAAAGAGAAGGGGAGGTCTACGAAAAAACGACGAGTAGAGTAAAATCGGCAGGAGTGATAGGGAAATATATTTTGGACGGGAAAGGGAGTAAGGCAAGGGTGTCCGATGAGCTTGTTCAACTTGTTGACGGCGGGTATAGAAGATAAACTGGACAAAGGGAGCTTGGGAGGCGTAAAAGTGAGAGGAAAAAGAATTTGCTCGCTGGCGAAAAATGAAGAAGAGACGCAAAGCATGATAAGGAGACTGCAGAAGTACTTCGAGAGTTGAAGGCTGGAAGTAAATGTGGGAAAGACGAAAGTGATGAGGTTCAGGAAAGGAGGAGGGAGGAACACAACAGTAGACTGGAGATGGAAGGGAAAGAAGATCGAAGAAGTAAAAGAATTGAAATACCTGGGGTATGTGTTCAAAAAGAATGGAGGGCAAGAAGCACATATAAAGGACAGAATAAAAAAGGCAGCAGCGGCCATGAAGGAAGCATAGGTGATTGGAAGGAGGAAATTTGAGAAGGATTAGGAGAGGAATATGTGTTTTTCGACACTCTGGTGTGGACGGTGATGGGATATGGGGCGGCAGTTCAGGGGTGGGAGGAGAGAAAAGATATGGAAAGAATGGAAGAGATGTACCTCAAGTGGACGCTAGGGGTAGAATGGCAAACTTCAGGGTACATGGTAAGAGAGGAAACAAAAAGAGATAAGATAATGATAAGAGCAGGGAAAAGGGCATGGAATTATGAACAGAGATGAAATGTGGAGAGCATCACGATGGTAACTAGGGAGAAAAAAACTGATGGGTGGGGAGGGAAGAGAAGACTGTGTGAATGGATACGAGGGAGTGAAAAGACAATGCAGGAGAGAGCA
Organism: Dasysyrphus tricinctus; assembly: GCA_963921185.1. Taxonomy (NCBI): domain Eukaryota; kingdom Metazoa; phylum Arthropoda; class Insecta; order Diptera; family Syrphidae; genus Dasysyrphus; species Dasysyrphus tricinctus. Next base: position 58,610,112 of record OY992533.1, on the reverse strand, counting down.
GGAGAAGGAAAAAAGGGAAAGAATAAAAGAATCTAGATACAACATGGGGTATAAAGAAGTAATGACAAAGGAGATCCGGCAATATTTGAAAGCGGGATGAAATACAGAAACAACGAAGAGAATTGCAAGAGTCAGGCTTAGGAATGAGGTGAGAGAAATATGGTACTGGAAACGAGTAGAAGAAAGAATGAGCAAAATATGTGAGGGTGAACAAGAGACGTGGGAACATGTATTAGAAAGATGCAGGTCTGGCTGAGATGAAGGAAAATCAATATGGGAAAAAATGAGGAAAATAATGGATGAAAAAAGGAGAGTGGAAGAGTGGATAAAGGAACTTGAGGTGAGAAATGATAGAAGAGGAGAGGAAGCAGAGTAAGGAAACAGGAGCCTTAACTTAGGGGAGGCAATACAAATCAATACAATACAATAAGTAACTAAATAAATAAATACAAAAAAAAAAAAAAAAATACAAAAAAAAAAAAAACAAATACAAAAAAACAAAAAAAAAATAAAAAATAAATGAAAAGTATGAAAAAACAGTAAAAAAAATCAACAAAAATTCTATAGAAAATAAAAAAATTAATTACAAAAAAAAATAAAAAAAACAATAAAAAAAATAAAATAAAATAAAATAAAAAAAATAGTAAAAAAAAAATAAATAAATAATAAAAATAAAATAAATTAAAAATGAAAAGACTTTTAAAACACTGTTGCACTTAACAAAAGTGAATAAGTTGTTATAGAAAATAAGTTTGTATTATAATGAATAATAAAATTTTTCGTAAGGTTAGGAAATTCATTACATTAACTAAACTGACTTGACTAAAGCTCCATAATTTTATGAGCACGCATAAAACACTTCGTATTTGCGTTCAATTAATGAAAATTGGTATTCTTCAGTCAAAAATGTAGCAATGCTAACTTGCTTCGGCAGCAAACAAAATCACAAACAGATGAAAATCGAATAAAAATCTTTTTGGTTTTAGAAGTTTATGTATAAAAATTAAAGTTTCGTGTTGGCGCCTCACAGTTCACAAGTCAAAAAATGATTCTTTATTGCATTGTTGTTGAGTTATAGATTCTTTGACAAGCCATCAATGAAAACAACAAGAAACAAAACAAGATACATTTAGTTTGGTTTCGAAAGCCATTAAACGTTACTTTCCATGAATGATAAAATAAAAATATTTTTAAGGAATAAATTCACCGCCTCAACGAACAAATTATTAATCACAACGTAAATGGTTTATGAGTTCTGCGTTGACAAATTAAATAATGACATTGGCTCAACAAAAAATTATTCTTTATGGCCCCAACGAACCTATCTCTCGTATGCTGATGTGGTCTGCTAATTCGAACATGAACTCTTTCGACTTTAACCTCAGTACTCCTTCTTTAAAACTACTTAGATTGACCTCCCACACACTTACCTAAGTCTAAGTTTTTAGTTTTTTAAGGTCAGATTGGAGGTTTTGCCCCATCAAAATTAACAGCTTCATTAACGTATGAACGATTATATTCATTGATTTAACGAAATCCATGATCGGCTAATTTTTAATCAATTAATTATGTGAGCAAAATTTTTCATTCTATTTATGTGAGGAATTCACTAACCATTTTGTGTTGGCTTGCAAAAAAAAAAACAATTAAAAACCCAATTTGTCAAAATTTAACTTCTAGCATTGTATATCCACTCCATAGTATTCTCATGAAACACGATTTTGCAGGTTGGCATTTGGTCGATAGGTTCGCTGGATCGCCTTACCGAGATCCCTTAACAAAAATTAGGATTACATTTGGACACTAGATGGCCACGAGCTTTTTTTCTTCATGAGAATACTATAGAATTTATATACAATGCTTCTAGCTACTTTCATATGTATTCGAAATAAAAGGAAATTAAAAACATAGGTAACTCTCTTGAACCTACAAATATTTAAAGGTGTGATTGGTAAAATGATTTCATCGTAATATTCAGCAATCTATCCCCTTCGAAAGGCTATAATCAATAAAATATTTTACCATAAAAATGTCAAACTTTTCCACCACATCAAATACCTTAGAAGAAACAAATTGTCAGTATTCAAATCATGAACAATCAATATTTTAAATTATTTAATCGTTTGTTATAAATTTTTTTAACTGCAGCAACAAAAAAAAAACACACACACAAATTCCATTTTGTTTCTAAGTTGGAATTTCATCACAAATTGATTAAAATTCTGAACCCTATAAGACGCCTAATTCATAACTTAATATGGACTTAACACTTCATTCTACTAATACACATTTAAAAAAATAATGAAAAAAAAGCCTCGAATAATGAACCTATAAGCTATTAATATTCTCCAACAGTCATTGTAGATGCTGGCGCCCGGTGGTGATGTGCTAAAGTCTATTACTCATCGTTCATTCATCAACAAAAAAAATTTATTTCATTCATCAATTATTTATTTATTTTTTTATTGAACAATTTATACAACAGCCGCAGCAGTAGCAGCAAGGCGAGGAAGAGGAAATAAGCCGTTAACATCAAAAGCATTGCAATGCTTGTCAAGCAGAACCCCCCAAGGTCAAGGTTACAGGCGGCAACAAGTTAAATAATACAATAGTTTGGGGGCGTGCGTCAATGTTTCACGTAGATACTGTGTGTATGTGAGTTTGAATAAAAAAATGTTATAATTAAGGTTCAAAACAAATGAAATCCGCCCACAAAGGCAACGATAACCATAAATGGACTTACACCTACAATTTTTATTCAAAAATCAAAGCGTGTATTTCATGGGCTTGTAAAACTCTTCAACACTGCACCGCACCACATAGTCGTAAATACGATTAGGCTTTCCCCCCAATTAACTCGTATCTGCAAACTTTGGAACTCCAAACTCGGCTAATTAGCTCCAAATTCGATTTTATTTATTTTCTTTATAAGATAAGAGAAACCATCGAACAAACCACAACCCTCCCACCTGCCCGACCGACCACCCCACCGAACTGATACATCAATTTATATGATGGGCGATAAAAAGTCAATCGTTTCGTAGACCATGTAAGTGATTGGCAACACGCACAAGCACAACGAACTGAAAGGCATTCATACTCGTAAAAATCATTTATTGCAATCGTGCTGCCACCTTTCGGAATCACATAAAAACTATAATTTAAATTAAAACTACATTACCGATAAGCAGAGTTTGAAAATAATGAGCACACACATTTGGGTTGTGATCTTGGATAAGTGAAGTTATCTCCACATTATTTCTGCATTTTTCCGGCAATGTTGTGGTTTCTAATTGGGGTGGATATGGTGTCAATTGGGGTCGATCTTTTAGACACACACACACACACATTAGTAATAAAGACTGGTTGTGAATAATTTAAAATGGGGGCTTCTTATCAAGAAGAAGCATTTGTTTTTTATGATTAACGTGGTACACTACTGATTAGAAATGAAAATAAATCGAATGGTTAAATGGAAGTAATTTACTTAAACGTTTTCTGATAAATCAAATATTTACAAAGTGTGTGGATTGTTTTTGTTTTGTTTAATTTATTTGAGCGTGGTAGGTACAACACGCAGTGGTGTTCTTATTTCTATCTGTTTAAATAAAGTTGGTTGGTGTAGGTACGCAATTGGTCTTATTTGACATCATTTTGGAGGCGTACTTGAAGATTTCAATTTAGCAAATTGAAGTTTTGTTTTTGGGGAATGTGTTAGTGTTGGCTGCTCTTGTACGAATAGATTGTAATGATTTTTTTTTTATTTTAGCAACTGATATCAGGTACTTGATTAAATTATAACGGAACACTTAGTTGTACATAAAGTAGATAAAAAAAATTCCAAACTATAAGGGTTTGGATAGTAATTACGAGTATAAGTGCCAACAATTGGTTACAGGAATTTTAAATTCCATAGTTTATGACTTGATTGTAGATTTAAAAGCTTCGTAGAAATATTTCGAGAATTTTTTCTGAGAATTTATTTTGAGTTGCCGTTGGAGAAAAAAAAATTCGGGACGTCAGCGAGGAACGCTCGTTTACACTAAAGTTGAGGCATTATTCAATTCGGGGTAGGAGTACCATAACTTAGGCAGCACCAATAATAAAGGATTCTTGTAATGTGACAAAATATTAGCACTTATTTTTTTTTTGTATCGTTGGATGTGGTAGGAACTGGGGGCATCGAGCTTTATCTTTTCCTACATATCAAAGCTTACATTAATTCCAAGTTGGTAGCCGGCGGTTACTGTTCTTGGCTTTGATCAAGGACAAAATTGGAACATTAAGCCCATGGCCCTACAGATTGGAGGTTAGTCTGTTGGGCTAACGACCCAACCACAGTAAAAAAAAAAACATTGTTATGAAAGAGACGCGAATAACGACCCCCTTCCAATGGCAACCAGACCCGGAAAGTAAATGAACCACGATCTACGAGTATGGACCTGGAATAAAAGGACACTCTATATCATTGTGGGAAGTCGACTCAGATTGAAAGTTATCGATTTTAAACCGATTAGCGATCGTCTGGCTGTGATCCGCATATCAAAGCTACTGTGCACAACATCAACTTATATGTGGAAACATCTCTTCCGATGAAGCTGAGGAGTCCAACAAGAAGGAGTTTTACGACCTCCTAGACGGAGCCTACGGAGCCTGTCCGTAGTACGATGTCAAAACCGTGCCCTGAGACCTTAATGCTAAAGTCGGGAAGGAAAATATAATTGGCGGATTATTTGGGAAGCACAGTCTCCACGAATCGACAACAGATAACGGCTTCCGACTAATCGAGTTTGCTGCAGCTCGTAATACGGTGATAAGTAAGACTAGGTTCCCCAAGCGAAGGATACACACAGCAACCTGGCGATGTCCAGATGGTCTTACCCCCAACCAAATCAACCACGTGCTAATTGGCGCAAGGCACGCATCGAACATCTTGGACGTGCGAACTTTCCGAGGTACAAACGTCGACCCTGACCACTTTCTTGTTGTGACAATGTTCAAAGCTCGACTGTCCAACGAAAAGAAAACGCAGACCGCCCAAAGGAAGAAATTCAACATTGCATACCTTAGAACATCTGAGAAAGACAGAAACTACAGTGAGCAACTGACCGGGAAACTCTCTGCCGTACCCCCAGCCACAAGGGTCAAACTCCAGTGGAACCAGTATCGTGACATCATTAAGGAGACAGCCGAGACCGACATAGGCTATCAACCACCCAGAAAAAGAACCCGTGGTATGATAATGAATGCGCGGTATTGAAGCAGGAGACGGAAAATGCACGAATTCAAATGCTGCAACGGGAAACAAGAGCAGCAAGAGAGGAGTACCGTGAAAAGAGAAGGAAAGAGAAAAAACCCCTGCGCAGAAGGAAAAGAGCATCCGCAGCCTCTCAACTCAAGTATCTTGAAGAGTCTAGCACCACCACCATCACCCACTGATTCTACAAAACAGCCAAGCAAGTGGCTCAGGACCAGCACGCAAGCTCTTCGAAACAGCGAAGGGAACCTAGTCACCGAAGCATAGGGAGTTGTAGACGTGTTTAAGCTGCATTTCCAGCAACTGCTTAATGTGAATTATGTAGAGGAAGCAACAGGAGAACAAAGAAGCATGAACGAGTTTAGGAAGATCCAGTTCCAGCGCCCAGTACTGAAGAGGTTAATAAAGCCATCCACAAGCTTAAGAACAACAAATCCGCCGGCTCGGATGGCCTACCTGCGGAACTTTTCAAGTATAGAGGAGAGGTCCTGGTAGGGTTCATGGACCAGCTCATCAACCAAGAGTGGGAAGAGGAATGTATGTCCGACGACTGGTCAAATAGTTTCATATGCCCAATCTACAAAAAAAGGCGATCCTATGTCCTGCAAGAACTACAGAGGCATATCCCTGCTTAAGATTTAACATTTAAGATTTAAGTGATTTTATTTACCAGTTATTTATAAGCTTATTATATCCCTGCCTAATGTTGCCTACAAGGTCCTATAGAGCGTCTAAAACCTTTCTTCACATTTAGACAAATCCTGGATAAGACCAACGAATTTCAAGGCGAGACCCACCATCTTTTCATCGACTTCAAAGCCGTATATGATAGCATAAGTCGCCAAGAGCTTCTATTTGTGATGTTTGAACTCGGGATTCCGAAAAATTGATCCAGCTTTGCCGCATGTGCAAATGGGTAACAGCTGATCCAAGTTACTCCAGACGTGTACAGGGTTCAGACAAGGAGGTGCGCTATCATGTGATTTCTTCAACCTAGTCCTGGAGCAGATAGTGAGCAAGAGTGGTGTTAACCTGGAAGGCACTCTCGTCTATAGGTATTCTCAACTACTTGGCTATGCGGACGACCAAAGACGCCATCGGCAGCTCCAAGCGAGCTGTACTTGAAGAATTCATAGCTATTGATGAACAGGCGAAACGCGTTAGTCTTGCAGTGAATGAGGACAAAACAAAGTGTATGCTATCAACAAACAAAGCCTCATCTGTCCATCGCCTAGGACAAAACGTCACTATTGGTAGCAGTAATACGAGATAGTCAAGGAGTTCACCTACGTCGGAACGAACATCAATTCCACGAACGACACCTTAGTGGAAATCCGACTTAGAATTACCCTAGCGAACCGCTGCTCTGCTACTTCGGATTGGCCAAGCAAATGGGTTCAAAGCTCCTTTATCGAAAGGCAAAGTGCACGCTTTACATAGCTTATTTTACCAGTTCTACTCTGCGGCGCCGAGTGCTGGATGATAAGTAAAAAAGCGGAATTGATACTGGGCACTTTCGAGAGGAAAATTCTTCAGCGGATATTTGGTTCAATATGCGAAGAGGGCGAATGGAGAAGATTCGAACGTGAATTGTACGAGCTGTACCAAGATGTGGATGTAGTGCAAAGAGCCAACACATCGACTACCTATACTGGCTCGGCCACATCGAGCGAATAGACAACAACGGTCCAGCCAAGCAAATCTTCAAATCCCAGCCAATCTTCGCTACAGGGAACAGCCAGTTATAGGCGCAAGAGCGCTTGGTTTCGACGACTGGAGGGAGCGTGCGAGGGACCGCAACCAATGGAAGACCGCAATATCCCAGGCAGAGACCCTCCATGGATCGGTAGCCGGATAAGTAAGTAAGGGGCCAATTATAGCGATCAGGAAAACGCATCAAGAATAATTTTTCAAATAGATTATTTACTATCTTTTCAACGGATTTGAAACACAAAGGAATCAATGAAAAGATTCTTTTGTGCAAAAAATTTCTCAATTGAACAATTTTTTTTCTAAAAAATATATTTTAACTATTTCATCATCGTGTCCTGTAACCCCGGCTGGGGCATAGGGCGTCAACAAAACGTCTCCATCCTTCACGGTCTGCTGCAAGGTACTTTAGCTGTGGCCACGTCCTTCTCTGGGATTCTGCTTCCGCTAAGACAGTTGATTTCCATGTTGTTCTTGGTCTTCCAACCCGCCGTGCACCCTGAGGATTCCATTCAAAGGACTGCTTTGCAATTTCATCGTTTGGTTTCCTCAGTGTGTGACCAATCCAACGCCATTTACGCTTTCTTATGTCGACGTCCAGCCCCTCTTGACTTGTCCTGCGCCACAATTCCTCATTTGATATTATTTAGGATGTGGCGAAGACAGCGATTCACAAAAGCCTGCATTTTCTTCGAAATAGTAGACGTGACTTTCCAGGTTTCACAAGCATATAACAGCACGGATTTGACATTGGATTCGAAGAATCTCAACTTAGTGCGTAAGGAGATTTGACAGGATTTCCAAATTGGGGACAGGGTACCGAAGGCAGCACGAGCTTTATTCATTCTACTTTTAACGTCCAGATCCGTACCACCGTTTGCAGAAACAATACTGCCAAGGTACTTGAACTGTTCCACTACTTCAACTGGCGTCTCCTGTAGAATAATACGCTGCTGTGTGGAGCGGCCTGTGAGCATTATTTTAACTATTTTCCAGATGCAAATTAATTTTTTCGTATCCGGAAAATTCATGAGATATGAGCGCCGCTTACAATTTTACGGGGGGTCAAAGGCCCCCCAAACGGATTTTAAGGAATATCTCCCGAATGGTACCTAACTCTTACAGAAAAAATGTGGAGGACAAGGTTGTAGCTTAGAAAATTTCCTACAAAAAATGTTGAGTACCTAACTTGTTTTCATATGAGAAACCGTTTTCGAGATAATTCAATCGGTAGATTCACGGATTGTATTTCTGGGTATAAAATATAGTCTTTTGCAATACCTTTGATGTTGAGTACAAGGTGAGTTTTTCTTGCGTGGTATAACAGTACTAAAAAATACATATGTACAACGATTTATTTAAAGGTTAACGTCTTTTAAATGAAACCTGAATTGCACGGCACTAGTTAGAAAGAGTAGGAGGACAGGAAAGATTTGGCACAGTGGATTGAGATAAAGTTGTTTATTATCTCATTAAATCTCACGGGTGGCGTCCAGTTAAGCTGGGAGAATATAGAAAAGAAATGCCTAGAATGGGGCTCGAACCCACACCTCTAAGCTAGCAGTCAAGCACTACATCCACTGCACCATTGCCACCCCGTTTTGGAAAAGTGACCCATTGATTCGGGCTCCCTTACATTAGGTGGACAGACAAACATACAGCAGAATTGTGAGACCCACTTTTTCGTCTTCCCTATCATCGTAATGACAAGTCTGATCAAAATCTCGAGTTAATTTTTTTTTTTATAAACGCATAACTTGCCATATACACTAGTCAAAAAAGTTAACGGAACAAAAATGACACGAGGCAAGCAATTTTTTGTTTTTGAAGGTCGTCGTTTTTATGGATAATTTTTTTTTTTTTTTTTTTTTAGTCAAACAAATGTAATTGCCAGATAACTTATTTATTCAGCTTTAATTTATTTTGTTGTCGTTGTTGTACAATTTTGTTTTGCATGGTTTATCTGACTTCTAATGAAAAAAGGTGCTTTTGTCTTTGATAACCTACCAATATCTCAGCAAATAATGAAGTCATACAAAATTCAAGGAGAATTTTGTAGAACTTGACTTCTACATAATAAATGGTAGACGACGTCTTCCTTCTCTCGCAAATTGCATAGAGAACAGATGGTTGGTAGATCAAATCTATATGATCGGAAGTTCAAAGGCAACAATTCACCCCTTGTCTTAAATATAATACTTATTTGATGTGTACTGAAAATTTCGGGGAAGTCGTTGCGCTCTAACAGGCTATGGTTCAGTTCTTTGTAAATCAAACGACTAGATGAATTACCGGCTTCTTCCAAAAATGTTGCATGAATTTTCTCACCAAGTTTACCTAGAATAATATCTAGTGCTGACCTCCAAGTTACTCTAGCCTCCCATTTCAGTGATAGCTCCGCTCCTAGTTTTTCACTTAGTTTTAGCCATTTCGCAAAGAATCCTGAATTCATTCGTAGCAGATGCAGAAGAACGACTTTGGGTAGACGATGGTCAGGAAGTTCCATTATTTTCACGATATATTTTAAATGCTGTTTCAGTGTAAACAGATCCGTTTCAACATATACCATGTACGTGGAATATGACTGGGAAGCTTGAAGAGCTGCTTAATGAAGTGGCTTTGGAGCCTTTCCACCTCTTTATGTTCTTAGATTAGGTTAGGTTAGGTTAAGAGGGGCGTGCACAGCACAGATGCTGTTGCGTACACGGGGGCCCATTGGTGCATTGTGATCCCCTTATAAAAGAAGGCAGAGATGCACCTTAACTAATGGTTCACATAGACTGGTTCGTTTGCGAACCAGCCTGTGCTTTCTATGAATTTTAACATGTTTGCAATTGAGACCTGCTCTAGATCGTCCAGTTCTCCAACAAACCTGTTTCCAAAATAACGGAGTCACAGATCACCACAGATCAAGTGTTTAATGGTTTCTATTTCTTCTACGTCCTGACAGCTCCTGCAGAAGTCGGGTGCGAATACACCCAGTCTGGTGGCCATTGGGCCAATGGCTACTGTTTCTATGTTCTTAATTTCCACATACCTGACATTCATAACACATAGTCTTCGAATCTATTGATTATAAGTTGAAGCATGTTTGGTGCTTCGGCAAGGAAGACTATGTCGTCTGCAAGCTTTAAACTATTTATAGGCACTTGGTTGAATATACATAATGCATTCAGGTAGGTAGTGAAAAGTCATCGAGGAAAAAGCTAAAGAAACGTGAGCTGAGCTGGCATATCCCTGTTTTACTCCCGTTTCAGTGTTGAATTATTCAGACATGGAAGTTCCAAAATTGCTAAGATTTAGGAAAAGAGCTCTTCTGTCCACAGTGCCAAAGGCAGCTCAGAAATCCACAAAAAAATATGTAATTGTTTTTCCCAATGCCGAGATATCATCATCAAGCCTGTAACCCCGATTAGGGCATAGGGCGCCAGCAAATAGTTTCCATCCTTCACGGTCTGCAGCTAGATATTTTAACTGTGACAGCGTCTTTCTCTCGGAGTCTGCTTTTGCTGCTTCATCGTTTGGTTTCCTCAGTGTATGACCAATCCATTGCCATTTACGCTTTCTTATGTCAACGTCCAGCCGCTTTCGACTTGTCGTACGCCACAATTATTAGAATTTTTAGAATATAGCGTAGAGGTAGACAGCGATTTACAAAAGCCTGCAATTTCTTCGAGATGTTAGTCGTGACTTTCCAGGTTTCGCAAGCATAAACAGCACGGACTTGACATTGGATTCGAAGAATCTCAACTTTGTGCGTAAGAAGATTTGACTGGATTTCCAAATTTGGGACAGAGAACCGAAGGCTGCGCGAGCTTTATTTATTCTACTTTGAACGTTCAGATCGTACAACCATTTGCCGAAACAATACTTCCAAGGTAGTTAAATTGTTCAACCTCTTCAACTGGCGTCTCCTGTATAAAAATACGCTGATGTGTAGAGCGGCCTGTGAGCATTATTTGTGTCTTTTTGCTATTTATTTTTAGACCACTTGACTCTCCTTTCACCTTCAGTGCTGCTGATGTTATTTGCCAAGAGACATACATCATCGGCATAGTCTAAGTGACTAAGCCTTTCAATCAGTCTCCATTGAATGTCCTGTCTCTTAGCTGTTCCAACGCTGGCAGTCAAAACATCGTCTATCGTCAGTAGAAAGAGAATTGTCTATAGAACACCCCCCTGTCTCACACCCTGCCGCACTTCGAAAGAGTTGGATAGCTGCCCATTGTGTAAAGCAAAACATCTTGCGTTGTAAAAGGACTCTCTTACAATGGCCGAGATATAACTGCCAATATTTATAAGGATAAAAATGTTGTCTACCGTGGAATAATTTCTTCTAAAGCTGGACTGAACTCACTCAAAAGACCATTTGTATCAACCCACGAAGTCAACCGATCAAGGATTATACTTGTGAGCAGCTTCTCCCTTTTTAAAAATAGAGAATATTATAATAATCTTTTATTTATTTCATGAAAAAACACGTTGAAAATCTCCAATATCAAATCAATTTAATATTGTAATCTTTTGAAAGCTTTCTGCTACTATGCCTTCGGAGAAAATAATCTTAATAATAATCTAAACCCATTGACTCCCGGTGGTTATAGTTTGAAACCACCCCTTCAAACATTTCCCTCTCGAGTCTCAGTAGTTTTAGTTGGAAACCAACTTATGAACTGTTATTCTTCAAAATAAGGAAATATAATAATTCGGGAGTCAAATTTCTTGTAGAAAACTTATTAAAGTTTTTAAGACTATCCTTGAATTTCGTAGCTCGTCGATAATTGCTGAGATATTGGTACAAAGACAAATGTATCTGTTTTAAATAAAATTGCTTTGTAATTTTTTTGAAAAAAAAAATAATTTTCAAACTTTAAATAAATAAAAAAAAAACTTTTATTCGAAATTTGACAATAAACAATGACTTTAATTAAAAACACATTGATATCCCATGTATCACAAAGACTGGCATATTTTTATTTTTGAAGCAAAAACAAATTTTTCGATACCCTCTATAAGGAATTTACCTATTCATAAATCATCAGTCTCAACTTACAGTGATTAAGGGATTGAGGATTAAGGTCGGGACACAGACAGAAAGGCCGTTATCTGTTTGTTTCGTCTTCTCTATCATTTTATTCATAATAACATTACCTTTATTATGAATTGCACATTTGCTCTATTTACCATCGGAAATAAAAATACAAGAAAACCTAATATATACCTATTTATTCACAAATGAAGTACGATACACATTCATACCTACCTATTACTTTTACTATCCACGCTTTTAAAAAATGTGCCCAAAAGAGCACGTTATTTCTGGACGTGTATTATTGTATGGCCATGTTCAAACACCGAACTTAAGCGATCTGGATTGGTTTGTGTTGTTGTAATCCCTTGTTAAAACACAGCTGATGAAGAAACAGCTGTTGGCAGAAAAAAGATCCCAAGCTATCCCAAAAATTTTAGGATACAAAGCTATCCTATGAGAAATGTCAACAACAGCTGACTTGCGTTCAAACACATACATGGATACAAAGCTATCCTAGATAGGCTATCTATTCAAACATTGAACGCGCCCTATGTTTTCCATCACGTGCCTGGAAAACACGTTAGTTGATTTATAATAGACTTAAATGCCGATGCCCACAACTCGACGCAGCGTTGCACTTTTATTTCTCTTAGTTCAAGAAAAATACAAAAGAAAAAATAAACTTTCTTATCAATTATTCTCAATTTCTCCAACAAAATAAAAAAGCTTTTTATTTCTCTTTTGTAAATTCGAGCGCATGCGGTTGGAATAAGAGAACGCACACGCCGAGAGTATTATTTTGTGAATGAGTGAAAAATTGATTAAGTTAAATTACCTAGTAGGTTTGTTTGTTTATTAAATTTTCTTATGAGAAAATGCCGACAAAATAGTGGTATCGGAGAGTTGTCAATACTCTCGCAACGAATATGCGCAAAAACATATGGAATAAAAGAACTTTTACATATAGGTACACACGATGTATCGAAACATATGTTTCACAACTCATATACGGATAGCTACGGAAAACGGAATAGGTATATAAACTTCCTTCTATCTCTAATTGGGAATCGCTCTGATAGATACATCAATTGAGCTGGTGTCTCGAGCTCTACAGCCGCTCTGGCCGCAGCCATTGTAGATATCTACTTGTGTTTTCTAACTGGATCAGGTGATAGAAAGACAATAACAACAAAAAAAAAACAACAACATAATGCACTCACATCGTTTCGTTTGATGTTGTAGTCTTGCAGTAGTGAATCGTGGAAATGTTTGTATTTGTATTGCGTGCTACACCAACCATGCAGAAAAAAAAGATATTTTTTGATGTTGTTGTTACATTGCATTTATACTGCGTTTGGTTTGACCCCTCTTTTCTTACACCCCGACTCCACAGGAGATAATTTCTATCAGGATGCCCATCTTGACAGTAGATATCCAATGGAGTCACTCCGTTTCATCTCTTGTTGGGATGTCAGAGATATCTATCTGCGATTATATCTTGACAGAGATCGCTGACATGAATTTTGACAGATGAAGATTTTTTTACTTGTTGTCTCATTTGCTCTCATTATTCTGAATATCTGTCCATATCCATTTACAGTTTTTTCTTCGACAAATAGAAATTTATTTTTTATATTTTTGGAAACTAATATTCATTCGGTTTCGCTTTCGTGATTTGTTGGACAAATTTCGGAAAATTGCGTGTTCTTATAAATTAACAATCTCCTGAAGCAGTCAAATAAATCTATATTTAGTAGGTAATTACAGTGCTAACAAAAACAAATTTTTGCAAGAGATAAAACTCTGTCTTATGTTTTAATCGTCTTATTAATAAATGCTGTAATTATTACCTCATTAAAAGTAATAATAACAAAAACGATTTATATTTTCAATATTCTACTTTTTACTAAAAGAAAAATATGGGTATTCGCTTTGCAACCAAAACGAACACAGTCAAATAGCTTGTTTCTTTTTATTTGTGCGCAAAAAACCAGCCATCAAACTCTCGTGCTGTCGTGATATGGAATGAAATATCATAACATGATTTGCCCAGCAAAGATAGAAGACAATGCAAGATATAAATATCTGATATTTAGTTGGAGAGAAATTATCTCCTGTGGAGTCGGGGTGTTAACGACGAAGACTACGTAACGCATGCACCGGCAACTTTACCAACTACCTACACAAGAAGTATCTCTGAGATACCTACCTACTTTCAAAGCAGCAGCACCCAGAGTTGTTGGTGTTGAGAGATTTGTTGTCTTGTAACAAACTACATCGCCCAAACAAAACTTGCATCTGTTACTTCGCGACTTCACCATCATATTAACGTGTATTTTAACCGTTCACGTTGCTTCAACCCGGGGCAATGAACCTTTGTTTTTCCTCTGCATCGCACCGTTCAATTTTTTTTTTTTTTTTTTTTTCTTATTATTTCATCGGACGGAATATTGCAAGTTGAACTGGGGTTTTCCATCTCTTTTTCTCATGTATGCACTTTATTTTCGTTTTCCTTTTTTTCTTGATGTTGTTGTACTAATCTTGCGCATGATTCACTTTGGCACTCATCGTGTAAATTGTATACGGGGAATAATAAAAGGAACTTGTTAAATTGGGATAGGTTCAGGGACAATGCCACATTTAAAAGTTTAAGTGGAAAGAAAGGCAAAAAAAAAAAAAAAACAACAACTAAAAAATGAGATCATGTCTTTTTTACTACCCTCGTTCATATATGAAAAAAAAATACATATCTACATATAGAATGCACATACATATATTGTTGTACATAATATAAGATGATGTCACTAGAACTAGGTATGTATCTATATGCATGCATTCATTATGTATAACTCAAAGGACAGAAAGAAAAAATGAATGAAATTAATGAATTTAAAAAACTACTCTCACATTCTTGGCACGAATGTTTAAAGGAACAAAAAAAAACAACTAAATTAATTAAACTAAATTGCTAAAGAATTATAAAATCGAATGAGCTAGAGCACCAAGAGGCGAGTCAAACCCAAAAGATACTTGTTTATCTAGACTAGTTTATAGTTTAGATATAGTTGAGTACCTATCCGAGTACAATTATGTAGAGTAGATACATTTTTAACTTCAGATTATTATACATATGTAGGTAGGATAGGAACAATGAGGTAAGGGTATGTAAAGGATTTTTTAAAAAAAAGTCGAAATGATTTGCTATTTTTAAGGACCTCCAATATAAGGAATCTTGGCTTAAATCAAGTCATACTCAATTATTTAATATGGATACGATAGCGACTGGAATCTACTCTATCACTTGATTGTGTGCCAATAAAACTCATTCATTAAACAAAAAAAAAAGTAATCTATGAACTTGACCTTGAAGTGGAAACAGTTGAACATTTAAAAAACAAAATTGTATCCTATAATTCTATCATAATTCTTTCCCACCTTTGACAAGATTCTCGATTCCGTTATAAAAGAATTAATTTGGCTTCCTAGATAGCTTTCCAAATACAGAGATTTTTATTTATATTATTAAATTAAATGCAAACAATTTGAGTAGATTCTATGATTTCGAGTATTAATGAAGTTTGTAATCATTGATAAATTAAATAGCGCGAGATAAGAATAACAGCACTATAATCAGAGATGGGTAGTTGTTATCAGAGTTGGGAAGTAATGGTAAAAAATTACTTGTAATTGAAATCTCCGAACAATTTTTTGATTACTTTTAAATGTAATTGAAGAAATTCAATGACAAATTACAGGTAATTGAAAAATGTCAATTACTTGTAATTCAATTACATTATTGTAATTGAAAACGAAAGTAATCATCGAAAAACCTGTAATGATTACTGAAAAAAGCAGAGGTCGAAAATAAAACTCAACCTTTTGAAAAGTCTTTAAAATTTCGCTTACATGCCGAGATTTTTAAAAATGGTCGCTTGGTAACCATTTAACTTAAATAGAACTTTTTTCGGTTTCTCTCAGTGAGAAACTTTTATTTTAATTTTGTTTTAAGGTTTCGGTTAACACGGATCACTTATATCGCTGAGAGAAAAAAATAAATCTCATTTGGAGATTTTAATTTTGTTTTGTTGATTTTTTTTGTCATTCATTGTTTAATACTCTTCAATCAAAGTTTAGTGGAAGTGCTAATCGTAATTAACTCTTTTTGGTCTTTGAGCTGACACGCGTCTATGAGGGTAGTGGGCAAAATCTCGCACATTAATATCGCGCAAGTTGAAATACCACGTCACCGACGATAACAACAAGGACGACGACTGCACGATGGCTATAGTGACGATTTCTTGGCGTCATCTTGCCGATTACGTTCACACGTGGATTTTACACGATTGTGCCTTGGCTGGCCAGCAAGTTCTCATCTGGATTTTTTCTTTGGGGCCTCTGTGCCACTCAGGCATCTCCATTGACCCACTTAGGGCATGTATGCTTAGTCAGCAGTAAGGTGTTAATTGTCATTGTCAAAAGTTTCATTTTGCCAGTCAGGCACCGTTGTCAGCAGCTTGAAAAATTAAACTAAATTGAAACTCTAATTGCTATATTAGGCTAGGACCGCACTTGCGATTTTCAGTCGGTGCGATTAAAAAATCGGTGTCGCAACAAATAATTGCCATGCACTCACTTGCGGCTATCTATCACGCGATTTTTTAGTCACAAGAAATAGAACATAAAGCTTTTAATATGAATGCACGCACATGCGTCTATTTAATTTCGCGACAGAAAAACGCTCAAAAAATAGATCTGGTTCCATTTTTTTAATCGGTGCGATTTTAAAGTCGCATATGTGTGCATTAGGGTGTCCGTTATTTCCCAAAATCGTTTTTAAATAGCAGACACCCCCCAAATCAAAAGTTTATGCCCTAAAAACAAAAATTTGGCCAAACAAAATTTTGTCCGACGCCATTTACACGTGGCTCAAAGCCCATACTTTTCCCATACAAATTTGTATGGGATTTTCGCTCATTTCACGTTTTATTTTTTTTCTCTCGAATTACTGCAGCTATTCTAATTTTTTTTGTTGATTTTCGTTCTTTAGGCATCCCTTTAAAAGACCACATTCAAAAATTTATTTAAAAAAAAAAAAAAAAAATCGATTTTTTTGCATCGATTATTACTATGGGAACTCCCATATAAAAACATCATAAAACTGAACGTCTTAATATTTAATTTTAAATGTTTGTTAGTAAATTTTTTGAATGTGATCTTTTAATGGGATAATTTAAGAATAAAAATCTGCAAAAAAAATTAGAATAGCTGCAGTAATTCGAGAGAAACAAAATAAAACGTGAAAAGAGCGAAAATCCCATACAAATTTGTATGGGAAAAGTATGGGCTTAGAGCCACGTGTAAATGGCGTCGGACAAAATTTTTTTTGGCCAAATTTTTGTTTTTAGGGCATAAACTTTTGATTTGGGGGGTGTCTGCTATTTAAAAACGATTTTGGGAAATAACGGACACCCTAGTGTGCATTCACATTTAAAACCATGTGTCTCATTTCTTGCGGCTAAATAATCGTACGTTTGAAAATCGCAAGTGCGTGTATAATTTTTTCTAGTTGCGACTACGATTATTTAGTCGCGCTATTTTAGATCGCAAGTGCGAGCACAACCATCTAAGTCCGTTTGTTTCATTTTAACTTTCGACAATCGCATCGCCAGAAAAATGGAACAAACTTTCGACTTTTAATCGTCGCGATTTTCAGGTCGCATGTGCGTTCATTCTTATTAAAATTCATGTGTTCTATTTCTAGCGACTAAACAGTCACGCGATTGAAATCGCAAGTGCGATCCTAGCCTTAGTCGGACCTTGGCGAAACAAAAGCGAGACTAAAGCAAGAAGAATATAAGACATGCGTGACTAAAGCGAGACTATTGCGAGAAAGTCACGATACAGGTAGTCGTGTAAATGGGCACGGTGAGACTGCAGCAAGACGAACACAATGACCATGAAACAAAAGACCACGTTTGGAATTTTTAATCACGGTTTTAGCTTATTGTAACCTTTTTGAAAGAAAAACAATAAAAAAAAAAGTTCTGGCGAGACTAGCGAGACTAAAGTAAGACGATGGAAAAACATTCTAAATGCCAAAAACCACGTGTAAATACCATGGCGAGTTCAAAGCGAGATCATAGTGAGAAAACCACGACACAGATAGCCATGTTAATGGTCATGGAGAGACATAAGCGAGATTAACACAATGCCCATGAAACCATGTTTGTAATTTTTAACCACGTTTTTAACTTATTTAAACCTCTTTGAAAAAAATAATTTTGAAAAAAAGGTTTGGCGGGATTATAGCGAGACCAGAGCGAGATGATGGAAAAACATTCTAAATGCCAAAAACCACGTGTAAATATCATGTCGAGATCAAAGCAAGACCATAGCGAGAAAACCGCGACACAGATACCCGTGTAAACGTGCACGGCGAGACAAAAGCGAGATTAACCCAATGACTTAGGCACTGAAAGCCACGTTTTGACGACCATGGCAAATGATCAGTGAGATTACACGTCCTCGTCGTATTTGTCGCTCGTCATCGACGTCGCAACAAAGTCATCATCGTCGTCGTCGGCAGTGGTGGCGGCGCACAGTGGGGAAAACGTGGAAAAAATTCAATTTTCAAAAAGTTCAATTTTTATGTTTCATTTTTCGTTTCTTATAGTAAAATAGTTGTTAAATCAAGAAATGATAACCGTTTGCAGATAAAATATATGTAAGCCCGGAGTTTATCATCCAAACAAGAAAATGAGGAGAAATAGGTAAAATCAGGGGTGGTTTTCGAACGATCCGTTTACTCTAAATTCTGAAATTTTTTTAATGATTCTTCTATTTATGGGATTAAGATATACCAATAAGTAATACCAATACATTTATTGAGCGGGAAAAATTATATAGGAAATATTTGAAGAGAAAAATACTCAAAATTAGCGATTATTTTTAGTCTCATAAAGTTTTAAGTACTAGCGCCATTTGCCGCCAGTGTCCCGTTGTTTTTGGCGAATAGTGTAGAGTGTAAGGAACAATTTTCAGCAAAGAACGCATCCGGAACCGTCCGGATTCGATTTTCAGGGCAATTTGAAGTGCGGGAAAATCATACACTAAAACAAAAAAAATTAGAGTAAAAATTACGATATTGATATCGTAAGCTACGGGCCCGACAATGTTGGTGAATATGAAATATTTTATTTTATATTTTACTATTTAGAATCCATTTTTAACGATTTAACATCATAATAATAATAACAAGGGTTTTATATGGTGCCAGTTATAGCTATGATTGAAACTCATCATTGAAAATTTTAATGATTGATTTTGAGTCGTTTAGGAAGTAAAATCATTTATTATTTTGATGGACAAATAAAGGTTAACCCCTAATTAATATTTCTAGCCAAAAAACTTATTCAGATAGGCCCAACTTTACACATAAAAAGACTTTTCTTATTTCAATGATTGAACTACCTTACCAATGATTATTGAAAAATCAAAAGTCAATTTTTGTGAAAAATTGGCCCTATTTGAAATTTTGTTTTTACTAGAAATATTAATTAAGTCTTGAGCTTAAATCGTCTATCTAAATAATAATAGAATTTGCTTTCTAAACGTCTCAAAATCAATCATTAAAATTTTCAATGACGAGTTTCAATGATAGCTATAACTGGCGCCTAAGAACAATTTGAAAAGTTACTATGTCACATCGTAGTTTTTATTCAAAAATATAATAATGGTGTAATATGATAATCAGTAATATTTCTTCATTAAAACTCACTGTCACATCGTGAAAATTAAATTTTACAATGTTTGGAAGTTAAAATAAAGATAAACACATGTATGTTGACATCGCAATTTAAACTGCAATAATTTTGCAGTTTGATCTAAAATTTAATGTAGTGATCATCTGACTGGTTCGCTTTTGTAAACACAACTGTTTTAACGTTAGCCCTTAATAACTTGATAATTACAATTTCAAAGGTCAACTTAAGTGTCAGTTTCATTCAGCGTTTGTTAGTTACTCCACAAAGTCACGCTATCAGCTGTTATTTCAATAGCTTATTCAGTTTTAGTGGATTTAATTTTAGAAAAGAAGAGCCATTTGAATGTTTTTAAATTACAATATTCACATTCAAGCAGAAAAAAGCTTCAATATATTTTTAGTGATTACCAAACCTTTTTTTTTTTTGAAATTCAATTCGCGATAGGTACCGTGATGTGTCTTACAAAAAAAAATTTATTTTTCGTCATAAGTACCGTAATTGATAAAAGGGGACATTCCAAGTGAAACTGGTAAGTAATGATAATGTTGACGCTGAGGTACCGTGTACTAGACATAGTGGAAGCACAGTTAACGACTTTGAAGAATGCTGTGATACCAGCAAGATACTTATTCTATTTTTATTTATTTTCTAACTAGAAATAAAAAAAAAAACTCTATAGTAAAGAGCAATCAAGGTTCTTCAGAAAGCAATGCACAAACGGATTCAAAGATTTCCCCAAGGTTATTTATATGATATTTTGTAAGGGCGTGTCAGTCAGTGGAAGTTTTCTGTAATAATTCCTTATACTGTTCTTTGTCATGTCTTAGAATTTAATAGAAATGAATAATGTAGTTCAGATTTTATCGAACTTAGACTAGTTCCATACAAAAAAAGTCAAAAAAGGCCTACAAAATGGGCGTTGTAAGAACTTTGCTAGCCCAATTTCCAAAAAATAGTTGTTCAAGGTTTAGTTAACATCCAAATTTGTAACAATTTTAACGAAAAATTACTTTTTTTAAAATGTAGGCGTGGCAGTGGGCGGAAATTTATTGTATTGGTTTCTCGGCTTAATAACTATCATGCCTGCAAATTTCATCAAAATCGGTCTAGTGGTTAAGCTTTTAGGGAATTTTTTCCACTCTCCCATACAAGGTGCCCCACTGTGCGGCGGGCGGCAACGTTGTTGTCGTTATCCCTCTTCCTATCCAGAACTGAAAATTAATAAATCATAATGTACAGAATTAACGGTGCCACCAACAGTTTGGAAAGTAGAGACCTTACATGAGCTACTCTGGCATACCTATAAAGATGAGCTTAATAAGGATTTTCAGTAATTGCCTGGGTGCTGAAAAATAAATGGTGGCAGATGAACCCTTTACGGGCTTGAAATTGACAACTGCAGCTTCGGACAAGGGCAGATTTAACTACAACGACTTTTGGTTATTGAACAACTACAAAGAATGAATTCTGGAATAATTTTAAACACTTCTGGACAACCTCGAAGAAGGTCCCAACAATGCCAGATTCCTTCAACTTGAATGAGAATTCTTGGGACTGAGCGAAGTGAGATGGTTGAGCGCAGGTTAGTTGGATTCACATTCGAAAAACACTTTCTCACTTCTGGTAAACGAGCTGGAAGCTCTTACTAATCCGGTGTTGGACCTAAGATGACTCCAAAGGCGAGTGAAAATCTTATAACCTGGAAACCCGTCAACGACAAAATACTGACGGCCAGATTCCAGGGGCCCTACTCTGTATTTCGTTCCGTAAGTGAAATTTTCCGAAAACGAATATTTTGTACTCTCTATTTCTAAAAGGGAATCAGATAAACTCCTCTCGGGTTGACAATTCCGAAAGTGGAATTTTCGTACCTTGCAATACGTTTCGGTATATCCAAAGCATTAAAATACGGAAAATTTGTTTCTACAACAAGTGTGATGACGGAACGAATAAGGAATATCTTAGAATGTAAGTTTTATAAGGAAAATGTTAATTTTTATTTGGTGGTAGGTTCGATGGAGTAGGGTCTAACAGAGAAGGTCCTAGAGTTTGGTATATAACTGGGACAAATGAACATTTTTTTTAAACAACTTTCATAGATTTTTTTTGGTGCTGGGTCTGATGGAGTATGGTCTGACAGAGGAGGTTCTGCAGGTGGGTCTGGAACTGGGACAAAGGAAAAGTGTGTTTTGTTTTTAATAACTTTCATAGGTTTTTTTTTTTGGTGGTAGGCCTGATGGAGTAGAGTCTGTCAGAAGATATTCTGGAGGTGGATCTGGAACTTGGACAAAAGAACCAGATCCACGTGTAGAACCTTCTCCGGCAGACCTTACTCTATCAGACATACTACCAAAAGAAATCTATGAAAAAGTTAACAAAAAAAGCCAAGTTCCAGTCCCACCATAAAAATCTACTTCGTTAGACACTACTCGATCAGACCCGCCACTAAAAAAAATCGATGGAAAAGTTTACATAATCTAAAAAGAAACAGGTGTTCCTGTTTTCCGTTTGACGGATCTCAAAAGAAAAAAACTCGAGACTCGAAATAAACTAATCTGTAAGTGGGAAAAGTATTAAGTACTTTTAGGCATTTCTAAACTTTTACAGAGTACCAATTCAAAAGTGGAAGAGAAAGCACTTCCAAATAGGATTGACTTTCAGAACGAAATACAGAGTAGGGCCCCTAGAGTTAATTATGAAAAATAAGTAGGTATCATCTAGTGCTATACCCGACTGAGAATGCGAGTTTTAGGGACGAATTTTATAATCAACTCAGCGCGGCTTTCATTAGACATTGCTATCGTAATGGGGGCTTAACTAAAGTGTCAGGTTGGACAGGACAATAAAGCACTTAAACAAGTTGTGGCCACGGCAATTGAGAGCGGTTTGTTGACTTTTGCAACGTTAACAGGCTAGTCATTGGAGGCATGCTGGTTATCTATGGATCAGCATGGCACAGCGATCCTTATTGATCACTTCGCCATCAGCAACCGGTGTAAAATTTGTCTTCTCGATGCGACCCCTGAAACTCGTCTACCTTCGACCTCGAACTGCATCTGTACATGGAAATCGACACAATATCCTCCGTACACCCTATACCTATTCAAGACTATACAGGATGCTAAAGTGCACTAAAGATACAAGGACCGCGTGGCCACTTGCAGTACAACGCCAGAAAACGCAAACCAACACTGGAGCACTGTGAAAAATGTCTTTTCAACTCCGGTGCTTGAGTGTGTGGGTATAAGGCACAGCACACATGGTGAGAGAATTGACATCGAATCTCATTGTCGTAAGAAAAGAAAAGAAGTACAGCGTAGTGTCAGGCGTGGCAAAAGCCGTCACATAAATGCACTCGCTGAACAGGCTGAGGAAGAAGTTTCCAAGTGCGACAGTAGTACCGTCTACAAGATAGTTAAGGAATAGGTAGGTCGGAAATAAATCCCGAAAACAAAATCTCTTCAAGGATTTACAGGCTACCTTGCTGGTAACGGGTGAGGATCAGCTCAAAATATGGAAAGAACACTTTGTCACCGTACTTCACCATCTAGACTAGACGGTGGTGGTAGTGTAGACTGGTTCCAAATTCAAATGAGCAATTCGCAGCAATAAGTTCCCGTAATCGCACATTGGCGCAACTTGGCTCAGAACATCCGAAAAGAAATCTAAAAAGCTGGGAGAAAGTTGAGGAGAGTTCAAACACATTTGCAGAAACAGAACAAGATGGCGTGTAGGCGTAGTTGACGCCCTTTCTCCCACGGAGGGGCCAAGGAGCTAGGTATATGATTAAATATTCTACATATTACAATCTTCCTCATGCAATGGAAAACACCAAAGTGTATTTTTTTATTTGGATTTAAGTAAAATTGCATTTTTGATCTTTTGCGAACATTTTGTTAAACTTGTCCATTAAAAATATATACAGTGGTGGACATGGAAATAGCACAAATTTTTATTCATTTTGATTTTTTATTAAATTTGAATATAAAAACAGTTTGGGCTTAAATATATAATAAGTTAGTAGATTTTTGAAAGCTAACACATTATGTGATCTATACAAAATCCATCTTTTTGTTTTTGATCCAGTCACAACTGTAAAAAATAAACAAAAGTAACACAGTTATTTCAAAGTTGATGTTATTGCTTGGACATATAATTAGCACATTACCTGAAAAAGCTATTGAACCTTAAAATTTCAACATTTAATTTAATATTTTGTTGGAAATCCCTTGTTTGCAATGACAGCTTGACATCTTCTTGGCAAACTTTCCACTAATTTTCTGCAGCGTTCTATTGGCGTTGCATACCAGGCACTTTTGATGTTTTCCCACAGTTCATTGAGGTTTTTAGGATTTTGACCTTCTATTTGGCGTTCAATGTCATTCCACAGATTCTCAATCGGGTTGAGATCGGGAGACTGAGCCGGCCAATTCAATACATTGATAAAATTACTTTCTAAGCACGATTGCACCAGGCAAGAAGTATGCTTCGGATCATTGTCGTGCATAAATCGCCAGGTCAATGGCAAATTGTCGTCAGCATAGGGAATCATGTGATCTTCCAATATGTTCTTATACACATGTTGATCCATTTTTGTGTTGATTTTGACAATTGGACCCACACCGTGCCAAGAGAAAGGCTCCCCACACCATAACATTTCCCCCTCCATGTTTTATTGTCTTGAGTGTGTATTTTGGGTTGTGTAGTTGGTTAGGTGGACGCCAAACATATTTTTTTTCATCCGACCCGAATCTGCAAAACTTCGATTCATCACTCCATAACATGTTTTTCCAAAAATTTATAGGTTTTCGGAGGTGCTCCTTTGCAAATTGAATTCTGCACTTTAAATTCTTTTTCGAAACAAACGGCTTTTTCTGGGCTATGCAGCCTCTTAAGCGATTTTCATTCAGGCATCGTCGTATTGTTCGGGAAGACAAAGAAATTCCGTATTGTGACTCAACATCTGATTTTATTTGCTTCGAAGTTTTGAATGGGTCTGCAGTCGAAGCTCTGTGTATTAAATTGTCCTCTCTTACACTCGTTTTTCTGGCACGCGGGGCTCTAAAAACGTTTTTTGTAGTTCCATAGGTGTCAAGATGCCGAATTGCATTATAAACTAGTTTCCTGGAACAGTTTAATACTTCCGATATTTCACTTACGGTTCTTCCTTGAGCTTTCAACTCGTTTATTAAAACCCTTTTTTCTGATGAACAATGTGGTCCTTTTCCCATATATGTCGTATATTTTAATAGTCTATCGTATATTTTTATAGCAACTTATTTTAAATTGATCTCACAAATAGACTTACCGTTCCAATAAATTATGTTAAACATTAAATTACTAATCAGCTTTGAATGTAACTCGAACTGTGCTAATTAAATGACCACGCTTCAACAATGATGATTCACGACTATTGTTACAAATTCGAATAGGTAATGAAAAAAACATAAAATTTTAACGGGTTCATTTTCTCCTGTTTTCATATAATTAAAACAAAGAGAGATCCCGTTACTTTAAAATTAAAGCTCAGGCCTGTATGCAATTAACCAAATGAAGGTTAAAGTGTGCTATTTATGTGTCCACCACGGTATGCGTTTTTTTTTTTAACTCATAATTTGTATCTTGAATGCTTGACCTCCTTATAGCCTTGGATTAAGAGTTCTGTGCAATTCAGACGTCAAGTTTTTTCTAAACTGAGTTAGGGTACCTTTTGTGAATATGCATTTTTTGACGATTAATTTTTATAGGACAAATAGATTATGATTTGAGCTTGAAGAGCCCTTAAAAAAAATTAAAAAAATAAAAAAAAAAAAAAATAAAAATAAAAACAAAAAAATAAAAATAAAAACAAAAAAATAAGAATTAAAAAAAAAAATAAAAAAAATTACAAAAATAAAAAAAATAACAAAAATAAAAAAAATAACAAAAATAAAAAAACTAACAAAAAAAAAAATAACAAAAATGAAAAAAAATAAAAATAACAAAAATGAAAAAAAAAAATTTAATACAAAATTAAAAAAAGGAAAATAAATTTGTTTAAATGTTTAGCTCGTCGAGGTTATTTATCACAGAAAAGCCCGTACGTTCCCCATACAACACAATTTGCAAGGAGGCGTCTGTTCACGAATGAACATTAACCAATGGAGACTTACACCTAAGGACAACATCCCACTGACGACTTTGCAGAGAATTTTAGTATAGAGAATTGCATTATTTTTTATACAAAAATGCACAAAATCTTTTCCAGACTTCACAAATTGGTAAATATTTGCGTCTTTTTTTTTTTTTTTTTTTGATAAATATTTCTTTTACTCTTGGGAATATTCACAAAAAAAATTGTTTGTAAAGCCGAGTGCGATTCCTTGCTGTGAAATTTGAATTTGCGAGATTTTTGGTTGACATTTGCGAGGTTTTTGGGTTCGAGATGTAAATGCGAGATTGTTAAAAGCGAGATTTTGTAATTGCGAGATTATGAAAAAAAAAAATTTTAATGTGTGAGATTTCGTTATTCGAGATTTTAAAAAAAATGCGAGATCTCGTTATTTGAGATTTTGGTTTGCGGGATATCGTACCGCTCCCTTGCTGTTTGGCTTCTAAAGTAGCCAAAACGACCTTTTTAAATAACCTTATGGGCCACTTTTTATTGGTGTTTAGTTACTTGTAATTTCTTGTGAATTTTCACAATTTTCAGTCAAAGCGAATGGAAAGAAAACCCAATTTTTAGAAATGTTGAGTTTCCAATCAAGATTTAAACGTTCAGCAATTCCAAAAAAAAAAAAAAAAACCGAAGCAACGCAAGCAAAAATTCCAAAAAAAAAATATTTAATTAAAAAGATAATGTCTACCTAGCTTTTTAAAACTTAATTCTTATTTATATTATTTTAATATTTTTGAATCGTTTAAATAACGCTGAGAACCCACCTGAAATATAAAAGCAAGTATGTACGACCCAATGGTCGATTTAACTTCAATAATACATTTAATAACTTTGAATTGATAAATGACGTTAGAGGCTGTGAACGTCATGTTTTTTTTAGCCTTAATTGTGGTAATTTAAGTTATGAGTTCATATTTGACTCTTTTTTTTTCTAATATACGGTATCGCATGTCATTACAATATTTTGTATTATAATCTTTAACCAAACTCAACAGTGTTGATATTTGAGAAACAAAAATCTAGATAATTTTTAAGTTATAAATGCAAGAGTGATGTCGTCGAAAGACTCCGACGGAAGACTCAGACCATAATACCGTATAGAAAACATATCATAAAAATGTCTAAAAATAAATTTTTGTTTGAAAGGAACTTTTTTTTATACTTGCAGAGTTTTATGGTGCCATCATACATGTACATTTATATCAGCCATCTATCACCAAAATCTGTTAAGTTTCGATTTGGGGGATAACAAATTTGAAAACAAAAAAATGTTGCTGGATTTTTTTAAAAATTAATTTTCTATATTTACAGTTTGAATGAGTTATAAAAATAATGATTCACGACGATACTAAAAATGTATATTGTAGGTGAGATTTTTGTATAATGAACTTAAAAATACCTGATTTAATTAATTTTTTTTTTAAGTAAAGGAAATTAATGCCAGAGTCTCTGGAATCCAGAAATTCCAGAAAAATTCTTCCGAATATATGAGTTTTAATTTTTCAAATGAGTGAAAGACAGCTAGCTTTTCAGAAAGCCAATAATGCGAACTGTTGTTTTATTTTTGAAACAAAAAATAATTTCAGTATCTATCAAAATATTGAACAAAAAAAATATAATAAATACTTAAATAAAAAAAATTACCTATTGAGAGTTTTCTCAGAGTATTACGTCATTAGATATTATTTTTGGTTTAAGCGGGAATTCCACGATTTAATTAATTGTTCGTCGAACAGATTGTTTTATGTAGTGTAGTTTTTGAGGTAATTTAAATCTAGGTTTTTTTCCACAATAATTGTACTCTTTTCTTGGAAGCACTTGGATATTAATTTTAAAAATAAATATTTTGAATAAGACGATTTAACAATCAAACAATATTAAACAAAGTAACCATGATCGAGTGTAAACAAAAAATTCTATAAATAATAAGTAAAAGAAGTTCAATAGGATTGTCTATGGAGTGCCCTAAGGAAGCCATTTAGGACCCTTACTTTTGTATGTTTTTAACGATGGGGTTCACTTCCCTTTCACTGATGCTTGTTTATAGGTTGCGTCACTTTTCTGTGGTAGAATGCCTGCCATGTGCCGAGTTCGCAGATACCAACAGTAAGTCATCCGCATTTCTGTCATTCGACATGCCGACTGTAAGATAGGAAGTGCTCAATCTTGGACAATAAAAAGCTTTAAATTTTTTAAAAACTAAAATACAAGTTCTGGGCTTTCATTGATTTTGGATTACGAGTTTATAAAAAAGTTCATACAGGCTGTCTTCGAGCCCCCTCACTCTAAGGCCATTAACCCACGGCTCCTAGATTCCTCCGACGACAACGTTTTCCTCCTTATTGAAAACTCTCAGAATTACCAAAGCATAAAAAAAGAGTAATTCTAATAAATTTGAATCTGAACTCTCAGCGCGATTTTTTTAGTTCAGTGTTGATTTTGCGGGGCCAGGCGCTCCACGGCTGCTCGATGGGGACCTCGAATCTGCCAATGATATCGTCGATCTCCATATTGTCGTTAATTTTGTCAGTGTCTACTTACTGGCTTTGCAAAACCTTTACTCTGGCACTTCTGACGACAAAACGTGTTAGTGCTCCTCCGCTTTCCTCGCTGATCTTCAGAAGATCAGATGCGCTGTTCTTCTGCAGTTTCTCAGCTTAGAAGACTGTCCAATCATGCATCGGAACCATCGGATTTAGCTCCTGAAGAATCAGTTCATGTCCACTGGCCCAATGTCCATGAAGGAGGATCAGGAATGCGAGCCTTTGGTCTCCAAGGGATGTAACTAGTTGGGATAAGCTTGCACCTTAAGCCATCCCAATCATTGCTAATCTTAGCAAAGCTGGAACTAAGGAAATCCTTAGAGAACCTGTCTCACTAGAGTCATTGCATATTCACTCTATAGTATTCTCATGAAACACGATTTTGTAGGTTGACATTTGGTCGATAGGTTCGCTGTGATCGCCTTACCGAGATCCCTTAACAAAAATTAGGATAGCATTTGGACGCATAGATGGCCACGAGCTTTTTTTCTTCATGCGAGTACTATAAAATTTATATACAATGCTAGAGTCAAAGCTACGGTGGGATTCCTGTTCACCGAGGTAAGAAAACACCATCTCCGAGAGCTTGGCGGAGATGGAGCACCACAATGCGAGCAGGCATCAACTGTTTGTGGAGAGATCACCCATAACCGATACTTGGAGGTCGGCTCTGACAATTTCACTTAGAGTACGCCACGGTTGCGCCGCTCTGGAAGGTGGCACCTTCCTCGTCTTTTTCTGGTCAAGCTTGAACATCTTCGGATGCTCTTGTACTCCTCAACAATCTTTTGATTCCTAATTCTACTGCCGCTTTCTCTCTTATGAACCATTTCAGTAATTTTGGGGGAATCTTGTCCAAAAAAGAGGAAAGATGCCTTTGAACTGCATTCGATTGTTTCCCCGTACGGTGCTTCTGTGCTAAAGCTGGCGTTGCTGCAAGGTGGTATCGGGAGGGTATTTGTCTGTAAAGGCCATACAGACGAGTTATGGCTGCATGCTTCTTCTTGGTTTGGCGTTTGGGTTGGACAAAAGAATTCGAAGAGCATGTAACTATTGACATGCCCTAAAGGGTCTCCTGGCTGGAGGTTGAACCTTAGTAAACCACATTTTGTTCTTCAAATTCAGTGTATTAAAACTTGTTTGAGATATCATGCACCGTTCTTTATAAAGGGTCCGTCAAATAACTTTTTTTTTTGAAAATGCCATAAAAAAAAACTACTGAATATTTTCTCAAATTTCTTTTTTTATTTGAAAGTACAATCCTTCCGGTTAGTAATGGAAAATAATTTCATTCAAATGGCTGCTTCGCTAAGTGGGCCTGCGATCGACTTAGAGAAGATGCCGATTTTGCCAAAAAAAATCATCTTTTCAGATGAAGCTCATTTTGATCTTGGCAAAACAAAAATTGAAGAGGATATTGGCAACATTTGGTTTCAACAGGACGGCGCACAGTGGAACGAAAAGCTGAAAAAGTGGACATCGTGCTGTAACTTTTGAATAAATGGATGGATTTTGATGATTTTTTCGCCATTGTGTTTGTTAAATACTATAGATTAATAAAACATTGAAAAATATTTCATAAAGCATACGATTCCATATCTAGTAAAGTGCATTTGAAAAAAAAAACAAACATAAGAAAAATTGAATCTTAAAGTGTACCATACCTATACTAATTTAAATTCTAAATACTAACATCTTTTTTTAAAAAATTGTTCCTCAAATAATCAAGTTAAGAAAAAAATTTATTTGTTTTGTTGAGATCCGTACACCCATTACCGATAAATTTAAAAATCTTCCAAAATTGAATCTATAAAAATGAATATTATAACAATTTTTCTATCTGTTTTAACTATAGTTAAGGTAGGTAGATACTTATGATTGTATCCAATACTATGATTATTTCTTCGAATTTAAGAAATTTTTTATCAAAATGATGCACAATTTTGAAAATCAGCTTTTCTTCAACTGTTACATAAGAGAAAATGATATTTTTTCTCTTAAGAACATTTCAAATACCCCTCTTAAGAATATTTATAAAAGTGGCATGTATGTATTACATAAATCTATGTTCATACATATGTACGTACAATAAACACTATATCACTATTAAAAACCAATCAATTTCAAATATTGTTTCCCGATACAAATTGCTGAAAACTTACATAAATAATTTTAAATCCAAATAAAGAGCCTTAGAATTATATAATAGCATTAATTTTGCTTCACAAAATTTCTTTCATAAAATTGTGGAAAATTAAGACATGTAATAGATAAATGTAAAAAAAGGTTCAAGTAAATTTAAAAACAAAAAAAATAATATTCAAAATCAAAAATAAGCTTTAAATGCTATTTTCACTCTCGATATCGTCATTTGGATCTGATGGATTTCTCGGAGAAGAAAAGAGATACCGGAAAGATTTGAAAGGAATTCAAAAGAAAAAATTTTGTTCTTCTAGAAACCGTTACACATTTTGTTCAAACAAGTAACCTCACGCTTTAACATAAGTTATGTTAAAGCGCTGTTACGAAAACAGCGAAAAACGGGTATTTTCAATTTTCAAACGGCTATATGCCAGAAACGTGAGGTGATAGAATTTTTCTGACTTCGGATTCGAGTTCAGCACACCTAAAAATACTGTAAAAGTATATTTTGGTTTCTGTTACAAAAAAAAAAGAAGACATGTTGAGCAATGACCAGTATAAAAGGCAGAGATTTTTTAAAGCTCATAGGTTAGCGGGGTCGGATCCGGTCGGATCCAATTCTTGTTAAATATTACTCACCGATAGCATAAAATTCCTTAAAGGTAAATTAGAAAGCAGGCATATGCAAGCATTTTTTTAAAAGCTTGTTGGAAGTTCTAGATATTATTTTTTAAAAGCAACTGTAAAAACAGGTGTTTTCGAATGAACAAATCTTTAATTTGATTTTTTTTTAATTAAATTTTCTTAAACTAATCTTCCTTAGTTGAACACAATTTATTTCGTTGAGCTATCTCAAAAATTGAATGAAAGACTCGAAAAACCAAAAATATCTAATATCACATTTTTTTTGGCTTAGAAAAAAAGTGTCAACTTAAGCCATTATTTCATGAAAACCGTTATGTTTACAAACAAAAATTTTATAGCTTATGAAAGAGTGGACAGTTTTCAAAATATCACATATAAGAACTATGTTCATATCACAAAAAAAAAAATCACCTCATGACCAGAAATTTGTACTGATCGTTCCACTGTGCGGCGCTACGTGCCACACAGCCGAAGCTACACTCCATGTAGTAGTAGCATTTTCAAAAAAAAAAAGTTATTTGGCGGACCCTTTATTACTCACGTGTGGATATTGTACCAATAATTTCTAAGATCATGAGAATCAGTGTAACATCCGTAACTTTTTTTGTATTTATAGTTTACTAATTTAATTGATCAATTCATGCATTTTATGGATTGCCCAAGTGGATTGCCCAAAATTAGTGTGA
The DNA here is from genome assembly GCA_963921185.1 of Dasysyrphus tricinctus. NCBI lineage: Eukaryota > Metazoa > Arthropoda > Insecta > Diptera > Syrphidae > Dasysyrphus > Dasysyrphus tricinctus. The sequence continues at coordinate 58,578,177 of OY992533.1, read as the reverse complement.
AAAATTTCTAATATTATGATTCACGAGCATCACTGTCACAACCATAACATTTTTTTGATTCAGATTGCTCATTTATTGAAAGAATATCATGCATTTTTTTTATTTCGCATGTCTATTTTACTAATTTAGAATATGTCAATGATCAGGATCGTCAGTGTCACACACGTAACATTTTTTTATTCATTTTACTTAATTTATTTAAAAGATATCAGGCAGTTTAGTGATAACTTAAGTGTGTTTTATTGATCTAGAATAATTGTGTGAATAGTTTCTAAGATCATGAGTGTCACAGTCGTTACATTTTTTAATTCAGTTTACTTCGTTATTTAAGGAATATTATGCTTTCTATGGATGACTAACATACATACACAAGTGTGCTATATTAATTTGGAATTTTTTTAAATCATTTTGAAAGTCATGAGCATCTTTGTCACATCCGTAACATTTTTTTAATTCAGTATACCTACATAATCATTTAAAGGACTACATACGTTCTACTTAAGGCTATTTTATTGATTAAGAATTAATTTGTCAATAATTTTTAAGATCCAGAAAATCAGTGTCATAGCAGTAACATTTTTTAATTCACTTAACTTATTTATTTAAATAGCATCATGTGTTCTATGGATTATGCTAGTTTGTTTTATTAATTAAAAAGAATGAAGACATGATGATCATCATGTCACAACTGTTACATTTTCTTAAATTAAGTTTACTTAGGTTTTATGGAATATTATACATTTTATGGATGACATAAGTGGGTTTCCTAATTTAGAAATTTTTTCGAAAAAATTTAAGTCATAATTTATGAAATCATGAGCATCAGTGTCACACTCGTAACATTTTTTTATTTTGATTGATATTTTTTAAATAGGTATATTTAAAAGACATCATGCATTTTATGGATTGCCAAAGTGTGCTTAATTGATCTCCAAAAATCGTGTGAATAATTTCGAAAATCGAAGTGTCACAAACGTAACATTTTTTTGATTCAGTTTACAAATTTATTTAAAAAGTATAGTACGTTCTATGAATTACTCAAAGCTGTTTTATTGATTTTGATGAATTGCGTGAATTATTTATAAAATCATTAGTACTTCTGATCTGTGTGACACCCGCAATATTTGTTTGATTAAATTTTCTAATTTATTTAAGGTATAATACGCATTCTATGGATTACTGAAGCGTGTTACATTGATCTAGAATTTTTGTGTGTATAGTTTCTTATATCATGAGCATCATTGTCACAATCGTAACATTTTTTTTGTCACTATTTTTTTTTTTTTTTATAATTAACATGCACACAAGGGGTTATGAATATCCTTTAACTGTTATATTTAACACAGTGCGAGCGTTTAGGAAGTAGTAGGAGATAACGATGCACATTTGCCTTAAACGTGTGAATATCGAAATGGGGAGGAAAAATAGAGCTGGGTTAGGACATCCACATTCTGAAGAAAGAATCTCTGTATTTAACGGTACGTCCAAAGATAGGCTCAAGGGTATACTGATGAGCAATCCTGGCTGAGCGGGTATTACGGCTAAATTGTTTAAGGGGAGGAATGCAGCTGGCTATTTCACTAGAGCACTGTTTAGAAAAGAATCGATAGAACAGTGAGAGGCAAGAGACGTTTCGTCGATGGTCGAGCGATACAAATGTTTCCAAAATTGATCTGTCATCGATCATTTTTAAAGCTCTATTCTGAACTAGAATTATTCTATAGGCACGTTTATTAGTGTCACAACAGTAACATTTTTTTGATTAAGTTTACGATTTTTTTTAAGGAATTTTATGCGTTCTATGGATGACTTAATTGTGTTTTATTAATTTTGAATATTTCCTGAATAAATATGCGGTGAGTTTCTATTTTTTTTAATTTTTATTCAAAAGCAAGCACTACCGAGAAGGTCATGAGCATGATTGTGCCTTTTATAGAAACAAAAATTTAAAAATAATAAAAACAAAAATAAAAATTACAAAAGCAAACATTTTGCTAATTTCCTATAGCAACGTTCTTGATTGATAAATTTCGCAAGCATTTATTGCAAATAAATACGGCTACCGCTGCCGGCCGGCCCACAGTGTGGGAATTTGCTCATCTAGCGGAATTAAATTAATAGCGCTTACAAGTTAAAGTTTTTGATAATTTTTTTTTTTGCAAGATTTATCATAAATATGTGGACAATGAAATTTAAGGATAATTATTAATATACTTGGCTAAATTTTTCATGTACAGAGCTCTGAAAGTACAAGTTTTTTGCACCTTGGTGGACCCATTTTGACAAATGAAATACGGTCACAAAAAATAGCCTTTTTAAAATTTTTTGCATAAAATTCACTATGCATATATACAAAAATAAATACAACTACAATTTTTTGAATAATGTAAACAAATGTTTGATATACAGAGCTCAGAAAGTACACGTTTTTTGCACATTGGTAGACCCTCTTAAAAAAATGAATTCGCTCCAAAAAAAAGCTTTTTGTAATTTTTGTTTGTAGTATTTATAATTAATGTATACAAAAATGAAATAATTCTACAGAAATTTGTATACTTTGGCAAATTTTTGACGAACGGAGCTCTGAAAGTACGCATTTTATGCACTTAGGTTTTTCTCAAAATTTGTTGCTTCTTCGAAAAAAAGTGCTATGATCTATTTTGTGTGAAACTTTTTGAGCTAAAATATTATTTCATTTTTGATTTTGAACAAATTAATTGTTTTCGAGATATTTACAAGAAAACTGAACTTTGTACAAAACCAAAAGTTTAATTTTGAACTGCTATAGCTTCAATATTCTTAAGCTTACAAAGTTCGTTAATAGCCCATTTTTTCTTTAATTTTGGAGGCACCCTAATAACTTGGATTTATAATGAGAAGATGTACCAACACAAAATCCTGCATACAAAAGTTACAGCCGATAAATGCTTTTTAAGTAGGTAAATTTTTTGGCCTAGGTTGCTACACCAGGAAGTTCTTATTCATTTTACTCGTAATTTATTGATTATTCAAAAAAGAGTATGCTCATCCTTACTGTGTAGTATCATATGATCTACTATTTTTTACTTTGCATTTTTTCAAAAAAAAAAAAAAAAAAAAATAGTTTCCAAGAAATTATCAAAAAAAAATTAATTTTACCCCTTTTCACCCCCCCTAAATATTTTAGCCCCGGCCCAAATTTAGGGTAATTTTTAGAAAATGCTAAGGATGTCAAAACAAAGCTCTCTATCAAAATTCAACTTTGTCGGAAGTCTTTCTCAGTGAAAGTCTAATTTTTCCCCTTTTATTTTTTTTTGAAAGCCAATTCGAAAATGAAAAATAAATGTATGGGTGTCGCACCTACGCGCAGCAACTTAAAGCGCTAAATGATAGCTGACATATCAGGCTTTCCAATGCATATAGTTTCTCATCCGAACAACACTGAATACTTAAAGTTTTTCTCTCGTGAATACAGAAATTGAATAAAAATTGCCCCTTTTTTAATTCCATCCACCAACAGATATATTTAAACACCCTAAGGACTGTAATTTTACTTAATTTTCAATCCCCTGATATGGCATCTATTAAATCAAAACAAAACTTTTAATAAAAAATGCACCATGCACTCACAAAAAAAGATATTTCAAAACTACCTTCTCAAGCCAATTTTCTTTGAATTTATCACCAATCGCAACTTTAAGAACGATTAATTTTATTTTGCATAACTCCCACGTAAAATTTCTTTCATAATCGCTAAGAAGAAGCTTTAAGCTGCAAGCAAAACAAGTTTTTACATCAGTTTGTGGCAGTAATTTTTTGAATTAAATTCCGCTAGATTAGCGAATTCCCACACTGTGGCCGCAGCAGTAATTCAGTAGTCACATTAAAATAATTAAATTTTATTTCTAAAACGCTAATCTGGCAAAGAAGCCGCTTATAAAAGTTCAGCATAGATCGAACTTGAAATCGATTATATTGTAAGATTAGATTAATTAAAATCAATAAATAGAAGAGAAAAAAAAAAACAATATTTGCTTATTTGAAATATTATTTTTGTATAGCTGATATAGCTATTTGAGGTTGTCGCGACAATTTTACATTTGGGATCATCAAGAGTTCACTATAAAAAATATAAATATGTGAAAATTAAATGAGGTCGTTATGTATTTCATCATTAATAATGTTAATTTGTCCTTTTTAATACTTTTTTATTTTTGCCATTATTTGCAATTTTATAAATTGATAATGGGTATGGGTTAAACATTCAAAATGATTAGACATCAACTATAAATAGAATCTTCGTTTTTTTTTATAAACAAAAAACTATACTAAATTAGCATTCAAGTAAACAAACAATTTTATTAACTCACATTCCAATATATTTCTTTAACAATATTTTAGTGGACAACAACTGGAATGATACAAATATCCACTTTATTTGGTACCTAAAGATTTAAAGTGAAGGTTAAGTAGTCTAACTGTGAATGAATTTATTAAATCAACTATAAAAAAAAACTGGTTTTGAAAATTATCCAAAAAGTTGTTATTGTGACAAATCTTTAAAACATTAAAAAAAAGAAGCCTCAAGAATTGTTCTTAAATTTCACAATGACCTTGATGGTTTGTGGATTGTGGTAGGTAGAGTTTAATTAATAGGGAAGTGTTATATAAAATTTTATTGGAACAATTTAACAAATTATTTCTGCTTCATCCATATACACTCCTCGTCAACTGAATACGCACAAACATTTTTTAATATACTTTATCCATTTTTCCAAACAGTGATGGTTATTATGCCATCTGTTGATGCTAACTATTCCCTTAAGATGTTAAGCAGATAATTCCGAAAGAATTATCCAAAAACAACCGTGAGTTTTTCTTCAACCACTTGCAAAGTGTTTTATATGCAAAGTAGGAGTTTTTTTTTTAGTCAACTGAATAGGTACAACGCCATTTTCTTCGTTGTTTATAAGTTTTTTGGAGTGCTTGACAGTTTAAATTAACGATTTTAGTGTTTTCAGTAAAATGTAATTCTTGATTTCAAATTTTAAGAAAAATGGGTAGATCTACGTGTCTTAACAGTGTTGAAAAAGCTAAAATCGATTTACTTAGAGACCAAAGCCTAACTGGACGTGCAATAGCTGATAAAGTTGGCCGAAGTTTTAATGTAGTTTATTCTTACTTGAAAAATAAAGATGCATACGGCAAAAACATGAAGGGAGGTAAGAAAACAGCAACAACAGCAGCTGAGAGACGAAGAATTTTAAGATATGCATCAAATTCTTCTGATTCTGTGGCAAAAATAAAACAAAAAGTCGGCGTAAACGCAAGTTGCTCAACAGTATTAAGAGTAATCAACAACTCAAGCCATCTTAAACGAATGAAACTTAAGAAAAAACCACCACTTGACGAGAGACGGAAAATGTTGCGATTAGATTTTTCAAGACTTCACATGAGTTGGAAAAAAGAATGGTATCACGTGGTTTTTTCAGATGAAAAAAAGTTTAATTTCGATGGGAAAAGAAAAAAGATTTTTAAAGCGCCATCATAGTCGTGAAGGAGGTGTCATGATATGGGGAGCAGTCAGTTATTATGGAACAGTTGAGCTCGAGGTTGTAACATCAAGAATGACAGCAGCTGGGTATAAAGTAATTTTGGAAAGAAATTTTCCTAAATTTTCTAACATCTTTGGACCCATAAACTGGACCTACCAACATAATAATGCGCCTATTCACTCAGCGCGCATAATAAAAACATGGATAGAGGAGCAACAAGTGCAGTTGCTTCAATGGCCGCCGTACTCACCTGATCTAAACATCATAGAAAATGTCTGGGGATGGTTAGTACGCAAAGTTTATGAGGGTGGTCGTCAGTTCGAAGACAAAGAAACCTTAATTTCTGCAATCAAATTAGCGTGGAGCGAAATTTCGTTAAATTACATTAAAAAGCTATACGATTCCATGCCGGATCGAATTTACGAAGTAATTAAAAATAAAGGTGGAAGTACCCACTACTAAACTTAAACAAAAACTTGTTTCATTCCATTCCAATACCAATTTTAATTTTTGTACCTATTCAGTTGACTCAAAAAAAAACTTCTACTTTGCATAAGTTACACTTTGGAAGTGGTTGAAGGAAAAACTCACGGTTGTTTTTGGATAAAACTTTGAAATTCTGTTATTTATATGTTACGAAAATTTTTACCATCAACAGATGGCATAATAACCATCACTGTTTGGAAAAAATGGATAAAATATATTTAAAAATGTTTGTGCGTATTCAGTTGACGAGAAGTGTACATATTTTATTATTATTGGTTTTTATTACGTATTTAAGTAAAGTCAACAAATTATAGTCATTAAAGGCTAAAATAAAAATGATCGAAGGAAATTTTTGCCCCATTATTTTTATTATTTAGCAAAAAATACATTTGCGATAAATCGATGATGTTTATTATTAATTTTAAAAATTACAAACTGCATTAAGTAATACACGTTTTCATGTACAATTTACACTAGGTTGAAAAGAATTTGGTACATCTCGTAATTTTTTTATTTAGATAGGTAATTGATAAATTAATTTGAACTAAAACCTTTTTAAGGATGATTAATAAATGTGTCGCCAATCATACAGAGTGTTGGCAGGGTACGGAAATGATCACTCATAAGCTGCTCATGCTCTTAAGTCTTGAAGACGGTAGGGGGGAAAAACATAAAAGTGAAAACAATAGCATCATGCTATAAGACCAGACATCAATTCTGCGTTGGGCTGTCACCCTGGAGATTACGTACGACATCAAGATTATTCCGGGAGACTTCAACGCCAAATTTGGAAAGGAGGGCATCTTTGGTTTGAAACTTCATGGTACATAGATGCTAACCCAGTTGTTCTAACAGATTTCCAAACAAGGCAGTTCTGGAAGGAAAGCCGCAATCATGTTTCGGTTCTTATGGACGGTTCCAAAACGGAAGCTGGGTAGGGTCAAGCATTTTCTCAGTTAACCTACCCTTAAACAAATCAATAAAGCTTCCAAGCTTTTACAGTGTTTTGCAAGGGGAAGTTTGCGAGGCCGCAAAATATCTTTCCACATTTGGACTGATAAATAAAAACATTGACATTTTCATAAATAGCCAGACGGCAATTAAGGCCATTTCGTTAATTTTCACAAAATCAAATCTGGTTGATCGTTGCCGTAGTGAATTGAGATTGCTCGACGAATCAAACTCAGTCACCCTTCGAAGGGTCCCAGGACATAGTGACATTTACGATGGCAGATGAACTGGCCAAAAACGGTTCATCACTTGAACCGAGGCAATCCGTACCCTGGGCACTGGACACTTCAGATACTAGAACAGGAAAAAAAAGTAGAATTCACCAGTTTTTTCAAGGCCGCTAACGGCAGATGGTCAGCAATTGACACGTGTCGGGTTTCGTGGAATCTATTGCCTGATATTTTTAAAGAAAAAACGAAGTATTTACTTAAGCAGACTTCAACTGTCTCTCTTAGTTGGAGTCCTAACGGGTCACAACTCAATGGGAACCCACATGACCAGAATAGCCAGACTCATCCCACTTCTGTGAATGCCCCAGCCAAGTCAGAACTAGAAAATCAGCCCTCGGAGATCATTTTTTCGATGAACCTGGCGACGTCACATGTTTGCCACTAAAAAGCATCCTAAAATTCATTCAGAATTCAGGGCACCCCATTTCTAAAACTTCCATTAGCTCCCTCCCCTTACCCTTCTTTTACTTCATCTCACATATCCTGTGGAGCGTAATGGATCCATTGAGATCCGAGTGAGGTGATGTGGGCCACAACATCGCCACCCCTTCAAACCTAACCTAACCTAGCCTTGGTTTGAAAGTCGGAAGACACAGCCTGCACAACGAAACTTACGATATTGGACACAGAATGTTGGAATTCGCGACGCATGAGGTGAAATGTCATCATTACTAGCGCTCGTTTCCTATACTCTTTGATACCTATACAAAAATTGAATTGGCGGTCTTCTGTCAAAAAAAAACCCTTCAACCAAATTGATCACATCGCCATAGAGGGCAAACATGCTTCCAGCATCTTGTATGTCCGAACATTCTTAGCTACAAACACAGGCTCGACCGAAAATCTAAAAAAGCAAAGGTTCGCCAGAGCGTTTGCTGACCACACCTCTCTTACTATGGGGCCACACGAGCGAGTAATCGCTAGCGAGTTACTAAAAGGTGCATAGAAACTTTTCTACTCGCTCGTCAACTGGCTTGCTTTTTTTTTGAAGCCAGTTGAGAAACGAGTTATTTGACAAAATAATGTATTTCTCCAACTCGCTAGCGAGTGTATTGCCTTAGGGATAATCTCTCATCAAGTTCGCTACCAGCATCAAGTACAGATATAACCATTGGAGACGTTTTTAACAAACAATCACAAGTGCCACCACTGATTTGCTGGGTTTCACTAGGTGACCAAAACGAAATTCCTGATTCGATGAAGAGTGTCACCTGGCACATGGCTACTATGCAATGCTGCAGACAAGAACTAGAGCTGCTCTCGCAGCCAGTAAGTTTTTCGGACAAAAAAAGAGATGAATGCCGACTTCTCAGGAAGAAAGAGAGAAAGCACGAGAGGTCGAGTGTATTGAGATCTGCAGCGGCAGGGATGATGTTCGTAAGTTCCATCAAAGGGTGAAACGATCTACAAAAGGCCGGAACGGAAGCCTGTCGAGATAAGAATGAAAACATGGTTGTTGATACACAGTACGCGCTGAGGATCTGGAAGAACCACTTTTCTAGATTGCTAAACGGAAAAGATAGTCAATATTCCACTGCAAGGCAAAACACTCCATTCAACTTAGACAATAATTAATAGCCAACAATTCCGTCCATCCGTCCGTCTAGCGAACTTCAAACTTAAATCGTAAAAGGCTGCAGGTGGGGATGAACTTCCAGCCGAACTATTCAAAGAAACGGAATATGAATTGGTAAGGAGGATGCACGAACTCATCTGCAAAATTTGGTCGGATGAAAGTATGCCTGATGAATGGAAGGAGCCTTAGCATAGTGTGAACCATGTACAAAAAAGGAGACGCGCTGACATGTTCCAACTGCTACGCAGATGGAAGAATCACTTTTGTGCCCTGCTAAATAAGGACTTTGCTAATCAGAGTGCTGAAGTGCCCCAACTTAACGAGATGCGCAGGTCCTATAAAGGTATTGACATGGGAACCCCTTTCAGTATCGGAAATACAAATTTCGATAAATCTCTTCAAAAACAACCAAGCAGCTGGACTTGATGGAATACCACCTGAATAACTGAAAGCCGATCCCGTAAAAACAGCTAATACTCTACATCATACAAGATGTTTGGGAAAACGAAGCCTATCCCAATGACTGGAAGGATGGTGTTATTGTTAAGTCGCTAAAGAAAGGTGACCATAAGAATTGCAACAATTGGTGTGGTATCATCGTTTTGTCCGTTTTCTCAAAACTAATGGCAATCATTTTTCTCAAGCGGATAAAAGATAGAATCGAGTCAAAAGGCATCAAGCTGGGTTCCATTTTTAACACCCTGCGTATTGCCTTTGAGCAGTCTATGGAATTTCAACCACCACTTTACCTCATATTTGTGGATTTTGAGAAGGCCTTTGATCGAGTTAACCGAGAATGTATTTGGAGATCACTTCTTGGCAGGGGAATTCACCCAACAACGCAGGGTGTATTGTTTTACGCAATTGGCACCCTTCTTAGAGCAACAGGTTGTGAGACAAGGGGATGGTCTATCGCAAATTTTCTCTCTGCTGACGATGGACAACTAATTGACGGCCAGTGTTAGTACAGCGGAGAGGCAGGGCATTCAATGGAGACCGTTTGAAAGGCTAGCTTAGTCATTAAGATTATGACGATGACATGTCTCCTGGCAAATAACATCAGTGGGCTGAACGGGATGTGCCAAACACTGCAAGTGAAGGCAGAGTCGAACGGTCTAGGAATTAATAGAAAATAGACAAAAATAATGTTCACGACTCCACACATCGGCGTATTTTACTACAGGTGACGCCCCAGTTAAAGCAGTAGAACAGTTTAACTATCTTGGCAGTATTTTTTCAGCAAATGGCGGTACGGATCTGGACGTTTATCAACGACGGAAATCAACTTTCCTAGCAGAACAACAAAGAATCTGAGAATGACGTGGCCACAGTTAAAATATCTTAAGGTAGACCGTGACTGATGGAGACGGGGTTACAGGGCACGATGATGGTTGATAGCAACGCAACTACCCGATGAATATTCGGATCCAACCCAGATGGTGTACGTAGCAGAAGAAAACCCCCCAACAGCTGGCGAGCGCAAGTGGAAAACTTCCTCAACTAACTTGCTATGTGTAATTAGAGGCTGTTAGCTGGGGATAGAGCTGGCTGGAGGATTGTTGGTTGGAGGACGTAAGTAAAGTAAAAGTATATGCAACAATTGATGAATATTTTAGAATTTTAAGAAAAATATAAAACTTTATTAAAGTTTTTGTTGCAATCGCCTCCTTAAATAATGTTAGCGGTAGTAAAACGGCATTTTAAGAGTGGAGCCAATGGCAGCACTTTAAAAGCATTTTCACCAAAAACTACCAAGTTGTCATAAACCATTTTTCATAAAATAGACTTTGTCAACAGTTTCAGTCGAAAATTTTACAAAATGACACATTTTATTGAATCTCAATTTGCATGATTGTCAATTTATAAAAAATAGCGTTCTTCTAGACTGAGCAACCACAAAACATTTAACAACCAATTAATGCCGTTTTTTGAAAGAAAGAAAAAAAATCCGTTTAATTAACATCAAAGAGTTAATCATTTATAAAATTGAAAATAGTAACTAAATCTTTATAATCCCCATTACCACATTTATCTTGTATAACTCAGTGTTTTAGTTGAACTTTAATCAATCAATGAGATAATCTATTTAAAATGATATACCTGCCACCACACCATTAAGTTTGATTCATTGAGTTTAGAATAATTCTTGCGAGTAAATAATAATTTAAATTACAATCTGAATACAGTAAATTCTTTTGTTAATTTATACGACATTGACATTGAACTGTGTCGTCATACTTCAAAAATTGTTTATCAAAGTGGAAAAATAACGTGCATTAACATTTCCATTACAAATAAATTACTTAGTCAATTGAATATTGTTTTTTTTTTTGTTACTATGACCACTACAACAATTGGAATAAATGATAAACTCCAACAGATATAATAAATAACAACAAATCACAGAGTGCAACACCACTGGGTAGGGGAAAAAAGTGTGCCACTGCCCCAATGGCCCATTGAGGGCAAACCGTTTATCGTATTATTTAAATATGTATAATTTTTTCTCATTTTTTTTATACTAGAGTGGACGCATACATATAATATTATTAACATTGTAACACGTCCTCATTCCACTGTGCGTATATTTAAAAAAAAAATACAGTGTCGGATTCATTATGAACCTCTAAAAAAGTTAAAATTAAAATGTATAGATACAATAATTATTTTTTAGATATTTTCTAAACTTCTCACCTGGAAAAAAAAAATCGAGTTTTAAACGAGGCCCTAGAAAGTTCATTGATACGAACAGGAGCGTAGCAAGGGTGACTATGGAAATTCTCAAGGCCCCCATCAAAAATGTAACCTTTTGCATCGAGGATAAAAAAAGGTGTTTTATGTGGGGACTCGCTCCTGGGATTTTCCCATTACCAGTCCAATACCCTAACTACGGGACTAATTTGCGTTACATTAATAATTATGATGCAATGTTTAAAAGAAATAACTTAATAGTTCAAATGTCCAAAATGATGAGCCTCTGATTACACTGGTTAGCAGTGAAAAAGTATTATGAACAATTTCAACCAAATTTTACTCGTCCAGTCATCCTGAATACAAATCCATGAGTAAGACCTATTTACATATATCTTAGTTCAGTTTTTCGAGATTCAACCGTTACCCACCTGGAAAAACAATCTAGTTTTTAACGGGGCACTAGAAAGTTTTGCATTGACCCTAACAAGATTCTAGTAAGGGTAAATATCGATTTTCTCTAGGGCCTCACCAGTTAAGCAACCTTTTGCCTCGAAAGACAAAAAGAACAAGAGTTGTCTTCACTGGGATTCGATCCTATGATCTTCTAATTACCAGTCCAATACGTTAACTACCTACTGAGCTATTTCTCAAAACAGTTGCGTAATGTTGAAAATGAAAAACTGTATTTATACTTAAATTTTTCTTACAATATTGTATGATGGGTATTAAATATTGTTTTTTTTTTTGTCATATATGGGGTATTGGTGATGGGATAACAAGACTTATCCGACAAGTTTTTACTAGCGAGAGCCTCACGAGTATTTGACAAGTTTTCCTTGTCTAGATTTCCCCTACCAAAGCCTTTCCAGGGCCTTGATTAAACTTGACAAAAACTTGCCATTTTTCCAAGTGGGTAGTTTAGTTACATGCTCCTATGGCTCACACTTTGATTTGCAGAGATGCATAATAGTACAGTAAAATAAGAATTGTAAATGGAAAAAAATAGCGGCAGGCTGAAATTTTGCAGGTCGTTTCGGGGGTAGGTATACAACTTAAATCTAAGTTGGCGACCTCCTACCTCTTGCAGGGGCGGTGCCACGCCCACTTTTCTAAAATCCTGGTTTATGAAGAAGCGGCTGCACCGATATGGATGAAATTTTCATAATTTGTTAATATAGTCGTAGAAAAAATTTAAAAAATTGTTAAAGTAAAATCCGCCCACTGCCACGCCCACTTTTCTTCTTTCTTTGTTTCTCGAAAATGGCTCCTACGATTTGCATGAAATTTTCAGAGTTTATTCTTATGAACGAGAAAAACATTTAAAACAAAATTTCAAGATATAAAAAAGTGAGGTGGTAATGAGTCCGCCACTACCACGCCAATTTTTGATATCTTGATTTCTCAGAAACTGATTTGGATAAAACTTTGAGAGTTTTTCATACTAGTGATATATAAAGATTTGCGAAGTGCTTTTGGTTTTGCGAAACCCACAGGTAGTCACGCTCCTCTTTCATGTATATTTATAAATTTCTACGAACTGTATTAGGAAGTAACGATTTAGTTTTCAAATAAAAAATAAAAACCCAAATCAGGCCTCGAAGTCTTCAGATTAATGAAAATCATTTATTTGAGTTCTTTCATAGCGAAAGGATTTGTTCTTAATTTCTCTGCTAAATGGACAATCATTGTACATAATATATATATTAAAAAAGCACTTTTAGTAAGATCCGCCAACTAGCACTCCGACTTTTCTTCAATATTGTCTCTAAAGACGTCTATTTGGAGTGTGTAAAATTTTCAAATCTTGTTTTTTCGAGCGAGACTTACAATTAGTATTATTCATCAGTGTTCATAAGGTTGTGGGAAATCCAATTGTGTTGATTAAGCACATCACTCGTTTCCAAACCACCCTGGAGGTAGAGTTAACAGCACAGTGGTGTCCACTGTAGGCCTAATCAACATAATTCATTATTAATATTTTTATATTTTTTTCATTTTTGAGAAGGACCTGGTAGTTCATTCTCATTCTCAATCAAAGGCCCAGTGTCACGTTTTTCAATTGAAATTTCATCGCCAAAACAATCGTCGTTTTCGTTTAGTAGAGAAATCTGACGACTATGGTCGCAGGTTTCCCCACTGCAATTCTTTCAAATTGGTGTACATTTCAGACCAGCTTTTCGGTAGCCACAAGCGTATCCACAATTTTGTGTACATTTAAATACTATTAGGGTTTGTTTCACAATGTTTGAATAAAGTGCTGATTAGATATCCGACACATAAATATTAGGACAGGGTAATAAGTCCACAGAAGAAAAATTCACAATACTTGTCTTATGACCCACCTGATTAAAATATAAATTCATAAACAATTTTTTATTTGTGAACATATGACCCTGCCTCAGAATTTATGTGTCGAATAAGTAATCAGAACTTGACTCAGAGAATGTGAAACAGGCCCTTAGTCTAAGACGACGGGATTTAAATAAAACAACTTTTTTAAATTTGTTCTCGTACATAAGAATAAACTCTCAGAATTTCATACAAATCTTAGGAGGCGTTTCCGAGAAATAAAGAAATGAGAAAAGTGGGCGTGACAGTGGGCGGATTTTACTAAAACCAATTTGACAATTTTTTCTCATCCATAAGAACAAACTCTTAAAATTTAATGGCAATCCTTGGAGCAGTTTATGAGAAACAAAGAAATAAGAAAAGTGGGCGTGGCAGTGGGCAGATTTTATTTAAACAATTTTCTTAATTTTTATTTGATCATATCAACAAATTATGAAAATTCCATTCGTATCGGTCGAGCCGTTTCTTCATAAGCCATGATTGCAGAAAAGTGGGCGTGGCAGCGCCCCTGCAAGGGGTTGGAGGTCGCCAAATTAGATTAAAGTTGTATACCTACCCCCGAAATGACCTGCAAAATTTCAGCCTGCCGCTATTTTTTTCCATTTGGTCAGTAGTAAAATTTCTCTATTTACTGGTCTATAAGATGCATCAAAATAATAGGAAGTGTGTTCCGTTATCATCTGGAAAATTGTATTGGAAGGGGGCCTATCTCCCCCCGATTATGTGAGGGTCAATTTTTGAAACTTAAAATAAAAAAAAAATTGTAAAAAATGATTGAGATTGGGATGGAAAATCGAGAATCATCGAAATGTTTGAGATTAATATTGATTGAAATGAAAATTTGTGATTTCAACCATCAATACTTTTTGATGACCGGATCAAAAAAATCGAATTGTTCCCTTATGAAACAGCCCGAACTTATTTGCAAATAACTCGACTTTTTTCTGTTATACATTACCTAGCTACATTCTTTTTTTACTTGGAATTAAATTGATTTTTAATTAAAACTAAAATAATAAAACAAAAAATAAAAAAATAAAAAAATACAAAAAAAGAAAAAAACAAATAAAAACCAAAAATAAGAAACAAAAAAATCAAATAAAAAAAAAAACAAAAATAAAAAAAAATATATAAAAAAAAAACAAATAAATAAAAAAAAAAATAAATAAAACAAACAAATAAAACAAAACTAGTGAAAACTTTGAGAAAAGTCGATGGGAACTGGTTTTTACTTTCATTTTGATGATTACACAATATGCCTAGTTTTTGTTTTTCAAAAATGAAAAGTAATTTTGAAGGTTGACCATTCTAGACAATTGAGTTTTTCACATCTTTCAGAATTGGAAAATAAAAAATATATAAAAGAAAGTAAAAAAAAATAAAAAAACATAAAAAAAAAACAAAAAAAAATAAAAAAAAATAAAGAAAAAATACAAATAAAACTCAAAATTGAAAGTTTCAAAAACAAAACAAAAAATATGTTCTGAGGTGGTCAAAATCGAACTCATTAAGAAATTTGAAAAAATTGTTTTTTTTTTGGGAAGCTTCTGCGTGTGTGTGTGTCTGTCCATCTGTCTGTTGGTCTGTCTTCACCATTTTTAAGTAGCATTTTTAGTTTTAAGCATGCTTATGCCCCAAAATATATTTTCAATAATAATAAGTTGTCCTTATTAGGACTATCCTATAAGTGTACATTGTATAACCTTCCACAGAAATATGCTCATCCGTCATACTTTCCCAGCGGGAAATATCGTTCTCAATGAAATTTATTGCTGAAATATTCAATGAATTCACTTGCCAAATCATAAGAGAAACGACATGCAATGATTTAGTAGGTGAAGAGTAATGCAAAGTTTCCTCAGTTCGTAGCTTTGAATCCACTTTCTGCTTTGGGTTTATTAAACAACCCTTTATTTCGGTGAATTTAAAAGGGAAAATTATGCGATGAAAAAATTGAGGAAAAGTATTAAAAGTATCCACTCATCTGCTTTCTAAAGTGTTCATGGCGAGAACAAAAAAAAAACAAATGTGAGTGAAACTAATGCTGAATTGTAATTGATGATTTCAACGATGAGCAGTAATGCACAAAGTTGTTTATGATTTTTGGCAACTATAAATTCTCATTTTGTTGGGTACAGTTCACAGTGACTTTCTGTAAAAAATTTCATGTAACACGAACCGAAGTCAATAGAAATTGCGTTAGCCGAAACGCCAAAAACTTTTGATTTGAAATGGGAACTGCTTTTTGGTTTGTTTTCATCTTAAAATAAAGGGTACCTACATTACATTACCGATGGGATTTAATAAACAATACAAATGGAAGGATTTAATTGATGAAAAAGAAACTACCTACCACTAACCGGGTGATTTCATAACCGAATTTTCATTACATTTTTCATCGAAATTATTGAACTGATGAATAAGCTAAATAACTGTATGTAGTAAATTCAAAGATTATGCAATCACAATGTTTTTCATCACTTGGGCCGGTGAATAAACAACTTCCATTGAAGAAATGATTTCGTTAGTGAATTTTCATCCAGAAAGTGGCATGTGCTCCCCGCCAATGACACGCCCATGTTAAATTCATCAAAGGAATAAGCTGAAAAGTGGCAGGTACAGCTTCCATTCCTCAAGGAAAAAGCTGGTTTTTCCTCAATGAATTTTTTAATTTTTCCCGCTGGGTTATGTCAGCTGAAATACAATGACACATAAATGCACCACTACTTCTATACAATACAGATATACCACCAAGGCCTGACGCATTAAAAATCCGGATCTGCTCTAAACCAATAAAAAAAGGCAGGGCATACGAGTATGAAAAACGATCGAAGAGCTTCGTCAAAAATAAAACATTTCGAAACAAAGCGGAATATAATATACGAACATTGCCTCTATCGTGCATTCTAAATGTGTGAATAAGATTTCTTAAATTAGTACCTGCCTGCCTGCCTGTTTCTTGATGGTTGCTGATTGGAACTCCTCAGCAGCGCCCTGTTTCCGCCTAACAGTAAGCTATAGTGACGGCATATAGACATTTTTCTTTTTCTTTTTTTTATTTTCATTTTCTATTTTCAATAAAATATACTTTTTCTCGATTTAGCACTGAGAAGAGCAAAACATTATTTGGATAACTCCAAACTAAAACCATTTGCAATTCGATTTGAGTTGGAAAATACCGGCCGACCGGCCGGCATTGGTATCGACATGAACATCCACATCCACATACCACTATCCTCGCCATGGTACTTAAAATGGAAAATTGAATAGCACTTTTATCTATTTTATGAACAAATTTTCCAGATAAAGCAATCGAAAATCCAAGAGTCACGAGCGATAAAATAAAATGGCTTGTTTAAGAGATTGTTAATGAACTGCTTGCTGGAGCCGGCAGCCAGCAACCAGAGCGTCGAGTCATCATGGAATCCATGAGATACACTTTTACAATTATCTGTTGCACTTGTCTTTTTTAAGTGAGAATTTTCAAATCAGATAAACGCCGGTCGCCAACCCGTTATATTATGTATAGTAAAGGCTTTGCAATATCATGGCCGGCAATTATTAGACATCGAGCACTTGAAAAGGCTGTTGCTGCTGGTGCTGTTGGCTGTAAAGGCTATAATAGAGAATTATTTATATCAATGACGTTACTTAAATCCGTCACCTATATGGACTAGACGTGACTGCTGCCCATAGCAGCTAATTAAAAATTGAGATTAATAAATTAGCATATAATGAGGCTTTTACTCAGTATACAAGCCAAGGGCGTAACTACATCAAGTATCCATTAAATCGGGGATAATGTTAGTGAACTTTTACAAAACAAAAACAAATGCACCCACCCACTTGAACAAACAAGGTTTACAAAAAGCTTTAATAAAAAAAAAAAACTAGAATAAAGGGTGATTCGCAGTAGATATGACAAAATGCTGATGGTGTCTGTGTGTTGGCTCGAAATAAATGCAAATGTTTTATATCATGGGAAGCTCGTAGCCATAATTAAGGCAAAAAGGATAAACGGTTTATGTTACATGCGGGTTAATATAGAAGTCTCAATTTGTTTGTTGATATCACCATCGTACTTTTGGACTGCTATAAGTGTTGCCATGTTTTCCTTTAAATAATTTATTTAGGCATTTAAATTCATATTTTTGGTTTGAGCAATGTGCTTTTCTACAATATTTAATAAAATCAGTCAGCCACAATACAGTGGCAGTAAGGTTTCTCCTCTAAAATTAGTTATTGACAGTCAGTCTTGTCATGAAGTTTAGTATTTTTCGCAGTTTTATAAAAAACGTAAATCTGAAAAGTTAATTTAGGAAAAAGGTGACTTGATTAATAAATTAATGTATAACGATAACTTTTAAATAATTTTCTTAAAGAAAAAAATATATATTTTCTTATTTTGACCTCTATTGAAAATGGTGCATAATTTGTGTTTTTTCATATTTCGTGTTTTAGGTACTGTAGAGCCAAAACTTCAAATTCCCATAAAATCCCACTATAATTTATATCGTCGGTTCAAAGGTAAAACTCACTAAGTTCAGAAAAAAAAATACAAGAAAATGAGAATGAAATGCATTTCTTGAATGCAAAAAGCCTCATTTTGCAATTTTTTTTATAAGGACATTGAAAGGTAAAGGTACCCTGGAACTTTATTTAAAAATTTTCAGGAACTGAATTTTCAGCTTCAAAAACTATGTTTCAGTCTTATTTCCTTCAAAAGTGTAAAATGTTAGTTAGTGAGTTTTACCTTTGAACCGACGATATATAGAATAATTTAGAATTATGTTTCCTCTTTAAGAATATATGGGTGATTCTCTGCCAACTGTGATTCTTTTTTTAAAAAATTCAAAAATTAAAACTTTTTCGAAAAAAATTTTGTTTCGTTTTTGTAGCTTCAGTTAGCCAGAGTATCAAATCTGTAAAAGCATTTGCATTTTGCCACAACTTTTAAAGAATAAAAAATATGGTAAAATGTACTTAAACTGGAATAGACGATAATGAAGTTCTTTTACTTTTTTATTTGTATTTTGTTTTCTCTCTTTCTGACCATATTTTTGTTGAGATTCTAGATTACCTAACTGTTATGTTTTTACCTCTAAACATTTCTATTTCCCTTATTTATTTTAAATATATATATAACTTTATCGTTTTTGTAGTCTATTCTTCTGAATGGCAACCCTTTTCATTGTGTTGGGTTATTACTTAGTTTTTATTGCACGGAATAATTTTTGTTTGGTTTTATTCGAGATATTGCTACCGCTTTAATAAAGAAAATTCCTAAAAAGGAAGTATTATTGCAAGAAATAATTTAATTAAAGTTCACGGTACCACGGTAATGGCATCCACGGTACTGACATTTAGACAATTTATGTGACCTAACTCCTCTGTGCTAATGAGAAAAATAATTTCCAGGACAATTTTAACATATGTAGTTAAAAGGAATACAAAATTCTGATAATCAACCAAAAACATGTTATAGCATGCTTACAAAATACTACCACGGTACTGACAAATTAATTTGACACACTTTCTCCGAATGCGAATGGAAACATATCGCTCTTAAAGTACAACAACGTTAAAAAAATAAAACGACTGTTTTTATCCATACATAAATAGTGCCTCTTTTAGAAAACCACCAAACAAACGTCTTGAAACTAAAACAAAATGGCGGTTTAGCGAGAAATCTTTTGAATTCAAAAATAAAAGTAAATTCTCGGACAACATTCATTCGTGATTATTTTATTCAGCAATTAGTATTTTGACTCAGGAAATTTTTGCATAATTTTGTCAACCAAGTATTGCACTCAAACTTTTCTAAGGACAACATTTCTATTCAATGAAGTATTCCATTAGAAAAAAGTAGATTTAATCGGAAAAACAAGGAACGGACATGCCACGGTACTGACATTTTTACTACATTTTTCCAAGCCGTGTGGAAGAAGTAGCAAATTTGGTCATGATATCGAATGTAGATTGTAGTAAAAAGCTATTTACACAATTACAACCAAAATATATACGAACATTTTACATTAGGTAAATATCAAAAAAAGGACTGGACACAAAGAATCACAGTTGGGACGGAATCACCCATATATGTTTTTTTTTTGCGCAAACACTGTATTCCACATTTTTCATATGAAATTTCAAATTCTTGCCCTGAATTATGGAAAAACCTGTATGTATGTTATTTGTGGAGCTAAATCTAAATTTAAAAATCATTTTTAATCCAATTTCTTAAGAAAATTTTTGATGGGCCATAGCAAATTAAATTTGTCAAAAAATATTTTTTTTTAAAACGCCCCCAAAAGTGGGCGGGCAAAAAAGTTTTGTATGTGTAGTTATAAATTACATTATCTACAACTTTCCTCAAGAACACACCCCTCAATTACATCAACTTTCGACAGTTAGATGACTTTTTTTTAAAGTGGGCGTGTCAGTGGGTGGTAATTGTCTCTGATGATGTCTTATGTTATCCTTTATCATTACTGAAAATATCATCTTAATCGGTTTGCTGCTTCAGATTTTATAGATTTAAGACCGCCTCTCCCATACATCTTGAACCACTGTGTAATGCAACGCAAATAGCCTTAAATTGTAAGACTTTAAAAATGTACCTATTGACTAATGACTAATTTTCAATTTAATTTAATCTAAGCTTGCGATATTTTTTTGTATCTTTTTTAATAAAACTGCCCTTTTTTTAAATATTACTACATACTCGCTTTATGAATTGTTTAAATAATGTTAGTAATCAGCAGGGATAGGATATTGCTAACTTTGAATGTCCGCTATCGTATGAAGGTATCGACTTTATACAAATTCGTTTCATGTCCTCCTGATTCCAAATATATAGTTTATTTTGCCTTTTTGCCTTTTCTTTGCCTTTTTTGCTGTTTTCATCTATTTTTCGCTTCTTTGTCATCAAAGTTAATTATTTTTCAAGATTCAAAAATCCTTAAATACAAAAAAAAAAAAGTTTTGAGTTTTTGTGTACGTATTTTTTTTCCTAACTAACATTAAGTATGTTCCAAACATTGACCAAAACGGCCAATGTTACTATTTGTCACCAACATTTGTCCAATTAGGTTTGTTGTAGGCAGAAGAAAGTGCTCACCAGAAATTAAAACATTTCTCCTTCTTGACAAATTCTACCCAAGAAATTTCTTTGGACAAAAAATTCTTTGCTTTGTCAAATGGCACGTTGACATATAGGTCAGATGTCCGATAGAAAAAAAAAAAAGTTGCCACAAAATCATTCAAAATTTGTTTGGCAATTTGCTTCTCTCTGATAGAACATCAGCAAAATTTTATAGACTGCCTATGTGTGCCCAAAATCTCTGTCACAAAGCTATTTTTTACATCAACGAATATAATTTGGGCAAGAGTTCTCAATTTTAAAGAGTATCAACGAAAATTGTAAATGCAGCCGTTTTTGAAAACGTCATCTGCATCAAAAATGCATTTGCAGAATGTTCTTTAACGCAAACTGCTTAAGTCACATGTTCGAAAACATCATCTGCGGTGCAGCTGCGCAGTAAAAAAATCGAGTTGACGATAAAACAATTATTGAGAAACCAGAGAGCGTGATCGTAAATATAAAATGCGTTTGCGATTAAATGGAATAACCTTCATAAAACCGATTTTGTGCAATACAGGACGATTGCATATGACGATTGCAATCTGCGTCAACAAATGACGATCATTTGACGATCAAATTGATTTTGATTTGACGTTTTCGAAAACTGCCTGCTTCTGGTCCAAACTTGGCGAAAAATTTGAATGGACGTATAGGATTTTAAATGGGTTGCAATCGTTTCTGCTCAAGGAGATTGGTCCTCTTTAGCTCCATCAAGGTGCTTTCAAGAGACAAGCGCAGAAAACTGTTACCAATCAACTTTAAAAATCTGTTTGTAGTTAAGTGATAATTTGATTGAACGTTAAGTTATGTTAATATTATCTTAAATTAATAAATGCCTTTTTTTTGCTTTTTTAAGGATTTTATTTTGCCTTTTTGAATGTTTTTAGGTCAACAAAATGCTTTCCCTGGTAATCAGTGACACCTAAATCCATCTATTCATTTATTCGACGATGTACACTTTTTAAGCTTTTCGTTCCACTGAATTAAAACAGACAGACAAAAAAAAAACATTGATAGACTGAAAAAAGTTATAAAGGAGATTACGTTAGATTGGCATGCAAACAGTCAATGTTATAGAATTTAAATGAACGACTGGATGGCACGAAATTGCTGTTATAACTCAAAGTGCTTGGATTTTTTTGTTATAAAAACATGCAACATGTTGTTATACTTATAAAAATGTAACGAAGGATGTAGATTAGATCCAGACAAAAAAACCGACTATGTCCCACCGTTTAAGCGGAAGAGGCAATTTTCCAAAAAAAATAAAATACGTAAAACCGAAAAATATATGAAAGATCAGCTCATCCTTGAAGATTTTTTTCTTGTCTGGATTTATTCTTTATGCTCTGCCTTTTTTGCGTGTTACAAAAATCATCCTGTAGATACCCAAAAGTTAGTAAATTAAAGCCTAGTACGCAGAGCGCGCTAAAAATTACCTCCCACATAATATGTCTCCAAACACCAGCTGAAATCCTAGCTAAAGATTTTAGTGGAGAGTTTATCACAGAAAACAGATGTTTGCTGATTTTCTTTGTGTATTTCAAGTAAATTTAATCAAACAATATAGGGGTTTCTCTTTGGCATTGTTTTGCCGTTTGCCCTCGAATATTTCCCGTTTTTCATTTTTATTTTCAAAAAGTAAAGTTTGCATAAATCTCAAGAATAAAATAACCTTTCACAATTTAGCTTGAGAATTAAAGTGCCAGACAATTATTTCATGCGCTAAATTTTCAGATGGAAATTTTGATTTTTTAGCTGGAGCTGCGTACCTACATCTCGGCTAAAATGCTTGACCAAGTCTAATGAATTCTTAAAAAAACACTAAAAACTAGTATTCTTTAATAGTTTTTTTTTACTTTTGAGATAAGAAGCAAAAATAACAATACCTAGCTCCTTTACTACATACAGAAAGTGGAAATTGGATGAAAACTAATTTTGCGTTAACTCAAAAAGGGGCGTAGAAGTGGGCGGATTTTTGTATATCAAGACTAAAAACAAAACTTGTTTGATTTGATATCCTACTTGGAAAAACCATCTAGTTTTTAATGGGGCACAAGAAAGTTAAACATTGACCCTAACAAGGCTCTAGCAAGGGTAAATATCGATTTTCTCTCACCAGTTAAGGAACCTTTTGCCTCGAGAGACAAAAAACAAAAGAAGTTGTCTTCACTGAGATTCGATCCTGTGATCTTTTGATTGCCAGTCCAATACGCTTATTACCTGCCTGGAAAAATGGTAAGTTTTTGTCAAGTTTAATCGAGGCCCTGGAAAGGCTTCGGTTAAAAACTTGTTGGATAGGTCTTGATATCCCATCACAAATACCCCATATATCACAAAAACAAAAAAAAAAAACAAATATTTTATACCCACCATACAAATGTAAGAAAAATAAAAGTATATAGTTTTTCATTGTCAACATTACACAACTGTATTGCGAAATAGCTCAGTAGTTAAGGTAAAGGACTGGTAGTCAGAAGATCGAATCCCAGCAAAGACAACTTTTTTTTTTTGCTGTCTCTCGAGCAAAAAGGTCACTTCACTGGCGAGGCCCTAGAGAATTTCTAGAGTTACCCTTGCTGGACCTTTACTAGTATCTATGAAAGTACTTGAGAGTGCTAGGACGCCATATGGGCCTAGGCTCAATGATAGGAAAATCCCTATGCACACCTCCGCGTGGTAGAGGGCGGGTAACTCTAACGTGCAGGGGGACCGAATGGATGCCGGGATAAGCAGACAACCCAGCGTTGCTGGTCAGGGCACAAACTTGTCCTTGGGATGGTTAAAAGCCCCCTTAAGACGGATGAACTGCAGGTAGCGGTCAACGGCATGATAGTCTGGTGGCGGAGGAGCTTTTTTTGGTAAAAGGCCAACGGCAGCAGCAGGTAGCGTCTGTAACCCATATTGGGCGGCTACAAAAGGCGTCTGTTTTCCCATAGTGGGCGGCTTCGAGCAGTTATGTGTTTGACTATACAAAAGGCGGGTGAGCCTGTCAAATCTGAGCTTATGTATGTTATCTCGGAAATTACCATGGTGGAAGGATATAAGCAAATACATGAATTATGACAACAAATGGAATTGAGTCCCCAAGAGGTAATCTTTTTATAGAAAATCCTTCTGCAGCTTCGGTTGCTGTAAACCGCACATCGGATTTGGGGGTGCGGCATCTTTCATGCACGAGCGTCAATCAAGACGCCATAATAATAAATGAATCGTTGACAAATAGAAGAACTCTTTCAAGAAGCGCAAATGTTACTTTTGGCTACCGCATACGTACGAAAATCGGAGCATGGAACGTTCGATCCTTGTACGGCGATGGTAGATACGAGCAGGTGGAGAGGAAGAGCTGAATACAGATCAGACACTGGACAGACGAGAATGCTGTATTCCGGGGAAGATGAAAGAGAGGGTGGCTAAAGACTGCATGGTGTCGGAATTATGTTGAACGAAGAAGCGAGGCGTAGTTTGATCTCCTGGGCGCCCATTTCTGCGAGATTAATGACAGCAAGGTTTCGTTCAAAAATTCGTAACGTCACAATTATTCAGTGCTACGCCCCCACAAATGAAGCGACCGAGGAAGACAAAACCGCGTTCTACACTCATCTTAACTCGGTTTACAGTAGAGTTCCGAGAGCCAACATCATAGTCGTTATGGGAGACCTTAATGCCCAAGTCGGTTCAGACAATTACGGACTGGAACGCGTGATGGGAAGAAATGGCTTGGGGTCACGGAATGAAAATGGTGACTTGCTTGTCGACTTTTGTAACGCGAATCGTCTTGTTATAGGTGGGACTGTATTTAAGCATAAGACGTGCAACAAAATTACCTGGGTGCATCCGGATGGTCAAACCGAAAACCAAATTGATCATATCATGATTCAGGAGCGATGGAGGAAGTCTGTGTGTGATGTCCGGAGTATAAGAAATGCCGATGTGGGAAGCGACCACCATTTGGTTCTGAAGAGTCTCAAACTACGAACCGCTGCAGTACAAAAACCAGCGCAGGATGCAGCAAGGAGCTCAAAATTCATTACTAATGCTTTAAATGACCCCAACATATGTCGAAACTATGTCACCACCCTTAACGACAGAGCCTCGTCATTAAACGGAATCCAGAATTTAACAATTGATGAGATGTGGGGTGACATTAAAAGTGTTTTTACGGAGGCTGGATCCGAAACTGTACCCAAGCGAACGAGACGTGGAGACTCTTGGATATCCCAAGACACCTGGGATAAGATCGAACTTCGCAAATCGTTGAAAATCCAAATAAATGCTGAAGCAGATGTTCAACGAAAGGCTGACTTGCGAAGAGAGTACCGCATTGCACATAAGATGGTCTATCGCTGTGTGAGACGTGACAAGAGGATGAAGGTAGATGGACTCGCAGATAATGCGGAAATCGCTGCCAGAAGAGGAGATATCCGGGAATTGTACCAAATAGCCAAAGATGTTATCCGGAAAAAAAGCAACACCAATCATCCTGTAATGGATGTGGATGGCACACTTTTGGTATCAATTGAAGATCAGCTTCGTAGATGGAAGGACCATTTTTGTACCCTGCTAAATGAGGATTCAGTTGAGCAGAGTGCTGAAGTGCCCCAACTAAACGAGATGCGCAGGTCTTATAGGGGTATTGACATCGAACCCCCGTCAGAATCGGAAATTCGTACATCAATAAATCTCCTCAAAAACAACAAGGCAGCTGGACTGGACGGAATACCAGCTGAATTCCTGAAAGCCGATCCCGTAGCAGCGGCTAGTATTTTACATCCGCTGATACAAAACATTTGGGAAAACGAAAGCTATCCCAGGGACTGGAAGGATGGTGTGATTGTTAAGCTGCCAAAGAAAGGTGACTTAAAGAATTGCAACAATTGGCGTGGTATCACCGTTTTGTCCGTTTTCCCAAAACTAATGGCAACAATCATACTCGAGCGAATAAAGGATAGAATCGAGTCTACACTCAAAAGGCATCAAGCTGGCTTCCGCAGTGGTCGATCGTGTGTCGACCATATCAACACCCTGCGTATCGTCCTCGAGCAGTTAATGGAATATCAATCACCGCTTTACCTCATGTTCGTGGATTTTGAAAAGGCCTTTGATCGAGTTAACCGAGAATGTATATGGAGATCGTTGCTTGGTAGAGGAATTCCACCAAAAATTGTTGCCATTATTAAAGAGTCCTACAACAACGCGAGGTGTTTTGTTTTGCACAATGGGCAGCTATCCGACTCCTTCGTAGTGCAACAGGGTGTGAGACAAGGGGATGTTCTATCACCAATTCTCTTCCTGCTGGCGATGGACGACGTATTGACGGCCAGTGTTGGTACAGCTGAGCGACAGGGCATTCAATGGAGACCGTTCGAAAGGCTCAGTCATTTAGAGTATGCCGATGACATATGCCTACTGGCAAATAACATCAGTGGGCTGAACGGGATGTGCCAAACACTGCAAGTGAAGGGAGAGTCGAGTGGTCTAAGAATTAACAGCAAAAAGACAAAAATAATGCTCACAGGCCGCTCCACACAGCAGCGTATTATTTTACAGGAGACGCCAGTTGAAGTAGTGGAACCATTTAACTACCTTGGCAGTATTGTTTCTGCAAACGGTGGTACGGATCTGGACGTTAAAAGTAGAATAAATAAAGCTCGTGCTGCCTTCGGTACTATGTCCCCAATTTGGAAATCCAGTCAAATCTCCTTACGCACTAAGTTGAGATTCTTCGAATCCAATGTCAAATCCGTGCTGTTATATGCTTGTGAAACCTGGAAAGTCACGTCTACCATTTCGAAGAAATTGCAGGCTTTTGTGAATCGCTGTCTTCGCCACATCCTAAAGATTCGCTGCCCACAAATAATATCAAATGAGGAATTGTGGCGCAGGACAAGTCAAGAGCGGCTGGACGTCGACATAAGAAAGCGTAAATGGCGTTGGATTGGTCACACACTGAGGAAACCAAACGATGAAATTGCAAAGCAGTCCTTTGAATGGAATCCTCAGGGTGCACGGCGGGTTGGAAGACCAAGAACAACATGGAAATCAACTGTCTTAGCGGAAGCAGAATCCCAGAGAAAGACGTGGCCACAGCTTAAGTACCTTGCAGCAGACCGTGAAGGATGGAGACGTTTTGTTGACGCCCTATGCCCCAGCCGGGGTTACAGGACACGATGATGATGATGAGATACCCAGCGCACTTTAAATTACCTCCCACATATGTATGTCTCCAAACACCAGCTTAAATCCTAGCTAAAAATTTTAGTGGAGAGTTTATCACAGAAAACAGATGTTTGCTGATTTTCTTTGTGTATTTCAAGTAAATTTAATCAAACAATATAGGGGTTTCTCTTTGGCATTGTTTTGCCGTTTGCCCTCGAATATTTCCCGTTTTTGATTTTCATTTTCAAAAAGTAAAGTTTGCATAAATCTCAAGAATAAAATAACCTTTCACAATTTAGCTTATTTAGCTTGAGAATTAAAGTGCCAGACAATTATTTCATGCGCTAAATTTTCAAATGGAAATTTGTATTTTTTAGCTGGAGCTGCGTACATGTCGGCTAAAATGCTTGACCAATTCTAAGCAAAACACTAAAAACTAGTATTCTTAAATAGTTTTGTTTTATTTTTGAGCTAAGAAGCAAAAATAACAATAGCTCCTTTACTACTTACAGAAAGTGGAAAAGTGGGCGTAGAAGTGGGCGGATTTTTGTATATCAAGACTAAAAACAAAACTTGTTTGATTTGATATCCTACTTGGAAAAACAATCTAGTTTTTAACGGGGCACTAGAAAACTTAACATTGACCCTAACAAGGCTCTAGCAAGGGTAACTATCCATTTTCTCAACCTTTTGCCTCGAGAGACAAAAAAACAAAAGAAGTTGTCTTCACTGAGATTCGATCCTGTGATCTTTTGATTATATACGCTAATTATATATTACTAATTACCCGTCTGGAAAAATGGTAGGTTTTTGTCAAGTTTAATCGAGGCCCTGGAAAGGCTTCGGTTAAAAACTTGTTGGATAGGTCTTGATATCCCATTACAAATACCCCATATATGTATCACAAAAACAAAAAAAAAAACAAATATTTTATACCGACCAATGGTAAGAAAAATAAAAGTATAGTTTTTCATTTTCAACATTACACATCTGTATTGCGAAATAGCTCAGTAGTTAAGGTATAGGACTGGTAATCAGAAGATCGAATCCCAGCAAAGACAACTTTTTTTTTGCTGTCTCTCGAGCAAAAAGGTCACTTCACTGGCGAGGCCCTAGAGAATTTCTAGAGTTACCCTTGCTGGACCTTTACTAGTATCTATGAAAAATTTTCTAGCCCCTCGCCAAAAACTAGTTTGTTTTTCCAGCCGGGTAGGTACTATTACTATTGCTATTTCGCAATATAGTTCCGTAATATTGAAAATTTCCATAGCCTTATCCCACAAGTTTTTACTAGCGAGGGCCTCACGAGCATTTGACAAGTTTTCCTTGTCTAGATTTTCCCTACCATAGCCTTTCCAGGGCCTTATCTCACAAGTTTTTACTAGCGTGGGCCTCACGAGTATTTGACAAGTTTTCCTTGTCTACATTTCCTATACTAAATCCTTTTCAGGGCTTTGATTAAACTTGACAAATTTTTCCAAGTGGGTTTAAGGATAATTTTTAAAATGGCTGCCATGACAAGACTCCTACTTTTTGTAACCAGAAATAATTTATCAAAAATAATCGTGTTTTGTTTAATTCAACTCCCCAAAAAATAGGTTAAGAACTGACAATAAAATAGAAGAGCATTTCACAGAATGTCTAAATAGTTTGTTTTAGGGTCAGGAGAATAAAGTTTGTCGGCTTTTTTATAAAGTGTTAGTTAGTAGGTGGGAAACGTTTTCTGAATAACCAATTAGCTTCTGAATTTATAAATGAGGAATTCTCAAAGTTACAAACTGGTCTTACAGTGAAATATATAGGAATATTTTAAGCTACCGTTTAGAAGTACATATATACTAAAAAAGTACCTACACAATACCAACTTCAATTTAAAAAACAATAAAAAAAAAACAATGCAAGATCGATCTATTGAAACAAATGTTAACTTTTCAGATTACGCACATAATTGTTGCCTTTATTGGGTTAAGAAATAAGAAATAAAAAAAAAAAAACAAAAACAAATACGAAACAAACAGCTAAACATTTAAATAAAGTGACGAAGACGAAGACAATGACAACGACAACTATCGGTGCGCGATACAGACTTTACGTGACTAGAATTTTTTAAAAGTTAATTCCCGTATCTTTTAAAGAACTGATTCATATCCTACAGTTGTAGGCACTTCAGCAGTCGATGACTTGATGGTCTTGACTCTTGAGGAAGCAAATCAACACGTGGCTTAAGTTGAATTATAAGTTTGTGATACCTGCTTCCAGTCCAAATCAATAAGTAATCGAAATTCAAAGAATCTATAAAGATACAATTTCTTGCTATTTTTTCAGAAATTGCCAGAGACAGAAATTTCCAAAAGGCACCATATACAGAACTATATTTGTGGTAAGCAAAAAAAAAAAAAAATCTTGAAAGGCAAATTCATGTAATTGGACTTGGCCACAAATTATACTCACACGACCACAGAATATTCTAACAAAGTTGTGATTTTATTTGTTATTTTGTAGATATTTTTTTACTATTTCTAACTTTTAAGTGGTTTCCGGTTAATGTGCAATCGAATTTCGTTGATATACATAATTTGTATATACAAGAGAATAGATATAAACATACAGGTCAGGTTAATATGACAGCTGGTATACTCAAACGAGCCATATATTAATACTCTCCTACTGCCCTCCGAATCAATGCATCTTGTTCCAAGCGGAAATAATGGCAATTAAAGTCTTTTCTTGAAACTCTTATAATTTCTCCGAAACTTTTTTGATAATAAAATTGTAATAAAACTCTAGAATTAGATATTTGCGTCTGGTTACGGCGCTAAGTAGATAAATATAGAATTAGCTGCTGAACTACACAACTAGTCTTTACATTGGTTTTAGTTAATTCGTTTGGAAAAAAACCGACTGAATTAAATAACTGAATTTACATGGAACCGGTGTTATCCACTTTGAATTTGACAGCAGCAAAAATTAATAAAAATGGGTTCGAAATTAGTTATAAACTATAATATTTTTCATTATTTTATTTAACGGTACCAACTTTTTTTAATGAGTTTTTCAATCCCAATTCAAGAGGTGAAAGGGACTCTTAACTTCTCACGAATCGATTTTTAACATGCAACGAAACTTTGACATACCTAGGTAGTGACTTAAGCTTGTGATTGGAAATTCTTCACTCTTTGGGCGTTTTGGTTATGGGCGATAAGCAGCAGTTTTTTTTATAAGTTCAGGCAAGACGTTCAACTTTTATGAGGGATTACATAAAGGTTAGGTTAGGTAGAAGGGCTGACAGTTGATCTCGTTACCGTCACACTTAGATCTATGTAGATCCGTTGTGGTACCCTAGGAAATTGTATTCCACTTTATGTAAAAACCTATGTGTTCTGTTAGCAGTCAAGCCATTTAGAGGCGTTGATGAAATTCAGAAGGCTGTTAGCCGAAGTTCCAGAAAGTTCCTCTAGGTCGTCATAAAAATGATTTCCTAGGTGTTTCTTTCTTAAATGACAGAGTGCTGGGCAGTGGCAAAGGAAGTGTAAGGTATCCTCATGTGCTTCTTCGTCACTGCATCCTCTGCAAAGGTCATCAGTACTGAGCCTCATTTTATGGTATCTCAGTAGGTTGTGTCCGGTGATTATGCTGACAAGGGAACGGAGATGTTTCTTGTCCATTTGCATAATTTTGTCTGTTCTCTGCTTATTGAAATTTGGCCATAACTTTCTAGTTGTGGCGCATGTTTCAAGCAGATTCCATCTTTCATTGGTTTTTTTAAATATTTTGTTACCAATATCCTGTTTGATGCTACAGGTTGATACTTTAATATTTTGTTCGGCTTGACTTGAATCAAGCGACGAACCTGTTCTCGCCAGCTCATCAGCTCTCTCGTTTCCCTGTACATCACTGTGACCGGGAACCCAGCAGAGTCTAATGTTATGCTGCATGCCAAGAACCCTAAGCTCTTCGCGACAGCAAGTCACAAGCTTCGAATGTATCTCGGTGGCAGAAATTGCTTTTATTGCTGCTTGGCTATCAATAAAGAGGGTGATATCAGCTCGTGGTATCGCCATCATTGATATTTGCGTAGCTGCTTTTGTCACTGCCAAGACCTCGGCTTGCAAGACACTGCAAAAGTCCGGAAGTCTGAAGGAGCTAGCTAGTCCCAGAGTTTCCGAGAAAATTCCTGCACCAACTCCAGTGTCCATCTTCGAACCATCAGTGAAGACAGTTATCGTAGATGCATTACTGAAAGGCTGGTTTTTTTCCCACTCCTCTCTATTAGGAAAAGAGGTAGTGAAGGGTCTGTTGAAGTTTAAATGGGGTGTTGTGTAGTCTGTGCAAACATTATTTCCCACATATCTCTGCAGAATCTGAGTATGGCCTGATGTGCTTTGCTTCCAGCATTTAGTCTGGCTTAGGCGCAGGGCACTGTATGCTGCAGATTCTTGCACGAATAGATCTAGGGGTCTCAAGTTGAGTATCGCTTCCAGTCCCGCTGTGGGAGTGGTTTTCAACGCCCCCGTAATACCTACACATGCTAATCTTTGAACTTTTGTCAAGGTTTTCAGGTTTGTTGCTTTCTCAGTCGCGTTCCACCAAACTAAATTACCGTAGGTAAGTATCGGTCTAACTATTGCCGTGTACATCCACCTGATAATTTTTGGATTGGGTCCCCAGGATTTACCAAAGATCCTGTTGCAGGAATAGAACGCAACCATAGCTTTCTTTGCTCTCTCTTTAGTGTTGAGACTCCAGTTCAGTTTCTTATCAAGGATCACACCCAAGTATTTGGCCTGATCCGAGATTTTGAGTGGAGTCCCTGCAATTGATGGTAATCTAAACATTGGTATTTTTCTTCTGTTAGTGAAGAGAACCAATTCAGTTTTCAATGGATTGACCATTAGACCACAATTCTTTGCCCATGTGTTGACTAATAGTGGATGGGAATTTACCTGTCGCAAGTAGTACTAGGTCATCTGCATAAGCTACTACTTTGACTCCACTATATTTTAATTTTACAAAAATTTCGTTCATAACTAGTATCCAAAGAAGCGGAGAAAGGATTACATAAAAATGGAAGACAAAAACGATATTATTGAATCCAACAACAAAGGGAGCTCTCTTACTGACATCGCAAGAGTAGTGAAAAGATCGTATTTCTCTAGACAATTGGTATTTCTTGAAACAATTGACAACAATAATTTAAAACAATACCATAGGGATACAGAAATAAGTATTTCCTGATGAGAGTAAGTTTTACTCTCAAGATTTGTATTTTTTTCTTTGCTTAGGAAACGACTTAGTTCTCCTACCGATTTCGCAAGAATAGGTAGTGAACAAATTCCAAATCTCTTTTCAGTATGTCTTGGAAAAATTTAGAAACAAATTTAAGAGAAAACAATAAGAATAGAGTTGTATTTAATGACAAGAGTAAATTTGACTCTCAGGATTTTTGTATAATTAAGGTCAAAAAACGACACAGTTCTTCTGTCGATTATGTAAAGTAAAATAACACGGATGTTGTTATATTTAATAATAACGAGAGTAAATTTAAGTCCCAAGATTTTATAGTACCTATCAAGCTTAAATAACGACATTAATTTTGCTAATTTGCAAGAATATTGAAAAGATTCAATTACGTCTTGGAACAATTTAAAAACAAAACTTATGCTTAAACAACAGGAATCTAGTTATATTTACTGACGAGAGAATATTTAACTCTTAAGATTAGGTATTATTTAATTAAACTTAAAAACGGCGCAATTCACCTGCCGACTTTGCAAGAATAGTGAAAATATGCAATTTCTCAGAATAAAACCACAGGAATCTAGTAACCTATATTTACTGACGAGAGTAAATTTCACTCTCAAAATTTTTATATAATTTAGCGAAGTAGTTCTTTTGCCGATTTTTCAAGAATATTTAAAAGATCAAATACCTAATGTCTTGGAACAATTAAGAAAAAAAATTGAACAAAACGATAGGAATCAAGTTTATAGACAAGAGTCAATTTTACACTAAGAATTTGTTTGTAATTTAGCTTAGAAAATGACACAGTTTTTATACTGATTTTGCAAGGATAATGAAAAGATCCCATTACGTCTTGAAACAATATTAAGAAACAAATTTAGAATGACACAACAAAGATCGAGTTTTATTAACGGACGAGAGTAAATTTAACTCTCATGATTATTATTTAATGTAACTTAAAAACGACGCAATTCTCTTTGCAAGAATATTGAAAAGATTCCATGTTCCATCCTGGAACAATTGAGAAAGAAATTTAGAACAAATCAAAAGGGATAAAGTTAAATTCACTGACCAATGTAAATTTCACTCTCAAGATTTTCAATTAGATTAAAAGAGCATGCAGGTTTTATGCACTCACATTATTTTGGTAGCTCTAACAAACAAATGACATTTTTAGGGAGACTATTTTGTCTTTACTGTAATAGATAGGTACTTTACCTAATTTTACCATCATAAACGCATTCTGATTCTGAATTGCTATTTAAGTTTCATATTATACATTAGGTATCATTTGTTTGTTTTTCAATTATGAACCTATATAAAAAGTGACTCAGTGTACACTGTACACATTCAAAATTGATTTCATTTGATCAAAAATAGAAATGTGCGTCCCAAATGGTCTTTTGGTCTCAACATGTAAAAAGCTTCGTTTCTAATCGCTCAAAATAAAAAAACCCAAAAATTAAAAATTTGAGAAGAATGTCCAATCCCACGCTAAACTTTTTTTTAAAGTGTCTGTCGCACTCTCGGCAGCGGGTCGCAATCTCGCAATTATAGGTTTCAAAATTCTCAGCTAAGAAATAACTTTTGATTTCATTTGTATCCTTATTTTCTGACAAATCAACCGGAGTACATTTTTGAGGCCTTCATCAATGTTAACTAGCCTGTTGTTTTTTTTTTACGTTTCAATTAAGAAGCCAATAATATTAATTTAACGAGGGCAAATTTGATTGAAATCTATAATGGAGAACAATTTCTTTATGATGAAATAAGACAGACAAAAAAAGAACAACTCAACCTCATCATTGAAGAAGTTGTTTAGATATTTTTTTTTTTTAAATGCTAGAATATTATCAGTTGTTTATAAAAACAAAAACTATCGCCGAAACATTGTTTTCAATGTCTTCTGTTGTTCAGCAACAGATCTTGGTAACAAAATCAGAAGGAACGATTGAATTTTCTCTTGTATTTGATATTTTTTTCTAATTCAAAAAAAACCTTGAACCATGTTCAACTAAAGCATTGATGGTATGTAGGTACTTAAAAGAAAACTTCAGTAGATAGTAACGCAACACGAAAGTTTTAAAACGTTTTGAAATCAGTCAAATCAATTTTGCAATAAATTGATGTATTCTTTTTGTATTCTTTTGTTAAACCCTATTGATTGATGATAAGAAAACAACGGACATCATTTCATTCCAACTTGGTAGTTGTTCTCGATTAGAAATTCAATACACCGTTCTAGAAGGCAAGTTGAACTAGTAGAGTAACTTGTTTTAGCGTAGCCGTGCATGAGAGAGACGACTATAAACATTAATAATATGAACTTTTGGCATTCGAGTTGGCATCTAATTATCCTGCTCAGCTGTTGTCATTCCAAACGGATTTTTACCTACTCTCAATTTGTTTTAATAATTTTTGGGCTAAGTCGCCAATCTATGCCAACTATTCCAGTAGAGAATAGAAATTGGAAGGATCGCTCCTGCAACTACCGACATTTCCTTGATGGATCAGAGAGCATTCTCCTTTATTATCTTGCACATCAGATGCAGGAATTTGGCAGCAATACAAAAACACAATATACATAGCTCGTCTCTATAAGCGCTGTCATACACAATATAAATATATCATTTGAAAAACTTAAGGTTTCTCCAGGATGTGCAAAAGAGAGTCAAAAATTGATTGATTGTAAACTCTCCTTTAAATCGCACAAATAAGTACCGATCACAGTGTTGACGAAAACTCTGAGGCATTCACATAGAATGTGACAGAAAATATCTTATAATGCTATATTTAGAAGAATTACGAGTAGGAACATACTCATCTATAGTTGGCACAGTTAAGGGGATCTCGTTTCCATCACAAAGCATGATAACACTTATATTGTTGAAATACTGCATATTAGACGATGCTCACATTAGCTTCGCTTGACGTTTTCGTTCATCTTACTCGTATTCGTTAGTAAGAATTATGGACAGTTGAGACAGGAATTTTCAAAAATAAAATTAAAAACTTTTGCCTCACTTGTCCATCTCCTTCATACCAAGAGATGAAGAGTGATATAAATAAAATAGTCGCTTTAAGTGAGGACTATCTGAACACAGTCTAACTCTCTATGAAATTACTTTAAATAGATTGGCAAGTACCTAACCCGTCATATCAAGCTGCCACTTCTAGAATTAAATTATTTTTTTCTATAGGTATATGTAAATGTAAAAAGCATTTCTATTGATCTGAAAAAGGCTTAGATGAAATGCCAAATATGGTTAGTAAGAAAATCTTGCGAAAAAAATTCATATTTATCTATTTTTAAAATGCAACAAGTTTACTTATAGGTAAGAAGTAGGATTAATTACGTTGTTCAAGTTTGTGAGACCTTTTTTAGCTTAAAGAAAAACAAAATATGATAATCTCATTACTCCATTTGAACAGGTAGTGCGTAGGAACATAAATGGTTTTAGATAACCTTTCCAAGTGTCAAATACACAAGAAAATGCCCTTTAATGGAATACATTCCTTTCCTTAAAAAAAAACAAAAACAAATTCCACATGAAAGTCCGTAGGATAAGAAAAAGCTAACTCTTGGATGGTTATTTCGATTTGTTCCCATATTAACTACCGTCAACCCGGGTCACTTTGGCCTGGTTGGGTGACTTTGGCTTTTGAATAGATACTTTTTGAAATAATTGTTTAAATATGAAGGAATTGTTTAATTTTTTTTCAACCTTTGTAAATGTTTAAAGTTAAATGAATTAAAATATGATAATACTAGCTTTACTTAATTAACTTTACTTTAATTATTAAAATTTATTTTTCTTAAAAATCTATAGAAAAAAATCACCTGAAAATGTTGGATGGTTTTAATATGTTGCAGAAATATGATTGCAAAATGACTTAAACCCCGATATATGTATTGTTTTGTAAATCTAATTCTTTTCTTTCTACCTTTGTAACTGTTTAATAAACAATACATTTTTATTTTTTTATAATAAATGCCAAATGGTGGGGTGACTTTGGCCGGCATTTTGGGTGTCTTTGGCTGGGTGGCCAAAGTCACCAAGTGGCCTTCTTTCGACCTTTAAAAATATTATAGATCTTAACAACTTACAAGCTGGAAAACCCGAGAAACAATACAGTGCCAAAAGAAGTATTTCCTAGGCTTCTAAAAAAGTCTGGGACAGCTTACATGAGAACGATATGGCAATGGAAAATTTAATATCTGGCTTCCGGGCAACTGGAATTTTTCCATGCGATAAGCACAAGTTTTAGCTAAACTGGATAAAAAAAAAATTCAAGAACACCTGAATATAATACCACCAGCAACATGTTGACCCTTAGTTATTCAGTATTGAACTATACGAGCCTTCGGACCCCAGATACCTCGAGCAGAAAGCCAAGAAAGAAAAAGGTTAACACTGAACCTGGTGCTTGTGTCACTATGGCGGACTTCACCTAAATGCCGAGCGTTTTAACAAAGTCTTCCAATGTAGAAGCAACTCAGTGTGACACTGAAGAGATGTCCACTGATAAAGCTGGTCCATCAGAACTATGTCGCAACCGCAAGCCAAGACGCTGCAAGGTCATAGTTTCATCAGACTCATCAACTAATAATAATACCTTAAACTCACTCCTGTCCTTATCTTTGGAAGACTCAGATAAACAATAGTGTATCCACCCCTTACTTACAAATAATAATTTTTCTTTTTGTTTTTCTTAATTTGTTTATTAAATTTTATTAAATTCAGTGTTTTCGAGTGCACAATTAATTCGAATGGGATGAACAAAAAATATGAAGTTGCACTGCAGTTTGTTTTGACATTTGAGTGAATTTTTGTTGAAGTTTCGTGTTGCATGTATTAGTGCTTCTGAGTGTCTTCTGAATTCAAATCAAGAATCAATTTTCTCTCCTCAGAATCGTCAGAAGAGTATTTTTTGTGCCAATGAAACGGTTTCAGAAGCGTTCCGGACGATTCTGGACGCTTCCGGACGTCCAATGGAAAACAGCAATAGTGTTGACCTCGCTGCTTGGCAAGAGCAAGAGTGACGAACATATGACGGTCAGCGAAGATTGTACTATCAAGGCTGGTGACTGTTTTCTGGCCAGGTTTGCAGTGAAGAAAAAAATTACATTTTACGTCGGCTGCATCTTTATATATCCAGAAAAATAGACGATGCACAGGTGAACAAGAGTGAGAAAAAACTTCCTGTTCCAGCAGTAGATCGCCGAGTGAGAATGTAAATCATTAAAAATAATATCTAATATATAAAAAAATCTCTTCTTTCAATTGGGTTGGGAGAGATTGACTTGCTGCTTGTAGTTCATATGAAAATGACTAAAACGTCCACCCATATTTTAGCATCTACATGTATATAAAACTACGCCATAGTATTGTTTAAGACTTATCATACCTATAGTCATTGAAGTAGGTAAAAATGTAGAAATCTTCATTTGAAAAAAAAAATATTGCAAAAGTTATTCACATTTTAATATGAAAAGGTGCCAGAGTCACAAGGGTTGACGGTAATAAGTGAAAACAACTTCTAGTTATAGAGAATGTTCGCTAAAAATAATCAAATTTAGTGAAGACTTTAGTATTTCATTGAAATGGACCATAATGAAATTCACTCTAAATAATAAACCGTTTATGGTATGTCCTTAATATTTAATTGGGCTCTAAATACTGAACAATATGTGGTATGAACTCCAAAAAATTAACATTCCTTGTATGGATCATTATTTAGGACCCATAACAATACGGTTAATTTCACTGAAATATTTAGGTAAGTCATTGCTAAATTTGATTATTGGTAAGGCCCAATGTGTAACCTCGAGTTCGCTAATGAAAAATACTGAATCATTGCCAAAAACAATTGTTAGAAAATGGTACTAGTTATGTACTTTATTGGTAAAATTTGCTTTTATTTTTGGGACCACAACACAAACGATTCTTACAAAGTAGAAAATTCAATAGACCGGACAGTATTTGCCAGAAGAAGTGGAACATGAATTTTGCAGTGTTGCTGAACTTTTACATATAGACGAACTTGACCATATAACAACCATGATGCATGGTAGTAAATAATCATCCTTTCAGTCATGGAGAACATCATATAAAAGAAACAAAACTTCCAACAACACGTATGTATTTATTAGTCACTGTTCCACACGACATCACAGCTATTTTAAGGTCAAAGGGTTAGAAAATTGTTTCTTTGTGAAGGTTTTATAAATCCTGAACGGCAAACCATCGTATCTCCACCAACTTAAAAAAAAATTCAATTATTTTCCATACGAGTTCTTCCTACCATCTTCATTGCTAGGTCAGCAGCGATTTGTAAAAGTGCAACTATAAATTCAAAACTAAAGTGGCAAAATTGGTAACTGTGTGTATGAATGTATGCTCTGAGAGCTTGGCAATTTCGTATGCGATATGAATATCAAGTAACAGCGTGGTAATTACTTTAAACAAAATAAGAAACCACCATAAATTTTTTCCATAAAGTATCGAAAATTTATATCCTTCTCCTTAAGATCTTAAATGGGGCTTTTTGCCAAGTTCTAGTTTGAGTCATGTTAGGTATTAAATTAACATTCGCGCCGTTGCGTTGCAGTTTCTGAAGAAAAACGTAAAGAATATTATCATTCGCTACTCTTCGTACTTCCAAACAGATTTTTTTTTATTTATAATTTTATGGTGTAGTTATTTTTTATTGTTATATGATTTTAAAACAGTTAAGCTATAAACAGTATACAAGAGTAGAATTTAATTGTTTAAACTTTCAAATAACAATCACTTTTATGTATATTTTATTAATTTCGTGATATATCTTGTTAATTGTTTCTTATTTTATGAAATATACAAACAAATTTATAACTAAGCTCTGCGACATGCGATTATATAAGAGGGATGTTAGTTGGTAATATAATTAAAACATTAATGGGGTTTTCTTTTTTATAATAAATAAAATGTTGAAATGCGTGCAGGCGTCCAACAAATAAACATTCTTTTTTTTAGGTATAATTGAAATAAGATGGTATAATCTCAGGACGCTGTGATATAGAAAAAGAAACTAGATGGCAGATGAACTGGCCAAAAATCGGTCATCTCTTGATCTGATCCGAAACGAATCGTGGAAACTTATGCCACTGGATAAAAAAAGTGGAATTCATCAGGGGTCTCATCACGTCAAACGAAAACGATCGGATGATATCGTTTCTACCATTGCTGTCTCTATGATATTTGAAGGAAATAATAAAGAAAGCTATTTTCAAAACAATTTCCTTCGATTGTAGCCCTCGGAGAATAATTTTTCAACCCACTGGGCGAAATGTCTCGCTTTCGGTCTAAAATTCAATTAGAATTCAGGATGGTTCAAGTAGGGCACCTTTATAGCTAAGGTTCCACTGAACCTTTTCTTACTCTTCTTTATAAGCTGTCTTGCCTACATCCTGGGGACACAATGGATCCATTGAGATAAGAGAGGGCTTATGTAACTCGCTTATGCATCAGCCTAGTCCAGTCTGAAAAATTTGTCCCCCGGAGAATACTTCTTCGATAAACTGGACGATTTCAATCAAGGAACATTATTACATTCATTCAAAATTCAGGATGGAGCAGGGAGACGCCTCGTGGCTAATTTTTTTCACTTAATCCCCTCCCATATCCTCTCCATTTAGATGCCTTAAATTGATCCTTTGATATGACGAGGGCTTAACTTAAGAAATGCGGAACTTCTTCAGAAGAGTCAAAAATAAACAACAGGATTCACTTCACTGCAACCAGCTGCTTAACGGCGATGAAGGCCAAGATCCCACCAAGTCAATTTGGTAGATGATCTGGAGTTTCCTCCACGAAGCCTGAATGAGATCAAGGCTAGAATCGAACAAAGCAGCAGGTACCGATAGTCTGCAGGCGGAACTTTTCAAATGCTCTAGAGATGAGTAAGAGATGGTAAGAAGTATACACCAACTAGTAAATAAAATGTGGTGGGAGGAAAGGAACCTTAGTACCATCTGCTCGATCTACAAAAAATGGCAATCTGCCCAGAGGCAATAGTCTTTGAATATCGCTTACAAGATCCTGTCGAGCGTATTATATGAACGCCTGAAGTCTTTTACTGACGAACTGATTGGTCCTTATCAGTGTGGTCTCATTCCTCAAAAGTCTACCAGCTATGACAGCGTTGACAGGGAAGAACTGTACCGTGCCATGTCAAGTGTTGGTATCCCTGCCAACGTACCGGGATGATTTTTGAGAATAAACCTTCGAAACCACCAGGGGACTACGATAAGGCGACGCGCTTTCATGTATTGTTCTTAAGAGAGTAGTGCGCAGCACCCCAGGCCAATACAACTGGCCATATCTTTAAAAAAATCCACTCAATATATTTGATATGCGGATGACTTCGACTTAATGGAAAGATCCCAACGAGATGTTATGGGTGCCTTTTTTAGTAGTGGACGAAGTATATGATGTTATCAAATAGATTCGATTCTCAACGCAGACTTGATCAGAATGAGGATAGATGTGTGTATAACTTCGAGGCGGTCAGTGATTTTCTTTTACATCGGTACTACTCTCCAAATGACATCAGCGCTAAAATCAAGCATAGAATAACTCTTGCTAATCACTATTTATTTGGGCTCAGTAAGCAATTGAGGAATAAAGCTCTGTCCAGAAGTACCAAGGAGACGCTCATCATTCCAGTCTTGCTCTATGGTGCTCATGAAAGCTCCCATAGTATCTTAGAGAACAGTACTACGCACGGTTTATGGTCCGTTTCTTTACAGTCAATAAGCAAAATAACACCGTGCAACGATGATACAACCAAGAGATATACAAGGGATACAACGACATGCCTATGGTCACAAAACTACGTGTTCAAAGATTCAGATGGCTAGGGCATGTAGAGCGAATGAACATCGACGTTCCAGCCCTTTAGGAATTCAACGCTAACGAAGAAACAGCCAGGCCAGACTAAGTTGAGGGAGATATAAGCTGACTTGGTATACAAAACTAGAAACAGAAAGCTGGAGATCGAGATAGCAGGCAGAGCGTATAACTTGAGGCCCAAGAGCACCCCGTGTTGTAAACGCCAACTAAAGTAAGTAAGCAATACATTTTAATAATGTTTCTATAATTCAATTTTGTCAACAAATTTTGTTTTCTTAAGTTAAATATACAAATACCCCATTATATGCAAATGCAAGTAAAGTGAGGAACATTATTATTTTATCATCGAGAAATTTTCACATAAATTCATTATTCGTTGTATTTTTAAATAATGATTTTTATAGAATGTATTTTTATTGTCTAACAAAAAAGTAAAAAAATTGTTTTTCTTGCAAAGTGTAAGTAAATAGGTATTTAAAATAAAATTTAAAGAAAAACAAAAAAAAACTCACCTGCTATTCGTAAAACAGCTCGATCAGCTGGGTCCAACTGCAAAATACTCAAGGGTTTGTCCTTAGCCCATTCGCTAAGGCTCTCCCGATCCATCATAATGTTCGATGTGCTGCTAGTTGATGCATAAATTCTTCTTTTCTTATTTCGATAATATTGCGGTGTGGACGCCGTGATTGAAGGTTAATTGATGTACACTATGGGGACCTTCAAACCTTTCCTTACGTATTAACTACGTATTTTGGTTGTTTTAGGGACGCCACCGCCAATAAGGCGTATATATGTATAGGATATTCTATTTTAAATATTTAATTTATATTACACTTCTATGATTTTTTTTTTAATTTTTTGATTAAATTTAAAATCACAACTACTCATATAGTATAATTAGACATTTTTATAAATTGTACAAGTATGTGTGAACGCTACTACACAAACATAAAAATGCTATAAGTTTTAAATAACGAAGTTTAACAATAAATTTTTCACTGATATCCATAGGGTTTTATTTTAATAAATATATGATTTAATATAATGTACAAACAAAAAAATAAACAAAAAAGCAGCTTTTTGGTAGTTTTTTTTTTAAGTTACCTATTTTTCACAGAGAACGAGTTAAAAAAAATCGGCAGCAATAAATCTCTAGTTTTGATCTACATTATTACAAAAAATAGGTTTCATAGAAGAGGATTACATTTTCAAGTTGAAGCGCTGAGATTACGTTCAAATAAAACTATTTTTGGAATAAATTTCTTGGTTTAAAACTAAAAGCTAGCTTATCGAATTTGTTGTTCTCATCGGTACATATAATTATGAAACTTTGGTCACGAAAAGATGTATGGCTGTCGAATGCAAAAACGAAAGTCTGCCACTAAAGGCCGATTGATTAGATCCTTGTTTTAAGTTTTTTTAATAAACCATATGCATACTATTGTGTTTATTAATTTTGGGCTTTTTGATCGATTATTTTTTAAAGCAATTAAAAGACTAATTCATTATATATATCATATGCATACTAATCCTCCTGACCTAACCGAAGTGTAACAGTAATTTTGCACCAATAAATCATTCAGTGACGAAAGAGTCAAATTAACATTGATAAAGCAGATAACATCGATAAATTTTGGATGTTCAAGGAAGAACTAGCATTGGCACGACAAAGGGCCTTGTCCAACGTATGCCTTTAGCGTTTTTTGCAAATATTTCACCATTTAATAATCAAATTAAGTATCTAGTTTATTGCAGCTCATTAGGACTTAAAGCATCAAATTGTTGGTTTGCTTAATCATAATGGCCACATCAATATCACAAATGTGATCCCCATTGAAATGTTTTCGAGTTCCTATGACCAATCTTACAAGGAGCCTCAGATAGGATCTAAGAAAGAATTGAGGTAGTGACGCTGTGACTGAGAGAGATTTGAAACAACTACCTACTGATGGCTGAAAGATAGTGTATGGTATTCAGGAATTAATCTTTTCTGATTCCCCAAATACATATGTATTTCTATGTCCTAGATACCCAATTTTGCTAGTTTATTTTTAGCAGAATTCCTCACAGTTGGAAAAGAATGGAAAATAATAAAACCAGCCCAGAACCAAAGTGCAACTATATTCTCAAAAAACCAGGCTGTTATTTGAGGCCAGGCCATTTATTCAACTTCATCATCTTCTTAAATGGTCGAGCAATGTTTGAATATGTAGGTATGTAATACAAACTCACTCTTATTTGGGTCTCAGATCACAGTTCCATTGATGGAATTAAAATGGTGGACGAAGTGGTCAGGCAGGAATCAGCCCTTCATAGCTCGACTCAACTCGAACGTTCGACTTTTCGAAAATAAAAACTGAAATTTTGTTCAGTTACCAAGAAATACAGTTCAACATCAATAATAGAGGCGAACGTTTTTTAAAGGTATCGAGTGACGTTCAAATTTTCCTAATTTTAGCCATTTAAGGCGAACTCAATTCAGGCGAGTCGCAAACGGTAATTCCACATAATCAAATTCGAACGTTCGGCTCGGCGAATAGCAAGTCATAATAGGTGGTTTAACTTCACTTTTGCTCACGTTTTGCAAGCGCATGGACAGGTGTCTTATGCTCTTCGCTACTTTTTTCAAAGTTTTTGGCATATAGAAAGAAAGGCAGTCATGTGACGATATGTTAGTTGGCCGTTTAAGTTGCAAATGCATATGTATGCGAATCTTTATCAAGTTGAGCAAAATACCGCACATAGTTATTTTATTTCTAGGGAAATCGAAAAGAGTTAAATTTGCACAATTTTTTGTTTAATAGGTATTTACGGCACATGTGGATAACTGACTGCAGATTTACGATATCAGGATGTCCTTTGAGCAACACAAAAAACGGTTTCGGAAAACTTCAGTTAATACCCAAGTTTTGGCTCGAACATTGACGCTCTACTTTTGATACAAATCTTTTAATTGGGACTTTTAACGAAATCAAAACTTTTAGGAGAACCCCATGAAAAGTTTAACATTAGTGAATTCGGCGAAAACCATCCGATGCAGTCTTCCCTTTTAGTCGCGTTGGCCAATCAACCAAGCTTATACCAGATACCAAATACAAAAAAAGGCATTGTCAAACATGGAGAAGGAAGCCAGTACCTATTATGGTTTGGGGAAGTTTG
The DNA here is from genome assembly GCA_963921185.1 of Dasysyrphus tricinctus. Lineage (NCBI taxonomy): Eukaryota > Metazoa > Arthropoda > Insecta > Diptera > Syrphidae > Dasysyrphus > Dasysyrphus tricinctus. Next base: position 58,533,700 of record OY992533.1, on the reverse strand, counting down.
AGTACGTTTGTGTGAACATATAGTGGGTCAAATGCATAAAATAGATATAAATATGGACCGGTTTATACCTATACGTACAAGGACATCATGGAACATATCATGCTTTCATGTGCTGAAGAGGATCTTCCCCCGAAAAATACTGCAAAATAGTTAAGAGATCAAGTGAAAAAAAATTGAAATAAGAACATTTATTAATAAAGAGATTATAAAGTAGGTAGTAATAGGTATGATTCAATTTATACAGCTATACCTACCTGCACTACAAAGTGACTTTAATTTTGACCAACACTGTGTACGTAGATATGTATGTGGTAGGTTAATGTACACAACCTACGCAGATAAAAGACAATGTTTTGATACCTATAGATATCAGACATTTAATCTGAGAGACAGATCTCCTGTGGAGTCCGCGTGTTAAGATGATACAACAACCCCAACAAAATGTAGGTAGTTAGGATTTAAATGAAGATGACTGTATTTATCAAAGAAATTTAAATCAAAATTAAATTTTAAAAAAAGAACAAATAAGCTCTTTTCTCGGTTCTTAGCTGCGTACAAAAGCCCCTATATTATTGAACAGGTAGTCCATACCGGTTAACCGGTTAACGGGTCAGGCTCCAAGGAATGTGAAAAATCTTCAACCTTTCCAGAAAAGAAAAAAATCATTTTTCTGTGGAAATTCTCACAAAAGTAATAGGTAGGTATTGGAGCCCCAAACGTGTACCTAGCTACTGATAGTGTGACTAATTTGATATTCCAAAACGTCGATGCACTAAACGAAAAAAAAAACATAATGTAGGTACTACATTATGTATGTACCTATTTGTATTTATATTTAGGTTTACCTATACCGATACGACCTTGAAAACATCTTGTTTCCTTTTAACTGCCCAAACTAGAAGGAAAATATTAAATGACACAACCTCCATCCAAGTATAGAATCTCTAAACAACAAAAACACAAAGAACTTCCTTCAACTTGGCTGACATTGCATAAACACAAAAACAACAATGACCAAAGGAAGAACACAACAACAACAAAAAAGCTCTTAAAACACGCTATACTGTAGGTATTGCCTACATAGGAGGTAAAATGTCTTCACTGTCCTGCCATCCTCATCATATTATATTATGTATGTACATAGGTATAGACTTTGAGAACAAAAGAACAAAGAAACTACCTACCTACAGGGAAGATTCCCGATGCAAGTGGGAACAGGGAACTAAGCAAAAAAAAAAAAAACAAAAATCTTACACGATAAATCACACTGTGTGAGATTCGAAAAAAAAAAAAATACTAAACACCATTCTTGAATAGCAAAAAGTGTAACAAGGTCTGAGAAGAATATTCTTATCAGACAAGAGAGCAATTCATACACAGCGCAACGCAAATTATGTAAATAAAGTTTTTTTTGTCGTTTTTGTTTCAAACGAATCTCAGATAAATGTCCTAACTTCGTGACATCAATTATTGCTTCAGAGGAATGTGCTATAGATATGTGTATAGGTATGATGTATGACTGTTTTCTGTTTTTGTGGGGAAGGAAAACATTAAATGACTCAAACTGCGGACAGTGTACGGATGACAAAATGACGATGCCATCAAGGTTCCTCTTGCTTCCCTTGTGCAGATCTACGCCCCATTTTTTCCCATTTTTCCTCCTCCTCTGTGGAACTTTATGTTTCTCTTCATCATGGTGCAGTTTATTCATTCAATTACTTTCACCATGTTGTCACATTTCGCAGCTTTTTTATGAAAGTACATAGGAAAACATTGATTGTGAATCCTAAAAGAGCAACTCTTCGCCCCAGTGTATCCTGCTCCACTTAATTAATGAAAAATTATAGAACTGATGGGGATGGCAGTAGAATTATTTCAAACACTGAAGACGGAGGCATCAATTATTCATAGCAGGTAGGTAGGTACTAACCGTAACGTCTGCAGCCACCTTCATCCCCTAAAAACAGAAAAGTTAACTAATTTAACTAGATTCTGTTGCAAGATTCTTAAGTTTGTTGGGTCTTTTCTTGTTTTCAATAGGAACTGAAACTTGTTTACTCATCCATGGCCACTCCATGGAGGATACTTATTTTTTCGCAGATTTTCTTATTCAATTTATTACAACACAACTGTATTTATGAATAGTAAAACTTTATTCATACAAAATAGGTACCTTACCACTTTTTCATTTTTTTTTTATTTAATTAATTTTAACTCCAACTTCACTTTAAATTGAAACACTGTCATGCTATCATCCTTCTACCGGTCGATATCTATCCGTGTTCTCTCTTATACCCAAAGGAAAAATCAATAAAGAAAAACAGTGGAACAATGAAAAACCGGAAAACCCTTCCTGGGAAAAGCCAAACCGAATATAAGGCGAAGAGGAAAAAAAAGAATCGACACCCCTCCTCAGGTAGACCCTAGCGTCCACGAACCACGATAGCGAATCACTTGTTTTCTTTCCTTATCAATGAAAATAAAGAAAGAATAGTCAGAACAAAAAAAAACTCAACTTAAAACGTGTACAAGCTGCTTATCAGAATAATAATTACGCTACGATGAGCTGTAAATTTTTATTTATGTAACGCGAAAGCAAAACGTTTTTTTATCTTCCTGGCACCAAATGCACTCTGCAATTTATTCAAACAAGAAAAAAATATACCAAGAAGCTGCGCCGCACTACGAATACAAAAAAAGAAAGAAAATCAAGGAGAAAAAATTATTTTGCACATTTTTCATTTGACTATCCCGAGATTGGTTTTTTTTTGTGTGGTTTTGTTTCTTTGAAAATAAAACTTTATTTATTCCACTTTAAGTATAATTTTAGCTTATAAGAAAATAACTGCACTTACTAAATAGCTTCACTTTATTCTTATTGGTTTTTTGTTTTATTTCTATATATTTTTTCTCACTAAACACTCAGCGCGACCGCAATCGATTTTTACGAATTTAAAAGGAGATCACGACCCAACAAACAACTCAAGATGGATGATTGAATTGAACTGAACTAAACTGAATGCTGCACTGTTATCTTTTTCTTTCGGTGTGCTTTTTTCATATGAAAGAAATACTGGTTTAAGGGAAGTATTCTCTGTGTTTTGAAGGAAAATGCATACAAAATACTGGGTTATTTTTATCTAGAACTGTTTGCTTTGAATATCAGGGATGGCCGATGGCAAATAAAAGTAACTTTTTTTTAGAGCCGAAATGAGCTTAGACCCTGTTTAGATTTGTTGGTTTCACTACAGCATGACGATAGGCGTGTTTTTTATCATCGGGATCTGGATCTGGATCTTCTTTTAACACGTGTTACAAAAACAATTTTGTAAAATTTCCCATTATTTTGTTTTTGTATTACGTGTAAAACTTAATCCAGATCCAGATCCCGATGATAAAAAAACACGCCTGATAGTTCGTTGGTGAAATGTCCAGTTTTACACAGCGCATGTTTGCCTTGCATGCTTGGAGTGCGAAAGAGAAAGATAATGAAATAGAAATAGAAGAAACTAAACATGCACGGGTAGGACTGTCCCTGCAACTTTTTGACGTTTCTCTTTGTCTGTATTCTTTTTGTTCTTATTTTGCTACATTTTTGTTCTGGATGTAGCTCAAACCTGCAGATAGCTGTCAAAATGATTCGCAATTCAAAAAACAATGCGCAGCTCGAACATGCTTCGTGTAAGAATGCGTGCATTACCGAATGCAAGTTCAAAAGGAAATAAGCAAGAGTTGCGCATTAATTTCATGCGCTGTGTGAAACTGGACAATCGGTGAGGTAAAAAGGGAGGGGTTAGTCATGAAGAAAATATAAAAATTTGAGTGAGCAGTCAGGTTTCATAACCAAAATGGTCCATTTCATTCCATTTTGTTCATTTTTTCTTGTGCGTCCAACAGAAAGGTTCCTAATTTTCTACCTAGATATGTAGTTAGGCGAGATCGAGAGCAGAAATACTCATACGGTGTCCAAGATCAAATGTTCCAATTTGCAAATATTTCATGAGCATGCAGAAATACATTTGTGTGAAAACTACAAAGTGTATACACGACATGACTTTTCACTACGTAGTGAAACCAACAAATCTAAACAGGGTCTTAGACGGTGTCTACATATAGTCTAGTCAAATGGAGTTCAAAAGGGACTTGAAGTGGAAAGTTCTGGTGTAATTATTTTTAGTGGCTCCCTTTATGTTTTTGGGGTCGCTGAACACGAATCTGAAGTTGTTCAACAAAATTTTTCACGGCAAATATGAGAATTCGTCAAAAAACGTCAAAAATTTTGACATTTTTTGTCTTTTTTCCCTATTTCTCAAAAATTATTTTTCTTTTGCAAAAAGCACTTATGCAAAAATAAAGACAATGAGATTACCTACAATCTATGTTCATATCATTTTTTTGTACGACTTATGGTTTCTACGGAAACAGTCGTTGAAAAACAGCCAAAAATCCGTCATTTTAAAAAAAACTGCAAAACCGATTTGTTTGTATTGTTTTCTTCATCACATGAAAAGTAGGCCATGAGTTATTATGTTATTTGCATTTTCTAATTGTAGTTGTCTAAAAGTATTATATTGCAGTGGTTAAGTGTCTAAGTTTCAGTATTCCAAACAGTCAAAATGTCCATTCAAAAGTGTTTTATTTTTGATAAAGAGTGGAGTATGGTGCAGTGAAGATGATCTTATGGACGTATACTGCAGTGGTACGGCCGATTCTAACATATGGTTCGATTGTCTGGTGGCCCGCACTTAACAAGGCATATAACATCGACATACTCAAAAAGGTTCAAAGAACAGCTAGTTTTGGTACCACAGGGGCTCTTCGATCTTGCCCAACGGATGCCTCAAGCGTTTTTCTGCATCTTCTACCACTTGATCTACACATAAAATATCTACAGCCTTATTCATAAACGCATTATAGCCAGTATATAGCGCTATGCACTCGCTATAATGCCAACAAACGCGAAAACCTTATTCATAAAACTTATACAACGTAGAATAGGCTCATTATAAGCTAAACGCGTTTGGAGGTTGAATAGTGGCAATATAAGGATATATTCGTATCGGAATGTCACTAATATACTCACAGAAGTGAAATATTCGGATATGTATGCCTGCACACACATACATAACCTATTCTTCCCAATAAAAACTGAGCAAAAGGCATAATGAAATAAAACAACAAAACAGTTTTTATCTCAAACATTTTTATTTAATTTATGCACATAATGCGTACCTACTATTAACAATAACAACGAGAACTGTATTATAAAAAAAAAAACTAAAAATAATCCAAACGGAACGGAGCTGTGGCGGCCGCCGGCGGCGCAGCAGGAAAAATGGGGGTTGATTTGTTCTTTTTCTGTTAATAAAAATGCACTGAGTAAACGGAATATTGAATAACTTAGTTTTATTGAAATATTTATTAAATATTACTAAAAACGACACAAGGAAACTTCAAAATTATAATTATTAACACAGAAATTGAAAAGACCCGAACCGACAGCATTATTCTTTTATTGATTTTTCACGAACAGCTGATGTTTTCTTAGAGATGTGCAAGTAAAATGTAATAGATTTTCCCTTTTTGGTACTTTATCTGACACAAGCGTTGTATAACTATAGCCGTTTTCCTTTGGAGGTGGCAAAGTACTTTTGAGTAGATGAAAACCCTAATCTAGTACTACCAACTGCACATGCTCTCACGTGCGAGTAGATACATTTTACATGGGAAAGCAGTTTGATGTGTTCCATTGAAAAAAGCTAGCAAAGTACTTGCAAGTACTTCGCCACCTCCAAAGGAAAACACCTTATAATGGGTAGGAAAATGTTTTATGAATAAGAATTTGTGTAACATTGAATAGTGGCCTTATACAGTGTATAACTATTCATCTGTTTAGTGGAATCTAATGAATAAGGCTGCTAGTATCTTGCAGTGCCTTAAGACTTAAAGAATCAAATTCTTGAGTTGCTAAACCTTATGGTCTCAGCAATATCACAAATTTGATTCCCACTGATATATTTTCGACTCCCACTGACTGCCGTGCTCCTACAATGAGCCTCAGTAAAAATTTTAAAGTCTTATTCCCATCCAGAGGGGACTGAGATTTATGACGCCGCGCCGTGACGAAAGACTTCGACACAACTATCTATACTGATGGCTCAAAGATGGAGTGTGGTGTTGGCTCAGGAGTTTTCTCTGAGTCTCTCAACATCTCTAAGTCATTTCGGCTACCGAATTTTGCTAGTGTATTTCATGCTGAAATACTGGCAATTAGGGAGGCATGCAAAATACCAAACCAAAATCGTAATACAGCCATCCTTACAGACAGTCAGGCGGCTGTGAAAGCCATTGATTCGGCTACATCATCCTCTAAATTGGTCCAACAATGCCGAGATGAGCTCGAAAGTCTAAATATTAACCTCATGGTCACTCTTATCTGGGTTCCTGGTCACAGTGGCATTGAGGGAAATGAACGGCAGATGAACTAGCCAGGCAAGGATCAGCCCTTCACATCTCGCTTGCGGAAAGAATCAACATTCCCCTTGGAGTTGTGAAGGGCAATATATTCTCAATTTTCCTTAGGGAATCCAATCGTAGGTGGAGCAGTTTAACCAACTGAAAAATATCCAGAACGATCTGGCCCACCTTTAATAAGTCCCGAACAATTGTTCTCATGTCTAGACCCAAGCGGGACATAGGCAGGGTCGTAGCAACCTGCATTGGACACTGGTCAATTGGAGAACATGCGGCGAGGCTAGGTATTTCTTACAATACTCACTATCACAGCTGTGGAGACCAGCAAGAAAAGGAAACAGTCTTACATTTTCACTGTAAATGTACAGCTCTAGCCAAAATTTGAGCACAATCGTTTGGAATGGTTTTTTTGAGGACCTAACCCGGAGGCCACACGAGCGAGTACTCGCTAGCGAGTTGGGTACATACATTAATTGTCAAATCACTCGCCGCTCTACTCGCTTCCCAACTGGCTTCAAAAAAGGCAAGCCAGTTGGCTAGCGAGTAGGAAAAGTTTCGATGTATTAGTAACTCGCTAGCGATTACTCGCTCGTGTGGCCTCAGGGTAAACGAACTTTCCGAAATGAAGATCAAAGACTTGATCTCTTTCTAAACGCCACGAAATGGATCTAAGACGAAAATCGGTTTTGTTCTGCATCATGTTCCCCCCCAGATCAAAAGACTGTGAGTAATAGGAACCCGGGTTTCTTCGAGGCTTCATGATGCTCAATGGCAATGATGATCACACGGTCGGATCGATCGCGCTTCGTTGCTATTCTACAACCTGCCGAGCTCGGCATAATGTAGCAAGCTCGGGGGAGATGAGATCCAATCGAGATGCGATCCAATCGAGTGAGTGTCTTATGACCCAACTCTTGTTTTTTTACTGACTCACAAGGTACCTCAACCATACTTCGCAGCCGTCCTATTTCAAAGCAAGGAACGCTTTTCTGGTTTCTTGAGAAAGATGATCTCCAACCCGCACTGGAAGAAATCTCACATCCAACCCAGGGAACGGGACACCTGAGAAATAAGCCCCTCAGAGAATAAACCCCAAATCCTCACTTCAGTCCGCTTTAATACACAGGTCAAACGATTTATGGTATCAAAACGGCGCAATCCAGTGCTAATTGGGCAAAGAGCGAGTGTTACGCTCTTACCACCATTTCTACCTACCATTTACCATTTATATAGCTTTTTTGGCAGGTTGTATGCACTTTCACTGATTTGTTACCTGCCAAAGAAGCTCCCTTTCGTCTTTTCTCTTCTTGCTGGCTTGAAGGAGCGTTTCAATTGCTTTTTCATTCACCACTTTCACTCCACCATACTCCAATCTTTGTCACAAATAAAACACTTTTGAATGGACATGAATACTGAAACTTAGACACTTAACCACTGCAATATAATGCTTTTAGATTTTTTTTACAATTAGAAAATGCAAATAACATAATAACTCATGGCCTACTTTTCATGTAATGAAGAAAACAATACAAGAAAAGTCGTTTATGCAATTTTTTAAAAATGACGGATTTTTGGCTGTTTTTCAACGACTGTTTCCGCAGAAACCATAAGTCGTACAAGAAAATGATATGAGCATTGATTGTAGGTAATCTCATTGTCTTTATTTTTGCATAAGCGCTTTTTGCAAAAGAAAAATAATTTTTGAGAAATAAGGAAAAAAGACAAAAAATGTCGAAATTTTTGACGTTTTTTGACGAATTCTCATATTTGCCGTGAAAAATTTTGTTGGACAACTTCAGATTCGTGTTCAGCGACCCCAAAAACATAAAGGGAATCACTAAAAATAATTACACCAGAACTTTCCACTTCAAACTACCATTTGACCTGACTAATAGTCTTCTTACTGAAAGGCATATTTACGATTTTAAATGCGTTTAAAAGAGAAGGGTAGACTCCCTATCTCATTTTTATGCATGTAATATCGTAAATATGCCTTTCAGTAAAAAGACAATGTAGACACCGTCATATGTTATGTTTCCACCAAAGGATTATCTCAGTTCAGATTTAATAAATCTATTTGGTGTTTCCACCGCACAAAAAGACTTAAAAAAGATTAACTTTGACAGCCTCTTTTGAAAATGCAAATGGTGTTTCATTTTTTCTCATAAAGAGGAAGTGAGATAGAATGTTTCCTCTGTGAATAACTGAATTCAGCCATGAATGAATCCTTCAGCGCCATACAGGAATAGGTGAGTTTGATTTGTAAAAGTATTTGTCCTAGGAAGATTTAACGAGATTAATTTCTAATCTTCAAGATTTACGAAATAAATTTGTATTGTAAATCTTCTTACTCTAATCTGAGATTTAATAAGATTATAGCATTATGCTACATTTCCACCTTACTCTAATCTGAGATTTAATAAGATTAACCGCAAATCACCTTTAAATATCTATGGCATTTATATTTACAAAGCACGAAAATATCATAATAGCTACAGTAAATTCGAGTTTTTATGACACGGGATCAAACTATATTATATTAATAAATAAATAAATAATAAATTTTAGTTATTATTAATCTCGAAGTTTTTAATTTTTTTAATTTTAAGCAAATAAACCACTATATTAAGCGCATTTCCAACTTCAGGTTTTGCTGAGCTTGTGCGTTAACAACTCAAATTTAAAACAATGGTTGTTTTGAGGTCCCACACGTAACACTCAGCTAAATTGAGATTACGCCAATAGTCTCGTAAATATTTCAAAAATAATATTCTATATAGCTTTAGCATTATTTCGGTGTACGCATTTAACAAAAAATATTTTTGCCCCGGGCAAAAAAAACTTCCAGCTTAAAGATTAGGAATTCTTATCTTGTTGGATATAGTTTACAGTGGATTTTCGTTGAAAAATTCATGTAAGTTGAACTGAACTTAATACAAATTGCGTATGACAAAGCCCTCACTATGTCACTGATGAGTGCAAGTGAGTAAGCCGGACGAAACGCCAATTTGCAGGACTAAAGGCCATAAAAAGCTATTTTGAATCAAAAAATATTTGTTTTTTTAACAGTTTTTAATCCAGCTAACAGTTTGTCATCGGTTTCACGGACGAGTGTCCAATACGTTACAATGGAATACTCCAATTGTAGGTTGGGTACATACTACTTGTATACTAGGATGTTAGTGGCTATTTTCACGTACTTGAACCTCAGTAATTCCGCTGAAATAAGTGAGTTAAAATTGCTGAGCCCGGTTCAAAATTTGAGCCACGTTTGTATAACTGTGTGAAAAATGAGAACAGAAATAGCATTATTCCATGAAAATGTTAAAAAATAATAAGGGTATTCATGCAACAGCGTAAACTCGTCGTAAACATCGTAAAGTTGTAAACTTCGTAAATCTGTCAAATTTTCCATACAAATTGTGACAGAATTACGAAGTTTAAAAGTTTACAACGATTACGACGACTTTACGATGTTGTATGAATACCCTTAATTAAAACTTTTTTGAAGCCAAAAAAGACAGGTCAAAATCAACTGTCAGCTTAAATTTAATTTTTCATTTCCATGTCATTAGCATAGGGGAACCTCTGGCCTAAAACGGCACACCAGGGTAAAATGGCACACTCGCTGGAAAATGTATATATAGAATTAAGTTCAAATAAAGCAGTTTAAAAGAGCTCTACCCCATATATTGCGTTTCGCGCAGGTACAACAGTTGGGCTCATCAGTTAGATGCTGTTGTACCCTTCTAAGACGCAAATTTTGGTCGATGTTTACCGACTCATATTGAAATTTACAGCATGAACACACTGTGAATTCTATTTATCCAGGGGAATTTGTTTAAATTCAGACACCTAGAAAACAAATGCCCGTACTCAGCCTTTCTACGATTATAATTTTGAAGAAAAATTAAAAATTATTTGCTTCCAAGTGTCTGAATTTAAACAAATTCCCGAGAAACAATGGAAATTGAAACAAATCCTATGAGTTTTGTTTCATTTTTCAACGTTTCTCGACGTACTTTATCGATGCGATAATAACAGCACATGGGTCCTGGATAAATACAATTCACAGTGTGTTCATGCTGTAAATTCTATTTGAGTCGGTAAATATCGACTAAAATTCGCATCTTAGAAGCATTTTACTGTCGTACCTGGGCGAAACGCATAATATATGGAGTAGAGCTCACTTAAACTTCTTTATTTCAACTTAACTAATTCGCTCCACTAAAACAGAAGAAAATTATTTTTTAATTTTTCTTTAAGATCATAGTTATATAGAATTAAAGTATTTTCGTATACGCAGTCCTTTAGTTTTTCTGGAAGCACTGCATAACAATATAATATTTCAATTGGCAGATCAGTTTGATTGAAAGGTCTAGTGCAACATTAGAGGTAGTATTTTAAAATAAAATTTCGTGAAAAAAGATGATTAATTTACTAAACGAAATAAATGCGTACAAGAATAAAGAATGTTGGTCGTATTTATAAACTTTGTCTAGCTTTAGACAGCTATCCAACTCCAAAAAGTTATTTAAAAACATTGTTGACTATTGTTTTAAAGTTTTCTAACTTGGACAACGGCACTGTCTAATACTTGTTTAACTTGACATTTTATTTAATTAAAAAAAGCATATTTCCAACTATTAGCCGCATTTTATTATCCACGTGATCTGATCCGGATCAATTTCTAACACGTGATTACAAAAACAGCATGGAATCCTGCTTTTTATCTGGATCTATTTCAATGGTCCAAAAATGACTATTGTGAATGTGTCTCAATAGTGCCAAGAAAAGAGGCAACAGACACGTGAAAATAGACAAACAAGGCGAAAAGAGACGGTATATAACTAAGATCCTGTCTGTTTTATTTATCATGATCTGATCCGGATCAGATCACGAGGATAGTAAAATGCGGCTAAAGAAACTGTCTTACTAGTTAATCGTCTAAAAAATCTAATAAATAAGGCTGTTTATCTTTAATTTTGTGTGAAAATGTTTCCAAAATATATTTTATTAAACTCAATATGGGAGGTTAAATAAAATAGCTACAGATGGGCAAAATGGCACAACATGGCTTTGGGCAAAATGGCATGGTGCCAAAAACTGATCAATATAACAACAACACTCAGCACGACAAGAGTTGTAGATGGAGGAATCACTCCGCAACATCTTAAAGGCAATGAGAAGAAGAAAACGGATTGGCTGAAGACCTTCAAGGCATTTGGAGTATGGAAACTCTTTTTTTAATTACTTTTTAGTAGAACCAAGCTTTATTTTTTCAACTTTTGTTCAGTTCGAAGTTCGTTTTCGCTAATATTAAAGTTCATATTAAAGTTGAAACCCTTTTTTTGTTGGCTTTGTGCTGGTTAATTTTGCTAGATTGGCGTGGTGTGCCATTTTAACCAAGCATTGTTTTTATGTGTCATGAAAAGCCTTTTTGAAAACAAATAAACTCAAATATTTGTTGGCCTTATTTCCCACTGGTAACCTTAAAAACGAAAGCTGAATTGATTATTCTTTGTAATGTCGAATTCCTTTCAACAATTGGAGATCGATTTCTTTTTTGTGTTGAAAGGAATTTGTAAAAAATCAATTTTTTTATGTGATTGTGTGTGTTGGCCATTGACATACATTTTGAGGCAAAAAGTAAACAAATTAATGGGCATACAAATACTCAAAAGTGCATTCCGACTTACGCGTCATTTAATACGATTAAAAACAAATATATTTCCGGGAATAGTAGCAGAAATAGACAAAAATTATTGTGCGTCCTTTTAAGTTAAAAAAAAAATCCAAAATCCATCAAAAAACACATCAAATGAGGAACACGTCGGCGAGCGCGCGCTTCATAACATCAATCGACTTTGGACACTTGAAATCGAAGTTCATTGATATTTTTATCACTTCTTATTAATTATGCACTGCCATTTGATGAATTAAAAACTTTTAAAAGATATATTTGTTTTTAATTTATTTAAACGAACGAGAAACACTTTTGAGTATTTGTAAAAACACCGCAGAACAAAACTTTCAACTCCAGAGAAATGTCAAATCTCACTAGTGTGTGTGAAAGTCTGTGTAAATCTTGCTAAAAACGAAAGATTTGATTTGTTTAGAAAAATTGATATTTTCTTCTAAACAAATCGATTTTTTTCTAAACAGATTCGATTTTTTTGTTGTAAGGAATTTAACATAAAAAAATAGTATTTGAGCTTTGAATAAGTTTTAATCCGAAATATGGACCATTTTCCCTAGGTGTGCCATCTTAGGCCAGGTTCCCCTTTTTATGTAGGTGCTGTCAGAAATGTTTGATGTGCATTTTTATATTTATTTTAATTTATATACAAATAATTTATATAAAAATCAACGCATTGCCAAGAAAAATATGAATTACCCTGTATTAGCCGCTCAGCAATCAAATCAAACAGTTCATTTTGTTCTGTCAAAAAAAATTGAATGCGTTAAAAAAAAATCCCTTTTGTCTCTCTCGCTCTCTCTCTCTCTCTCTACTCTGAATTAAAAATATCTTTTTTGTTTAGTTTAAAATGAATAGGAATTTACTAATCAATCAATCGTCGATGTCTAATCAATAAACACCATTCAATTCTATTAAAACAACCCATAGGTGATAAGTATTTGTGTCAATTTTTATTAAAGAAAACAAACAAATAATAAAAATCGTGTTTGTGTCTACACCGAAAGTGAATCGTAAAAAATTAAGCGAAATTAAAAAGAAGAAAAGAAAAAAACGTCTCCAGCATCAAGAACAGTGATGTGTATTTTCTCCACTACTCCATGGCTTGAACAAAAAGATCAAATCAAAAGTACTTGTATGTATTAAGTTCAATTGAAAAGATGATTTATGATTACTGATGGGCTGTTTCTGTTTTTCATTTTCAATCAGTCAAGGGAGCGTTGTGAGCATTTCTTCTTTCTGGATTCCTGCACTTGCACCACACCAAAAGGAAAATAGAAGTTTCTACTGCAGCTAGAATAATCTGTGTTAATTGTTAATTCTACCAATTAATTGAATTCAATATTTAATAGAGAAAACTGATCCAAAAATGCACTTTTCAATTCCAGACACACAGGAATTCTTCAACGACACAACTGGTTCCACCTACACGGTAAGTCTATCCAACCTACTGCAACTCAGTTTCAACGTACTAGTCTTTTACAGGGTTTTAATATTCACATAAATGGCAGCTTCCATTGCTGCTTGCGATTTAAGCAACTGCACAGCCTTCACGAGCAACTCAAACGTTCGCTAGCAGCGTCCAGTACTCCCAATGTTACTCTCCCCTCATTCCCCCCAAAAAAGTTGCTTCCTCTGACAAACAATCAAATCGAATCAAGAAGAATAGCTCTTGAGCATTATGTACAGATTGTCGGGCAGGACCCGGTCATATCGAAATCCGAGCTGCTGCGAACATTCCTTTTGAGCGCACAGCAAGAATCTTCGTCCATTGATACCCGGGAAACAACTATCGATGTACATTTGATGAATGGATTTCGGATATCTGTGAACTGCTACACGAATGATTACTCACTCAAGGTGCTTTCGAAGGCGTGCCAAAATATAGACTTGCCATGTAGCTATATAAATTACTTTTCGCTGTTTTTGATGCGAAAAGATAACGATGGGGGCGTCATTCTAATTAGGAAATTGATGGACTTTGAATCACCTTACATATCACAACGGATAGCTGAGGATTGCCAAATTGTCATAAGAAAGAGGTAAATTTTATGTTTTTTTATTCCAAATTATGTAGTTAGATAATAATCACGCAACTGGAAATGTTTGCAGAACTTCGTTAAGATCAATAAAAAAGGGGTAGGCCAAGAGCGTGCAGAAGATTATTGAAGTCGAAGAGAACCAAAAAATGTTAATTGTCGAAGTAAATATGGTCAAGGTGATAAGAAATAATGTTTGTATACCGACACGTTATTAAAATTGCAAAATATTTACTTTGAGTCAATCTGCACACAAGTTCAGAAGCGTTTCTTTAATCGCGGTTACACCTATGTATAGGTATTCAGAGTCAATGGCATTAAAATATTTCGTTTTCTTCAGTAAAAAAGTATGGACTTGATTCTCGGTACCATATCTACTACACACGAACGTAAACACTTTAACTTTGACCCGGGTATCTTGCACTCTTAACATTTTGTTCTTTCAACTCAAAAATATTCATTAATTTCTTAATCAATTATTTTTTGATTCACTCGAAATGTAGGTTCATCGTTAAGAATAACATTTGATCTTCCACAGTGATTAAAAATGCTTTAAAAAATACATGTACTCCATATTTTTCCAGCTTTTATTATCCCTCAATGAAGAGAAAAAGGAGCTGAATTATTCCATTCAAATATAAAAACTCAAAAAACCCATATAACGACCACCCTAATAAAAAAAATAACTGTTTGTTTTTACTGAGCACCATTTTATTTTGTTCTTCTACATTAAAAACGTGTACAAAAAAAAATTGAAAATTTGAGTTTGATTTTTCATAAAACCGACCAAAACTTGCTGCTATTCAAAATTTGTTTTACAGACTTAATGAAGTGCATTTTCAAATCTGTTACCTTCTCTTGCTTAAGAAAAAAATAAAGGCATGACTGAGTTGCACGTTCTTGCTCAAAAAGCTATACAAACATTTTTGGAATTTTTATCGAAATCGTTTGAGCCGTTTTTAAGACGAATAAGCCTTTTCATAACAGTTGTATAGCAAATACCATTATTTTCGGAGCTAAAAAAGGATTTAAATAAGGTAGTAAATAAAATAGGGTAGTGTTTTAAGATTTCAATGAACAAAGAAAAAGCTCAAAACTTTTTAAAATAAGGACCACCCTAATATACATATATTAAAAGTCGACACATTTTTTTTATTTCTTTGAATTTATATTTTAAGTTAAAAAGTCAAAATTGCATAATAAGACGATCTCCTTTTCCTTCGCCTATGGCCTGATTAGGGTATACGAAGCGGATCGTTTTAGATAGCGAAAATGAGTTTTGCTATTATTGCTTTAGATTTCTTCTTTTTCGTTTAACATTCGCCCTGTTTTCGAAATCGAAAGCGAATGTGAAATTATATTTCCGATAAGTTTTTCTTTCGCCCGTCGATGCACCAATCCATCGAAAGTGAATGTCGTTAATTGATTTCATTAAAATAAATAAAAAATTGATGTTATTGTTATTTTCTTTTATAAAATAAAACTAAAGAAAGAATGAATTTTTTTTATAATAAACGTAAAAGAGCAACACACGAACTAGCAACAACTTTCAGAGCTCATTGAATTTTTGAGGGAAAATAAAGGGATAGCCAAAGGAGCACTCAATGCACCGAATACAAAACCTTTTTTTAAATGCCGAAACAGCTTATTAAACCTATTTTTTATAGAATAAAACAAATTTAAGATGAAAAACACTACACAAAGACACGCACCTACTGGAGAAGCACTTTTAAATAACTTTCTTGAAAGTTTGAGGAAAATTCTACATCACACGTCACGCATATTATATAAACAACATTATGGAATCTATTTTTAATTTAAATAATTAATATTTTAATTTTATGCCAAAGCAAATGAAAAAAAAATTGTACATATTTGCTCCTCGCCAAATGATTTTAATAAAAAAAAAAAACAAATATTCTCTGGAAAAATCAGATGTCAATTATCTGGAAATCTTGGAAGTACAATTTACGACTCGCTTCGTATTCAATAATTGCTCAAATCGAGGCGAGTCGAAAAGGAGATATCGAATTGAAAACGATTCGCTTCATACACCCTAATCAGGCCACTGGCTTTGCTCTATTATTGTATTCGAAGCGAGTCGAAAATTTCCAGTAGCGTGATACCAAAGTCTGGCAGGTTTTGTTTTCAGCCTTTGTAAGGGGTGTGGAGGCCAAAAAATGCTAGGTCCCCTTTCTTTATTTTCAGGGTTATAATCACTTTAATTCATTTAAAAAAAAATCAGATATGATGTTCTGTCATTTTTTCTGAACTGCAGTGTTCATGACCCTACCATATAAATAGGAAACCAAGCTGGTTTGAGCCTCAACCCCCACCAAAGGCTGAGAAAAAAAACCTGCCAGACTTTTTTATTCGATATCACGCTGCTACATGTACCTATAATGCCTCATAATCCGATTTTGGTTATGCATCCACTCCCAAAATTTACTGTCCGGCTCTTGGTCTATTAAGCTTTTTACTGTATCTGAAACTGTAACTGAAGCTGATGGAATTCCTATAAATTGTCAGTTTAGTTATCAGTTAAGGTAAGACCGCACTCGCACAACGCTTCGCGACGCTTGCTATGCCGCACTTGCGGTAACTGTGGTAAATCAACGTCTTCGAGTTTATGTTATTCCGTTCCAATATTTTCGAAACGGAGTGGCCGATGTCATTGAAATTTATCGCGCGTGCGCATGTTTGTGGAAAAAAAGTGGTCAGCTTAACTGCAGTCTTAACTGATAGCACAACTGAATCTGAAACTGAAATGCTTATCTAAATGGGGTCTTAGACATAAGTTTTACTGAAAGCTTAACTGATAACTCAACTGAAACTGAAAATTATAATCTAAATGGGGCTTTAAAAATTTGATCAAGATTAATACATAATACAGAACTTTTAAAATAGGCAAGTAATTATAGAAAAAGTAGGCGTGTTTTATCATCATCGGGATCTGGATCTGGATTAAGTTTTACACGTAATACAAAAACAAAATAATGGAGCGGTTTTCTTAAAAACTATTTTTTTGGTAACATTTGAAAAAAAAGTGTTTTTTTATGCCAATTTTGAGTATTTATTAATTACATGTATATATATAAATAAATATATATAAATATTGAATTTTCAAAACAAAAAATTAGTATTTTTTTTTAATCCAAAATTTATTTTTTTTTTCAAAATTTGTATATGGGTGTTTCCATCGTTACGGGTGTGACAGTGAGACTCCATATTTTATTAATTATTCACATACTTTTCCCAATTTATAAATAATAACTTTACTATTCTATAGGACACCTGAAGCCCTTTTAAAAAATTAGTATATTAAACTATGAGAAATTAGTGGTTCAGTTATAGGATTCAATTTAGTTGCGTTACGGGTGTGACCTTAGAAAACTGGTGTTTTGCGATTAAGATATCTAATTTTCATGTGGTGTAAAATATTGCATGAAAAGTATGTATCATTCTTTTGCATACTAACCCAGATAGTTGATCTTCAGTTTCAGTTAAGAAATGAGATGCAAAACTACGAAAAACTATACAAAATTTTTATTTGAAAACGTTACGGGTGTGACAGGTCATCGTTACGGGTGTGACCGAGTATGATTTTTATGCATGAAAACAATATAATATACAATATTTTGACGGGAAATTGTTGTCATCGATGCATAATCAAATCTCAGATGATGACAGGAACACTTTCTCTAAAAAAATGAAGTTTTTCTCACTGAAAAGTGAATAGATTTCTCACTTCAATGATATTTTTTCCATTTCCTTTCAAAATAGGGAAAACTTTCACTTAAAGCCGATTAAATTTTTATTTAAAGTAGATTCTCTTAGAATTATATCCCTACATCATGAGCTTCATATCTAAAAGCAACAAAACTAAAATTTAGTTGAAAAACAGAAAGATTATGATTTGAAATGCCAACCTGTTACGGGTGTGACATAAACTTAAAATTTTAAATACGGGATCAGTATTAATTTCAAAGTCTTGAAATTTTGTCTGACAGTAGATCATTGTATTCTCCTTTTTTCCCCAAATTATCACATTGATAAATATTTTTTTCTTCTAGTAATGAAACATAATGTTTTTTTTGTTATGGGCGTGACACTTACCACTTTATGAATCAACTGCCTAAAAACTAAAATTGTATTTACTATTGGATAATTGAATGACACGAAAACGTGCTTAGAACTCTGATAAGGGCAAATAACCACCGGTTCTCAAATTGTGAAGGAATTAATTATTGAAAATAGGGTTTTGAGCTTCTGATAACCAAAAGTGACTTTTGGAGACCTATTCTGCAAAGTGGTTCGAGCTGCGAAATAAGCGGCGATACAAAAATTATTGCTTATTTCACTTTAAAAATGAAACATGCAATCTTTTAAAACCGTCTAACGGTACTTTTTTCAATTCTAAGTCATATTTTGTGATTTTTCGCAAAGGGTCGTTTTCTATGGAATCACCCATATGCAATATTATTGACATTTTTAAAAAAGCTTTTTTATAAAAATTTTGATTGAAATCGGTTAAGCCGTTAACGAGAAAATCGAAATTAAAAAAAAACGTTAAATGGCAGGTACTATTATAATAACATTTTTTGGTATTTTTTTTTTATTTAATTGTACGCTATACCTAAATAAATACACTGATTTTTTTATCAAAATCGTTGCTGCCGTTTTCGTACCGTTATTTTTGGACGTAAGAAAAAAAAGTAAATTTCCCCTCTAGGGAATAACCAAAAAGGATTATGTTCAAAACGTGTAGAAGATCGCATTTGGTTTAGTCTGTACATCGAGATACAAACAGACAGACTAGACATAATTGTGCCACCCACTTTTTTCGTATTCTCTATCTATCTACCAAATCTTTTTAATTTCCCTGAATTTAGTAATAACGAGTGTTGAAAAGTACTGACACCCCTGTTCTGAATTCCCATGAATTAAAAAATCCTTTCGTTTTCAAACTATCGGTGTTTTGAAATACTTTTAGTTTTCAATATAGTCTAAGAGCCGGTAGCAAATTTTGTGGGTGAACGCATAACCAAAATCTGAGTATGTGGGTTTGTAGGTGCATGCATCTTGATATTGAATATAAAAGTCTGGCAGGATTTTTATGGCGCCCGTAGTGGGGACGAGAGATTGAAAATAGCGGTTTTCCCATTTGTTGTGTCATGAGTAAGACCAGTTCAATTCATTTATTAAAAATGAGGAACGATGCTTGGTCATTTTTCCTTTGTCCACAAATTTTCTTTTTAATTATCTGATTAATACAACTCAAGATATGCCCTTTTGAAGCGAACCTTATCCGCCTTATTTTGGAGACTTTTTTTGTTGATTTTTAATTTGTTTCAAATCTCCAAATTTCTCTCGATATGGTGTGCCTAAAATGATATATCTTGAGTATTATCAATTGGATCATTAAAAATAAAATCTTTGGACTTAAGAAAAATGACAGAACATCATTTCCCATTTAAAAAAAATAAAATGAAGTGATTGTACCCTTGACACAACAAATGGAAAAAGCGCTATTTTCAATCCCTCGTCCCCTCTACGGGCGCCAAAAAAATCCTACCAGACTTTGATATTCGATATCAAGATGCATGCACCTACAAACCCTCATACTCATATTTTGGTTATGCGTTCACCCACAAAATTTGCTGCCAGCTCTTAGTCTAATACTTGCGGAATGAGTGTCTTTTGATTTTCAGGTGGATTGAAAATCAGCTTGACATTTTGAATGAATTTGAAGTTAGATCGTTTCTTGAATGTAATTAAAAAAAAAAAAACTTATTTTTTTTGCTGAAAAACGGGCTACTACATTTTCACTAAAAAGCCACGTACCACGCTGCTTTCTACTCCAAGCCGACAATATATGTATTCAGCACCATAAATTTTGATACGCGATTTTCTCAAAATTGCATTTTTAAAATCGTTTGCCCCTATAACTCAAAAACGACTAGTCCGATAGAAATTAAAAGCTAATAGGCGTATTCGTATGATAAACATCGGGATCTGGATCTGGATTAACTTTTACACGTAAAACAAAAACGAAATAACGAAATTTTCAAAATTGGTTTTGTAACACGTATTAAAAGTTAATCCAGATCCGGATCTCGATGATAATAAAACACGCCTAATTTCGATTTATTAATATATTGTAATATAATGCACTGTTTTTAGTTTAGTTTTTAAAAACAGTCAACACCTTAACTTATGTATCAAAATCTGTACCAAGAATAGAATTCTCTTTTTCCTTCTAGTTTGTTTCTATTTCAATTTTGTACATGCATTAGGCTAGGGCAATCCTTGGTTTCGGTTTTAATCAAAACTAAACGATGAGTGATGAACTAACTAATCGTCCATCAGGCACTAGAGCCGATATCGTTGAATAGATTTTCTTTAAATGTGGTACAAAGCATTTGTATGTGAGCCCCTAGAGAAGATATTTTAATGTATGTCTTAACTCAATTAACTAGAACAAGTAGCTCAAAATAAAGTTTTTTGTGTTTGTGACCTTTAGTCCAAATGAGCTAAGGTAACACAGTTGGGCTCATCAGGTAAATGCTGTTGTACCCTTCTAAGACGCATTATTTTCAATCGATGGATCAAAAATTAAGGTAGTCAATTCGATGTTTTGTTTATGCAAAAGATTATGAAAAATTACAGTATTTTGAAGAACAACGTAAGTAAAGTTTTGTTTTTTTACCGATACTCTAAGAAAAATGTAAGCGGTTCAAACTATACACTCAAATAGTCTCAGATTCCATGATTATGTGATCCGAGGAGCTTATCTAGGGAGGAGTGAAAACCAATTTCGGCTACAACGATTATCCTCGAAGTTGCATTCCTATTTTTTTTTGATGCACTGTTTCTCGCAAAGGCCCCAATTGCGGACTGCAAGACTTTGATTTTTTGAATAGCCTTTAATGAAGCTTTCGACGCCTATACTTCTTTTTTTGCTATCACTCACACCCAAAATCTGCTGTCGGCTCTCGGTCTATAAGGTAATAGGTTTTTGATTTTTTACACAGAACTAGCGAGTTTACTCATCACCAGTCACATTGACATGGCAAAAGAAAGAAACATGAGTTTCAGTAGTACCTTAGTAATAGTATGTTTTTCGAAATAAACTGAATTAATTGTTAATCATTTTCAGCTATTGGGATCCGTGCTATGATATTCAACTGATGCAAGATAAAATCGCTTTAAACTTACTTTTTATACAAACCATAAGTGATATCGAACGAGACTGGATAATTGTTGGCCCTGACGTCAAAAAAGAGCTCCGAAATCTACAAGAACGGGGCAACAAAAAAGAAGTACTTTATTATAATCTTTCAATTAAACAAAACAATTCAACACAAAACATTTAACAAAAAAAAAAACTTTTCAGTACATCGAGATAGCTAGAAATCTTCCATCATACGGATGTGTGCAGTTTTCCAGTGCTATAGTTGACTATCCTGAACCCAATAACATAGCTGTTATAACAGTTGGCAATCGAGAACTGAGTATTCGATCTCATTTAGGACAAAAAATCCATGAAACCAAATTCCGTGTTACTCGAATGCGTTGCTGGCGAGTAACAACTATTCATAATGTAAATATTGCTTCGACACTCAAAAAAGAAACTTTTTTAAATTAATATCTATATTTTGTAGAACGAGGAAGAAAACACTTCATCGTTAAACAATTCAGCGCAAAGTCTCGAATTGTCTTTCGAGTATCTCATGTCCAAAAATTGCCTAAAATGGATAACAATTGCTAGTGATCAAGCAATGCTTATATCTGTTTGCCTGCAAGGCATGGTAGACGAACTCATTCATCAGAAAGATGGAAATCAATACATTTATAAAGTAAGTTTAAGATTGGTTTTTAGTCAAATGAATGCAACCTTCATGTATTATCAAATGTATATTTTCAGTCCGACAGTGTGCCGTACCAACCAATGTGCTATATTCGAAGAGATGGCAGCTCAGCAAATCAAATTTGTGATTCTAGCTCTTCAGATACACTTTCTAGCTTGGTATGTTATAGAATATTTCTAAAAAAAAAATCTAAAGAATTTCTATACATATGTAAATACTTGTCTGTTGTTCTCGTCTGCAGAATAACGATATCGATATGCCCATTCAATCGCAATCAAATTTCCTATCCATGCGACGAAAGATTAAAAATAAAATGTCTACCACGGTGTTCTTCCGCAATGGTCGTGAATCAGTGCATAATGAAGCATTCGAGGGTATCGGCGATGATGATCTTTAAGCAATAAGTGCAAAGTAGAGGGAATCCCCCCAAACCGATGACATTGAGATGATGATGATGATAGATGACCGATAAGAGCCATAAAATAGAGAAAACAAAAACAAACAAAAAATACTGAGGGAGATTTTTAATATTACTTTTATTATTGTTATTAATATAATCAATGGAAAATTATATATATAAGTATATACAAACATGCAATGTTTAAAGTACATTTTGTTACATTATTTCTTCACATTATAAAATATAAATACTTTTTTCTAATCTATATGATTTACAGAGCAAAAAAAAAAATAATAATATTAAACAAAAGAATAACAAGTATTTTATATAAATAACAGCAGTATGCATCTTAAAAATGACGAAAGGAACGGATAGAAGAGGAAGTAAATTGAAAATTACACATTATGTCAAAGAAATAACCGGAATTTTTAATTAAAAAGGCTCGCGCTTCAAATGTGGCTAACACGGTTAATGCTTAATAGTAAAGAAAACCTACTTCAAGCTTTATGTGAGAAAATCCGTGGAAAATACATGAGCCATCGCATTAAAGTAACGATAAAATTAAAGGTCAATAATACAATAAAATGTATCGAAGATCAACGACGGTATTTACTAGATCGTTTGTTTTAATGAATTAACCATTAAACCATTTACAGATTGAAGCCATAGAATAAAATTCGTGGTAAGAATTGAAGGTCTTACCGGAAATTACCGTTTTCAGGACTGGAAAAAACATTGGCTTCTATGTGTTGCAGATACCAGCCTACTTCCTTTAAAAGCGACAAATTGTGAGTTTAATTTAACAATCCTGGGTTTTTATTTGACATTTTGTATGTAATTACCTTAAAGTTTGGTCTCATGCCTACAATATGGCAAATGAGTTGCTGTGCTCTTCGATAGAGCATAAGTCCTTACTCGAGGCCGATTCGAAAACTGACTAAAATGCCCAACATCACTAACACCACTGATTAAATCTAAATTATTTACAGCTATTGATGGCCCATCATTGAGTGGTGATGCAGTATTGCTATTACTACTACCAATTTGAAGTGTTTTCTTGACAATAGGTTGTGGCGGCAGTTGGTGATGTTGAATGGGAGTTGCAGTGGTAGTGGCAGTCAATATTCGATTTTGACTACGATTATGACCATTGTGATTGTGAAAGTTATTCGAGGCTATTCTTGAATTTGGAGGAGGAATTGCTTTGCATTGTGAGTCATCAGAATGAGAGTTACCTTCGGATTCATTCTCATCGCCACTATCAACGTCACCTGTTGATTATAAAGACAAAATCTTGCATAAGAAAAAAAAATATAATATTGGTCCTTTTTAACAGAAATCGCCTATTTCTCTTTTGAGACCCAGAGACATTAAAGCTTCAAATATTTAAATGCATAGTGTCCATCAGTAAGATCTCGTGATATAATGCTGAGTAAATTATGTATCTTCTTACCGTCACTGCTATTGGTGCTTGTTATGAAAGTTTCTGTTTTTATAATTTTTCTTGGTTTATTTCTGCGATAGTATTTGAATTCTCTGGGAAGGGTATACGATCGTGGAAGTGAAACCTAAAATTTAAATGATTACTCCAAAACCATTCATCAAAATGAAAATTAACGAAACTTACCTGACTGTCTATATCGGATGAAGCTCTATGTCCGATAGGTTCATTTAGACCAAGAACACTATCGTCTGCTGCTGAAACATCTAGATTTTCGTCTCCACTGCTTACCCGATCTGGATTATGGTGTGACCTTCAATTAGACATTTTTATTTAGAAAAAAAATCGTTTGTTCAAGAATTTATATAATTAGTTACATACCTATATGGATGTTCCCTTCCAACCCAATCATAATAGACCCTTGAATTATCAAGATAGTGCGGTGCTAGGAGAACTTCTGGCGTCTTTGCCCTTTGATATTGACGCTGAGAGAACTTGGACAGAAAATCAGCGGCAGCTACTTTTTGTGGTGATTGCTGCTTCTGCTGTTGTTGTGTGATTGTAATCGACGGTGTTGGAGGTGTTGACCGGCTATCTAGCTTCGACCTTGGTGGTGGCAGAACATTATAAGGAAAAGGTAATCCTCCTTCTAAGCCACCTTTAGGGTTCTCAGCAGTGTTACTGCTATACGTTCCTGAAATTTGTCTGGGATGATTGATTTCATGGAAAATATTTTGTCGATTTAAATGATCGAAATTTCCATTGGAAGTTCCATGTTGATTGCTGCAATAATTTTCAAAGAGTATCGGATTCAAAGGTACACTATGGGGAATTTTCGTTCTAGCATGGACTCCATGTCGAGTGAGTGAATTACTTTCGGCTGCTGATAGTTGTGATGAGGGGGGAATCGATGAAGCAATGGGTTTTGGCAGTGGACTTTGTTGTTCTAAAGCTGGGATATTTATACCACTCAGACCAAACGAAGAATACAATTCATCGGCACAGTATTTGTTTAGATTATTCATCTCATCAAAATCACTGAAGCTTTTTTCTAACATTCCTGGATTGGCAGTGCACCATTCCATGGCATCAAGTAAGTTTGTATGTTTTTTGGTTCTTGGAATCGGTTGTCGAGGCAACGAGGTGCGTCCATCATCACCAGAACTCAGAGTGTTGGTTGTTGGGCCTCCAAGTTTGCCTTGCTTGATTTCTTCTTCAATGATTTTCAGCTCCGCAAGTTGCTTTTGTTTTTTCTCTTGGAGTTTTTGGTGGATATTAACACGAGAGCCAGCACTGCTTCCTTCGTTTTCACTTGAACCAGCTTGTGATCGTGATAAGGGTCTTCGCCAGAAAGGCATTGCCATCGTGCCGTTTGTGATAATCGAGCTTACTGAACCAAGCTGTGGGGTATATCTCAAATTCGGCGGCGGAATGAATGTTGTTGGTTTCTTTTTCTTTCTTTTTGTTGCAGCACTTAAAAATAATTGAAGACAAATAAAAATTGTTTGCATATGGACAATAAAGTTTAACTTACTTTCCAACTGGATTTGTGAACCTACAATTGAATACTCCAGCAATAGCAGGTTGACCATTCACACCATCTACCTTACCTGGGGCGCCTTTGCGATTGTTATTGGTTTTGAATTCATTTTCATTGCAGGGATAACGACCTCCTGATTCCCAATTCAAACGTCGAACATGAAAGAATCTGAATGAAAAAATAAAAACTGCTATTACTTAAGCTAAACAAAATAAATCGAAATTACCTGTAATATAGAAGCATGAACAAAATCCCGATGATGAAGGTTCCCAGAATAAGCAATGGTGTCACATGCCACTGCTCGGTTCTTCTCTCCCAAATTCCGGCCAACCAAAGTGACACCAGCAGTGCATTCTCAAGAAACATCACAATATAGAAGGTAAACATTTTTTGCCTATGATTAACTTCTTGCAGATTAATATACGCGAAGATATAAACGAAAGCTATCAAGGCTGAGAGTAAGGTTTTGCGAACTTTGGAAATCCTTTCGCCATGAAAGACATTTTTCGGTGAAATTAGCCATAAAAGCATCGAAAACCAATGCAATATAATCACCAGGAAAACCCAATATTTATACACCGAAGCATAGACTGTGAGAGATGCTATTCGTGATGTTACAGTACCTAAACGCCATATGAATTGAAAAATAACTCCGAGCCATGTGAGGACCAAACGATGGACTTTTTGTAAACGAACATTTTTGCTAAAGCTGGCAAGGGCCCAACAAACGCTGAATAATGACAAAGAGGCCGATATAACATTGAGGTCTTTGAATGTTTTCTCAGTTTGTTGCTGGGCCAAGCTGGATTGTTGAGTAATAGTCAACCCTGTTGAATAGGTCTTCCCACTTAATGTTTTCAATTTCAGTTCAGATCCTTCCGAAAGAAACTTGCTATCACTTTGGATTGTTATGAGCAGGTACAGTTGCAAAAGAAGCATAGGAGCAGCTTCACAGAAACCATGGACTAAACGAAGCATACATAGATCTCGAACTTCGTGTTTAACGCGTCTTAAGTTCACCGGAACAAATAGTTTTGCATATCGCCAAAGAACTCCACATTGTATAGCGTGGACAGCAATGATGGAATATGTCTTAAGTCGCATTGCTTTCGAGTCACCACACTCTACGAAGACATCTTTCTTTTCGGGAGCTGCCAACTCCCCATTTTCATTCGCCTGAACTGCAATTGTTGCGGAATCAGCTCTCTTACGCTTCATATTGTTCCAATACCATCGAAATGATACGATTTGAGACACAATCAGGGATAACAAAACCAGAGATATCACTATGGTAAAGTAACCAACTCGACCGCGTTCCAGGAGGGCATATCCAAGTACTACATCGAAGACAACATCACAAAAGTATCCAGCTAATGATATAACATTGAAGAGGACATCACAAAGTGGTAAGAATTCAGACATGTTTTTGTTTTTTTTTGTGATATTTTTAAATTTTATATTTTAAAATAAAATAAAATCAGTCTCAAAATCTCTCTTTTTTTTATTGCTCTAACGGAGGAGAAGATGATGGGAGTCTTCAATGTAAGATAATCCCACATGATTCACAAGTACAATGGACTCCGAAACAGTTCTTCGGTGACCCATTCTATATTTTCATTTGATTTTGCAAAATCGAGTTCGTACCTTGTTGAACTCTTTTGTTTAGGTTTATCTTTAGTTTTGTATGCAAAGAATATTTGCTTTTCGAGATTTTCCGAGATTTATATATAGCTCGAAGGTAGCACGAGGAAATTGTTACATTGGAATGCGATCTCCAGTGAAAATTTGTTGGACTTTTTTCTTGTTATTGTGGTGCCAATGCTGATGTGTGGGTTTTATTGATAGTGGTAGCCAAAAATCTTATACCAAACCAATGGAATTTACTCATTTTCTCGTAGATAAAAACATAATTTTACAAAAGTAATCACTGAATTCGGTGGCGGGTTGATTGCGTGATTTGAATAACATAAATTAAATATTATTTTCTTAAAAATTCCACTTGTAAGATTGAAATTAAAATTGCATCTGACACTTTGCGACACACTCGAATTGAAGAATGGTAAACTGCTGCTGCATATATGGTACATAAGTGCAGGTACATATGTATTCGGTTAGTGGCCAGTGGTTTCACATTCCTTAGGAGCGCTTCACATCGGCAAGAAAAGAAATGGTTGCATTCAGGTAGTTACAAGTGAATCATTGTGAGGATCGTTTCTTTATAAGACGAACGATTTAATTACAGTGCGCTAAACACAAATTTTGTTTCTGGGTTCTGCATATAATTTTATTATTTCTAACATATTACATACTTATTAAATAAAAAGTATTCAGTAGCACGTTAAATCAATATTCATGATAGAATCATTAATATAGGCTATTTTAAGACAAAAATGCTAGAACGTGCAGGTTGTTTCGAAACGATAATAAATGATTATAAAGGGGTCTATTTACTTACTTTATGGATGAAGGGGGTAATTTTCTATTAAAAAAATGCGTTGAAATTTATTTAAACGTAAAAACTGTAGGATACAATATCTTATAAGTTAGTTTTAAGCTATTTTTTCAAAAATAGAGCTTATTACGAAAATTGAAATTTATTGGAAAAAAACAAACATAAGATGCACAATTTAAATTCTTATTTTTATTTAAAAGTTTTCTGAAAAATACTTTATACATTTTGTATGCTTGGCTTGTTGTGTTCTGTACTTCTTTTATATAGCGCGGTAAAAAATTCCAAAAACGGAACCAATGGAATTTTTTAATTTTACTAAAAAATAACAAACGACAACACCAAAAACATCATGCTACAGATTTTTTTAAAGCTTTAATCCCATTCTTCAATAATTTTTTAAATTAAGTCATAGCCAACAATGAATAATTTTTGAAAAAATAATTTTCGAACTAGGCTTTGAGCCTAGTACGCTGCTGAATTTTTTTGGGTCTCCAACTCGAGAACGAAATCAGAAACGAAGTGATTGCGAAAAAAATATGGAGAGTCTTATCAGAAAGATGTCAAAATAAATTAAAAAATAAGAAAAAATTCAAAATCTTAAGTCATTTTTTTCTCGTTTGATGTGAATTCTTCGTTTTTTGTTTTCTTGTCGTCTGTTGCGGTTCTAAAGGTTCCAAATAATTGTGTTCTTCAGCTCGTTTCGACGGTATTTTCTTCGATTTTCATTTTCAAATAAAATTCAACAACAAAGTACAAGAAACTGTCAAATTTTCGTCTGAAATAATGTTACGGTCAATTAATTGTGTGTGAAAAATAAATGGAGACTTGATTCTTGTATCGACTACAATTTTCTGTTTTATTGACTTTTGAGGCAGTGAGAGCCATAGTGGCCTAACTGCATTTTTCATTATTTTCAGTAGAGCAAAAATAAGGAGCAGATTATTTTTAAACTCTTGTAGTTTTAAAAAAATCAAACATTTTTAGTTTTAAAATAAATGTACATAATTTTGTTTTTTTTTTTGCAATATGATAAAAAAATAAAAGGTTGTGGTTATGTACAAAACTGATTACACAAATAAGATAAACAAGATACTAGAAGACAAAACCACATACAAGACAACGAGAATAGACCCAACTTTAAAATTACAAGAAACAAACAATACTTTGGTAAACGACCTTTTCAATCAAAAACATATAGATACAAAACTTGAAATGAAACTTTACTACTTTGCAGCCCTGGCACCACGCCTATATGGATTACCAAATATTCATAAAACTGATAAATCAGATTCTGATTTCATAGTGTGCGGTTGTTCTTTCTTGATCTTCCTTTTACATAATGTCTAATAATACTAAAAAGTGCTTTGCTTGCAAAAATCCTATTCAGGATGAAGGTGTAAATTGTGGCTTTTTTTGTGGCAATTTGTTTCATAAGCTCTGTGCTAAAATCTCGGAAGATACGCAAAAAGAAATTCTGAAAGAAAATTCAAACATTGTTTTTCGCTGCACTGACTGTGCAAAGTTTAAATTGTCTATGAATTATGTGCTTGCAAAGGTCAACGAACTAGTTTCAGTGGTTGATGTGCTTACGCAGAAAATGAGTGGTGTTGATGCATTTCATGCTGATGTAAAAAAACTATTGCTTGATGTTGTTGTTGCGCCAAAAGAAACCAAAACTAAGGCCGTTAACGAAAAACACTCTGATGTGTTGGGAGATGCTCCCAGTGGCAGTGGCAGGGGGGCATATAATGGTAACAAAAATAATAAATCTGGTTCCGATTCCAATATGTTCCCATCGTCTAATGTTCAAGTGGAGACGATTAAGAATGGTTTGCCTAATAATGCATCGGTGGCTGAGGTTGTGGCTGCGGGAGTGATAACAACTACTGAGAATTCTACGGAACGTAGTAATCCATGGGCCATTGCTGGCGAGCGAAAGCAGAAACAAAAGAAAAAACACAATGTTCATGTTTGTGGACAAGATGTTGCCGAAGGTCTTGATGTTGTTGTGACTCACAAATGGTTTCACGTATCAAAATTTGATGCTTCTACAACTGAGGAATGTTTATCAAGATATGTTGCTGGGAAAATAGGTGTTGATGAATCCTTCATAAAATGCTTCAAACTTGTGAAAAAAGATGCTACAAATTTGAAATTTATAAACTTTAAAGTTGGAATTCCAGCTAACAGCTATAAATTAGCATTGATTGGATCAAACTGGCCGAGGAATACTATTGTGAGGGATTTTATTCCTAGAGATAGTTCAAAAAACGAAGAAATTGTGAAAATTCCAGGACAGAGGGAAGTAGCTCAGGTGCAAGGAGTGAATGCATTAACTTAATCAACAACGAAATTTCAATGTATTACCAAAACATGGGTGGAATAAGAGGTAAACTCAAGGACCTCTCTGCTCTTGTTGACTCGACCGAATATGATATTTTTGCTTTTGTGGAGACATGGTTATTTAATGAAATAAGTAACGAGGAGATATTGAATGTGTCGGAATTTTCATTATTTCGCCGTGATCGTCATGATGTTGGATGTAGAAGGGGTGGAGGTGTTCTTCTTGCTGTTCGGCGGCCGCTGGTGGCTTATCTTATTTACCCAAACAACTCATCACCTGAAGACAACAACGTTGAACAGATATGTGTTTGTATTGAAGGAGATTCTGGAAGTAAATTATTGATATTTTTATGTTATATTCCACCTAATTCTCAGTTATCCTTATATTCTTCTCATTTATCAAATATTGAAAACATTGTTTGTACTTTTTCTGAGAGTAATATTAATTTATCTACTTGTGTAATTGGAGATTTTAATTTGGGTGAAATCAAATGGATGCAATTTGAAAACAGGGTGTTGCCTACAGTTCTTTCATCTGAAATAGAATTCGAATTTATTGATTCATTGTTTGCGTTAAATCTAAACCAAGTGTGCTTTATTCACAACTCCTTGTATAGAATGCTAGACCTTGTCTTCATTAATGAGGAGAACGTTTCCATTGTTTCTGAGTGCATCCCCTTGTTTTCAAATTCCATCCACCATGTTGCCCTGTCAATTTATATCAAAACTATTTGCTTTAATAATTATAATGCTTTTCAAGCTCTTGATAAATTTAAATATAAATTTAATACAATTAATTTAAATAATTTGAATGAAAGATTTCGTAATTTAAATTGGCAATTAAATTCTAATTGTAGCTTAAAAAGTAATTTTAAATTATTTTTAGATATTTTTGGAAGAGAATTGGCTTCCTCTGTTCCGCGTTTCCTATATAGAATAAACTCGCATCCTCCGTGGTCTAATGTAAGGTTGCGCAAGTTAAAGAATGCTAAAACCAATGCTTTTAAAAAGTATCAACTATCTAAAAGCCAGATAGACTTCACTTTATATTCTCGCCTTAGGAAAGAGTATGTATTCTTGTCAAAGTTTTGTTATAGTAGTTATGTTCAAAAAACTGAACAAAATCTCAAGTTGAATCCAAAAGGCTTTTGGAATTTCATTAATTTAAAACGGAAATCAATTGGTTTCCCATCGTCAATGATTTACAATGATGTTACATCTAGTGATCCTAAAATAATTGTAGATTGGTTTGCGGACAATTTTCAAAACATCTACAACTCCTCTGATCATGTTGTCGGTAATAATTATGACGCAAGCTATTTATTATCAATGACTGACTGCTGTTATCTCTATTTAGATATTGATGATGTTAGTGCCGCCCTGAGGGAACTGGATCCATTGATTAATCCAGATTGCCATGGAATTTTTCCAATTGTTTTAAAACACTGTTTTGAAACTTTAAGTTCTCCGCTTCAATTCATTTATAATAAATCTCTTTCTTGTGGTGTTTTCTTAGATGAGTGGAAAATTTCCTTTATCAATCCTATTTTTAAGTCCGGCGATAAAAGGAATATAATAAACTATCGTCCTGTAAGCAAACTGGCTATTATTCCCAAAGTTTTGGATAAAATAGTAAAAGTAAAATTATATTGCATTATTAAAAATCATATTTCTAATTCCCAACATGGATTTTTCAGTGGCCGTTCAACCTCCACAAACTTAGCTTGTTTTTCCAACAAATGCTTTAATGCATTAGAAAAGCGGTGCCAAATGGATGTGGTGTATACGGATTTTGTCAAAGCTTTCAGTAGAGTAAATCACCTAATTTTAATTAAAAAATTAAAAGCATACGGTTTTGATGGAACTTTACTAAAATGGTTTTGGTCTTATCTTATTGGTAGGAGGCAGATAGTGAAAATAGGTGACTTAGAGTCTTTTCCTATTACAGTACTTTCAGGTGTTCCTGAAGGAAGTCATTTAGGTCCACCTCTATTTGATCTTTTTATAAATGACTTTCCATTAATTTTATCTGTATCTGAAAGTCTTTTATTCGCAGATGATATTAAAATGTTCAAGGTAATTAACAAAGTAAATGATTGTCTTACTTTCCAACAAGACCTATATAATTTCGAAAATTGGTGTAAGCTAAATGATTTGCTTCTGAACATATCAAAGTGTTCTGTATTAACATTTTGCCAAAAATTGAATCCAATAATATATGATTATATTATTGACGGAAATATGTTACGTAGGGTTAATGAATCAAAAGACCTGGGTGTTATATTTGATGAAAAATTATCCTTCGAATCCCATGTTAACTATATTGCTTCAAAATCAAACTCCATGCTTGGTTTTCTTAAACGTAATTCTTCCGAATTTAAGGATCCGTATACACTGAAAACGTTATACTGCTCAATTGTTCGTCCATTACTAGAATATAGTTGCATTATTTGGAATCCAGACTCAAAAAAATTGATAGACAGGATAGAGAAAATTCAAAAAAACTTTTTAAGGTACGCATTGAAGGCATTTCCAATGACCGGTAATAGTTACATGAACTATAAGAGTAGATGTTTAATGCTTGGAATGCAAACTCTTGAGACGAGGCGTAGAATGTTTAGTGTTTTATTTGTTCGTGACATTCTTTGTAATGATATTGATTCAACAGAATTGGTTTCTTTAATTAATATCTATGCACCAAGTAGAACTTTGAGAATGAGGCAACTTATTTTTGAAATACCCCATTCTACAAATTATGGACAGCGAGAGCCAATATCTCATTGTTGTAAAATTTTTAATTTGTATTATGATAATTTGGATTTGTTCTTAACTCGAAATCAGTTCAAGACACTTGTTTTAAGTTTACTTCAAAATACTTCATGACTTGTTTTTTTTTTTAATTTATTTTGAAAAATCCACTTTAAAAATTAACTATACTATTAAATTATTGTTTAAAGATTAAATTATATTTTACTAAACTATTGTATATTTTATATTATATTAAGCTATAAAGCATAATCTGTTGATGTTATTATCGTAGATTGAATAAATAAATAAATAAATAAATAATAAATTTCACTTAGACCAATTTCTTCATCAAATAATGTTCCATGCTACCAACTCTCCAAGTATATAGGTTGGTAGGTATATTCGTAGATTCTGGTCTACGAATTTGTCATTTCAACGCTTTTAGCTTACTCCCCAAAATTGACGAAACCCGAAAAATGTTCTCTGGATCTATTTGTGACATCATATGTGTCTCCGAAACATGGCTCAAACCTGAAATATTAAATCCTTCCGTAGAAATTCCAAACTATAAACTCTTTCGAATGGATCGTGCCAGGGGACGTGGGGGTGGTGTTGCTATCTATGTCAGATCCTCTTTACAATTTCGTGTTGTTGCTTCTGACAATGAGGATGCGGAGTGCTTGTTCGGTGAGCTTAGGTCGCAATATGGAATATGTTTAGTTGGCTATGTTTATAAGGCTCCAAAACACCGTACCGTCGAGACCATCACTAAAATTCTTGAAGATTTGTCTCCATGCTACCAAGATATTATTGTTGCTGGTGATTTCAACTTGAATCAGCTGCAAATGGTATCTATTGGGAATCTGTTAGATATATGAGCAGTGTGGATGATCAAGTTATTTTCACAAATGAAGCGATATCTTATTTACATAGTAATTTTGTTCCTTTAGTTAGCCGCACTCAACCCAACCCTATGTGTCCATGGCTCACCGACAGGATCCTTTCTTTAATTTCAAATCGCAACCAAGCCTATCTCAACTGGAAACGCTTTAGGATTTCATTATATTGGGATAGCTATAAGAGAATTCGTAATCTTGTTAATTATTAAATTCGTATTTCAAAGAAAAATTATTTTGCTAGGGTCCTTGATGCGAAGCAGCCAACAAAGCGATTGTGGTCTAATCTTAAAAAAATTGGTATTCACTCACATAGAAATAATGATCAGTCAAACGATCCAGAGGAGCTTAATAAAAAATTTGTATCAAATTTCATTTCCCCTCCTCTTTCAAATTGTATCCTTCCAGAACCAGTAGACCATCCACCTTCAGATTGTTTTTCTTTTGTTAACGTTAGGCCGGATGAGGTTTATATTGCGCTATGTAGCATTAAAACTAATGCTTCAGGAGTCGACAAAATTCACCCCAAGTTTGTGAAAATGCTATGCCACCATTTAGTTCTACCATTGACACATATTATAAATACGACGATTATGTCTTCAACATTTCCAACTTTGTGGAAAATGGCAAAAGTCATTCCCATACCTAAAAATGGCAACTCTAATCCACCTGAATTTCGTCCAATAAGTATCATGCCTTTACTTTCAAAAGTTGCTGAAAAATTAATGCTTAAGCAGATTAATGTTTTCTTACAAAATCATAAACTTCTTCATGAACATCAGTCGGGTTTCCGACCAAGACATAATTGTACGACGGCCCTTCTCAAACAAATTAATTCCTTACATAAATCATTGGAGGAGGATAAGCTTACCTTGCTCGTTATGCTGGATTTTTCCAAGGCCTTCTTGACAAATTTTAAAATTTCACACCAAGCTGCTAAGTTAGTGTACAACTACATTTGCGGCCGAAGCCAATGTGTGGTTTCTGGTGGTAAAATGTCCTCCTTTCTTCCTGTGTCTACTGGTGTTCCGCAAGGATCCATATTGGGTCCTTTGCTCTTCTGCATGTATATAAATGATATTTTCAATTGTGTTTCGTACAGCGAGATAGATCTTTACGCCGATGATGCTCAGTTGTCACTTAACAGATCTCTTGGTTTAGTTGAAGATGGTATATGTTGCATTAATGAGGACCTTGAATCTATACAGCAGTGGGCCTGTAACAACTCATTGGTCTTAAATCCTCGTAAATCTTTAAGTATGATCATTTATAAAAGCATTATTTCTACGGACGAGTTTTCCCCCATATTGCTCAATGGAATTGTAGTTCCCTTTGTAAAAAAAGCTCGTAATCTTGGGGTTACTATAAACTCTACTCTCACTTGGAACGACCATATAAATAGCATAATTGGAAGAGTGTATGGCGGACTTCGTTCCCTTTGGCGTTCAAGCGATTTTACACCTGCTTCCACAAGAAAACTCCTTGCCAGTTCCCATTTGCTACCATTTTTACATACGGTTGTGAAATTTTTGGAAGTCTTGATTCTGTGAATTCCAACAAAATCTCAATAGCCTTTAATTCCGTCATAAGATACGTTTTTAACTTGCGAAGGTTTGACCATGTTTCGCAGTATCGAACTTCACTGTTTGGGTGCGATCTATTTACCTACTTGGACTTTAGATCAGTGCTTCTATTGGTGAAAATAATTAAATATCGTTGTCCTAACTACATTTTTGAAAACCTTGAATTTGTCAGGTCACGAAGAACTTTCAATATTCTACTTCCACGATCAAATCTTCTGACCACTAGACGACTGTTCTTCAGCCATACTCTCAGACTATAGGTACAATTCTCTGCCACATCAAATTAAAACGACCATCAACACCAGACCCTTTAATTCAATCAAACGCGACTTGTTTCGCTATTTCTGCGGTTCTTACGTTTAAAGAGCATACATTCTAATAATCTGGATTGAAAATTTGTTTTCTTCTCTTTCTCTATTTTCTTTCTTTTTTTTTCCTTTTTTCTCTTTTCTTTTCTCTTAAATAATTAAGATCTCCATTTGACATTTTACTTATGTTATTACATCCTACAATTTATTATAAGTTTGCTTTATCTTTTGGATTCCTCTTTTAATTCCATGTGAAATCTTGCATACTTAAAAAGATATAATCTTACATGTAATGATTTTTTTCGAACAATAAATATGAAATATGAAAATATAGGTGAAACGTTAAAAACCATCATATCCGAAAAATGTAACATCAAAAATTCATAAATATGTACATAGATGATATTTTGGCAGTTATTAAAAAACCTGACGCACACAAAATGTTTGCAATACTTAACAATTATCATAAAAAACTACAGTTCACCATAGAAATAGAAAACAACAACAGCATACCATATCTTGATTCCAGAACTCACAGACAAGAGAATAAAATAATTTTAGACTGGTAAACAAAGAACTCATCATCAGGTAGGATGATAAATTATCACTCAAATCAACCCATGAGTCAAAAAATTAATACAGCTAGGAATTTCATAAGCAAAGTATTGGATATTAGTGATGAACAGTTTCACAACAAAAATTAGGATTACATTTGGACACTAGATGGCTATAGAATTTATATACCTACAATGACCAAAATATGGATCAAATAAGAAAAACACCATAACAACATAATAAATGAGCTAAAGCCTATTACGCTGCTGATGCGAAACGAAAAATCCCATACAAAAATGACACAACGAAATCATAAACGAAAAATTTAGTATCACTTTTCGTTCTGCAGTACGCTGTTCGATGAACGAAATTGAAAATTGTTGCATATTTTTTGGAGAAGTCTACACTCTTTTTTCGAACACAATTAATTACCCAGGCCATTTATTGTGTGCGGAAAAATGACATTTGTGTTTTTTCGTGTGTATTTTTGTTGTTTCTTTGCTTCCAGTGTGGCTGTGTGTGTTCTTTTTTCAGTTGGATTTGTTTGGATATTTTAAATTGGTGTAACTGTCAATGAATATCTTTTCGCTGCGTTTTCGTAAGCATTTCGTTGTCTTGTTGGAGACCAACTAAAAATTTCGCTTCGCATCAGCAGCGTACTTGGCTTAATACACGAAAAAATAAATCAGAGAAATAATAAAAATAAAAAAACAAAAACAAAAACAGAAAATAAAGATGGTAACGCCAAAACATTCTTCAGAATACCCATGATACCTTAGCTTACTCATCATCAACAATTTCATCAGACGATCAAAAGGGACAATGTAACATTTGCATATAGAGCAAATTGCACACAGCGCAGCAGAAACAGGCACTGACTAAAGTGCCAAACTGGCACTTTCAAATGAGTTTGGCACTGTGGCACCCATTGGCACTGAAAAGTTTCAAATATGGCACTCTTTTTTATTGAATATCATACCTTACCTGTATTAAAGTAAGGCATAAATCACAAACAAACCAATGCTTTCAATGAGCAAACAAACATTCGTTGAGTGGAAAACGGAAAACATTCAAGGAATATATTCCTTGAGATTTCCGTTAACGGCTATTTTTTTTTTAATTTATTTTCGGTTTTATTTTTAAATATCGGCTGTCAATTTTTCCAAAAAAAAACTAACAAAGATATTCTCAAAAAAAAATACTTTTAGCCAATCACATGGTTTTTAACCGATTTGTATTATTTGAATACAAAGATATTAGCCCAGTCATATTAGCCATAAAAATGGGGAAAATGGATTTTTGTATATATAGCCTCCTCATGGCATTAGGAAACTGTAAAAAGTCCCCACCGAAATGAGCACCGCTAACAATTTTATAGGACGTAAAAAGCCGCCGAAATAATTTTTAAGGAATATCTTTTGAACGACAATTCTTACGGAAAAAATGTAAAGGACTAGGTTGTAGCTTAGAAAATTTCATATAAGAGATACGTAAAAGAAGTTTGAAATTTTCATTAAATTTTTTCAGTTGATTCAGTTTTTGTAGGCTAAAAGTCACAAAATACAATAATTAAATTTTTTCTTCAAAATTTTAAGTTTAAAATTAATTTTTCAAAAATTGTTTTGGTCAAACAATTTAATTTAAAATTGAAATAAAAGAAGAGATTTTGGCTTGACAAAAATTTAAGCTTTTAAGTGTTACCGTCATTTTGTTAGTATTTTGTTTTGTTTTATGTCAATTTTTTTAGAAAATTGCTTTTCCCGACGGAAACGGAGGAGAATAGAACCCCCCTCCATACGATTTTTACTTGCGATATTATGTAGGTACTATAGGGCAAGTTTTGGATTCGTGCAAAAAAAAATTTCGAGATAACAATCAAACATGAAATTACGATGATAGGGAACACGAAAAAAGTGGGTGGCACAATTCTGTCTGTCTGTCCGTACCTCAACCTACAGCCTAAACCACTGAAGTGATTTTCTTCAAATTTTGAACTTAAGGTTTTTTTGTAACTCTCCAGAGGGGAAATTGAATTTTTTTGTAGCTCAAAAAATAACGGTACTTGCCATACAACCGTTAAGGAAAAGCTTATTTATCTCAAAAACGGCTCCAACGATTTTGATAAAAAAAAATCAGTGTATGCATGTAGAATTGATGCACCTTCTGGTAAGAAAAAAAATCACCAAAAACATTTATTAACGGTACCTGCCATATAACGATTATTTTTGATTTTCGGTTTTCTCATTAACCGCTTATCCGATTTCAATAAATTTTTTTGCACAAAAGTTTTGTTAGAATATAAATAATAATGCATACCAAAATTTTGGAAAAATAAATTTTGGATTTTTAAAAAAATAATCAAATTTTTTTTTGAAAATTCAATATTTCAAAAAGGGGTTGATGAATTGTTTTGAAATTTCAGTTTAAATGTATGTACATATATTAATATATACTCAAAATTGGCATACCAAAATTTTTTTTGAAAAATGTTCCAAACATTTTATATATAAAAAATTATTTTTTAAGAAAATGGTTCCAACGATTTTAATTTTTTTTTTTTTGAATATATTCATATTTTTTCAAGTAATTAAATGGCATACTTTTTTTTGAGCTCTAAGTTATTTATCAGACTATTTATACAATTAAAAGAAACGATTTAAATGCATTTATACTTTTTCTATAAATTACTTGAATGTTTTTTAAAATTCTTAAGTTCCACACAACTTGAACATAAGAGCAAGTACGTGCGATCCAGTCGTGCATTTTATTTTATTTATTCAACGCACCCTACACGCACAAGCTTTTTGTCACATTTTATACAAATCACGCTTTATAAAGGACAATATATACCATGTTTTGTGACCTTCGACCCCGTATGATTAATAAAGTGGAGCCCAGATCGACGGGGAACATTAGCAAAACCTTTAAGCCTAGTTTACAGTTCCCGTGCGCAAAAAAATCTATGCAAATATTCTCGCATGTCAAAAATAATTGAGGTGAAATGTAAAATTAATTCTTTGCATGATTGGTTTACAGTTTCATGCAAAAAAAAAAAACAATGCTGTCATGGAATGTCATGCAAAACAATGGACCGGCAATTGATTTGCATGCGAAAAAGAGTGTGGTGAATAAAATATTTTTTTTTTTGATGGTCGGTTTATACTTCCGAAAAAAAAATATATTCACCTCAAGGCATTATTTGCATGCAAATGGTTTTCGCATCCAAAAATAATTATTTTCCATTTTTAGGCCTATAGCTTGTCAATTAAGGGTAAATGAATGACTCAATGGGTGGTTTAGGCCAAAGCAAACGTTTTTCGCCTTGAATATTATTCAACTTGGTGCGCAGAATAGGTGGAAAATCATTTTGAAAATTTTGATTTTTTTTTCGCATCGGAACTGTAAACTATGCTTTAACTAAATCCCTGTATATACTTTTTAGTACTTTTTTCTAATTGTCTGGGGATATATCAAGCAAGAAAAACTCACCTTGTACTAAACCTCAAAGGTGGTGTAAAAGAGTAGGCATATTTAATATAGAAAGAGAAACATATAATACGTAACTTTACCGATTGAATTATCTCGAAAACGCCTTATGAATAAAAAAATACTTAACGTTTTTGTACGAAATTTTGTAGGCTACGACCTTCCTAGTCCTTGAAATTTCTTATGTAAGAGTTACCGTTCGAGGGAAATTCCTTAAGAACCCTTTGGCGGGGCCTTTGACCCCCCGTTAAATTGTAAGTGGTTTACAGTTTACTTGCCATGAGGAGGCTATATACCAAAATTCAGGTTTCCGTAATTTTTTCCTCACCAAAAAGCTTTAATGACTGGAATATATGAATTTTGAACCAAAAAAACACAGAAATATGCGATTCCGATGAAAAATGACAAAAAATTCCGCTGTGATATAGAGTTAAGAGGTTCTTATTTTAGTCGATAGTAGTGTCCGAAGTTTGTGAGTTGTATTTATTTATTTATTTATTATTGATTTTCCATCAACAAGTGTTTAAATTAAATGTAATCATGTAAGTTAAATTTTATTTACTAGAAGACAAATTTGTCATTTTATTAATATTATTTCAAAAATTTTGCATTCTTATAATAATTCAGTTAACGACACCTAAATAAAATAACCCTGAAGAAGTTGGAAAAGACCCAACGAAACGTCGGGAAAAGAATGAAATAACTCGTTATATTTGCATTCAGGAACATAAGGATCTGTAAGCCAGAAGTAATACTAAATTCAAAAGGTTTTTGATTTGTATTCATGATTCTTCGGAATACCTTTAAAACTGATCTGATAGGCTGCTCTAGCACCCAAGCTTTGAAATTGCTTGTCTCTAAATGCAAAAAGTCCTATAAGTATGGCATGGAACTATCAATTTAAAAAAATTAAATTCAGAGATATTGTTTAATACATACAGATTTAATTTTTGTTATAAACTCAATTTCGGTAAAATTGCAATTAGGCCACTATGGCTCTCACAGCCTCATTTCACTGTCGAGCTGCGTACGACATAACAAAAATCACTACGAAATTTTTCGTTTATGGTTTCGTTGTGTCAATTTCTGTATAGAAATTTTCGTTTCACTTCAGCTGCGTACTATGCTTAAGAAAAAATATTTTTTCTTTTTTAAATCCAAATATTTTTAACTGTTCGTTAACAAGTTTTTTTTTTATTTTAGGATTCAATGATCTTAATAATTTTTAGTAATTTTTTGAAATAAATTGAAAACTATAAAAACTTCTTTTTTTCTATTTTTGGTACCTTCAGCTGGGCATCCACGGCAGAGCCAATGAGCCAAATGGCTTCGCGCCGATCCATCGGTCGTGTGTGGGGTGGATCGACTACCGATCCATTTGGATTTTCAGTCAATCTGAAATCCAACCGGATTGGATGGCTCGGTCGTGTATGGCCAGCTTTATGTATAACCGTAATCTGTATCAGCAAACACTGGATTTGGGTTTTGTTGTTTTTAAATTAAACCCTATGTATAATCTCCCATCACAGTTTCATGATATTGACCTTGATAACGCCCCCGGCGAACAGTGGAACGATAAGGAAAATGTTTATGTCTAATTTTGTTTTTAGATATGAACATTTTTCTTCGTCATTTTTTTGAAAATTGTCTCCTACCTCATAACCAATACAAAATTTTGGCTCTCAAAAAATAATGGCTTAGCTTCACACTATTTTTTCAAACAGAATAAAATGTGAAATTAGATATAATTTCGCTATCGGTATTTTGGATTCAATAAATATAATTCTTCAAATGTTGGTCTTAAAATGGTTGATTTGAATAAGAAGCAATAAAATTTAAGTTTTTTTCGAGTAAGCAACATAATTGAAACCGTTAAATAGTTTTGTAAAGCTTAAAACTCATATTCGAACTAAAAACAAGGCACGCAAATGCCATTGCAGGTTTCAAGCAAGTTGCTTATGTGCCTATACTCAACTTAGATGTTGCAAGTTCATTTTTCTAGGTCATCACCAAAACTAGGTACTATCTTATGCACATAGTAAAATAACATTATTTTTTATTATTAAGAAATCTCTCTTTTTAAAATTCAAAATGATTTGATTTGAAGGGGAGAAAAGTAAAATCATTAGAATGCATTCATTTCAAAACTACTAAAATGGAGTTACGCCCTTTTTCCTTATGACGGCAATACAGCCTAAGCCACTAAAGTGTTTTTCTTCAAATTTTGAACTTAAGGTATAATTCATAATTCCGTAAATGCGTAGTTAAATTGTTTTAGCATACAAAATAAAGGTACTTGCCAAACAACTGTTTAGGAAAAGCTGTAACCATTTTGATTTTAAAAAATCTGTCAATTTTTATGGGTATAGTGTAATTATGTTTGTAAAACATTACCAAAAACTATTATTAACGGTATCTGCAAAATAACGTTTTTTTTTTTTCTTTCGATTTTACATAAAGGCTCTACTTACTTTGATCAAATATTGTATGCAAAAGCTCCTTTAAAATAATTTTAATAATATTGCATATCAAAATTTTGAACAGGAAAAGAAATTTAGCTTTTTTTATGCATACTACATTATTTTTTTTTGAAAATTAAATATTAAAAATAGCGGATATTTTCAACTACCTGGGCTTGTGAGGTAATTTTTTTTGTATTCGCTCTGTTTTGAGATTTTAAAAGTTTTTATGATTTTGGTCTCATATCAATTAACTGAAATCTACAACTGATTCTAAAACTCATTTTACTTTCAAGCTAAATTTTTTAACCGCTCATAATATCTGGTCTGGATTTCGGTCTCATTTCTCTACAACTGATTCTAAAACTAATTTTAATTTCAAACAAAATTTTTTAACCGCTCATATCTGATCTACACTTTTTTCTTGTCTGTATAACGGGGTTTCCGCAATATGTTTCCAAGGAAGATTTTTTTTTTAATTGTTGAGTTGTTTTGATAACTATAATTACGTACATTAGAGATTAGACTGTTTCAAAAAAAATTCTTTCATGCATATAGAATCAAAAGTTTCAGATTTCAGTTAATTGAAAAGAGACATCTGTGAAAATTTGAGCTCTTAAAATTCATGTTTAGATATGCCTCATCGCAGGTTTCGATTACGATTTGTATGGGAAAAACAACGTTAAGTCATCGTAGTTGTAAAGTTTAAATTCTGTCACAATTTGTATGGAACATTTCGTCGGCTAAATGTGTAAAGCTGTCCACTTTTGGCGAAATCGAGATTTTTATGTCCTTTTGTAAAGAAAAAAATGCTTTATAAATCCCCATAAAAACGTAAGTCCAATTTAACTTGGTTTTGATGAATCTCAATGCACGTATTTCTGCTATATCCAAACCTTCAAAAAATGATAAGCGAAAATTTGCTAAGTCCCGGTTTCTCCGTTAGCTTGTGAGTAAAAAATTCAGTTGAGAAAGTTTAGCTAGAGCTTCAGCACATGTAGATTATTTTTTTCTTTTAATCAAAAGTGTTTGTGAAACTATTTTTCGAAATAAAGGTTTCTCCGTTAGCTTGTTAGTAAAAAAGTCAGTCAAGAAAGTTTTGCTAGAACTTCAGCACGTGTGGATTGTTTTTTTTTAATAAAAAGTTTTGTGAAATTTTTTTCGAAATAATTCACAATAAACGAATAAAGGTAAATGTTTGTTCAATTTCTCCCACTTTTATTTTGTTTGTTTACTTGTAAAACGGCTTGTAGAGTGCAATTTTTTTATACCATTCAGATGTCGCGGGCAAAGAAAATACTTGAATTAGCTCGTGCAAACCTTGCGTCAGCGGATTCACTTAATAATCCTATTCTACAAAACGATTTCCATGAAAATAATAGAAATTCTGCAAATCAAAATTGTGGTCACATAGAACAAGAAAATGAATCTAATTTATTGGCGATTGGTAACATAATGGACTCTAAAATGTTCACAACTGTGGATGATGTGATTATATTGGAATTGACTGATATTCCAAATCTTACAGCCAAGACCTCGCAAAATTTGAAAAATAATATTGCAGGTGCAAGTTATCAAGAAACTCTTCAAATTGACACAGATGATGACGAAAATGATGAACTTACCATTCATAATGAAAACAAAGACGATGATATAACTGACCTTTCCAATGAATTCAATAATCTTGACCAAAATGAGATAACAGATATTATCAGTGGTGATAATGTTGATGTGATGGGGCTTGTTCCATATTCACAACATTCTGATTCGATCTCGACAACGTCCACAAATTTACCTAAGAAAGCTTCGACTCGAAAGAAAAGATCTCAGGTTAACAAAGAAACTTGGTTTTCACAGAAAAACTTAAAGCTTAGATAAAAAGGGTTAAAGTACTTAGGAAGACGTAGAAAAGACAACACAACATGGCAATACGACATTAAAAAACAAAATCGTTCGATGAAACAAAGATGTTCATGTAAAAATACGATGAAAGGTAATTTGAAATGTAGTGTTATTTCTGAAGCAGACAGAAAATCTATATTTGACCATTTTTGGAATTTAACGTGGGGAGAGAAAAAAACACTTATTGACAGCACTGTCACAGTAACGTCAACAAAAAGACCAAGAAATCGAAAAGAACTAAATTTTTCTAGAAGGTCTCAATCTATGTTGTATTTTTTAAGGTTGAATGATAACAACATACGGGTATGTCGTGTAATGTTTTTGAATACCCTTTGCATAGGTAGAATGACAGTGCTGAACTGGAAAAAAAAACAAGGTTCAGAAAATAAAATTATTGAGGCTGTAAAAGTGAACCTTTCGAAAAAGAAAATCATGCACTGATTGAATTTATAAAGTCTCTTCCGACTATGGAATCACATTATTGCAGGGCATCCTCAAAAAAAAATATCTTACCGGAATGGCAATCTAAGCAAAGTCTTTACAGATTTTA
Organism: Dasysyrphus tricinctus; assembly: GCA_963921185.1. Lineage (NCBI taxonomy): Eukaryota > Metazoa > Arthropoda > Insecta > Diptera > Syrphidae > Dasysyrphus > Dasysyrphus tricinctus. The sequence goes on along the minus strand of OY992533.1, from coordinate 58,488,955 downwards.
TGTAAATGATTGGTGCAAGCTTACAAATGTTTCTTCGACAACTTTCAATAAGTTAATAGATGCAAACAACATTGCTTTATTTCACCCAAAAAAAGATCAGTGTGAAAAATGTTCCGCGTACAAAGTAGGACACGTATCTGAAAGCGAATACTGTTTACATATAAATAAAAAGGAAGAGGCGCGCGAGGAAAAGCAGAAAGACAAGGAATATGGAAGCTTGGTTTTTACTATGGATTTACAAGCAGTTCTAATGGCTCCAAAGTCAAAAGTGTCTAGCTTATATTATAAGACTAAGTTATGTGTTCACAATCTATGTTTTTATAATATAGTGAATAAAGACGGTTTCTGCTACATCTGGAATGAAACTGAGGGTGGGGTCAATGCAGAGGAGTTTGCCACGATAATTTCTCGTTTTATCGTAGAAAAAGTGCTTCCTACCATTGATCGGCAAAATGAAATAAGCCCGGCAAAAATTATTTTATATAGCGACGGATGTACCTACCAAAATCGAAATGTGACTGTTTCTAACGCTCTGTTGAATGTTGCCATTAAAGAAAAAATTATAATTGAACAAAAATATTTGAAGGTTGGTCACACTCAAATGGAAGCAGACTCGATGCATTCAACAATCGAAAGACACCTAAGAGAAAAAGCTGTGAATGTTCCTGCAGAATATTACGGAATTTGTCGAGAAGCTCGAAAAAGTCCGAAGAAGTATGATGTTACATACCTCAACCACACATTCTTCAAAAATTTTAAGGAGGTTGAATTTCTGAAGAGCATACGTCCAGGAAAGAAAAAAGGAGATCCAAAGGTAATGTAGAACCACAAATACTTATTAAAATTTTCCTCATCTTTTGACCATATTTTCCTAGGTTTTGGATATTCATGCTATTAAGTATGATGCAGATGGCCTTGTTTATTACAAACTGCGATTCACAAGTGATTGGCAGCTGCTACCCCAGAGGCGAACTCCTGGGGTGACCTCTCATGCAGTGGAATCGTTGGGTCAACTACATAACCAGCGCCAGCGGTTAAAGATTAAAAAAAGAAAGTTTGACGATCTACAAGCTTTAAAAAATATTTTGGCTGAAGATTATCACTCTTATTACGATAGTTTGCCCTATGAATAATGTAAATATTTTAAATAAAACTAAAAGATACAATTAAAAACAATAAAAAATTTATTTAATGAAAAAAATATGCTAAATCCAAAAATTCTTGATAAAATGAAGCAAACATACAAAAAAATAGTTTTTCCTTTAAATAATGCTAAGGGAGGTAAACTTACAGAAACGGGATTTTGGAATTCTTTAAATATACTCTAATTTAGGTTTTAGATAGTTTTTTAACTCTCCTGTAAAATTTGTCAAAGTGGACTTAGCAGCTTTACACATTTAGCCGACGATTTGACAGATGTACGAAGTTTAAAAAAAAATAAACACTGCAAAAAAGATCTTAACATGTTTTATCTCTAATTCAGCCGTTTTAAAGTTATAGCTAGTCAAACTCACCCGATAAAATTAATATAAAATTATTATTTTTTAGTTGAAGTCTAGTAACTAAACAAAACACAGCTATAATAATTGGATTAATTGAAGTGAAGTAGTATTTTAAGGCACATTTTGAAAGGAAAATGGGTCCTCTACAAAAAAGGTTAAAGTAGTTTTCGATAAGAGCGATATTAGTTACCATAATTTTTTTTATGTGTAAATAAATAAAAAAACACGCCTAATAGTTACCATAATAATGTCTTCAATCACTAAAAATATGCTATTTTTATGTAAAATAAATGTATAAAGGCTCTCCCAAACCAACGCGAAAGATTCAATGACGACGCGAAATCATTCACAATAATACAAAATATGAAAGATACACAATGCTAAACAACAACAAAAAACTGTCTGCGAATGATTCGCTATGATTTGACGTTGGTTTGGGAGAGCCTTAATAGTTTGTGCGGGTGAATTTGATTAGCTGTTACTTTAAAACGGCTGGATTTACGGTTAAATATGTCACGTCTTTTTTGTAGAGCTTTCAATTTTCTACTAAAAAAAATATGTAGTTTGTTTAAATACTTGTTATTATTATGGTTATGGCCAGATTCCATGGCTTAATTTTGACATATTACTGAGGTGAATATAGACGTTTAAATTTAACCTGCTCAGGAGCTCGTTAAATCTTCAGCCAGGGGTTAATTTATGACATGTCTATAATCATGAAGGAGTGAGGGAGATGAAAATGTTGATGAATATTTTATTTTGCTGTCATGAAGTCATGAATCCTATCGGGAGAGAATGAAAAAAACTAAAATCAAATGAAAAGATTAAGGGCCAGTTGTAAAAATATTTAACTCGTGGTTCAGTAAATTTAACTCACTGACTTTGGGGTGTAAACTGAAGTTCAACGATGGTTCAGGCATTATATTGGCTACTATAACATACTTGAACCTTGAACCATCGTTGAACCTCAGTTATTCCGCCGAAATCAGCCAGTACAAATATTTTAACCACGCACCAAAATTTGAACCACGTTTGTACAACGGGTCTAAAATAAGGGTATTCATGCAACAGCGTAAAGTCGTCGTAAACGTAGTAAAGTTTTAAACTTCGTAGTTCTATCACAACTTGTAATGAAAATTTGACAGATTTACGCAGTTTACAATTTTACGAAGTTTACGACGACTTTACGCTTGAGCATGGATACACATATTAAGAAATGCAGACAAAGGCCTTAAATTAAATGTAAAAATGATCTCAAGAAAGTAAAACAAAAAGATATACAATAAGGGTATTCATGCAACAGCGTAAACTCGTCGTAAACATCGTAAAGTTTTAAACTTCGTAAATCTGTCAAATTTTCCATACAAATTGTGACAGAATTACGAAGTTTTAAAGTTTACAACGTTTACGACGACTTTACGCTGTTGTATGAATACCCTTAATAATTTTTATTTTTATTTTTTCAAGGTATCAATTTTTAAACGTAGGTAAATGCTTGTGGCACTTCGAAGAACTTCCTTTTGAAATTTCGAATCTCTCCCCGTGCGCCGTTAGTTTGAATTGCACATGATAAATCATAATGGGAATTCATGCAACAGCGTAAAATGGTCGTAAACGTTGTAAAGTTGAAAACTTTCGTAATTCTGTCACAATTTGTATGGAAAATTTGACAGATTTACGAAGTTTAAAACTTTACCACGTTTACGACGACTTTACGATGTTGCATGAATACCCTCATTGATACAAAGGATCAATCAAATTTATTGAAAATACTTTTTCAGATGATCATTCTTTTAAAACATGCCTAAAAACAATCTTAGAAAATTTCCCATTATTTTGTTTTTGTATTACGTGTAAAACTTAATCCAGATCCAGATCCCGATAATAATAAAACACGTTGTTGTCGTAATCCCATGCTGATGACCGCTGACACAACAACTCAAGTTATCTCGAAATTTTTGGGATAACTAGATAGCATAGCGAATAAACATTAGGCGTGTTTTTTTATCATCGGGACCTGTATCTGGATTTGCTTTTAACTCGTGTTACAAAAACAATTTTAGAAAATTTCCCATTATTTTGTTTTTGTATTACGTGTAAAACTTAATCCAGTCCCGATCCCGATGATTTGGAACGCAGGGAGTGTTGGTGTAAACTGGACAGACAAAACTGGGAAATTTTCCACCAACAAAAAAAATTAAAGCATCGGGAACACACCCTTCAAAAATGTTTGTCCGCCGCCGTCAAAACTGTCAAAAAAACGACTTTCATCTTTTGTTTTTGTGGGAATGCGTAAAAAATGCAATAATTTTTTGACACAAAAATTAATTTTTTTTTGTTGAATATTTTTATCTTCAATATTTGGTGTCAAAAAGTCCATTTAACAACTTTAATTACAATAAAGTTTTATAACTTTTTATAATTTATTTATTGTAGTAATTCCAAAATCAAGAATTGTAAAAGACACCTTGTAACATAAATTTTCATCATTTTCATCGATCTTACCTTAAGGTTATCATGGACGACGATGTTATCGTTATTTACGATGAAATCGAGGAAGAACCCGAGCAATTCACTTCCCAGAACTATGAATACATGCTGGCTCAATCACTTTTGACGAAAGAAGCCATCCAAGAGAAACTACGCGACCCAAACGAGGATGCAAATTTTCAATTTATCAGCAGCTCGTCTCACAACAATTCGATTTGGGATAATTTTCAAGCCGTCTCATATGGCGGCGTAGAGCAAAACTTCTTCAAGTGTCGTGATTGCAGTGAAATCTTTGATAAGGATCCCCAAAAGTCCCTCGGGCAGCTTAGAAACCACAAATGCAAAAAGATTTTGATCAAACGAGAAATACAGGAATTTCAGCAAATCCCAAAAACGACAGTCAAACCCACTAACAATCGAAAGAATGCAAAAATAAATGCTGACAAACAAAAACCATTGACGCGTGAGCAACTAAATGAATTATATAGGAATCCAAAGGAGAGGCCGAATCTGGTTACAAAACAGAAAAACAACTTCAGATGCTTTGCCTGGCAATGGATGGATTTGGTCTTTTATAAGAAACAAAGGCAACCTTTCGCTCGCTGCAGGTTCTGTGAGTCGTTGGTAACGTACTCAAACAAGAATGGCACATCTTCGATTCGGAAACATGCGTTGCGTTGCCGTGCCATTTTGGCGGCAAAGCATAATCTCGGACAGCAAGGTATTCAAGCTCCAAATCTTGAAATTAAAGGTTCTGGCAAAGTAAAAGACGAAGATACTTTTTCTGAAGATAGCAACTGTGAGCTAGAGAATTCACTGATTCCAGACGTTCAGATGTATGAAGAAGATATGCCATTGAATTCAACGACGACCATGACGACGACAAGGACAAATAAGAAAGCTGACCCACCGAAAGCTCTTGCTACAAGGAAACCAAATGCTCTTTCCATAAACCAGTTGAGGTCATTGTACAATTCAAATAAAACTTCTAAGGCTTTTCATTTTAGCAAGTCCAAAGTTAGTGGAGTCAAGAATTTGATTTGGAATTGGCTGGAGTTGGTTTTCTACAAAGGTAAGCTCATTAAGTTTTTACTTGATATATAGGACACGAATCGCTTTTGTAAACAAAACAAAATTCGAGGTTTTTGTTATCAAGATGATGGAGAAGTCAAAAACTGTGGCTTTCTTTGTATCGTCCGCGAGTATGTCCGTTCATCTGTACAAGCTGGAGAACGAATTCGGTTCAATTTCAAATTTTTATTTTAAACTGCTATAAGCTTTTGATAAAATTTGTACCATTAATGACCCCAATTCTACTGGTTGCACCTACTTGCTCTTATGTTAAAGAGGCTGAGGGTTTAAGAAAATTGTTTATAGACATGGAATTATGAATATGATTATGATGTTTCTAAGCATGAAATACGATATTTAAACTAGCTTAAACAACTCCTTTAATATTGATTCAAAATAGCTTTTAACGGCCTTTAGTCCTACAAATTGGCGTTCGTTCCGGTTTACTTACTTGGACTCATCATTAGGAAGAAAACTTCCAGCTTAATGATTAGGAATTATAATCTTGTTGTTGTTACTTCCTATCATCGTAATGAAAAGTCTGATCGAAATTTCGATTTCAATTTTTTTTTACAAACGCATAACTTGTACCTGTATATCGCAAATAATATAGAAAATGTATGTATTTTTCTTTGCCACTATACCAGGATAATCCCTGGTAACATTATGTATATTTTAAAATTTAATATTTAAGCGTTTGGTAAACAAATATTTATTTTTATTTTATTTTAGATCTCCGACAAACTTGCTACAGGTGCACTGTTTGTGATACATTAATCAACGGTGTAAATGAAATTGATCTGGTTCATCATATTGAAAGTCATAACATTAAATTCAATCATAATCTTAAAAAAATGCCAATAATTAAAAAAGAAAAACTACCTGAAACAATAACAGAAACAAAATCAAAAGGCTCTTTAAAAAGACACAGCTTACCTGCCCCCAAAACGGAACCATTTGAAGAATTCATCGAATTTGAAACAGACACCCAAATTGAAACTGAATCTGATGCAAGTAATTTTGTGGCTCATAATCTGATAGATTGTGTCATCACAAGCAGTGGTCAGTCATTAAGTTTTGTGGAAGATCCAAATTTTCGATTGTTCGCTCAGAGTCTTATCAATTTAGGAGCTAAATATGGCGAAAAAAATGCCAACGATTATATACCGAGTATCGAAACAATACTAAAACATAGCATTCCATATAGAATGCGCACACTTAAAGCGGAAATCAAAGAACTCATAGCCAATGAACCACATCTGAGTATCAGTGTTGACCTGGTGAAAGATGGTGCGCCGCATTCCAAACCTGTGTCTTATTTTACAGTTAAAACGCACATAATATCCGAATGTTTTACGAGCAGAGCTTATGTTGTGGGCATTCAGGTATTTCCCGATGATAAAGCTACTGGTGAAGCAGTAAAAGAAGCCTTTCTGGATATTATGAAGGAGTATTTAGACACTGATCAACTGGAGAAACGATGTATTATTGTACTGAACGAAAATAATGAGGCACTAACTGCAGCTTTTGCCGAGTATACTCGATTGCCAAGCATTACTCACAGCTTAGAATCGATTATCAATAAAGTTCTACAAGTCCAAGATGCGGAGTTGAAAATATCCGATGTAGTTGTAAAAGTACAAGAACTATTCGATCACATAACAAAAGAGCACAACTACGCGCTGAGCAAAGGTGAATGTCTCCTCGATCTGTTGGAAGAGTTCTATGAAATGAACAAACCAATTGAGAAGTTACTGAAATACACCAGACCATGCCAAAGAGATCACAGTGTTCTATCGGATATTCCGAAGAATAAAGTGAAAACAATTTTAAACGGATTCGAGGTTATAAAGTTGTGTGTTGATACAATAAGACAAAACCAAATAACTATCAACGGCATCTTGTTATGGAAGAAAAAGTTGGTGGAACAATATTCGCCAGTTCTTTTTGAACATCAATTGAATGCCCGATTAAAATATCATACCCTCGAATTAATTCAAACGCAATTCCTTGTCGATGATCCCATGTATAAAATTGCCTTATTTCTTAATCCAAATTTCAAAAATCTCAAATTCTTAACTGATTCCGAACGGAAGGAGGTTTTTAATTCAATCAAAGAACTGTATTTGAAGAAAATTAGCACCAAAAATAAAGGAGACAATTCTGAAGATGAAGCCGATATGATTGAAAAGGAAATCCACAAATATTATGTTACAAAGATTTTTGATAGTTCCAGTGAAGATTTGTTGAAATTTTGGAAAATAACAACTAGTTTTCCAAATCTCAGAACTTTGGCTAGGTATGTGCTAAGTTTACCCAGTACTTCAGATGGTGTTCATGAGGAATTATTCCACAAGGCAAATGGAGCACTTGGTAGTGGTGTTGGGACGAGTGCTGACTTTAATAGCATCATTTTCTTAAACAGTAATTATGCTGAGGTTTAATAGACAATTCTGCCTTTTGTTTTGTTAAATATATAAAAAAAAACGATTATTATACATTTTATGAAATGTTTTTGTTTTAATTAAACAATTAAACTTGTTTCTGTAGATTGAAAATAAAATATGTTATACATTTTTAGTGCTGTCTTTCTGTTGTAATAAACTTCTAGGTCATGGGTGTAATTGTACAAGATTCGACAGCAGATTTGGAAGTAGAATAAAATTACATGGTATAGCCTGATTTGTTACTGCTGGTTTGTTGGAATATGAACCTGTCGTAGGGTCTTTCTGACTAAAGAGTGTGCCAAGCATTTGGTTAAGACATGTTGATGATGTATTTAGCGTCATAAAAAAGAACATATCGATACCTTCCCGTAAGAATGTATTAAGCGACATTACAAACATTTTAAAGGCATCGAAAAAAGCATCTGATCCAGTTTTTTATTTATGTATTGGAACGGGATTTTCCACTCAAAATGCTTCTAAAAATCTGTTTGTTACAACAAAATACCCAAATATATAACTGAATAAGAGGCATTTTAAAAATTTATTTTAAAATTTTGAAAATGTCGCTTAATACATTCTTACGGGAAGGTATCGATATCAACCAACATTGTGAATCTTTCAATCAACAGATATGGCACCATCAATTTCACGTATGAAGGAGAAGACCACCAAAATTGTATCCATTTTTATAGGTTTTATGTAAAAAGCGTAATAAAATAATCGAATTTGATGTATTAAAGAAAAACATCACAGCAGATCGATATATTACAAAAGACTCGTTCTGTTCCCACCAACATAAAACTGCGGCGTTTCACTCGAGAGACACAGATTGTACAAACTTCCACATTCAATTGGAAGCTTCAAAAAGAAATTTGACTTCATTGTCCATTTAGCTGACGTCAATGGTTTTAAAAAACCGGTTGTGGAACATATTGTGAATAAACAATCAAATCTAATGAGAGAAAATCGAATTTCCACACTCTTTAGTCAAAAAGAACCTATGAAAAAATTCCGTATATCATTTTCCTACATACCAGCAGTAACAAATCAGATACGGAAGAACCTTGAGAAGAAAATATACACATAGTATATAGCAACATCGGCAAACTTAAAAAAATTCTCGGATTTATCAAAGATGTCATATAGATGAAATCAGCTATAGGACTAAGGACTGACATATAATATCCAAATAAGGTTCAAAAACATATAAGCTGCATCAAGAACAAACAATTGAATTGTTGATCAGTCGCTGCCCATTGCTTTGAGTCGTGTGACGACAACGAACCACCACTCAATATCGGACCGTTCGAAGAGAGAGTTCCCTTTTAATTTTTAAAGCTAAAAATATAATAAACACAGACAGTGGGAACGTTCTATCTCCTTTGTTTTCACTGGTTTAAATGAGTTTTAGCGTTTAATTTTGATTGAATTGTTTTTGATACTTGTTTTTGTAAAGTTTTGTTTTAGTTGTCCAGTTTATATTTCTGAGGGCTCAGAGAATTTCCCCAGTTTTGCTGTCAAATACTAAGTAAAAAAAATGTTTGCTCCGTCAGCTCAGTGAGCGCTCATGAAATATTAACTGGATAAGTATTAATCGAGCTTCGTTGATGATTTTGCATGTCAGTTCGAAATGCATACGTTTTTAAATTTGATTTAAATAAAAATACGTTTTGATTTAAATAAAAATACGTTTTGATTTAAATTACAAAGTTTTTGTAATTTTTTTGATTTTTGTGGTCAATAAACAATAACGGTTCAATACTTTTAAATAACATAAATAAGACATAGAGAGTTCGAATTTCGACCACTGAGCGATACTAGTCTATATTAATACGTAAACACTTTTCTATACATATGTACATATCTCCCTTTTTAACTGACTTAATGGCAACGTATTTTCATAATTTCTTTTTTATTTGAAAGGTAAAGCTCATCAGTCATCACTCTGGCAGAATATAATTTTTATATTTATATGTTGTCGTTAGGGCATTAATAGAGAAAGGTCGAATTTCGACCTCTGGGCGATACTAGCGTTCATAAATACTCCAAATTTAAAGAAAATTGGTTCACCTCGATGTAAGGTGGACTCTACCTCGATGTAAGGTAGACGTTGAACTATCATTTTCAGTATGGACTTAGCCCCCAAGAGGACGAATGCAGAGGAAACATGAACTTTCTCTTCTAATCTTCAATGCTTTATAATCTCCATTTCGAACTGCATTTAATGCTTCGAAAATGACGTACAAATAGGTTAATCGTGAATACATTTTAACTGGGAATGTTTCATGCTCGGAATTTATTACTATCGGGAACAAAGGCTGCGCTGGGAGACTGAACCACTCCGCTGCTAGAGCCGTTTACAAAATTAAAACATAAATATGTATGGCAACTCCTCATTATAGATGAGCTAAATCTAAACTGTTTCTCTTTATACTTAACTACATAAGAATGCTCTGTTCCAGATTTTAAACCCGATGTAGACTTGTTTCATGATGACTAATGGATAGCATGACAAAAACAACCTTTTTGAACTTCTACCTCATTGTTGGATTTTTTTTTGTAAGAAATTAATACTTGCCCTGTTATATAATGTGATTTGGATGTTATCGGAGAACTTAACCTTTAATGGCAAACAGAAATTTACCTGAAGATAAACTAAAGGATATATGGGTGATTCTCAGCGAACTGATATGCAGCAGCAAATCTACATAAACAGTCTTGGCAAGAAAAGTGTCCATACCGTTGTACTCATTCTATCGAGCACTATATTTATTCATTGATCGATCCATTTTCGAATAGTGCTCTCTAGCATCTAGCTAGAACTTTAATGTGTTCGGTTTTTTGCAAAGTGGAATTACATAAGTATAAAAATGTCACTACCGTGGCAAACGAAAACATTTCACTACCCTGTTAATCGTCATACTTTTTTTGTGTAAGACACAGAAATGAATATTCAAAATAGTGGCAATCAGTAGCAAAAAATATAATAAAAACATACGGTTCTATACATTTTGTGCAGTGAACGGAAAACCACTTTTAAATCCCATAATAAGCAGAAACTTTCACCGGAAAGTTACCTTTAGTGTAGTAAAAATCTCGCACTCTTATGTATGAGCATGAGCACACTTTTTTATCGGTCCTTAGTAGTAGTTTTCAACCCTAATTACGATTAAAAAAAACAGTCGTATGATTTCATCAATTTTACATGTAAAAACTGGTTAAAACAAAATTTACACTTGCAGTGCGATATCGGGAATACATTTTGCAGGAGATTTGGTTTGTAATTTGATAAAATATTTTCGATCGGTTGAAATTAATTCCTGTGGAAGTTCACGATTGAACACTTTCGAGGGATTTTGGGAGCACCAAATTCCCCTCGAAATTCTCGATGAAGCCCATCAATATGGTAATTCGAAAGAAACTAACGCAGTTTCATCACAATAAAAAAAAAAACAAATACACGTTATAGATGAAATAAAAAACTTCGAACTTCTCCTCTAGTGAATCAAATAAACTCTCCGTACTAAATCTAAACCCAATCGGGACACCTATTTAGGCTATAACGAAGTGGCTGTACCGAAAAACAGATCGGCGGCGTGGCGGTATGACGAAAACCCCTTTTTTCGACTTTTCATCATCGTAATGTTAAGTTTGATTAAAACCTCTAAATTGGTTTTACACGAACCAACCTATCAGCAAGTAAAAATAAAATATCTTATATTTTCATTACTACACTAGCAATACAACCTACTGTAACGACATCATTTAATCAAAATCAGCTTCGAAGCTAAAATGAATTTTCCGACTTAACTTTAACTTAACGTCATGTGTGGTCTCGAACTTTATTTCCAGTGACAGAAACACATTTAATCTAAAATGATTTATTCAAAGAGCATTCAGTTTGTATTTTATTTCATGATAAAAATAAATTATATTTAAAAATTAAAATAAAGAATAGATGATAACATTAAATGCTTTCTCGCAAATATCCAATTTTTGTTCATTGTTCTGTTTAAATACATAATTTGTATCTATTTCTATTTTAGATTCTAATAAGTATTTTTTTTGTTATAATTTATATTTCAAAATTTAAAATTGTATATTTAAACAATAATATTATTATGTCCCTAAATTCTAAAATTCATATATATATTTATAATTTTTTTTCAATTCAAAAGAAAAATATATATTGCATGATTTTACATGCGTAACGCATTAAAAGATTAAATTTTATAGTTTGGTCTAAATTTCAACAATTAAATAAAATAATTCAAGGAATTCAAACTATAAATATCAAAGGGGGAAGGAGCGAGGGAAGTGGAAAAACAAAATAAAGAAAACAAAAAAAAAATGTAAAAAAAGTTAACCATGATTGTTAAAGTAATCCGAACAAAAGCGTTGCATAATAAATAACTCCTACTGCGGCGGTACAATAGCTGACTGCTTTCCAATAGATTCACCGGCGCCGCCATACATGGGATGATTTTCAGCTAGGCCAGCACCAGATTCGGAATTATTTGTAACTGTACCCATTATAACCATATTCTGAGTATTGATATCTGGCACTGCTGATTGCTTAGAAACTGATGATGATTCATTGTCCAACAGAGATGCATATTAATACGTAAACACTTTTCTATACATATGTACATATCTCCCTTTTTAACTGACTTAATGGCAACGTATTTTCATAATTTCTTTTTTATTTGAAAGGTAAAGCTCATCAGTCATCACTCTGGCAGAATATAATTTTTATATTTATATGTTGTCGTTAGGGCATTAATAGAGAAAGGTCGAATTTCGACCTCTGGGCGATACTAGCGTTCATAAATACTCCAAATTTAAAGAAAATTGGTTCACCTCGATGTAAGGTGGACTCTACCTCGATGTAAGGTAGACGTTGAACTATCATTTTCAGTATGGACTTAGCCCCCAAGAGGACGAATGCAGAGGAAACATGAACTTTCTCTTCTAATCTTCAATGCTTTATAATCTCCATTTCGAACTGCATTTAATGCTTCGAAAATGACGTACAAATAGGTTAATCGTGAATACATTTTAACTGGGAATGTTTCATGCTCGGAATTTATTACTATCGGGAACAAAGGCTGCGCTGGGAGACTGAACCACTCCGCTGCTAGAGCCGTTTACAAAATTAAAACATAAATATGTATGGCAACTCCTCATTATAGATGAGCTAAATCTAAACTGTTTCTCTTTATACTTAACTACATAAGAATGCTCTGTTCCAGATTTTAAACCCGATGTAGACTTGTTTCATGATGACTAATGGATAGCATGACAAAAACAACCTTTTTGAACTTCTACCTCATTGTTGGATTTTTTTTTGTAAGAAATTAATACTTGCCCTGTTATATAATGTGATTTGGATGTTATCGGAGAACTTAACCTTTAATGGCAAACAGAAATTTACCTGAAGATAAACTAAAGGATATATGGGTGATTCTCAGCGAACTGATATGCAGCAGCAAATCTACATAAACAGTCTTGGCAAGAAAAGTGTCCATACCGTTGTACTCATTCTATCGAGCACTATATTTATTCATTGATCGATCCATTTTCGAATAGTGCTCTCTAGCATCTAGCTAGAACTTTAATGTGTTCGGTTTTTTGCAAAGTGGAATTACATAAGTATAAAAATGTCACTACCGTGGCAAACGAAAACATTTCACTACCCTGTTAATCGTCATACTTTTTTTGTGTAAGACACAGAAATGAATATTCAAAATAGTGGCAATCAGTAGCAAAAAATATAATAAAAACATACGGTTCTATACATTTTGTGCAGTGAACGGAAAACCACTTTTAAATCCCATAATAAGCAGAAACTTTCACCGGAAAGTTACCTTTAGTGTAGTAAAAATCTCGCACTCTTATGTATGAGCATGAGCACACTTTTTTATCGGTCCTTAGTAGTAGTTTTCAACCCTAATTACGATTAAAAAAAACAGTCGTATGATTTCATCAATTTTACATGTAAAAACTGGTTAAAACAAAATTTACACTTGCAGTGCGATATCGGGAATACATTTTGCAGGAGATTTGGTTTGTAATTTGATAAAATATTTTCGATCGGTTGAAATTAATTCCTGTGGAAGTTCACGATTGAACACTTTCGAGGGATTTTGGGAGCACCAAATTCCCCTCGAAATTCTCGATGAAGCCCATCAATATGGTAATTCGAAAGAAACTAACGCAGTTTCATCACAATAAAAAAAAAAACAAATACACGTTATAGATGAAATAAAAAACTTCGAACTTCTCCTCTAGTGAATCAAATAAACTCTCCGTACTAAATCTAAACCCAATCGGGACACCTATTTAGGCTATAACGAAGTGGCTGTACCGAAAAACAGATCGGCGGCGTGGCGGTATGACGAAAACCCCTTTTTTCGACTTTTCATCATCGTAATGTTAAGTTTGATTAAAACCTCTAAATTGGTTTTACACGAACCAACCTATCAGCAAGTAAAAATAAAATATCTTATATTTTCATTACTACACTAGCAATACAACCTACTGTAACGACATCATTTAATCAAAATCAGCTTCGAAGCTAAAATGAATTTTCCGACTTAACTTTAACTTAACGTCATGTGTGGTCTCGAACTTTATTTCCAGTGACAGAAACACATTTAATCTAAAATGATTTATTCAAAGAGCATTCAGTTTGTATTTTATTTCATGATAAAAATAAATTATATTTAAAAATTAAAATAAAGAATAGATGATAACATTAAATGCTTTCTCGCAAATATCCAATTTTTGTTCATTGTTCTGTTTAAATACATAATTTGTATCTATTTCTATTTTAGATTCTAATAAGTATTTTTTTTGTTATAATTTATATTTCAAAATTTAAAATTGTATATTTAAACAATAATATTATTATGTCCCTAAATTCTAAAATTCATATATATATTTATAATTTTTTTTCAATTCAAAAGAAAAATATATATTGCATGATTTTACATGCGTAACGCATTAAAAGATTAAATTTTATAGTTTGGTCTAAATTTCAACAATTAAATAAAATAATTCAAGGAATTCAAACTATAAATATCAAAGGGGGAAGGAGCGAGGGAAGTGGAAAAACAAAATAAAGAAAACAAAAAAAAAATGTAAAAAAAGTTAACCATGATTGTTAAAGTAATCCGAACAAAAGCGTTGCATAATAAATAACTCCTACTGCGGCGGTACAATAGCTGACTGCTTTCCAATAGATTCACCGGCGCCGCCATACATGGGATGATTTTCAGCTAGGCCAGCACCAGATTCGGAATTATTTGTAACTGTACCCATTATAACCATATTCTGAGTATTGATATCTGGCACTGCTGATTGCTTAGAAACTGATGATGATTCATTGTCCAACAGAGATGCATTCTAAATTTATGAAAATAATAAATTAGAAAAGATTTGAAAATGGTTTTAAATTCTGAGTGATGCTATGGAAATGTGCTTGGGATACCTACAGCAGTTGACTCATGTGTCCGGGATTTACCAATAGAGGACGGATCGGCTACACCTGCCGCTGCTGCTGCCGAGGTGTTGGTGATGGAACCTTTGTTCGGATCATCACTGGGTGGAGAAGCACTCTTGCGAGTTTGAGGTTGGTATGGCGCTCGCTGTACAAACATATTGTCCAAAATATGATCAATATTCTCTACACTGCCAATTGGAGCATTTGCTGACGTTACGGATGAAGTTGAACTGTTGGTTTTTGAGTCTTCTTCTTGCTGCTTGGTATCTGCGGTTCGCTTCTTTTCGGATGGCGGTAGAATTGGTATAGCGTTTGTGGGTCTTCTTTGAGGGAGAACAGGTGGACGAGCAGTCGGCTGTGGTGTAGGAACGAAATATGTTGTACCCCCAACTGTATTGAAGTTGGGGGTGTAATTGCTATAGTTAGGATAAGCAGTGGAGGGTGCTGCCGACGGAGTTTGAGGTGCCGCCTGAACATAGCTGACACTGCCTGGCGGTACCTGAGCTGGGGTAGAAGCGGCTATAGGGGGTGCCATAGTGTTTTGGCCGAGAGGCTGCTGCGTTGCGGTCGGATTAAAGGCAAGTGGAGCTGCTGCGGACTGAGACTGCAGGAATGCAGTGGGTGGCTGTGTATATTGTAGTTGTTGAGTTGGAACAGCTGGAGGTGGTGGTGAGCTGTAATCAGGCGTTGATGCTGTGTAATAAGTTGCGGGCGGTGGCCCAGAAGTTCCCGCAGCATATTGTTGTGGTATTGTAGCGTAAGGCTGTTTAGCAGCAGCTGGTGGCTGCGGTGCTGCAGCTTGCGGCAAGCTGGAGACCTGCAAAGCTTGCATCTGAGCTTGAAGATTCTCTTGATGATAAAGTTGCATCAAGTTAGCTTGTATCAATTGTTGCTCCTGCATTATTAATTGCTGTGGTGGGTGGACAGTCGATGATATTTGTTGATGTTGCTGCTGCTGTACTTCGTGCTGCATTTGCAACTGCTGAAGAGTATGCTGATCCAAATGTGCATTATTGGGCACGGTTGCAGCAGTCTCATGTTGGGTCCTTTGTCTCAAACTGGAATATCTCTTTGATCGTGCTTGTTCTTGCTGATTTACAACCTGTTGCATCTGTTGTTGCTGTTGCTGCTGTTGTTGCTGGTGCTGAATTTCAACCATGGAATTTTGCATAGCATTCTGATTTGGAACTTGTGGACTGTGTTGATTGGCCAATGTATGCATTTGAACACTGCCAACATGACTTGGGTCGTTCCGATTCTGTGCTTGTTGCAAGCGAGCAGACAAGTTCGAACTTGGAGTTGTCACTGGTCGGGGACTCTGATTGCTATGATTGTTTGTGAATTTTTCGTTTACTTCTCGTGGATTATATCCACTTACACTAGCATTATTGATTTGTTGTTGTTGAGACTTATGCATGGCTTGGCCTTGCTGCTGTTCATAACCATTATATGGTTGCTGATTTACAACTTTAACTGTTTGTTGCATAGCTTTGTTGTTTGGGGTTGATGCAATTTTTTGGAAATTCGATGACTCTACAATGGACGATGGCTCAACGGCTTGATTATTAACAATTGAACGTGTAATATTTATTCCATCTCTGTCTATATTGTTGCTACCTCTATTTGAATTCATATGGCCAGAACCGGCATTTGAACGATTCTTGTTCTTAAATTCCATACCGTGTTGCCTACCACCGGAACGAACATGTTTTGTGTTGCCCGTGCTACGTCTAATTGGTTCTTTGTTTTCTCTATTGGGAATTTGTTGTCCCCCTCCGCCTGCTGCAGCAGTTCGATTTCGATCGGTTTGTTGTCGATCGAAACGATTTTCCTTTTCATCACGATAACTTCGAGATTTTCTGGCTTTTTGTCTTTCTTCCAAGGCTGGAAAGTCTTCGGGTCTTGGTGGTTTTCTTTGGGCATTGCTCGCCTTAATGTAGGCTGTTTCATCTTCCCAATTTCGAGAGTACTTACTTGGACCTCGGGCATATCGGCGACGTCTGCGTGCTCTTGGCGGGCCGTCCTCATCTCTGATGTCATAGCTGGAATTGTGTACATTCGTATTGTTTTAGTTTGTTTAAGGCTCAGAAAAAATATAGCCAAACCAACACGATACCATCACTGAACTTAAGAAAAATTGACTAAATTAATTAAAAGGCTACTAAAACAATTTAACCAAATCAACACTTACTAAAGAAATGTATGCATAGTACATATATTCTAATCTGGATAAATTTCCATAAAACTAGCCATTTTGGAGTTGAGGTGTGCTGTACTGCAATGTGCATAATGCCTTTTTGTAATAAATCGGCAAAAACGTTATTATTTTGTTCAGTTTTAAGGACTTTCGTCCAATCTTTTTCTACCAAAAACAAATATAAGTTATTTCAGAAGAGTACGAAATATTAAAATTAAATTTTCCACTATCCTGCAGTAGCTAGATACCTATTAAGGTTGCTATATCCAAAGTTAATAAAATGAAGATACTTAGTTCTTGTAATCAGGTGACGATGTTATGTTCCTGAAAGTATGCCACCTCTGTTTTAAAATTGATTCATTTGAATCCCTTTTGGTCGGAAATAGTGTGCATACAAGAAATATTAAATATGCAATTTTGAACAATTATTGTTGTCATAGGACGGTCTTTCTGTAGTTAGTCCTTTAAAAGATAGAGCGTCAAAGGTTCCACACATCAGTTTTCAAAAGTGTCCATCTGAATGAGTGTGGTTTTTGGAAGCTTTGCTGTTCTCTATCTTTTAAGGGACTAACAGCATTTTCCACTACACATCACTGTACTTATGGTAAATCTTACTGAGAAGTGAAAGCAATCTTTACAGCTTTTACCTTGTCCATAGATTATTGCATTTAATATTTAAAAAGCGTTTAAGAGAGCTTTGCATCAAGCTGTCTTATCGAAAATACTTGCATTTGGTACAATCAATGATTTTTTTTGATTAGAAAGTACCATTAGGACCAATCATACAAGTTCTTTTATATTGGTGGTGTACCTCAAAAAGTTCTGTTTCGTCTCCGAATCTCCTCCCTTCATTCATAAATGATCTTTTGTCTTTAACCTTTACCCCATTAAACTGTTTTGTAGATGACTGTAACCTAAGATTTTCATACTCGATTCTAAATTTATTTCATTGTCTTTCATTGTCAGCGGCTGCTGTTGCTCATTGTTGTCTCTTGTCATTAAAAACTGAACAGCTTTCGACTCTCGGTATGTGCATCACCATCATTAGTTGATGACCACATATTCAACGTCGCCAAAAAACCTGCAAAATGTTTTGCTTTTTTAGACGATGCATGAAATGTGTTTTCCCTTCTAACCTGCCTATAATCTGAGATTCTTTCTGTAACAGTTCAAAACAAATGTTGAATACTCAACCTAGCTCTATTTTTCCCACCATTTTGATATTTTTTCCCACCATTTTGATATTCAGAACATCAAAACCAATGTGCGACATTTGAAGGATAGTTAAGCCCCCTTTAGTGTGCACATTATTAAAAAAAAAAAATAGGAAATAGTTATGTATTTTAACTATTTCAAACTTGAGGTGCGGGTCAGTGAAATTTAAAATAAAAAAAACGTACCCATATGCAGACACAAGTTCCGTTCGAGATTTCGGTGCTTGTTCACCAGCCACAAAACGATCATGAGACCAACGATCTACTCCAGATGCAGGCTGCCATTTTTTCATAGTCTTGGAAGCCTGCGAAATGGTAGTCGGCGAAGCAGACTTATTTTCTCCTCCAACTTCAGTTATCTCAGTCACTTGAGACTGTTGGCCTTCCCTAAATTCGTACAAAAAAAAGGAGAATAAAATACATTTTAAAACAACCCCTCTTAAAGTTATAATATTAATTCTTACGGTTCATCAGCAGTACGGTCATCGTGTTCGTAAAAAGTTCCTTTTTTCGGAATATACTGTGGATTGCTTCGATCTTCATCTACTTTCTTGGAATAATCCGTCTGCTCTTGTCCATCGCCACGTTGTCTTTCAGCATCAAACTCAACACTGTCGGTATCACTGTTTCCGACTTCTTCAACACTATCATCATCGTCATCATCTTCTTCGTCGCCTTCCTCGTCATTATCATCGTCATCCTCATAATCGTCATGAGTGCCACCTTCAAGGTCACTAGCTGTATCATATTCCGAATCATGGTGATGAGAATTACTCGATTTTTCTTGATTGGGAGAAGTTCCCAGCTGAGCGGCCGACGATAAATCATTAACCTTTTTTTTTTGAGGTAGATAAGGATATTTTTGTAATTAATATTGAAGGTAACTTTTGACGGTGTTCAGATAAGCTTTACGTCAGGCGTTTCATTTTGACATCTTCATTTTATCTCACTTCTATTTCTTGGTAAGAAAAAGATTGCTCGGGGACACCTCACGTGAAGCCTGTCTGAACACCGTCTTTGATGCCATAAAATAAAGTCCAATGCAGTTTTGGATATTATTTTCCTATCGGTTTGTGAGCCTCAGCTTAGGTGTATCTAACATGCATAAATAAATTAAGAAAACTTTAAAGAAAATTGTGCTTTTCTCGAAAACCCGTTCAACAATTTTAATAAAAATATTGCATGAAATTCGATACCTCGAAAACGGCAGGACTACTTAATGTAGAAAATGATATACATAAGTTATACCAAAGAATATAAAGTTACCAAGAAGTCGCATCTTATACAAATTCCAACATTGGAACCCGTCAAAAGTATCCTCATTTTTACTATCCTTATAATACGAATAGTGAATATTATGGTCTGCCGTGGTGTTTGCCAAGATTGTATGAGAAAGAGCTTTTCTCTTACTTATTTTTTGTTTCGTTCTTTTTATTTTTATTTCGAAAGGAGCTTTCGGAATCGGATTTTATTTTAAGATCCAGATAATACTTCTTGGTAACTTTATATTCTTTGGTTATACCAAACAAAATTGTATATAAACATATTCATGCCCGAGGATAACAAGGTCGTATCTCGAAAAAAATAAAAATCCTGATTTTGATACAAAATGGTTCAAATGTCGAATAAGAATCGTTAAGCAACATTTGTTAAATTAATGCAGAAAAAGCAAAAAAAAAAATCTAGTTCATATGTAAAAATTGGCTCAATGTTTAGTTCAAGGTCATATGTAAATGATTTGCGATTCGCCGAGACAAACGTTCGACATTTCAAAAATAAAACTGGGATTTTGTTCAAATTCAACAAGAATTACAGACATCGACGATAGAGGCGAACGTTGAGGCATTAAAGGCGAACATTATTTAGGCGAGTCGCAAATGGTATTGCCACATAGTCACATTCGAACGTTCAACTCGGCTAATTGCAAGTCATATTAGGTACCTGAATTAAAATTTGAACAAAGTCGTAGGGACAATCGAAAATCCCGGATAATAGAACTTTTTTTTCTCAAATAAAATAAAACAGAAATTGATATTTTAAGAAGAAGCCATTATAACGACGCGTCATTTTAGAATTTTCAACCAAAACTGAACAAAATCCATACAAAAATAAGAAACAAAACAAAACGCAACCCGAAAAATTTATTATACCGTTACTTCTTTTTGCGTGTCTTTTAAATGCAATGCAGATACAAAATTCCGTTGGTTTTTAGATGTGAAAAAAACTTGTTCGGTCTTGTTCTCATGTTACGGATAATAGAGTTTTGTACGGATATAAGAGTTTGTATGTTAAATATTTTCATCACGGTTAACAGAGCGTACCGGTTAATCGAATCCCGGATAATCGAGTTTCAACTGTATTTAATTTGTGGAGACAAATTAAGGTAATTTTTTTTTATTTCAGTTAAGCTTTGGAGTGAAAGCATATTTTTCTAAAAAACATTGAACAAACATATCTCTAAATACATAAAAGAAAAAAAAAACAAGTCAATCAAATTAAAGGTCGACTTCATTGCATTTTTGTGTATTATGGAGTTAAGAATTTTGTATATACGTATGCGGGACTGAAATCGCCATACTTTGTGGGCTAATGAATTGGTTTAACTTAAAATGATTCGTACACATGGAAACTTTCGATTAAAGACACATTTCAAGTCGTTACCAACCTCAAAGTTTAAAAACAACCACAAAATATTTTTATTGGGTTTGTTAGGGATTTGGCGTCGCACAAAATGTTTGTTCAATGTTCCCTGCCCCAGGGCGCACTGGGGAATGTCATTCAAATTTCAAAAAACTGGGGGCTGCTCGGGTTTTGATTTCACATCGAACACCTCAGTGTTACTTTTGTATGATAAAAATGTTAAGGTGCTTAGGTACTATTTTGTGCAGCTTCAAAATCTTTATGCAAGCACTTAGGGTTTTTCATTTTTAAAAAGATGTGATATTTGGCTGGCTCTTCTCATGCCCCGAGTCTCAATGATGGAAAAAATGAGTATGCCAAATTTTATGAAGATTGGATAATATTTAGAGGTTGCGCATTTTGATCACTTTTATCTAAAACTATCGAGTTTTCTAATATTAAAGTCCTTTGAACTCAAGGGTTTCTCATGCATTTGTTTCATCTTGTTGTAGTGTGTTTACAATCTAAACTGCAATGTGTAAATTCGGGACATCCCTACCCACAATTCTTTTTAAGGTTATTTCTCTTCGAACTTTACCTTCAAACTTCAAGCATCATACTCGGATTATCAATTGGGGCAGGTCGATTTTGAAATGGAATGAAACAAATGTGTGTGGTATTAACGAAATTCTTATTATTTTTTGAAAGGCCTATACGTATGCTATAATGCATGTATAATATGGAATATGACATTGTTCAAAATATCCCCACGGCTACGCACGATGGCATAGATCCGAGGCGTCCAAATTTGAATTCCTTTACCACATAGTTCCGGCTGAGTTTGAACGATGGCCTAAATTATTTTGACTTTGAGGGCATTAGTTGATTGCGGCTAATTAGCATAGACCTGCAACTTTCGAAAACCCCACGAAAAAAAGTCTAATAGGGTCAAATCGCACTATCTTGGTGAACAACTCACGTCACCTCCTCGAAATATAAACCTCTGTTTCAATGACCGTTTATGTAGAATGTCTTTTGTTGCATAAGCTGTGTGATACATAGTGCTGTCCTTGTAGAACAATATTTCGATCACATCCATATCATCCAATTTTGGCCTAAGGAAATTGTTTATTCTCCGTTGATTAAATCGACGAAATTGATTACATCGGGTTAGCCTGTCCCCTTACCCCTTAAGATCAACCCACCGTCGTGGTTGATGGAAACTAGACTTCTGTTCTTAGAAAAAATTTGCTCTAGAAACAGCAAAAAAGTAAAAAATTGTATTCTTAGCCCATTTTTTAAAAAGTGATCAAAATGCGCAACCTCTAAACATTCTCCAATCTTCTTGAAATTTGGTATAAATATCTTTTTCGTCAGAGACTAGGGGCGTGAGCAGTCAGGTAATATTTTACATTTTATTTTGTGCCTTACAAAATGAAACACCTTAAAGCACTAGATATCCATACATTTCCCTTAGCATTTCATTTATCGATAGGTATTTAAATTAATAAAAAGTAACAAAATAGTATATACAAAACATTTCACATTTACCATTTATATCGTTATTAAAATTCGCAAAGTTAATGCTTTTCCTTTGACATTCAACTCTTTCCAACAGCTGATTTCAATTTTGCAGCTCTGAATTCTTTCCCGGAGAAAAAAACCTAGGGTGCGTGAGAGCATTTAGGAGTCGAGGGCTTCAATTGGTGCCCGTCTTGAAAAAAATCTCTTCTTTGGCAAACTCCAAAGGCTTGTTACATTACATAAAGCGAATCGGAGATCGACTCAAAAATGGTAACTTAAAATGGGTGTATGTGTAGTCGCTCCTTCTATTATGAGCGCATACATAGTTGATGTCGAAGGGCCCAATCCTAAAAAAATGTTAAATAATACATTATGCCTAAGGTGACGTATTAAGTGCCTATCACAACCATATTCATAATCAGAGTCGAGGTCATTTGAGATGTGATGCATTTTAAACCGTCACACTAACTTATTCTATTTTAAGACAAATTATGTTTTTGATACACTTTTCTCCGGTGACTAGGTTCACTAGCAGACAAACATATGAGATATCGGGCATGGACTACTCGTAACAATGAGTCTTTTTTTTCATTCCCAAAAATGGCTGCGAGCTATCCGTCAATGAGAAAAAGAATGCTAGGAATTTGTATTACGAATCATCAATAGTTATAGTTGGAAAGAGCCATACCAATAGTAACCCTTACTTGCGATATCAGAAAAACCCAAAAAAAAATAAATAAATTCATACAATTTATTCACCGTTGCTTTTTTCTCGCTGTAGTATGAACTCTCGTTTGCTTTAATTTGAGGAAAACTCGACGAACGAAAGTTTGTCGCTATGAATTTTTCACCAGTTTTGGAAAACTATTACCTACCAACATTTTTTTTTTTTTCAAAAACCAAAAATATGCTTAGCACGCCTCCCACAGCATTACTGCTACTGCATTAGAATGTTAATAGAGCGCTCTCACCGAGAAGATTGGCTACGTAGAAAAAAAAATAAATAAATACCTAGATGGGCAAAAATGCAACCCGATACACATCCGATTCCATTTCCAATATAAAAATCCATTCTTTCACCTCACGAAATTTAACAAAAAGGAAAGAAGTCATCATCTGCCACAGTCGAAGTGTCGAGTGCCGCGTATTATGGCAATTGGAATCGAGGTCATAATAAAGCAGCTTAATGATTAAACGAGACAGCCACCGCCAAACTTTCATTTTAATTGTGCAGCACTCTCTCGACTTCTACTTCTGAGTGCTCTAGCTTTAATATTATAGGTAGGTAGGGACCTTTTTGTAATTTTTTTTCTTTTAGATTTAACCTACGATTTTTTTTTTGATGTGTGATAAATATTTTCACACCATTGACGACTAATCCCACAAATAATTATTATATGTACAATTTTATTGTTATAAGACCAAGAAAAGAAGAATGATTATGAACAAAAAGTATACAATTACCTCATTTTTAAGATTTTCATTTGGTATATCAGCAGGGAGAGCAGCAGAAGCAACTACAGCCGAAGCCGCAGAGTGCTCCGATGAAGCTGGTGGCGCTTGTGATGGCAAATTAGCAACTTCAGCCATTTAATTTGTTTGTTTGTTACACTATTAATTGTGTAGCTGTATTTTTTCTTAATTAGTTTTTTATTATATTATTTTTTTTTCTCTTTATATTTGGAAAATTCTTTTCTTTAAAACAAGCGCAACCAATTGCGAACAATCACCAAAAAAAATTACCGTGAATGTGAAATGATTTTTGCTACACTTTCTTGTGAGCAGGGAACAAATAGACGTACAAAAAATTATTTTTTGTATGTGTATGCTAATAACAGGAAATTTTTCTATTTCCTCTGTGTCTTGTCTTTCTTAAATCTGAATGTCAGAATTTGCGGAGAACTTTGGAAAAAGTGAAATGGGAAAGTAAACTGTAGAAATGCATGTACGTAGTTCTAAATAATCAAACCCCACTTTAAATTATTATTAATAGTTTGTCATTGAATTATTATTAAGATTATTTATTATCAACTTTTATGTGGTTCCCTCTTGGCTTGAAATTGCAAAAGAAGCTACAAACAGACTTCTTGATCTTGAACTAACGAACACTTTTTCGCTCAAATCTCAATTCTATTTTTCATCTCTTTCTTTTGCTTGATTTGACAGATACGCCAAAAAAATATAGGGAATTTTATTCTAATAAAAGCGTCATCTGGCTGTCAAAGGAGAAAAAATTATTAAGGAGAGAGAGCACGGCCCGGCGGGACGGCCAATACTTAACTCGAAAAGTGAGAACGCGGCGGTCAATTTTTGTTTGTTAATCCTCCCGTTCCAATATTTATTCGCTATGCTATCTATTTATCCCAAAAATTTTGAGACAGCTTGAGTTGTTATTGCGTCACCGGTCATCAGCTGTTTTTTTAACAAGAGATTACAACACAAAGCTATTCGGATAACTGAGAATAACCATCGGAACGTGCCCAATTTCTACAAACAAATTTTAATACCCTGAGGCCACACGAGCAAGTACTGGCAAGCAAGTTGCAATACATACACATTTGTTTACTAACACAAACAAGCCCAAGCAACTTGCTTATCAACTGGCATGCAAGTTTTGAAACCAGTAGTGAAGCAAGTTGGGAGACAAGCAAGAGGAATGCAAGTGGGAGGCAAGTGGAATGCAAATTACGAAGTACTTGCTCGTGTGGCCTCAGGGTAAGTACATTTTATTGGTATTTATAGCTAGCGCAGCAATGCAAGCACCCATAAAACAACTATACTCACTTGGTATTCTTTCTGTAGGTTGGTAGGCATGCCACTTAATGCCAAAAGTATTCGCCATTAAAAATTCGTACAAATACTTTAGGCGTGTTTTCAAAATTGTTTTTGAAACACGTGGTAAAAGTTAATCTAGATCCAGACCCCGATGATAAAACACGCCTTTTATATAAAAGCAAAGGTTTGTTGTTGTTCACTGAGGGAAATTTGACTATGCTTGCTATTATTTTTCCAATAAAACACGCCTATTGTTATTCAATATTATTTTGATTTTGAGAAGGCCTTTGACCGAGTCAACCGTGAATGTATATGGAGATCACTTCTTGGTAGAGGAATTCCCCCAAAAATTGTTGCCATTATAAGAGAGTCCTATAACAACGCAAGATGCTTTGTTTTACACAATGGGCAGCTATCCGACTCTTTCGAAGTGCGGCAGGGTGTGAGACAGGGAGATGTTCTATCGCCAATTCTCTTTCTACTGGCGATTGACGATGTCTTGACGGCCAGCGTTGGAACATCAGAGAGGCAGGGCATCCAATGGAGACCGTTTGAAAGGCTAAGCCACTTAGACTATGCCGATGATATATGTCTCTTGGCAAATAACATCAGCGGGCTGAACGGGATGTGTCAAGTTCTGAAGTTAAAAGGAGAGGCGAGTGGTCTTAAAATAAATAGCAAAAAGACAAAAATAATGCTCACAGGCCGCTCCACACATCAGCGTATTTTAATACAGGAGACGCCAGTTGAAGAGGTTGAACAATTTAACTACCTTGGAAGTATTGTTTCAGCAAATGGTGGTACTGATCTGGACGTTCAAAGTAGAATAAATAAAGCTCGCGCAGCCTTCGGTTCTCTCTCCCAAATTTGGAACTCATGTCAAATCTCCTTGCGCACAAAGTTGAGATTCTTCGAATCCAATGTCAAATCCGTGCTGTTATATGCTTGCGAAACCTGGAAAGTCACGACTACCATCTCAAAGAAATTGCAGGCTTTTGTGAACCGTTGTCTACGCCATATTCTAAAAATTCGCTGGCCACAAATTATATCAAACGAGGAATTGTGGCGCAGGACAAGCCAGGAGCGGCTGGACGTTGGCATAAGAAAGCGTAAATGGCAATGGATTGGTCACACACTGAGGAAACCAAACGATGAAATTGCAAAGCAGTCTTTTGAATGGAATCCTCAGGGTGCACGGCGGGTTGGAAGACCAAGAACAACATGGAAATCAACTGTTCTAGCAGAAGCAGACTCCCAGAGAAAGACGTGGCCACAGTTAAAATATCTATCTGCAGACCGAGAAGGATGGAAACGATTTGTTGGCGCCCTATGCCCCAACCGGGGTTACAGGACTTGATGATGATGATTGTTATTCAAAAACATAAATGTCAAAACTAACTAGTTCTGTTGTGCATATTGCAGATTTTTGCTTAGCTAATTTTCATATTTGAGTTATCCGAATATTTTGGAAAAGTTTTCTTTTAAAATTTTCAAGATTTGGCTACCAGCTTTTAGCCGCATTATATTATACATGTGATTTGATACAGTTCAAATCATGATAAATGATAAATGATGATGATTTTGTATCCAGAAACCGAAAATTGTTTTTCCTTCCGCAACATATCTGGTTGTGAACTTTTTGAAGCGCTTTCTACTATTAATTCTAATGCAGTTGGGACTGATGGAATTCCTATTAAGTTTATAAAACTTATTTTTCCCCTCTTTGCCATCTGACTTCAGGCCTATAAGCATTCTTCCAGCACTCTCAAAGTTATGTGAAAGAATTATGAAGAACCAAATTCTGGATAACACACTGATATCAAATAGTTTTTTTAAAAACCAGTCTGGATTTCGCCAGGGATATAGTACGACAACCTCTGTTATTAATATAACTGATAATATAAGACAAAATATTGATAGCAAAATGGTGTCTATCCTCCTCCTCCTTGATTTTAGCAAAGCATTTGATAGTGTTGACCATAACCTGCTTTGTTTAAAGTTGAAAAAACTGTTTGGATCTTCCTCAACTGCGTGCAATCTCATTTTTTCTTTTCTTAATGGCAGAAGTCAGGCTGTTTCCATAAACAAAGAAACTTAACCGTTTTTGCCCCTTCATCGGGGAGTTCCCCAAGGCTCGATTTTGGGCCCGATTCTTTTTACAATGTTTGTAAACGATTTGCCTACAGTAGTCAAACATAGTTCTGTTTTTATATATGCTGACGATGTACAGATGCATTCCTCCAGCCAATGTAATCCGAATAAATGTGTGATAGAACTTGGAGTTGATTTCGATTTAGTACTGAAGTGGGCAAAGGAAAATTTGTTGATCTTAAATGCTGAAAAATCTAAAGCTATTGCTTTTGGAGCCCCTTCACTTAACAGTCTATCCCTGGATGGCAATATAATTCCTTATGAAGTAGCGTCAAGGTGCTCGGGCTTTGCTTGGATGACAAGCTCTCATGGGAAAATCATATAAACAGCACAATTAGAAAAATAACTTTTACACAAAGGAAACTGTACTCAATAAATAATTATTTACCTTTTAAAGTTCGCTGGAAGTTATGCAAGGCCCTAGTTCTTCCTATTTTACTATATGGCTGTGAAGTTTATAGTGGCTGCAAATTACTTTATTTTGTAAATTAAAAGTCTGTTTTAACTCCGTTGTGAGATATGTTTTCAAAAAAAGAAGATTTGATCATATAAGTGAACTTGTTTCCAAGTTCCTTGGCTTATCTTTTGAAAATTTTATGAAACTTCAGTCAATTTTCTTCCTTTTCAAAATTATTAAAACTAAAACTCCCTCATACATCTTCAATCGCATCACTTTCAGCAGACTTCGACTACACCCGACCAATATAATGACAGCTCCACACAGAACTAATGTAATGACACGTTCATTCGTTCGATCAGCTGTTCTATGGAATTCATTACCGGACCATTTCAGAAACATTTCTAAGTCACTTCGTGTTTTCAAAAAAGATATTTCTCAATATCTACAGTAACTCCCAACTAACAATTTTGCCCCTATAATCATCCAAAGAAGCTTCCCATAATCATCTCTTGCAATCATATACGCATTATATAATAGTCCATAGAATTGAAAGGGCGCACTTTTTAAGCTCCTATTGGACCTTTATGGACTAAATTCAGTTGCCCCGGAAAGCACTTACTGGACTCATTTTAGAGGTCTTATAGAAGAAGGTGGAAAAATAAAAAAAAATATTTCACAATTGATTTATATTTATATTTTATTTGAAAGTTTTTATCTGAAATACAATCTTAGAATTTATTAGATATTATTTAAGTTATAAAAATTACAAAGTTTCTGTGAGATTCGAACCATGGTCCTCTCGCACTGAAAGTCCACCACGCTAACCGCTCGGTCATGGAAGAATATAATTACGATGAAAAAAAACGTATTCACTTTCTCCATACTGCTGGCTTGTGTAGTTTGTGTTTTAGTATACCAGAATTGGTTTGTGTTTTTACTAGTACAGCAGAAATGGTTTGTGGCTGAACTTAGCAAGTAACAGAAACTAACATAGAGATTGTATAATAATTTTACAGGATGATTATAGAACAAAAGCTCCGTCGTCATTTCATAAAAGCAATATAGAGAGATTATAGAAACATTGGTATATCGCTTCTATCAACCTGATAAAATTTGCACCAGAAAATATTCAAGGAAGCAGTAATACTCCAATAAGGTATTTACTTCACGTCAGAGGGTAATAGGCGCGCTATAGAAACAAATAACACTATAATGTCTGAAATGCGAAGCAATTTTGTTAGTTGGGCTATAATCGTTAAAATTATTATTTTAGCTATTATTGTAACCATGAAAATAGTAAATTAAATTTTTGTTGCTGATTTTTCATATTAAGTACATGTTATAATACTTCTTGAAATTAAAATTAATTTGTTGTATTGACGATTGCAGGCGCAAAAAAATTTAAAAAAAAATTTAAAAATATGTTAGCTTAAGCTTTTTATTTTTATATTTGTATCGAGCTTATTATAATGACTTAGTGGCCTCTTTGATGATCTGTAAAGGTCCTAGGTTGCACGTTTGTTTTAAATAAAATAAATAAAAAATAAATAAATAAATAAAACAAACAGGTTCTTAGGGCCAGTTGTACAAATATTTAACTCGTGGTTGAGCAATTTTAACTCACCGACTTCGGAGAATGGACTGAGGTCCAACCACGGTTCAGGCATTAAATTGGTTACTATAACATATTTCAACCATTGTTGAACCTCAGTAATTCCGCCGAAAGCAGTCAATCAAAATATTTGAACCACGGATCAAAATTTGAGCCACGTTTGTACAACGGGTCCTTAGTATCAGTAGTAGTAGTGAAGTGTTGTACAGCCTTCTCTTTTTACAATAATAGAATATGAAGAAAATTTGAAAAGAAATTCTCTTTTTACTCTACGTTTGTTTATTCTTTGCACTATTTAGACTATTCCCAACACCAAATAGGGTTCTACCCACCAGGGTAAAAACTAATTTTTTGATCATTGAAATAGATTCAGATAAAAAGCTGGATCCCATCATGTGCATAGTAAAATGCAGCTATTGAAAAGATATTCTCTCTAACCCGGAGGCCACACGAGCGAGTACTCGCTAGCGAGTTGGCTACATACATTAATTGTCAAATCACTCGCTGCTCTACTCGCTTCTCAACTGGCTTCGAAAAAGGCAAGCCAGTTGACTAGCGAGTAGGAAAAGTTTCGATGTATTTGTAACTGGCTAGGGATAACTCGCTCGTGTGGCCTCAGGGTAACAGTAGTATTTATAAGCCCATTCCAAGCAATGTCTAACTTTAGACATCTTTTCAACTCCCAAATGTTATTTATAAATATTTAGCACCGATTGGCTAACTTAGCCACTGAAATTGGTTGTGCAATCTTATTTAAAAGAAGACACGTTCAATGAATGAAGGTGGCAAATATACCTGGTTTACTAAGTTTCTAGTTTTGCAATGAATGAAAAGCTATTTGAACGTGCTCCAAAGTGTACTAGAATTCATTAATTCATTCAAAAATGAATAAATACAGGTATTTCACTGAATAAATGAGGTCACATTAAGTACCAAGTTGCCTAAACTATTTAGGCACTGCCCACCCAACTAACAAAATTGCTTCGCATTTCAGACATTATAGTGATATTTATTTCTATAGCGCGCCTATTACCCTCTGACGTGAAGTAAATACCTTATTGGAGTATTACTGCTTTTTCTGGTGCAAATTTGATCAGGTTGATAGAAGCGATATACCAATGTTTCTATAATCCCTCTATATTGATTTTATGAAATAACGACAGAGCTTTTGTTCTATAGTCATCCTGTAAAATTATTATACAATCTCTATGTTAGTTTCTGTTACTTGCTAAGTTCAGTCACAAACCATTTCTGCTGTACTAGTAAAAACACAAACCACTATATGTCTATACTAAAGAGTATAGACACAAACCAGCAGTGTGGAGAAATTGAATACGTTTTTTTCATCGTAATTATATTCTTCCATGGCCGAGCGGTTAGCGTGGTGGACTTTCAGTGCGAGTGGACCATGGTTCGAATCTCACAGAAACCTTGTAATTTTTATAACTTAAATAATATCTAATAAATTCTAAGATTGTATTTCAGATAAAAACTTTCAAATAAAATATCAGCAAATTAATAAAAAAAAATAATAAAATAATAAAAATATAAATAAATAAATATAAATCAATTGTGAAATATTTTTTTTTTTATTTTTCCACCTTCTTCTATAAGACCTCTAAATTGAGTCCAGTAAGTGTTTTTCAGGGCAACTGAATTTAGTCCATAAAGGTCCAATAGGAGCTTAAAAAGTGCGCCCTTTCAATTCTATGGACTATTATATAATGCTTATATGATTGCAAGAGATGATTATGGGAAGCTTCTTTGGATGATTATAGGGGCAAAATTGTTAGTTGGGCAACTAACAAAATTGCTTCGCATTTCAGACATTATAGTGTTTTTTGTTTCTATAGCGCTCCTATTACCCCTTTGACGGAAAGGAAATACCTTATTGGAGCATTACTGATTCCTTAAATATTTTCTGGTACAAATTATATCAGCTTGATAGAAGTGATATACCAATGTTTCTTTAATCTCTCTATATTGCTTTTATGAAATGACGACGGAACTTTCGCTTCTATAGTGCGGGTGGCAATGGTGCAGTGGATGTATTGCTTGACTGCTTACTTAGAGGTGTGGGTTCGAGCCCCATTCTAGGCAGCATTCTTTTCTACAATCTCCCAGCTTAACTGGACGTCACCCGTGAGATTTAATGAGATAATAAACACCTTGATCTCAATCCACTGTGCCAAATCTTTCCTATCCTCCTACTCTTTCTAACTAGTGCCGTGCAATTCTGGTTGCATTTAAAAGACCTAAGGTCTTACAGGCATATACAAAAAAAAAAAAAAAAAAAAAAAAAATAGTCATCCTGTAAAATTATTATACAATCTCTATGTTAGTTTCTGTTACTTGCTATGTACAGCCACAAACTATTTCTGCTGTACTAGTAAAAACACAAACCACTTCTGGTATACTAAAGAGTATAGTCACAAACCAACAGTGTGAAGAAAGTGCATACGTTTTTTTTCATCGTAAATATATTCTTCCATGGCCGAGCGGTTAGCGTGGTGGAGTTTCAGTGCAAGAGGACCATGGTTCGAATCTCAGAGGAACCTTGTAATTTTTATAACTTAAATAATATCTAATAAATTCTAGGATTGAATTTCAGATAAAAACTTTAAAATAACATATCAGAAAATAAATAAAATAAAATAAAAATATAAATAAATATAAATCAACTGTGAAATATTTTTTTTATTTTTCCACCTTCTTCTATAAGACCTCTAAATTGTGTCCAGTAAGTGTTTTTTGGAGCAGCTGAATTTAGTCCAGAAAGGTCCAATAGGAGCTTAAAAAGCCCAACTAACATTTCAGTTTCTATTAGCTTAGAAATATCGATATGCTGCAAGTCTGGATATGTATAAAGCTTCTATAAAGCTTTCATCAAAAATAAATTTCTAATAGAAGTCATGATTTCAATAACTGCTTCTTTAAAGTCGTTTGAAAGCTTGATATAGAAAATTAAACGAGATTAGCGTCTTTGTTTCGGATAGACCTCTGTTAATAACATTAACGAAGAAACATGAAGCTGTCACTTTATAAAGATTGTATAGAGTAATTTAATTGAAGCTCCTGTCACTTTGTCTTTAAAAGTTTTCGGTTACAATTTGCTGGAAGCCTTATCGAATACTTCGCAGAGACTTCTCAGACTTTATTAACGAACCATAATAGAAAATGTCAGTCTATGCTAAAGAGACTCAAATCTGTCAAAGTCATTTTAATGAAGTCATTGATAAATTTTCGTTAATTGAATAAATTGTTTGTGAAATTTTTTTTGCGTGAATATGTCTACTTCGTGGACAAAATATAAAAGTCGGGAAATTATTATAGATCTCTTGCGGTGAGACGTTTCTTAATACTCCAGAGAGCTCGTAACTTTGATCTTCAAAAGAATGCAAATGAAAGACAACGACGTGACGGCAAGAAAGTTCAGATTTAATAAGTCTTTCATCGATAAATCAAATATCTCCAGAGCCAGAAGTTTTAAGTGTGTTTCATTGTTCCTCTGTTTAAAATTTTCTTTTAAATATAAATATTCATTCTGTACTTAGATATGAACCCCACTACCAGCATGAGAGGCGAAACTTTTATGAGGGATAACACACACGAGTTTAATGTTTAATGTTTTCAAGAAAGCGATGACGAAGATGGAAAAATCAAAAGCTTAGACTTAACCTCAGGCAATGGGCGATTGAATATAAAAACAACCACTCAGCTCTTCAGATTTTAATTTAAATAATAAACAAGCGATTTGAAAAAAAAAATCTTGTACATCTTGTTTCTTTGTGTGAATGGGTTACAAATTTGTTATTAACATGGTGGCTCCACTGGGCATGAGCCATGGTTGGATTATGAACATGTTTAAAAAAAAACAATGGAGTCTCAAAAATCCATGTCCGTGCAGTGACATATCCATACAAATCAGTTTGCTGATTGGATTGTGGTTTGGATGTTGGGCATCGTTCATGTCTAGTGGAGCCAGCATGTAGGACTGGAAAATACTGATTAAGTTTTTGCATCTTCCATTTTATATCTAAGATGGCTGAGTGGATAGAGTGATGGACTCTTACGCAGGAGTTCCGTGTTCGATTCCTAGACGGGTAAGAAAAATCTTTGTGTTTTATAATTATTTCCAATTCATTAATTTACAAATAATTGAAACAAGTAATAGTTTCAGGTTTAACAAACATTAAATGCGGTAAAAATCACTCAAAAGAAATTGAAAGTAAAAAGAATTATATTTTTTCCCCCATTTTCCTACAACCTCTGTATGTATTGTCGGCTTCTAATAGCTATTATAAGACTTTCTATTACACTTGCGTGTTTACTTTTATAGAAACATTTCTGAAGCTATCTGTCAAAACCATAATTTCACTAAGATTTCGAATAGCGCTCGTTAAAACTTCTTATGGATCGTATAGAATTTGAAGCTTTTAAGAGATCTGCGTACGGGGCCTCCAAGAAGATTTTCCGAAATCATTTTCGAAGTTCTATAATATTCTCCTTTTTATGCTTAACGAAATTTTACAAATGTCTTAAGGAAATCAGAAAGCCTATTCAGTTAGGCCGAACCGAAGCTGAAATGTTAGTTGGGAGGCCACCCTTTTAATTCTATGGACTATTATATAATGATTATATGATTGCAAGAAATGATTATGGGAAGCTTCTTTGGATGATTATAGGGGCAAAATTGTTAGTTGGGTGACTAGCTGGACAACTGCCCAAGCGTATTCTAAGAAATTCTGATAAATACGACTGTAAGCCTCTATTTATTAGAATCCAATATGCAGGACCCAATTCCACAAGTGAAAATGGTTTTCCGTGTCCACACGCTATTCAAGCCCAAAACAAGAGTGAATAAGCTCAATCTTGTGGAAGAGGAAAGGCGTGTTTTTTATCATCGGGATCTGAATCTGGATAAACTTTTACACGAAATACAAAAATACAATAATGGGAAATTTTCAAAATTGTTTTTGAAACACGTGTTAAAAGTTAACCCAGGTCCCGGGGATAATGAAACACGCCTAAATAAAACACGTATAATGCTAAAGGCCTGGTCAAACAGAACGCGGTCCGGCGATCTTTGTAAAAATTTGACCGTCGCGTTTTCACTTTCCCAGTAAAGTTGACCATCCCGTCGGATCGCTCTCTGTTTGACCAAGTCTTAAGGGATAGTTGTACAAAAAGTGGTTCAAATTTGTATCCGTGGTTCA
The DNA here is from genome assembly GCA_963921185.1 of Dasysyrphus tricinctus. NCBI lineage: Eukaryota > Metazoa > Arthropoda > Insecta > Diptera > Syrphidae > Dasysyrphus > Dasysyrphus tricinctus. The sequence goes on along the minus strand of OY992533.1, from coordinate 58,454,233 downwards.
GCAATTTTATTTCACACACGTAGTTGGCTATTACGAATAACTTATAAAATATTTCTCCAAAAAGTGGAGCTATCCGATTTATGCTTCAGTAATAAGTGTGTTTGGTAACGTGATATTTTTGCAAATGTTCACACTCTGCTGTCAGAACCTTATGAAAATTTGCAAACAAATCAAACCTACCTATGGTCCAAGTGAGTGCCAAGTATTAAACCAAAATATCCAAGTATTGTAACTAGGTGCAGGCTCATCCTAAATATTCGTATTAATTCCCAGTAATTTCAAATTTCCTTTTTTTTGACATTACACGCCATTTAGCACTAGCGGTATAAACAATCTTCATTCTTCTTTTTTTTACAGAACTCAAAAAAATTATCTGCAATAAATACTTCCATCAGACTTGTAAACTACGGAAGGTAGGGTGTTTATCATATAACTCCTCTTAAACTTAAAAATGGGGCTTCTTACAAATCCATCTCTAAATCAAAGAAGCAAATTCGGTCGCAGTTTGATTAAGCACAATAGAAAAATATGTTTCGTGCTTTATATAGCCGGACTGGCCTGGTTCGTCTGTTTGGGTCATCCAGATTTTAATCACTCGACTTATTTATCAGAAAACGCCTTATCGCCAGGTATGTTCGAAAATTATTATGATTCAATTCGTGCTTGAAGAGTATTTTCTTGCATAAGGTTTGGTGTATTCTGAGCTGAAGCCTGATTCCGGACGATTAGCTCAAACCTTTTTGGATGAGTTGAAAAAAGAACGAGAAGATCACCGAGCTAATATGCCCTATGCTTGGATTCAAGCTAAAATGAAGCAAATCGGTTTAGAAACCCATGTCCATAACTTCAAATTGAACTACCCCTTCGGCGGAGGGAAGGTCTTCCAAGGGAAGAATGTCTATGGTATACTTCGTGCACCTCGAATCGGGTCAACTGAAGGAATTGTCTTTTCAGCGCCTTATCGACCACCAAACTCGGTTCACGCTGATATAACTCCTAGTGTACCACTTCTTCTGGCATTCGCAGACTTTGCACGGAGTAAGATTCCTCACATCCAACTTCAAATAAAATATTTATATATCTTTATTTAATATTCACAGAAAAGAACTATTGGGCTAAAGATTTGATATTCCTTGTTACCGAACAAGAACAATTAGGTGTTCACGCATGGCTGGAAGCTTATTACGGAGGAGGTATGGGCGACAAATCCATTTTAAACAGTGGCAACCTTCCTGCCAGAGCTGGAGCTCTCCAAGCAGCTTTGAATCTAGAAATTCAGGACTTCGATGCTGGTATGATTATTTGTAATAAAATATTTCCCGTCATATACCTTTATCTCTCCACAGAGTACATTGACGTAAAGATAGAAGGCCTTAACGGCCAACTACCAAATCTGGATATGTTCAATCTGGTCCAACGTTTGACTGTTCGTGAAGGAATATCATCTGGCTACAAACAGATTCCAAGAAAGAAGCGCAAAGCATCTCAAACTACGGTAAAGGAAAACCTTAAAAACATCCTCGCAATGATTGCAAGTCAGGCAAATGGTGTTCCAACTGGAAACCACGGACTTTTCCATCAACATAGGATTGAATCACTTACCCTAGAAGCTGTAAAGGGAAGTTCTTCAACCAATTCCAACAGTAGGAACATAGCTGCTGCAGTTATTCTACTGAAAACTGTCGAGGGAATTTCGAGGAGTCTAAATAATCTTCTCGAACGATTCCATCAGAGTTACTTCTTTTACATTCTCGTCCAGAACGACAGATTCATCTCGATCGGAGACTTCATGCCCTGTCTGGCTCTTATGGCTGGTCCCTTGTACATCAAAGCATTCCTACTCTGGCTTAGCTTGAATAGCGTTGAAGATGATGGCAACGATTCAGAGAAAAGAACGAAGTCAAAAGAGCAAGAAAGAGAGCTGCCGTACATAAAAGTTTTAATCTTCATGGGAATAGTGGCCCTCCTAGGAATTGTAGCCAACCTGCTACCCCTCAACAAATCTCTGGGAAATTTCTTTGCCGAAAACGATATATCTACGCCGATTGGTGTGACTTTCTTTCTTACGTTTGTCACTGTTCTAGGATTCTTTATGCCCTTTTTCGTTCACTTGGATCCTGTTGGTTTGGAATTACTCCATGTTGGGTCACTTTTAGCTATGGGCTCCGCACTCCTTGTAATTGGCTTGCTCAATTTTGCTCTGGGATTTTTCATAGCTGTGGCAAGTTGTCCCTTAGCTATCATTATCAATACGAAACATGGAAATTCGTCCAAGTTCTTTACTACCATCTATACATTCCTGCTTAATCCTTTGTTTGTTATATATATTCAAGTTTTAATTCTAACCATGTCGACATTCTCCGAACTCTCTCTGGGTAATGTTTGCTTGAAAGCTTTTAATGCATCAATGGACGCCATCACTTATGGATTAGTTGATTCTATAGTAAGATATACATATTTTTGTATTGTAGGATAATTTTCCATTGTTTATTTTAGATTTATGGAAACTGGCTGTTTACAACACTGACAAGTGTTTGTTTTCCTATTTGGATTTTGTTTTGGTCTCTAAACTTAATTTCCGATGATGTGAGTCATTCCAAGACTAAGAAACTCAAAATGAATTAATTCTTTCTTGTATTCATATGGGTTATTTTGTTTTTGTAATTATGTATTTATTTAAAAAAAAAATGAGTATACAAAATAAATAGTCACAATCAAAATTAATTTGTTAACTGCCCACTGAGACGTAAAATTCAACAAACTATCCGCTATCCGCAGAGATTATCATCCGATTAAGTTAAAAAGTACGTTTTTCTTTCTTATTGACGCCTAAAAATAAAAAGCAAACAAATAGTACAGTCAAACTAGACAACAAAAAATGATAATAATTTGTAACATGCTGATCTTTGCATTTTATTGTTTATCAAAATCGTCACAAAGCGTCACAAATAAATTTGTCGTATTACCCCTCCCAGCAGTTCACATTGCATCGCCACAATTTTTTTAATCGATTTTTTTCAATTCATATTGGTCGGAGAGATAAGTAATATATTCGACAAATAGTCAGCTTGCAATGTCGAACAACTTTTGTAATCAGAGATTGGGGACCATTTGGGGGTTTTTGTCTCAAAGAACACAGAATTTGCCGGCCATGGCGAGTTCAGGTTTTTCAAAAAACACTAGGGGCCCAAGGGTGACTCCAGAGCTCAACAAACAAATATTATTCATATCTCAAAAACGTCTATCATAAAACCACTGATCGGAAAAGCCTTGGGCCCAACTATGCAAATTGATTCTAAACGTTCGAATTCGCAAAATCTACCTAATTCTTTAGCAAGCGCTTATAAACGGAAACAAAACAGCGCTAATTGAAGATTCTATAGCAAAAACTCGGAAGCACTAAAATTTGATCCCACTTTCATACATGTAACCACCTATAATAAGCATTGAAAACAACTTTCGAATGGATTCGAAAGTAGAACAAAGTTATATAGTAGGGCCCCTTTTATGGTTGCTTTGGTTAGAAAATGCAATTTCAGGTTGCAAATTAGGAAGATTGAAATGAGCGAGATTTTTAAAATGATATTTTCAATTGCAATCAATCGCAACCTTTTGTGCTATAACTAAATGTTTGTTGAAAGGATATACAGTTGACTCCCTTGAAGTCAAATTTTCAGGGGATATCAAAATGATTTTGAGTAAGAGAGGGTTTTGGGAAAAATACCTACGAGTCAGAGAGAAATATGTTTTTTGATAAAAAGTTTTTATTGACTGCAAAAATAAAAAAAAAAATATGTACATATATAAATAAAAACAAGCTTCTTGACTAACGCATTACCTATCAACCTATCAATGAAATCCATAAAAAGTTAAATTTCATGTTATAATTTATCCAACTTGAGGTAAAAGCTGGAAGCAAAATAGTTTAATACATTTAAGAAAAAATGCAGATCACACCGTTAACTCACCATTATTGTCTGTCATGTAACAAAAATAGGTGAATAGACGGTGAGTATGCGAGTGTATGTGCCTTATATTTATATAAGAAAAATTCAAGCTGCGATAGCGTGAATATTTTGTTCGATTGTTTTTTTTTTTAAGAAAATTTCCAAAATTCGACTTAAAGCAATTTAGGCCAAGAATCGAAGGAATATATTACAGTTAGAGGGAGTATCGACTTAGAAGGATGGTTTTTGTTTTGGAAAGTTGAGGGGAATGCAAAAAACAATGCGAAAAAATTTAGTTAGAGGGAAATTCGAGTTAGATGGAGTTCGTCTTGGAAGGAGTCGACTGTACATACATTTATGAATGTATGGTATTTCGATTCAACTATTTTCGTTTTCTTATATTTTATCTATAACCTACTCTGGCTACAAAAATTATATATGAACGGGGGAAAAAGATCCTATCCTTATGTGAATCACCTTGTATACACAAATTGGAAGTGTTGCCGCTGTTTTTTAATTATTTGTTTTCTATTTTTTTTGCTAAATATTATTTTACTAAATTGCCCCTCCCGTACAAGCGGTTGCAAATATTACCCCACTCTCTTAGGATTTTTTTCTTGTTTATTTCCAACCTATATACTCTGAATTTTTTGACGGATTTAACGCGAATCACCTAGTATGCAAAAACAAAGAAAAATTTAATTAACCCTTCAGCTGGCCATACACGACAGAGCCAACGAGCCAAATGGCCCCGTGCCGATCCAAAATCGAGATTGTGTGGGGTGGATCGGCCACCGATTAGTTTTGATTTTCAGCCAATCTGAAATCCAACCGAGCCAAATGGAATGGCTCGGACGTGTAAGGCCAGCTTTACATCGACTATAGGGGATGAAAATAAAAATCTGAAAAAATGATGACGATGACTTTCTTTTTAACGAACACCCTAATGTACATACATATACCTATGTGCGTCCGCTTCTCATGTAAAGCCTTCTGCACACGAAACTTCTCTACGCCCAATCTTCTGCACACGAAGCGTATTGTCACCGTCGAAAAAAATATACAAAGTCGATTAGGTTTTGAATTTAAGGATAGTTTTATCAAAGATATCAATTAATGTGGACGTGTTTGTTGCAAATATGACAAGTTCAAGTGATGAAAAAGATTTGCGTCTATTATAGGTATGTGCATTTGAAAAAAGGAAGAACCATGGGTGCATCCGTACATCCAAAAAAATACAAACAGAAGGCTATTTGTTGCTGCCAAAAAGTTATCGGAAGACTATTCTAGGTTCCAAACATTTAAAAAAGTCTAAACAAAAATTTTTGAGATTTTTTGTATATTGTGAGTTAAATCACGATTTTTTTCGGATAAATTTGACATTTCACACAAATGTTCCATACAAAAATTTAACCTGTACGACCGGGCGCCCGGTGAAAAATACCGACACTGCTGTACGCCAGGCGCTTTGCTGCTTGTATGCTGTGACGAATATGTGTTGCTTACGCCTCGTGTGCACTTATCCATTGAAACCAATGTGCGCTGCATACAATCTGCACGGAAGCGCAGTGCGCGTCTATGACGAGACGTATCGTGTGCAGATGGCCTAAATGGTGGAAAAGCCAGCAGATTTTGACTCCTTGGTTTTTTCCAAGATCTGCCGTAGTGCGAATATTTGGTCGATGGTGGACTTCCCTGGCCTAAAGCCACACTGATATGGACCTATCAGGTTGTTGACGGCTTCAGGCGTTCACAAAGTAGGGTAGAAAAGACCTTGTAGGCGGTAGTAAGAAGACTGATGCCTCTGTAGTTGGTGCAGTCCAGAGGATCGCATTTCTTGAGGATCGGGCAGACAATGCTGAGGTTCCTCTCATCGGGCATGCTTTCCTCAGACCAAATTTTACAGATGAGCTGGTGCATACTCCTAACCAATTCATCGCCAGACGCTTTGAACAGCTCAGCCGCAAGGCCATCAGCTCCAGCAGCTTTATTGGACTTAAGTTTAGATATAACTATCAGCTATCTTCACTTTGTCGAGATCGGGTGGACGGAATTGTTGGCCTACGTCGTCATCCAGGTTTAATGGTGCAATCTGCAGTTCGTCATCGCCGTCATATAATTTGCAGAAATGATTCTTAAATATCCTCAGCAACGACTGCGATTCTACCACGATGCTCCCCTTGCATCCTTGCAGTCTTCGGTTCGGACCTTGTAACCCTGGGAGGTGCTTTATTTTACTTTATGGTAAATTTTTCGAACTTCATTCCTGCAATGGTATCCCTCTATTTCCTCGATCGTGCGCTTCTCATGATCTTTTCTTTCTAAGAAGCTTGTGTTCCTCACTCTCTTTTGCTCGTAGAGCTCGCAAGCAGCTTTGGTCCTTCTATGCAGCGCCGTTTTGTATGTCTGTTGTTTGGCTGCATGTACTTGCCGGCATTCTTCGTTGAACCAGGCGTTTCGCTGTATTGGTCGTGCGAGGCCCAGCACGTCAGAGGCGGCATCTCTGATGGCTTCCTGGCAATTCTTCCACTGGTTCTCGATACTTGCAGTTGGCGGAATAGGACTATTTAAGGGGGCGCGAGAGACTCGATCGTAAAAGGACCTGGTGATTTCTTGTGACTGTAGCCGTCCGACGTCGAACTTCCTCACAGTATTTCCCTGCTTTCGCTTTGGTCTGGATATCTGTAGCATTACCTTGGCTACAACGAGGTAGTAGTCCGAGTCAACGTTGGCTCCTCGGAACGTTCGGACATCCTTGATACTGGAGGGGTGCATTGCGTCGATCGCAATGTGGTCAATCTGGTTGGCGGTTGATTGACCACGAATTCGCCATGCCACTTGTCGAAATGTGGGAACTGCCTACCAGCTACGTTTCACCCTGCAGTCGATTAGCCTGAGTCCGTTATCGGAGGGGCGTCGTGCGAGCTATATCTTTCGATTTTGCCACCAAAGACGTCTTCTTTTCCTAGCTTGACATTAAAATCACCCAAGACAATTTTAATGTCATAGCTAGGGCATTGCTCATATGTCTTTCCCAGGAGCTCGTAGAACTCATCCTTGGTGTCGTCATCTTTCTCCTCTGTTGGGGCGTGCATATGTTGGCGCATTTAGCCTTGCTGCGAATTGTCGTGAAGCGCTCGTTCACATATTGTTCACTTTTATTGGTAACTTTTACTGGTTATTTTAATTAGTAATTTTTATTGGTTACTTTTATTGGTTACTTTATTGGTTACTTTTATTGTTTGCTTCAACTAGTTTCGAAAAAAATCAAACATGTTGTTTTCAAGATATTAAGTTTTTTAAACAAAAAATTCTTTGAAGATGGTTTTCCACCCGAGGGTAGCCTTTATCAAAAGCAATGTATTGAGTTTTTTTTTAAATAAAAGTTGGGAACCGTTTAATAGAAAAATAAAATTTTGTACAATTGGTAAAAAAATATTATTTCTATATTTTTAATTCTTAAAAAAATGAAAAAAAAAATGAGGGAGATAATCAAAAACCACCATGTACCAAGTTTGAAGAAAATCGACCCAGCCGTTTAGGCTGTAGCCAAACAGACAGACAGACAGGCAGAATAAAGAGACCGACTATTTTCGTCTTCCCTATCATCGTTATGAAAAGTCTGATCAAAATCTCAAACTAAACCACTGACAATGAGACAAACAATTATTATTTTTCCCCTAAATATTAAAACACCTTTTTGTTTCTTTTTTCTTTGGAATTTTTAACCAAGTTTATTTCCATTTTGATTGCAATATTAAAATATAGGTACTTTGGTTCACAGTTCACACAACCATAGTCAATTTATATAGACAAAACGTCTTTATTTACGTTTGAAGGTAGATGTTTGCGCAATGCATATAAATTTCATGCCTCAAAATTCTTGTTATGCTTGATGAAAAATTAATCAAGGCACCGAATGCAGTGCAAAGGGATGTGATGGACTTCGGCGACGTTGATGAGTTTTATACCCTCTCCCTGCTTGTTCATAGCTGCATTCTCTTGGCAAAGAGGCCAACGTCATAGTTTTCACTCTTTTAGACTGTTTTTATTTTTTTTAATTTTTATTTTTCACAGATATAGTTTTTCTATGTTATTTTTTTTTCCTTTGTGGATGTGAATGCACTTTCAGTTTAGTCATCATCCTCTTTGAGTTTGTTATTTTCTTATTTTTTTTTTAATATCTATTTTTTAAAGCTTAAAGCCAGGTCATTAATGGACCACCATTTCTTTTTTTTTAGATTTGCTGTTTCCATCAGACAGACATCCTGTTTTTCCCGATTTTTTTTTTGTTTTGTAGCCGTTCCTTAGATATTTTGTTTCATAGATTTGTTTTTGAATCATTTAAATTAATTGAAGTTGCAAAGGAAAAATAGGAAAGAGCAATTAGGCAGATGTTTGAAAAAAAAATAAAGATCTTACTTTTGGTTTGGTTTTCTTAATCAAAAACAGAAAATTAATGTAGATACTTACCTATACCTACAGCTATTTATATTTTTAATTTCGTGTCTTCCCTAAAGAAGGCTTCGGCTTTTAGTGGTCTGGTTTGAAGGCTTCAAGTATGGATACAAATAGCAGGACGTCAACAACGGTATTAAGGGCAGTGGGGAGATAAAGCAACATGCGGGTATGGGGGTGCCATAAAAATTAGGTAACCCGTTTTTAAGCAATAGAAATAAAAAAACACTTGAGCAACAGCAAGGAGAATCTACGGTTTATAATTTAACAAAATTCACTTCCATGTTTTTGTTTCATTCACTTTTGGCCTTTTTGATTTGTAATCCGGAAGGCCCGATTCGATACTTATGAATGCTTCTGGTTTCGATTTTGAAACCAAATCCATTTTACAACAAAATCATGAGAGAATAACATTAAGTCAATGAAATTATTTTTAAAAATGAGCTTTTAACAAACTGTGTAGGTTAAATATTTTTTGAAGCTATAGTGCGTGAAAGTTACACTTTTGATTTTGTACTGTAAAAGGGATAAATGTCAGTTATTTGTAAATATCTCAACAAATAAATTATTTTTCAAAAAACTTATATAAATTTATATTATTGCTGATAAAAATCTACACAAAAAAGAGTATGACACTCTTTTTCGTAAGAGCAACAGATTTTGAGAAAAACGTGCAAAACGACACGCACGGTAACACAAAACTGTCCCTACAAAACTCCTAATTTCTTTTACATTCCCCTGTGCTGGAATCCTAACCAGTCTTTCCAGTTTCTCTGGATCTACATGTAAACCATTTCGATCCACCATATACCTAAAAACTCCAGCGATAAAAAATTCTTTTTTTTTCTCCACTGACTTTGAGTCTGTAATGATGATGATGTTGCCTAAATAGACGAATACAAATGGCTGGAGGTCAGCACCCAAAACTGTCTCGATAAACCTCTGCCAAGTCGCTGCGCTGGCGAGTTATGAAATCGGAAAGGCATTCTTCGAAATTGATTAGGACCTTTCCCAGGAACCGTAAGGCAGTAAAGAGCTTATAGATTCCCCTCCATAGGAATCTGCCATAACGCTGACTTGATGTCTAGCGAAGACAAGACCCTGCCTAAAATCGAATTTATATAAATGGTAGTGGATAAGCATCCCCACCCGTATTCTTATTAACCTAACTAATGGTATTGGAGTTGACCACGCACTTGTTGATCTCTCAATAACTTCTGCTTCTAGCATTTCATTCAATTCCTTATATACTTAGGTATATGTTCCTACATTGCTTGATAAACCGGATAATACATCCTAAGCTTGTGCTCAACCAAAGTTGTTCACCTTAAGCCTTCAGGCCTCTTCCTAAATGATTCTTGAATAAGATCTTCTAACATTTTAATTTCCCTATTAGTGAATTCCGATCGTTCTGTACTAGAACAAATCGAAACCACCTGTTCCGAAAGATTCTACTCACAGTACGTTAAATCAGGAATCCCTAAAAATAGCACATCTGGTTTTTTGCCAAACGAACGCTGCCAACAGTGTCTATCTTTAAAGAAACACCTACATTTTCGAGAATTTTCTAAGCATCCCTACTTCTTATGGTCCTAGAAGATCCTGAATTTAATAAACCTAAAAATCTAGTACCATAAACACTAACCACTAAAAAGGGTCTCCTATTACTACCGTATGCCTCCAAACTAAAATCTAAGTGAATCTGATCCACCAACTGGTTACCAGCAGGTAATCTCCTCAACGTCTTCGGACGTCCCGCCCTGCTGGCGCAAGTAACCGTTGCTCGTTTCCCGAGTAGCAACGGCGATTTTGATTACTGATACCTAACTCACCACAGCCTAAACAACGCCTAGGAGTGGAGCACCTTTGCAAAATGGCCTGATCAATTCCAATTAAAACATCTAACAGAGGTTCTGGGATTATTCAAAGTTTGAACCTGACGGGCAATTTCGTTGTTCGTTGTAAAAACCGAAATTGATCGAGTCTCTACACCTAAATAAACTAGATCTGGTTCTAGCAAAATCGGATACACAACTTGGTTTCGCCAAACCAAGCTCAGTTGGATAGCAAGGTGTTAAGTTCCTCTGAATCATTGGCAACTTCCTACCTTCCGAAATTGGATCAGTTAATCTACCAAACCAATTACTCATAGTCCTCAGATAGACTCCGCCTTAGCTCATCTAACAAGCAATTATTGTAATTCGGTGGCAAGAACTTCAGCTTTCAACTATCTGACTAGTTTTGGCACGAATAAATTGAAGTCCTAACTGCCCTATTCCAAACCAAAACTTTACCTACAACAGAATCCATTTTTAATTGTGTTTTTTTGTCTGTCAAATCACTAAAAAAATAAGGGAAATTGGTTTCGCTCAGCGTTTCCCTCGATTCGCTCGGTCATTTAACCCTGAGCTAATTGAGCAAGCTCTGAGCTAACTCCGATGGAAAAAAGAAACACACTTTTTATGATCTGATATGTCTGAGCTAAGAACGAAACATAGAATATTTTTTTGACAGTTCCGTGATCTGCCTTGAGTTAAAAAAGAAAAATGCTAACTGATGGACCTGCTCTCCCAAGGTTCAGCTGAACGCTGCTTTTCAACCTCACTCTTCTCTTTCGTTCCCTGTTCAGGTTTTTCTTTATTTTTCTCTTCATTTTCATCTTCATCCTCTTTTCACCCTCCCCTTCCAATTCTGCCAAAGCCATAATCAATTTGTTTTTCAAAGTCTGCCTATTCTTATCCATTGTCTCATTCTCCGGCAGCGACCTATCCATTTTGCCCCACTCAAACTTTGTAAGTATTTTTAAGTATTCCTTTAAAGTTTCCGACTTCAGAAGATTTTCCAAAAGATTCTCTATTTCTATTAGTTTCCTCTCCACCGCCGCCGTCAAGTCCTGTTTGAAGATGAAAGTAATTTCACGGCAAAACTGAGAAGTTTTTGCATAGGAATACTGAGATCTCATTTTTCTGAAAATGCCTAATATATGCTGCATTTTTAGCCAAGGTTACTTTCAAAAAAAGATTCCCATGAAACGATTGTCGGATATCCAAATCACTCCAACAAAACCAAGTAAATTCCTCTGTTTTAGAAAACAGAACCTTCCCAAAAAGGCCACAATGCAAATGCACCAACTCACAAACAACAAAAATAGAGGAGCCCCACGTTGGGCGCCAATTGTTGTGAGATTTTACAATCCGCGTATTAGGTATTAAGATTTTGAAGTTAGGATGGCGGAACAACAATCCGCAAACTAGAGCAATCTTTAGACAATAATTTTACGAAATTATTAGAACCGAATGCGTCACGACGAGAAACTTCAAAGAGATGGAAGATAACAAGAACAATATGTCAAACGGTGGGTGTGCTTACCAAAACTCACAACCGACAGCAAACAAAAAGTGCTGCCGACTTGCAGTGCTAGGGCGGACTTGGCTCGTCCACATTGCCACGGCCAAATAGCCATCCTACTCTGATCTTAGTCCGTAGAGGTATTTTTCCGACACCCTGCTTGTTCGTTGGGGTTTATGCCGTTTTCGAGCCCAGCCACGCATGTGATCTCTTTCATGTTGATTATATGAGCACCAACAGCGGCTCAGTTGACGATTTAAGCCCTTCTCCGTAAAATTCAAATAATGGTCTAAAGAAAAGCGAAAAATTATTTAAAACCACGACTAAAGTTCCCAGGTCAGACCAGCCCAGACTACGAAGTTAGAGGAAAACATTCTGTTAGATGGGATCGCTGTCATTTTCCAACTTAAATGACGAGACATGATCCGATGACCTTCGTGAAATTTTAGCTACTCCAAACCCGTAGACGTCCACGTAGAATTTTTGGGAATAGGGAAACACGTCGCAAATTGATTTTTCTTTAATGTTCAAGACACTTTACGTTGGGCATTACACCATACTAAATTGACGTTGGTGTGATCTTAGTTTAACATATGTCGTTGAAAGTGGGTCGCACTCATTATGTTTTAAACCCCGTATGAACCGTCTGTCGCACACTCGAAGAACTTGTGGACCACCGGTCACACGATAAGAGCATGTCGTTCATGTGACAGGTAGCCACACACAGACATGTATTTTTGGTAAGTGTGGACCACCCGTCACACAGTAAATTTTTAGAGGAAGGTAAGTATTTTTTTTACACTATCAGATCTTTGCCGAAGAGAGCTTAGTACAAGCAACATCTTGCGACCAAAGAATTGCCAATCACAAATTAAGTCCTTATAAGGCTCATCACTTAGTGTAGTGTTAGTAGTTAGTAAGCAACAAACTACTTAAGACATACACTTTACAAAATAAAATAAAAACAATAATTATAAAATAAAAAATACAATGACATTGAAAAAACTAACAATTACAAACATTTAAGAGCGTGGTACACTGGTCTTCAAAGAAGCTTTGAGTCTATCTTACTTATATTAAAATCAAAAAAATTTGAGTTAAAATTCAGAATGTTGCACATGCGGGTAAAAGGCTCATGCATTCCATAATTGGTACGGTGTTGAGATATATGCATTAGTTCTAGACTACGAGTGTTGTGACCTCCCCCACGGTAGTTAAGGCTAGTACAAGATAATAAATCAGGTGCATCAATAACGCCCGTCAAAAGTTGATGAATAAATACAATATCATTATTAATTCTCCTTTGCACCAAAGTTTGAATCTGAAGAAGCTTAATCCGGAGGAAGATTATAAGGATCGGACCACGGTAGTCCTTTCAAGGCGAAACGTATACAATTACGCTGTACTGCTTCTAGTCTATTCTTATGGACATCGTAAAAAGGAGTCCATACCTGTGATGCGTATTCAAGATGAGGGCGAACAAGACTGTTGTAGAGAGCAAGGGTAACATAAGTATCCTGAAAAGGTATGGAATACCTTTCACACACCTTTTTGTAATTTTGTAGACCGCCCGTCATAGAGTAAATGTGGACACACCATCGCACAACTTAACTACGAAGACCTGTATATGTTGCTTTTCCAAAATACTCTTAGAGCAGGACTCTGGCTGATGGATACCAGGTTTCTACTGGACTCTACGAGCATTTTGGAGCCACACCAGAACGGAAGGCTAAAAATGGACAAAGGAAAAGAGAATAGTTTGTTGAAACGTGTTGTGGTAAATTTTACCGCAACAAGGTTTCTCGTGCATTTCTCTAATGGGACCAAAGCCTTAACGCAAATTCTTTGACAAAAATCTTACTGGAGTAGAGTTCTTAACTTCTCTTTTTAAGAAAAGGAAAGGTCGTTAAAGTTTATAATCCAGGAGACCATACACTGCACACCAATCTTAAAATAAGTTGATGACATGATTACACTGCCAAGGGCTTTATGTAAACGGGAAGGACATTGAAAGATTTAGAACGGACACGACTAAGAAAATCAAGAGGATATTGATCTAAAAAATATTATTATTTTCAGGAAGGCATTTATTTGTATACAAACTATTTACAAGAGAAGCAGTAAAATACTTTTTCTACCTACCCCAAGGACACGTAAGATGAAACTAACCTCATTATGGTGACTTTTTCTATTCTATTAACAAAAATCATATCATATTTACTTACAGACATCGAGCACATGGGACCAACTTAACTTATGTTTATCTGCTATTCTTCTCTTTCAAAGACCCAAACGAACTGTTGTTGTAATCTAATAGAACAGATATTATATGAGTTCTATGTATATTCATCAATCTTCATAGCTCCATTTTGTTTTGCTTTGAAAAAAGTAACCTAATGATACAAAAGGTAATATAAATGTTGGCAGCATCATAACTCATAGGCACTCACTCATTCATACCCAGTAAAGTAGTCAAGGTTGACAAATTTCGATGATGTGAATTCTTCTACCATAGAATAGGGGGATCTATTCTTTATGAAACCAACAAGTGTAGGTATAATGTTTATATAGGAGCATTCTTCCAGGTATATGTAAAGGGAAATAGGAAATCGGGATTAGGCATGGAATAAGTTTAAGATAACAATTTGTTTTTGGTTTTTCTATCAAGAGGGCTTTTGAGGATTTCTTGAGATTTGCTAAATTTAATTAATTATCTGCAGAGTTCGAGGGCTTTAAACGAACTTTATTATGCCTAATTTGATTTTATCTCTTATCCTATATTCATTCGGCAGGAATTTCTTTTTTGTATAATAGAATAGCAATTAAAATATTAATGGATGGAGTTTTTTTTTGTTGGGTGCTTTTTATTTCTGAAATTAAATAGCTGTTGGAGAACCAGTGTCTATAGCTACATATAGTGACAGCAGGAATTGAAAGGACTTACATTTTTCTGCCACATCCAAGCGGCTAAGATAAGACGAGACATGAGAGGTACCTTTTTATAGCATGAGATACTTTTGGGGGATTTGGATTTTCTTCCTGGGCAAGAAGTAATTTCTATAAACATTACGTTCCTGATCGGAAACATTCCTACTATATCTCCTCCGTCTTGTGCAAGGACGTCCCGACTATTTACATGTACTTCAGTCGACGTGGTAGATTTTTGGAATCGCGCACCGTTCTATCCTGGATCAGCCCTTGACTGACTAAATAGATAAATGTATTGGGCCCGGGTGGAATAAGGCCCCAAAAATTAATCAATTTCGTGAAAACATAGCTCTTTTGATGTGACCCTGAATCAGCTTTAATCTGTTCTATACAACGGCACCGCCGCCGCCGACCGTTGTATAGAACCTGGTTGAAATAATATCGTGTGTAATCCGACTCTGGTGTGCTGCGTAGTCAAAGACAATGTGTCTTAAGCACCCGAATCTTTCCCATTTGAGATGGGGCAACTTTGAACTAAACTGGGAATCCATAGGCAATTACCGGGCTGATGAGGGTCATGTAGCAAATCACCTTAATTTTGCTATCAAGACGGCTGCTACTAAACAAAAGTTGCGTCAGGAGAAAAACTACCCTATCCCAGATGTCAATGTATTTTACTACCCTTTTACTCGCCAGTGAATGTCCATTTGGTCCTACGATCGCCAGCTTGTCCCAGTTCTATATTTCATACCCCTTGAGGCTCAACGCAAAGGAGTCCCAAACAAAATAGTTTCTGATATCTGAAAGCCGATTTCATCTTACAGTCATCGTAATATCAATGAATATGGCCGAACGCAGCTGCAAAAGAATTTGTATGTCTTCGACGATTGAAGCTGTTATGTACGCAATAAGATCATCGCGACGACACACGCGTCGGAATTCGCAATTTCCTGAGTTAGAATATTATTCAGATTGCTCGCTGGTGTAAATGCTGAATATAATCGGTGAGTCGACCGCTCTCCATTTTTATAAAAAAGGGTTTGGTAGAAGTTATATTGCCACTTTTATAACAACAAACATTGTACCATTTAGTTTGTCACAAAGAATAATAGTAGTGTAAGATATAAAAGCAAAAGCATATACGAAAACGAGTCAGTCAGTGTCTAGCCTAAGAATTGAGAACACAATAAAGTTGTTATATGGTAACGGTTCTGTTTTATTTCTATAGAGTTAACATATCAGAAGTGGGATAGCAAACCCAAAACGCGAGAACAGTTGATATTGTATCGAGGCTCTGTTCTTCATCTCATCTATTTGCAGCGATCGTGATGATTTGCACATCGGAATTTGCATCGATCGTATTGCCTTGCATAACAGAACTTTTTTTTGTATCGTGTTACGTCGATCCACAGAGAAACCCGTTTGTTGGTCCGATAAGCCTACAAAAGAACAATTTTGTTTGCGCTCGCACTTGAACTGGTCTTTCTTTCTATCATCGAAGCAAGCAGATAAAGTTATTTGTATAATGCGCAGGATGCACTGCACTTGTGTGTGAATTTCCATTTACACACAAGACCCAACTTAAAAAGTTATTTCTATTTTTGCTTTAATTTCTTTTTTTATCTGATTAGACAAAAAAGCGTGCGCTGGTCTGCTCTTTAACAGAGGTTCTTGTCACATTCTGTTGCAGAAGCTTTCGAACAGGGTGGAACAATGAGTACTACCACAGAGCAGGAAGCGAAGTATCGAATGCTGACCAGGGACGAGCTCCGTGAGGAACTCAAAAAGCTCGGCATGGAGCAGAGTGGTCATAAAGAAGAGTTGCTTGAGAGATTAGTGCAGGCTAATAAAACTGATAAATCTGGAGAAAAGTGCTTTGTTGGGGCTACTAAGAGTAGTGGTTCAAGTACTGATGCCAGTGGAGTAGCTGAAATCCTAGAATTGCGTACTGAAATGCAAAGGTTAAGGGAAAGGCTTTCAGAGCTCACGAAAGCACGCTTAGTGGCTGATGGTAAGAAGATTAGCGAGGACTGGAGTAGTAAAACCGGTGGAGAAGCTTCGATTCAAGATATAGAAGCGCGAAAGATTGCAGCTTCTCCACCAGCAGGTGGTGGCTGTTCCCGGGCCATGTACAGCGTCCGAGATGTTGCGGATATGGTACCAGGATTTAACCCGAAATCAGTGGCTAGGTTATCATCAAAAACATGGAAGAAAAAGGTAAGCGATATCCAGCGCATTTACGGGTTGGATGAAAAATTAGTTCTTATGGCGGCAACAACAAAGCTTGTAGGTGCAGCCCAAATATGGAGTCGCAGTACAACTCCCGAGTCTTTGGTAGAGTTCTTTACGGGGCTTTGCCAAACTTTTATTAGTGGGGACGATAACATTGACATTCACGACAGACCGCGAGAGCAAAGACAGAGGAACGGTGAAGATGTGGTAGAGTACGTGTTCGAGATGAAAGCAATTGCATGTCGAGGACAAATCCAAGAAAGCACTTTAGTAAGATATATAACCCAGGGTATACGTGATGCCGAGTGTCAAGAAGCGTTCCTTGTGGCGATACCAATGTCTGTCGATGAAATCCTTAAAAGGGTCCGGTAGATAATGGAAGTAAGAACAAAGAGTCGGCGTGGAGTGGAGAGATCTTGGGAAACTGAAGTAGATAGACGGGGAGATGCATGAGTTGGTAGGACCGGTTATGAGGTTAGGTGTTTTCATTGCCAAGCGATACGACATTACAGGAGAAACTGTCCCTTACTACACGTGGAAAGTGGACGTAATATAAATTCCACTCAAGGATCAGCAAGACAGAATCAGTTGCTTATACGGGAGGATAGAAGCGAATATTGAAAGGAAGCAACAGTAAATGGCTATTCAATTATGGCTTTGATCGACCTGGGTAGTGACTGCGTAACGATGCGAAAGTCAGAGGCTATTGCTGGGAACCTTAGTTATTGTCCGTATGAAACCCAACTACGAGGATTTGGTGGTGGAGGATGTGTTACTTTGGGGCGCATATATGCTGAGGTCACAGTCGATCAGTTGAAATCATGGTGTGAGGTTCTAGTTGTTTCGGACGAGGATCAACCGTATTCTTTGATAATAGGACGGAAACTTCTAGACCAACCCCATTTCAAGGTGGAAAAGTTATTTAAAAAATTGTCTATTCTTGACGTAACGCAAGGCACGGCACAGCAAACACTCATGGTCAGAGAGGAGTCCCCTAGAATAGAACAGCTTTTGGTGGAAGATTTGGACGTGGGAGACATTGGGTCATCGAATAGAGAGAGGTTGCAGGAGTTTATTGATATGTACCGCACTTGCTTTGCCGTGAAAACCGAAGAGTTGGGTGAATCAAAATTAGGCCAGTGTGAGATTCATTTATCTACTCCGCTACCAGTATACGTTAAGCCATATAGGATTCCTTTTGCCCGAAGGGCAGTCGTCGACGAGAGGGAACTGCTGAAGTTAGGGGTGCTCCGACCATCGACGTCTGATTATTGCTCGCCAATCGTGCTTACGAAAAAAAAGGACGGAACAGATAGGTTCTGTGTTGATTTTCGGGGGCTTAACAAGGTCACCATAAAGCGCAAGTTCCCCATGCCAGTGATTGATGAAGTACTTACTTCACTCAGTGGGAACGTTTTATTCACCGTATTGGATTTGGCGTCTGGTTACCACCAAATTCGAATGGAAGAACATAGTAAAACATTTACAGCTTTCTCAACAGACAAAGGGTGTTACGAATTTAATCGGATGCCGTTTGGTCTCGTCAATGCCCCGGCTCATTTTCAAGCTTGTATGAACCAGGTTAAATCAGGGCTACTTAAAGGTGATGCGGAGGTCTATCTTGACGATACAATTATTGCCAGTAAGACGGTTGAAGAGGGTCTCGATAAACTTCAAAGATTTCTGCAAGCATTAAGCGAGTTTGGACTAACTATTCGCTAGTGGCAGTTCCTCATACTGATCTTACGAAAGTTAACCAGGAGTTCAAGTGGTCCAAGGAACAAGAGCAGGTATTCATCAAGTTAAAATATTCCTCTTAAAATGTGAATCTTATTCCAAAGGGAGAAGGCAGATTTGGCATTACGGCTAGTGGTATTTTACAGCCGCAAACTTTCCGAAGAAGAAAAAAAGTACCACTCCTACGAACTTGAGGTGTAAGCCATCGTGGATAGTCTAGATCGATTTCGGGTCTATTTGTTAGGAAGAGACTTTAAAGTGGTCACGGATTGTGAAGCAATTATAAGCCAAAAATTATAACCCGAGTGGGTAGATGGTGGCTCAAATTACAGGAGTTTTCATTTGAGACTGTGCATCAACCCGGTAAAAGAGCAGTCTATGTGGATGTATTAAGTATAAAACCAGTGGAAGAAGAAAGGTTTATGGAAGAAGCTTCTTTGTATGTGCTGAACCTACACATCACTGATGACGATTGGCTGGCAACTATGCAATGGCAAGTCGATAAACTGCGAGCAATAATGAAAGAACTAAGTTTGCCTGAATCGTCGAGTCTAAAGAAAAAACTGCTGAAGGAACAAAAACTGAGGGGCATGCGACTTTTTGACTTGTAGGAGGCGATGCTAAATGGGCAGTACCTCATGCGATACCGTGGCGAATCCTAAGACTTTGTCATGACGATATGGGTCACCTAGCTGAGGAAAAGACATTGACCAGAGCACGCTAGACATATTGGTTTCCAAGGATGCGGGCACTCACTCGCGAATATATAAAGGCCTGTGTTGAGTGCGATTACTCAAAAAAATGAGGTGGAATGCTCGAGGGGGAGCTTTATAGCTCTGACCGAGTACCTATACCATTCAATACAATCCACATTGATCATCTTAGGCCATTCACCAGAGGAAAGGGAGGAACCAGGTACGTTGTAGCGATTGTAGACAACTTCACGAAGTATGCGGTATTGCGCGCTGTGAAGACGACAAATACGAAGGCTGTGCTTAATTTAATGACCGATTTTTCTGGGTACTTTGGCGTTCCTAGACGGATTGTCTCCGAAAGTGGAACAGCCTTCACGTCAAGAGTGTTCGAGCTATTTTGTGAAGAAAACGGAATACAGCGGTAAGAACCCCCAGGGCGAATCGCCAAGTGGAACGTTGCAACCGGACCATTCTTGCGGCTTTGAAGTGTGCACACTCTGCAGAACAGGACTGGGCCAGTCATCTGCGGATAATCCAGTGGGGACTGAATACAGCAAGAAATTGTACGACTAAGGCTAGTCCACATGAGTTGCTTTTTTCGTATACGAAACAGTTTCAGAAGAGGAGATGTTGAAGAAGAGACAGCTTGCGTTGCGTAATATAGAGAAGAGCCATCAGGTGGACCAAAAGCGGAGACATGACTTACGTCATCGTAGACCGTTGAAGTACAACGAAGATGATCTAGTTTTAGGGGAGAATGAAGCAGCTGCTACAGGTGAATCGCGTAAATTGGAACCAGCCTACAGAGGACCGTACATCATAGCTCGTGTTTTACCTAACGACCGCTACGTCATCGAAGACATACCGGGTATGCAACGGAACCAGCGTAGATTTAGCAGAGTAATGAGCTCCGACAAAATGAAGCGTTGGTGTGAGTTACCAGCTGATGGAGTTGTAGGCGTTGATGGCGATGATTCCGGTTCTGAAGATGAGGGCAGCGTCAATAGTGGAACCAAAGCTGAAGGTTTGGTTGAAGCAGGGGTTCGTAATCGTGAGGACCCGACCAGAGTTGCGGATGGCCGAATGTAAGGTATAAAGGCAAAAGCATATACGAAAACGAGTCAGTCAGTGTGTAGCCTAAGAATTGATAACACAATAAAGTTGTTATATGGTAACGGTTCTGTTTTATTTCTATACAGTTAACAGTAGCTTATTTATGCCAAGAAGTCTGATCAGCTTAAGATAAAGACCCTCTACCTATACGATATCAAAAGCCATATCCAAATCAACCAGACAGGCGGCATGCACCCGTACAATGTTTATTGCATTTGTTTCATTGGATATCAGAAACAAGCTTAGACGCAATATGAATGGTTGCATGTCCCGCCTTAAGACCAACCTACTTGAACAGATCCCACTTAATAACTTTTTTGAATACCTTGCCGATACTCGGAAGAAGACTTTTATCGACCCGAGATTTGCTGGACTGGAGTTGTCCTTTCCTTTTTTTGGAAGAGAATGTGGATATTCATTATTAGGAGCGTTGTTAAACACTATGGTGCTTCCATTAAAGGTAGATGTCCTAGTATAAAGTTGGATATAACATCGATTCCTGATGGCTTCCTTTTCTTTAATTGAAGATGAGTTGGAGATCCACCTTTGTTATTAACAGGGAACTGGGTTTGTTTCGCTGGGCGATGATGGAGCTTGCCAAATGATCTTCATTGAATCCCATAAAACTAAGGTTCTCTGAACACCATTGCGTTATGTCATTCCGAAAGTGGAAGTGGTGAAGTAAGGCTTTGTTTTCCAGATCGTGGGCTAAGGCAAATGCTTGCATTCAGCTTGTACACCCCATAGCCTCCATCTTCCAACAAGCCGTGGCGGCGCGCGTCTTCTGGATTTACTTCTGCTGTCACAAGTATGTCTCTGTTCAGTTCTCTGTCGCTCTCAGAAGCTTAAGGCACGGGAGCCGTTTTGATTTGTCCTCATAAAGATCTTATTAATTTGCGGAAAAATACTTCGGTCGCCAGAATTCATCTAATTCTTCAAATTCTTCAAATCAATTGAATTTTAAGCCAGCTGGCGCATCAGAAACATGAATGGGCGCGTTCAATGTTTGAATGGATAGCCTATCTAGGATAGCTTTGTATCCATGTATGTGTTTGAACGCAAGTCAGCTTTTGTTGACATTTCTCATAGGATAGCTTTGTATCCTAAAATTTTTAGGATAGCTTGGGATCTTTTTTCTGCCAACAGCTGTTTCTTCATCAGCTGTATTTTAACAAGGGATTACAACAACACAAACCTTTCCAGATCGCTTTAGTTCGGTGTTTGAACGTGGCCAATGTTTACCTTTATCGTGAAATCACAATTTAGCTCTCGAAAAATTTGAGAGGATTTACATTTTAAATTTAATCAGCCTTATTCACATAGAGTAGGTATATTATCTAGAGAACCGACTCAGGGGCTTTGCTCTCTTTCGCCCTACAAGCTGAACGGAGTAAATTGTAGCAACAAGACTGAGCATGTGTTAGTAGGCCAATGCATTTTAAATGGCACCGCACCAACACATAGAATCCTTATGGAAATTTCATTTCATTTCATTTGAGCAATTGCTCAGTTGGTAGGATAGGTCGTTAGATATTCAAAAAAGGAATCCGTTGAATTCAAAATTTGAAAAAGAAAATTATTTCTATTTTAAATTGTTGTTTCTAACTCTTCGTAAGCAAATATTATATAAAATATAGTTTCTTATTGCTTCTACCATAAAAATCCAGTAATTTTTATGAATATTTATGTTGAAAACAAAGAAAATGTTATCAAAAAGTGGAAGCGCACCCTTGAAATTTGTATGCTTAGGTGCCCTTAGCTTCCACCACAATTAGTAAACCAAATTGAGCTAAAAATGGAGGATATATTGACATTTGTTGTTTTTGTGACAGATCAGATGACAATTTGTGAAATGTAAATATTTTGGTAGCGGTTCGCGGTGTTTGAGGCCAATTAATTTTAAAATGTCGGGATTTAAGTAATTTTTTGTCCAAACAACTAGTTTAATTAAGTTCGGAAATTAACCATGCAATTTTACAAAAAATAGTATCGTGAAAAAGATTTGTTACGTCATGCATGGTTAACGTGCGATACCCTTTGGTTAAGTTAAAAACTACCCTAGTAGTATGGTTGGATTTTGTATTCATCAGTGAAAATCCTATAATAATAATAATCCTTATTCAGTTTTAAGAAAAAAAAAGTGAAAATCCTTAAAGGATTATAAAAAGAACTCTCCAAAAAATCTGCTTAATCCAGAAAAAAATTCTGGAATCGTCGCTGCAAGGATTTGCACTCTTGGTTTGTTTTCTTGTAAAAGCAGGAAAGAGTTAAACACCGATGATGATAGAAAAAATAACTCACACTGAATCGTGGTCTGAAGGAATTCAAAGAGAAGACCAACTAATTTAATCAAAAGTATAAGGTCGAGCACCATCCTATCTAATCTTTACAGTCCAACGATATATGACAAGTTCGTGTTGAGTAGGAGGACCACTTTGCCCATTCTCCTTTCATTGCAGTTAATTCCGGTAAGAATATTATTTCCCAGTCAATTTGTTTATATTTTATGTTTTTTTTTCAGCCATGGAATGAATGGGATAATGGCTTCTCTGACTGGGCTGAAATAATGAGAGGGGCAAAAAGTTGTGTCATTGCTGTTGAAACAAGAACTGTCGAAGTGGAAATGCGAGCCGATTTGGCCAATTTAGACTCGGAAGCCAAAGTATTTAAAACAAAACATAAGAGCCGACAGCTAATTTTGGGAGTGGATATATAACCAAAATCTGAGTGAGTGTATATATGTATACTAGTGTTTCAGGTTTTTTTCGCAGCCTTTGGAAGAGGTGGGGGTTAGAAAGAGTTTGTGGAGAATGCAAATAGTAGCACTATTAAATAAAGAGTTCAAATATATAAAAATCATCTCTGTGAGCTTAACCATCCGAAAAAATAATCACAGCCCAGTTGACTTTTTTTAGAATTTCAACAAAATCTGAAAAAAAGGAAATTGGAATGTGATGAGATTTTCAAACGGTTTGACCCACAGCGATGGCTTTATATTTTTAGATTGAGTATTTAATAGTGCTACTAATTGCATCATACATTTTGTATTTTAAAAAAATTTCGAAAAAATCCTAGTACAAAAGAAGTTTACTTTCAGGTTATTCTTGGAAACATTAAGGGAAACTTCTTTTGTCAATGTTTTTTTTAAATTTTGCTTAAAATTTTAAATTAACAATGCAATTAGTAGCACTATTAAATATAGAGTTCAAAAACATATAAATCATATCTGTGAGTTAAACCATTCAGAAAATTCATCACAACCCAATTGGCTTTTTTTCAGAATTTCAATAAAATCTGAAAAAAGGAAATTTGACTGTAATGAGATTTTCAAACGGTTTGGCCCACAGAGATGGTTTTTATATATTTAGATTGTGTATTTAATAGTGCTACTAATTGCATCATACATTTTGGATTTGAGAAAAATTTCGAAAAAATCCTAGTACAAAAGAAGTTTACTTTCAGGTTATTCTTGAAAACCTTAAGGGAAACTTCTTTTGTGAATGTTTTTTTTTTTATTTTGCTTAAAATTTTAAATCAACAATGCAATTAGTAGCACTATTAAATATAGAGTTCAAAAACATATAAATCATATCTGTGAGTTAAACCATTCAGAAAATTCATCACAACCCAATTGGCTTTTTTTCAGAATTTCAATAAAATCTGAAAAAAGGAAATTTGACTGTAATGAGATTTTCAAACGGTTTGGCCCACAGAGATGGTTTTTATATATTTAGATTGTGTATTTAATAGTGCTACTAATTGCATCATACATTTTGGATTTGAAAAAAATTTCGAAAAAATCCTAGTACGAAAGTAGTTTACTTTCAGTTATTCTTGAAATTTTGCTTTTAATTTAAAATTCATATGCAAATAGTAGCACTATTAAATATAGAGTCCTAGGATACTTTGGGAGTTACACCCAAGACCAGATACCATTTTCTTCAAATTCTTACTTAAATGTAGGTACCCTCTGACCAAAAGTCAAAATTTGAACCGCTGGCTCGAATTAAAATTGGTAAACGCCAATTTTAAGAGGATTCGAATACGAGTTTAGAGATGCATTAACTATTGTCCTAGGATAAATACTTTGGGAGTTACACCCAAGAACAAATACCATATTCTTCAAATTCTTACTTAAATGTAGGTACCCTCTGGCCAAAAGTCAAATTTTGAACCGCTAGCTCGATTTGAAATTGGTAAACGCCAATTTCAAGAGGATTCGAATACGAATTTAGGGATGCATCAACTATTGTCCTAGGATAAATACTTTGGGAGTTACACCTAAGAACAAGAAGAACAAGAAAAACACGGCATTTGTTCTTGGGTGTTACTCCCAAAGTATTTATCCTAGGACAATAGTTGATGCATCCCTAAATTCGTATTCGAATCCTCTTGAAATTGGCGTTTACCAATTTCAAATCGAGCTAGCGGTTCAAAATTTGACTTTTGGCCAGAGGGTACCTACATTTAAGTAAGAATTTGAAGAAAATGGTATTTGTTCTTGGGTTTAACTCCCAAAGTATTTACCCTAGGACAATGGTTGATGCATCCCTAAGTTCGTATTCGAATCCTCTTGAAATTGGCGTTTACCAATTTCAAATCGAGCTAGCGGTTCAAAATTTGACTTTTGGCCAGAGGGTACCTACATTTAAGTAATAATTTGAAGAAAATGGTATTTGTTCTTGGGTGTAACTCCCAAAGTATTTACCCTAGGACAATAGTTGATGCATCCCTAAATTCGAATTCGAGTCCTCTTAAAATTGGCTTTTACCAATTTGAACTAGAGTCGGCGGTTCAAAATTTGACTTTTGGTCATAGTGTATGTACTTTTAAGTGAGAATTTGAAAACATTAGCATTTGTTCTTGGGTGTAACTTTCGTAAGAACATTGTTGATACATTGCTAGATCACAGCCCAATTGACTTTTTTTTAGAATTTCAACAAAATCTGAAAAAGGCAATTGGACTGTGATGATTTTTCCAAACGGTTTGACCCACAGAGATGGTTTTATATTTCTAGATTATGTATTGAATAGTGCTACTTATTGTATCATAAGATTTGTATTTGAAAAAAATTTTTAAAAATCCTAAAACAAAAGAAGTCTACTTTCAATAATTTTTGAAAACTTAATTTTGTCATACTTTTTTCAGGGTTATGAACAATCACGAAGAAACTGATAACGTACCAATGGTTAATTTTGCTTCCTATGCTTTCATAAACTATTCACTGCTTGCGAAAATGAGGGCTTTCATGTGCAATGCCAGAATTACACTTAAGTTCACTACAACATAATTCGCAACAAAATGCTGATACAAATACATCAAAGGAGCCCGTTGGTCGTAATGAGTTTCCACCTAACTGGGAAATTGTGATCCAGCTACACATTTGTGCATTGTAAGAAATTTAATAAATTACCTTAAACAAAAATAAGAAAGAATAATTTTAATAATTTATTAGATGCGCCCTCGCTTAACTTATACAGACAGTGGAAATAACGGAGATGCTGCTAACCCCGCTCAAACTGTTAAATTTATTGTTGAAGATCGAGAATTTGTTGGTGTAGGTCGGTTTAAAAAGATCGACCGTAAGAATGTTACCATTGCTGTGTGCAACAAAAGTCTTTTTGGTACCAATTTCCAAGCACCAACTGAGGAAGAATGATAAGATGTTGATCTGGAATTCTTAACCTTTCCTGACGTATCTATGCAATATTTGGTAATTATTGTGCAACAACGTATAATACGCGGAGGAAGTAATTTAATTTAATGACATATTTCTGTCTGCGTTCAAATGACGCATTATTTAATGCAAACATTTTTCTTTAAATACTATTAGTAATTATATAACATTGTTTATTTTAACTGATCAATAAGGAATGTCCTTCTATCATTGTAGTCGATCGATGTAAACAGCATTAAACATAATTAAAGACATTTTTTTACTGCTAAAACAGTAGCTGAAAAAGAGTTTTTTTTGTACGAAGTTGAGAAATTTATGTTATTTTTAAAGCAAATTAGTAGAGAAGTTGCCTGTTTTTGTATGTGTAACATCTATTCGCTCGGCCTAGAAGAAAGCCAATTTCCATGTAACATTCCTTTCTGTTAAAAGATAAAAATCGTAAATTTGAAAATTATGCAATGGTTATTTGAACTTATGTAGTATTTGATTTTTATCTTTTCAAAGGGTGAGGCTGGAAGGCTGAAATTTGCACAGGTGATAGAAATTATTGCATGCAAATTTTGATTACAATCGGTTAGCCGTTAATTTTTGGTGTTCTCTATCATCGTAATGACATATGTTTGACATATGGTGATTTTTTTGTTTCACGAATTCAATACTTCCCCTTCATCAATATCGCAAGTAAAAAAATTATTGTTATCAGCTAAAATTTAATTTTTGTATTTTATTAAAATTTCATAATTAAACACAGATGAAAGCATCCAATAAATAAATTGTAAATTACAATACAAAATTAAAAACAGTCAAAAAATATGACAAGAATATCACGATAATTCAGCAGCGACATATTCACGGCATTTTTTGATGGCAACTTCAAGTCTGGATTTAATTGACAAAGCTCTGACTGTGATCTATAAATAAAGACAAAATAAAAGATGAACAAAATAAACAAACAGACATATTCAGAAAAATGAGATCTCAGAGACCTCAGCAATCTGTCTCATGAACAGGATGCTTTTTAGTTTTAATTTAAACGCCCTTCGTGGTCCGCAAACCATTTTTTAATTTAAATAAATATTTAAAAAAAAGTCTTGAAGAACAAGTATCAAAACCTTCATATGAAATTCATATAAGTTGTAGATGTAAGCCGCTTGCATTTGAAAACCACTAGCTACAATTGAATAATTTAAATGCTAGTAAGTCTTAATTTAGACGCCCTACGTGGATTTGAAACCAGTTTTTGGTTTAAACAAATATTAAAAAAATAAGTGTTGAAGAACAACTATCAAAACCTTCATAAGGAGGTTCATATGAAATTCATATAGGTTGTAGATGTAAAACGCTTGCATTTGAAAACCACTACCTGTAATTCAAAAATTTAAGTGCTACTAAGTCTTAATTCAGACGCCCTAAGTGGTTCTCAAACCAGTTTTTAATTTAACCAATTATTTAAAAAAAAAGTCTCGAAGAACACCTATCAAAACCTTCACAGGGAAGTTATATGAAATTCATATAACTTGAAAACGAGAAATGCTGGCATTTGAAAACTACTAACTATTTTTCAATAATTTAAATGCTAATAAGTCTTAATTAAGATGCCCTACGTGGTTCTCAAACCAGTTTTTAATTTAATCAATTATTTTTAAAAAAAAGTCTCGAAGAACACCTATCAAAACCTTCACAGGGAAGTTATATGAAATTCATATAACTTGAAAAGGAGAAATGCTGGCATTTGAAAACCACTAACTATTTTTCAATAATTTAAATGCTAATAAGTCTTAATTAAGATGCCCTACGTGGTTCTCAAACCAGTTTTTAATTTAACCAATTATTTAAAAAAAAAGTCTCGAAGAACACCTATCAAAACCTTCACAGGGAAGTTATATGAAATTCATATAACTTGAAAAGGAGAAATGCTGGCATTTGAAAACCACTAACTATTTTTCAATAATTTAAATGCTAATAAGTCTTAATTAAGATGCCCTACGTGGTTCTCAAACCAGTTTTTAGTTTAATCAATTATTTAAAAAAAAAGTCTCGAAGAACACCTATCAAAACCTTCACAGGGAAGTTATATGAAATTCATATAACTTGAAAAGGAGAAATGCTGGCATTTGAAAACCACTAACTATTTTTCAATAATTTAAATGCTAATAAGTCTTAATTAAGATGCCCTACGTGGTTCTCAAACCAGTTTTTAATTTAATCAATTATTTTTAAAAAAAGTCTCGAAGAACACCTATCAAAACCTTCACAGGGAAGTTATATGAAATTCATATAACTTGAAAAGGAGAAATGCTGGCATTTGAAAACCACTAACTATTTTTCAATAATTTAAATGCTAATAAGTCTTAATTAAGATGCCCTACGTGGTTCTCAAACCAGTTTTTAATTTAACCAATTATTTAAAAAAAAAGTCTCGAAGAACACCTATCAAAACCTTCACAGGGAAGTTATATGAAATTCATATAACTTGAAAAGGAGAAATGCTGGCATTTGAAAACCACTAACTATTTTTCAATAATTTAAATAAAGTTTCCATTTAAAACAGAGATAAGAAAATAGAAAATTTCAACTTACCCTTTTCGGCAGGAACATATTCTCATCTGCGAAACTCTGATCGATTTGTATGGTATTCTGTTCTATGATGTTCTTTTTTATTTACTTAAAGTCCGGTAGCTTCAATGGGCCTCAGTTCGCGACCATTCGATTTATCACTCGAGACAATACGATTACGAAGCCCTTTTGGGACAAAAGATATAATTTGGATAATGAATCCAACCATCCGTGCACACTTATTTTGGATCTCACTACTATTCTCAGCTCATAGTTTTCGAGA
Source organism: Dasysyrphus tricinctus (assembly GCA_963921185.1). Classification (NCBI taxonomy): domain Eukaryota; kingdom Metazoa; phylum Arthropoda; class Insecta; order Diptera; family Syrphidae; genus Dasysyrphus; species Dasysyrphus tricinctus. Next base: position 58,425,258 of record OY992533.1, on the reverse strand, counting down.
ATTTTCGGGTGGGTTTGATTCTGCAGCAGGTGGTGGTGTTTGATGGGGAAAGATAATATTTTGTGTACTTTGATCACTTGTAAATGGTGGAGCATTTATGGCTTTTGTTTATATTCAAATCCAAAAGCCATCAAGAAACACATCAAAGATCAAATGAGTTAAAAAAGTCGACTGATGGGTCGACTTTGGGCACTTGAAATCAAAGTTTTTTGATATTTTTCAACACAATTAATTAACTATAACTATTATTTAATGAATTGATTATGAAATTTATTCCAAATGCTGTTTTTTGGTTAAATTTGTTTACAGAATGCAACATTAAAAAATTATAACTTCCCCACACCACAAATGACAACCGAGAACTGTCATTTTGACTTTTAATAATAATAAAAAAATAAACGTCACCTTTTTGAGCTAATGAACATAACTGACGCCATTTTGAATTTGTATCCATAATCAGGGTTGGCCGAACTGTCACTTTTTTGAAATAACTACATTTTTGTTACGTCTGCTACGTAGTTTATGTAGTTAAATGTATTTAATGTAGTTATTGAAACAAATTGTAGCAGACGTAATCTGAAACGTCAAACGATCTGTCAGTAAGGTTGTCAACTGTCATTTGTCTGTTTGAAAATTGAATTTTGAGCCCAAATGATCAATTATTAATTTTAATACGCAAGATGAAAACGAAAGCAATGTTGAAACGGTTTTGATGATCTTAAAAACAGTTAAATTAAGGCGACACAACTACTTCATCTTGGTTTTTTGTGGAAAATTCAAGTTATGATAACCAATGTATAGTGTACATTCAATTCACGATTTTAAATATTTTTGAATCATGTCTCATGTGTCATGTAATAAGATTGTGCAAAAGTACTTTTTTTAAATAACTCTTCTATACTAGATATTTAAACAAGCTTTTAATCTGGTAAATTGAACAAAAAGGTGTTAAATTTTGTTTCGACTTTTTTAAAGAAGTTTGTACACTATTTTCTATTTTTTTCGGCTAAAATACGTACATAGGTAGTAGACGTAACAAATTGTAGTAAATTAGACGTGTAGTTTATTCAATTAACTACGCGTAGTTAATAATGTAGAAAATGTAGTGTAGTTAATTCGGCCAACCCTGTCCATAATTCACACGTATTCACGGACAGGGAAATTAAGAGAGTTTTCTCTTAAATGTGCTCAGATAAAATTTGCGGGTGTTTTAGGCAAGGGGGGTACCGGTCGGTTCTCTAGATAATATACCTACTCTATGCTTATTCATTAGAATGCGCTAAACAGATGAATAGTTATGCACTGCATAAGGATTTATGTAGCCACTATGTAAAGTTACATAAATCCTTATTCATAAAAAATTTCCCCATCCATTTTAGTTATGCAACGCTTGTGTCAAATAAAGTACCACAAAGAGGAAATCTATTACAATTTACTTCAACTTCACAAGAACAAACATCAGCTGTTTGTGAAAAATCAATAAAAGAAAAATGCTTCCAGTTCGGTCTTTTCAATTTCTGTGTCTATATTATAATTTTGTAGTTTTCTTGTGTCATTACTCATTTTTAGCAAAAATAAATAAAAGTTTCGATAAAAACTCATAGCAATTCCATTCCATTTACTCTCAGTGAATTTTTATTAAAAAAAAAAACAACCCCCAGTTTTCCTGCTGCGCTGCCGCCACCGACCGGTTGGATTGTAACGGGTGATTTTTTAAGAGGTTTAGAACTTAAAAAAAAAAAAAACACAAAAAATTCGAAAAAATGAATGAAATATTTATTTGAATCGATAGTTTGAACCTTGCAATTTAATGTTTAAAGATAATTTCATGCAAATGTTGACCGCGGCTGCGTCTCAGGTAGCCCATCCGCTGAGTCCAATTTTGGCATACTCTTTCACACATATCGGCCGGTATCTCACGAATGAATGCATGGATGTTGGCTTCCAGTGCGTCAATCGAAGCGGGCTTGTCCCTATAGACATTAGCCTTGACATACCCCCACAAAAAATAATCTAATGGTGTCAAATCGCACGATCTAGGCGGCCAAAAATGAGCCTCATCGCTGAACACAATTTTTCGATAAAAAAGCGGATCCTCGGCCAGCTTTCCAAGAGCCCATTCACCAAAAATTCGGCGTTGTGGTAGGTCGGCTGGCTTTAGTTCTTGCACCAGCTGTATCTTAAAAGGCTTTACGCCCAAATCCTTCCGCAAAATTTTCCACGTAGTGCTGTAACAAAGGCCTAACTGCTGGGAACGGCGCCGAATCGACATTTCGCGGTCTTCTGTCACACTAGCTGATACGGCCGCAATATTTTCTTCACTACGCACAGTACGTAAACGTGTTGGTGGTTTAATGTCCAACAAAGTAAATTTGGTGCGAAATTTGGTCACAATCTTCCGAATAGACTGCTCAGAAGGTCGGGAATGCCGACCATAAAATGGAAGCAGCGCGCGATGAACATTTCGAACCGAGCACGAATTTTGATAGTAAAATTCAATAATTTGCAAGCGTTGTTCATTTGTAAGACGATCCATGGTTAAATTGCAAACCAAACTGAAGCTGTTTGACAGTGACACAAGGTACTAAATACACGTCAGCTGTCAAAACCAGTGTTGCCAAAACCAAACCAGCTAAAAAATCACCCTTTATTTAGTTTCTCTATTTTTGTTTTTCTATTCTATTTTCATTGTGTTATTTATTGTTTATACGCATTTACATAATATGTGCATAAATAAAAGAAAATTAGTTTTTTCGAGAAAATAATCTGTTTTGTTGTTTTATTTCATTATTTCTTTGCTCACATTTTTCATTGGGAAGAATATCTCACTTTTGTGTGTGTTAGTGACATTTTGATACTAAGGGTGGTATTCACCGACGGCTCATAACTTATGAGGCTCATAAACCTATTCACCAAGCAATAATAGTGAATATTTATGAGCACTCATAAGACTTATGAGTGGTCCTGACCACTCATAAAGTTATGAGCGCTCTCTCCGAAAACTAATTCGAAAACCTTCGAAGTAACCCTTCAAGAAAATTCACTGACTCATTTTGTCGGTACTTTTTGGATCCTTTCAAAAATGAGTCTCGCACGCAACACATATTAGGGGTATTCACGATCCGATGTAACTGGGTCTTGTATCATTGCAAAAGTGTAAAAGTGTAACACTTTCTTGCACTACAACAACAAAATATACTGAATGTCAAATTCTTACACTTTAACACTTTTGCTATACTCTAACCCTATTGTAAAAGAAAAATACACCATAGTAAAGTTTGCGCTTGTGTATTTGATAGCTCGCCAAATGTCATTCTTTTTGTCAGCTGATATTTATTTGTGAAATTTTGTGAGTTTGCTACAGTGTAACTATAGATAAAAGAAGTGAGTTCACGATCGATTGTAAAAATATAAAATTTTACAATTTTACTAGGCTTGTTGCACCAGATCGTGAATACCCCTATTGTAATTGCTTTTGTCTTCAGGAATTTTATTTATTGTTTCAATTTTTAAGTTCTTTTTGTAATTCACGCGGTGAAGATAATTCTTTTGTCCGTTTGCTGTTAAAATTTGATAAAAATAGGATAATAATAATAATAATAATAATAATAATAATAATAATAATAATAAGGTGTATCTGCTCCGAATAGAAAATTACAGAAAAGTACAGGATTGTGTGTTCCATGAGTAAAAACCTTACCCAAACTGTTCTTCATTCTGTCACTATGTGTTCCATGATGTTTTTCAGAACAGTTAAGGTAGAACTATAATGCTCGGAGGGGCACTTAAGAGGTCGGAAGAAAACAAGCGAATACACGGAAAGCATATGACGCGGCTATAATTGCGGAGTGGAACGTTTCGTCAAGTTTCGTTCATCTTTGGTTACGGAAGTGATCACTTAAGTGGCGTTAGGAAATAACGCCCAAGGAAAAAGCGCCCAAATCGATTTGGAAATAACGCCCAAAAAAACACTGAACAAATTGTTGTTGTAATTTTTTTTCTCATTTTGGGTGATATTTCCTAATTTTGCTTTCTTTCATAAAATGAAACAATGCCCAAATTGATAAATTAAAATAGCAAAATGGGAAATAAAGCCCAAAATAGGAAACAATGCCAAAAACAACTGCAATATAAGGAAATATCGCCCAAATGCAATCGGGGCGATTCTTTAAATGCAAAAGAAACTTTGCATACATTCAACCTCGCACCTAACCCAAATCCTATAACGAGCGCAAGCAGGGGGGTTGCAGGGGGGCAGCATGCCCCCCCATACATACCTCACTGTTTATTCGTGAATTTGTATCTACATTTCACAAGCCTAATAAATCCTCTCCTTTATTTGGTTTGTGAAAATTAAAAATTTTCGAATAAACAGTGGGTGAAATGTAGATACAAATTCACGAATAAACAGTGAGGTGGGGGGGCATGCTGCCCCCCTGCAACCCCCCTGCTTGGGCTCGTTATAGGATTTGGGGTGGGTGCGAGGTTGGGTGTATGCCAAGTTTTTTTTGCATTTATATCCAACAATAATTGTAGCTGTATCATTTTGAGATCTTAAACAAATTTTACTACCATCACAAAAATTTCTAAAAACTTTGCCAATTCATTGAAATTAAGTTTGGAAATACCACCCAAAATTGAGGAAATATCGCCAAAATTCTACAAAAACAATTTACAAACAAAATATTTGGGCGATATTTCCATTTTATTTTTTGGGTTCAAAGTTGTTTTGGGCAATATTTCCAATTTCTTCTTTGCTTTTGGGTGATACAAATTTTTTTGGGCGATGTTTCCAAATCGATTTGGGCACTATTTCCTTGGGCGTTATTTCCTAACGCCCACTTAAGTAAAACTGACATTTGGTGAAATAGGAAGGCCAAAAAGAGAAAGATGATAGTTACATTATGGGTGTGTTCCCCTTTTCTCGGTACGGAAAGCTACTTTTTGTTGGTTTTTGACATTAGCTTCAGTGCCCTTCCGACTATTATAGTTCTACCTTTAAGAACAATATTTCGTGCACTTACCTTTGTGGTGGAGAAAATGAGTGAGAAATGTCGAAGTACCAGTACCAGTTGATTTGTTTGTCTGGGATTATAATAAGCTAAAATTTATCTCAGAAAAATTTTTTGCTTAAATCTGACAGTTTTGACAGTTTTCACACATTTATACTGTTCTGGGGCCCAATTCGGCAAGGGTGACAGATTTTCTATGTACACATTCTATTCACACCCAAAACAAATGTAAATAAATTTGATTGATTGTGCATGCGTTATCTGTCAAAAACTTAAAACTCACTCTTGCCGAATCGCAAAAATCGATGTATACACGAATTTCCGTGCACACAGAAAAAACTCACTCTTGGGGAATTGGACCCCTGATGTAGTTTTTCTTCATTTAACACCGCTAATATAAACCAACATTTGACGTCTATCTCCCAGTCCATTTATGATCCGCAAACGTAGTAGACAATGTACGAACGAAATAATTAGCGAAACTAAAAGGAAAAGTAAGAACATTTCCCTATATAAAACAAACTAAAACGTGCAATGCTCTTCACCCCGAGACAAAACTAAGAAAATAAGTGAAAATAAATTAAAATCACTGTAGTCACAAAGAATTTATTTATGTGCATGCAACACTCATTTTTTCAAGGATCCAAGAAGTAACGACAAAGTGCGGTCATTTTAGAAAACAGTTTGATTTCACAGTTTGGTGGTACCTGGGGAAGAGAGAGTTGCTCTCACTTTCGAACTTCGAAAAAGAGCTATGAGTGGTTGGTGAATAGCACAAATATTATTTGAGTTAGGAGCCTCATAAACTTAAGAGCCGTTTATGAGTGCTCAGTGAATACCGCCCTAAAATATCCTTATGTTGCCACTATTCAACCTCCAAACTCGTTTAGCTTATAATGAGTCTATGTAACGTTGCATAAGTTTTATGAATAAGGTTTTTGCGTTCAGATGCATTATAACGAGTACATAGCACTATGCACAAGCTATGATGCGTTTATGAATAAGGCTGAATATATCCGATGCACATTGGTTTTGTACAGTACACATATCACAATTGGAGGGAAAAACCAAGCCTAGTGTGTGTAGTGTGGCTAAGGAAATTATCTTTGCACTGCACCTAACAGTAGCTACGCTTGAAGTTAGACTCAAGGTTGAACTGACTGGAGTTGATAAGGATGCGAGTGTTACGTTGGAATTGTTTCAACGGAGGAATTCTGTTGGCTAAGACCACATTGTTTGGCTCAATTATTTCTGTTATGGATCTCGCACAATAAATTTGGTGACGCAACAGGACGAAGAGAACCAAGGCCTAGTGACTAACAATTACTCTAGGAGGATTTGTCAGTTCCTCGCAAGAGGAAGTACCTGGGAAAAAAACATTTTTGTTTTTATGTGGTAGCGGCTGTGAATAGAACCCAGAGCTTTGGCATGACAGTCCAATGCACTAACCATTATGCCACGAGGTACTACCCATCAGATTTTCTAGATGCAAGCGCTACTCATGGATAATGGCAGTGATATTATCTTTACGACAAGAGACAGCACTGGGTTTTGGATGCATTAAATTACACGCGGATGATGGCCTTGCGGCTGACGCTGAACTATTCAAAGCGGCTGGCGATGAATTGGTTAGCTCATCACCTCACCATCAAAATATGCTCATGCCCGAAGAATGTAATCTCAGCATTGTCCCGATCCTCAAGAAAAGCGATCATCTGGACTGCACGAACTTCGGAGGTATAAGTCTTCTTAATATTGCCTACAAGATCTTCTCTGCTGCACTTTGTGAACGCCTGAAGCCATTCGGCAACAACCTGATAGGTCCATATCAGTGTGGCTTTAGGCCAGGGAAGTCCACCATTGACAAGATATTCACACTACGGCAGATCTTGGAAAAAACCCAGGAGTTTCAAATCAATACCCACGACCTTTTCATCGATTTTAAGGCCACGTATGACAGCATCTATAGAGACGATCTACATAGAACAATGTCTAGTTTTGGCATCCCTCCCAAACTCGTCCTTTTGTGCAGGATGACGATGAAAAATGCACGCTGCTCCTTCAAGGTCGGCAAAGACCCCACCGATAACTTTGATGTCAAAAAAAAAAAGGTTTAAGGCAAGCCGACACGCTGTCATGCGACTTCTTCAACATCGTTCTTGAAAGTATAGTGTAGAACTCTCACGTCAACACCAGAGGCACAATCTTTCAAAAGTCCGTCCAATTACTCGCTAATGCTGACGGCATTGACAAAATCTGACGAACAAAGCGAGATGTCAGTGGTGCTTTCGTGAGTATTGAGAAGGAAGCCAAGAAGATGGGGTTAACGGTGAATGAAAGCGAAACGAAATATATTCTGTCAACAAGAAAGGACAACCAACTTCGAAGTCTCAGACAGAACGTTACTATAGACAGCTATTATTTTGAGGTGGTCAGAGACTTTGTCTACCTAGGATCCACTATAAACTCAGCGAATGATACCAGTGCTGAGATCAAGCGAAGGATTACTCTTGCCAATCGCTGTTTCTTTGGGCTAAGAAGGCGATTGAGAAGCAAAGCCGTTTCTCGAGCAACTAAACTGTCTCTGTATAAGACGCTTATCATCGCAGTCTTGATGTTTGGTGCAGAGGCATGGACACTGTTTACGGTGGATGAAAACGCGTTAGACTGTTTTCAGAGGAAAATTCTTCGCGTGATTTTTGCTCCCGTCTGCATAGATAGGGAATGGAGAAGAAGATACAACAACGAACTAAACGGACTGTACAGCGACACCGAACTAACCACAAAAAAGAAAAGCCAACGACTGAGACTGATGGCTGGGTCACCTAGAGCAAATGGACACCAATGCTCCGGCCCAAAATGTCTTTAAATCAAACCCCGTGGGACAGCGCAGTAGAGGTGGACAGCGTAAAAAGTGGCGCACGCAAGTGGAAGAGGACCTCAAACAACTTGGCGTGCGAAACTGGAGACAGCTAGCTAGAAACCGAGCAGGCTGGAAGAAGCTTGTTGGTTGAGGCCCTGGTCCACCCTTGACTGCAGCGCCCCCTTAAGTAAGTAAGTAAATAAGAGATATGCCATCATCACCAGGGCCCCTATTGCTAAACGAAAGCCATATTGTCGGTCATTAAGATGCTTCCGTTCTTCTGAGATATTTAGTTGTCAAACTATTTAAACAAAATAGTTGTCAAAAGAAAAATTAACAACACCATATGCATTTATAATGAAAAAACTAATTCCTGACCCTGGCACTTCAATTAGTCGGTTTACTAAGTCCAGCAATATACTACATAGCTTGCTTGTACAAAAATAAAAAAGGCACAATTAGCTCATCTCCTACTTTGGTGGTCAAAATTTAAATTTAATTTGAAATTTCTTGCACCAAATTTAAACTTTATGAATTTATTTCTATATTGTTAAATAACGATACCAATCGTTCTATTCAGTTACCTGCTTGTAACCAATTATAAACTAAGGAAGGAGATGAATGTATTATAGGTATATAAGCCTACATCCTCTTGGGTATATATATATGTATATATCAACCGCCCTTTAAATTTATACCCTCAGAGTCTGTTGTTTATATGTATTTATGGTATATGCCCCCACTTTTAGCTGGCGGTAACTCCGCCGGCCGGCCGTCGGATAGTAGAAAGGATACAAATTGCATTTTGGCTCTAATGTATTGGCGCCTTTTTTTTTGCTGCTGCTGCTGTTGTTGTTTCTTTACTGATGCCAGGTTATTGCGTTCTTCACCCCTCATTGGCATCTAATCCACATTGACGTATAACTAATATTAAAAGCATTTTAAAGCCCTGAGTTTAATTTTGCTGCAATGTCATCGACAACCTCTCACTCTATCTATTCCTCTATGAAAACAAAACTAACCAACGAACTACTGCAGTAGGTATAGTACATCGACCATCAACATATATAAACCTACTATGTATTGCACTAAAACTTCTCTTTTTGTCCACTGAAATGGACCGTAATGCGCGGGTGTCGCCAACCAACATGGTTATCATGGACGACAGCAGCTGAGCAGCACCGTCATCTGAATGATAAATTTCCTAAGGATATGCATGTGTTCAAAAATACGCGCTTATTTTACTGCAATATATGTACAGTATATATATGTACATATGCATATATGCATGGGTAAGTTGTTTTTTGTTGTGTTTGTTGTGTATACAGAGCTGTGGAGAATGTGTTAACATACAAACGTCTTATCACATTTCGAATCAAATGCATAAACAGTTTTTTTTCTGTACAGACTAAGTAACCAGACTAAGTTATACTGTAAACAATAATTATTAATTATTGCTATTTCAGTATAATATCAAAAATATCACTTCACTAAATCCAAAGTTAACTTATCAAATTTGGTGGGTTTTCCAGATTTAAAATAAAAGAAAAACATTACCATTAGTTAACTCGAGCTTAATCACGGAAATCGGATTATCGCAATTAAGACTAGTCTTCTTTCCTTTCAATCAGAATAGGAGGGGAGTAGTTTAAAAGTGTCACTTTTAGTGCGAGAGCATCCGAGTCTCGTGGTTAAACCTGAGTTAACTCCAAAAACGTATTTTTCAGTCAATTTAAATCCTAAGGGCTAGTTGTAGAAACGTAGTTCAAATTCGTGATCCTTTGTTCAGCAATTAAAACTCGCTGATTTCGGCGGATTCACTGAAGTTCAACGATGGTTCAAGGCTCAAGTATGTTATAGTAGCCAAATAAATGCTTGAACCATCGTTGAACTTCAATTATTTAATTAAAAAACTGGCCCTTATAACCTATTTAATTCATTTATTAACAAAATGATGCTCTGTTCTCTTCCCTGTCTCTTAACACTCAAATCGAAGATCCAATAAGTAGAACTCAGGGTATACATATACATATGTAATGTAAGCTTTTTGAGCGAACCTCGGATTGAGACAGACATGTACAACTAGTAAGATTTGAATCGTGTAGCTAGTTTTATAAGACATTCATATATATTGTCTTTTCAAGAGAACAACAGGGGAACCAATTCCGCAAGCGTGATAGTTTTCCGTGTACATATCCAGCTCACGCCCAAAATATATTTGACTGATTGTGTAAACTCACTCTTACGGAATTTTTAATATCGATGTATACACGAGTTTTTGTGTTAACGCAGAGAAAGCTCGCGCTTGCGGAAATGGGTCCCAGTATTGAGCAAGATTTTTTTTTCAAAACAAACATATGTATCGGTGGTAAACATAGGGTTCCTAGTACTTCAACTGCGCAGCGGTACGAAAACGCAAAACATTGCTCAAATATTAACCGAAATCTCGCAAATTGAAAACTCGTATTTACAGAATTCCGCTTTTCAGTATCTCGTAATTACAAAATTCCTTTTTTAACACTTCCACTATTTCAAAATCTCGCAAAACATTGCAAATATCAAATGAAATTTCGATTTTAACAATTTCGTATTTACATGTCGCATCCAAAAATCTATATCAACTTAAATCTCGCAATTACAAAATCCCACTTTTCATAATCAGTCAGTCTCGCAAATTTAGTAGCAACAAATGCATTTTTTTAATCCAAATCTTGGAAGTGAAGATATCGAAATGCGAGATGTTGATTGAAAAAATTTATTTTTTTCAATGAAACTAAATTGCGCGAGATTTCTATCTTTGGCTACTGAAATAAGGACTATTCATGCCGAATACAAAATCCGCAAAATTAAATTCTTGGGGGGGGGGGGGGGATTGACTCGATCCGCAGTCTATTCAAATCCCCGGTAGAAACTAATTAGTAAATATGACGGAAGAACTAAATTGTCGATTCTTCAAGCTACCTCATCATTTCCGAACTTTCTTATCGATGCTGTTCATCGTCACTGGTGCGTTCTTTTTCCAAAAATAGTTACCTTACTAAGTAAGTAAGTAAGTAAGTAAGTAAGTAAGTAACATATTCATTTTATTATAATTGTTCATTTTTACAGGTTTAAAATTTTATGAATTAAAAGCTATGGCTTAGCCGTCAGCCTGGTTAGCAAGCAATAAAATATGATAATGAACATTAATTTTAAATATATAAACTTACAAATCATACATATTCTGATATTAACAAGATTCTATACTTTAATATGGCTTTTAAAAAGTTGCTTAACATCTTCCAGTTGCACTCGTTTAGAATTTGAAGTGTTTCCTGCATGGTCAATGTATTTTTTCCGAAAACAGATAATCTGTGTGCTTTAAATATTGGACATACATATACTTATAAAGAATGTATCTTCTTTTGATTTTAAATTGCATAACGTGCAAAACTGATCGAAGCTTCCGTTGTAAGGTCTACCATTTAAGTTGATATGATAAGCTCACTTCTTGCTTTGAAAATGAGAGAGATTTCCTCGTAGCTTAGTGCATCGTGAAAGTAATTTCTATGGTTAAGGTTGTAGTTGAGTTGAGAGTATATAATTCTGCTTTCAGATTCACGCGCCTTGTCGATAAATGTTTCACGTATATAGTCCTCATTCTTCTGTATAATACGGTAGAGCTGCTCCTTCAGACTGTTTAAGTTGTTCAAATCTATACATAGTGTTTCTCCACAAGCGTTACCAATATTTTGCCATTTAGCGACCCACCAATCCTTATTTCTCAATTCATATAAAAGCATTTTTTTCGTTAGTCTAGAATCTTGGTAGCTACATGTTTTCACTATAAAGTCAGCTTGTGCCTTAAGTGTACTGGTTAGGAGTTTGGGTATTCCTGTTTCTATGTAGATTGCGTAATTCGGTGTATTTTGGGGTAAATTGAAAAGCTTTTTCAGAAAGTTCCTTTGGAATTTTTCAATTACTTCATACTCATCAGCACCCCAAACCTGTGAGCCATAGCAAAGGGTCGATTTCACAACCGAATCAAATATCTTATATTTGGCAGATAACATTATTCTTTTGTTTGAAAATACATTTTTCCACGAGAGATTTAGCAGGCTTTGTGATGTGTTGGCTTTTTCCATTAGGTGTTTGTTGAAATTTAAGGTTGAGTTTAGTTTGACTCCTAAATATATAATTTCTTTACTTATTTCCAAAAGGTTTCCATTAAAGTACCATCTATTCCTATTTTGACTTTGGGCGGAGCGTGAGAAGATTATCACTTTTGATTTGGCTGTGTTAATGGTTAGCCCCCATCTATCGCAGTATGTTTCCAACCGATTAATCATCAACTGCAGGTTTTTTGGCGATTCAGACAGTAGAACAAGGTCATCAGCATAGAGTAATGCTACATTTCCACCTGACGCTAATCTGAGATTTAATAAGATTTACCTCAAATCTCCTTCAAATCTCGGAGATTTACCATACAAATTTATTTCGTTAATCTTGAAGATTAGAAATTAATCTTGTTAAATCTTCCTAGGACAAATAGTTTTACAAATCGAACTAACCTTTTCTTAAAAGGTGCTGAACGATTCATTCGAGACTCGCATTCAGTTCTTCATTGTTTCACACGAATCAAACATTCTGTCTCATTCGCACTTCATAAGAAAAATTGGAACGCCATTTGCATTTTTGAAGGTGCTGTCAAATTTAATCTTTTTTAAATCTTTTTGTGCGGTGGAAACACCAAAAAGATTTATTAAATCTAATCTGAGATAAACCTTTGGTGGAAACATAGCATAAGACGCTTACGCTAGAATTAGCAATTCTTATTCCACCGGGCATTTCTTCTACTATGTCGTTTATAAACAGTGAAAACAGCATAGCACTGAGTGGACAACCTTGTTTTACTCCAGTACATGTTTCAAACCAATCCGAAAACATCGTACCATCCCAGACTGCTGCCTTCGTTTCAGTGTACATTTCTTTGATTACTTGTATAAATCTCGAGGATATACCCAGCTGCGAAAGTTTATGGAAGAGCGCACTTCTGCTTACTAAGTCAAAAGCGGCCTTAAAATCTACAAAGAACGAATAAACTTTCTTATTCCTTGCATGAAAAGCTTTAATGATTGATGAAAGTGTGAAAATCTGGTCTATTGTAGAGAAATTTTTCCTAAAACCGGCTTGGAGATCTGAAAGAATGTTTTTTCTTTCTGCCCATTTTCCCAGTCTCTCCACAAGTATACCGCAGATAATTTTCTGCAGTATCCAAAGCTCCCTTTTTGTGAATTGGGAAAATTACGGACTTTTTGAAAGAGGATGGGATGTCAGCATTCGAAAAGATTTTATTGAACAGCGATTTCATCTGATTAATAAATGTGGGCGTTGCATTTCTGTAGAATTCGAAACGAATTCCATCCTCTCTTGGTGCCTTTCCATTTTTCGCTTTCTTCATAACAGCTTCTATTTCCGCTACTTCTATCTCACAGTCTAGAGTTTCGTCGAGTTACCTTACTATTGCATATTGCATGCGTTTTAGTTCCAGTAATCGGTTATTTGCTTTTGATGAAGTTCAGAAAAAAAGAAAAATAAACGGCATTTTACTACAATGCAAAACTTTAAGATTTTATGCTATAATAGGCGCGTTTTTTATCATCGGGATCTGGATTAACTTTTACACGTAAGACAAAAACAAATTAATGAGAAATTTTGCAAATTGTTTTTGTAACACGTGTCAAAAGTTAATCCAGATCTAGATCCCGATGATAAAAGAACACGCCTAATAATGCAAATTAAGTTTTTTTTCGTTCGTTGCTAAATGAAATTATTACTTTACTGTTACCATTGCCGAAATCGGTCTAAATGTTTACATTGAACAATCTTTTCAGTGAGATATTTGTCCTTGTTCTCTTCATAGATTATTTTTGTTTATTACTGTCCTCCTCACTTCATACAGATTTACTCACACTATTAAACAAATGACACTTAACTCTAAACGCAAACGAGAAACTAGAAAAAGTGTGAAAGAGAACGAAAATATACTATTTTTACTCCTTACTCCAATGAACAAAAGATCATCATTGGAAAAATCGTGCAATGTAACTACCAACTAAATAGATAAGTACATAGTAGTTAGAAAAATAGAAAGATCCGATCAATCAACCGTTCACAAGATTCGGTCGTGTGTGGGGTGGATCGGCCATCGATCCATTTGGATTTTCAGCCAATCCTGAGATCCAACCGAGCCAAATGGATCGGATGGCTCGGTCGTGTATGGCCAGCTTAATGTTATTTTCGATTAGATTTTCGGGCTCCTTTTTGAATACAATTGAAAATGAAAACATCGTTTTGTGAAATTCACACACACATTACCGAATGGCGCCATTTAACAAAATGGCTTCTTAGCTTAGAGCATTTACTACTTTTGACAATCCAAACGAAAAACTGGTGCTTGTGTTCAAAATGTGTTTAAACATAAGGCTTGCAACAAAATCACCTGGGTACATCCGGATGGTCAAACTGAAAACCAAATTGACCACATCATATGCAGCGATGGAGGAAGTCAATGTGCGATGTTCGAAGCATTAGACATGCCGACATGGGAAGCGACTACCATTTGGTTCTCATGAGTCTCAAGCTACGAACTGCAGCTGTACAACGAGAATCACAGAGTGCAGCAAGGAATTCGAAGTTCAATACAAATGCTTTAAGTGATCCCAACATATGTTGTAATTATGTCACCAACCTTAACGACAGAGCTTCGTCATTAAACGGAATTCAACATTCAACAATTGATGAGATGTTGGGTGATATAAAAAATGTTTTTATGGAGGCTGGATCCGAAACTGTACCGAAACAGACAAGAGTTAGAGAATCTTGGATATCCCAAGACACCTATAAATAAAATCAAGCTTCGCAAATCGTTGAAGATGCAAATAAATGCCGAGGCAGATGCTCAACGAAAGGCTGAATTGCGAAGAGAGTATCGCCTAGCACATAAGATGGTCTATCTGTGTGTGAGACGTGACAGGAGGGTGAGGTTAGACGGTCTCGCAGAAAAATGCGGAAAATGCTACAGAAGAAGAGATATGAGGAGATTGTACCAAATATCCAAGGAAGTTGTCGTAAAAAAAGCAACACCAATCATCCTGTAGTGGATGGTACACTTTTGGTATAAATCGAGGATCAGCTACGAAGGTGGAAGGATCACTTTTGTGCCTTGCTTAATGAGGATTCCGTTGAGCAGTGGGGAACTGCCCCAGCTTAACGAGATGCGTAGATCATATAGGGGTATTGACATCGAAAAACCTACAGTACCGGAAATCCAATCTTCGATATCTCTTCTAAAAAATAACAAAGCAACTGGACTTGACGGAGTACCAGCTGAATTCCTGAAAGCTGACACCATCAGAACGGCTAGTATTCTACACCCGTTGATATAAGCTGTGTGGGAAAACGAAATCTATCCCCCCGACTGGAAGGATGGTGTGATTGTTAAGTTGCCAAAGAAAGGTGACCTTGAGAATTGCAACAAGTGGCGAGGTATTACAGTTTTGTCCGTTTTTCCAAAGCTAATGGCAACTATTATTCTGGAGCGGATAAAGGTTAGAATCGAGTCTACACTCAAGAGGCATCAAGCTGGTCTCCGCAGTAGGCGGTCATGTGTCGACCACATCAACACTCTGCGTATCGTTCTTGAGCAGTCTGCGGAGTTTCAATCACCGCTTTACCTCATGTTCGTGGATGTTGAGAAGGCCTTTGACCGAATCAACCGTGAATGTATATGGAGATCACTTCTTGAGATCACTTCTTGGTAGAGGAATTCCCCCAAAAATTGTTGCCATTATAAGAGAGCCCTACAACAACGCAAGATGTTTTGTTTTACACAATAGGCAGCTATCCGGCTCTTTCAAAGTGCGGCAGGGTGTGAGACAGGCGGATGTTCTATCGCCAATTCTCTTTCTACTGGAAAAAGGAGAGTCGAGTGGTCTTTAAATAAATAGCAAAAAGTGAAAAATAATGCTCACATACCGCTCCACACATCAGCGTATTTTTATACAGGATACACCAGTTGAAGAGGTTGAACAATTTAACTACCTTGGAAGTATTGTTTCAGCAAATGGTGATACTGATCAAAGTAGAATAAATAAAGCTCGCACAGCCTTCGGTTTTCTGTTCGAAATTTGGAAATCCAGTCAAATCTCTCTATTTTTCCCCTCCATTTTGATATTCAGAACTTCAAAACTAATGTGCATCGGTATCTCCTTTCTAATCCTTCCCTATTTTCCTAACGCTCGCACTGTGTTAAATCATTTTAAGGGTAGTCACAACCCCTTTAGTGCGCGTATATTATAAAAAAAAAAAAAAAATTAAGGTGCATTAACTTGCAAATTTAAATTGACTGAAAAACACGTTTCACGAACTAACTCGGGTTTAACGTTTAACCCTAAAAACCAGGATGATCTCGCACTGAACAACTGCGCCTTGGTTATTTAAATATTTATTCATACAATTTTTTCTGAACACCACTGTATGTGTATATGCTATGCTAAAACTACATACCGTTAAAGTGTGGTGCATACTGTTTTTTGGGTGACAGGAATAATTTAGAGTTGTGACTGTGAGTTAAGTTAGCATCCACCACCATAGCCTGTAATAGTTAGCCACAACGCTATCCAGTGCATTGGCACTACTTGCCTTGGTGAACGGTGGTGTTTGGTCTATGATGCTGGCATACTATGAGAGTGAGGGTTGTAGACTTGTGGGGTTTGAGTTGGAAAAGGACTTCATAAATAGATTGTACAAATAAATTAATTTCACTTTGACTCGGATGCTTTCTATCCCAATTTTCTCTCACTCCATGTCAATATTTTTCTATTTTTATCAGTTTTTGTTTCTATTTTTTTAAGATTAATTTTTCAATTTATGTATGTGTTTGTTTTTTAAGCTAAGTTCAGTTGGCAGAGAAAAAATTGGGCCTTTCTTAATGCATCAGAATTGAATGAGTGCTTTTTTTTAGTGAACTTTTCCTTTTTGTGTAGTAAATATTTTTGCATCTACGAGAAAATTTATTCAAAAAATCAAGAGCTGAAAAATATTTCATCAGCTGTTCTTTCAAGTAGAATACATTTTTAGGCCGGTCAACGGAAGATATTTAAACTCAATAAATTGCACCCTCTGGGTTATTATTAAATGTTGTAGGAAAGACCCCCAAAGTGGATAAAACAAATTAATTTATGTAAGAAAGTACAATGACCTTACACCAACAAGTTCTCAAAATCTGTATAAGAATATCAAGGAAAATTCATACGATTGTCTCTCAAATTATAAATCCATTTAAATACCTACTCCATTTTTTTCTGAAGAAAATTATATAATATAGTACGTTTGTACCTATAACACATTTATAGCCTTGTATATCTTCTTCTTTTTTTTCTAAGAAGGTAAGTTAGTGCACTTAAGAAAAATGTTCAATATGCAAATGCATCTTGAATATCATTGAGAAGTAGATACAATGAAATTCCTGGAAACCCCTTTACCAGCACAACCCATTGAGAAAATAGTATTATGTATTTTTTTTAAACGTTATAAACACTTTACTTCAATGGAGATCTTATGATGGATGTAAGATGGAGGAATTACAAAAAAAAAAAAAAAAAAATACAAATTCACTTTCCGAAAGCCCAGTAATAATGCACACATACATATAATAATATTCATATTATTATCCCAAATAGGATTGCACACGGAACTTTTACTTTAATACCCCCTCATTATGTGTATTTTACTAAATAGAAAAACATAGGTACCTTATAAACATTTGGCAAAGTACCTGATATGGTTGCAAGGACTTGCTGCTTGGGCTGATTGTTATCTAGGCAGAGCTTCCAAACTTGAAAATAGATTACTTACAAAATCAATTTCATGTGGTAAACGTTGAGAGTAAATAAGCAGAAGCACATCATAAATTACTGGAGAGTGCTAGGACGCCACTACGGCCCTAGGTTCAATGAACAGAAAATCCATATGCACACCTCAATTTATAATATAAACCCTCCCACTATACTTAAATGGGACACCGCTCCATATAACTGGTACGGCAAAATATCTTGGTCTGATTATAAACTCAACTGGAAAGAAAACACAAAGGAAAGAGAAAAGAAAGCATCAATAGCATTCGATACTTGCAGTAGAATCTTCGGTAAAAGATGGGTTCCAAGCCCTTAAACCATTCAGTGGATATACACAGCCATAATAAGGCCAATCCTGACTTACGCATGTTTGGTTTGGTGGCCAACCCTGGATAAGGCAACCAATCTTAGAACCATGACTAAAATTCAAAGACTAGCATGCATCGGCACAACCAGTGCCATGAGAATTTCACCAACTGCAGACCTAGAAACATTCCTCTCACTTGCCCCACGAAAGAGATGGCGACCAAAAGTGCTATGCGACTTCAACAATGCAATAATTGGAGAAAGAGCCTTTAGGGCCATTTTACACATAGCCGGCTAACCGGTCGTTGAGTTAAAGATCTTATGGAAGCTTTCACACGTGCCGGAACCGGTTAGCCGGCAGCTGGCAGAAGAAATGCTGCCGGCTTCGCTCACTGCAATTGCCGGCTGCCGGGACCGGTTAACCGGTTCTCAAATCAGCAGTGGATACAGAATATCAAATTGCGCTTTCACACATGCCAGGTAGCCGGCTAGCCGATTTTTAGTTGTTGTGTGCTGTTGAGCGAATAAGTTCGGTTTCGTTGTGCTCTCGTGCTCTGCATAGCATTGTATTACTAATTGATTTTAAAATTTGAAGTTATTTATTTCGAAATGAATGTTGATATCGATCAACTGATTGGTTTGGTTGAGGCAAGGCCCGTGATTTGGGATAAGACATTGAACGAGTACAAAGACCGCAATGCAACCAGAAATGCTTGGTAGGCTTTATGATTATGGTACAACGTTGTACAACATAATTTTAGAAGGGAGGTAGGGCAATTAACGTGCGTTTTTTGTTTTTTTAAAGTATGAATATTTTTATTAACTTTTGGATTTAGAATACCGCAAATCGAATTGAGTGAGGACTTATTTACCCTTTTAGTACACAAAAGTTTGCCCCTCCTCAATGATTTTTTTACAAAATGTAGAATGTCGTGTCGGTTTTATTTTAAGACTTTAATCTCGAAGATCCAATCAGTAAAACGGGAGTTATGATTTTTTAAAGCCAATCATATCAAATTCTTTCGATCCAGATAACGGGTCTTCCACACTGGTGGATGGTCGTAGGCAATGGTCCAAGCTGGTTATTCCAATACAAGTTTTTCGATCAATTTAAAATTCAGATTGTGGCACTTCTATAGCACGTAGGATTATAAAAGAGGTATCTAAATAACGGTAATTTGATTGATATGTGAAATAATAAAAACTAAATTAATCCATGCATGGACTGCAGAGATATGAGTTCTTATGTGAAAGCGCTCAAATATTGCCGTTAAAACCGTTCAACGGTGCTCTGGGATTCTAATTTTTTGTATCTATATTTAAATTCATAATTTCTATCATCTATCAAAATTTCTGTTTTTTAACCCTACCCCTTAAAAAGATATAAATCAAATACTACCCAAATTCAAACAAAAATACAAAATTCACATTATACTGCCGGCTGCCGGGTGTGTGTGAAAGCATACTCATTTGTTGAGAAACCGGGTAACCGATACCGGCTAACCGGCTGCCGGGCATGTGTGGGCCTTACGGTCATAGAACTATCATGAGATATACCGACATAAGCATTCAGACAGACTACACATTACCGCACATTGATTTTAATCCGGTAGCCCTAACAGATATTCCCACAAGGACACTCTGGACGGAAAACCGGGTCATAAAAAATAATCATGTTTCGGTCTTCATGGACGGCTCCAAAACTAACGAAGGGATAGGGTCAGGCATCTTTTCAGTTAACCCACCCTTAGACAGAAAAATAAAGCTTCCAGATTTCTGCAGTGTCTTCCAAGTGGAAGTACTCGCAGTTTGTGAGGCTGCAAAGAGCCTTTACACGTGTGAATTAGTTAACAAAAATATTGACATTTTTATTGATAGCCAGGCGGCAGTCAAAGCCATTACATTACTTCAGTTGTGACCAAGTCAAAACTGGTTGTTCGTTGAAATTACTCAGCGAATCAAATACAGTCACCCTTCGATGGGTCCCAGGACATCGTCACATATACGGGAACGAAATGGCAGATGAATTGGCCAAAACCGGGTCATCTCTTGATCCGAGTCTAACCAACTGCTCTGTTCTTATGCCACTAGAGCAAGAAAAAAGAAGAATTTGCCAGAATTTCCTCAAAGTTTCCAACGACAGATGGTCAACAATTGATACCTGTCGTATTTCGAGGGACTTATGGCCGGATACTTCAAAGAAAAAAACTGAGTATTTACTCAAGCTAAGCAGGCCTCAACTATCCCTATTGGTTGGAATCTTAACAGGTCACAACACAATGGGAACCCACTTAAGCAGAATGGGCATCGGCTCATCTGACTTATGTAGAGGGTGTCAGGATGAAGAGGCAGAGGAGGGCTCAATTCACTACCTCTGTGAATGCCCCAGCCTAGCCAGAACAAGAAAGACGGAGAATTATTTTTCGACGAACTGGGCGAGGACTCGTGTTTGCCACTAAGAAACATCCTTAAATTCGCTCAGAACTCAGGATGGTCCTAAACTTCCAATAATCCATTTTCTTCCCCCTCCTTATACCTACCTTACCTACGCTCAGGGGAGCACAATGGATCCATTGAGATCCGAGTGAAGTGATGCGACCTTCTCGTATCATCACCCCATTTAACCTAACCTAACCTAACACCTCCATGTGGTACAGAGTGGGTAAAGAAAACGTGCAGGGGATTTGAATGGATGCCGGGATAAGCAGACAACGCAGCGACGCTGGTCAGGGCACAAACTTGTACTTGGGATGGTTAAAAGCCCTCAGAAGGTGGAAGAGCTGCAGGTGACGGTCAACGGCATGATAATCTATCTTGAAAGGCCAACGTCAGCATCAAGTAGCGTCTGTAACCCATATTGAGCAGCAAATAATAATTCAGAGCTACGCCCCCACAAATGAAGCGACCGAGGAAGATAAAATCGCTTTTTACACTCACCTTAACTCAGTTTAAAAAGGTGTTCCAAAAGCCGACATCATAATAGTCATGGGAGATCTCAATGCCCAAGTCGGATCAGACAACTACGGTCTGGAACGCGTGATGGTAAAAATGGCTTGGGGTCACGGAATGAAAATGATGATTTGTTGGTCGATTTTTGTAACGCTAATCGTCTTGTACTGGGTGGGACTGTGTTTAAACACAAGACTTGCAACAAAATCGCCTGGGTACATCTGGATGGTCAAACTGAAAACCAAATTGACCATATCATGATTCAGCAGCGATGGAGGAAGTCAATGTGCGATGTTCGAGGTATTAAAAATGTCGACATGGGAAGCAACTACCATTTGGTTCTCATGAGTCTCAAGCTACGAACTACAGCTTTACAACGACAATCACAGGGTGCAGCAAGAAGTTCGAAGTTCAATACGAATGCTTTAAGTGATCCCAACCTAAGCTATATAGCTTCGTTATTAAACGGAATTCAAAATTGTACAATTGATAAGATGTGGGGTGATATAAAAAGTGTTTTTATGGAGGCTGGATCCGAAACTGTACCCAAGCGGATGAGAGTTAGAGACTCTTGAATGCCCCAAGACACCTGGGATAAAATCGAGGTTCGCAAATTGTTGAAAATGCGAATAAATACCGAAGCAGATGTTCAACGAAAGGCTGAATTGGGAAGCGAGTATCGCCTTGCACATAAGACGGTCTATCGCTTAGTGAGACGTGACAGGAGGGTGAGATTACATGGACTCGAAGATAATGCGGAAAACGCTGCAAGAAGAGATATCCGGGAGTTGTACCAAATATCCAAAGATATTATTGGGAAAAAAAGCAACACCAATCATTCTGTAATGGATGTAGATGGCACACTTTTGGTATCAATTGAGGGTCAGCTATTCAGATAGAAGGACCATTTTTGTGCCCTGCTGAATGAGGATTCCGTTGAGCAGAGTACTGAAGTGCCCCACCTTAACGAGATGCACATGTCCCATAGGGGTATTGACAGTGATACCCCTTCTGTATCGGAAATTCAAACATGAATAAATCTCCTCAAAAACAACAAGGCAGCTGGACTTGGCGGGATACCAGCTGAATTCCTGAAAGCCGTTGCCGTAACAAAGGTTAGTATTCTTCATTCGTTGATACATATCATTTGAGAAAATGAAATCTATCCCAAGGACTGGAAGGATGGTGTGATTGTTAAGCTGCCCAAGAAATGTGATCTTAAAAATCCTGACCGGACCGATTTGTCCGTTTTCCAAATATTAATGGCAGCCATCGTTCACGAGCGGATAAAGGATAATATCGAGTCTACACTCAAGATGCATCAAGCTGGCTTCCGCAGTAGTCGATCACTTGTCGACCATATCAACACCCTGCGTATCGTCCTTGAACAGTCGATGGAGTTTCAATCACCGTTTTGCCTCATGTTCACGAATTTTGAGAAGGCCTTCGATCGAGTCAACCGAGATTGTATATGGAGATCGTTGCTTGGTAAAAGAATTACCCCAATAATTGTTGCCATTATTAGGAGTCCTACACCAATACAAGGTGTTTGTAGTGCAACAGGGTGTGTGAGGCAAGGAGATGCTCTATCGCCAATTCTCTTCCTGCTGGCGATGGACGACGTATTGACGGCCAGTGCTGGTACAGCTGAGCGACAGGGCATTCAATGGAGACCGTTCATGCCGATGACATATATCTACTGCCAAAAAACATCAGTGGATTGAACGAGATGTGCCAAACACTGCACGTGAAGGGAGAGTCGATTCTTAGACAGACAGCAAAAAGACAAAAATAATCCTCACAGGTCGCTCCAAAAACCAGCGTATTATTCTACAAAAGACGCCAATGGTAGAAGTCGAACAGTTAACTGCCTCGGAAGTATTGTTTCTGCAAATGGCGGTACGGATCTGGATGTTAAAAGTAGAATTAATAAGGCTCATGCTGCCTTCGGAAATCCAGTCAAATCTCCTTACGTACTAAGTTGAGATTCTTCGAATCCAATGTCGAATCCGTGCGTGTGTAACCTGGAAAGTTGAGGAAATTGCAGGCTTTTGTCAATCACTGTCGACATCATATTCTAAAAATTCGCTGGCCACAAATTATATCAAAGTCAAGAGGTGTTGGACGTTGACATAAGAAAGCGTTAATGGCAATGTATTCGTCACACACTGAGGAAACCAAGCGATGAAATTTGCAAATTGCAAAGCAATCTTTTCAATGGAATCCTCAGGGTGCACGGCGGTTGGAAAACCAAAAATAACATGGAGATCAACTACCGGCTTAGCAGAAGCAGAAACCCAGAGAAAGACATGGCCACAGTTAAAATACCATGCTGTAGACCATGACGGATGGAGACGTTTTGTTGACGCCCTATGCCCCAGCAGGAGTTACAGGACACTAGCCCATTTTAAACTTCTTATGCTTCATTTTGCGTGAGAATGTTTTACTGGCAGACTATAGGATAATTTCCTAGAAAATGAAAAACACACGTTTTTTGTCTCACTGAGGTGTAAAGAAACAGTACACTCGAGATTTTCTGGGAATGCAAGTACAGAGAAAAACTATATGTGCTACCTTCGAGAGCCGTTTAACGATTTATTTCAATCCTCTTTCCAAAGAAAGTCCTCAGATAAGTCAGAACCTTTACTATCTAAAAGTTACTGAAGCGATTATTTCCACTCATCTCTGTTTCCCTTACTATACTCGTATGTATTCCCATTTGCTTCTTCCAAGAAAAATTACCTTATGTGTCTATTTTTGGTCTTAAACTTAAATTGAACAAAAAAGGACACTTTCACCATCTTTTTAAAGGACAAATATTTGCATGACTTCCCTCTCATTGCTGTGTCTTTTTTTTTATACTAAAATTCCAAGAAACAATATACCATTCAGATTTTTAATAAATCCATAACTTACCTTTATAGAAGCCAGTACCTACATATATTTATGACAATTTGAAAATGTGGGAAAAAAGTTCTCTGACTGTCACTCATAAATACATCAAATCTAAGCTTTATCATTTGGGTTGAAATGAGAGGATGGCGAAGGAGGAAGGTTGCATCTTTCTGTGTTTTTTTTTTTGTTATTTTTTTATTTTTTCTGCTCAACCATTTCAAATATAATAGTGGATTTTAAGGACTTTTTAATTCCGATAAAAGGGTTCGTCGACATGCAGCCCAGTTACCCATAAAAAGGACAAAAGCAGTTTACCATCCTATAACCATAGTATTATTATCAGTTTTCTCTTTATGTAGTGTATAGCAGAATAATATTAGGGCGGAATATACCATCACCATATTATACAGAAAAGGAACAGAAAAGGACTACTAGTATATACAAGGACTCTATGCAAGGATGGATGTGTCTTCCTGACACGGTAAATTAACATAATGGATTTTTGTTTGATGGAACTAGATTGTTGGGCTGGTCTGGCTGTACATCACAACACCATGTCGCGCGAATATAACAAAAGACACAAAAATAAAATAAAAACACTTAAGTAGCTTAAAGTCTAAGGAACACTTCTTTTTTTTTATTAAATCAAATTTAAAACAACATCACAAGGATGTGCGACCGTGATGATGACGAGGATGCTACGATGTTGATGATAATGGTTAGGTGGCGTATACTCACTATTTTGCCATCACGAAGGTTGCTCCGTCAAAATTCCTTTATATACAGATTTTATTTTGAGCCTAGAGTCAAATTTGTATATACATAAATGTGTATACAAATATATAAACAAAATAATATGCAAGTAAAATTTTGTGTAAACTAATTGTGGAATTTCATTAATTAGTCTTAATTTAATATTCATGGCCGAATTATAAATATTCATTTTAGTTAAACAGTTGAAAATTTATAATTTAAATTAAAATAACTAATTTTCGGCTTAAAATACCTTTGGTTCTATGGCAGCCTGCCTATAGTTAAAAAAGGGAGTTTTTTTTTTCTAGGAGGACAAATTTATATTATGATTATTATTATTATTTTTCGGGTATTTTATTCTATCGATGATAGATGATGAGGAAATAGTTGTCGTTGTTGTTGTTTATCTGGTTTATTTGCTCTAAAGTGCTTTTATATGGATATATTTGCTTATTAAATTGATTAACAACTTTGGAAAATATGTTTGGGATTATACCAACCGCAAATGGTCGGTTTATTTTCAACCTTTTACTTCGTTGAACTTTGATTATGGTACTTAATATAATTATGTCATTTCAGACAAACCCTTAAGTAGTTCATTAAGTTGATTGAGCGAGGGTTGATTAAGTTTTAAATTCAAGAGATATTTTGAGTATTTTTCGTTTAAGGTCTTTTGGAGTATCCAACCCATTCCATGTATTTTTTCAAATTATTATAATTATGGAACAAAAATAAGGGACAATAAAGAAAATATATACAAATATATATGTTGCAGTTCAAACGTAGAAAAGGAATCAAACGCATGGATTTACATTTTTTGAAGGTTCCACAAGCAAAGAAAAGCGATAATGAGCTTTATAAAATCACCTCAGTATAATTGAAACAATATATCAGTTTGAGACACATAATCTGTAGTTTAGTGGACGATGAAAAACTTCAAACAATTGATTAAAGTGAAAGATCAGTTGCTAATTAATCAATAAATAAATAAATAGGACCATATTCAAGATTGACCATCTTTGGATTTTTTATACCAGGAAGGAATAAAAAGGACTTAATAAATATTTTAAATTGAAGTTAAAAATCAAATTTTGAGTAATCAAAGTCTATTTGTTAAATTACCTCAATTTTTGATTGCAAATGCATAAAGGTTGGTTACATTACATCATTACCAGTGTATAGATGTAAAAAGAAGAGGTGCTAAGTGACTGTCCTGAGGAACTCCCAGGGAATTGAGATAGGGACCCAGAACCAGTGTTTTTATCTAAAACAAAATTAACCGTGAATAATTTCTGAAACATTAACATCGTGCCATTTTCACAAGGCTGCTACTTTTTGTTAGAAAATGGCAGACCAAATAAAAAAGCATCACTTGCTCTATTCGTGTATCATTCAAAAATTTTGGTCTGTTCCAATTTAAGCATTATTTGAAACAATTTTTAGTAAATTTTACTGAAAATCGGTATAATTTTAGTAAAACAAAGGAAATAAGAAAAGCGTGTCAAATTAAATTATTTCGTGCCACTGTGCCACGAGAAAATTGACGTGTCAAAAAACAAAAACACGATCGTGCCAAATCGGCAACGCTGCCCAGAACTCTATCTGGTAATATGTTTTGGAAATAGTCATACTAAGGTTGGGGGTCGAGCCATCAGGTTGGATTTCCGCCGTTTTGTTGAGAAACAACAACAAGCCTCAGATAGGGATGGATTTACTGTTGACGAACTTATCAAACTGAATAAGGACAGCGAATTTCGGATCTGCAGGTGGAATGTTCTGTCTCCCTTTAGACCAGACATGCAGTCGAACATTTAGAAGTGCAACCGGATGGGCCGAGCAAAATTAAAATGACGACAACAAACGCAACGTCTTTTTGGGTGTTGATTCGTCGCTAGAGGATCAAGGCTTTATTTGCAAAAACCAGCCTCATATGCACCGATGCTCCCACAGAGGAGAAGGATAATGACATTAAGGACGAGTTCTAAGAGTTCCTGGATAAGACATATGAAAAAGGCCCTAGCTATGACACTAAGATTGTCTTGCGTGAATTGAATGCCAAAATAGGGAGAGAAGACGTTTTT
The DNA here is from genome assembly GCA_963921185.1 of Dasysyrphus tricinctus. Taxonomy (NCBI): domain Eukaryota; kingdom Metazoa; phylum Arthropoda; class Insecta; order Diptera; family Syrphidae; genus Dasysyrphus; species Dasysyrphus tricinctus. The sequence continues at coordinate 58,398,503 of OY992533.1, read as the reverse complement.
GGTGGCACAATCGGAATATATAGCTTGCACGACACAACCTCCGATAACGGACTCAGGTAAATCGACTTTGCTGCGGGGCGAACCATTGGTGTATCTAGTACGCAGTTCCCGCATCTCGATCGACGCAAGGCACCCCTCCAGTATCAAGGATGTCCAAACGTTCCGAGGAGCCAACGTTAACTCGGACAGAAAAATTTCGGTCATCACGTAGTAACCTGGTTGAGGAGAAGTAGACGCCTTGAGAAATCATCCCTCCCGCCAGGCCCATAGGAGCATGTAGCTCCTTGCAACGTCTGGTAGATGAGTTTGATGGGTCAGTGATTGGTGTATGTGTCCGTTCGTTTGGTCGGAATTGCTGAATGAGTAGAAGGGGCTGTCCCTTACCTCGTTGTAGCCAAGGTAATGCTGAGGATATCCAGACCAAAGCCAAAACAGGGAAATACTGTGAGAAAGTTCGACGTCGGACGGCTACAGTCACAAGAAATCGCTAGGTCCTTTTCCGATCGAGTCTCTATTTTCAAAATTTTAAATAATTGCCAAAAGTAGTAAGGTTAGGTTAGGTTAATGGGCGAATAGTTTATCTTGTCACCGTCACACTTAGATCAATGTAGATCCAAAGGATTGTGACCCCTATGTAATGAAGCCTATGATAAATCCCATGTCATTAAAGCCTATTAAGGGTAATGATTAATTTCAGCAAGATAAGTCTATCCTGAACTGTCGGATTGCAATTCTTAGTTATTGAAGAAATGTCAGTCGTCACATAGTCACCTCGTTGAGGAGAGGTAGACGACTTTTGAAGGCGGGATCTTTCCTTTACTCCCACTTGAGAAAGCATCCCTCCACCAAGCCCGAAGGAACATGTGGGTACCTGCAAGAAATTTTGGGAGCTCATTCAAATTCAGAGTCTAAATGGCCACCCAAGTCATAACTATTTCTTCAGTTGGATGATACTTGTTTATCCAAATGAACAGATTTTTACCCTTGAAAAAGTCGATGACAATTCAACATTAATTTCACTTTTTAAAAGCAGATGAGTGGATTCAGACGATGATTTGATGAACTGGTACATAACATTTCAATAGTTTTTGTTGGAGCCAAAAACTTAGTATTTGTTTTTTAAAATAATGTAAATTAATTTGAACAAAACTGTTATACAATTTGAATTATATAATTTTTAAATTTTAAATCTGGCGCTCAAAATTATACCAATCGCCATATTATTTATTATTTAAATTCGCCTTTAAATTCTCTCTCATTTAAAACTTAACGAAAACTTTATCTATAAATACCTTGTAAAAACTTAAAATAAAACTCTTCTTGTATTAAAACCCTTAGGGGAAAATCTCGCTGTTTTACTCGCCGTTTCGCTAATTAATCTTGTCGCCTTTCGCTAAAATTTTATGGTTTTCTCGATAGCCATAATTTCTTACTCAAAACGAACAATATAAAAAATAGTATCTATTTGTTCTATCGTAATTTTGCTAGTTTCGCTAGTTTTCGCGTATTTGTTAGTTGAAACTTTCGCTACCGTTTTTCTTAAGTCGAAGAAAAACGCATCAACCAGGACCTTCCTATCCTAGTCGTTAAAGGAAAAAATAGAGATCCTAGGTTGACGGTTAAATAGCCTTTTGACCGTTCATTTTTTGGCGCCCAACGTGGTTGAAGTAGTAACCATCGTGAAATTCGTATATCTAAGGTCGCATTTTGGCGCCCAACGGGTTAAAAAGCGGTAACCCACATAAAACCGTAAAGAAAAAGAAAAACCTAAAAGGTTCCTTATTTACTTGTACGGTTAAAAATTATATTGCACTAAAGTGATAAAAACTATAAACTTATAAACTTATTAAAATCTAAAAACTATACGAAAAAAAAAAGTGCAAGACATTCAAATCATTCTCTCGTCGTGCTTTCGGTTTCGGTTTCGCGAGTGCATGGTGTTGGTGAAGTGGACGAAAACCCGAGGAGAAAGAAGAGAGGAGAGCCAAAAACCCTCATCAGACATCCAAAGGGAATCTACACCAGCTTGAGGAACACCGGAAAAATCGTGGGAGAATTGTGGGAGATAAGTATAGCATCTCTCACCAAGGTATATTTGGTCTAAATTTATTCAAATGTGCGTTAATGCTAAACAATCAAATTTAAAAACTCAAATCAAAATTCAAACTAAAATTTAAATAACATAAAACGCACCTTCGGCATAAATAAGACCTGCAAATTGACCAAAATATAATACATTTATATATTTATTATAAATTGAACAACATATATCGTTAATCTTATAAAAATAATTCGTTTTAAAACCTAAAAACGAAAATTAAATCAATTTTGCATATCAAAATTCGCTCGCTGATCAAGCACCTATCCGCATTACCTGTGGTGCTTTCACCAGAAAAAATATTTTTACAATCCACAATAGAGAAAATTTACGTTCCACTTTGTGTATATTACAAAAACATTGCAGAAAAGCTTTCGCTGCAAATTGCCGAATATAAAAAATTATTTCGAACTTCAAAATTATATTCCACCACACCATAGCTATCACCTCATCGTCGCTCGTTTTCTCGTTTTCGAACTCTGTCGTTCTCTCAGAATCCACAATCTGCACACACAATACACACCTTACTTCAGTACAACGATCTTCATTTCGCCCACACACTAAATATTACCACTGTTAGAGCTTTTTGTAATCGTTGTCATCGTCGTCGTCGTCGCGGGAGATCTTGCTGCACGATCATTGCACTGAGTAAAAGCTTTGTATTCCAGTTGATTTTTTTCGCCTTTTAACCCCAACAAGAATCAATTTCTTGGACTTTCTGTTGGATTTCATTTGAATTATAGCAATTTTAAATTCAAAATTTCAAATTTTGCATCGCTTCAAACATCTTAAAGAATTTGTAAAGCTTCCACATATTATTCAGTTTGAATTACAATCGTACTGCAAATAAAATTTACTAAAGTAAACATAAGAGTTGTAACAGAGTTGCCATCTCGCATCTTTTAATTGGATTTAAAATATTTAAATTATTTTCGTTGATTATTTTGTCGCTGTTAAAAGAATCTGGCTTCGAATATTTTCAATGGCAACCGAACAGTCTGGTGAGGAAATATTGCAAGAATTAAGGCAACAAAGAGCTTCCTCCAAGGGAAGCTTATCTCGTATAAAGAATTATGTTGAATCTAATGCAAATTCCTTAACGGCAACTGAGCTTGAGTGTCGACTTGGAATTTTAGAATCATACTTTAAACAAATTCTAGTATATCAAACTAAAATAGAAATCTTAGCTCCCAATGATTTGTGTCGAGGTGAAATAGAAGATTTATATATCACCGCAAAAACCAAAATTCTTTCGCTTTTGGGAAATGGTAGGCGAAGTAGTATCGCAGATATGACGTTATCCATTCCGCATCCAACTAGTCATCTTCCGAAGCAACGTTTACCAAAGTTCAGTGGGAAATATTCGGAGTACAAAAATTTTATAAATTCATTTAATAACCTTGTGGAAAATGATTTAAGCTTAACAAAAATTGAAAAGTTTAATTATTTGTTGTCATGTCTGACAGACCAAGCTCTCGGCACAGTTAAATCTTTTCAAGTTACGGAAGCAAATTACCCCAAGGCACTTCTTAGTCTAAAAGAGCGTTACGACAATGACTGTCTTATTTTTCTGGAATACATATCACAGCTAATTGAATTACCTAAGGTTCCAAAGGCTTCTTCTGCTTCGCTGAGGAGCTTAGTTGACAATATATCTGCGTTGTTTAGCTCGTTACTTTCGATAGGTTCGTTTGAGGATATTTGTAACGCCATTATTATTCACATTGCTATATCGAAAGTGGACCCAGAGACACAGTCTAAATGGGATGAACAGCTCGACTATAAGAAGCTGCCTGTATGGAAAGAGTGTGCAAACGTCCTTAGTAAGCGATGTCAATTCCTGGAGGCTAGAGATAGCAAACAAACTCGCTTGGAGCCAGCTTTAAAACCAGTTACTAAACCAAGGCCATCATCAAGCAACCATCGACCACAAGCATCACTTGCTGCAAGCCAACGATCTTGCGTCTTTTGTGGAGACAAAAACCATTCAGTTACGAGTTGTAAAGGATTCCTGGAGCTGTCGGTAATGGATCGATTTTGGAAATCGAAACAGTTAGGCCTCTGCTTAAATTGTTTAGGAAAAGGTCATAACGTGTCCAAATGTCCATCGCATTATAAATGCCAGACTTGCAAACAGTCACATCACAGCCTTTTACATAGAACTCAATCTACAAACCCTATTTCTAGTGCTGATGATCCACAACATCATGCTCCTAACCCAAACGCCTCAGCTGCAGTGCATTCTGCATTGGAAAAGGACCGTGTTCCTGAAGGTCAAGTAATTTTAGCAACAGCGTTGGTTCTTGTTAAAGATTCATCAGGAGGTTTTCAGTTGGGTAGGGTTTTACTCGACTCAGGTTCTCAAGTCAATTTTATGAATGAGAAATTTGCAAACTCGCTTGGTCTTAAAAAGGATAAAAAGAATGTTGATATCGTAGGCATCGGAACAACTGAAACAAGAATGAAACATCAAACACAAACTACAATTCGTTCAAGGTATAGCAACTTTGAAGTCTCGTTAGAATTTTTAGTCGCACCCACTATTACGGGTTACCAACCGGAAGCAGCGCTTAACGTTGGTAGTTGGAATCTTCCTTTGAACTTAGAGCTTGCAGATGAGAGTTTTAATAAACCTGCTCGAATTGATTTGTTGCTAGGAGCTGAAGCATTCTTTGAGTTGCTCGAAACAGGTCAGGTTAAACTCGGCGATGGACTTCCATCATTACAAAAAACGGCTCTAGGATGGATTGTATCGGGTAGATACAAAGCACAGTACGAGGAAAAGCGGAAATCGTGCTTCATCAATGCTATGGATACTTCTATGGATAAGTACTTAGAAAAATTTTGGGAGTTGGAGGAAATTCAAGGTTTTCAATCGAGATGGTCTGAAGAGCAGACTGAATGTGAGGATCATTTCAAAAATACTACAGAGATTCTTCCTAGTGGTCGCCTTATGGTCCAATTACCCTTTAAGAAAGATCCTGCTTGTCTTGGAGGCTCCTACGACATTGCCTTTCGAAGATTTCTATCTCTTGAGCGTAGATTATCCAAAAACCCATCATTGAGATCGCAGTACACAGAATTCATGAAAGAATATAAAGCTCTAGGTCATATGTCGCTTGTTCGCAATCCGAATCTTGAAGATACACATTATTATTTACCACATCAATGTGTTGTTAGACCTGATAGCGTATCTACGAAATTACGCGTAGTCTTCGACGCATCTTGTCGCACATCATCGCAAATCTCACTAAATGGGATACTCATGGTGGGTCCTACAATACAGGATGAACTTCTCATTATTCTTCTTCGTTTCCGACTTTATCGATACGCCCTAACTGCGGATATAGTTAAGATGTACAGACAAGTCCTTGTACATCCATCGCATAGAAGGTTTCAGTTCATTTTATGGAGAGAAAATGAAAAAGTCCCTATACAAACATATGAGCTGAACACTATCACATACGGAACGTCATCTGCTCCGTTTCAGGCAATTCGTTGTATTCAGTTTTTGGCTGATAACAATCAAGAGCGTTGGAGTCTAGGAGCCGCATGTCTTAGGTCTGACTTCTATGTGGATGACATGCTTACTGGTGCAGACGATTAAGAAACTCTAACTCGAAAACGGAACGAAGTCGTTTCAATTTTGAATTCTGCTGGATTAGAGCTTTCTAAATGGAACAGCAACCATGCTTCCTTAATCGAGGGAAACTATCAACAAAGAAATCAAGCTTACTGAAGCCAACTTAACAAGCACTTTAGGCATTGCTTGGAATCCTAGTGCTGATGAGTTTAGTTTTTCGTACAAACCTCATCGAATATATACAAAATATACCAAGAGATCAATTCTCTCACTTTCGTCGTCACTTTTCGACCCAATGGGATTGCTTAGCCCAATTATAATTCGCGCAAAAATAATACTGCAGCAGCTTTGGATAGACAAGCTGGATTGGGACGCATCTATTCCATCAGCAATTGATACTGACTGGCGTCAATTCATGGAAGATCTTCATTCGCTTCAAAATCTTGTTGTTCCCCGATACGTTTTTATTGAAAATAAACAAAACTTCGAAGTCCATGGGTTCGCAGATGCATCTATGAAGGCGTATGGATGCTGCATCTATCTGAAAAGTTCGGATTCCTGTGGGTCAGTAACTGTGAAATTATAAGTCGCCAAATCCCGAGTTGCACCTGCGAAAAAGAAGCAACTACCTCGCTTAGAACTGTGCGCAGCACATCTTTTAGCAAAACTCTGGGTAAAAATTCAAATGGTAATTGGTACAACTTACTCAAAAGCCTGTTTTTGGACTGATTCCGCGATTGTGTTACACTGGATTTCTACACATTCTTCGAAATTAAATACCTTTGTTGGTAATAGAGTAGCGGAAATCCAGGACACAACGAAGGAAGTGGTTTGGAAACATGTCCCAACCCTTGACAATCCAGCCGATATAGTCTCTCGAGGATGTACTGTGGAGGAGCTAAAGGATTCAATTTGGTTCAATGGCCCAGCGTTCTTAGTCGAAGAGGTGGAAAATTGGCCAACTACATCAGGAATTCTACCTTCTCCAGAGGAACTTGCGTTGGAAAAAAGAAAAACCGGTTTGAGCTGTTCTTACACCAAAATCGTTAGAATCTTCGGATATGTTGCCCGGTATCTCAATCGATTGAGAAAGCTACCGCCACCAAGTGATTATCTGACAGTTGAAGAGTTGGATTATTCATTACTTATCATAGTTAATGTCATTCAAAAGACATATTTTGCAAAAGAAATTGAAGCAATCAAGTCAAATTCGAAAATCAAAGGAGCAATACAGTGGTTGAATCCTTTTATTGAAGATAAAAATGGTTTACTTTTGTTGAGAGTTGTTGGGAGATTGAAACATTCGAATTTACCTGAGGAAAGTAAGCATCCCTTGTTACTTCCAAATGATTGCGAATTTACCAAAGGATTCATTCTTCATCTACACTATTCAAACTACCATGCAGGTGCAAAAGCTCTGGTAGCTTTATCTAGACAAAGATTTTGGATAGTAAATGTTGGACATTTGGCACGAAGGACGGTTCGAAAGTGTGTCCATTGTGCAAGATATCGACCAAAATTATATGAGCAGGTAATGGGTGATTTGCCTGTAGAAAGATTAACTCCATCGCGTCCATTTTTATGTTGTGGAGTAGACTTTTGTGGTCCTATATACACCTACTACAAAATTCGAGGTAAAGTGCCTTACAAAACTTATGTTGCAGTTTTTGTCTGCTTCTCTTCTAAGGCAGTCCATTTGGAAGCAGTGTCGGACCTTTCATCTGATGCTTTTATAGGAGCGTTAAAAAGGATGATAGGTCGTAGAGGTCTCCCTAGAGATATTCATTGTGACAACGCCACAAACTTTGTTGGCGCACAGTCAAAACTTAAAGAGCTACGCGATATGTTGTTCAAAAAAGCCAATCAAGAAAATATTATAAATTTCTGTTCTAATCAAACTATAAATTTTCATTTTATACCCCCCAGGGCACCCCACTTCGGTGGAATTTGGGAAGCGGCCGTCAAAGTAGCAAAAGGTCATCTTTATCGCAGCCTTGGAAACGCAAAACTTTCGTTTGAAGAGTTGACGACTGCACTTGTTGAGATCGAGGCCATAATGAACTCGAGGCCAATCACACCTATGTCGACAGATCCCAACGACTTCGAGGCCCTAACACCAGCGCATCTACTCATTGGGTCATCTCTGAAAGCGATTCCGGAACCAGCTATTGAAGTTTCCGACATAAGCTATCTTCAAAGATGGCGGCGAATCAATGCCGTCAAAACTCATTTCTGGAAGAGGTGGTCATCCGAGTACATCCAAGAACTCCAAGGGCGTTCAAAGTGGACTACGTCAAGCCCAAATGTTGAAATCGGCAGCCTAGTTATCATCCATGAAGACAATTTACCGCCCCAAAAGTGGCTTTTGGGAAAGGTCACAAAAACTATCGAAGGTCCTGATGGTCGTGTCAGAGTCGCCGATGTAAAGACGTCACGTGGAGAATTTCGAAGACCCATTCGCAAATTAGCAGCGATTCCATCTTGAAAGGAAGTCCTTTCAAAGGAGGCGGAATGTTGGAGCCAAAAACTTAGTATTTGTTTTTTAAAATAATGTAAATTAATTTGAACAAAACTGTTATACAATTTGAATTATATAATTTTTAAATTTTAAATCTGGCGCTCAAAATTATACCAATCGCCATATTATTTATTATTTAAATTCGCCTTTAAATTCTCTCTCATTTAAAACTTAACGAAAACTTTATCTATAAATACCTTGTAAAAACTTAAAATAAAACTCTTCTTGTATTAAAACCCTTAGGGGAAAATCTCGCTGTTTTACTCGCCGTTTCGCTAATTAATCTTGTCGCCTTTCGCTAAAATTTTATGGTTTTCTCGATAGCCATAATTTCTTACTCAAAACGAACAATATAAAAAATAGTATCTATTTGTTCTATCGTAATTTTGCTAGTTTCGCTAGTTTTCGCGTATTTGTTAGTTGAAACTTTCGCTACCGTTTTTCTTAAGTCGAAGAAAAACGCATCAACCAGGACCTTCCTATCCTAGTCGTTAAAGGAAAAAATAGAGATCCTAGGTTGACGGTTAAATAGCCTTTTGACCGTTCAGTTTTTATATCGCATAATTGTCCATATTAAAATGGCAATTTTTAATTCACCGAAAGAAAACGTGGTTTTCTAAACAAAAACAAAAAACGGAGTCAGAACTATGAACTGAGGAAACTTTCCATTACTCTTCACTTACTTGGCGAGTGAATTCATTGATGATTTCAGCTATAAACTTAATTACTTACTTACTTATCCGGCTCCAGATCCATGGGGGGTCTCTACCTGCGATATTGCGGTCTTCCATCGGCTGCGGTCCGTCCCTCGCACATTCCCTCCAGTCGTCGAGACCAAGCGCTCTTGCATCTGTAACCGCCTGGTCCCTGTAGCCGAGGTTCGGTATTCCTGGTCGTCGGTTGCGGTCTTCCATCGCCTGCGGTCCGTCCCTCGCACATGCCTTCCAGTCGTCAAGACCAAGCGCTCTTGTATCTGTAACCCCTTGGTCCCTGTATCCGAGGTTCGGTCTTCCTGGTCGTCTCGAACCTGGGGGCTGGGATTCGAAGATTTTCTTGGCTGAAGCGTTGTTCTCCAATCGCTCGATGTGGCCGACCCAGTGTAGTTGGCGTGTTTTGGCTTTTTGAACTACATACATCCACATCATGGTACAGCTCGTACAATTCACGATTAAGTCTTCTCCTCCAATCACCCTCTTCGCATATAGGACCAAATATGCGCCAAAGAGTTTTTCTCTCGAAAGTGTCCAGTATCAATTCCCTTTTCTTACTTATCGTCTAGCACTCGGTGCCATAGAGTAGAACTGGTAAAATTAGCGCTTTGAATAGCGTGCACTTTGTCTTTCGAGAAAGCAGTTTTGAACCAATTTGTTTGGCCAAACCGAATAGCAGCCGTTCCCTAGGGTATTTCTTCGGATTTCCACTAAGGTATCATTCGTGGAATTGATGTTTGTTCCGAGGAAGGTGAACTCTTTGACTACCTCGAAATTACTGCTACCAACAGTGACGTTTTGTCCTAAGCGATGAACAGATGAGGCTTTGTTTGTTGATAGCATGTATTGTGCTTTGTGTTCATTCACTTCAAGACCAACGCGTTTCGGCTTTTAATCAATAGCTGTGAATGCTTCAAGTACAGCTCGTTTGGAGCGGCCGATGATGTCAATGTCATCCGCATAGCCAAGCAGTTGAGAAGACTTGCTGAAGGTAGTGCCTTCCATGTTAAAACCACTTTTGCGCACTATCTGCTCCAGGACTGGGTTGAAGAAATCACATGATAGCGCATCTCCTTGTCTCAACCCTGTACACGACTGGAATAACTCGGATGAGCTGTTCCCCATTTGCACGTTACGCTGCGTATTTTGTAACGTCATGCGGCATTGCTGCTCAGTTTTTTCGGGATCCCGAGTTCCGACATTGCCATGTTGTGGACACCTGTAAACAGAATAATAAAGAAATTTAGTAGGCAATCCATTTGTTGTATTCCAGCATACTCACGATTGGGACAATGCTTCAATACTTTCTGTTTCTCGTACAACCTCGTCCTGTCCATTTCATTTACTTGATTGTATCTGAAATATTGTAAAAATAAATAAATGGAAATTAACAAATTAGTATGTAATGAATTTTTTTGGTTTATTTACCCTCTCGTTTTGTTGTTCGTGTGCCTGCTGCTGTTGCTGCTGCTGCTGGCGAAGCCAGAAATGTAAATTCCTTTCGCTGAATTGAAAGCAAAGAAGTATTGTTTTTATAATGCTTTTATAACTATATCTCTTAGGTATATGCTTACCGTCAATAATAGCTATATCGCGATATTGTTTTGTTTATTTGGGGGGACTTAAACAAAATGTTTTTCCGACGTTGATCAAAAAGCCCAAATAGTTCGTTATTGTTGATTGTTTGTTGACATTTGTTTTTTTTTATATATTTATACTATCTGTCGCGTGAATTTATGATCTAGCTGTACTCTTTTCGCGAGTTGAAACGATCATGGCCGCCGTAGAAATTGATTTTCATTTTTAAGGCTAGATGTCGTGGAAGCAGTACTAAAATATTTTTTGGTTTACACGCGCGATGGCACAATGATAATCTTTCCTAATTGAGGTGACGAGGGGGGTGTTGATTTTCTAATCCATGGTGTGGGTCGTTTTGATTGGCAGATAATATCAAACGATTGAGCCGTTGATCGAGTTTAGGGAAGAAGAAGAATTTGAAATTCTGTTAGCTCGAACTAGAACATAGTCGTAGAATCCGCCGCCCGTACCGGGCGGAAAAATTAAATTCACCAAGTCGAACAAACGACGAAACATAATTTATTAACTATACACCTAAACGTAAAACAACAAAATTACACGTTTAAACGAAAAAGTTAGTTTAAATTCTTTAAAGAAAGAACGAAGTTTTATTTGGTGAAATAAAAAGTAAAACATATATACCTACCATAAGGAAATTAAACGTGAGACAATTTACATAAACAAAAAAGAAGCTAAATCAAAGAAAACAAAAAAAAAATATATAGTAAGTTAATCAAAAAAAAAAGAGAACTAAAAAGATATATTAGATTGTGTTCTAACGAAATAAAAACTTTACAGGGAGTACCTACATCAAAGAACAAAAATACCTACCTGTATATAACCAAATACTAAGAAGAAACGATAATCGAAATAAAAACAACTAAGTGTATTCATTAAATTTAATTGGTGAGTGTTTTGCAATTTGTTTAATAAAAAGAAAGATAATTTATAGTTGTTGATATAATAAGATTTTCCTTATTATTATTATTTTTCCTATGTTGGATTTTTCAATATATCCAAAAGTGAATGAAATTCATTTTTTTGTTGCCAGGGTTTGGTGCAGCTTATGGCGATCACGGACTGTCCTACCTACATACATAGTTAGTCCGAATCGCCACCCCCTTTTTTTGTGTGATACGAGGTACTCCACGAATTTTAAATATTCCTAACCGATATCAAGGTGCCCAGAGGTCAAAGGATTGCCGCATAATTCTTTTTTATTAACTTTCTTTAATATTGAAAATAATATTTAGCAGTTAAGTTTTAGAAAAAAAAGGAATATACATTATATATCTTATTATCAAAGGGCACGGTAGTGCCCAGCCAAGTTCGTGGCACTACACCCTTTTTACAGGTACAAACTCAGGCGATTTTCAACCCCCCTCTAACTTCCGTACCAATAAAGTCAGAAACTTCAAATTCGGAGTATTTACTGAACTGATCAAACACAGGTGGCTCACCAAATTTCAACTCTTAAGCATTAGTAGTTCCCAAGATATAGGACTTCAAAAATCGCAAAAACCGTAACTGACTGACTGATTCACTGACTCACTGACTCACTGATTCACTGACTCACTGACTCACTGACTCACTGACAGATCATCAAAATTATGGAGCACTTCCCGACATCGTAGAAACTTGAAATTTCGCACAACGGTAGGCCTTGTGGTACATACAAAGGAAAAAATCGAAAATCTGCCATTTTCTATTCAGGGGGCGTGGCATCCACCCACTTTCTTAAATATTCTATAAATTATATGGAACACTTCCAATTGTTGTAGAACGATGAAAATTGGTAGGTCGGTAGGCCTTGAAGTACTTAGAAGAAAAAAAATCGAAAATTGGAAGTTTCAGTCCAGGGGGCGTGGCATCCACCCACAAAAATTCTTTTGAATTATATGAAGCATTTCCGATTGTTGTAGAACGATGAAAATTGGTAGGTTGGTATGCCTTGAAGTACTTAGAAGAAAAAAATCGAAAAATTGCAAGTTTCAGTTCAGGGGGCGTGGCATCGACCCACATTCTTAAAAATTCTTATTAAATATATGAAGCACTTCCGATTGTTGTAGAACGATGAAAATTGGTAGGTCGGTAGGGCTCAAAGTACTTAGAAAGAAAAATTGAAAAATTGGAATTTTGCATTTAGGGGGCGTGGCATCCACCCACATTCTTAAAAATTCTTATAAATTATATGGAGCACTTCCGATTGTTGTAGAACGATGAAAATTGGTAGGTCCGTAGGACTTGAAGTACTTAGAAAGGAAAAAAATCGAAAATTTGGAATTGTCCATTCAGGGGGGGGGGGGGGTGCCATCCACCAACTTTATCAGAATTGCTATTATTTGTATGGAGCATTTTCGGTTCGGTTATTAAACTTTGTAGACCGGTAGGGCTTGACTTTCACCTGGCAAAATTAGTCTTTGCAAAAAGGAGTGAAATCACAACAAAAACATAAATGTTAAAAAAGGAGCCAAGTTCTTATGTGTACAAGAAACCTGTGCGTAAAAAGTCAGCCAAAAAAAGTAATGAGATCTAAAATATATGCCAAGTTTTAAGTTCATGAAGTTTAATATCAAATATCTTAAGAAGAGTATTATCGAAACAATTCCAAATCATGACAGAAATTTGGTAATTAATGATTACTGATTAAAATTTGTTGGGTTCACTGGTCAAGTTTTCATACATTTTAAATTTGTGATTAAGTAAGTATTTAAGAGAAAACTTGCCAAGTAAATCCACCAAATTTTAATCAGTAATCATTAATTACCAAATTTCTGTCATGATTTGGAATTGTTTCGATAATACTCTTCTTAAGATATTTGATATTTAACTTCATGAACTTAAAACTTGGCATATATTTTAGATCTCATTACTTTTTTTGGCTGACTTTTTACGCACAGGTTTCTTGTACACATAAGAACTTGGCTCCTTTTTTAACATTTATGTTTTTGTTGTGATATATATTGCGCGCATAGTCCTATTCTAAGGCTCAGCACTAACAACAAATCCATATATATATATATATATATATATATACATACTTAACTATAAATATATATACATATAATTCACGTTGTTGGTGATAACCAGGTCGAAATCGAATTTGCGGAGACTTTTTTAATCGTTGTTAATTTCAAGGTGCAACATTTGATATCATTTTTTTTTGTTAAATTGTAAAATTTTGGGTATTCTCATTTTGTTTTCCTTTGATTAAGTAAGAATATAGGAATTTTCTAATAATTTTGTTAATAGTCATAGCGGCTGGGTTGATTTAGTTTCCGTTGATTGGTCTTTGTTTCTTTTTTTGTTTTTTTTGTTGGTTGATGCCCAGACGAAAAACTACCCTTATTGAGCTCAGTACAGGTAGAAAAATTTGATAGGGCAAGTTTTTGAGTTATAAGAATTTTTGTCGTAAATCGGAAACTAGGTGAATTCGCTAAGTAAATAATTTACCTGAGAATAGATTATAAAATTCAATTGTTAAGTTTAAAATAATATCCTTTTTATAGCATATATCTCTATATATTTATCCAGGGTTACCATCCTATCTTTTTTATTATGTTTAGTTTACGATCAGATTTATTAAAATTCCTTTTGTTTTGTGTTCTTAATTAATGAAACCCATGATTAATAAACTTATTGGTTTGTAAGTTGCACCTTTATGGTCGAATTTTGGAGTTTTACTCAGGCGCGTAGCTTGATGGATTACTAGGATCTTTTTGTTTCAGGGGATGCTGACGGTAACGAATGGCGACGGAGGATTATGAACTGAGTTGAAAAAAAGGTGAGTTTGAGATTTTCAGTAAAGGGGAAGTTTAAAATCAGGCCGAAAACTTCCAAGGTAGGGTGGGTCAGGTCGAGCTGAATTAACAACTTCAGCGCCCTCTAGTGGTAAACGTCCGTCCGATTTTCATTTATTTTAATCCTCTATTGATTTAAATTATGTTTCTTTTTGGCATGATTAATATTTTGTGGTAGGTGAGTTTTTGAGTCGTGAGGACAAGTTCCCACCCATTTCCGGCGAGCTCGAGCCGAGCACACAGCCAGCATGCCAGTCCATCACACTCAAAGAAATTTCTCTCGAATTTTATAATTCACATCATCTCATACACACTACAAATGGCGCCCCTTTTGTCTTGTCTTTACCTATCCCTTTGTGTTAAACATTTTTTTTTCTATCTTTCTATTCTTTACTTTTCACTCTTCTGTCTCGTTTTTTCTACAAGGAATTGTGGCCAGTTAGATGACGTAGTGTCACAACTGTAGCACAATTTCTTCATTTTTGTATCCTTAGATTTATGTGTTGCCTATCTGACTTCATGTCTTCTAGCAAAAGTCTCAGGCTTGTCTAGAATTGCGGGAGCAGATAGCGCAACGAGTATGTCCTTTGTTAAAATTATATGTAAATACTTACCACTCAGAGGAAATTCCATACTACAAAGTCCGTCCGACAGTCCTTAGAGTTCAAAAAGTGCTTACCTTTTCAGCTCAGTTGATACCTCGATAAAAAAAAAAGTTTACCGTTAAGTTGCCTGAAGCATCCCCGCAATTATACATAAACACAAAAACAACAAATATAACAATTTAAGAGTTTTTGAATTTTTTGTTTTCAAATTAACTCACAAAATCTTATTTCTACAGAAAAACGTAACCAAATATATACATAAATACCTACCTACATCTTAATTTCTAAACAAAAATTAAAAATATTATTTCCTTTTTTTTCTCTCAAAATTTAAATGCTCGAAATATTTATAAACCAAATTAAAAATTTCAATTAAAAGTTATAAACGTAAAACAATCAAGATGAAAACAACAGAAATAGATGGAGACTTAAATAGTCTAGATTCGATCCCAGCTGATATCAAAGCTTATGTCAACCTTGCAATTGTTAATGCATTTTCATCTTACGCAGAATCGTTAACATCAGATATCTCTGATATTATAAAACAATCTTTTAAAGATAATCTATTAGAGTTCTTAGGCGATATCAATTCTACAACTAGTCATTTAAGACGAGAACACACTTATGTAGAATCAAACTCGATTTCTGTTCAAAAACCAGCACCTCATTATCCACAGCAACAGCAACTAGTCGGAAACCAACAAAATTCTCAGCCTCAGCAATATTCCTGCAACCAAAACAAAAACCACTCCTTCAATACCCCGATTTTTCAACAACAAGCATTCCACAATCAGCAACAACCCGGTCAAAACCTTGCACAACAACAACAACTTAACCAAAATCACATCCCTCAACAGTCTATACAATATAGTCAATATCAATATCAATTTCAACAAAATCTTCCGTACTCGCAACAACAACAAAAGTTAATCAAAGCAACTCAAAACCTACACAATAATTGTCACCCCGCTGCTTTTTCACAACCGATAAATATTGTCAAGACAATTAAGAATGTCCGGTCCAACTCCGAAATGCAACAACCAGTTCATTTTTCTGAAACTCATCCTGATGTAGGTTTCGCCGGCGGTTACCATCAGTCTCCGACGAATCCATATCTCTATTCAAACACCAATCATCTTAGAGGATATCGATATCGAATAAAAATCGACCGGTGGTGTTTTAAATTTCAGTTAGAAACACTTCAATATCAATGTCAGTGCCCAGTTTTGCCTAATAACAGTCGTATGCGAGAACTCCGAAATTCAAAATCCGACTTTGAAATCATAAGAGATATCTCGAATCGTAGAAAAGGTTCAAATAAATCTCCTGATAGGTAATTTTTTTTTTTTACACTCCAAGTGTAAAGTTGTTCAAGTTGAACTAATTTATTTATTTTTTGTTGTTTACTTTGCACATGAGTATTAACCCATTACATACATTTTTGGTTTCATAGCTTTATTTGTAATTTTATTTTTCATTTATTTGTTGCCAAACTAGTTTATTTTATGTTAATTTATTGATTATTTATTAAATCCAGTGACGTCCTTTCGACCTGTGATACCTTCCTTTTGTTTCGAGTGTTAATTGAAGCAAGGAATTTGATCCAGCACTGTGATACTAGAGTTAGGTATATGTATATATTAGGTTAAGTTTGCAACATAGAGTTAGTTTTGAAAAAAAAAAATGTATTTATGTATTCATTTATTGATTTATTAACTTATTTATTTATTCATTTATCCGTTTAGTTGCTAATTTATTTATTTGTTAATTTATTTATTCGTTAATTTATACATTATGGTCCTTTGATTAAATTATTTGTCTATTTATTTATTCGTTAATTTATTTTTTTTCCTTTGCTCGATTTATTTGCCCATTTATTTATTCGTTAATAAATTTTTTTTTAATTTGTTCTCTTTGTTGCTTATTTATTAAGATATTTAATTGAATACACATATAGGTATTACCTTTTTTTTTGTTTACTTATATTTTTGTTAACTTATTGATTTGCCATTTATTCATTATTTTAAATCATTTACTTTCCTATACCTACATATATATACCTACTACATTTTATTTGTTAGTTTGTTTATTTATTTAATTTGTTTCATAACTTATTTATTTGTTATTTATTATTTTTTTTGATTTCGTTATCTCATCTTATATGGTTTGTAGTCTTATTTATTCATTTATGTTCCGAATTTATTATTTACTTTGATTCATAAGTTATTAACTGGCTTACTCATTCTTTTGATCATTTTTCTACTTGTTCTATTTATTAATTATCTACTCTCATTATTTATTTTAGTTATTTAATTACTTATTAAAACTTACTCTTTGTTAAAACTATATTCCGATTGATTCTTTCAAGCAAGTTTTTATTCTAGTATAACTAACCTAAATACCGGGATGCAAATATATACATAAAATAACACATCATATATACACAAAATAAAAATAAAATCCCACATACTGCAGGTACCTACAAAAGTATAGTGTCCGGCTTGTGAGGGTTCTTCCCCACGTTGTAGTTCGAACACACGAAAAAGATTCACAAGTGCACCCTCTAAAAATTCTACAAAAACCACCCTTATGTGGTAAGATTCCATCAACCATATAGAATGGCTCATACCAAAACATTATTAATTTTTTTTGTTTAATCTTCCATTTATTGTTAGTTGGTTTGATTTGTTTTATTTATATAATACACATATTCACAATAAAATAGTCAATACCATTTCACATAATTATATTCACTCACCCACCACACAAATTATAAAATGCATACTTATTATAACTAAATATTGAATACACCTGAGGTACGAAAGATCCTCCAGGGCATTTAATCTTGTGTCTTGTAATTTTTCACTGTACTCGACATTGTTGAATCTTCCTTCTCGTCCAGTGTTTTGTTGTGGACACCTGTAAACAGAATAATAAAGAAAATTAGTAGGCAATCCATATGTTGTATTCCAGCATACTCACGATTGGTACAATTAAATACTTTCTGTTTCTCGTACAACCTCGTCCTGTCCATTTCATTTACTTGATTGTATCTGAAATATTGTAAAAATAAATATATGGAAATTAACAAATTAGTATGTAATGAATTTTGTTGGTTTATTTACCCTCTCGTTTTGTTGTTCGTGTGCCTGCTGCTGCTGGCGAAGCCAGAAATGTAAATTCCTTTCGCTGAATTGAAAGCAAAGAAGTATTGTTTTTATAATGCTTTTATAGTTATATCTCTTAGGTATATGCTTACCGTCAATAATAGCTATATCGCGATATTCTTTTTGTTTATTTGGGGGGACTTAAACAAAATGTTTTTCCGACGTTGATCAAAAAGCCCAAATAGTTCGTTCTTGTTGATTGTTTGTTGACATTTGTTTTTTTTTATATATTTATACTATCTGTCGCGTGAATTTATGATCTAGCTGTACTCTTTTCGCGAGTTAAAACGATGATGGCCGCCGTAGAAATTGATTTTCATTTTTAAGGCTAGATGTCGTGGAAGCAGTACTAAAATATTTTTTGGTTTACTCTCGCGATGGCACAATGATAATCTTTCCTAATTGAGGTGATGAGGGGGGTGTTAATTTTCTAATCCATGGTGTGGGTCGTTTTGATTGGCAGATAATAGCAAACGATTGAGCCGTTGATCGAGTTTAGGGAAGAAGAAGAATTTGAAATTCTGTTAGCTCGAACTAGAACATAGTCGTAGAATCCGCCGCCCGTACCGGGCGGAAAAATTAAATTCACCAAGTCGAACAAACGACGAAACATAATTTATTAACTATACACCTAAACGTAAAACAACAAAATTACACGTTTAAACGAAAAAGTTAGTTTAAATTCTTTAAAGAAAGAACGAAGTTTTATTTGGTGAAATAAAAAGTAAAACATATATACCTACCATAAGGAAATTAAACGTGAGACAATTTACATAAACAAAAAAGAAGCTAAATCAAAGAAAACAAAAAAAAAATATATAGTAAGTTAATCAAAAAAAAAAGAGAACTAAAAAGATATATTAGATTGTGTTCTAACGAAATAAAAACTTTACAGGGAGTACCTACATCAAAGAACAAAAATACCTACCTGTATATAACCAAATACTAAGAAGAAACGATAATCGAAATAAAAACAACTAAGTGTATTCATTAAATTTAATTGGTGAGTGTTTTGCAATTTGTTTAATAAAAAGAAAGATAATTTATAGTTGTTGATATAATAAGATTTTCCTTATTATTATTATTTTTCCTATGTTGGATTTTTCAATATATCCAAAAGTGAATGAAATTCATTTTTTTGTTGCCAGGGTTTGGTGCAGCTTATGGCGATCACGGACTGTCCTACCTACATACATAGTTAGTCCGAATCGCCACCCCCTTTTTTTGTGTGATACGAGGTACTCCACGAATTTTAAATATTCCTAACCGATATCAAGGTGCCCAGAGGTCAAAGGATTGCCGCATAATTCTTTTTTATTAACTTTCTTTAATATTGAAAATAATATTTAGCAGTTAAGTTTTAGAAAAAAAAGGAATATACATTATATATCTTATTATCAAAGGGCACGGTAGTGCCCAGCCAAGTTCGTGGCACTACACCCTTTTTACAGGTACAAACTCAGGCGATTTTCAACCCCCCTCTAACTTCCGTACCAATAAAGTCAGAAACTTCAAATTCGGAGTATTTACTGAACTGATCAAACACAGGTGGCTCACCAAATTTCAACTCTTAAGCATTAGTAGTTCCCAAGATATAGGACTTCAAAAATCGCAAAAACCGTAACTGACTGACTGATTCACTGACTCACTGACTCACTGATTCACTGACTCACTGACTCACTGACTCACTGACAGATCATCAAAATTATGGAGCACTTCCCGACATCGTAGAAACTTGAAATTTCGCACAACGGTAGGCCTTGTGGTACATACAAAGGAAAAAATCGAAAATCTGCCATTTTCTATTCAGGGGGCGTGGCATCCACCCACTTTCTTAAATATTCTATAAATTATATGGAACACTTCCAATTGTTGTAGAACGATGAAAATTGGTAGGTCGGTAGGCCTTGAAGTACTTAGAAGAAAAAAAATCGAAAATTGGAAGTTTCAGTCCAGGGGGCGTGGCATCCACCCACAAAAATTCTTTTGAATTATATGAAGCATTTCCGATTGTTGTAGAACGATGAAAATTGGTAGGTTGGTATGCCTTGAAGTACTTAGAAGAAAAAAATCGAAAAATTGCAAGTTTCAGTTCAGGGGGCGTGGCATCGACCCACATTCTTAAAAATTCTTATTAAATATATGAAGCACTTCCGATTGTTGTAGAACGATGAAAATTGGTAGGTCGGTAGGGCTCAAAGTACTTAGAAAGAAAAATTGAAAAATTGGAATTTTGCATTTAGGGGGCGTGGCATCCACCCACATTCTTAAAAATTCTTATAAATTATATGGAGCACTTCCGATTGTTGTAGAACGATGAAAATTGGTAGGTCCGTAGGACTTGAAGTACTTAGAAAGGAAAAAAATCGAAAATTTGGAATTGTCCATTCAGGGGGGGGGGGGGGGGGGTGCCATCCACCAACTTTATCAGAATTGCTATTATTTGTATGGAGCATTTTCGGTTCGGTTATTAAACTTTGTAGACCGGTAGGGCTTGACTTTCACCTGGCAAAATTAGTCTTTGCAAAAAGGAGTGAAATCACAACAAAAACATAAATGTTAAAAAAGGAGCCAAGTTCTTATGTGTACAAGAAACCTGTGCGTAAAAAGTCAGCCAAAAAAAGTAATGAGATCTAAAATATATGCCAAGTTTTAAGTTCATGAAGTTTAATATCAAATATCTTAAGAAGAGTATTATCGAAACAATTCCAAATCATGACAGAAATTTGGTAATTAATGATTACTGATTAAAATTTGTTGGGTTCACTGGTCAAGTTTTCATACATTTTAAATTTGTGATTAAGTAAGTATTTAAGAGAAAACTTGCCAAGTAAATCCACCAAATTTTAATCAGTAATCATTAATTACCAAATTTCTGTCATGATTTGGAATTGTTTCGATAATACTCTTCTTAAGATATTTGATATTTAACTTCATGAACTTAAAACTTGGCATATATTTTAGATCTCATTACTTTTTTTGGCTGACTTTTTACGCACAGGTTTCTTGTACACATAAGAACTTGGCTCCTTTTTTAACATTTATGTTTTTGTTGTGATATATATTGCGCGCATAGTCCTATTCTAAGGCTCAGCACTAACAACAAATCCATATATATATATATATATATATATATACATACTTAACTATAAATATATATACATATAATTCACGTTGTTGGTGATAACCAGGTCGAAATCGAATTTGCGGAGACTTTTTTAATCGTTGTTAATTTCAAGGTGCAACATTTGATATCATTTTTTTTTGTTAAATTGTAAAATTTTGGGTATTCTCATTTTGTTTTCCTTTGATTAAGTAAGAATATAGGAATTTTCTAATAATTTTGTTAATAGTCATAGCGGCTGGGTTGATTTAGTTTCCGTTGATTGGTCTTTGTTTCTTTTTTTGTTTTTTTTGTTGGTTGATGCCCAGACGAAAAACTACCCTTATTGAGCTCAGTACAGGTAGAAAAATTTGATAGGGCAAGTTTTTGAGTTATAAGAATTTTTGTCGTAAATCGGAAACTAGGTGAATTCGCTAAGTAAATAATTTACCTGAGAATAGATTATAAAATTCAATTGTTAAGTTTAAAATAATATCCTTTTTATAGCATATATCTCTATATATTTATCCAGGGTTACCATCCTATCTTTATTTATTATGTTTAGTTTACGATCAGATTTATTAAAATTCCTTTTGTTTTGTGTTCTTAATTAATGAAACCCATGATTAATAAACTTATTGGTTTGTAAGTTGCACCTCTATGGTCGAATTTTGGAGTTTTACTCAGGCGCGTAGCTTGATGGATTACTAGGATCTTTTTGTTTCAGGGGATGCTGACGGTAACGAATGGCGACGGAGGATTATGAACTGAGTTGAAAAAAAGGTGAGTTTGAGATTTTCAGTAAAGGGGAAGTTTAAAATCAGGCCGGAAACTTCCAAGGTAGGGTGGGTCAGGTCGAGCTGAATTAACAACTTCAGCGCCCTTTAGTGGTAAACGTCCGTCCGATTTTCATTTATTTCAATCCTCTATTGATTTAAATGATGATGAATAGATGGTGGGTCTCGACTTTTGTTGGTCTTTTCCAGGATTTGTCTCAATGTGAAGATTTGGTCTATCGTTGAACTGCCTGCCTTGAAGCTACACTGGTACATGCCGATCATAGTATTGCAGAAAGGTTTTAGACGCTCACATAGTACGTTGGATAGAATATTGTGGGCAACATTAAGCAGGTTTATGCCTCCGTAGTTCTTGCAGGACATAGGATCGCCTTTTTTGATGGTGCATGTACCCTACCAGGACATCTCCTCCATACTTGAAGAATTCCGCAGGTAGACCATCCTAGCCAGCAGATTTGTTGTTCTTAAGCTTGTGGATGGCTTTCTTAGCCTCTTCATTACTAGGCGCTTGGACTGGATCTTCATTGACTGGTCTCATGCTTCTTTGTTCTCCTGTCACCTCCTCTAAATAATGCCAACAAAGCAGTTGCTCGAAATGCTGCTTATAACACGTCTACAGTTCCATGTGCTTCTGTGACTAGGTTCTGTTTCGAAGAGCTTGCGTGCCAGTCCTATTACCAGATTCCAGTTGCTTGGCTGTTTTGTAGAACCAGTCGGTGGGTGTCAGTGGCGGTGCTAGACTCCTCGAGATACCTGAGCTGAGAGGCTGCGGATGCTCTTTTCTTTCTGCGCTGTTTTTTTTAGCCTTCTCTTTTCATGGTACTCCTCTCTTGCTGCTCTTGTTTTCCGTTGGAGGATTTGCATTCGTGCATTTTCCGTCTCCTGCTTCAATACCGCGCATTCTTCATCTTGTGGCTGGGGGTACGGTAGAGAGTTTCCTGCTCAATTGCTCACTGTAGCCTCTGGCTTTCTCAGATGTGCTAAGCTAGGGCATGCAATGTTGAATTTCTTCCTTTGAGCGGTCTTCATTTACTTTTCGTTGAACAGTCAGGCTCTGAGCTTTGTCACTACAAGAAAGTGGTCAGAGTCCACGTTTGCACCTCGCTCTTTGCACGTCCAAGAAGTCGATGCGTTGCGCCGATAAGAAAGAACAATATTTACCGCTGGGATAGGCAGCACTTCTAATGGCTTCTTTGCAATGTTGCCACTAATTCTCAATTTCTGAGACTCGTGGCATTTAATCAAAAAAGACATTATAAGAGGAAAAGAACATGGTGATCGATTGCAATCATCTGACGGACGTCAAACTTCCTCACATTATGTCCTTCTTTAGGCTTTGGTTGAAATATTAGCAGTCGTATCTTGGTTTCATAACCAGGAAGTGGTCCAGGTAAATGCTGTCTCCTAGGAGAGCTCAGACGTCCGTGTTAATGAGCGATTCTCTTGCTTCAATCACATTGTTGTCAATATGGCTGATAAATGATTAAGTAGAAGACAAACAATTGTTTAATTATTGACTTAAAATTGCTTTAAGTGGTTGACATTTCATCAGCTCAATCACACTTGGAATCATCAATGACAGCCTTGGCTTCAACTTAAAGACTTTTGTCAAAAGTTCTCTAAATCATTCGAATGGGGGACTACGATTTCAGCATTTTGATTAAGGCTCATTAAATTCAGTATCTATTGCTGAATAGGAAATCAATAGCTGGGTGAAATTTAATGCTTCGAAAATGTATACCAAATGCTTCCGTTTGTCGCTAAAATAAGATAAATTATACCTCATTGCCACCATCTATGACATAAGTGGCACTAGAGTCTATACAGGTCAAAAACTTTAAGCTCTTGGTAAGTAGGTACATACTATCCTGATACTGAAAACAGAAATGTATTATCCGAGGTACTGCCTCCTGCGAGGAACTGACAAATTCTCCAAGAGTATACTTGTCATAAAAAAGTGCTTCTCATTGGAATGGTTGAGAGTTGTAAGTCACTAGGAACTGGTTCTCCACGAGCTCCTGTACCACCCAATTTATTTTTATTTTATTTGCATACTATCTTGACTATTTATAATTGTACCCAAAATAAAGCGTTAATATTAATAAAGACTGATTTTTAAGTACTTTCTTGTAATCGACACTGTTAAACACAATCAAAACGCATCCATAATCATTTAATTTTTATCGTTCTTAACTAAAAATATTTTTTTCGATCAAGTCCAGTTGCATCCCCCTATTCGCTTTTCATTCTCAACCCTTTAATTATATTTCTGCAAAACACTTTAATTATTATCAATTCACTTAATTTGAATTTTGTATTTGTATCTATTATTATAAATGTTCGTATGTATCACAATATCACAATCAATTGTAAATATTTCTGCACATAAATATACAAATACATAAAAGTATATACCTATTATTAATTCATTTAGCTAATCCGATTATAATAAATAACAATGGAAGTTTAATGACCACCTATCGATTGACTTATGACAGACACTCTTACCCCCAATCCTTCATGCATTACTCTGACATTAATGGAACAAAAAAAAACAAAATATATGAATATTTCAATATGCTATGACATATCTTGCTACTTATCATTCTTTTATGTTTCAAACATTCACATAAACTTAGCCTTCAAAGAAAAGTTATTCTTGTACCGTTGATTTTTTTTGTTCTTTCTTTGCTGTAAGTCTTCAATGTTTCGCCCATTTTGTCAAATGACATTATCTTGACCCAGAAATCTGTCCATCCCTTATTGTCCATTATCTTAGTGCTATGCAAGGCAGTTTTACACTCGAATGTTGGAACGAAGGATGAACAAAAAAAAAGAGAGAAAAAAAAAACACAACACACATTTTTCGCCGGACACTTCCTCGGAGGAAAGTTCATAAATAATTCCAGAAGGTTGTATATAGACATGGACTTGTTTGAGCGCGGCCAGCGTCTATGGGAAGAAAAGGCAAGGCAAAGGCAATGGCAATGGAAGGCAACCATCAGCCTAACCAACCTAACCCTCTTCTGATGGTGATGCCAGAAGTGAATATCAAAGCTACTTACCCACTCGACAGAAACACTTCAAGCTTGTTAAAAAGTTTCGTCGGAAATACGAATCTTTATCAATGCTACCAGAACGTATTTCGAACTATACTCTGTGGGAAAACTTAGGCACATTATCCCGAACTCTAACCACTGCACGATATGAAATTTTACTTCATCTTCCACCCATCAAATTTACCCTTCCCCCTTAACTCCCCCACCCCCTCATACCATCCCCTTTTAGTTCTGCTATCAGTTTGTATTGTACTGTTAAAATTTTCTGCATCAGCTTTCCACCCCACCAAGTATCTATATACGATCCAACGACCAACCAACACGTCCTTTAAAAAGGCTTTCGACGTCCTCTGCACACACAAGTAAAAGAATCAATGGACCGTCCAGAGAAAGGATACTCAAGCTTGTACTAGACATTGGGACCAACCTTAAGGAAAGACAACAAAAAATCTCTATTCCTCTACAATGCATCCATCCAGTGATTCCGGGGAACCCTTGAGGATTTTATTCTTTTCTTTTCGTCTATTTACTCTTTTTACAACAGTTTCTACTTATTATTCTTTTTTTTTGTTTAAAAGGACTCTCAATCGGAAATCTAAAATTGATAGAAAGTTAACCTAAAATGTACACAAAATCCGGACAAAGCCTTTATCTTGCCATATTCTGGCGACTGACAGACAAAAATAAAATTTTCGAAACACAAAACTTAAAAAGAGAATCGGATTCGTATATTCGCAATCGTATATTCGTATTCAGATATTCATTCAATGACCATGGTTGCCACGCATAAATTATATCAAACTGTTTAATTATTCATAAGAATGTATCCGAGTATGATCTGGCTACCAACTAATATAGGGCCACAGCCTGAGACACGGCAGCGGCGCGGAGTCCTTCCATCCTCTACGATCCCAAGAACGCTGCTTCTATTCATCTTGTCTAGACCAAGCCTTCAGGCATCCATGGTGGCTTGGTCTTCAAACCGGAGCTTAGGTCTTTCTTATTCTCTAGAACCTGGGGACTGGGATTCAAAAACTCTCTTGGCTGGAGCATGATTGTCCAATCGCTCGATGTGGCCAAGCCAATGTAGTCGACGTGTCTTGATTTTTGGAACTACATCCATCCTGATACAGCTTATAGAGTTCGCAATTGTATCTTATCTTCCATTCGCCCTCCATGCACACAGGAGCAAGTATCCGCCAAGGCACCCGCCAAAAGCAAGACTGGCAGTATAAGGGCTTTATAGAGCGTCCAAATGGACTGTCATAAGGAAGGCCTGGGTTCGATTCCCAGCCACTGCCACCTAAAAATAGAAATGTGTTTGCCTCTTGCGAGGAACTGAAAAATCCTTAAAGAGTACACTTGTCATGAATAAGTGCTTCTCATCTAGCTGTTCGGACTCGGCAAAAAAATGTAGTTCCCCTCCATTCCTGCCAACAACACGCGTACAGGAATGGTTGAGAGTTGTAAGTCACTAGGCCCTGGTTCTCCACGAGCTGTTGCGCCACCAAAATGTGCATTTCATCTTTCACGTGAGAAGTTTTGAACCCATCTGTTACGCCAAACCAATGTAGCACTGGTTTAATAGGGTAATTCTTCGTCAGAGCTCTAATTAGATGTCGTTCGTGGAATTAATGTTTACTCCTAGGTATATGAACTATTCTTTAACTGCTTCGAAGTTGTTGTTGTGAACAGTGAGGTTTTGTCCTAGCCGTTTGACAGATCTTTCATTGTTTGTTGATAAAGCATGTATTCGGTCTTGACCTCGTTTACTTTAAGATCAACAAGTTTCACCTGTTTTTCAATTGCCCTGAAGGACTATAACAGCCTGTTTGAAGCAGCCGATGATGTCAATATCAAAGCATTACATTGCGCATTTTCCAACGTCAAATGACAAAACTGGATCAGTTTTCCCAGGTTCTCAATTTCAGCCATCTCCATATAGAGCAATGAGTGCTATCATATGCGGTTTTTAAGTCGATGAATAGATGATGAGTCTTCACTTGAAATTCAGTGGTGTTTTTCAGGATTTTCCTGAGAGTGAATATTTGGTCTATGGTCGATCTGCCTGGCTGGAAGCCACGCTGGTACTGCAGAACGACTAGGGCGCTCACACAATACATTGGATAGGGTCTTGTATGCGACGACGGTTATCAGGGATATGCCTCGATAGTTCTTACAGGACATAGGATCACCTTTTTTGAAGATTGGACATATGGAGCTGATAGACCAGTCATCGGTAATACTTTCTTCCACCCAAACTTGGTTTATGAGTTGTTGCATGCCCCTATTCAATACATCCTCTCCGTGCTTGAAGAGCTCCGCTGGTGAACCATCAGATCCAGCAGCCTTTTTGTTCTTGAACTTCTTTTTCAGCTACATATGTAAGTCGATAAAATATGTCATAAGACTTATTTGACCTATTTACATGGCCATAACTATAGGACACCAAACAAAACTACTTTATTCCAAAAGTGGGTGAAGAACTACACTATTAAGTGTTTAACATATATATGGATAATTACACACATTTTAGAACCTTTTTGTTAATTCAAAACAGCCTTTTCCATTGCTGATTATTGTATCGATATAAGGATTAAAAGAAAGTTAACTATTAAATAATACTTTCAGATCATTAAATTTTTCCACTCAATTAACAAGGAAATTGTCGTCGAAATAAAAATCACAGCCATATACATATATCGTCCCCAAGAGTAGGTCATTATCTTTAATTTATTAATGTTTAAATCCATTCCGTTTTGCTAGTAGTATCACACAACTTATCAATCTTGTGTTGCAGATTAGTAACCCATTAGAACACTTTTAAAACCAAAAATAATATTAATATCATTAGGAAGCATTTAAAAATTGTAAAAAGAATTGGTACAATATGATCGCCTTGGGGAACACTAGATAAGATGTTTACAATTGTTTTGCAGATGGAGCTTTTTAATTTCTTCATGGCTTCTTTTTATTATTCAGGCAAGATCCAAAGGAACGTATGCTGAGTTAAGCCACCTTTCTCAGCTTGCTGATTATTTAACTGGAATCCCTGAAATTGCAGGTCAAACTGCCAACACTCTATAGACTTGTTTCCTCTGACCCTCATAAAAACACAATAAGTCTGCTATACACTCTAGGCACATCAGAGTATTGAATAATATTTGCAAATGTTCTCATTCCAAAAATCTCATTTAAGGATAAAACCCTAAGAGAACCGTTTGGCAATACGAAATAGCCAACTGAGACGGTCTCAATGATTCTTCACAAAATTTAATTCGTCAGTATGTTTTCTCGATAGTGACCCAGATCCCAATGCAGATATGATTACAAGGAATTCTTTCGGAATGAGAAATTTTATCCCGAACAGGATAACTCTTTCAAGCCGAAAGTAAAGAAGCTATCAGAAATAGGAAATCATCCTTCTAACCCATTTCTAAAGAAAACCACACGTTAATTTTGACGAACCAATTTTTTCCATGACCAAAACTTAAATAATTTTAAAATACTATAAGGGCAGTTCTTTCACGCAAGAGTTTTGAAAGATATCGACATACAAAAATCCACTGGTCCAGGTGTATCGCTCCCAATGCTCGCAAGATGTTGCTTAAGTCTCTCTCTGCTACTCTCTTTCCGAGTGGGTGGAAAACAGCATTAAAGAGTGCAAAAATTCGAAAATGAGCCACTTTGTTACTTACTTACTTAGGTCCTTGGATTTTTTTCGTTTGTGAGGTTCCCTTTGCGGCCATAAGGCCTCCACTACTCCTACACGGCATCGTGTATGGTTTCTGGAGATGTATTTCAGCTGTTTTCAACTCTTCCCCAATTGTGCTGACTCCTCTTCGACCGTTCTTCGCCAAGTACTTCTAGGTTGGCCCAATCCTCTACCTCGCTGCGTGAGAGGGTTCCATTGCATTGCTTGGCTCACAATGCAATTTTCACCTTTTTGAAGCGTATGTCACTCCTTTGATTCTGTAGACTCCTTTGATTCTTGTTGCTTATGAAAAATGAAATATGTGGACCAAGTTTCATGTCAATGCTGTTGAAATTTGGTAATATTTTACGTGTTTCACTAAAAATTCCGTCATCATTTATGAAGAAGGCTATAACTTTTTTGAAGGTAGTTGTATCGAGTTCATTCTGATTTAGTAAGATTGGGCATTCAAAAATACCCTTAAGACATGTGTCATATGCTTATATTATTCCAAGATAAATATTTAAGTTTGTAAATCTTTCATATCACCCCTCCCCAGCACTTTGAAAGTGGCTTTTTAAAAAAACCAAAGTAGGTTTTCAATAAACCCTGAATGTAATGTAGTAGATTTTGAAATTCTGCGTCGACACCATCTTTAAATTTTATTAATACAAATATTTTTCTTACTTTAATTGGCTTTTCAAATTTTGTTTCCAAAACGACTTTTTTCCAGCCTCTTCGTGCAAGGGGAGGGGTGGAAGAAAAACAATAATGTGGTCCTATGGTTCCAAGGGTGCTGAATCCAACGGGAGTTCTCGGGTCATCGTCCGACCCTTGGTTTTCGATTTATAAGCAACATTTCGGGATTGTGGCAGCCCTTCTTTTGTCCTTCTGACAGTGTTGTCACCTTGGCAACACTTCTTAAAAGTAAAGTTAGGATATGGACTATTTGTATACTAAAGCTCAACCCGTCAGGTCAAAATGAAAGGTTGGTCTCACTAACAGCCCCACTTTAGTTATTTTTTCACATTTTGGACAGCATTCCGAATGCTGACTTTGCTTTCCCGGTTTGGCTGATTATATCTAGTCCGGCCCCGTCATCAGTAGAGACAAAACTCCCAAGATATTGAAAACTCCTTACCATCTCTACAGGTTGTCCAGAAATATCTATTTGAGTATATGAGCTAGTTCCAAGGCTGATCCTTTTTATTTTTGCCGTATTGATCTTGAGCCCAACGATTTCAGCTTCTCTCCCCACCCTTGTTGTAATTTGATGGAGATCCATGATCATATGATAGAGTAAGCATTCGTCATCCACGTAGTCCAAATGTTTGAGGTGTGATTGAAGATTCCACTGAATTCCTCCATTTGCAGTCGACAAAGCTACATGCAGCACATCACTTATATTACCAATAGGAACAGTATTGGTGACAGTAATCAACCCTGTCTAACCCCACTTTGGATCTCACTTGATGTTGTTGATGCTACAAGTGAGAGCTCTGCTGGAATACCGTCAAGTCCAACCACTTTGTTGTTCTTCAGTGCTCTGGTTGCGGTTAAGATTTCTTCTACTGTGGGATACAGTGTGTATTCGGTGTTGGGTTGACTTCGCGTGAAAACGCGATTTAAAACTGCAGAAAAGTGCTCCATCCGCCTCTTGAACTGGTCCTTATCCGAAACTAGCAGTGATCCATCTGTGTACCATTACCAGGTATTGTTTAGAGCTTTGGACACCTGTAAGCTCTTCTGTGGACGGTCCTCCAGTCACACCTACTTGCAGCCTCTTCTAGTTCTGTTGCCAATGCGTTGAAATAGTCACGCTTACCACGTCGCTACAGTAAACTTCTCATATCTTTATAGGATACGCAGATTCAAGCTCGTTTCTCCTTGCTGCTGGAGGAGGTGTTTTCTATCTTCGATCCTAGATCAAGTTTCTTCGGAAAGCCAGGCACTGTTTCTTCTTTGCGACCGACCAACTATACTTTCAGCACCTGATATGACAACATTTTTTACAGCACACTAATGGTTTTTGATGGAGGTGGGTTCCGTGCTACTGATTTCTCTCAATCCTTGTGGAAGGTGGTCCCCTAGTTGTTGGCGGACTGCGGGATCCTTAAGTCTATCGGTGTTGAACTTGGGCATTCAGGTGTTTTCTTGGGATCTCCGAGCTGCAGCTGTGCATAATCTTACAGTAGCAACCATCAGATGGTTCTCACCTCTTCTGTTTCGAACGTTCTGGAGACTGCTTCTAAATCACTGACTGATCGTGAAGTGATCAATTTGGTTGGAAGTTGCTTGTCTTACAAAAATCTACAAAGCTTTCTCTATTGTCGTTGCGGTCACCAATACCATGCTTTCCCATAACATGCCTGAGCCCATCATTGTCACTGTCAACCTTGGCATTCAAGTCTTCCATTACCATTATGATGTCTCCACGTGTTGCACTGTCATAAGCAGCACTGAGACGGTTAAAAAAGGCGTCCTTCTCCTCGACAGAAGAGAGCTTCGTTGGGGGTTAACACTGTAGGATGGTGACGTGACATACTCTAGCTCAGAACCTAGCTTTCATGATACTGTCATCTAAGGGATCCCAGGAAATTAAGCTCTTAAGACCTGTTTTGGAATGCTTCCAGTAGCCTTTCCGGAGTAAAGTAGTACAGTGTTGCGAGTTGGAGACTTATACTTGCCCGAGCCCAACCATCTTACTTCACTAATCCCTAAGATGCCCAACTTACACCGCATGAATTCTGTCTCTAATTTTCAAGAAGGGTCTTCACATTCCAGAAACCAATCTTTGTACGGGTACAATGGCCAAAAGTTGTCAACGTGCTATCATTTCTTATCCGAGGCGTAGAGTCTGTTTCGTTATCGTAATTGATTTCAGTTACGAAGAATGCTACCCTCCGTAACCTATTCTAGAAAGCTAGGCCTTTCGCAGTTGTAATTTCAACCTGTTTACGTATATAGGGATACGCAGAAAGTTGCCCGAGGACCACCACGAGGAGGTAAAACAAGCCCTTTACCGTGACTGAATGTTGCGCTACTTGGCCAGACCAACTTCTGAGCAAACAATAGTTTCCAGATCAGGCACGATGCAGGTCACATAATGAACTTCACAAGGAAAACTGGGTCACAAATAAATGTAATTCATGTTTCGCTCTTAGCACAAGGATGCAAAACAGACGCTGGGGGAGGGTCAGGCATATTCTCAAGCAATACCCATTCTTTACGTTCTAGACAATTTATTTACAAAATTTCAGCTCGCTAGAGCAACGGATTAAGGAGAAGAATAAAATATAAGAAAAGAAGGCGTGGCAGTGGGTGGATTTTCTAAAATTATATATGTTGTGCTTTAGGTTTTATACACCTTATTAACAAAGTTTCATCTCTCACGACCATAGTCCTTTTCGTTGAGATTTAAGCACTGTGATTGTGAATCAGTGATTGTTCACATAATTTTAAATGAACACAGGCAACAAATCAAACCACAGGTCGTGAATGTGATTTTCTAATCACAGGTCTTGACTTTTTGCTCTTTTCTATGACAAGGAAAATTCGGTTTATTTTAGCCGTAATAAATTGATGAAACAACCAAGCCAAACAGTACCTTGGATTCTTATGCCACAGTCATAAGTTCGTTCGTTGAAGTTTCCCCAAGGCAATGCGCGCTGTCATGCGACCTCTTGCACATCGTTCTTGGACAAATTGTGCAAAACTCCTACGTCACACTAGGACACAGTATTTAAAAAGTCCGTCCAACTACGGGCTGTACAGCGACACCGACCACGGCCACAATAGTTAAAAGCCAACGACTGAGATGGCTGGGTCACCTAGAGCGAATGGACATCAAAGCCCGGCCCGGAAAGTCTTTGTATCTATCACTTTGAGTTAGCGCAGTAGGGGAGGACAGCGTAACAGGAAGAGGACCTCAGCCAACTTGGCATGCAAAACTCTAGACAAATAACTAGAAACCGAGCGGGCTGGAAGAAGCTTGTTGGTTGAGGCCCTGTTTAAGATGATGCTAGGCAAAACTTGAGTTTATGTTATGACATTTTTCTAGTTTTGCCTTTCAACAACAGCTTAAGCAATGTCCATGATAATGCCCTATATGTTTGGTTTAAGGTTTACAACTTTTATTCAAATTAAAACTACTAAATTGGTAACCGTAAGATTTTGGTATTCGATATTAAGGCTGAAAGCGAATTCACCATCATCACAGCCAGAAGAACTTTCAGTAACATAGCCAGCATCGGCAAATAGAATAGTTAGAGCAAATCATAAATACAACATTATGTGGCCATTATGCAATAGTGGCTCATGGTCCTGCTCCTTGCATCGCATCTTCATCTTCTTCCATACTCTTATGTGAATTTATATTGAAAATGTCCTGGTGTACATTTGCCAGGAAAAGAGGACTGAAAGAGACGTTTTCAACTCAACTGGCAGTAGTAGTCATGTGCAGTGCCTTAGTTTCAGAAAAGTTCAATAAATTATTTTTTCTTTGACAATGTCGGTACTGCCCCGCAATGATCTATCTTTGTTTCGCTACTTTGCGGAATATCTCTCTTCCGCTTTGGATTTTTGCTTTCTATCCAAAAAAGGAGAAGAACAAAAATAAAAAACTAACCATGATGGTAATGTTTTCTGGAGGAATATGCAATAGAGATGGGGGAAGAGAAATGCAAGCAGGAATCTCGCCTGCAACCCTATAGCCAATTGAGTTTGCTCTTTTTATTTTTTTCGTCCCTGTATTTGATTCTATACTATTTTGCGTTTTCCAAAACTTTGATGGGACGCGACGACCGACCGACGCACGAAGGGAAGCACGGGCGCCTTCCTATGACCTAGCCATCAGATTCATATACTTTCGCACCAACAAACTAAAGTCCTTGTACATTTTGATTTTCATCCTTTAGTAGGTTGCTGTTGGTTTTGGTTTTTGTTGTTCAGAAAGGCCTGTTTTCTGATTTCCCTGGATGAATATCGCTTATAACTAAAACTTTTATTTGCTTGTGCTGTGTGCTTGCTGGTGCTGTGGATGTATTTTACGCTTAATCGTGCAGTCCACTTCATAGCGAATGAAAATTTACTCGCATAAGAAACTGCATTGCATTTTCCGAGTGAAAGTCAATTTTTTTTTA
This sequence comes from Dasysyrphus tricinctus, assembly GCA_963921185.1. Lineage (NCBI taxonomy): Eukaryota > Metazoa > Arthropoda > Insecta > Diptera > Syrphidae > Dasysyrphus > Dasysyrphus tricinctus. The sequence goes on along the minus strand of OY992533.1, from coordinate 58,364,650 downwards.
ATTTTTTTTTTTTAAAGAAAAAGTTTGAATTGACTTGAGTTTTAAATTGAGGCGAATTGGCTATGAAGTTCTGTTTGATTTTATTCGAAGAATTAATTTTCAAGAGATATTGGGATTTGCGTAGCGCGTGTAAGTTAATATGCAAAAATATATTCTTGGCATAAATTATATTAATTTATTATTTGAGTTCTTATAATGTAGGAATTGTTGTTTTGCTTTTTGCACACGGGAAAAACATGTAGAGTCTGTGGCTTATGTTTGCTCAATGAATTAGGATAAAATATTGCTTTTGCAGATAAATCCTTTGGATTTGTTAGTTGCTTACGGTAAAACCCGCTCAGCTGAAGTAGCGAAGAATGATTTTTGTGTGGAATTCAGTTCAGGCGGTAATTTTTATTTTGCTTTTTTGTATTTACAATTTAAATATTTGTTTATTTTATATTTCTACCACGATAAGTTTCCTAAGCCTTCTTATGTCTTATCCATTTTAAGCTTTCACTATTCTATGGTAGCATGAAAATGTTAAAAGCATATTCAGATTTCAGAAGTAAAAAAGTCTCAGCAAGAAGAATATTTTGGCAGAGATATTGGAGCAAAGAAAGTCAGTTGGGCGCCAATCAGAAGAAATGCACACGACAGGGTTGTAAAAGAATACAATCATTTGTGAATGCAATCTTTAAAAATTATTTATTGAATTCAATCAAAAGATTGAATTCACTGACTTCACTTTGTGACTGCGACTTCAAATTTTGTAATCACCATTCGCTTAACACTGAAATAATTTCAATAATTTTTTTCCCATTCATTTTACAACAATTAATTGAATGCAATTTTTTGGGAATTCATGCATACTTTGCATTCTTTTTGTCCATTCTTTTGAATTCCATTGAAATTTTTGAATTCTTTTGAGTTCTGTCACCAATTTATATTAAATTTGTTCCTTTACCTAGTTCGTATCTACATAAATAATATGAAAGTAAATGAATACAAAAAGAATGTTAAGAATGGATGAAGTCCCAAAAGATTGCATTCAATTGATTGCTGTTAAATTAATGGTGAAAAAAATTATGGCAATCATTTAAATGTTAAAGGAATGGAAACTGCAGAATTTGAAGTCGTTGTCTAAAGGTTAATAAATGCAATCTTTTAATTGAAGTCATAAAATATACCATTCACAAAAGATTGCATTATCTTTAAGCCCTGCTGTATACCAATATCTAGAAAGATATGGCCCGCCTATTATAAATCCCGAACAACTGATCTGATATATAGACCAGAATGGACATAGCCAGGGCCAATTCAAGCTTGAACTGGACTGGCCAGTAGTGGGAGAACATGTGGCGAGGCTTTTCTTACAATACTCACTGTCGTAGCCGTGGGGACCAGCAAGAGAAGGAATCAGTCATTCACTTCCTTTGTAAATATCCTGCTCTGGCCAAAATGAGAGCACAATCGCTTGGAGTGGCATTTTTTGACAATCTAAAGGAACTTTTTGAAATGAAGATCAAAGATTTGATCACTTTTCTCAACGCGATGAAATGGATCTAAGACGAAAATGGGTTGCTTTTGTATCATGTTCCCCTAAAGACTCTCAAGACAGTGAGCTATCGGAATTCGGGTTTCTGTGCAGTTTCATGGTGCTCAATGACCTTAGGATTACAAAATTTGGTCGATTGCACTTCGGTGCAATTCTGCTACCTGCCCTACTTGGTATAATATACAGTGCGCCCTCTGTAAAGGTAATCAATAAAAATTCAGTAAGTTGACTAAAAAACTAAAACTAAAATGCAAATATAATGCACCTACTATCCACGAGTTTTCAAAACTCTAAGAAGTTGCTGTAAAATAACTTACTTACTTACTTACTTAAGGTGGCGCTACAATCCGGGGTGGACTAGGGCCTCAACCAACAAGCTTCTTCCAGCCGGCTCGGTTTCTAGCTAGCTGCCTCCAGTTTCGCACGCCAAGTTGGTTGAGGTCCTCTTCCACTTGCGTGCACCACCTTTTACGCTATCCACCTCTACTTCGCTGTCCCACGGGGTTGGATTCAAAGACTTTCCGGGTCGAAGCATTGATGTCCATTCGCTCTAGGTGTCCCAGCCATCTTAGTCGTTGGCTTTCACTTTTGTGGCTAGGTCGGTGTGGCTGTACGGACCAAAAATGTACAGAACCAAAAATCACCCGGAGAATTTTCCTCTCAAAACACGTTCTCATCCACCGTTAGCAGTGTCCATGCCTCTGCACCATACATCAAGACCGTTATGATAAGCGTCTTATACAGGGACAGTTTAGTTGCTCGAGAGTGGTTTTTGCTTCTCAATTGCCTACCTAGCCCTAAGAAACAGCGATTGGCAAGAATAATTCTTCGTTTGATCTCAGCAGCTGTAAAATAAATGCTAAGTTATAATAAAATGTTAGCATACAAAAAGGAGAAGCATTGATCAAACGAAATAAGAGATCATACAGAGAAAGTTGCGTTTGCTGAGTCTCAATTTCTTGAAAAGTTGAAATTACTGAGTCACCAATGGTTAAATTTTGGGTGTTGTTTTAACCGTACTGTGTTCTGCAGTTGGTTTTGCCTCCGTGCCTTGCGTAATTTGTGCTGGCTCAAAAAACATCTACCCTAAAATACCCCACATTCATTTTAATTCAAACCAAAGAACATATTTATCTATATAGTTTCATGAGTGGATGGTGACCTTCACGGAAGCCTCATGTTATACCGTGTAAGCAGACGTCTCGTGCACGGAAATCTCGTGCTTTGATCCAACTAGCAAACCACCTAGCCTGGCTTTTTACTCTCAAATTCAGGGCGTGGTAGATGATCCTCAGAAGGTATGTCTACAAACCATTTCTCTAATCCACTTTCATCCACAGATCAAACCAGTTATGGTATCAAAACGGCACATTCTAGGGCTAATTGATTCACAGAGCAAGTGTAAAGCTAAAACTATAATGCTCGGAGGGGCACTTAAGTGATCGGAAGAAAACAAGCGAATACATGGAAAGTATTTGACGCGACTATAATTGCGGAGTGGAGCGTTTCGTCAAGTTTCGTTCAACTTTGGTTACGGAAGTGAGGTGCGCTCCCGAGCGCACCTCACTTAAGTAAAACTGACATTTTGTGAAATAGGAACGCCAAAAAGAGATAGATGATAATTACATTATGGGTATGTTCCCCTTTTTCGGTTCGGAAAGCTACTTTTCGTTGGTTTTTGACATTAGCTTCAGTGCCCTCCGACTATTATAGTTCTACCTTAATGCTTGTGGCCACCTTTTCTTGTGAATGTCATGGCGAGACCATAGCGAGAAAGCCGCGACACAAATCCCCGTGTAAACTGGCACCTTGCCACTACAACAAGACGAAAAAAATAACCTTGGCAGTGGAAACCACGATTGTACTTTTGACCCACGTTTTTAGCTTATTTTAACATCTTTGAAAAATTTTATTTAGAAAAAAAAGGACTTTGACGAAACTAAAGCGAGACCAAAGAAACATGACGGCAATACATGCTTAATGTCGAAATTTCATGGCGAGACCAAAGCGAAACATAGCGAGAAAACCACGAAACAGATCCCCGTGTAAGCGTTCACTTTTAGACCAGATCGAGACGAATACAATGACCACGACACTGAAAACCTTGTTTGGACGACCACAGCGATTTTAGCTTAAGACATATATTATTATAATATAGTTAAAATCTTAAGCTTAAATATAATGTCAATCCATACCATATAAGCCTAATGCTACATTTCCACATAGCGCTAATCTGAGATTTAATGAGATTAACCTTAAATCTCCTTCAAATCTCGTAGATTTACCATACAAATTAATTTCGTAAATCTTGAAGATTAGAAATTAATCTTGTTAAATCTTCCTAGGACAAATAGTTTTACAAATCGAACTAACCTATTTTTACATGGTGCTGAACGATTCATTCGAGATTCGCATTCAGTTCTTCATTGTTTCACACGAATCAAACATTCTGTCTCATTCGCACTTCATAAGGAAAATTGGAACGCCATTTGCATTTTTGAAGGTGCTGTCAAATTTAATCTTTTTTAAATCTTTTTGTGCGGTGGAAACACCAAAAAGATTTATTTAATCTAATCTGAGATAAACCTTTGGTGGAAACATAGCATAAGTTGAAAACCAATTATATTTGTGTTATTGTATTTAAATAAATATTTCATTTACTACTACTACTTATTTCTATTTTGTCTTTGTATTTTCTGTACAGTGAAAACAGTATTAATAAACGCAAATAAAACATAAATTATCTTAAGTCAATGAGTTAAGTGTCAAACATTATCAATAAATCAAAATTTATGGTAACAAAGTAATACTACGTTTTCATTAGACCAAATGAAAATTTACAAATTCACAAATTTCGAAATGAGATAATTTTAACCAAATTTCCACGAAATTAGGTTGGAAATTAAGTCAAAACCTAACGAACACACTCAATTAGCCACAGTTTGAAGAGCTCTGAAAAGGTTTGATATGAAAATGTCAAAGCTCAATGGAAGAAGACAGAAAAAAAACAACAACAAAAAGCGATTGATGGTCAGTTTAAATTCAAAAATGAAACGATCTGTCCAACGAAATTACAAATGAAAACACTTTTTCTGTGATTTGCGAAATTATCTCATTTCGGCTATAGTATAACTCACCAAAGAAGGTACATTTAACAAGTAATTAAGCTAAAAATACTTCTGTCGTTGTTGCCTAGAGCTAGCGATAAAAGGAAACAGATGCTAGTGACATATATGCTACTTAGAATTACAACCTCAAATGAGAGAGTGTATGTGCAAAGGTTCACATTTAGTGAGAAAGTATATGTGCAGTTCAATAAATAGTCTATGGTGACAGCAGAGTTTTTTTGACTGTAATAGATTTTCGTTAAGATTTTGAACTTAGCGTGGTTTAGCGGTTAATTTTGTTATTGATATGAAATTTTAAATCGTGAACTAACTTCATATCGACATTTTAGCTAATTTGTGAATTAGAAGATATCTAAGCACTTTTTATTGATTGGGCTGTAAGAGTCTAACTATGGTTTACCTTGGTATGAATTTAAGCTGCCAAACTTTTTCTATCTACATTTTATCATATCAATAGAAGGATTTTAACATATTTAACTGCAGAGCTAAAAAGGAAAGAACACATACAAAAACAAAAACAACTTAGCTTAAAATATAGAAAAAACGTGCATACATACGTAGGCGTAGGGAAAACAAATCAGTCATCAGACCCATCCATTCAGAACAAAATAATGTTTTTATGTATAAATAGGAAGGAAGTGAATTCTATTTCAACGTATGACATTCAATTATGGAACTGTATAAAGAAAACAAATACAGACTTTCCAAGAATTCCAAAAACAAAGTCCTTCGTGGTTCGTGGAATAATATATTAAATATACTCCTTGGTAAAAAAATAATTTATTTACATCGTGACCTTCAAATAGAAATGGTTACATAGGTGATAAGAAAATACGTTGTATCACAAAACAAGCGACAGCAAAATCACATTAACTCTGAAATGGAGACGGGTCTTAAATCCAAAATATAATACATAGATATTCAATAAATTCAAATGAGGATTTGAGAAGAACCTTGCCTAATGAGCTTGTGATATAAAATTTATGGGAAAGTGTATGTAATAAGACTTTTAGTTTCTCTCAGCTCTATTTAAAATTATAGAAAGGAAAATCAATGTAGGTTTTCCACAATTGATCCCAGGTCATTTTGTGGGGACCAGATAATACGTATCTTTTGAAATTAATGTGGGAATTAAGTTGCTCAATTTTTGATAGTTCTAAGTTCATAAGAACCAAAGTTATTCGGCCTAATATTAGGTAGCTCAACTCCCCGAAAAACATAGATTGATTTGCCTTGCAAACGTGGGGTTGCTTATTTCTGTTCACACAATCATTCAAAGCATTTGTATTTATTTGCTATTGGTATGTATTGAAAGTTTAACTTGAATTATAAATTAACAACAGTATTATTAAAAAAACTTATATCAGCTCCCTAACACACGGATAGACAATTTGTCCGTTTGATAACTTTTATTTATTAAAAAAAGATATATGTATCTTTCCAGCTGTTTTATCACTTCACCAACTTCACCACTTCATTAGGGTGTGGTGATTTTCTAATACATGTCTTACATGCATGTACTGCTTCACGAAGTGTTTACTAGTAGTAGTTAACGGTCCTATCACACGTGTGCGTGGAAGTGTTAAGAAGTTTTATCCCTTCATTATCATATTAAAAAACGGCAAACACGTATCTGGTGGTACAATTTACGCGGTCTACAAAAGCCAAAGGCATACAAATTTTATATCAATTGAAAGGTTTTTTGTATAGAAATGCAGAATGCAAAAATTTATTAATAAATTGCACCACAATAACTAATAAACAATAAAAGAAAATTGCACCATAAGTGCGAGCGAGAACCAGAGCGAGACCGAGTATTTGTTCACAACACTTAATTTTTTGATATCTTGATATCTTTACTTTAAAATTCACGACACTATTGTTTTATATACAAGATTCGTCTTTGCCATTTTATAATATGAAATATTTCCTAACATTTTCGTTTTGTTTTAATTGTTATTAGGTATTCTTATCTTTTTTATTCACTTTTAGTTTGTTTATATTTGTCGGTGACGTTTTGATTTTGACATCCACCAACCAACCAATCTTCCAGCATGACTGGAAAGGTTATGGAAATGTGGGATGGTAGCGTTCAGTGCTGCAGAAAATAATGATAAGTAGCTCAGTTCTTCTACACGATCAAGACTGCTTTTACACGATGGAACTATTCCTGCGATTTTTACTTGCGATTATAGGTACTATAAGGCAAGTTTTGGATTCGTGCAAAAAAAAAATTTGAGATAACAATCAAACATGATATTACGATGATAGAGAACACCAAAAAAGTGGGTGGCAAAATTCTGTCTGTCTGTCTGTTCGTCTACAGCCTAAACGGCTTGATCGATTTTCTTCAAACTAGGTACTTAGTGGTTTTTGGTGATTCTGCCGACACGTTTTTTTAATTTTTTTTTTTAGAATAAAAAATAACGGTACCTGTCATACATTTTTTTTTGGCAAATTTACATAATCGTATTTTTATCAAAAACGGCTGGACAACTTTTCTTAACAAAAATTAAATAAATTTATTTTAGTAAAGGCTTTCTTTGGGTGGAAACCCATTTTTCAAAAATGGTTATTAATGGTACCTCCCAAGGAACCATTTTTTTAATTTTTGATTTTCTTCAAAATGGTATGACCAATTTCAATTATTTTTTTTATGCAGAAGCTTCCAAGAAATGTTAATAGTTTTGTGTACCAACATTTTTGAAAAAATATTTTTTGGATTTTTAAAAAAATATTTCAATTTTTTTTTTGGAAAATCAAATATTTCGAAAACAGCATGATCGATTTTTTTGAAACTCGATATTTAGGCTTTTTTAGTACTCTATAAAATATTTTTAGAAAAAATTTTACATTTATGAAAAAATAACGGTACCTTCCATACAAAAGTGAAAAAACCGCAAAGGAAAATATTTTTTTTGCTTGAAAACGACTCCTACGATTTTGATTAATTTTTTTTTCATATACTAAAATTAGTACGATCTACCATCAAAAATTATAAAATTTTACACATAGCAACTATTAGTAGTACCTGTCATAGAACGTATTTTTTATTTTGAGTTTTCTCGTTATTGACTCAACGGATTTAAATGAATTTATATACAAATTTCAGATAAGATGAAATAATATTGCATATCAAAATTTTCAAAAAAAACAGTTTTTGGATTTTTAAAAAAAGTTTCAAATTGTTTTTTTGAAAATTCGATATCTCAAAAACGGGTTGACAATTTTTTTCAAATTCTGTTTCTATATACACATAAATACATAGTTAAAATCTGCATACCAAAATTTGTTCTTAAAAATGTTTTAAGAATTTTATATACAAAAAATTAATTTAAAAAAAAAACCGCTCCAACGATTTTAAATTTTTTTTTTTCCCATACAATCATATTCCATCATGAATTAAGATTGCATACTTTTTTTTCACCTCAAACTGTCAAAAGAGTTGTTTTAGCTAATTTAAGTGTCGTATTTCATAATTCTCTACATTTTTCTCTCATAATTTCCATGTTTGTATATACAATTTTCTTAAACTCGCAGTGTCTTGAACATAAGAGCAAGTACGTGCGACCCAGTCGAGCATTTTATTTACTTAATGTTGGAGTACATCTAAAAATCGTATGCAAATACCCTGGCTCATTTTGCTATAAGAAAAATTGTTTACAAACGTCAATTTTTGTTAGAAGCGGACTGTCATACGTGATTGATATTAACTCTTTTGCAAGCCTGAAGGGAGTTGAATGAATGAAATGATGTCGGTGCTCATCAGCCTAAATGTTCGGCCTTAGTTAAGCCCAGAGAATTTCCAGTGCTTAACATAAGCACGGAGAAACACTGTGCTACCGGCATGAATTCCATATATGTTATCGATAGTTTGAATGGAAACTCCATGTTTTTTTCTGTGATGGCGTCGGTAATTCCCGGTGTCGTTTTTTCTACCGACTTCATCTATGCTTGCAAAAAAGCTATAAGTCGTCAACGCGCTTATAGCTTAAACGTTTGTTGTGTAAACACATTTAAGCTAGGCGGTGATAATTCTCTCCGTGAATGAATTTGTAATTGATACATCGTATGCAAATCCCACTTCTCTTGGTTCAACTTAGCAAACGTCACTTTTGCTATGAGCTGTCAACGCGTTGACAAGTAAACTTTTAGTGTCTACTACACGCCAATAACACAGTTTGCATCCGCTTTTAAGTTTTGTGCCGGGAATTTTATGCATTTAGCTCAACACGTCAGCTCAAATTAACACCCAATTTCCATAAAATCATCTTTTTCTGGAGGAATAAAAATTCATCAAGAATTTCAGAATTGTTAGAGGCTTTTTAATTCATCGACATCGTAGCCATGCGATAATGGAATTTGACAGTTGATGACATGAATTGTAGGGGGAAAACTATGTTTTGACAGAAAAAGTTTATTTTGATAGAAATGTAACCCAATTTACTTAAAATCACATTTTTCTGGAGCACTAAAAATTCATCAAACATTTCAGATTTCTTAGAGATTTTGTAATCCAGTGACGGTGTTTATACCAGCTTCACGTGAGGCGACTCATTTTGACGTCTCTCTTTTTTATCTCATTCCTATTCATTGAAAAGAAAGAGATGGTGAAGTGAGGCGGAAATTTTCAAAAAAATTCAAAACTTTGGGCCATCTCTTTCCAAGAGATGAGAGTGATATAAAAATAAGAGAGGTCAAAATGAGTCGCTTCACGTAATGCTGATATGAACACCGTCATTGATGTCGTAGCCATCCGTCAATGAAATTTGACAGTTAAGGGCTTGAAAGAATGGATGAACTGTATCTTGACAGAAAAGGTGTATTTCGATCCAAATTTCACCCAATTGCCCTAAAATTACCTTTTTCCGGAGCAGTAAATATTCATCAATTTTTTTTGATTTTAAGTAGCTTTTTAATCCATCGACATCGTAGCCATCCGTCAATGGAATTTGACAGCTGATTACTTGAAATATAGGAGGTGAACTATATTTCGACGGAAAAGTATATTTTGATACAAGTGTCACCCAATTGCCTGAAAATCACCTTTTTTTTTGGAGTAGTAAAAATTCATCAAAAAATTGTAATTTAATAAAAATCGTATAGATTTAATGCCAGCGAAATCCAAATGAATACAATTGAATCAGAAATAAATTCAGTGAAATGATCGAAAGATCGATTGATTGAATCATTTTAGTGATCATTTCTTGAACGATTTTCTAGAAGTTTGCCAACTAAACGATAGTGTTATTAGCACTCGAGTTTCGAGGGCTGGACGTACTAGTATGCGGAATTTGGCGAGTTAAAGTTATCTGTACGGTACCACACGTCACAGGTTATAAAATATGTAAAAACGAGCACATTGATATCCGCAGCAGTTATTTGGCCAGTGGCGCTTTCGAAAAAATAAGGCCCGATGACGCTTCCAGCGTAAATAAACAACGCACCATGTACATAGTTACTTCGAGCGAATGGGCGTAATGCCTCTTCGTGCAAGATTATTTGCTACCCCAGAAGCAATAACTTTACTTATTTACTAATTTACATATCCGCAGGTCCTCGCAGCTCATGCTTATTTTCGATAAAAAGTAGACTCTCTCATAGTTGAGATTCAGGATGGCCTGATCGTAGGTTAAACGCACTTGTAAGCCAAAATCTTACAACTTATGCACTGTTTGCACTTTGTAAAGTAATATTTTCAAGTGTTTCACAAAAATTCCCTATTAAGACCAACGATTGATGCCCAATTGCGTGACACGGTCATTTCGGATTCCTCTGCGAGATCTCCAGTCACAGCTGCTATTGCTATATTCTCAGAAGAATATCTGCTCCGAGGCCAGTCAGACCTGGCAGTATCTCGTGTTCTCCCATATACTCTTCTAGGCGAGCAGAAAAATGTTTTCGTGTTTGACCAGTTAGGTTTTGGACGAGGGGTAAATCTGCGCGAACATTCACACTGCACCATAACCAACTATGACTGCACCAAAAAACTGAGACGATTAATGTAAGACTGCGCTAGACGGGATTGCACTTCAACGGAGCTGCACGACACTGCGCAGCACTTTACGGCACTTTTTTGGTATACCGCACTGGAACTGCAGCTACGCTTCAGTACATATTGGCTTCATTCATCAATAAAAGAGTAGTGCCCATAAGTGGAGCCATGAGTAATCCCACTGTCTTCTGTGAACTTCAGGTCGCAGCAAATTTGGAAAGATTATCAACTTTGCCGTATGGTACTGCGCTGCCATGAAGTTCAGCTGTCGCTTAGTGCGATATAGCTCATACAATGTCATACAAAAATATATTTTGAAGTTCAGTTGCGGTGCAGTTTTGCTGCAGTGCAGTTCCGTCGAGTGAGGTCTTACCTTTAGGTGCCAGTTATAGCTATCATTGAAACTCATCATTGAAAACTTTAATGATTGATTTTGAGACGTTAAAGAAGTAAAATCAGTTGTTATTTTAATGTAAATATAAAGCTTAAGCTTAATTACTATTTCTAGCCAAAAAAATTGTTCAAATAGGCCCAACTTTCCACATAAAAAGACTTTTCTTATTTCATTGATTGAACTACCTTACCAATGATCATTGATAAATCAAAAATCAATTTTTGTGGAAAGTTGGGCCTATTCGAAATTTTTTTTTTACTAGAAATATTAATTCAGTTTTGAGCTTTGATCGTCTATCAAAATAATAAATGATTTTGCTTTCTAAACACCTCAAAATCAATCATTAAAGTTTTCAATGATGAGTTTCAATGATAGCTATAACTGGCACCTTAATCTACGTTCCTTAAGAGTACAGCGGTTCATGTCTTTCTGACATGTACGAGTGTTTTGTATCTGTATGTCCCCTATTACACGATGATTCTTTGCGTCTGACTATTGTCAAAATTCAATGAGTGCGAAGGTGAAATCTGATGCTTTTTCTCCTTCGCACTCATGAAAATTTGAAAAGAATCAGACGCAAAAAATCATCGTGTAATAGAGGTCTATACTTCACAAATGTCAAAGTAGAACAATTGACAATTGCCGCCATTTGCAAAAACTGTAGGGTGATGTTTTTTACACTACCTTGTATAATAATACTGTTTAAACTAATTAACAAAACTTACAATTAAAATTGCATCAATAATTCCTGTATTTAGCAAGGAATACGTTATTGCCTGCCGGAGAGACACCCGGGCGTATGAGTGATTTTTCTCTTCAATTTATTTTAATTTAGATTTTGTCAAAAAATTTGTTCAGTTAGGTTGAATTTTTATGTTTATTTTTCGCAGACCAAAATCCTTTTTATATAGTAATTATGTCCAGATAATTATTGACTTACAAAACTCAGAACTAATTTCCTCCACTTCATTTTGAAGGATTCGTAAAATCAAGTTTAACTGTAGTCAATAGAAAATTAAAGTTCCCGAATATGCTAATATGTTATATTTTCAAACTTTACCTTAACTCAACAGAAAAAAGAATATTTATAGTGATGTTTTTCTCCCCACTGGCACACATAACACACATTCATAAATACATTATGTACAAGCATACTATATACAAAAATAGATACTCTTGTAAAATTTTGTCTCCATTGCTAATTTATATTCCGTTAAATTCGCTCAATTTATGATAAAATATGAAATTCATTTTGCTGAAATATTTTGATTAATATTGTTTGTGAAATTAATGCCGATGGGTTTATGTACGTATGTATGTATGCATACCAAAAGTGGATGGGTATTTACGTTCATTTCACTTTTCTAAATCCTAAAAATATATTCAAAACAAAATGGTTAACCCTTAAGTTCATTCAATGCTACCAAAATATGTGTGTTTGTGTGGATGTAAATATGTAGAGACTGAAAAGAGTTTGTTTTGGAATTTTAGAAATCCCGCAGAGTCTATATGACTGGGTCGAAGGGTCTAAGCCCCGCAATCATATAGGTTGCGCGTTTTTCCACTAAGGCAATACTAAGAACTGCCAAACAGTATAGCAGCCATCAGCCAATACCAAGGACCAAGGCCATGGAACATAAATTATGGTCCCACCATTGATTTATTGTGTTTTGTTTAGTTTGGCTGGTTGAAATGAATTGGAGATGTTTTTCGAACATTTTTTTTTTTTTTTTTTTTAAATACTTGCAAGAACTGCGAAAATATAGATAATTAATGCTTGGATAAATAAAGGTAAAAGTTTTTCGATGGAAAATAAAAGGAAAATATATATAGCATCTTGGGAATGAAACTGACGTCGCGTTGGATGGTTCCATGGAAGAAGAGAGCTGGTAGACAGATTAATTTGTTTGTTTGTTATTTATATTATTTTGTTTTATGTATTGTTTTTTTAAGACAAGTAAAATTAACGGTTTTCCTTAATTCACTTGGATCTTCTTCATTTTATGTATATTAAGTCAGGCGGAAGAAGAATCATTGTCCAATGAACTAGAACTGACACTAAGAAAAACTTTAAAAATAAAATTTTCAAATAAGAAAAAGAGATCTACGCACATGACTGCTTTAAAAGATGTTTTAAAGAAGAGTGGAAGATGGAAAATTGGAAACTACAATGCTGATGCTGGTATATAGATGGCTATTCTGCAAATCTGCTGGAGATGATTTGGGAAGAAGTTTTTGAAAGAAAAACACTTTCAATTTAATCAAAAGGTAGTTTTTGTAATTTTCAATTGGCAATATAACTCGAGCAAAACCTGTAATAGAACAACAGTCTTCTAGCTTTCAAACGAACATTGTTATAAGTCGTTGTTGTTGGTTTTTAACATTTCTTTTGCATTTTTAGTGTTTTTTTTTTTTACAAAATTGTCCCTCTCCTCCCTAAGCAGTAGTAGATAGACCCCCTTCTAAAGTAATAAGACACTTGTCTTGTGTCGTGTCTCTCTATAAGAATTCGTTATTATTTCGCAGTTCCGTACCAATCGTAGGAATTATTTGCTGGATATTGGCACATTAGATTTTTTTTTTACATTAAACCTAGCAGCCTTGTTCAAAGGATAAACACAGTGCATTCAAGGACACAAGCGGCCACAAGCTTTTTTTTTTAAAGCGAACCTCTGTCTATCAACTCCTTCTCTCACCTGCCCATGGTGAAGATCGGGTACCTAGAACCTTTAACGGAAGATGGGTTCCAATACCTGTGGACGGTTCTGGGAGGCAGCAAACGAGACAGGGGGGAGAAGTGTTCCCACTAAGGCACTTGTCCTTTATCCAAGCGGCAGCGGAAGAATTCTCCAGATGGAATCAACGGTGGTGTCTACAGTTTCAGTTCGGTTACACTACTTAGTAAACACCTTATATGGGCTACTACGACATATTCGGAGCTCAGGCCTATAAGGAGCGGTTAATCCGACTCCCCGCCCTTGGAGGTATATTGCAAGGGTTTGGTCCTCCAAGTTGGGGGTCGTGCCATCGGGGTGACTTCCCGCCCACGTAAAGCTATTTAGTTGCGAAGCAACAACAAGCCTCGGATATGAACGGATGTTCTGTCTCTCTATAGACCACGTGCAGCCGAACATTTAGCGGAAGCCCTAAACTGCTACAAAGCAGACATCACTGTGATCCAAGTAGTGCGATGGGATGGGCCGGGCAAAAGAAAACTGAATGACTGCGACATCTACTACGGTGACTGTTACCGTCCACAAGTACAGCGCCATTTTGGATGTGGATTCGTCATTAGAGGCAGACTTAGGCAAGCAGTCTTGAGTTTCAACTATGTGAACGAGCACCTTACGATATTTCGCACGACAATTTGGTTTGGTGAGTAAAATCGGAAGATATAGCCCACACGACACCACCTCCAATAACGGACTCAGGCTAATCGACTTTGCTGCGGGGCGAAACGTTGTGGTAGCTAATACACATTTCCCGCATCTCGTTATTATACACAAGGGGACATAGCGAATTTCTGGTCAATCAACCACCAATCAGATTGACCACATTGCGATCGACGCAAGGCACTCCTCCAGCAGCAAGGATGTCCGAACGTTCCAAAGAGCCAATGTTGACTCGGACCACTACCTCGTTGTAGCCAAGGTAATGCTACGTATATCCAAAAAAGCCAAAACCAAAACAGGGAAATACTGTGAGAAAGTTCGACGTCGGACGGCTACAGTCGCAAGAAATTGCAAGATCCATTTGCGACCGAGTCTCACGCTCCCTCCAAAATAGTCCTGTGTTGCTAACTGCACGTACCGAGAACCAGTGGAAGAATTACCAGAAAGCCATCAGAGATGCAACCTCTTACGTGCCGTGCCTCGCACGACCACCACAGCGAAACCCCGGGTTCGACGAAGAATGCCAGCAAGTACATGCAGCCAAACAACAGACATACAAAGCGGCGCTGCATAGAAGGACCAGAGCTGCTCGCGAGCTCTATGAGCAAAAGAGAAGAGAGGAATACAAGCTCCTAAGAAGAAAAAAAAAGAGCATGAGAACCACGAGATCGAGGAAATAGAAGGATACCATTTGCAGAAATGAAGTTCAGAAGTCTTACCAAAAAGTAAAAGGAACCTGCCAGGGTTACGAGGCCCGAGCCGAAGCCTGCAAGAATGATCAGGGGAACATAATAGTAGAATCGCAGTCGGTGCTGAGGGTATGGAAAAATCATTTCTGCAAATTGTCTAACAGCAATGACGAACCGAATTCCGCTACCATGCAGATTGCACCATTCAACCTGGACGACGTAGGCCAACAATTCCGTCCACCCGATCTCGACGAAGTAAAGCTAGCTATATCTAAACTTAAGTCCAATAAAGCTGCTGGGGCTGATGGCCTTGCGGCTGAGCTATTAATTGGTTAGGAGTATGCACCAGCTCACCTGTAAAATATGGTCGGAGGAAAGCATGCCCGATGAATGGAACATCAGCATTGTTTGCCCGATCCTCAAGAAAGGCGATTATCTGGACTGCACCAACTACAGAGGCATCAGTCTTCTTAATATCGCCTACAAGATCTTCTCTGCCGTACTTTGTGAATGCCTGAAGCCATTCGTCAACAACCTGATAGGTCTATATCAGTGTGGCTTTAGGCCAGGGAAGTCCAAAATCGACCAAATATTCGCTTTCCGACAGATCTTGGAAAAAACCCAGGAGTTTCAAATCGATATCCACCACGTTTCCATCGATTTTAAGGCCGCGTATGACAGCATCCATAGAGACGAGCTATATAGAGCAATGTCTAGTTTTTGCATCCCTGCCAAACTCGTCCGTTTGTGCAGGATGACGATGGAGAATGCACACTGCTCCATCAAGGTCGGCAAAGACCTCACCGACACCTTTGATGTCAAAAAATG
This sequence comes from Dasysyrphus tricinctus, assembly GCA_963921185.1. Lineage (NCBI taxonomy): Eukaryota > Metazoa > Arthropoda > Insecta > Diptera > Syrphidae > Dasysyrphus > Dasysyrphus tricinctus. The sequence continues at coordinate 58,348,687 of OY992533.1, read as the reverse complement.
TTTTAGGCAAGGCGATGCGGTGTCATGCGACTTCTTCCACATCGTTCTTAAAAGAATAGTGCAAATCTCTCACGTCAATCCTAGAGGCACAATCTTTCAAAAGTCCGAACAATTACTCGCTAACGCTGACGACATTGACATAACTGGACGAACTAAGCGTGATGTTTTTGTGAGTATTGAGAAGGAGGCCAAGAAGATGGGTTTTACGGTGAATGAAAGCAAAACGAAATATATGCTGTCAACAAGAAAGAACGCCCAACACCGACGTCTCGGACAGAACGTCACCATAGGCAGCTATAATTTTGAGGTGGTCAGAGACTTTGTCTACCTAGGATCCAATATAAACTCAGCGAACGATACCAGTGCTGAGATCAAACGGAGAATTACTCTTGCCAATCGCTGTTTCGTTGGGCTAAGAAGGCAATTGAGAAGAAAAGCCCTTTCTCGACCAACTGAGCTGTCCCTGTATAAGACACTTTTCATCCCTGTCCAGATGTATGGTGCAGAGGCATGGACACTGTTAACGGTGGATGAGAACGCGTTAGGCTGTTTTGAGAGGAAAATTCTTTGGGTCATTGTTGGTCCCGTCTGCATAGATGGGAAATGGAGTAGAAGATACAACAACGAACTGTATGGGCTGTACAGCGACGTCGACCTGGCCACAAAAGTGAAAAGCCAACGACTGAGATGGCTGGGTCACCTAGAGCGAATGGACACCAATGCTCCGGCCCAGAGTTTTTGAATCCAACCCCGTGGACAGCGCAGTAGAGGTGTACAGCGTTAAAGATGGCACACGCAAGTGGAAGAGGACCTCAACCAACTTGGCGTGCGAAACTGGAAACAGCTAGCTAAAATCTGAGCCGGCTAGAAGAAACTTGTTGGTTGAGGCCCTGGTCCACTCCAGACTTTAGCACCACCATAAGTAAGTAATTTAAACAATAAATTAAAGTCCTGGGTGATAAATTACAGGAAAAATAAAAAACGCTGAAAGAACAAGTAATGTTCTTCCCTTGTTTTAATAATTTTGGGACTATAGCCCGTTCATAAATAAGGAGTCTCTGGAAATATAACCGTCTTGAGAGTAAATTTAGTAAAGATCCGCAAAAATTTTAAACTTTAAATATGGTATGTACGATGTACGTGTTTTTGGGAATAAATAGAAAACGTTTTGTTTTTTGTTGAATCCCCTCCTTCCCTCCCCACTGCATCCGTGTCTGCTAGATTATTGTTTTCTTTTGGATTTTCTGACTGTTTCACTTCTTTTTGATTCCAACCGAATATGAAAACATGTTGTTGTGAAATGCATTCACCTGGTGAAATATACACATAACAAATTGGCTTCTTTATTTATCACTTTTGGTTAGTAAAGCATAGTTTACAGTTCCGATGCGAACAAAAAATTAAAATTTTCAAAACGATTTTCCACCTATTCTGCGTACCAAGTTGAATAATATTCAAGCCGAAAAACTTTTGCTTTGGCCTAAGCCACCCATTGAGCCATTAATTTACCCTTAATTGACAAACTATAGGCCTAAGAATGGAAAATAATTATTTTTGGATGCGAAAACCATTTGCATGCAAATAATGCCTTGAGGTGAATATATTTTTTTTTTTTAAGTATAAACCGACCATCAAAAAAGAAATATTTTATTCACCACACTTTTTTTCGCATGCAAATTAATTTCCGGTCCATTGTTTTGCATGATATTCCATGACAGCACAGTATTTTTTTCATGAAACTATAAACCAATCATGCAAACAATTAATTTTACATTTCACCTCAATTATTTTTGACATGCGACAATATTTGCATAGATTTTTTTTTGCGCACGGGAACTGTAAACAAGGCTTAAGGCAACGAAAAAATTTAAATGTATGTATGCGTGAGTTCCCAATCTACTCCTTTTTTTAATCGGGAACAGAAATAAGGCTCCGAAAACATTATACTCGAAACAGGAATAATGAAGATGCTCAGGGCTTAAGAATATGACAAAACAGGGAGAGATTAGCCATTCAAATATTAACAGTTCTTTTCATTTTTCGTAGTTTTTGCATGAAAGGCTCTGTTTTGGTACTAAGGTACTAAATGGTAAATTTAATTTACCTAAAAACATTCGAGGTCAAGATTTTGATCCAATATGTCATAAGGAGTATGGAGAATACTTAGGCTTGTATCGGTTTGTATTCTGTTCATTTTTGGTCATACCTGATAAGTGTGGGCCGATGAAAATGGCAAGAATAAAAACCTAATAGGAACTGAATAGCACCGAACGTCCAACCCCGCGACACCAATAGGTTTCAAAAAGGGCACACAAAGTAATCGTAGCGTTCACACACATTCGGTTCTATAAGTTTTTTTCTTATTGCAAACCTTGTCAGTTTGGTAATATTTTTTGGAATAAATGAGCAATTCAATTGATTTGGATATTGATTGGCCAATTTATCTGATATTTGGATAAAAACTCTATAGGAACCGTATACATTTATGTTATGTGTTAAAAACTGAAACCAAAAACGAACCGAATACAGACCGAACCGAATATGTGTGAAGCTTGCACGAACAGTGATAAATCACATAATTCTGTATCCAAACCTACACCCTGAGCAGCGATCAATACAAGGCTATAAGGAGCGACGAGTGTTAATTAATTTAATTGACTCTCGGGCAATAATTTTGAATTATAGGGATGATTACATTTTTTCGAAAATCTCTTTATCAATCTAAGCTGGCTTGCGGCCTGACTTGTTATCACGTCAATGTGAGGATTAAATGACAGCTTCATGTCAAATAAAACTCCCTAGTCATTAAAAGTTCAAATTCGGCCAATCAAATAAAATAAGAAGACAGTAGCGGTCCTCTCCACCTAGAGTATGACATTAAACAGAAGTGGCCCAGTATGACTACATTGAGAAACCTCGGATGTAAAATTAATTAATTCATTCAAAAATTAATGATTTAATTAATTTCGGTAAGCTTTTGATCACGTTCAGTTAGCCTTTCATTCATTCCAAAACTGGAAATGTAGAAAACTAGAAATATTAGCTTTCCTTGTTCCTGGGAGCCGACTGTAAGATAACCCATCGCGGTAACGTAAAAGAGGATGCCAACCGATAGCTTTAGTGCACAAAATTACAAAACTCCTGTCGGACAAGCAATGGTCGCAATGGGAAGAAAATTCAATTTTCAGATTGCATTTTTGGCTAAGTATGTATACCTAACTATAACATGAGTAACTTCTATAAATGGGGTATCAAATGAAAGCTAAGACTGTCCTCTACACGATACCAATGGTCGGACAGACTCTTTTTGGCTGTTGCGATGAGTCCGACCACTTTTATAAAAATTTACATTAAGGAAAATTGAGTAAAATTATATCAAATAGCTAAGAAAGTGGCCTTTACAACTCTTTTTTAATTTTTATCAAAGTATTAACGAAATCCCTAGTTTTATAAAAGTGGTCGGATTCGTGGCAACAACCAAAAAAAACTCTGTCTCACCATTTGTATTATGTAGAGGACAGTTAAAAAAAAAAACTCTGACCATTGGTATTAGATATGTACATAGATGACAGTCTTAACAACAGATAACGGCGCCCGACTATTCGACTTTGCTGCAGCTCGTAATACGGTGATAAGTAGCACTAGGTTCCCTATGCGATGAATACACACAGCAACTTGGCGATCTCCAGATGGTCGAACCGACAACCAAATCGACCACATCCTAATTGGCGCAAGGTAAGCATTGAACATCTTAGACGCGCGAACTTTCCGAGGTGCAAACGTGGACTCTGACCTCTTTCTTGTTGTGACAAAGTTCAGAGCCCGACTGTCCAACGATAAGAAAACGAAGACAGCCTAAAGGAAGAAATTCAACATTGAATGCCTTATGGCTGTTTTACAATTCCACGTCGGGCGTTGCGTTGAAAGATTTTTCCTGTCAGCACAAAAATTCAGGCATAAGAATTTTTGTTTAGTGTTTCCAATGACGCGTTGAACATTATGCTACGATTTTGCATCCATTAGTAAGTACACAAACCAACGTAACGTAGGCAAATGCAACGCAAAAGTACAAATTATTCAACTTTTGCGTGCGTTTGGACATTTCGATTTTCAATTTGGGTATGCGGCCATCCAGTGTTGAAAGAAGTTTAAATTTTTTTGCTCGATTTATCTCAACGCGGCCGTAACGCTTATTAAATGTAACGCACGCATCGCGAACGCGTACGCGTCATTGTGAAACAGCCATTAGCACATCTGAGAAAGCCAGAGACTACAGTGAGCAATTGACCGGAAAACTCTCTGCCGTACAACCAGACACAAGGGTCAACAACCAGTGGAACCAGTATCGCGACATCATTAAGGAGACAGCCGAGACCACCATAGGCTATCAACCACCCAGAAAAAAGAACCCATGGTATGAAGATGAATGTGCGGTATTGAAGCAGGAAACGGAAAATGCACGAATGCAAATGCTGCAACGGAAAACAGGAGCATCAAGAGAGGAGTACCGTGAAAAGAGAAGGAAAGAGAAAAAAATCCTGCGCAGAAAGAAAAGAACATCCGCAGCCTCTCAGCTCAGATATCTCGATGAGTTTAGCACCGCCACCAACACACACCGGTTCTACAAAACAGCCAAGTAATTGGAGTAGAGGAGGCGACAGGGGAACAAAGAAGCATGAGACCAGTCAATGAAGATTCAGTCCCAGCGCCTAGTACTAAAGAGGTTAAGAAAGCCATCCACAAGCTTAAGAACAACAAATTCGCCGGCTCGGATGGCCTACCTGCAGAACTCTTTAAGTATGGGGGAGATGTCCTGGTAGGGTGCATACGATAGACCAAATCTTCACATTCAGGCAAATTCTGGAAAAGACCAACGAAATTCAAGTAGAGACCCACCATCCACCATCCATCCATCGACTTCAAAGCCGCATATGATAGCATAAGTCGCCAAGAGCTTCTATTGGCAATGTCGGAACTCGGGATTTCAAAAAAACTGATCCAGCTATGCCACATGATGTTACAAAAAATGCGGTGCAACGTGCAAATGGGTTACAGCTCACCCGAGTTATTCCAGACGTGAACAGGGTTCAGACAAGGAGATGCGCTATCATGTGATTTCTTCACACCTAGTCCTGGAGCAGATAGTGCGCAAGAGTGGTGTTAACAGGGAAGGCACTATCTTTACCAGGTCTTCTCAACTGCTTGGCTATGCGGATGACATTGAAATCATCGGCTGCTCCAAGAGAGCTGTACTTGAAGCATTCATAGCTATTGATGAACACGTGAAATGAGTTGGTCTTGAAGTGAATGAGGAGAAAACATAGTATATGCTATCAACAAACAAAGGCTCATCTGTCCATCGCCGAAGCCAAAACGTCACTGTTGGTAACAGTAATTTCGAGGTAGTCAAGGAGTTCATCCCCTCGGAATAAACATCAATTCCACGAACGACATCTTAGTGGAAATTCGACGAAGAATTACCGAACTACCCTGCTACTTCGGTTTGGCTGAACAAATGGGATCAAAACTCCTTTCTCGAAACACAAAGTGCACGCTATACAAAACGCTAATCGTATAAGTTCTACTGTACGACACCGAGTGCTAGACGATAAGTAAAAAAGGGGAATTGATACTGGGCACTCTCGAGAGAAAAATTCTTCTGCGGATATTTGGTCCTATATGCGAAGAGGGCGATTGGAGGAGAAGGTTCAATCTTGAACTGTACGAGCTGTACCAAGATGTGGCTGTAGTCCAAAGAGCCAAAACACGTTGACTACACTGGCTTGGCCACATCGAGCGAATGGACAAAACGCTCCAGCCAAGAAAATCTTCGAGTTCCAACCCCCAGGTTCGAGACGACCAGGAAGACCGAACCTTTGCTACAGAGCCCAGGCAGTCACAAACACAAGAGCGCTTGGTTTTAACGACTGGAGTCAGCGTGCGAGGGACCGCAACCGATGGAAGACCGCAATATCTCAGGCAGAGACCCTTCATGGATCGGGAGCCGGATAAGTAAGTGAGTAGAGGACAGTCTTATCTTTCACGTGATATCCCAAAAAAGTTGTTTTATACTTATACTTAGCCAAAAATACAACCTTTAAAGTGCATTTTCTCTCCATAGCGACCAGATAAAGCTTATCCGACCTGTTATGTAAATGTCTGCACTAAAGCTATCGGTTGGAATTCTCTTTTTGCGTGGCCGCAATGAGATAGATAATCTTTAGGTCGGCTCCGAAACTACCCGTTGAACGTATCTACTTTAAAAAAAAATTGGGACAGCAAATTTTAGTTTCTATATTAGCCACGCGGTGCAAAATGTTTATAAATAACATTTTGGAGTTGAACAAGTGTCTTAAGTTAGAAATTGTTTGGCTTATAAATACCACTGATCGTCTTTGTATTTTTAGCGTGTCATTCCTTAAAACGAAACAAAATGGACCCAAGCGGTGATTCACCATATACCATATACCTATATATTTCTAATTTCACTTAAAGAAAAGAGTAGTTCATCCTATCAAAAGCTTTACTAAAATCAGCGTAAAATACATTGATTTGGTTACTGAATTCAAGAAGATTGGTTGTCGTAGACTTTTTGAAGCAAAATACCTACACGCGTTGTTCAGATGTAAGACAACTGATATTTGCAATAAAATTGAATGCGAAGCTTTGGTACACAAGAAGGAATCCAGAACAAACTAATGTTATATAAGCAAGTATTGAAACCCGTTTGGACATATGGCATCCTACTATGGGGCTGTACAAAGAAAACAAATGCTGAACCCATCCAAAAATTCCAAAGCAAGGTCCTTCGTGGAATAATTGATGCCCCTTGGTATATAGAAAATAACGATCTACATCGTGACCTTCAAATTGAAATGGTTACAGAAGTGGTTAAAAAACACGCTGTATCACACAATCAGCGACTGCAAAGTCATACCAACTCTGAAATGGAGACCGTCTTAAATGTACGAAACAATGTTCGGAGATTAAGAAGAACCAAGCCTCATGTGCTAATGGTCTAAAAGCTATGGGAAAGATGTTATAACTTTAAACTTCCCCCAATGAGATTTAAAAATTAAGAAATAAAAATCATTTGCCGATCTTTCATTGATTGGTCCTGATTCACCGGTGGTTTTAGTGCGGTAAGAGTCCCACACTACTTGGTACCGATTCTTATCGAGTGTCTTTTGAAGATTTCCATCGGATAATAAAAAAAAAATATTTTAATATTTTCGAAGCAAGTTGTTCATTTTTGTTTTAAAGTTGTTTTTTTTTTCAAAATTTTGCGTCATTTAGCTGTTATTTTTCATATTAAATTTTTAAATGAATTTTTAGTCAAATACTGAAAATCAGATGAAAAAATCTTTCTTTGTTTTTGAGAAATCAAACAAAAAAAAAACGGAAAAAAACGGTTTAAAAACCTGAAAAAACGGTTTAGTACGAATGGTATATTTTTTGACTCATGAACATACGAAAACAAATAAAACAACGACATATTAAAGCCAAACCATCAGACCCGGCTGGCTTAATACTTTGCTCATGTTCATCGAACTAAATAGTCGTGTCAATTAATTTGATATGTCGGACTCCCTCATGGATTTTATATAATCCTATCCTGACAATGCTGTCGTGATGAGAAGATTAAATGCAATTTGTAATTATTGATTTGCTCAAAAACTGTGTGCTATTTAAAAAATCGTGTGTAGTCAATTGGAAGACAACTCATTTTATAATGATCAATCAACATGATAATAAACAAAAACCCATAGTCAAACTTTTTAATAATGTCAAATGCCATACATGTGCTCCTATACCCATTTCTAATTGATGAAAACAAAAACTTTTCGGTCTGTGTCCTTAAAAATCCCTTTGACCATATCAATTTCAGCTTAAATGTTCTATTCAATCTATGTATGTTTTTTTTTATTTTCTCGTTCATTATTTATTTTTTTGAAATTCCTTTGAAGTTAACATTCGGGTTATACCAGCATAGTGAATAGTTTTACAATTTACTGCACCCAGTTTACTCAATCATAAAAGCTTCCATCTTCCATCAACGTCATGTCAGAGAGTAATTGACTACAGCTTGCAATGTAAGCAACCAACCAACCAACCGAACCAACGTCTGCTGAATACTGCTTCCGCTACCCCCCCCCCCGCAAAATGTGCCTTATGCATTCTTTATATGAGTATATTGCCACCCGAATAGGCCTTCCTTCCAAACCACCCGTTTTCATATTTGCCCGTCGTCATTTATACCCCCAGTGACCAAAACAGAGCACACCATCAGCCCGATTCTTATTCAAAAAATTTTGCATGCAACAAATACAATTATTCATATTTTTGGCATCTGCAATGTAACAATTTAATGATTAATTTTTTATTTATTTTATTTTATCAGTGATTTATTCATTTACTGCATATTTGCAAAATGGTTATGGCAAGCGTGCTATTTGGTTACGTTAAATTGCTGAAACATATATAATAGTTATCTACGTTTATACGTAGAGCAGTACAGTGTAAACTCTCATTTGCGACGAGTTTTGCAGAGACATTGGGTGGAAATGTATGCCTTTTTAGCGGACATTTTCTATTTTTTTTTTAATTAATTTTGAACCTGGTGCATATTCTTCCAGAAATCCAATCCAAAATCCAAATCCAAAACAATAGTGCCCAGTGATTAGGACCATGAAGCTGTTCAGCTATCCATCTTTCTAATGTAATCCAACCAATACTTACTCCAAACTATAGAGCCACCAGAGAACTTCATCAACCACAGATGGCTCGATGCTCAAAGACTTCATAGGAACATCAAGATCATAACACATTGCACCTTCAAGCAGGGACTTGCTAGGCAACGAAGTCAACACCATGTATAGATGGTTTGGAACAAGGTGTATCTGATGCACTGGACAACCAAGTTTTTTTTCCCATCTGTAGGTGCAAAACCTTAAAAAGGCTTTATGATAACCGAAAACCACGTGCTCATAGGTGTGTTAGATTCTTACTGCACTAGGACCACCTCCACTTCCCAATTGCGACTAAGTTAAGTTGAAACTTAACTACCAATTTATTTTTAACGAAGTTAAGTAACTTGTTGCAGGTAACTTTCTGGTGAAAGTTCCTGCTTATTCCGCGATTTAAGAGCGGTTTTCTGTTCAACGCACCAAGTCGGAAGGTTTTGTTCCTCGCAGACGGCGCGTACTAAATTCGACTCCTCAAGAATGTCAATAATCGTTAAATTAGCGTGTTCTAATGTCCAATTTCTGTGTTTTCGCGCGAAACTTTTTATTTCGTCCCGAACCGTAGGAATCCCGAGATCCCTGTGAAGTTCTTGGTTTCTTATATACCATGGTGCATTTACACATGACCTAAGCAATTTATTTTCAAACGTTTGTAAGTTATTTAAATTTGTATCGTAAGTCCAAACAGGTTTAAGCACCTATGTACCTGTATAAAGTCAACTTATTATCAATACTAAGCTAAAAATATTAAGCCATTTCATATCTCTCAATTTACTTGTAAATTCTTCGCAATTCTTTTTTACGTGCGGTTTCCATTCTAATTTCGCGTCGTTACCAGATCCCAGATATTTTGCCTCATTCGCAAATGGAACACGACCGGTATTAAGAAAGACGGGTAATCTATTTATTTTTTTATACGTAAGGTTCACGTGGACAGAGTTTAGTTCATTCAGCGCTATTCACCATGTTTTTGTCAACTCATTAATTATAGCTTCGTTAATCGTTTTGCCTACTGCTAGTATTGCATTATCATCAGCAAACGTTACTACGATAGTGTCTTCTGTTTGAGGTATATGACGAGTAAATACATAGAAGGTACAGAACTGGCCCTAAAACACTTCCTTGTTGTACCCCAGCCACAATTTCTTTGAATATTTATTTCTGTGTTTTACACGAAAAAGTCTGTTTTCTAGATATTCATTTATCCCCATATTAATTAACGTGCGCCGGATAACAACGTGCTAGCATTTATACATTTGTTAGCTTGTAATTATTTTTATCAAATGTGTAATAGTCTGTGACGTGTGTTAACGTACGAATAGCTTTAACTCGCCAAATTCAGCTTATAATGAACGGTTAGCTTCTTAACACACACACGCACCTGTGCGAAAGGACCAGTACATACGCTTCGTAGGGCAGTGCATGCATGTGACGCATGTATTAGAAAATCACCACAACACCCCTAACGTACCTGCTAAATTGGATGCAAGAACTCGGTCACCTACACCACACCAACGTCACCGTTACTCACCGTCCGGAAAGTAGAGGTCCACATCCCCTTTAAATTCTACAGGGAATTGGACATCCGGATTAATACAAATTAATAGAAAGGATCTTATCTGGTTTAGGAGACTCTCAACGGCTAGAGGCAGTCGAACAGCAGCGAAGTACAGAAACATTGTTCTGAAGCTCTCAGATGGATCCACCATAGCTACCATACAGGACGTGAAGTACCTGGGAATCAATTTCAATGAGTTGCTTAGGTTCAACTGACATTCAGGAGATGTGTTTAAAAGAGACAGCTGGGCGTTCCACCAAAAAGAGCTTGGAACAATTAAGTAAAATATTTAGAAATCTTTGATTATTCCTTCTTCCTTAGTTGGTCTTTCTTAACATTTTCTGCAAATTTTTTTATAAGTTTCTTATATATATAAGAAGTTTGCAAAGTAAAACTGTCGAATGTGGTTTAGATTTCTGAGTTATACTCTCAGAGTGACTTTAGTAGAATTTTGTGGTTTAAAAATATTTAGGCTACGGTTACAGTGGATGGGTATTCTGACGATTAAATGTTCTTATATATTCGTCAGAACTGAGTGGTTACTGAGAATGCGTTTGGAATTCACACAAACGCCTTATTTCAAATACCACGTTCTACACATTGTCATTTTCCGCCATGAGTACCTACTGACGCAAGCGTTCAAATAAGTTTTAACGATGAATCTATTCTGACGAACATGTTCGTATTTAGACGAAAAACACACGTAGTGTAACCACTTTCATAAAAACTTATGGTTTTGTTTACTCTGACATGTATGTCAGAACAGAAGTTCACCAGAGTACGTAGCCACTGTAACCGTAGCCTTATGCCCCAAAAAACCACATCAAAATATTGAACCCTTGCTTATTAAAAGGTTTATCGACCTTCTTATTTGGTCAAGCATTCCAGCACTGCCGTTGTACGCCTAAAAGAGATTTGACTGTTCATAGATATACAATTACATACACAAAAAAAATACGACTGAAGCCCTGCAAACTTACTATGGGCGTAAAACTGACCAAAAAATGGACAAGAAAAAATTATATATAAATGAAAAAAAAAAAAACATCAGGAATTATTAACGGTACCCTTTTAGTGCTTCGCTGACTATTATGAACACGAAGGCTTTTAACGAGCACTAACATTCATCTGCGGTCTCGGTGTGGCACGGAAGAGCTGTGAAAGGCCCGACCAGGGACAATGGCAGGGAGAGTTGCGAAGCTTTAAAACCATATAGCTCGAGCCAGAAAGCCATATGATAAAATCTACATGAACCGTTATACAAAAAGTACACACATGAAAAATAATTTTTTACCACAATCATAAAAATTAAAGTGCGCAGTGAACATATCCAGGGGTTGTGTTAACAGTGCAACCTTGCCGCGATTCAATTAAAAATTGTAAACGTTCGACATTAGCTGACGAATAAATTATACTCAGGAGCAAAAAAAAACGAACCTTAATAGGACTCCTACTTCCTGTCCCGGCAGCTTTATACAAAAGGACTCCTCCAACATTGGAATTTATACTCAGAGTCATTTGTAGACATTCGGGGAGGGGCAGAACTATTTACAGCCCTGCACCACCCCTTGCATTGCCATGCAACTTCACATTTGAGAATCAAAGCACACATATCCATTTGAAATGTGATTACGACAAGAGTTGATATAATTGAACACAGAATCCTAGCCAGCAGATGCGCCCGGTCGCTATGTTCTTTGAAATTTAAATTAAACATATGAGGGTGCTGCTGCTGCTACTGCTGAGCTGCATTATGACCAAACCAGGCTATAGAGGGCATTAAAGCCAATAGCAGCACCAGAAGCAGTATCAACATCAGCAGCAGCAGCATCTGATGTGGTCACTGATGCCGCCCTGTGAAAATATTTAAATAAAGTTTGCGGTTATCCGTAAATAGTATTAAATTAACAAATTAATGAAATGTACACAGATTTTGAAAGTTTCAAGTGTCATAAGACTCACAAAACGTGCGGTGATTAATTTGGCATAGCACAGATGAATTCAAGAGAGCATACACACACACAACCCACCCATCATCCCATACTCCCACTCTTCCCTTTCCCAAAAACACTCCAGAAACAGAAACACAACAGACACACAGGACGAACATCAGACATAGAGTATGGACGTTATAGAGTAGGTACTCTAGGGGTGACATTCCATTTGGATGTTTGATGAGAACCAGAAAGCATTATAATCGCTGCTGATGATGAGGCTGGTGCTGTGTTGTCTGGGCCAAATTCGTATATAAGTTAAGATTTGTTTGGGGACCGCGATTTAAGAGCTACAAGCCGTTGGTATTTAATCATGCTTTAAGTAAGAAAACGTGATTCGTGTTCTAAATGAAAACCAAAAATGTTCTAACTCCTTGGAGGAAATAATCTTAGCCAAGCGGATAATCAAGCTCAGGGTTGGAGTTCACAATTTTGGAGAGGCAGGAAACATTAAATACAAATGAAAAGCACCCAAAGGAATAAGTTTTTGTAAGTTTAAGTAGTTTTAACATGCCCACTTAAATTTTTAATTTTTCAATGAATTAAAATAATTGCACATAGACTTATGTTTCTTAGCTTGCTGTTCTGTAAGCTTATGGAGTCAAATTATATATTTAAAGGCTTGAGACAAAAAGTTGTCATAAGGTCCTCCGTTCCGGATTAGATGATTTTCGAAAACAAGTTGGAAATTATCTGATTCTTCGAATATGTCCTTTTTGATTTATTGCTCAGATGTCTTGGACTGTACGTCACGGTGGCTTTATATCCTCTATGATCCCAAGCTTTTCTATTATACTCATCATTTTGAACTTGGGGGCTGGCATTCGAACACTCTTCATTCGCTAAATATGGCCAAGCTAATGTATTCATAGTGTTTTGACTTTCTTTAGGGACTACATCCAAGTTTAATGTAACACATAGAGTCCTTCGTTGTATCTTATTGTCTATTCATCCTTCTCGCATACACAGGACTAGATACCAGTTATAGCTTAGCAGAATTCAGTGTAAGGTGTTTGTAGAGCGTGTACTTCACGTTTAGCTTGAGGAGTTTTGAACCCATTTGATTGGCTCGACCAAAAAAGTAGCTGTGGATCTTAAATTAGTTTTCCTTCGTAGAGTTATTACTTACTTACTTAAGGTGGCGCTACAGTCCAGGGTAGACCAGGGTCTCAACCAATAAGTTTCTTCCAGCCGGCTCAGTTTCTAACTAGCTGTCCAAGTTCATTGAGGTTCTCTTCCACTGGCATCATCACCTGTTACGTTGTCCACCTCAACTGCACCGTCCCACAGCACTGATGTCCATTCGATCTACCTGACCCAGCCATCTCAGTGGTTGACTCTTCACTTTTGTGCCTAGGTCAGTGTGACTATGCAGTACAGCCCATACAGTTGATTCTTGTACATTCTTCTCTGAGAACGGTCTAGGCTGTTTTGCGAGGAAAATTCTCTGATTGATTTTGTAGTCCCGTCTGCATAGATCATTCCCCATCTAGGCTGTTTTGCGAGGAAAATTCTCTGATTGATTTTGTAGCCCCGTCTGCATAGATGGGGAATGATCTATGCAGACGGGACTACAAAATCAATCAGAGAATTTTCCTCGCAAAACAGCCTAGAGCGTTCTCATCCACCATTAGGTATTAGTGAGGTCTTTGCCGACCCCGATAGAGCAGCGTACATTCTCCATCGTCATCCTGCACAAACGGATGACTTTGGCAGGGATGCCAAAACTAGACATTGCTCTAAATAGCTCGTCTCTATATGCGGCCTTTAAATCGATAAAAAGGTGATGGGTATCGATTTGAAGCTCCTGGGTTTTTTCCTAGATCTGCCGTAATACGAATATTTATTCGATGGTCTAAAGCCTTAATGATACACACCTATCAGGTTGTTGACAAAGAGCTTCAGGCATTCACAAAATAGGGGAAAAAAGATCTTGTACGCGATGTTAAGGAGACTGCGATGCCTCTGTAGTTGGTACAGTCTAGAGTATCGTCTTTCTTGAGGATCGGGCAAACAATGCTGAGGTTCCAATCATTGGGAATGCTTTCCTCCAATTCACCGTCAGCCGCTTTGAATAGCTCGGCCGCAAGGCTATCAGCTCCAGCTCCTTTATTGGACTTGAGTTAAGAAATAGCTATCTTCACTTTCTCGAGATGGGATGGACGGAATTGTTGGCCTACATCGTCGTCCAGGTTTAATGGTGCAATCTGCATGGTAGCGGAATTCGATTTGTCATCGCCGTTATACAACTTGAAAAAATGATAACGATTCTACTATGATGTTCCCCTGATCGTTCTGGCAGGTTTCGGTTCAGGCCTTGTAACCCTGGGAGGTCTTAAAGCGATCTAAGTGCTTGATATCTCTAAGTATATTGCATATTAGCTCCATGATTGGTGTTTTAACCGCACACTGTCTTATAGGCAAGCACGCAACGCGTCTTGGCGTATTCTCTAACAATTTTAGAATTTGTATGGATGAGGAAGAGATAGAATCGATTCCTCACCTTCTATGCACGTGTCCTGCTCTATCTCATAGATGAAGACTTTACCTTGGTGATCTTTACTGCACTGATCCTAGTGATCTAATAGACTTAGATATAGGCAGTCTGTTACGCTTCTTAAGAAGCTCCAAATGGTTCATCGAGTAAGGAAAAGGGTTTCCTAGATTCATGTGGTACCACAATGGATCAACTCATGGTCTAAGTGTGTCAGTCCTCACGACTGGCAACCACATCAACCTAACCTAACCAAAACATGGGAGGTTTTTTTTACTTTTTGACAAAAATTCCAAACTACATTCCTGCAAGGGCAACCCTTTGTTTCCTCGATCGCACGATTCTCATGCTCTTTCTTTTTCCTTCTCAGAAGCCGAAGTTTCTCTCTCCTCTTCTGCTCGTGAGCTCACGAGCAGTTCTTGTCCTTCTATGCTGCGCCCGCCGCTTTGTATGCCCATTGTTTGGCTACACGTACTTGCCGGCATTCTTCATCGAACCAGCGGTTTCCTTGTGGTGGACGTGATTGATATCCACATTGTTGGGGAATCAAAATTATTCTTATTCAATAAGCAATTATTCAACCTATCTTAAATTATTCATGTTAGACAAATCGTATCTAGCATTAATGAAATCTGACGGAAAGCACAACAAATACTTATACATATTAATCTCTAAAAATTAATCACGATTTTTATAATCTATAAAGTTAAGAGTTTAAAAATATTATCGTAGGTATACAAATAAAGAATCAAATTAAATACAAA
Source organism: Dasysyrphus tricinctus (assembly GCA_963921185.1). Classification (NCBI taxonomy): domain Eukaryota; kingdom Metazoa; phylum Arthropoda; class Insecta; order Diptera; family Syrphidae; genus Dasysyrphus; species Dasysyrphus tricinctus. The sequence continues at coordinate 58,333,133 of OY992533.1, read as the reverse complement.
AAAAGTTGGTACTTCGTAGCTTGAAAAGTTCTTCAAAACAAAAATGTTTAACCAAAAACATAAACATGATTATTCCAAATTAACCCACCTAAGGCTAAAAGTAGCCCAAATGAAGAAACAGTGTTATGGGAGATTGGATTCCATTCGCTCTTTAAAAAGTTTTTAAAAGCTATTATAAGTTTTTTTGTGTGTTTATACCCAACAGCCACATCAAAGTTCTGAGTCTAATGTCCTATAAATACATATAATATTATTATTTAGATAAAAATATTCTTTAATAAAACTTTTAATTAAACGTAAACGACGGACGGGTGCATGCAATAGATAGGTAATAATAGTAGAGAGTAAATCACGTTAACTGTAAGAATTAGCTCTCCTTGAGTAAACTTACACGATGTATTTGATTTGAAATGCAATACTATGATTATTGACCTATATATGTGTGGTATCAATGCATTACATTGTGTAGCAAAATTTAAAAAAAACGTCTGTTTGTGTACGTTTTTGTGTTGTTTATGGTTGGTACATGTCAGCTCTATACGAAACACCAAAAGTTCTTCTTAAGTATTAGCTTTCGCTTCACAATTTCACCAACAAGTTCGTGTTATTGAGCGCTTATGCACTTCTGTTTATTGAAAATAAAAATGGAGAACTTAATTCAAATGCCAGTTCAAATATTTCAAATAAAAAAAAAGGTACTTCTACACATGCTCAGAAGTGGGAATACTTCATTGTTTTTCTATTGAGAGCTTTGGAATTGCCTTACTGTGCCCCACACTTTGTTGGCCACTAGATTGACATCCTATTTGCGCGATTAACGACTTTTTTTTGTAAAGAAACTTCTCACCATGTCATTTACTCATGCCGGAATGACACGAATGATATTTTGTCTTAATTTTTTTCCATTTTTTTAACACTTAAATATGACTTATCAAGCAAATGTTCTTTCGTCTGCCAGCGTTTTCATCATAAGGTTCCTCATTCTTTTCTGGCAAATTACGAGTACATTCAGAGCACCATTATATAAATTCGTAGAAACTGATGGCTGTTACCGGCGCGTTTGCAAGTACTGAATTGGAGGCGGCGAAAATGGGTTTGGCTGTTAATGGAGAATAAGACGAAGTATATGCTATCATCGATGAAGGAATTTCAATATCGTTGACTCGGGCAAAACGTCAAGATGGATGGGTGTAACTTCGTAGTCGTCAAGGATTTTGCTTATACCTGGGCTCCACTATTACATCGCAAAATGATATCAGTGCAGATATCAAACGAAGAATTTCTCTTGCCAACCGCTGTTTCTTCGGGCTAAGAAGGCATTTGAGTAATAAAGCCCTCTCTGAAAGAAAAAAGGAGACTCTAATTATCCCGGTCCTGCTGTATGGGGCTGAAGTATATACCCTATCAAAAACGTATGATCTGCTTGGGCGCTTTCAAAGGAAAATTCTTCGGGTGATCATGGCCCAGTCTGTATCGATGGATTATGAAGGAAAAGATTTAACAATGAACTTTATGGGCTTTACAGCGAGGGCGACCTGGTAAAAAAGCTGAAAATACAGCAGTTGAGATGGCTGGGACACGTGAAGCGTATGCACATCGACGCACCAGCCCAACGACTCTAATCAACCCCTGATGGTCTGCGCAGCAGAGGAAGACCCCACCTTAGGTGGCGCATACAAGTGTAGAACAACCTCAGCCAACTTGGACTGGAGGCAGCAAGCTAGGGACCGAGCTGGCTGCAGGGACTTGTTGGTTGAGGCCGTAATCCACCCTGGACTGTGAGCCCTATCTAAAGTAAGTAAAATAAGAAACTGATGGAATTTTGAATTGATATGGCCAAGTTTTGTGGCAGAAATTTAACAGTCATGTAGTGTAAATTCAGAATAGGGCTGAATCACACACCGGATAGTCAAAACTTTTTCGATTCGTAAAGCCTAAAAAATAAAAAAAAATCTATTCAAATATTCTCAAAAAATAATTGAGGTGAAATGCAAAATAAATTGTTTGCATCATTGGGTTACAGTTTCATGCAAAAAAACATTGCTGTCATGGAATGTTATGCAAAACAATGGACCGGCAATTGTCTTGCATGCGAAAAAAAGTGTGGAGAATAAAATATTTTTTTTTTATGGTCGGCTTACACTTCCAAAAAAATATATATGTATATTCACCTCAAGGCATTATTTGCATGCAAATTGTTTTTGCATCCAAAGATATCAATTTTAAATAAATTAATTTTTTGATTTTTTTTATTTTATTTTGAGATTCGAATTTTATATTTTGATATGACAGAATTTCGTCAGCTGTTTGCAATTTCTTTTTAAAGCATCCCATCAGTTTCTTTTTTGACACTTCAATAGGCACTGAACATATTAAAAGGTATATTTGTTTTGTTCATCTCTGAACTCCAACATGTTTTCGACTGGTTTTATATAAAACATGTGTTTTACGAAAACCTGAAGCTACAAAAAATGTATGACAAATCTTATGTTTTCGATTAGGTTTTTCTCCAAAAACGATATTTTCGCGAAAACCGCGTTTTGGGTTCGGTGTAAAAAGGCTATTATGGCTTAGGCCAAGGCAAACGCTTTGAATATTATTCAATTTGGTACATAATAGGTGGAAAATCTTTCTGAAAATTTAATTTTGAATTTATTTTCGCATGTGAACTGTAAACTTGCTTTATGCAAGAAAACGCGTGAAAGCATTAATTTTGTTTCGACTTTTGGGTGTGCCTTGGCTCATAAAACGCTAGGAATTGTTTTTTTGTGTAACTCAGAATAAAACGTTTTGTTAAATTTGTTGTTTTCTCAGCTTTAAGCTTCCTTTGTTTTCCCTTAAAAAAATTTAAGGAGAGTAAAACAATGTAAAGAAACATTCTGCATCCCACATATTGCGCGATCCCATTACTGTAAAGCTAAGTGTTAGAACGAATGAGTACCCAAAGCTGTGCTCAACCATCTTAAAAAAGTAGAAATAACAAAAACTAAACACAAACAAATTTATTTTCGATTAATAAATTTTTTGTTTACACAGTGTTATCTATTGTATGAGCCCCATGTGAGCTGCTCCATAATAGCCGTGTTTTTTTGGGGGTGGCAAAGTACTCATGAGTAGTACTTAATATTTAGTAAGTAATAGTAATTAGTATTTGGATTTCATTTATTTTATTTTGCATATTCAATTTTAAAAATATATATGCATACATTCAGTCTGTTCTTTAACTTCCGGAAACTACAAATTTCTACGAATTTTAGTACGATTTTATATTTTTATATAAACTTTGCGAGAAATTTGGGCTAAATTCGTAGACTTGGGAAGCACGCGAACAGGCATGTTATTACAGTGAACTACTAAGTAAATTATTAAAATCTAAATTGTCTCAAATTGCCAGGGTGTTTTCATTTCTAACTTACTTACTAACTTACTTATCCGGCTCCCGATCCATGAAGGTACTCTGCCTGAGATATTGCGGTCTTCCGTCGGTTGCGGTCTTCATTCAGTTGTGGTCCCTCGCACGCTCCCTCCAGTCATCGAGACCAAGCATTCTTGCGTCTGTGACCGCCTGGTCGCTAAGGCCAAAGGTCTTGCTGATCGGCTCGAACCTGGGGGCTGGGATTCGAAGATTTTCTTGGCTGGAGCGTTGTTGCCCATTCACTCGATGTGGCCGAGCTAGTGTAGTCGACGTGTTTTGGCTCTTTGGACCACATCCACATCTTGGTACAGCTAGTATAATTTACGATTGAATCTTCTCCTCCAATCGCCCTCTTCGCATATACGACCAAATATCCGCCTAGGAATTTTTCTCTCGAAAGTGCCCTGTATCAATTCCCCTTTTTTACTTATCGTCCAGCACTCGGCGCCACCGTAGAGTAGAACTGGTGAAATTAGCGTTTCGTATAGCGTGCACTTTGCCTTTCGAGAAAGGAGTTTTGAGCCCATTTGTTTGGCCAAACCGAAGTAGCGGGGTAATTCTTCGTCAGATTTCCACTAAGATGTCATTCGTGCAATTTATGTTTGTTCCGAGGTAGATGAACTCCTTGACTACCTCGAAATTACTGCTACCAACAGTGAAGTTTTGTCCTAGGCGATGGACAGATGAGCCTTTGTTTGTTGATAGCATATACTATGTTTTGTCCTCATTCACTTCAAGACCAACGCATTTCGCCTGTTCATCAATTGCTGTGAATGCTTCAAGTACAGCTCTCTTGGAGCGGCCGATGATGTCAATGTCGTCCGCATAGCCAAGCAGTTGAGAAGACCTGTTGAAGACAGTGCCTTCCATGTTAACACCACTCTTACGCACTATCTGCTCCAGGACTAGGTTGTAGAAATCACATGAAAGCGCATCTCCTTGTCTGAACCCTGTACACGTCTGGAATAACTCGGATGAGCTGTAATGCTACATTTCCACCTAATGCTTATCTGAGATTTAATAAGATTGACCTCAAATCTTCTTTAAACCTTGAAGATTTACCATACAAATATATTTCGTTAATCTTGGAGATTAGAAATTAATCTTATTAAATCTTCCTAGGACAAATAGTTTAACAAACCGAACTAACCTATTTTAACATGGTGCTGAACGATTTATTCGAGACTCGATTCAGTTCTTCATTGTTTGACACTAATAAAACATTCTGTCTCTATCGCACTTCATAAGAAAAATTGAAGCGCCATTTGCATTTTTGAAAGTGTTGTCAGATTTAATCTTTTTTAAATCTTTTTGTGCGGTGGAAACACCAAAAAGATTTATTTAATCTAAACTGAGATAAACCTTAGGTGGAAACATAGCATAACCCATTTGCACGTTGCACTGCGTTTTTTGTAACGTCATGCGGCATAGCTGGATCAGTTTTTTCGGGATCCCGAGTTCCAAAATCGCCAATAGAAGCTCTTGGCGACTTATGCTATCATATGCGGATTTGAAGTCTATGAATAGATGGCGGGTCTCGACTTGAAATTCGTTGGTCTTTTCCAGGATTTGCCTCAATGTGAAGATTTGATCTATCGTTGATCTGCCTGGCCTGAAGCCACACTGGGACGTGCCGATCATAGTGTTGCAGATAGGTTCTAGACGCTCACATAGGACGTTGGATAGGATATGCATCTGTAGTTCTTGCAGGATATAGGATCGCATTTTTTTTAGATCGGGCATATGGAGCTATTTGACCAGTCATCGCGCATACTTTCCTCCTTCTACACTTGGTTGACGAGCTGGTGCATGCACCCCCTAGGAAATCTCCTCCTTACTTGAAAATTTCGCAGGTAGTCCATCTGAGCCGGCGGATTTGTTGTTCTTAAGCCTGTGGATGGCTTTCTTAACCTCTTCAGTGCTGGGCGCTGGGACTTGATCTTCATTGACTGCTCTCATGCTTCTTTGTTATCCTGTCACCTCCTCTACATAATGCCCACTTAGCAGTAGCTGGAAATGCTGCTTAAACACGTCTACAATCCCCTGTGCTTCGGGGACTAGGTTTCCTTTGCTGTTTTGAAGAACTTGCGTGCCAGTCCCATAGCCAGATGCCAGTTGCTTGGCTGTTTTGTAGCACCGGCGGCGGCGGGTGTTGGTGGCGGTGCTAGACTCCTCGAGATACTTGAGCTGAGAGGCTGCGGATGCTCTTTTCTTTCTGCTTAGAGGTTTTTTCTCTTTCCTTCTCTTTTCACGGTACTCCTCTCTTCCTGCTCGTTTTCCGTTGCAGCATTTGCATTCGTGCATTTTTCGTCTTCTGCTTCAATACCGCGCATTCATCATCATACCACGGGTTCTTTTTCCTGGGTGGTTGAAAGCCTGTGGTGGTCTCGGCTGTCTCCTTGATGATGTCGCGATACTGGTTCCACTGGTTGTTGACGCTTGTGGCGGGGTGTACGGCAGAGGGTTTCCCGGTCAATTGCTCATTGTAGTCTCTGGCTCTTTCAGATGTGCTAAGGAATGCAATGTTGAATTTCTTCCTTTGGGCGGTCTTCAGTTTCTTTTCGTTGGACAGTGGGGCTCTGAACTTTGTCCAAGATGGTCGACGCGTACCTTGCACCAATTAGCATGTGGTCGATTTGTTTGGGGGTTCGACCATCTGGAGATCACCAGGTTGTATCCTTCGCCTGGGGAAGCTAGTGCTTCTTATCACCGTATTACGAGCTGCAAAAAAACCCTAACATCCTCGTCTTTTACAGATCGTTACCATAGGCAACTAAATCTTTGAGGTATTAAGGTTCGTTGTCTGCCTGGGCTCTATATAAATTCAGGCAACGATATCTGCGCTGTCAATAGCAGCTTCATTATTATTAGTTTAGTAAAATAATTAAGAAATAATGTTTTTATATTGCTTGAGGAACTAAACTGTTGATTTTCGGTACCTTATGTATTATAGACGGTGAGTGGGGGAGAAGATACAATAACTAGCTGTATGGGGCTATTCAGCGACACCGATCAATCCAAAAGAGTGAAATCTTAACGACTGAGATGGAGGGCTTACGTAGAGCAGATAGACTGAATGGTTTAACCCGAAAAATTATTGATGGAGGGCGCGGCGTAGTAGAGGAAGCGAAAAACTCAGGTGGTGCAAGCAAGTGGAAGAGAACGTCAACAAGGTGCAGAAATAATATGAGGCTTAAGGTGCAATAAGTGCCTACTTTTGTTTTTAAATGTATTTTTTCCTCTTCAATGGATTTTAATACGAATTATTTTTAAAATTCAAAAAGGGTTAAGTCATTTTCTTAGAACTATTGTTTTTCAACTATAAATCACACTAAATACATCCCTGCCAAAAACCAGGATCATTCAAGACATGGCGAATGCTAGAGAAATGGAATGGTTAAAAAGTTGACTCTTCTATGTAAGTTGTGGATTTAATACCAACCAACTTATAGATAAGTCACGTTTGTGGTTTCATATTGATCACGTATTTCTGTGGTTTCTTTAATTCCTTGCAACATCCCATGACGGAAAAAAGCAGCAAAAAAAGGACTTTATGAAATCGTAAAAATACTTTCGTGGAATAAGTTAATTGCTACTATACTCGGTTAGTTGTTGTTGGTGGTGTGAATCTCGAATCCTAACCCATCACAATTCTCTGAAATTCGAACCTGAAATCTCTAACACTGATTTAAATAGGTAGGTGATGGTGTAAGCATTTGTGTTTCATTTCACTAATTATTATTATTAATATCTATATGAGTGTATTATGTATAACATCTTTTTCATTTATGAATAAAACACCATCAGTAGTGCAACTGTTTGCCATGTTTTCTTGGAACCATCACCATCGTGGTAGAGAACTTTGTTAGTGTGGAATATAATCAAATATAAAATGAGTTTGAGATTGGAATAATCAAAAATGAAAACTATTATTACTTTGTTTTGAATATCAAAGTGTGCAACTGAAATCAAATTGAGTTAGAAAGCTTAGCTTAGTTTCAAATGAAAAATCTAAGCATGTTTAATTTACAAACCTCCTAAATATGATGTTCTAATGTCGTAGAAAAGTAAAAAAATAAGTTTAAGTTCTAACGGTTTGGCACGTTAAGAAAACTTAGCTTAGTGTTTAATCATTAAAAAAAACTTTAAAATAGCAGTCATAACAATAAAGAGCCTTTAAGGGTTCGAACAGGGTACAGCAAAACTATAATGCTAGGTTTCCACTTGTCAGTTACCAACTGACGAAAAACGCATTTTTGCGTCATTTCACAAAATCACAAGTGGAATTACTCAAAAATCGGCTGTATTTGAACTGACAAACTGAAAATAGTTCAAGTGACAAATGAAATGTCACTTTGACAACTGCAACTGACAAAGGAAATTTTTTGGCAATTTGTGTTAAATCTCTTTCAATGAGACACTAATTTGACAGCTGATCCAAGGCAATTTGGATGTGATTTTGAAAATTTTGCTAATATGTTATCAAAAGTGAAGAAAACAAAAAATAAAACTGAGAAGAGTGATTTCAACATACAGCTACCTTGTATCCATTTTAGAGGATGATAATGTTCCTGAAAAAAAAAAAAAAAATAAAAAATAAAAAGGTTCAGACTATCAAGTTCCTGAAATGGACAATGAAATGAACCAAAATTGCTGATAAAAAAGGCATAGAAGATCAAAAATATTTGTTATTTAAACCACAAATTCTATAAAAAATAGATAAAAATAATAAATTAATGTTCGCACTACTATACAAAAACTTCATTGAAGATGATTGACAGCTCTGAAAATTTGCTCATGGACAATGAGTGTCAATTCATAAAAGACGAAACAAAATGGAAATAGCTTTCAATGAACTGACAAAGACGATTGTCAAAAATTTCTTTGTCTTTGAAAAGACTAACGATTTTTGGTCAATTAAAGACACAAGTGGAAATTAACTGGCAATTGTGTCGTTCAAAGACCAAATCTTGATTTGTCAAACATGTGTCAATTCAAAGACAAGTGGAACGTACCATAAAAGTTAAGAAACTTGCTTTCATCTTCACTATAGGAGAACCAACTCTTAAAATTTCATTAAGATCGATAGATCTGATTCCATGAAACATAATTACAAGAATTTATTCGCGTCAAGGAGGGTGTTGGCTTATCATGCGTAAGTCCACCTTCAGCACAACACAAAAAATAAGTAGAACTTTCATGGCGTTTACCTTAAATGTATTGCGACGGTGTAGAGGGTCTCAGTAGCACCTTAAAGATTTTGAGTCTGGAAACCCTCTTTGATGTCAGCGCCAATCGCGGAATAGATCCGTAATTCTCTTTTTGCGTGGCTTTCATTTACAAATTTCAGTGAATGCGTTCATGGCCCACTGTCTGATTTGATTGAGTTCCAGATCGTCGTTGCTACTGACAACCTTACGGAATTTATTTTAAAAAGGAGCACACAAATTGTCGAAGGTAAGGTATGTGGTTGTTTTTATGTTTGTTTTTTGTATGTATTTATAGGTATCTTAGTTAATGTAGATTTCAAAAACAAAAAATGGATCTTTCCGAGCAGGAAACTGAGCAATTACTCAAAACTAATTCCGAAGAAAAATGCTTTACTTAATTACCTACATCGCGACTTCACCAAGTTTGATCTTATAACAAGAAAAAATAATAATTAATTTTGTATCCGCCCACTGTCACGCCCACTTGTTGTATCTTGATTTCTTAGAAATCTTTAAGAAAATCAAGATATGAAAAGTTGACGTGACAGTGGCAGATTTTAATATAATAACTTTCTACATTTTTTTCTTTTCACCATCGTTTTTCTTTGTTCATACAAACAAATTTTGATATCTACATCGTTAGAGCCGGTTTTGAGATATCAAAATACAAAAAGTGGGCGCGGCAGTGGGCGAATTCAATGAAATTAGGTTCTAAAGTTTTTTCTTGCGCACACGATTCAACCCAGAAAATTTCATCCAATTCGTAGAAGCTGATAGTACTTAATATTCCCTGTACAACCTCATCTGCTTGGTTTTGTGTCTAGGCAAAGTAGGGTTTCCAGACAAACAAACTGAAACCATCCTCTGTTTCAGTGCATTAATTGCGTAGTGTTTATGAATAAGATTTGATGGTTTACACAAAAACAACCCTCCTCGAGCACAACCCAAAAATCGAGTAGGGTCTACATTTGGGATGGCTGGGCGTAACAGGACGCGGGTAATAACTGAAAGGCGTCAACATGCCGACATCCAGTGATGCAACGAACTTTACACGTCAGTTGTGCTTATTTTATCTCGAGGTAACAGCCATCGGATACTGGTCAAGACTTTACTTGCTTAACTAATAAGCGCGAGTGTTAAACAAAAGGCAAAAATAGCAAAACTATAATCTTTTTTCGGAAATGACGGGCTATACCTATAAATCGGAAAAAGCTTTGGACAAGCCTATCAGTAGGATGGTGTGATGCAGATGAATTCAGCATAGAAAGTAAATGGCACCATCAACAGTCTTGAAGACAGAAACCGGGAGGAGTGTTCTCACTAAGGCACCTCTCATTTTATCAAGGCAGCAGCGGAAGAATTCCGCAAATGGAATCAGCGGTGGTGCCTACAGTTTAAGTCAGCTTGAACCACTTAGTGAACACCTTATACGTGCTACTATGACATTTTCGGAGCTATAACTATGAGGAGCGGTTAATCCGGGTCCCCACACTTGGAGCTATATGGTAAGGTTCTGGTCCTCCACGTTGGTTGTTGTGCCATCTGGGTGACTTCCCGGCCACGTAAAGCGAGTTAAGTTGCGAAGCAACAACAAGCCACGGATATGGACGGATTTATTTTTGACGAACCTAGCAAACATAATAAAGACCACGAAATTCAGAGCTGCACGTGGAATGTTCTGTCTCTCAATATAGACCACGTGCAGCCGAACATTTAGCGGAAGCCCTAGACTGTTACAAAGCAGACATCACTGCCATCCAAGAAGTGCGATGGAATGGGCCGGGCAAAAGAAAACTCTAAGACTTTGACATCTAATACTGTGAACGCCTCACGACAATTCGTATCAAAGCTAAACTGACCTTCATCAGCTTTATATGCATGCCCCCACAGAGGAAAAAGATGATGACATCAAGGACGACTTCTATGAAGTCCTGGACTAGCTATGACATTAAGATTGTCTTGGGTGATTTTAATGTCAAACTAGGAAGAGAAGACGTCTTTGGTGCCACAATCGGAAGATATAGTCTGCACGACACTACTTGCGGTAACGTACTCAGGTTAATCGACTTTGCTACGTGGCGAAACGTTGTGGTAGCTAGTACGCAGTCTCGATAATCACAAGAGGACTTGATAAAATCCTAGTTAATCAACCATCTACCAGATTTACAACATTGCGATCAACGCAAGGCACTCCTCCAGTATCAGGGATGTTCAAATGTTCCCAGGAGCCAACGCACGTTGACTCGGACCACTACCTCGTTGTAGCCAAGGTAATGATATGGATATCCAGACGGACCAAATCCAAAACAGGGAAATACTGTGAGGAAGATCGACGTCGGGACGCTGCAGTCGCAACAAATCTCCAGGTTATTTTTCGATCGAGTCTCTCACGCTCTCTTAAATAGTCCTACGCACCGCCAACTTCAAGCATCAAGAACCAGTGGAAGAATTGTCAGGAGCCATCAGAGATTCCATTTCTGACGCGCTCGTACAACCACCGCAGGAAAACCCCTAGTTCGACAACAAATGCCGGCAAGTACATGTAGCCAAACAACATGCTTTAACGACAAAAGCAGCATTGAGTTTTTGAAGCATTAAATTCTATGCGGTTTTTTATTCCCCATTGGACAACGCTGTTGAGATCAGAATTTAGTGAGCTTATCATACGCTGTCGTTCAAATTCCACATCCGAAGAACAAGGAAGTGAATCTTGGAACGAATATAAAAAGCTGAGGGTACTTTCGTCTGCAATACAATTTAATGGATTAGAAGATTAAGACAGTTCAGTTTCACTTATAGGAGCTGCTTTTTTTTTTTGCATTTCCCAACAAGTCGTAGAAGTATAATGGTCGGAAGAGCACTGAAGTTAATGTCAAAAGCCGACGGGAAGTAGCTTTCCATGTCGTCAAAAGCGCAACACACCCATACTGTACTTATCATCTATCTCTTTTTGGCATTCCAATTTCACCAAATGTCAGTTTTTATTAAGTGCGCTCCGTAATCCAAGTTGAACGAAACTTGACGAAACTTTCCACTACGCAATTATAGCCATGTCATATGTTTTCCATGTATTCGCTTGTTTTCCTCCGAGCACTATAATTCGAGCTTTACTGTGAAGTCTTTTTCGATTGAAAGTTTGGGGTACCCCAACTTCATTCCGTTTTCACTCCTACTACTCGAAAAGCATTTAATTGGCTGTTCCGAGTAATGTTTTCGAAGTTTTTTTTTCGTTTTGGAACACACTCAGACAAATACAACCATTCTTCAGATTGCTTGGCAAAAGTGAAAAATACTTTTAGAAGCTACTTTGTAAAATTGCGTCATTCGGTAGTGTGTGTGTAAATTTTACAACACGATATTTCCATATTCGATTGGAGCCTAAAAGATGTGGAACAATCAGAAAATCCAAACGATAACGAGATGACACATGTACCTAGAACTGAAGGAAGTATCGGAATATCCGGCCTGCCGTTTTTGAGTTATTTGTAGGACCTGGCTCTCTCGGTTTGAGGATTGTATGCTTAAATGTGCTACCACTTCATACACCCAACCAGTTAAAACGAGATTCCAGGAGAAAACAAAGCTTTTGAAAATCATTTGCCCAGCACTTATGACAAAGTCTAAGTGTTAATAGAAGGAACTAGGTAGTTAAGGAGTTAATCTTTTTCGTAGTTACCATGAACTCCACGAATGACGCCTGCCCTACTTTAAGGCACTAAGTGCTGGACGATAAGCAGAAAAGCAGATCGAGTACTGGACCCTTTTAAAATAAAATTCTTCAATGAATAGTTTGTCCTGTGTTCGAGGAGGACGAATCGAAGATGAAGTATATTTCCGCGAGCTGTGAATGTAGCCCAGAAAGTCAAAAACCTCTTACTTCATTGGCCTTGCCTCATCGAGCGAATGGAAAACAATGCTCCAGCCAAGTTCCAAATCCCAGTTTCCATGTTCAAGTTGACAAGAAAGACCGTTCGCCTGGTTTAAATTTTCGGAAGCAGCGTGCTGGGTATCTCTATGGGATGGAAGGCTGCCGTGAAACAGGCTGAAACCTTTCAAGGGTTAAGAAAGAGACCGTTAAGAAAGTAACTGAATAAAGGTAGGTAATTCAAATGTATATGTTTTACATTCACTGTGTTGACTTTTGCATTGTGTATTTTAACCCAACTGACATAAAACATAAAATAATAGTGGAATATTGCCTCATTATTATAAGGAAATGTTATAGAATTACAGCCAAACAGGATAATGTAGTAAACATTTTTATATATGTATGTTTGTACGAGTATAATATGTTTTACACCACAAAGCCTAAAGTAAAAAATTAAGGTAATACTTAGAGACATCGTTTATAGATGGCAAAGGCTCAACCAACAACAATACAACCGGATGGTTGCGTCTTTGTCCTTTACATAATAATAAAAAAAAAAATCGTCTGCTTTTAGGAAAGCTGCAGCATCATATTGTTGTAGAATGCTATAGAAGGAAAATGTAGACCTCTTTTATAGTAGACGATATGCTGTACCTATAATACTCTGTTGCTGTTGCTGGCTGTCAGGGAGCCCTAAAGAAATACGGAATTATCATCTTTATTGGGAAATTATACAGCGAGGATGCTGAGATAAGATAAGAAGAGAAGACATAAAACTCCTTTGCGCTTCAGCAAGGACATCCAAAGCTATACGTACGGCAAGGCAACCTTTGTATAAATATAAGGACAGAGTATATACTACACAATTCTAATTAGTTGTGAACCCATTGGGTAAATGAATATATGGCATATACCGACCCCATATTTATAGGTATAGAATGTTTGTATTTAGATACATGCAGAGTGTTGTTAAGCAAGGACAGGCAGGGGAAGCGCAACAGTTTCCCGACTCGAACCAGCATCAGAAGAAAAGCATCCTCAATGATCACGATTCCAGGTACATGTTACGTATACGACTAATGGCAATAACGCTGTGTGTGCCTCCTTTTGCCTTGGAGGCTTTAAGTCTATATATAAGGGATGATACGGGACCACAGCAGGGGCTGGTATAGTTTTACTGATGATGGGATGGTTGGGGTTGAATGGAATGAAAGGAAGCAAGGAAGGATGAAGATATCTTCATTATTATGGAACAATTCTATTCTGCCGGTTAGTAAGTTAATACTGTTGAGTTGAGTTGAATGGTAGATTGTATTTTACCTTGGCCTTGTTCACCCCATGTTCATTTTATACCTCTACTTTACCTCCTCACAAAGTGAAGCAATATGAAATCAAGATGTTTCGTGTATCTTCGTGTTAGTATATTTTATGCTTTTCCAACAGGGATTTTTCTCGTCCTTATACGTATAGTTCTCATTGTTGTTGTTTTTTCTTGTGATTATTGTTAGGATTGTTTAGCCTATTGTTAAGTAGTATATGCCTGGCCTAAGATGTGATGTGTGGTGCTATAGTGCTATTTGTATAATCAATATACCTACAACCTACATATCTGTTGTGTTATGCGTATGATGATGGTCATTAACTATCTTAATGAATTTTTGTTCGACTTTTGAAAGCAATTTGTTATTATATCCACTTTGGCTCCCGGTACAAATGAAGGATATGATTACGAGATTTAATTGACAGAACTATTTTAGGAGGCCTTAATGTATTATTTATTGTTAGTGATTGTAGATTGTGGTGTTTTGAATGTCATTGATGGTTAATCAGGGATGTTGTTAACACAATAAAGTTATTGATTAAGAGAACTTAATGAATATCGGTATAGAAGCACTTATCAATTTGAAAGAAGAGGTTTTATTTTTCTATATATACTCGTACATGCCTATTTGAAATTTTAAACTATTCTATTCGCGTAGAATTCAAGGACAAGACAAAACACTCAAGACAACAACATCTATCAATCGTATTGAGTATCCATCCAGCAAACACTGATGCTCAATTTGGGTAGAGCAAAGCTTATAGCGACTCCAATCCTGCGAGTGATCCATCAGTCAACAGCCCAAACCTGAAAATCATAGAGGAGTAAGTTGAAACTATAAGCAAATTCAAGCCAAAAGAAGAAAGCTGGGCCATATGGGGTATCCAACTTTGTCCTGAAGATGCTCCCACAAACAGTAATGGTATTCCTAGCGATTGTCTTCAACAATAACATTACATAGAGTTACTTCCCCCATCAGAAATGGAAAACTGAACAAATTATGGCGATTCCCAAGAAAGGTGCTTGGAGCATTGTTATCAACTACAGGCCGATATCCTTCCCCAACAAACTAAAAGTAAGCTCTGAAAAGAGCTGATGCTAATGAAGCGCCAAGAAGTTTTGGAGCGAAAACTTAATAATTCCAGATTCCGCACTGCATCCGTTCCTGGAGTTTCACCACGGTTTTAACATAGCCTTAAGCAACCATCGAGTTACCGTCATGCTTCCTGGATGTCGAGAAAGCATTCGACAGGGTATGGATTGAAGTTCTTATCCAGAATATGCACATGCTCAACTTTTCTTCAGCATTTTAATCAAAATGATCGTCTTTTTTCTTTCTTCCAGGAACTTCATCGCGGAACTGATGGGGAAATGCAAATCGATACTGAAGAGCATTTGAGCCGGAGTTTTCCAAGGGTCAAAACCTGGACCACTTCTCTACACCATAAACTTCTGAGCAATCAACTTCAAGCGAATGTGAGAACCTCCTCTTAGCTGATGACTCGCTCACATTTTACTCATTATTATCTCCATTGACAGTTGTTTGAGAAGTCAAGGCCCACAACCGCAAACTCTTAGAGTTTTACATAAAATGGAATATCCAGATCAACTCATCCTAATCGAAGTTTGTGAAGGAGATCAGGAGGCAGGCGCAGTCGCTCAGCTGGAAGCCACAGAAGCATCATCAGAGCCCCTGGATGGAACCAGACAAAAGCAGCGCTATGTACTTAGGCATTAACTTCAACGAGCTGCTTATTTTCAACCCATACTCACGGGCTGTCCCTAAAAAGAAGGTTTTAAAATACAAATTCTATATACTACTGAAATAAATCAGCCAAGTAGAAGACTTAGCATTAAGGATTGGACTTGTTGAATTATTGATTCAAAATTGCTTTTTATGGCCTACAAATTGGCGGCCATCAACTATCATTTCCATCACCTCTACCCAGTGATGGAAAAGAGAATTTGAATTAAGTCAGAAGAAAAAAGTTCTTATCTACGACTTACACTACACCATCAGCTAAAGCTTCCCAGTTTGTTTAAAAGCCTTTGAAATTGCTATAAAAGAGCTAAAAATATTCGAGAGAAAAATTCTGAGGGGTAACCACGTCAAAAACGATCAACTCTACTATGAAGAAAAAGTGGTCCCCCGGACAAGTATAAAATGCTATCTGCAGAAAAGCTGGTAAGAAACTTAACAACCCACCCTAATAAGCTGATAGGGACGATGCCAAATAAACAACATCCCTAACCAACGATAAAACAAGACCCTTCTACACAAAAGTTGAAAACAAGCCCATGATAGCTCTGTACTAAAATAATAGTGCAGGAGACCATTCAGTTCAGCGAAAACAATCCTGCCAGTGCCTTTATACAAAATGATCAACCTGCCAATCCGGATGAATTATGTAATATAGAATATATACAGAGAAACCATTCGAAGGAGTCAACGAACCACCACCAGATCTGATCTTGCCTGCTTCCAAGGACAAAATACGGTTCTCAGCAAAAATCTGCAGAAATATCTCAATCAACTTTTACCTGTCAACCAAAAGAGACATAAAATAAAATGAATTTATTGGCATGACAGATCGTAGAAATCTAAGGCCTAGTGACTTACAATTTTCAACCTATCTTGTGTTCGTGGATTTGACAGAAATAGAGAAGACCGACACTTTTCTAAAAAGCCTAAAGGGGAGAGGCACTTTTCCATGGAAAGAGTTTTAGGTAGCAGAGGTTTAGGATCGACTGCGAGGCATTGGAGGTGACCTGCCATAGTATTTACTTACCATTACAGCCATTTCCATTAAAATTAATTATTCCGTTTTGACCTCCAAAATAACTGCCATACCAAGAAAAGATAATCACCTTATACTCTGCCAGAAAATAAAGCTACTCTTAAGGTGCGTTTTCATTTGAGAATACTTTCACTACAAAACTCTCGAGAGTGACTTCTGATTGGCTAGCTACCCGTGACTCTTGGTTAGCTATTAACCCCTCTGTGTGTGGGAAGTTTTTGAGAGGAAGTTCAGGTGAATTTTCAAGGGTATGATATCAAGACGAATAAAATAATCCTAGAAGAAACCAACTTAATTCAACTGAACAGATACTGACTCCAATCTAATAAAAGATGTCTTACTTGTCGGGCAAGCTCGAACCCACTAATGACAGGAGTTGTCAGCCAGCCAAGGCATTTATATATATACGGTACCACCTACCTAAGGGCAATGGAACTTTTTGACAGAGATTTCATTAACTCAATAACCGAACATCGCGAAGAGTACTTTTTTTTTTATGCTGACCCAGTCCAGCGTGAGGACATTGAAGTAGCTGAAAGCCCCATTTTCCCTCCCACTAACCACCAAAATGACATTTGGAAAGAAGAAACGAATGACCCCTAGCTACATCAAATGGTCTATAAATTAACTTCAATTACATAATTACCTTTTTATATTAAGCACCCACAATGTATCTTTGCCTACTCCTTAGATGTGTTAACACATTTCTAGCGTTAGGGGAAATAGAGAAAGTTTTAGGACGACAAACCGATTTAAGCTCCGAATAACAAAAATAGAGCCTTTATTATGTACTTGGCAGTACAACCAAAATGAAATGACTTAAAAGAAAGAAAAACAAAAACAAAATAATAAAAGCCAAGCTCCAGTAATTGCAAATAATAACTTTTCAATTAAATAACTTTAATCCAAGTTAATCTAATGGGAACAAAATCATGTTGTGTTGAAACATTCTAACTCGGAATACAACATTTTTAAGTAGGTACCTAACCTATTGACTGCAGAGAAAAATACGAACCAATTTTTCTGTAGAATTTGAGAGCCTTAAGCACATTCAGCAGTCACCACCTCCATAGAAAGAAATATTGTTGGATGAGCTAAAATTGATAAGGATAAGTCATATTTATGTGGTGAATGCTTTAAGGCTACATTCCCACCATTTGACGATAGAGCTTTGCCGAATGACTTCAGGCATCAAGTGCATTTGTCAACGTCCCCCAAGACTCCGACAAGAACTCGCTTGAAGATAAAATTAATATACATACATGTAGGTTATTCGAGAACAGATAAATAAATACATACCACAACGAAACATACTAATATTAAAAATAATAATAATATAAAAAAAAATATTCTTTTCTGACTTAACAAAAAAAAGAATATTTGGAGGAGTTTGGGAAAAAAAACTACAATGTTCTGCAAGGATGTCGATTTTTAACTCATATCATATCAAGAGAAGTGTAGGTACTTACGTTTGTAAAATGTAGATACATTCATCGATTACAGGACTATAACTAAGCATCATCTAAAAAAAAAGAAAAATATTCAAAGATTTTAATAAGAAACAAATATTTAAGGTATATCAAAATTCCACAAAAACTACAAGACATAAAAGCATTTGGATAACTTTGAGTGAACTACATACCGCCTCCAATAGATTTTAACAAACACTTCTCCTTTTATACTGACGGGTTAAAAATGGCAGAAGGAACAGGAGCTGGGGTGTTCTGTGAAGCTGTTAATATTAGAGAATCGTATAAACTCCCACATGAGTGTAGTGTCTTTCAGGCAGAGATTTACGCTATTGAAAAAGTGGCAGAAATGGTACACAAGAAAAAATTGAGCTCGTCCGAGATCACATTTTCCGTGGATAGCCAAGCCGCTATCAAAGCCATAGCCAGTGAGACTATAAGATCCAAAGCAGTAGCAAAATGCCAAGGCATACTGAACAATATTTGTAACTCTAACCGAGTCAAACTCTGCCGGGTTCCTAGACATAGAAGGGAATGATATAGCAGATGAGCTAGCAAGGAAAGGGTCAACATCAAATAGGAACAGTAGTAACCAATTGAGATGGGACCAGACATCCCGATCGGCGTGATTAAAAGGAAAATAGACCTGGATGTCCAGGAACGACTGCGTTATCTCTAGAAGTTTATGGCCTAGAATTGATGAAAAAAGACTCAGTATATTTTATCGGTGAGTAAAAAGAATATTAGAATCTTGATAGGGGTACTAACGGGTCATTGCGCCACTGGCACAATGGCCACCAGAATGGGGGCGTTCAAACCAAGATGTCGGAGAAATCAAAGCCATTAAACACCTGCTCTCTGACTGTCCAAACCTCCAAGCAAATCGCCTCCGTTAATTTGGAAACAGGTTTGTGGGAGACGTGGACGATTTATAGTCTGTCCAGCAAAAATTTTCAGTACAGGGCTTATGGGCGAGCTTTTTTCAAAACAGTGGTACCTGTGTATACCATTACAACACTCTAATAACAAATCAGCCACTGAAAAAGATACCAAACCACTGATTAACATACAGGAATTGTTGTTGTAATTCTTTGAAACATTTCGTACGCTCCAACATGACCATCGTCTTTCAATGCCAAAAGCATTCTGATTGTATACTCCCTTTCGTTTCTACATTCGCTGTGTGAAATAAAACAAAAAAATCACATCCCAACAGGGTTGCCTTTGCCAAGTCGCAACAATACAACTGAGCTTTTTCAGTTGTTTGTATGAAATAACTCTCAGTTCAGAAGCTTTTGAGAACAAAATTTATAAAGGTGAGAGCCAAAAGTGTTGTCGTTTTGATGGTCCCCTTATTATTTGTTTGTATATCTGAATAAACCTATAAAATGCAGTTAAAATTTTTAAGATTTTAGTCTGTAAGAAGGAAAAGGTTATTTGCGCTAAGTTTTGAAACATTCACAAAGCGTTACGTGATCAAAATCATTTGAAAAGGTTTGCTGTGGTAAAAAAAGATAAATGGATCTTTTTTTTAATATGTTTGAAATGGTATCCATGGTAACCATATGCACATTGTTCCTCGATTTGTGGCAATTTATAATTCAAAGTACGGAAACCCTGTGAGAGCTTTAAGTTGAGACAGATGTATGCAAGCCAATGCAATCAGACTGAGAGGCAAACGTCCTATCTTCCCTGTATTGACAATTTTTGTTGGATAGAGTATAGCAGCTCGCAATGGACAACATGAGGAAATTTATAGAAAGTACAGGCTGGTTCGCAAACGAACCAATCGATGTGAACCAATAGTTAAGGAGCATTTCTGTTTTATTTTCGTAAGGGGATTACAATGGACCATACGGCCCCCGTGCATGCAACGGCCTCTGTGCTGTGCACGCCTCGCCTAACCTTTTTCCTAACCTAACCTTGAATGAACAACAACTTGTGCGTGCTACCACCAGGTTTATAGGCTGGACGAGTGTCACCTCGATCTTCTTTACTAGTGCTTAGGCTGGTATGCTCATATTATTTGAAAAACTTTTTACCGTCATCTGGGAGTGAATAATATATCAAGCGTTTTAGAAGCCGATGCACTTCACCTTCACATCGCGCCACCGGAGCCACATGATTAGCTCTGGGAGATACTATTAATAGTTGCTAGGGGTGAATTGTCATAATAAGATTTGGTAGCATCAAAACCGTAGGAGTCATTTTTAAGAAAAATAGATATTCTCTAACAGTATATTTACACAAAAAGAGCACAATATTATATTAAAATATGGCTTTTTACCATCAGGTATCGAGTTTCAAAAAATTGATCATGTCGTTTTCAAAGTATTTAATTTTCACCAAAAAAAATTAAATATTATATTATAATAAAGATCCAAACAAATATTTTTTGAAAATTTTTAAATTTTATTATAGTTAAGAAAGGTGTTATGCAAAAGGAGGTTGTCTAGGAGACAATAAGGCGCCAGTTATAGCTATCATTAAAACTCATCATTGAAAACTTTAATGATTGATTTTGAGACGTTTAGAACGCAAAATCATTCATTATTTTGATGGACGATAAAAGCTCAACCTTAACTAATATTTCTAGTAGTGAAAAAATTTCAAAATGGCCCATTTTTTCACAAAAATTGACTTTTAATTTGTCAATGATCATTGGTAAGGTAGTTCAATTAATGAAATAAGAAAAGTCTTTTTATGTGGAAAGTTGGGCCTATTTGAATAATTTTTTGGCTAGAAATATTAATTATTATTTGTCTATCAAAATAATAAATGATTTTGCCTCCTAAATGTCTCAAAATCAATTATTAAAATTTTCAATGATGAGTTTCAATGATAGCTATAACTGGCACCTAACAACGAGACTTACATAAATATGTCTTGGAAAGGTATTTTTATGTGCTACTTACAATAGTCACTGTGGCAGATCATTTCAAATCACTGCACTGTGGGAGAAAAGTTAATCATTAACTAAGATTTTGTTTTGGTGAATTCTAGCATGGGAAAAATGTATGGAAACTGTTTTCACGAATACCAATGCATGACGTTGAAAAGTTATTTTTATGAACAGTAATAAATAATAATAATTACTATAACAACTTATTTAAAATCACTATTTGGAAAAGGTTATTCGCTTTTTTACTGCATGTACTTAATTATCCGGCTCCCGATCCATAAAGGGTCTCTGCCTGATATTGCGGTCTTCCATCGATTGCGGTCCCTCGCACGCTCTTGCGGGTGGGCCCACCTGCAGCGGAGGTTCGGTCTTCCTGGTTGTCTCGAACACTGGGGCTGGGATTCAAAGATTTTCTTGGCTGGAGCGTTGCTGTCTTTTCGCTCGATGTGGCCGAGCCAGTGTACTCGACGTGTTTTGGCTCTTTGGACTACATACACATCTTGGTACAGCTCGTACAATTCATTGTGATAATCTTATAATGAAGAGACGGACAAGTTTACTTCAAGACTTTATTATAATGACTGAATGTAATGATTGCTATGTACATACTATGAACTATATTAGATTCCATATAATACGTATTGTATATTAATATATATTTATGTATATAAAATAAACATTAGTGTATTGGTGTATGCATTACATACTCACAACATCCTTTTCTTTTTATTAATTTTTTAATGATTAATTTATTTCTTTATATAATTCAAAATAAGATTACTTTATTATAAATTAAAAAAACATATTTATATTTTAAGTAAATAAATAAATTTTTTTTTTTTTTTATAAATAATCTGACGATGAGTATCTTTCAGGAGGTTTAACTAATCTACCCGATTTTGTTCTAATCGATAATGGATCGCTTATTACATTGCTACCAAGTGATTCTTGTTGGATCTCCTTTTTCAAATCTAAAGGCGATGATGAGTGCTCAACCGTGTCTTCGTGATTTGTTTTTGGATTTCCATTCGAATCCGGTATTTTCAATATATGTTCTCGACTTCTGCGATAGATACCACCAGAGACATCTTCCAAAACAAACGATCGCGGTTCTTTGCATTTGCTAACAATAGTAGCTGGCATCCAACGGGATTTAAGATCTTTTTTATAATAGACTTTGTCTTTACTTTTAATAGGCAATAGATTTTTAGTGTTTCTATCATAATTTTGTTTCATTTTTACATTATATTTTTGCATGTTCAATTAATGTTTTTTCTTATTGATTTTTACCGGATATAAAATCTTTTTTATATTGGGCAATTTAGTTCGTAACCTGCGCGACATTAGAAGTTCCGACGGAGAATGAAAATTGGCTTTTGGTGTAGATCGATGCTGTAACAAGGCTATATATGGATCAGTTTTAGTTTCTGAACATTTTAACAAAAGTGATTTTACAGTTTTTATAGATCTTTCCGCTAGACCATTGGAAAGCGGAAGATAAGTGCTCGATGTTATATGCTCAATTCCCCATTCTTCACAAAACTCGTTAAACGCTTGTGCGTTAAATGGAGGTCCATTATCGGTAACGAGCTTTTCTGGAATTCCATGACGAGCAAACGTTGATTTAAAAGCTGTTATTACTTGCTGTGAGGAAGATTTATTATTGAGGGGAATAACTTCGACATATTTCGAGTAGTAGTCTACTATTAGGAGAAAACATTTGTTTTGAAAGTAAAATAGGTCCGATCCTACCTTACTCCATGGCAAATTAGTTTTATCGTGAGGCATCAGAGGAAGCTTCTGATTGGATGGCCTGTTTCGAATACATGTCTCGCAGCTTGAAACTATGTTGCGAATATCGTTTTTTATTTGCGGCCAGTAAACAACACCTCTTACCATTCTAGAACAGGATTCTATTCCAAGATGTCCTTCATGAATTAGGCTTAGTATGTAAGTCCTAAGGGAAGTGGCGATTATAATACTACTTCCTTTGAGCAGAAGGCCATTAATAAAATGAGTTTCATTTTTTATTGAAAAATATGGTCTGGCTAATATATCAACGTCCTTCGCAGCACAAGGCCATCCATTTTTACAATATTCTATAACTTTTTGTAAGGAATTGTCCCCCAAAGTCTCTTTTTTAATTACTTCAAGTTTTGATTTTGATACGGGCAATGAAGAAATTATTAAATTGACTTGCAATTGTATATCTTTGTCTATTTCAGAAAACTTTTCACTTGACAATGCCGCTCTCGACAAAGTATCTGCAACAACTAACAATTTTCCTGGTTTATAGATAAGATCAATATTATATGATTGCAACCTTAACATAATACGTTGCAATCTAGTTGGAATTTTGTATAATGGTTTACCTATAAGACTTATAAGGGGCTTGTGATCTGTCTCTACTGTAATTTTCTGCCCATTGGTGAAACCTTACGCAGCCAAAAAGGATCGCCAAAAGTTCCTTTTCCATTTGGGCGTATGACTTCTGTGAGTCTGTGAAAGTTGCAGATGCATAGGCTATGGGCTTATTATTTTGACAAATTACAGCACCCATAGCATCCTTTGAGGCATCAACCGAGAGAATTACTGGTTGATTAATGTCATAATATGCTAACACAGGTGTTGTTGATATTAATTTTTTAAGATTTTGAAATTCAATTTCGTGGTTTTTTGTCCATAACCAGAAAGAGTCATTTTTTAATAATTTTCTCAAGTGAGTCGTTTCGATAGATAATCCTTTTATAAAAGATCCCAAATAGTTAACCATGCCTAAGAATCTTTGCAGTTCCGTAACTGACTGAGGTGTTGGCATCTTACATATGGCTTTGATTTTATTATAGTCTGGACTTATGCCTTTTTCGGAAAATATGTGCCCAAAAAATTTTATTTCTGACACACAAAATTTTGATTTATTTTTGTTGAATTTTAAACCAACCTCATTAGCACGGTTAAGAACACGTCTTAATATAATATCATGCTCTGTTTTCGATTTGGCATAGATGAGAAAGTCATCGATATAAATAATGACACCCTCAATATCAGCAAAGAGTTTTGTTATAAGCGCGTGAAAAATTTCCGGCGCGGCATTTATGCCAAATGGCAAACGCAAAAATCTGTAACGTCCAAATGGGGTAATAA
Source organism: Dasysyrphus tricinctus (assembly GCA_963921185.1). Taxonomy (NCBI): domain Eukaryota; kingdom Metazoa; phylum Arthropoda; class Insecta; order Diptera; family Syrphidae; genus Dasysyrphus; species Dasysyrphus tricinctus. The sequence goes on along the minus strand of OY992533.1, from coordinate 58,309,006 downwards.
ACGTACATAACATGGAAGATTCATTTGACAAGGGGACCGCCCAGAACCCAGATTTCGCGTCAAGGGAAGAGAAATATTTAGCATGCAATAACTTGGATTTAATGTCTTCTATGGTGGGAAATTGAAAATGAGGTCTGTATATAGCTTTATTTAGTTGTTTTGGATCTAAGCACAATCTTAATTCCCCGTTGGGCTTCGTAACTATGACAATTGGGTTGACCCACTGTGATGGTTCATATACCGGGACTATAATATAAAGTTTAACAAGCCTTTCCAATTCTTGCTTTAAGAGCACATGCAGTTTGAATGGAACACGTCTTGCGTATTCTATCGCAGGTAAAATTTCCGGATTTAAACGAAAACTACATTTAGCTTTAAGACACCCAATCCCTTGAAAAACATCAGAATATTCATTTACAATTTGTTCATGCTTACTAATTTCATTATATATTGAATTTACTTGCTTAACTAGATTAAGTTGGACACAGGTGCGTAAACCAAACACTGTTTGACATTTCAAATCAATTACATGAAATTCAATAGAATAGGCTTTTTTATTGATTACACAAGGAATACAACCTACTCCTTTCACAACTAATTTTTCACCACTAAAAGTTAAGACGTTTGTGTTTGATACCCGTAAGTTACTTGTTTTTAAACCAAGTTTTTTAAATGTTTCTAACGAAATTATATTAGTTTGCGCACCAGTATCCAACTGTACTTTAATATTTTTATTATTTATTTCTACGCTACAATACCAAATACTGTTGTTATCTTTCGTCTCTGTCTCAGTTAACAATGTACCGATGTACAGGTCTGTATATGATGGTGATGACGTTTCAGCTTGTAAAGTACCGGTGTGAAGATCTTCATTTGATGACGTATATTCGCTGTCTCGGTCGTATTCGTGTAAATCAATGACATTGACTTTTTTGATTGACTTACACATCTGCGCAAAATGGTTTGGCTTCTTACATTTTCGGCATATTGTTCCGATAGCGGGACATTTTATTTTATGATGTTGACCACATCGTCCACAAATGTTTGTTTCATTTTTTTCATAGGTATTAGTTCCGCATGGTTTTTGTTTTTCCGTTTGATTTCGTTTGTTGGAATATGTGTTTATAGGATTTCGGTTTCTGTTATTTCTGGTCTGTAATGCACCAACGAAATTTGTATTTGAAGAGTCAATGGAGCTTTCCAATTGTTTGGTTTGTGACCTTGAAATTTCAAGTAATTTGGAAATTTCGATTGCTTTGTCCAATTTGATGTCGCCTTCACTAAGGAGTCTTTCTTTTATATAACTGAAAGATTCATGCAGACCACATATGAAAATGTCTTTCACAAGGTCATCTTTTAGAGTTTTGAATTCACAATTTGCACTGAGGATTTTAAGACTTGTTACAAAATCTTCTATCGATTCATTAGCATTTTGCCGGCGTGTAAAGAAGCAATGCCTCTCCATGGAAATATTTGTTTTTGGAACAAAGTGGATATCAAATTTTTGTATGAGACTGTTAAAAGTGATCTTGTCGATGTCCTCATTAAACGAACTAAAGATATTTACACTTTGAGATCCCATGTGATGTAAAAGCAACGCTGTTTTTCGCTGATCATCTTGAGCTTCGAAACCACTAGCCCGCATGTAGATTTTAAATTGGGTTTTCCACCTTGTCCACGCACTCGCCAAATTAGACGCTTGAAAGTTCATTGGCTGCATATTAAAACCACTTGTTACTGGTTCCATTTTTGTTTCACTAATTGAAGTTTTTGTTTTATTTTGATTACTCATTAAACTTATTTATTAAATATTTTAAATTTGTATGATCAGTTTTTTTTTTTCCAATTCACATCTGACACCATGTGATAATCTTATAATGAAGAGACGGACAAGTTTACTTCAAGACTTTATTATAATGACTGAATGTAATGATTGCTATGTACATACAATGAACTATATTAGATTCCATATAATATGTATTGTATATTAATATATATTTATGTATATAAAATAAACATTAGTGTATTGGTGTATGCATTACATACTCACAACATTCATGATTGAATCTTTTCCTCTAATCACCCCCTTCGCATATAGGACCAAATATCCACCGAATAATTTTTCTCTCGAAAGTGCCCAGTTCCAATTCCCGTTTTTACTTGCGATATAGGTACTATAGGGCAAGTTTTGGATTCGTGCAAAAAATAAATTTCGAGATAACAATCAAACATGACATTACGATGATAGAGAACATGAAAAAAGTGGGTGGCACAATTCTGTCTGTCTGTCCGTACCTCAACCTACAGCCTAAGCCACTGAAGCGATTTTCTTCAAATTTTGAAGTAAAGGTATTTTTGTAACTCTCCAGAGGGGAAATAGAATTTTTTTCTTAGCTCAAAAAATAACGGTACTTGCCACACAACCGTAAAGGAAAAGCTTATTTCTCTCAAAAAACGGCTCCAACGATTTTGATACAAAAAATCAGTGTATTATTGTAGAAAAAAAGAAGAAAAAAAATCACCAAAAACATTTATTAACGGTAACTGCCATATAAACGTTTTTTTGATTTTGGATTTCTCATTAATTGTTCATCCGATTTCAATAAAAATTTTTTGCACAAAAGCTTTGTTTGAATATAAATAATACTGCATACCAAAATTTTTTAAAAAGATAAATTTTGGATTTTTAAAAAGTGATTAAATTTTTTTTTTTGAAAATTCAATATTTCAAAAACGGGTTGATCAATTGTTTTTAAATTTCAGCTTTAAATGTATATCAATATATACTCAAAATTGACATACCAATTTTTTTTTTGAAAAATATTACAATAATTTTATATATAAAAAATTAATTTTCAAGAAAACGGCTCCAACGATTTTTAATTTTGTTTGCATATATTCATATTTTTTCAAGTAATCAAATGGCATACTTTTGTTTTAGCTCTAAGTTATTTATCAGACTGTTTATACTTCAGATTCTTTGTTGTAGTGAGCTTAGAGCAAGCTGCATTCTACAATCAGAGTCTCATCATGAGTGCATGTGTTAGTGGTTAGTAAAATTAAGTAAACTAACACAAGCACATACACAAAAATACAGATTATTAACAAAACTAAGACAATATACAAAATTAGAAAAAATATAAACATATAAAATCAAAGTTAAAACATTAAAACGAGAGTGGAGCACTGGTTCGAAACAATGTTTTTAATCCCATTTTACTCATGTTAAAATCAACAGATGAGGCGTTCAAGTTGAAAAGTTTGCACATGCGATTGAGAGGTTCGTGTGTACCATAGTTTGTTCTGTGAAAAGGAACATGAAAAAGTTCAAATCTTCGCAGGTGGTGCGATCCTCCACGGAAATTAATGCCTACATGGGCTAATAAGTCAGGCGCATCAATTTTACCATTGATAAGTTGATGAAAAAATACCAAATCATTATTAACACGCCTTTGATATAATGTTTGAAGTTGGAGAAGCTGAATTCTGTGTTCATATGGTGGCAGGTTATACGGATCAGCCCAGGGAAGACCTTTCAAGGCAAAACGAATAAATCTATGTTGTATTGCTTCAATACGGCTTTTATGAATTTCGTAGAAGGGTGTCCAAACTTGGGAGGCGTACTCAAGATGGGGTCGTACATAACAATTGTATAAGGAAAGAGTAACATACGGATCGTTAAATTCTTTTGCCCAGCGTTTTATAAATCCAAGCATGGAACTTGCCTTATTTACAATATAATTAATATATTCTATGAAACCTAGATCAGAACTAAAGTAAACACCCAGATCTTTGAAACTAAAAACACGGCAGAGTGTGTGCTGTGAAATTGAATAATCAAAAGCACTCACTACTCGTTTTTTAGAGAAAGTTATAGTTTGACATTTGACTGGGTTAAGAGAAAGACCGTTTTTCCCACACCAAACATTAAAATTGTCAATATCAGCCTGCAGGGGAATGTGGTCATGACTAGATTGTATTGTTTTAAAAATCTTCATATCATCAGCATAAATAAGAATATCACTAAAATGTATACACGAAGTAACATCATTTATAGCGAGAATGAAAAGTAACGGGCTCAAATGGCTTCCCTGGGGTACGCCCGAGTGAGCATTGAATGAGTTTGAAATGAAGTCTCTTAATTTAACTTGGTAAGATCTATTCTCAAGGTATGATTTTATCCATGCTATAAAACAAATCGGAAAACCAAAAGCTTTGAGTTTGAATATAACAATGTTGTGACTAAGCTGGTCAAATGCTTTAGAAAAATCAGTGTATACGCAATCAACTTCATTTCCGTTTTCTAATGCAAGAGCACAAGTATGCAAAAACGTAAGGAGATTTGTAACCGTTGATTTTCTACTCACAAAGCCATGCTGTTGTTCACATATTATATTTTTAGTATGAAATGTTAAGCTCTCACAAACAACTTGTTCGAATAGTTTTGGAATGCAAGAGAGCTTTGCTATGGGCCTATAATTTTTGATATCAGTTTTTTCGCCCTTTTTAAAGATTGGTGTAAGAAACGATTTCTTCCATAAATACGGAAAACTGCCTGTCCTTAAAGAAAACTCGAACAAAAATTTAAGAACGATTTAAATGCTTTTTGAACCCATTTGTTTGGCCAAACCGAAGTAGCAGGGTAATTCTTCGTCGGATTTCCACGAAGGTATCGTTCCTGAAATTGATGTTTATTCCGAGGTAGGTGAACTCCTTCACTACCTCCAAATTATTGCTATCAACAGCGACGCTTTGTCCTAGGCGATGGACAGATGAGGCTTTGTTTGTTGATTTGATAGAATATACTTTATTTTGTCCTCATTCACTTCAAGACCAACACGTTTCGCCTGTTCATCAATAGCTGTGAATGCTTCAAGTACAGCTCTCTTGGAGCGGACGATGATGTTGATGTCGTCCGCATAGCCAAGCAGTTTAGAAGACCTGTTGAAGATAGTGCCTTCCATGTTAACACCACTCTTGCGCACTATCTGATCCAGGACTAGGTTGAAGAAATCACATGATAGCGCATCTCCTTGTCTGAACCCTGTACACGTCTGGAATAACTAGGATGGGTAACATTTCCACGTTGCACTGCATATTTTGTAACGTCATGCGGCATAGCTGGATCAGTTTTTTCGGGATCCCGAGTTCCGATATTGCCAATAGAAGCTCTTGGTAACTTATGCTATAGGTAATATGCGGCTTTGAAGTCGATGAATAGGCGGTGGGTCTCAACTTAAAATTCGTTGGTCTTTTCCAGGATTTTCCTCAATGTGAAGATTTGGTCTATCGTTGATCTGCCTGGCCTGAAGCCACACTGGTACGACCCGATCATAGTGTTGCAGAAAGGGTTTAGACGCTCACATAGTACGTTGGATAGGATCTTGTAGACAACATTAAGCAGGGATATGCCTCTGTAGTTTTTACAGGACATAGGATCGCCTTTTTTTGTAGATTGGGTATATAGAGCTGTTTGACCAGTCGTCGGGCATACTTTCCTCCTCTCACACTTGGTTGATGAGCTGGGGCATGCACCCTACCAGGAAATCTCCTCCATACTTGAAGAGTTCCGCAGATAGGCTAGAGTGGGTGGCTTTCTCAACCTCTTCAGTACTAAGCGCTGGGAGTGGATCTTCAGTGACTATCTCATGCTTCTTTGTTTCTCTGTCGCCTCCTCTACATAATGCCCACCAAGCAGTTGCTGGAAATGCTGCTTAAACACGTCTACAATTCCCTGTGCTATGGTGATTAGGATCCCTTCGCTGTTTTGAAGAGCTTGCGTGCCAGCCCTATAACCAGATGCCAGTTGCTTGGCTGTTTTGTAGAACCGGCGGGTGTTGGTTGGTGGCGATGCTAGACTCTTCGAGATACTTGAGCTGAGAGGCTGCTGATGCTCTTTTCTTTCTACGCAGGGTTTTTTCTCTTTCGTTGTCTTTTCAGGGTACTCCTCTCTTGCTGCTCTTGTTTTCCGTTGCAGCATTTGCATTCGTGCATTTTCCGTCTCCTGCTTCAATACCGCACATTCATAATTTGCTGCATTTTGCTACAGAACAAATTTATGTGGCATGGCATTAATTAATAATTAAACAGTAACTTTTTCACACAGTGACTTGATATTAGCTGCCTTACTCCTTTTACTTGCGATATAGGTACTATAGGGCAAGTTTTGGATTCGTGCAAAAAAAAAATTTCGAGATAACAATCAAACATGACATTACGATGATAGAGAACACGAAAAAAGTGGGTGGCACAATTCTGTCTGTCTGTCTGTCTGTCTGTATGTACCTGAACCTACAGCCTAAACCACTGAAGCGATTTTCTTCAAATTTTGAACTTAAGGTTTTTTTGTAACTCTCCAGAGGGGAAATTGAAATTTTTTTTTTAGCTCAAAAAATAACGGTACTTGCCATACAACCGTTAAGCTTATTTATCTCAAGAACGGCTCCAACGATTTTGATAAAAAAATCAGTGTATTACTGTAGACATGATGTAAATTTCAATAAGAAAAAAAAATCACCAAAAACATTTATTAACGGTACCTGCCATATAACGGTTTTTTTATTTTTGATTTCCTCATTAACCGCTCATTCGATTTCAATGAAATTTTTTGCACAAAAGCTTTGTTAAAAAAAATAATACTGCATACCAAAATTTTTGAAAAAATAAATTTTGGATTTTTAAAAAAAGATTCAAAAATTTTTTTTTTAAATTCAATATTTCAAAAACGGGTTGATGAATTATTTTGAAATTTCAGTTCTAAATGTATATTAATATATACTCAAAACTGGCATACCAAATTTTTTTTTGAAAAATGTTACAAAAATTTTATATATAAAAAATTAATTTTTAAGAAAACGGCTCCAACGATTTTTATTTTTTTTTTGCATTTATTCATATTTGTTCAAGTAATCAAATGGCATACTTGTTTTTGAGCTCTAAGTTTTTTATCAGGCTGTTTATACAATTAAAAGAACGATTTAAATGCTTTTTATACTTTTTCTATAATTACTTGAATATTTTTTAAAGTTCTTAAGCCCCACACAACTTGAACCTAAGAGCAAGTACGTGCGATCCAGTCGTGCATTTTATTTTTAGTACATTGGTGTTTTAACGATTTTAACAATCGTAGTGACTTTTGAAGTAGAAACTATTAGTCTAAGAGCCCACAGCAAATTTTTGGGTGTGAAAGTTAACCGAAAATGAAGCACATGAGACGAAAGCTGTGTTGAGGCTTATGAAAGAAATGAAAGTCTTGCAGTCCCTAGTCGGGGTTTTAGTGAGTAATAGTACGCCAAAAACTCAAAAAAATCAACTTATACGATAATTGTATGAACCAAAATTTTTTATCACACATCCCTAGACAATGCTCCCCTGATCACAAAAAGGTGGGTCCAAGACCAATAGGTAGGGGCCGTTACTCTGCCAGACCGTTTGAAAAACCCTAAAAAGTCATCTCAAGGGATAATGGTATGAACCAAAATTTTTTTTTCTCAGTCCTAGACAATGTCCCCCTGATCACAAAAATGTGTGTCCAAGACCATTGGGTGGGGGCCGTTACTCTGCCAGACCGTTTGAAAAACCCCAAAAAGTTATCTCAAAGGAAAATGGTATGAACCCAAATTTTTTTTTTCATCCCTAGACAATGTCCCCCTGATCACAAAAATATGTGTCCAAGACCAAGGTGGGGGCCGTTACTCTGCCAGACCATTTGAGATTTTTAAAAGTGTTAAATAACGATAAGGTGGCCAATTCACCTATAAGTAGCGAAAAAACCCATGGTGTATAGGTAAGACTAAGACTACAACAATCTCGTATGGCAGGGGAGGTTTACATCCCCCGTTTAGGTGGAAGTGGAAATTTTCCTAGAAAAAAACTATGTAAGTTTAAAAAAAACGACAATACTATCAATAATATTTTGATACTTTTTCAAAGTTAAGTCCATGTTTTTATACTGAATTATTTTATGCTGATTTTTAAATTAATTTTGAGTGGGAAATTACATAGAAATTTCCTTATTAAACTCGGCAGAACATTTTTTGAAACAGAAACTAAAATATACTTTTCCAAAGGTTTTTGGGGTGCTGAACTCGAATCGGAAGTCAGAAATATTCTACTACGTCACATTTGTGAGATATTGCCGTATGGAAAATTGAAAAAAAGTTTTTTTGCAGCGAAAAACTTCTATTTTTCAGTTTTCAAACGGTAATATCTCATAAACGTGACATAATAGAATATTTTTGACTTCTGATTCGAGTTCAGCACCCCAAAAACCTTTGGAAAAGTATATTTTAGTTTCTATTTCAAAAAATGTTCTACCGAGTATAATAAGGGAATTTCTATGTAATTTCCCACTCAAAATTAATTTAAAAGTGACTAATTATTGTAATATAACTTTATTAGTTGAAGTGAAGTAATATTGTTAGGCACCATTGGAAAGGAAAATTGGTCCTCTACAAAAAAGGTCTTATGTCATTTTTCGATAAGAGTGATATTAGTAACCATAATATCTTCAATTACTAAAAAAAATGCTAATTTTACGTTAAATAAATGTATGGGAATTTCATGGAATGAGTTTGACTGACTGTAACTTTAAAACGGCTGGATTTATGATGAAACATGTCACAACCTTTTTTTAAGTACGTTCAATTTTCTACCAGAAAAACATATGCCGTTAATTTAAATACTTGTTATTATTAAGTTATAAAATTCCAAACACAAACACGTGTTTTCTCCCATACAAATCGTATGGAAAACCGAAATCTGCGATGAGGCATGTCTAAACATGAATTTTAAGAGCTCAAATTTTCACAGACCTCTTTTTTTGCTTAACCGAAACTTTTCAGTCTGTTTGCAAGAAAATCGAAAGCAAATTTTTTTTTTCGAAACAGTCTAATGTACCTATATGATTTTTGAAATTAAAGAAGAAGAAAATCAGCATAAAATAATTTAGTATAAAAACATGGACTTAACTTTGAAAAAGTATCAAAATATTATTGCTAGTATTGTCGTTTTTTTTAAACTTACATAGTTTTTTTCTAGGAAAATTTCCACTTCCACCTAAACGGGGGATGTAAACCTCCCCTGCCATACGAGATTGTTGTAGTCTTAGTCTTACCTATACACCATGGGTTTTTTCGCTACTTATAGGTGAATTGGCCACCTTATCGTTATTTAACACTTTTAAAAATCTCAAACGGTCTGGCAGAGTGTGAAGGGATCGCACCAGCGATCACTTAATTAATTGCCTCAAACCTCAAAATAGAACATTCAACCTGTTTCGATGTTTAATATCCATATTCCCATCGCATTACATTTCATGATCAGCTATAGCAAAGCCAAAGCACAAACAATTCATATTTCCGTTGGCACACTCAGTGCATTGTGCATATAGCTATAAATAAATGCTCATATAGTTCAACTGGCACCTTCAGTGCACAAGCTATATAATATGACACCAAATATACAACAACACTTTCAGTGATTGAAGAAAAACAAACATAATTAGGGGTCGCTGACTTATGGTAGTAAAATATGCATCATAAGCAAGCTAGCCCAAAACACTTGAAGTGCATGGCTATTATGCAGATGCTGCATTTTATGGGAATTCTTATTGAATATCGAAGTATTGTTGAATACCAATACAGGCATTATTTTATTGACAAATTTTGTATAAAAAGAGAAGAATAAAATTAAAACACTCACTTCTTATTCTACATTCAAAGATTGTGTTTCACTTAATTAAGCAACTCGCTGGAGTCAAACCAATTTTTGATATAATTATAGTAATATAGACGCCCTTAAGAGCTACTCGCTTTTGGGTCAAGGTTTACTAGGCTACTCGCCGTACCACGTCTAAATTGCTAAGGAGTAAAAGTCAAAATATATATATTCCAAGCGTTATCCAGCTACAGACTTTGCAAGAGTAACGGCCCCCACCTAATGGTCTTGGACACATATTTTTGTGATCAGGGGGACATTGTCTAGGGATGAGAAAAACAAAATTTGGGTTCATACCATTTTCCTTTGAGATAACTTTTTGGGGTTTTACAAACGGTCTGGCAGAGTAACGGCCCCCACCCAATGGTCTTGGACACACTTTTTTGTGATCAGGGGGACATTGTCTAGGACTGAGAAAAAAAAATTTTGGTTCATACCATTATCCCTTGAGATGACTTTTTAGGGTTTTTCAAACGGTCTGGCAGAGTAACGGCCCCGACCTAATGGTCTTGGACCCACCTTTTTGTGATCAGGGGAGCATTGTCTAGGGATGTGTGATCAAAAATTTTGGTTTATACAATTATCCTATATGTTGATTTTTTTGAGTTTTTGGCGTACTATTACTCACTAAAGCTCCGACTAGGGACTGCAAGACTTTCATTTCTTTCATAAGCCCCAACACAGCTTTCGTCTCATGTGCTTCATTTTCGGTTAACTTTCACACCCAAAAATTTGTTGTGGGCTCTTGGTCTATATGCATAATGGTGAAAATAGGGAAATTAAGCTTTTACCGCGACTTAAATAGAAGTAAAAACATGAAACTATTTACAAACGCAAACTCTAATCTAATTTGACTTCGCAACAGAAATGAACTTTGTAAACTTAGTGGACGTGATTACGATGTCGTACCCGATCTCTATGTAATAAATATATCTGCCCGTCAAAATTTCCAAAAACCTTGGTTTGATAAAGACTTCAAGAAAATTATCTTTTAAATGGCTCAATCTTTTCCGCAGTTAAAGTGATGAGACTCAAAAGGACAACTACATCGAGGCAAATATAGGTTATAAAAAAATATTTCTTGATAATAAAAGAGTCTATTATGAAGCCCAAGCTATGGGATTATCAAAATGTAGAAGTGCAGCCGATTTTTGGAGGATTCTGAGGAGTACAAATAACACGCGACTTACAATCAATACAGAACTAAGTCCAGATATTCTAAGAATTCACTACAATAACTTGCTCAATCCTGAAGAGTCATCCAGTAAAAAGATTCATTATGCAGCGCCAGCTTATTTAAATGAAATCTTGGACTTAGATATATCAATTCCAGAAGTTGAAGAAGCATTTAAAATCGCTTAAAAACGGCAAGCAAATTATGGATCCTTAGAACTTATTAAAGTAATCTCTTTTCTTTTTAATAACGTGATAGAGTTTGGTGTTATATCCCAATCTTGTACAGGTATGTATATATAATTTAATATAAAGTTACTGTAACCTTAAGTCCATATGTGTTTCGCTCAGGTACAACTTTAAATTCAAAAGTGGACTTTTGAATGTTATTCAAAATAGAAAAATAGTTTTTACTTTTTTTTTATCGTACCTATAATTTGTAATCTTAGTAAAGCCCGTATGACACAAAATTTTTTCTTCATTGTACATATTTCTCATTAAATCAATCAAAGTGTCAGCAGAGCAAAAAAGAGATAAAAAGTGTTTTTTAAGGGCTCTGGAGACGCTCGAACATGGTGCGAGTGAACAGTGAATATAATTCGAGTACTATGTTCGAGTCGATTTTACTTGTTTGCGGGCTGGTTAGAGTACCAAATATTTGGTGTCACTAAACAAAAATTCGGTCTCACCAAAATCAAACAGAATTTGATTTTGATCGATGTTCAAGGTCGGGGCTATTTGTTTGTCGTACCAGATTCGGCTGTTTGCAGAATGGTTTCGTTTGTTTACTAGAATATTTCAGTTTAATTTTGAATTTAAATTTGAAAATTTTGCAAAGAAAAAGAAAAATGTCAAATCAGTGAACTATTGGAATGACGTATAAATCGTAAGAATAATAAAAATCGAGTAGTTTGGTCGCAGTTTGGTTTGACTGTCTGCGGAGTTAAGTCGAACTATGTTTACTCGCACAATATTCGAGCGTCTCCAGAGCCCTTAAGAAAGAGACATCATTTCTCTAAATTAGTTTTCACAATTATTACAATTTGTGACATTTTTACATTTTTGGATATAGTGCGTATTCACTCACACCTATCACAGTTTGAAGAAGAAATAGAAAAATAGATTAATGGCCAGTTGCACCGACCACTTTTAAATATTTATTGCTCCGTTTAATTTTAAAATGACATTTATCGGTTGCACCAACCACTTCTAAATCTAACAGGCCAATAAACGAACCAATCAACTAAAATTCCATTTTCCTGCAGATAAATTTTAAAAGCAATTTTAAACGAACATATCTAGCTACACCTATGTACCCACAAAAAAAAAAAATAATTCAATTTTATTTGACGGAATATTGTTGATTCCAAATTAAAATAACGAAAACAACAGGTGAAGGCATTATGTTTCCAATTTGTAATTCACTGCTTACATAAATAAATTATTTCAGAAAAATTATTATAGACTGGACATCATGTATTCATCTGATAACGAACTAAACCAAAAAATGGTGAGTCGTCGAAGAGTTGTTCAGGTTAACAGATAAATCCATTTTCTAATTCGATTACGTCGCTTTAAGATATCGGTTCATAATTTCCAAGCAGTGTGTCGAAAAAATATTAACGAGGTATCAATTGCAATAATTTCATAGCTTCTCTTAAAAAAAAATAAGAAAATAATAAATAATAATAAAAAACACCAAGATGGCGCATTGGCTGTATCTAATGAGAATACCTTGTTTCTGTTTGTTGTCTATTCACATTTTCCTTATTGCTATCTCACTTGCACTGGTTAAATTGTTTCGTTCAGTTTAATAAACAGATGATAAAATACAGGGGTGGTTCATGAACTGCATTTTAGCTAAAAAATGAGTGAAAGAGATTGGTGCAACCCAAATAAATTTATCAGTCCGATAAATTTTAACTCCATTTTAGCAAAAACCGCTTTTAGTGAATTTTGGTGCAACTGGGCATAAGGATAATTTAGTGTCATACGAGCATTAATGAAATAAAATTAAATTAAAGTGATTCACATTTTTACTTTTCGCTCATTTCATTTTCTCTAATTTTAGCCAACAAGGACATTTTTCTTAAAGAAGTTAGAAAAAAACAGTGCTCCCCGCTTAATTGACCACCCATTTTTTGTAATTTTTAGATCAATTAACCGAAATACATATTTACATTTTTTATTTTGTTGGTAGCAGTTTTTTAAGATCAACTTAAATCAATTAAGCGAGGTACAATTAACCGTGGAATAACGTATAGCATGTCTACACGCATAGATGCATAATACACCAAATCTTTATGAATTAAGATATAGGACTTTACATTTTTAGTACGGAATTAAACACGAATATAGTTTGATATTTTGGATTTATAATGTCTTAATCTCAAATATCCGAGCATTAGAAGCAAATTGATAATTTTTAAGCTAATAAAATCGGTGTTGCATTAAGCCTTAGTACACCACTCACAAATTTGTAGAAGAGGATTGGGGCAAATACTTTATACAACACAATTTTCAAAATAGTATAAGTTTTCATCCACTTTTGCATTTTGAAAAATGAAAATTAAATTGATGGGGGACTCAATCTGCCATCTAGTCATAGGCGCCCGCAGGATTTTGTCCAGGGGGGGGCAGACACCAAACCAATTTTGAGATATCGAATTTTCGAAAAAAATGGGTATTCAAAATTTTTTTTTAAATTTTAATATGCAATATAATTTGAGCTTTTTGGAAGTTTTTATAAATAATTTCATTTTAATGTTTCAGTCAATAATGAACTGTTAATAGTTATCCAGCGTAAAATTATTTTATATTTAATTAAATAAAATTTAAATTAACCACACAGACATTTTTTTGGAAGTTTTTGTATAAAAACCAAGGTTCGTAGAACAATATAATATCATTCTTTACTCGTGAAAAAATCAAAAGGGAATGTTATTTTTGATTCGATTAAAACAAAATTAATTTTCACGATCGAACCAAAAATGCTAGGATTTGGATTTATAAAATATGGTTCGTTCTGAATTTATTATGTGAGAACTATTGAAGATCCATTCAAGAACCTTTGAAATAAGAAATAAAAATGTAATTTTACAAAAGGAATAAGGACAGTTTCGAGATCTTTTGACCTTGATAGATTTCAATGGAATCGAATTGAGTGATTTCAATGAAATCGCCACAGGTCATGGTGATGATGGTGCCATTTTTTGAAACACCGTTTTGAAAATATTCGTTTCTGTTATAATTCTGTCTCAGCTATCCTGTCAATTTTATTGAAATAGGAACAACGAAGTTGACTTTTTTTTAAAGCACCCTGTTTTGAAAATATTTTTTCTTTTTCAATTCTGTATAAGCCATCACCTGTGTCAATTTCATTGAAATCTTTCAAGGAACAACGAAGTTGCAAAATGTTGGCATGTTTTTGAAACTATCCAAATGTCAACGAATTTCCCTATTGGCCTTTTCGATTGGCAATCCGGAAGACAGATTCGATACGTGTGAACGATTCTGAAATCAAATCCGGAACAATTTTCTCTCCTTTTCAGAACAAGAACTGTCATTCTATCCCCATTCGAAAAGGCCATAAAATCACCTTTTTGACAGATGGGGACCATTAGACCAGGAAAAATAGCTCAAATCGTATGGGGAACCTTGTAATAATTAATTCATGAAATATTAAAATTGGTATAGACACAAAATTGGACCCTCTTTAGCATATCCAAAGTCCCCTAAAATCTTCGCATTAGCTTTTTGTGTAGATGCATTTGAAAAGATGGAGAGGGGAAAAAGATCTAATCATTTGATACATTTTTTAAGGGTACCGCTGAATCTAATGAGACTAAAAATTTGTCATGGCAACCATAAACTAAAATTATCCACACAAATATCTATGTTTTAATAGGTTTTTTTTAGAGTTAAAGTTTGACCTGTTCAACGGAAAAACATATTTAAAATATAAGTTTTCGCTTTAAAAGCACCAAAACTTTCTTAATAGAGCTTGTATAATCTTAGCTTTGCTTTTAATAGATTAAGCGTTTAAGAAAACCCTCAAATCATCTACCATACTTTGTGTACATACCTCGATTACACCAAATCGGAATTTCGGGTAAAATTTTCCAACTTCTTTCTAGAGTTTTCCTCACCTTAATAAAAATCCTTGGAACAAAGATATTTGTTAGGACTATTTTTATTCTTGGTTGCCATGGCAAGTTAAACACTTTTGGCGAGTTTCATAAGTATAAGAGTTTTTTCGTGGATGTTATGATACAAATTCTACAGTTGCCCCTACTTTTAAAAACAAGCACCCTTTCACAAAAGATATTTTAGGGACCCTTTCGATTCTCGGTCCTATTGACTAATGAAACATTAACTCCAAGTTCCATTGACATACCATTATATTCAAAAGGTTTTCGGTAATATTTTACCTGTTGTACTTACAAAAAAACATTGTTACATAAAAATGACAATAACTTTTTTGTGGATAGTCGTATTATTTTACATTTAGTCTCATTAGATTCAGCGTTAAAAGGTACCCTTAAAAAATGTATCATATGATTAGGTTGTAGCAAACCAAATATTTCAGTTTGATAGACCTCCAACTTTTTCCCCTCCATCTTTTCAAATGCATCTACACAAAAAGCCAATGCGGGGATTTTGGAGGACTATAGATATGCTATAGAGGGTGAAATTTTGCGTCGATACCAATTTTAATATTTCATGAATTAATTATTTCAACCTCGGGACCCATTTTTTCTGGTCTACATGTATTTTTTTAATAAATTGTTTCACAGCCGCAGTGAATGGATACTTGATGAAGAAGATTTATTTTAAGGACCTTTTCAGATCCTTATTTAAATCCGTTCAGCCAATGACAAAATCCCAAACAACTTTGGACGTACTGTTAGCAAATTGTTCAACGTTAAATTATTTTCTATAAATATATAAATTGAACTCCGGATAATAGACTGTATTAAATTTTTTATTTTAGTTTTTCAGATCAAAATTTGATAGTTATTGATTCATTTGCTTTCAAACTCAATTGATTTATTATTTTGTATATATATAAAACAGGTACCCAAAGTGCATATAATTTATATATATAATTTTCCGATATTTTATAAGTTATTCTACTATTCGAGACGATTCCAACAAATCAGTTATCAATAAAATAGGCCCAGCCGTTCTTGAGTTACATATCGTCGCCCTTAAAGAAGACCGGCATAACTCAAAAAACTTGATTCTTCAAAAAACGGGTTTAAAGTTTTTGAGTCATACGATTTTTCATAATAATTATTTTTTTTAATATTAACAATTTTTTGAATTTTTTTAAATAAATTAGGCTAGCTACTTCTATATTTTGTTTATTTAAATTCAGCAAAAAAAAAATTAAAAAATGTACGACAAAGGTGACAAAAAAAAAGATTTCCCAGACCCTCTCCGAATTATGTCATTTTTCCGGAAAAAAAATATGATATTCAGATAAGCTTTTTTTTTATTTTGGAGTTAGTTCACCATATAATTAAAAAATAAAAACGATTTGTTGTGAGAAACTTCATTTTAATGCATTTTTATAAAATATTTAGAAATTATATTTATAAAACAGTTATAAAAAAAATTAAATTTTTCTTTTGAGAACAAAGTCTTAGACTTTACAACGAGTTTATTATTTAAATGTAAAATTAATTCACAGATTTTTGTTCTTGCCTTAAGGCCTTAAAATTAAAGTGGCTTAGAAATTATTATCTAACCTTAAAGATTTAGGTACATATTGTTTTATTCATAAAGCCTTTTCGTTACATTGTTGCAGTCTTGATAATGAGATACATATTTATGTATGTTTTGTATTTATATTATTTAATTTAAAAACTTAAATGCAAATTAGTTAATATTAATTTTTTAAACAATATTTTTTGTTATACTTGTGTAGTCTTTCAAAAACAAAATTATATTATAAAATATGAAATATTGTATTCACTTTTGAAGATCTTTCTAAACATTTGGTAACATGCAAACGGGCAGTCCTTATTTTTACAATTAGAAACGTAGTCGCGATGTATTTCTGCAATGCTTTTTGAACCGTCTATATACTCACGAGTTGAGCTCGACGGCAGTAATAGCTCTCAATTCGTGGTATTGTTGAAATAATGATCTCGCACACTTTGCTTGATAGCTTCATCTAATTGGAGATGTTTTCCATGTTTACCTCGTTTTTCAATTGGGGTTATACCGCCAGTTGCACTTGACTCCACCTTTTCTACTATTGTTCGAATTGCACTCGAATTCACTGCCAATGTGTTCACAAAGAATAATTTACAAACTCGAATTTTTCTATCCTCCAGTTGGAAGAAAAAGCAATTGTTTTTTTTTCGGGGTGTCCGTTTCGGTTCCTCTCTTATGTACCTGTATTTAGTATTTAGTGGTTCAATACTGCGAGCGAGAAATTCTCTTTGCCTTTGAAGATCTCCCATTTCCCAATAAGTTGAAAAAAATAGTTTTCTGTCATTCTCTGTGAATTTTTTTGAACATTCTAGCCTAAATTTCTCGTCACATGGTGGTCCCATTTCTCTTCCACGTATAAGTCTTTGGGACTTCGAATTTGATTGATAAGACTTACCGGAATTTCTTAATCTTTTTGCCATGTTCTTTTTCCAGTGCTTTGGATTAGCTTTCTGTTTGGTGTTTGTTGAGATGACACGTCTCTGACTAGACCTTCAGCTAGAACTTCAGATCGACTTTCAGTTAGACCTTCAGATGGATCTGCAGCTAGACCTTCAGCTCGACTTTCAGCTATACCTTCAGATGGATCTTCAGCTAGACCTTCGGCTGGACCTACAGCTAGCCATTGAGCTGGACCTGCAGCTATGCTTGAGTTGGAACTTAAGTTCTCCTGGTCACCAAAGTTAGGGTCAGCATCAATATCGTCGTCTGAAAAATCGCCAGATTCACTAGTAGAAAATGTCTCAGTTTCCAAATCTTCAGCTCGAGAAGTGCACGGGACGGGTTGATTTTCGATCTGCATTGAGGTGGTTTGGGGTGAATCCACAACAGCAGGCATGTCCACAGGTGTCAAAATTACATCAGTTTCTAAGATTTCAATAGATTTTTTTTTTCAAAATGCAATAGAAAAAATATAAAGACATAGTTACATACCTGTTTGGGACATTGTGGGTGCATTTGCATGAAGAATAGTAAACCAATTTGAGGTAGAACAACTTCTAGATTCACCTTCATTATTTTTCTTAGCTCTAGCCAATTTAAGAAGCAGTTGAGAACGCTGCATCTTGATGTTGAAGTATCTGCACCTAAAAAAAAAAAAACACGAATAACTTAAATTAATCAATCATTCATTCTAGAATAACATTGAAAAATTACTGATATTAAACTTTAAAAAAAAATTATGATAAGTGACAAATTTAGTTTTATTTCAAAAGTGAAATTAAAAATTGTAGATTATAAGAAAAGCAAGTTATAGTAAAATGACATAATTTGATAAAAGAAATTGACGGAAAATTTTTTTCATATGATTAGTCAAAAAAATTATAAAGAAAAACGGCATAAGTGTTAAAAGTGTCACTGTAAAACTATGTTTTTTAAATTTATCAGGAAAAGTGGCACATTTTGTTTTAAAACATAAATTAAATTAAAAACTTGTACTTACTTTATCGAGAAAACTGGCACAACACAAGTTAGTTCGTTCTTGCACTAAATTTACCGACAAATCCTTGGCACAAAACGAACTTATGCCACTGTTTCACAAAATAAATAGGTCCGATGACCTCGAGCAACTGGCAGATATTAAATTATGTCAATGTTGATCATAAACAAACAAAGAAAATGAACAATGTGACATTTGGAACAAAGTCCATCTAGAGGGATTCCGAAGAGCTACAGTTATGCCAGTTTGACAGAAAGATAGAGAATTTTTTTTCTATTCGATTGGCATCATTAACTCAAAACTCGTGTTTTTTGAGTTATGCCGGTCTTCTTAAACAGCGACGATATATGTTTTATTTTATATATTAATAAAATAAGAAAAAAATAAGATTTGAAAATTCAAAACAAAAATTCCGAATTCTAAATCAAACTTTTTTTTTAAATAAGAAAATCTCCACTTTTTATTTGTAAACAAAATTCAAATATTAACTTCAACTTCATTATTCAGCCTCATCACGTACGTCATTGTTATCGGACACTTGAATCGAATCCAAAAAAAAAACTATCACAGAATCCATCGTGGTGCAAAACTTCACACAAATTGCCATTAAGAAAACATTCGGTGATAGTTTTTTTCGGAATTTTTAAACAAATCCGATTACAATGGAATTCGTGATAGGGCTGATGATCAATTAAAAATATTAATATCCGTTTAAACAACCTGACCTAATAGCCTAAAAAGCAAGCTTTAAATTAGAATTTTATGCTTACGCAATAAAAATATTATGCATATCATTCCTAAGGACTACGGTGTAGGTAAATATTGAACTTACTTACGTATTAAACAAACTTACGTTTTTGTGTTATAAAATAACAATTACAAGAAGCACCATATTGTTTTTTTTAATTTATTCTTTAGAGAAAAGGAATTGCATAAGCCTTGGCTCTCTACCAAAATGATCAATTACTTCATTGAAAAAGTTTTCTTGTTCTTTTACAAGATTTTTATGTAAATACATTATTCTATATATGTGCATGCATTGTTAAAATTCAAAGTAAAAAATGCAAGTTGCGTGGTAATGCCAGGGGGGGGGGCAAACTATGAACTCAATAAGGAAGAATATCCAAGAATATCGAAACTAAGGATATTTTCAGATACATTTGGCATGATCCAGAGCTAGGGGGGGGCAAATCATGGAGAGATGGCTAAGTATTTGTTAATATTCAAAGAAAAAATGAAAAATGTCTTAGTTGTGAGGTATTGTCCAGAGCCAGGGGGGGGCAACTGCCCCCCCTTGCCCCCCCTCCGGGCGCCTATGCATCTAGTATTAATTTTTGTGTATCTCATCAAAAAATGCAATACAAGAATGTAGCCTCATATTAATCCTTTATTTTAAGTCCTTAATTTTGAAGATCGGACAGTTAGAACCAAAGTTATAAGCTTTCCAATCGGTCGGTTTTAATGCTTTTGTGTATAACAGAAATTTTCTACACCGGATCTTGTCGGTCGGTCGCCGACGAACACTCAACTCATTGCATGCAGAATGGAATGCCTACAAGTGTAGGGAAATTTTTGTTTCTACAACTGTAAGTTTTGTTTTTGTGTTACAGAAATAATCTACACTTGTAAGACTAACATAATCCTACAAGTGGCTTTTGACTTGTAGACTTGTAGCTTTGTGTTATAGGCCCCTGGTGAACTATATTCTAAAGGTGATGAAAATGGCAAATGAAAGATTACCAAAAATGGCTGCAATGAACAAAATAGGACCCAGAAGCGTTTTGATGGCGAATGGTTGGAGTTGGCAAACTGGTGTGGATTTGAAATGCAGGGATAACTTTTTAAGTGAGGCCTCAAGTTCAGTGCACAGGGCAATATACAGTGCACTCGATCATAATTTGAACAACTGTTACTATTTTCGTGATGAACACAATGTGCAACAGATTTTGATGATGGAAAGACTACAAGTGGAACTTATTAGGTTGAATTCCATCCCACAAAGAGAAGATCTTTCCAATTTGTGTGGCATCTGCAATCTGCCAGGGAGGGAAGATATCATTTTTTTTTTTAGGAAGATGTCCAACGTTGCGTAAAACCAGAAGAAATTGCATCGGAAGTGATTTCATAGCTTTTGAACAATCAACCTAAATTTGTTTCCATGGAAAATAAATGAAAAATGGTATTGTCTCACTAAGAAAAAGGAGATATAAAATCTGTGTTGTTTGAAATATCTCAGATAATTCAGAACTCAGTAGATTCAAATCGTCATCAACATTTAGGTATAAAAGAAGAGGTATTACGATAACGACGACGCAGATACCGTCTAAACGTGGCTTTCAGTTCCATTGAGGTCATTGTGTTAATCCCGCTTATTTTTCACCGTGCCCGTTTGCACGGCTATCTGTATCCTGCCTTCCTCGCTATGGTCTTGATTTTGTATCACCGTGATATTTACACGTGGTTTTTGTCATTTAGAATGTTTTTCCATCATCTCACTTTGGTCTGGTTTAGTTTGAGGTGCTTCTAAGCATTTAGAAGTGAAATTTTATTTATTTCTACGGATTTTTGGTTAAAATCGACCTCAGGCTAAATTCGAATCTATTCCATGGGCAATTGATTTTAAATTAAACCATAAAGAAATCATCAAAAAAAATCAGAACTACCAGATCCGACGCAAGGTCTTCCTTTTATAAAACTACAAAATTACTGGACTATTACAGGCAAACATAGATACACTTTTTTAAATAAATTAATACAAACACAATGTACCCATTGCTACTTCAAAAGTTTTGTCTGACTCAAAATAAATTCAGTTTTTACTATTGCTGACAGTAATACAAGATTGATGCGAAATAGAAGCAGCTTTTAATTTGAATGTCAACTTGTTCCAACTAATATTGACACTTCGACAGACAAATGACTTCCTTAGACCACATTAATTTCATCTAATACCCTATCCTAATTTTGAATAATTCGTAATAATAATTATTTATACCTTTCTATGTATTTTGCATTTGCATTTTCGACTTTCAGGGATGACATGTGCGTGTTTCTTTCAATTATGTATTAAATTAGCCCGTTTTTGCGAAAAAACCCAAACATTACAAATTTCATTTGAATGAATTTAAAATGTTGATCCCCTTTCGATGCAGTATGGCAGCGGCAGCGTGGCTTTGCTTCTATAAAATAAAATAAAAAAAAAAAAAACAGCAGATAAACATGCAACCAGAAAGCAAATTAAGCCTACGGTAGACAAGTGAAATATTTAAGCTATCGCACATTGGTAATCCCCGGTAATATCATACCCTTCGCACAGCAATTATGCCTGACGGCTATGGTTATCACATAATGTTAAAATGAATCCAAAACCAAACCAAACCGAACCGAATGCTATTGCGGCCTACCACTCGAAGGCTTTTTCAATACTTTTCTATAATATAACAGTCGTGGCAAAAAGTTTTACAACCAAATAGTCTTCAACAATGTTATAGTTTATGCATATGTGACTTAAGTTCATACAATGTTTAGGATCACCATCTTCACATGTTGACATTCGAACGCACTCAATTTGTGGGACAAACACATAGGGACGACATGGCTTATTTGTTTTTTTTTTGCATAGAGTTCAAAGTACGAAATCGAATTCCAAACTTCAAATGAAGGACGAGATCCACAAACAGGCGCTCCTATTGATCGAAGATATGAGTCTGCTCATGCTTGGCAGTCTGTTGAGTAAACTGGAAGTCCGAATTGCTGATTCACGAGCATTTAATGGAAAACTGAAACACGAACAAGATTTCGATAGATGTTTCAACAGAAACAATTTGCACAAATTTCCCACTGCTAAATCCCCAGCAAAATGACGTGAATGACACATCGATTAATGTTATTGACGTCATAAACAGCGGCATATTCTACCTCGATGTGCCTGGGAGAACTGGCAAAGCGTTAATTTTGTTGATTTTGTCATCAATTCTGGGATAACGGCTATGTTATTGGAAGGCGGTTGAACAGTTCATTCAGCATTGAAATTGCCATTGAATCTTCATATGTATTGAAAACTAACATGCAACAATTCAAGAAACTCTGCAATGACTTACTTATTTACTTCAGGTGGCGCTACAGTTCAGATGGACCAGGGCCAAAGCCCAAAAGCCTCTTCCAACCGGCTCAGTCTTTAGCTAGCTGTCCCCAGTTTCACACGCCAAGTTGGCTGAGGTCCTCTACTACTTGCGTGCGCTACCTGTTACGCTGTTCCGCTCTACTGCGCCGTCCCACGGGGTTGGATTCAAGGACTTTCCAGATCGAAGCATTGATCTCCATTCACTTAAGATGACATAGCCACCTCAGTCGTTGGCTTTTCACTTTTGTGGCTAGGTCGGTGTCACTGTAGATCCCGTACAGTTTGTTGTTATATCTTCTTCTCTATTCGCCATCAGACGGGACCAAAAATCACCTGGAGAATTTTCTTTTAGAAACAGCCTAGGGCGTTCTCATCCACCGTTAATAGTTACCATGCCTCTGCATCATACATTAGGACCGGGATGATAAGTGTCTTAGATGCCGTTTTCGAGAACATCAAATCTAAGCCAATTTGATCATCAAATGATCGTCATTTTTTGACGCATATTGCAATCGTCACATGCAATCGTCCTGTCTTGCACAAAATCGATTTTATGAACGTTATTCAATTTACTCGCAAACGCATTTTATATTTACGAACACACTCTCTGGTTTCTCAATTTTTTTAACGTCAACTCAATTTTTTTACTGCGCAGCTGGACCGCGGATGATGTTTTCGAACATGTGACTTTAGCAGTTTGCGTTAAAGAACATTCTGCAAATGCATTTTTGACGCAAATGACGTTTTCGAAAACCGCCTTATATAGGGATAGCTAGTTGCTCGAGGGAGGGCTTTTCTTCTCAATTGCCTCCTTAGTCCAAAGAAGCAGCGATTGGCAAGAGTTATTCTTCGTTTGTTCTCAGCACAGGTATCGTTCGCAGTGTTAATAGTGGAGCCTAGGTAGACCACCTGACCACCTCAAAATATTGTCTGTCTAAAGTGACGTTCTGTCCGAGACGTGCATCGGTGTTGGGTGTCCATTCTTGTTAACAGCATATATTTGGTCTTGCCTTAGTTCACCGTTAAAAACATCTTATAGGTTTGCTTCTCAAAATTCACGGACATCACGATTTGTTCGTCCGATTATGTCTATGTGTTCAGTGTTAGCGAGTGATTGGACGGATTTTTGAAATTTTATGCCTCTAGTTTTGACGTGAGAGTTTTGCACAATTTGTTCAAGAACGATGTTGACATCAAAGGTATCGGTGAAGTCTTTGTCGACCATGATGGAGCGATCTTCCCAGTGCGAATATTTGGTCGATGATTGACTTTCCTGGTGTAAAGCCACACTGATATGGATCTATCAGGTTATCGACAAATGGCTTCAGGAGTTCACAAAGTACGGCAGAGAATATCTTGTATGCGATGTCAAGAAGACTGATGCCTCTTTAGTTGGTGCAGTCCAGAGGTTCGCCTTTCTTGAGGATCGGATATACAACTCGGCGATGATGCAGGCGTTGAGAACTTGCAATATTAACATCTGGAATGATAGAAAAAATCTGGATAACAAGCCAGCATTCGTTGATCGAACAATCAAAAATGCGAGATGATTTGGAGTAGCATTATCGTATTACTGGCATTACGTAAAAAAGCTGCAGTTGAAGCCCAATATCCAAGTTGCGTTGCAGAACGATCCATCAGCCGATGATTTCTCAAAACAGCTGTTGGCTACTGGAAATGGCGGAGTTCTGGTTAATGCTTCAACTGGTCTGATTTTATTCCTGTCGAGTTTTCATGAATCAACATAGTAAAAGGCAAAAGCAATAGGCCCTCCACTACTCATAAATAATGGACCATACGCTATCTATAACTTTTCCTCAATGGTGTTTTTTTCTCTTTAATCGCTCTTCGCCAGTTACTTCTAGATCAGCCCACTCGTAACATAGCAGCAACAATACCTCCAAGATAATAAAAATTCTCTACCATCTCTACTGGTCGTCCTCTTCTTTGATAAATGAAGTTTCAAGGCTGATCCTTTTAGTTTTTATCGTATTGATCTTTAGCCTAACCATTGCAGCTTCTCTCTCCGCCCTTGTGGTCATTCGATGGAGAATAATGATCTTAGGAGAGAGTAAGCACACGTCGGCTATGTAGTCCAGATGTTTGAGGTGTGATTGCAGATCATCCACTGAATTCCTCCGTTTTCAGTCGACAAAGCTGCATATATTACAACTCATATCACTAACAGGAGCAGTATTGGTGCCCTGCCCAGCCCCACTTTGGATCCTTTAACAACCTTAAGAGCGTGACATTTGTATCTATCATATATGTAGCCTTGATAATAGCAATCCATTTATCTGCGATGTCCCTCCTGCCTAAATAGTCCATATAAATTGTCTATTGAAACTTTCAACCGAAGTAGTGATTGATATTCAAGGCGCTGTTCAATAATGACCAGCAAGGTGTTGATGTAGTCAAACACAGGAAGATCCTGTGCGTAAGATGTTCTTTCTTAGGAGCTTCACAATAATTACTTTTTTCACTCTTCAGGAAACCTTTTGGTTTTTCAAGTTCTCTCAATGGTGGGTTCAGGAGTTCACTTGATATTATTGGTGCTGCTCGTAAAATATCTGCAGGAATACCATCAAGTTCAACTTATTTTTGATTCAACACCATTTTGATTGCGGTAAGATTTGTTCTCTATTAGGGGATACAGTGCGTATTCGAAAATTCAGAGTTATCAGGCATTGGGTCCATTTCACTGACAAGAACGCAGTTTAAAACTGCAGAAAAACGCTTCCATCTTTGCGAACATTGAAGGACTATCTCAGGGACCGGGAGCTAGTCTACGAGATCACAGAAGGTCAGCGAAGAAAGCACATCACCGCCAGAGCAGCGCAATAATCGATCTTGTTCTCTGGCTTCTGGAACTGCGATATGTTCAGGAGATACCTTCCTGGTGGGATATGTAGATGGCATCGACGTCATGATATCGGCAAAAAACACCGAAAATGCGCAAAGGAGGATTAACCAGGTTATGCCATGAGTTAACTTCTGGCAACAGAAATAAACAGGAATCGATTTCCAAATCAGCACAGAAGTTATAAAGAGCAATAATTTCGTGAAGTATTTGGATGTGACCATCAGCACCTAACTCAATTTCTAGTACCAGATAAAGAACGCCACAGAACGGTGGTCCAACGGCCAGCAAGCGAAGGTTCATGATATCAACAATGCATGCCATTTTCAGACGCACCTCGACAGGAAAAAGTAGAGAAAGCAGATGTGAGTTGTGCAGAGACACGGAGCTCAACAACATTACCGAAAAGATGGTGGCCAGTGAGCAGAATCGGAACAAAATCTACACCTACACCCAACACATTCTCAGAAGAAAGAAAAGACAAGAAGAGTAGTCCTGCGAGACAGAGTGAATAAGAAAGGTTGTATGGTTACAGTTTTTTATAACATTGTCACATCCTTTATACTCTCAATCACCCGTGCCACCCAGCAAGGAATGCAAAACGCCAGGATTCTCAATTACACTCACCTTACCAGCTGGAACAATAAACGACTATTGCATACCACAGAGGCCCCCATATGGAGTACAGAAAAGAATAAAATGTTACCGCATGCTACGACATCAACAACGAATTTCCACCAAGCGTTGCACACCCTAAAGGCACCCATGCAATTTTCAAAAGAGGAAGCCTAATGGCGGTTGGTAACGTGAGCAAATGAAGTTCATTCGTGGTTCTTACTGTCCACAGTGGGTTGAGCCAGCAGCAAAGTCAACTAGCAAGGTTGGGAAATCCACTAAAAATCAGATTCTTCTTGCCTTAGAATTATCTCGCTTTTATTAGTAAAACTAATAACGAAGCAAACTGCTTTCTACCTAGTGTACTAGGTAGTAGCTTTAACACTCTTTGGCTTCCGTCGTAAAATTAACGCCGTCCACCTCCTTCCACCTTTTTTCTCGATTTGTTCTGGTGTTTTTAAGACTAGGGAGTACGTCCCAAACTACGCCGTCTTAAGCACACAACAGACTAGGAAACCCGTCCCACCGCTTTTTCGCCAAATAAAAAATTCGTTCTGCCGCCGTTTTAAGACCAAGGAGTACGTCCCAAATTACGTTGTCATAAGCTCTGGTCAGACAAAGGAACCCATCACAAGCTTCTCCACCGAAATAAACTTCGTTCTGCCGTCGCCGCTTCAAGACTAGGGAGTACGTCCCAACCTGCGTTGTCTTAAGCTCCGGTCAGGCTAGGGAACCCGTCCCACCGCTTCTCCGCCGAAATACGCTTCGTTCTGCCGCCGCTTTAAGACTAGGGAGTACGTCCCAACCTACGTTGTCTTAAGCTCCAGTCAGACTAGGGAACCCGTTCCACCGCTTCTCCGCTGAAATAAACTTCGTTCTGCCGCCGCTTTAAAGCTAGGGAGTACGTCCCAGCTTACGCTATCTTGAGCTCCGGTCAGACTAGGGAGTATGTCCCAACCTACGTTGTCTTAAGCTCCGGTCAGACTAGGGCACTCGCCCCACCGCTTCTCCGCCGAAATAAGCTTCGTTTTGCCGCCGCTTTAAGACAAGGGAGTATGTACTAACCTACGTTGTCTTAAGCTCCGGGTCAGACTAGGGAACCCGTCCCACCGATTCTCCGCTGAAAAAAACTTCATTCTGCCGCCGCTTTAAGATTAGGGATTACCTCCCAACCTACGCTGTCTTGGGCTCCGGTCAGACTTGGGAACCCGTCCCACCGCTTCTCCACTGAAATAAACTTAGTTCGGCCACCACTTTAAGCCTTCCGTCAAACTAGGGAACCCATCCCGCTGCTCCTTCGCTGCATAATCCTCTGTCGAAATTGCTTTGAAGACTGGGGAGTACCTACGTCTTAAGTATCCACACAAATTAGCGAGTCCGCTCTATCGGTAGGTTATATGAAATAAGTGTTAATTTATCTCAAGTCGAAATTATATTTTTTAAGTATATGAAATACCGTGTTAGCATAAAATTATGTCACAAAATCTGTAAATATATGAAATACGCTGTTAAGAGTAAAAGTAAGAGACCTATAATACACACTAACCGGAGTTACGAACTTTTATGCACACCGAGTTTTACTGCTTTCTATGGTTTTTCTCTGGACCCCGCTGACCTACCTAAGCTGGAAACAAAAAAGCATCACAACATGCGTCACATCAGTTATCATCAAAGTTTCAAATTTAATGGTTTCTGTTGAATCTCACCTCCACTTGTTTAGCCATAAAATGGTCTAGTTTTATTTTGTTTCTATTTTCTTCTTGCTTAATCAAGATTATTTTCGGTTTAGATGGATATTTCTTGGGCCTGGTGCCTTACGGATACTTCAAAGTTCAATATTATTTGTATATGATCTGAAGAAGTTAATTCATCAGTTCTGAATTCTGTCACCATATCACATCAAACATCATACAAAAATCAGTTACCGAACACCTTGTAGTATCAATATAGGTATTGTGCCCTTCGTAAGCTCCAAGTATTCACCCGTTTAAGATGTAGACGACCCTACCAGTATCGTTGCACGATTCTGTGAATTTTCATCCTATTCTATTTATAATCTTGCCCTTAGAAATTCTTTTTTGAGATTATATTAATAAATTTTCTTGAAGTACCTACTCATCTTTTTCTTCAAATTTCAGTTTAAATCTTTCGTATGTTATTTTTCTTCCTCTGAGAAATTCTATATTTAATTAACTAACTAAGGAGAAAGATATTGGAAAAATTAAACTAAATTTTAAAGAAGTAGATTAACACACTCTCGTGTTGTAACTACATATACCTCAAAAACAACGAATAAAAACTACATTTTTTAAAGGGAAGGGAACATTTATGAGCTCGGATTATATTTCAGATTATCAAAAACTTTTGGGCAAAAATAAATAAGCTGGATCCAGAGAGACATACAAATTGTTTGTTGTTATTGATGGTTAGTCATGGTCAAAGCTATAGGGCATGGTGTCTAGATTTTTATTTAGCAAAGTGACTTTCAATGTTCGTTGTCGAAAATCGTCTTCGCCATTCACTGTTTATGCAGAAATCATCATCGCTTGATTTCAGAACTGCTGCTGACAGTATATAGCGTAGCCCTATTGGGAAGAAAACAGGTACTTGGCCTTGAACTCATTGACCGTTAAACCCATCTTCGTCACATCTCTCTTTCAATTTAACACAGCCAGAAGCAGCTTTGGCATGATTACCCATATCCGTGCCGACACCACCACCACTAGCGTCCGACCTAGGTAAGAATGGGATTTATTTCGGATTAATGTCACAGTTCTTGTTTGAACCTAAAATTCAAGCTAAGTGCGTTTGAAATAATCAAAAAAAAAAAATGTTAGATACAAATTTATTTAAGTAAACGAAAAATCACATCAATAGGTGACATGATGCCTAAGAAAAATATATCTCTGCAAATGAAATTTTTCCATTCAAGTGGAAGATTCTAAGCTGAGCAGAGCTGCAGGAAATAAATAATAAAAAAAATTTTAAATTAAATTAAATTTCTTCGAATTGAAAAAAAAAAAAATTGTTTATTCACAAACTGAATAGCTGGATTTTAAGAAAATTAGATTTATTGATGTGAATGAATTGTGAATTAGCTTGTAGAAACAGGTGTTCCGTGGCAGTTTTTTTTTCTTTAAGTATCTGTAGCTTAGTGGAAACTATATGCTTTCATTCCCAAATAATAAGGATTTGCCCACAAAACCGGAAATACATATTTTGCATCATTTTAACTTCACGCTTCTTGTTGACTAACTAAGAGTTCCTTTTAATTCAATTCAGTGGTTCAGTGATATCAATATTTTGTTTGGTTTATTTCTTTTGAAAACAATGAATAAACTTGTGGTTTGTAGAAGAAGTTGAAGTTTTTTTAACTTCTATAACATTGTTTTTATTAATTTTTCTTAGAATTTTACCATTCCACTTTGACAGTGCTACGAGCTACAACTACAGCTACTTCATTTTGTTTGGCAATGAAAATTTTGCCAAATAAAATACACGGAGGACTCGTAGACAATATGCAATCGCCCTGTTTGTACAAATTCTGTTTGGTTAACGTCAGTCAAAAGCATTTGACGCTTACGAACACACGTTCTCTGGTGCTCAAATATTTTTGACGTTAATTCGATTTGTTTACTGCAGAGATGTATCGCAAATAATCTTATCGAACATGACTTTAACAAACTACGTTTTCGAAAAATAATGCTTTTGCTTAGAAATTTCATTTTTAGTTTTCGAACATTTGACTTTTGCAGTTTGCGTTTAAGAAAATCTTGCAACTGATGCATTTTGAGGCAAATGATGTTTTCAAAAACTACCAGTTTCATTAGATTCCGCATTGAAGAGTGCACATAAATCATGTGCAATATGCGCTTAGATTGTACCGGTTTGAAAAACTTCATCGCTTTTCCCTTTTCTTAAAAACATCAATGCCAAAAGCACATGATGGGATTTTGGGGGACTTTGGATATTGAGTGCAATTTTGCAACCAGTTGGTTCAATTCAATAGACTTTCTAGTAACCTCTTCAGAATTTAAACTATGTGTCGAATAAACAATTCGGCCATCCTTCAATTGGTCCCGTCCTCTGGATCTGAGCTGTCACTATCGCTGGCGGCATCTCCAAGTTGACCATCTTCCGGGAACAAGGATGAGCCTTTCATTTTTCGGACGCCATAACAATACTAAGCTTCCTTTGGTTTCGCTGAAGCCTGATTCACAATGCGACGAGGAAACGAGACGTGAGCGTGACGAGATCCCGTCGTTGCTGTCAAACGAATTTCAAACAATGAAAGTATATGAGGATATACACAATGAAGCGTTTCTCGTCGTCACGTCACGCCAAGAATTCGAAAAATTGAAAAAAAGACGCGACGAGACGACGATTTAAGTTATTTACATAATGGAAGTATTTTTTTTAAAGAAAAAATACGATATTTTGAAATTAAAAGATCAAGTAATTCCTAATCTGTTGTCTTTAAAGCTTTTTTGGATAATTTTTATTACTTCTTATTTTTAACAAAAGAGTTTTCGTTGTAAAGAATCTCGCCGCATTGTGAATTGGGAAACGATTTTATAACTAGAAAAAGAT
The DNA here is from genome assembly GCA_963921185.1 of Dasysyrphus tricinctus. Taxonomy (NCBI): domain Eukaryota; kingdom Metazoa; phylum Arthropoda; class Insecta; order Diptera; family Syrphidae; genus Dasysyrphus; species Dasysyrphus tricinctus. The sequence continues at coordinate 58,278,268 of OY992533.1, read as the reverse complement.
GACAGCGAATCACGTCACGCTCTCGTCTCTCTCGTCATTGTGAATCAGGCTTGAATGTTGGAAATATTTTCTACGACGTTCCTGTCATTTGGAAATATTTTCGTAGTCATATATGGTGTGCGGAAGCGTGGTGCCAACTTCTTTGAATCACCCGTTGCCACACTGGCTCGTTTTTGATTAGCAAAAGGTCACCCAGCTCATTTCGTTGGGGAAGCTCATACTTTGCATCGCACTCTGAGCGTGGTTTGATGTTTGGCAGCACCGTAACTACTATTTTGAGATTTAAGAACTCCATAATAGTTAAATATTTTCCTGAAAGCCTTAAGGACATCCTTGGAAATTTGAGTCTTTACCGCCCGCAGAATGGTGTGTATTTTGTAAAGTGCTTGACGAGTGTGAGAACATACCTGTGACGTGTGACCACAGTTTCTTTTTGTGAAAGTGCCTTATGGTCCAAGTGTAGTCTCAAGACGTATAGGAACGCGTTTGATGCTTTCAAATTCTACTTCTGACATATCACCTATCCCTTTGGTGAAGTCACACACTGTGCTGACTTGCTGTAGTTCCTTGTAAACCCTCTTATCTTCGGAACCAATACGTTTATTTTTATTCTTTTACGTGTCTTCTCATCAGGCAGGTGTCCCACGGTCATAATCACATAGTTACAGGATCCTCCATTTTATGGCATTTGGTACTACCCACCTCTCGGTATCTTACTTACTTATTTACCTACTTAAGGTGGTGCTACAGTCTGGGGTGGACCAGGGCGTCAAACAACAAGCTTCTTCCAGCCGGCTCGGTTTCTAGCGAGCTGTCTCCTTTTCGAACTGCACTGGTAGCCTTCGCTGAGTTGATAGCGGATCCTAGGTAGGCAGTCCCTGACCACCTCAAAATTACAGCTGTTTATAGTGCTCGAGGACGTCGCGACGCGTCGGTGTTGGGAGTCCTTTTTTGTTGACAGCATACATTTGATCTTGCTTTTATTCGCCGTTAAACCTATCTTCTTGGCTTCCTCCTCAAAACTCACGAGCGCACCACTGACATCACACTTTGTTCTTCCGATTATGTTAGTATCGTCGGCGTAAGCGAGTAATTGGGACGGACTTTTGAGAGATTGTGCCTAGGGTTGACATTAGAGCTTTGCACAATTATTTCAAGAACAATGTTGAAGAACTCGCATGCTTTGACGCAGCAGCCTGTTTTCCCCTGCATGCAAGCTGAAGCCTCCTCCACGCGGTTTAAAACTTCCATATGTTTACCTACTTTCCCATCAGGCTGATGAACTGTTCTATAGTCAAACTCTTGCAGTTTTAGCCACTACCGATCGATTGGGGATCAACTTAGCCTTGTTGCTGGTAGCTACTATTGCGTCACAGTCTGTGACGACCGTGAAGTATCGCTCCAAGGGGTACACTCTGATCCTGTACAAACTTTCCACTATGGCCTGGACTTCTAGCTCTTATGAGTGGTACTTCCCCTCTTCCGTGGAAAGCTTTCAGCTATAAAACACTTCTCGCATCGAAATAAACTGTCCTCAATTCCTCGCTGAAGTAAAATTCTCACCAATTCCACTAAAGATTCATCGGTATGCACTTCTTTATTTATTTCCTTCAGTTTATGGAATGAAACTTCTTGCCACTCCATCCGTTCATATGGGTGATCTATTTTGGTGAAGTCTATCAATACCAATTATAATACCGAGTGTGCATAGTTTTTCATGAATTAAGAAAAAAAACCCTTTGGAACTTCAATGAAACGTTGAAAAACGTTTTGCAAGGCCTTTTTCAACGGATCTGCTTAGGATAACAACGTCGGTATCGTCCTCGTAGCACCTCGGCGCATAATGGGTAGTGCGTTGAACTGTCATGCCGAAGGTGTGGGTTTGATTCCCAGCCGCTTCCACCTTAAAAACAAACAATGCGTTTTTCAGAGGTAGTGCCTCTTGTAAGGAAATGACAAATCCTCCAAGAGTATCTGTCATGAATAAGTGTTTCGAATCTAGCCAATCGGCAGGTAGATAATTTGTTATTAATAAGTCGTTAATTAGTTGTGACAGTATCGAATTTGTCGTGCAGTTTAATGTTTTCTATGTTTTTTGGGTGCTTTGTGAGCTTGATATCAAGATAGCAAATCAACTCTCAGGGGTCGACAAATCTGTGCATGTGACGTTAACTAGTATTTAATTAGTTGTGACAATTTTGAATTTGTCTATCTATGTTTTCTATGTTTTTTTTGAAAAGTGGTACAAACTTCTAAAATTTAATATTAAAGTGCTTACTAATTTGCCCTAATTAGTCGTTAATTAGTTGTGAAAATATCAATTTTGTCATGCGAAATTTTCTATGTGTTCTTGGGTTATTTTTTTTCTAAGTGTAAAGTTAGCAAAGCAACTCTGACGAATCGAAAATGGGCAGGTGGATAATTTGCCGTTAATTAGTTGGAACAATGTTGAATTTGTCCGTTCAATGGAACCTGTTTGTTTTGGGTGCTTTGATAAATTGACTTAAATCGAAAAGTGGTACAAACTTTTTATACTTAATGTGTTATGGCTTAATAATTTGGTGTAAGTAAATCCTTAATTAGTTGTGAAAAATTTAATTCAATCATACAATATTTTCAATGTTTGTTTGGTTCCTTTACTAGCTCAAGTTAGTGAAGCACCAACTTTTTTGGTTTAATAATTTGTCGATTTTTGGCTTAATAATTTGTCGATAACTAATACCTAGTTAGTTGTGACAGTTTAGAATTTGTCATGCAATGTTTTCTACGTTTTTTTTTGGGTTCCTTGCTTACTTGTTAGTTAGCATGGCACCACCTCAAAAAGAGGTAAAATTACATTAACCGAATGGTTTGTGGCTAAATAATGGTTAACTAGTCGTAAACAAGTTTTGACACCTTCGATTTTTTCGTTCTAAGTTTTTTTTTTTTTTAAGTGGTAAAAACTTCTAAAACTTCACATTTAACTGTTTAATAATTTGCCTTTAATTATTCATTAATTATTTGTGCCAAATTCCATTTTTTGTCTGCGATGTTTTCTATGTATTTTTCAACGAAATTACCTCATTTGACCCAGTGAATATTAATCAATGAATAAAAAAAAGAAATAAAAACATAGCACGACAATCTTAAAATTGTCACATACAATCAATGGCTACTTAAAGAAAAATTGATAATCAATTAAAATTTTAATATACTAGGTTCTAAGAACTTTTCCGGACTTCTTTGCTGATTAACATGGATCTAGGAGAATAAAACAAAAAACATAGAAAACATCGCACGGAAAAATTGAATTCGTCACAACTAATTAACGGCAAATTACTAAGCAGTAAAATGTTAGGTTTAAAAAGTTTTTACTACTTTTTGAAAAAAAAAAAAACATAAAACATAAAACGAACAGTTCTAAATTGTCAACAAATATTAACGACTTAACCATGAATTATTTAGCTTAGGTTTATGCAGTTGGGCAGGATGGAGACGTTTTGTTGACGCCCTATGCCCCAGCCGGGGTTACAGGACACGATGATGATGATTAAGCAGTTTTTACCCCTTTTTGAGGTGGTGCTATGCAAACTCGATGGCAAGTTCATCATCATCGTGTCCTGTAACCCCGGCTGTAGCATAGGGCGTCAACAAAACGTCTCCATCCTTCACGGTCTGCTGCAAGGTACTTTAGCTGTGGCCACGTCTTTCTCTGGGATTCTGCTTCCGATAAGACAGTTGATTTCCATGTTGTTCTTGGTCTTCCAACCCGCCTTGCACCCTGAGGATTCCATTCAAAGGACTGCTTTGCAATTTCATCATTGGTTTCCTCAGTGTGTGACCAATCCAACGCCATTTACGCTTTCTTATGTCGACGTCCAGCCGCTCTTGACTTGTCCTGCACCACAATTCCTCATTTGATATTATTTGTGGCCAGCGAATCTTTAGGATTTGGCGAAGACAGCGATTCACAAAAGCTTGCATTTTCTTCGAAATAGTAGACGTGACTTTCCAGGTTTCACAAGCATATAACAGCACGGATTTGACATTGGATTCGAAGAATCTCAACTTAGTGCGTAAGGAGATTTGACTTGATTTCCAAATTGGGGACAGGGTACCGAAGGCAGCACGAGCTTTATTCATTCTACTTTTAACGTCCAGATCCATACCACCGTTTGCAGAAACAATACTGCCAAGGTAGTTATACTGTTCGACTTCCTCCGCTGGTGTTTCTTGTAGAATAATAAGCTGCTGTGTGGAGCGGCCTGTGAGCATTATTTTTGTCTTTTTGCCGTTTATTCACTTGACTCTCCCTTCACTTGCAGTGTTTGGCACATCCCGTTCAGCCCACTGATGTTATTTCCCAGTAGACATATGTCATCGGCATAGTCTAAATGACTGAGCCTTTCGAACGGTCTCCATTGAATGCCCTGTCACTCAGCTGTACCAACACTGGCCGTCAATACGTCGTCCATCGCCAGCAGGAAGAGAATTGGCGATAAAACATCCCCTTGTCTCACACCCTGTTGCACTACGAAGGAGTCGGATAGCTGCCCATTGTGCAAAACAAAACACCTTGCGTTGTTGGCGTTGTTGTAGGACTCTTTAATAATGGCAACAATTTTTGGTGGAATACACTCTCGGTTAACTCGATCAAAGGCCTTCTCAAAATCCACGAACATGAGGTAAAACGTTGATTGAAATTCCATCGACTGCTCGAGGACGATACGTAGGGTGTTGATATGGTCGACACACGATCGACCACTGCGGAAGCCAGCTTGATGCCTCTTGAGTGTAGACTCGATTCTATCCTTTATTCGCTCGAGAATGATGATGGTGATACCACGCCAATTGTTGCAATTCTTTAAGTCACCTTTCTTTGGCAACTTAACAATCACACCATCCTTCCAATCCCTGGGATAGCATTCGTTTTCCCAAATGCTTTGTATCAACGGATGTAAAATACTAGCCGCTGTTACGGGATCGGCTTTCAGGAATTCTGCTGGTATTCCGTCTAGTCCAGCTGCCTTGTTGTTTTTGAGGAGATTTATTGATGTAAGGATTTCCGATTCTGACGGGAGTTCGATGTCAATACCCCTATAGGACCTGCGCATCTCGTTTAGTTGGGGCACTTCAGCACTCTGCTCAACTGAATCCTCATTAAGCAGGGCACAAAAATGGTCCTTCCATCTACGAAGCTGATCCTCATTTGATACCAAAAGTGTGCCATCCACATCCATTACAGGATGATTGGTGTTGCTTTTTTTCCCGATCACATCTTTGGCTATTTGGTACAATTCCCGGATATCTCCTCTTCTGGCAGCGATTTCCGCATTATCTGCGAGCCCATCTAACCTCAACCTCTTGTCACGTCTCACACAACGATATACCATCTTATGTGCAATGCGGTACTCTCTTCGCAAGTCAGCCTTTCGTTGAATATCTGCTTCGGCATTTATTTGGATTTTCAACGATTTGCGAAGTTTGATCTTATCCCAGGTGTCTTGGGATATCCAAGAGTCTCCACGTCTCGTTCGCTTGGGTACAGTTTCGGATCCAGCCTCCATAAAAACACTTTTAATTTCACCCCACATCTCATCAATTGTTGAATGCTGGATTCCATTTAATGACGAGTCGTTAAGGGTGGTGACATAGTTTCGACATATGTTGGGGTCATTCAAAGCATTAGTAATGAATTTTGAGCTCCTTGCTGCATCCTGCGCTGGTTTTTGTACGGCAGCGGTTCGTAATTTGAGACTCATCAGAACCAAATGGTGGTCGCTTCCCACATCGGCATTTCTTATACTCCGGACATCACACATAGACTTCCTCCATCGCTGCTGAATCACGATGGCAAGTTAGGAACCCAAAAAACGTAGAAAACACTGCATGACAAATAAGAAATTGTCAAAACTAATTAAATACTAGCTAACTAAAAATTATTGAACCATAAACCATACGGTATAAGCAGTTTTTCTTTCTTAATTTAGGTGGTGCTTCGCTAGTTTGATATGAAGCTTGTAAATGAAGCAAAAAGAACATAGAAAACTCTGCACGCTTGAATTCAATTTTTGTTAACTTACTGAAGACTTTCTAGTGTGAAATTATAAGAAACCATAAGACATTAAGTATAAAAAGTTTATAACACTTTTCGAGTTATGTCAAGTTAGCAATCTCCCAAAAAACATAGAAAACATTGAACGACAAATTCGAAACTGTCACAACTAATTATTGATCAATTATTGGCGAGCTATTTACGTACCTATTTTGCGATTCGCGAAAGCTGCTTTAATAACTTAACACCTACAGAAAACAAATAACCCACAAGCACATAGAAAACATCGCACAAAAAAATTGATTTTTTCACAATTAACTAACGAAGAATTTACGGTGAAATACTAAGCACTAAAATATTAAATTTTAGAAGTTACCACCTTGAAAAAAAAAACATATAAGACATAGAACGAAAAATTCGAAACTGTCACAACAAATTAAATACTAATATGCGTCAAATTATGCATCTCCATTGTCCGATCTGTGAGAGTTGTTTTGCTAACTTGAAATCAAGTAAGCAAAGCACCCAAAAAAATATAGAAAACTTTGCACGATCAAATTAAATTTGTCACAACTAACTAACGACTGATAAACGGCAAATAATTAAGCCATGAGCCATCAGGTATAAGAAGTTTTTACTGATTTTTGACTGGGTTCTTTGTTAACTTGACTAATTATAGGCATTATATCCACCTACCCATGTTTCCATTCGTCAAAGTTGCTTTGCTTACTTGACACTCATGCTTTTTTTAAAAACTCGACATTTCCTCTTAAACAAAAGTGTTATTTTTTACCTTTGTACTTGTAGAGCTGCATGGTGAACTTTTGACAAAGCGGAATGTCTATTTTGTCTGGATTATCAATGAAGGTTTTCTCTCTCGAAATGTTTCCCGTTTATAGTTTTGTAGATTCTTAAAAATTTTACAAACTTACCAAAGCTAATGATCGCAAGTTGTTATCATTTGAGTCCAAAATAGTTCCAAAACGAATAAAAATAAGATAATTCCTATTAAATGTTTGTCAATTCAAATAGTTTATACCCGCAGCCCAGTAGAAGATAATAATCTTTTTTATTAAAAGCATTTTAAGTATAATTTCAATGAATCAACAATGTCATGTTTATTAGATAAAATCACTTAGAAAAAGCTAACTCATTGCAGAAAGTTTAATTCATTTTAATGCACATACCGAACTAGAAATTTATTGTATCTGTCATTTTGTTTGGCGTTATTTAACGTCACCATTATGACAATCCTCATCCTTCAGTCATCGAACCAGTTACAGTTCTAACTTCTAAATATATTTTATGTTTTTTTCCTCGAATTTGTAATTATCTGACCTTAAGCAATTAACGTACTGTTGTAGACTTTAGTTGTAGTATTTTAGCTATTATTAATGCACATTCAATAGAAAAAAGGAAATAAAAGGTGCCTTATAGTATTTCAAATTCGGTTCCAAAGAACAATTGCCATTCGTTCATATGGAACAATATGCTGTTGCATAAAGTTGTGCTCTTTTCACTGTTTTGCGGAATTATTAACGGACAAAGTTCTGATATAAGTGAAATCATTCGTCGATTTCATAAGAAATTTGACTCACCAACAATTTACTTAGTTGGATTCGAAAATTCATTTCTGAGGAAGTTTTTACAAAAGCCTTTCGATATTCCTTTGGTAATTCTAAGCTCCCCTGTACCAAGTGAAGAACTAAGAATCCAAGATAGAAGCATTATACTTGTGATAAAAGTGTCGATAAATTTTGCTAATTTTCATAACTTCGTGAATCAAATAATATTTCGAAATGTTGTGATAATTTATGGCAACAGTCTTGCAGACCTGCATCAATACTTTTCCTACTTTTGGGAGAATCATTTCAAAAGAATTTTCGGAGTCGTTAAGAATACCACATATGCATACCTTCCGTTTGCCGATAAATCAATTCAAGAGTTACTTTCCAATACAGATCCATTGCCCGAAGCACTCAAGGACTTGAATGGCTATGCTTTTCGAACAACGGTGCATGCAGATCCACCTAGGGTTTTCTGGTACACCAGCCGAAATGGGAATCGCCATATTGGAGGCACATCTGGACAAATTTTTGTTGGATTTTTGAAGAGATATAATGCAACTTTTGTCGAGGCAGATATCAAAAATTTAGATACTCAATTTATATCCACTGTTTTAAATGAAACTCTTTCTAAGACAATCGACATAAGCATGAATACTTTTGACGTTTTGGAGGGATTAGACCAATCATACCCGATAGAGTTAATAAATTGGGGTATAATGGCACCAGTCAATGGATACGCGGACCCAAGCCAGTACTTCTTGAAACCCTTTTAACCCATAGTTTGGATGTGCTTTGGATTGACACTAATCTTTTTGATTTTAACCGATATGCTGAAGGATAAGTTAGTCAACGCTCGTGTGTGTGTCTGGAATTCTTTCAGTCGAATCTACTTGATTTTCCTCAATATGCCACTGCAGAAACCAACAACAAATGCTTATAGATTTTATATCCAAGTGCACATTTTGGCTTTCATTTGTGTCAACTTTTACCTCATACTTATGACATCATTTATGACGACCTTCATAAAGGTAAATCAATACGAAACGATTAAGGATTTGATCGACAACAATGTCCCATTAAAAATGATCGAATCTGATTGGAAACTCTATAAACATCTCATACATCCTCCAGACGATTTTCAAAGTATAATTGTGTTGCAAAATCAAAGAACATTTGTGCGAGAATTCATATCAATGCAGAATACCAGCTTTGCTTATGCCGAAGGTTCGGATAAATTAAAATGTCTCTTGAAATTACAACGCAAACCAAAATTCCGAATAATTCGCGAAAATCTGCAGGAATTCTTTTTGGGATTTATTCTTCCCAAGCAATCACCTTTTCGGGAGATTTTAAATGATTTTATAATTGATGTAATGGATACAGGTTTGATGGATAAATGGGCACGAAATATGATCCCTGAGGCTATTGAGGAGGGTTTAATAAGACCGGACTCGGAAAAGGTTTTACTTGACGAAAGATATCCGTTTGGCTTACATCATTTTAAATTTGCTTGGACATGTTTGGCTATAGGAATAGTTATTGCGATTGGAACATTTGCTGTGGAAATGTTGCTTTCTTTGTTTTCTAGTTCCAAGCTTAGGCACCGAAGAGTACGATCGCGGGTTGTCAGATCTTTGCGAAACATTGACAAAAGTTAAATTAAGTGCGCTTTGAAATTCTTACTTATACACACTTTTAACAATGTAAGCAAATAAAGTTAAATCCTTTCATGCAATCAAGATGATTTATAACAAGTTTTTTTTTTTTTTTTCATTTAAGCCAGAGTACCTTTCAAGCTAGTTAATCAATTTTAGGCTCACCACGTTAACGATGAGGAGGCCAGCACACATTGATCTTAAGATTCGCAAAATAGATTTTTTTCGGAGTGCGCTATGGGTACAAGAATCACGACAAAGTTCATTTGATTTAAACTAGATTCACTTGATTCCTTCCTCCTTTATTACACGATGATTCGTTGCGACTGATTATTGTAAACTATTGTAATTTTTAATGATCACGACTTACTAACTCATCTAGTTCCCAATCCATGAAGGGTCGCAGCCTGAGATACGGCGGCCGGCTGCAGCGCAGCAGCCTTCCATCCTATACGATCCCAAGCACGCTGCTTCCCGTTATCTAGACCAAGCTTTCCAGCATCCGCGATGGCTTTGTCTTAAAACTGGGGGGTTTCGTCTTCTTCGTTCTCTCGAAGCTGGGGCCTGGCATTCAAAAATCTCCTGGCTCAAATATTACTGTCCATTCGCTCAATGTAGCCAAGCCAGTGTATGTAGTTGACGTGATTTGATTTTCTGGACAACATCTACATCTGAATATAGCTAATAGAGTTCGCGGTTGTATCTTCTCCTTCATTCAGGCTTCTCCACAAGGAGGCCAGTTTTCCCTCTTTGCTTAGCGCCCAACACTCGGTGCCATAACGCAGAGCTGGTAGTATAAGGTTTTTATAGAGCGTCCACTTCGTCTGTCGTGTGAGGAGTTTTGAACCCATTTGCTTCGTCAAACCAAAGTAGCACAGTGATGGCAAAGTAGCTAGGATGATTCTTTTTCGGATCGTTCCTGGAATAAATGTTTGCTCCGAGTTAGATGAACTCCGTAACTGTTTCGAAGTTGCTGCTATCAACAGCGACTTTTTTTCCTAGCCGGTTGACAGATCTTTCAATGTTTGTTGAAAGCATGTATTTGGTCTTGTCCTCGTTAAATTGATGACCAACAAGTTTCACCTGTTATTCACTTGCCGTGAAAGCCTCTGTATTGATGTCAATATCATCGGCAAGTCGAAGTTGGACATATCTGTGGAAAATGATGCCTTCAGTGCTAACGCCTGCCCTGCGTGCTATTTACTCCAGATCTAGATAGAGGAAATCGCACGCTATTTATAGATCATGTCGGTGTCAAATTTCATATTTGGAATAATTCGGAAGAGCTATTCCTTTCTTGCACATTGTATCGTCCATTTCCAAAGTCACGCGACAGAAGCTCCTGACATTGAATGCTATTAGATGCAGCTTTGAAGTCGGTGAATAGATGGTGAGTCTCGACTTGAAATTCGTTGGTCTTTTTCAAGATCTGTTTTAGAGTGAATATTTGGTTTATGGTCGATCTGCCTGACCGGAAGCCACACTGCTTCTTGCCGATTATAGTATTGCAGAACGCTCACACAGTTTGTTGGATAGATCTTGTATTCGACGTTTATCAGGGATATGCCTCGATATTTCTTGCAGGATAGAGGTTGGCCTATTTTGTTGACATAAAGAGCAGATAGACCAATCATCGGGCATGCTTACTAACGTACTTAAGATGGCGCTACAGTCCGGGGTGGACCAGGCCCTCAACCAACAAGCATCTTCCAACCGGCTCGGTTTCTAGCTACCTGTCTCCAGTTTCACACGCCAAGTTGGTTGAGGTCCTCTTCCACTTGCGTGCACCACCTTTTACGCTGTCCACCTATACTAAGCTGTCCCACAGGGTTGGATTCAAAGACTTTCTGGGCCGGAGTATTAGTGTCCACTCGCTTAAGGTGACCCAGCCATCACAGTCGTTGGCTTTTCACTTTTGTGGCTGGGTCGGTGTCGCTGTACAGCCCGTACAGTTCGCTGTTGTATCTTCTTCTCCATTCCCCATCTATGCAGAAGGGATCAAAAATCATCCGGAGAATTTTCCTCTCAAAGCAGCCTAACGCGTTCTCATCCACCGTTAACAGTGTTCATACCTCTGCACCAAACATCTGGATCGGGATGATAAGCGTCTTATACAGGGACAGTTTAGTTGCTCGAGAGAGGGCTTTGCTTCTCAATTGCCTTCTTAGCCCAAAAAAACAGCGATTGGCAATAGTAACCCTTCGTTTGATCTCAGCACTGTTACGTTCGCTGAGATTATAGCGGATCCTAGGCAGCGTTGCCGGAAATATTTTTTTGAAAGTGCCATTGCCAACAACAGAAAGTGCCATTTTAGGCCAGTGGGTGCCACCAACTAATTTTTGATGCAAATTAAATTTTTGAAACAGAAACAAATGCGTAACACTTACGTCCATATGATTCACTCTGGACTTAAGATTTATTAAAGCAAAACATTCACTATTATTCGTTTCAAAACATGCATTAAATCCAATGGTTTTCCTTATTTAGTTAATTGATAATTTTATGTATTTCCTTATTTCTGGGAGCAAAAAGAAATCATACAAACTTCAAAAAGAAGTGAATAATGTTGAAATTTAGTTTAACTCCGGATGGCAGTCTAAATAAAATGTTTAGGATTAATTGAGATTGGAAAATCGAAATCGAAAATTAGATTGAAGTGAAGATTTAACGAGTGAATAATATGAAATTGTATTTAGTTTTCAGATTTCAATTTCTTTAAATCTAGATTAAGATTTTGATTTGAATTAAACGGGCGAATAATAAATATAATAATACTATGAGTGATGCAAGTATTGGTTTATAAACATTCTAAGAAATATTTGTTGTTTTGTCTTGAGTATTATTTTACTAGACGAACATCAAAGTGCCATATGAAGTCCTTTAGTGCCAAGGTGCCATTTAAATCAAAAGGTGCCATAAGTGCACGATCGTGCCACATCGGCATTGCTGATCCTAGGTAGACAAAGTCTCTGACCACCGCAAAACTATAGCTGTCTATAGTGACATTCTGTCCAAGACGTCGATGTGGGTTGTCCTTTCTTGTTGACAGCATAAACTTCGTTTTGATTTCCTTCACCGTTTAACCCATCTTCTTGGCAGCACCACTGACATCACGCTTTGTTCGTCCGTTTATGTCAATGTCATCAGCGTAAGCGAGTAATAGGACGGACTTTTGAAAGATTGTGCCTCTAGTGTTGGCGTGAGAGTTTTGCACTATTCTTTCAAGAACGATGTTGAAGAAGTCGCATGACAGCCTTTTTTGACATCAAAGGTGTCGGTGAGATATATGCGAACTTTGATGGAGAAGCGTGCATTCTCCATCGTCACCCTGCAACAACGGACAAGTTTAGGAGGGATGCCAAAACAACAGAGTATACTCTATATAGCTCGTCTCTATGAAGCTGTCATATGCGGCCTTGAAATCGATAAAAAGGTGGTGGGTTTCGATTTGAAGCTCCTGGGTTTTTTCTTGGCATAATTTCTTTCTTCCAAACTGGGTTGATGAGTTGATGCATGAAACTCTTCAGCACATCCTCTCCGTGATTGAAGAGCTCTGCTGGTAAACCATCAGCAAAGTTTACCTCTTCCATACTAGGTGGTGAAACTTGGTCTTCATTGACAGGGGAGTAGAATTTCTTCTTGTCCTGTTTCTTGCTCTAGCTGATGCCCATATAGCAGCTGCTGGAAATGCTCCTTGAATATATCTACTATTCGCTGTGCTTTGGTGACCAGGTTACCTTAGCTGTTTCGAAGAGCCTGCTTTCTAGTTTTTAAGCCAGAAGCCAGGTGCTTCGCTTTTTATTAAACTTCTGGGTGTTGTTTCGATCGTTTGACTCTTCAATATTCTTGAGTCGAGCTCTAAGCCTTTCGGCAACAAAGAAATGGTCGACTTTACTTTACTTCTTAATCGATTTTCTATTATTGGTGACACGGTTTATTCTCTAAGTTGAATTCATCTGCGGCACATCATCCTCCTCATAGGCTCGTCTAAGATTTCAGCCGAATTATACAGCCAGTTACTTCCGACAGAAGATTATAGTGTTGCTATTTTTTAAACCACCCTTTAAGATTTTTTTTTCTTCAAGATGAATATTGTACATTTCTTCAATTTGCCAAAGGATTGGCTTCATTAAAATTAAAACAAAAACACTAACAACGACTTTTTATAGATTGTTCAAAACTTTTGACCAAGGCTGTGTTCATATCTCTGCTTTGGATTTGTGAAAACTCTGCAAACGCATAGAATATGTTGAATTGAATATTAGTGGCAGTCAAGGGGAATCATGATAATAATTGGCCAATTTGGTCCTGGGAATTACCCTCTGAGATTACAACATTTAAACGTCCCTATTAGTTATTTTTTAGTCAATGAAAAAGACATTACTTCAATGCGAGAGTGCGGGAGTGCAAAGTGCGGCGAGGCAACTGAAATAGATGGCGCCAGTATCGATTTTATTTGCAAAATATGCTAATCGCAATAGAATTTCCATTTTTGTTTTGTTCTGTTTTCACGTGCGCTCGTGCAATAATATTATATTTTGCCCGAAAAACTTGTTCATAATCATTGCCACAGGCAATTTTGTAGGTTCGAATAACTCGCATTTCATTATAGTATCTGATTGATACAAATAGTCTCGGAGGGTAGATTTTATACTACATAGAATACTCCACTGTGAGTTAACCTGAGTTTTCTAAACAATAAAATAAAAAGAAGAAAACAATAAAGTCAAAAAGAAACAGTTTGCGTCATTTCGGAATTTAATCTAAGTTAGAATCTATCGCTCTGTGTCTCTCTTAAAAATAAACACAATAAAACGCATACCTATTTGGTTGTTCTAAAGATATACAGAAGTAGAGACTATATAGATAAGATACTTAAGAAACACAGTACGTCCTTAATACTTAATGCTTTTTAAAGAAGAACAAAATCAATTATGGCCTACCTAACGCTAACGGAGGAGAAGATAGAAGAGGGATCAGAATCGGGATCGGGATGTGGATAAATATAAACGATTCCTAGCCAAAAGTCTTGTTGTATTATACCTACATACATAGGTACTATGAGACTACTATCGAGATGCCAGAAAGCTCATGTTTTCCCAACCAAACGAAATCAACCCCTAATATCAATAAAACTTCTCACTCTCTTTCTGTTTTGTCGAAGCCGGATGTTAAATCCAATTTAACCGAAGAACCATCATCTGACTTGAATTACCACCACCAACCGACCGGTGAATGCCACCAATAAAACGATAGAAAGAAGAACAAGAACACATCAGGGAAGGACGAAATGAGTGAGCTAACAGTCGAAAGCTATATTGGAGTTGGAGGTGGAATGAGGTCAAAACAGTATCAACACATTTAACTCCCACTTTTAAATAGTTGTCTACCGCACTATAGACTAGTTGTATTAAAGTACAAGGTATACTAAAGTGTAGCTATATGGTTTGTTATACACTGATAGAAAAGATTGATGGAACAATACTCATTCCCGACTTACATATTAACTGTCTGGGCACAGTGATTACCTATAGCTCAACCTGTGATAGGTCGCTAACTGAAGTAAGCTTAATTTCTTCAAATTTCAATCTCAGTTTAAGGCAATTGGTCTAGAAATTCACTATTTAAATATGATGGAAGCAGACATTTGCTAGCACGTCAGTCCCCATGACTCATATAACTTCTGAGAAGGAATAACTTTTGATTCTGTTTGTCAATTCTTGATTTTTAAGTGCTTAGTTTTTCTCTCGGCCCCAGGTTCTCTGCCATCTTCAGTAAAAGGAATCAACTCCCTTGCATGTCTTACAATAAAGTCTTAACCACGCGCCTCAGAGGTTGTGTCCAATTCACTGCCACTTCCTTCTTCGAGTTACGATGTATGTAGGAGTAACGTTTTCATCTCCCGGTTGAGATTTAATAAAAATATTCATATTTCATTTCGTTATGCACAAAGGTGGAAGGGAAAAGGGGTGTATCCAGCAGCCGATCCATTCCACGCAGGATCGATTTTAGATATGCACGGAGCCATTCGGCTCTTTGGCTCTATCGTGTATGGCCAGCTTAAGGGTGTTTCAAAAAAAATCAATTCGCAAAAGTTTGCAGCTTTTTGTGACAGAGGCAGCCACTTTTCTTGGCTCACTTAGAAGCACGGACTCTACGTTCAAGCGGAACAGTAGCATCTTGGTCTTCGTCCTTCCACATTTGCAAGCTTTTGCTTTTCCAAAACGGCTATTAACATTTTCTTTCATCTGTCCAACAACCATCTTTTCCCTTGGTAGGTAAAATCTTTCACCGTTTCAACCCTCTGTCCGCAACGGCAACTTGAGCAGAGTAATCATATATTTTAAGCATCTTTGTTTTCCCGGTGTTGATCCTCAACCTGATTTTATGCGCTTCACTTTCCAGATTGCAGATGAATTCGAAGTCCGCAGATACCTGTCTGTTACGCAGAACTTGATAATTTGCACCCTTGCAGACATAGACTTGATAATAGCAAAAACGCTTCTCGGGTAAATGTACCTCTCCTTCGTAAGGCCAACCAAATGAAATATCGATTCAAACTATCGAAAGCCTTTTCAAAATCAATAAGGAACAGATTGAAAGGATTAAAGGGAACTGCATGCATTGCTCTGTTATGATTTTTAAGGTGTTGAATTAATTTACAAGATGAGCAAGCGCAAGCCCGGAGTCCTTTGCATGCTCCTTGTCAGGAGGTGAATCCAGGGGTCGAATCCGCTAAGCTGATAGTCGTTTTGCCGATAGCTATCTCTATCATAGCTATAAGGAAATATAAAGAGAGCAATGGTTAAAACGGCAATTACTTATTTAAGAGATCGTTTGGGTTTTACGCGATACGGGCCCTGATGCTATTTGATTCGTTTCAAGGTTATTTTCACCTTTATCTCTACCAACAGAGGGAGGACACAGATCCTCCTCAGATCAGATTTTCCTTTCTCCTCCCATGTCTGCAGGATCTAGCATTAAGCTCAGGGGGAATGGGCATCTCAGCCTACCGCTTTGGTGTCTTTAAGGGATTTGATTACTGATGTTATCTAAGATAAACTGGGTGGGCAGGTGGGAACATAGCATCTTGTTGCTCGAATTGCTCCTTTAAGTTTGGAACCTATACACTACCACCACCGTCTAGTTTCTAGTACGTGATTAAGTTCGGTGGCAAAGTGTTGCTTCTCTCTTCTGAGCTGATCCTAATTCGTACGAGCAAGGTAGCAAGGTTTCGGGATTTATTTCCAACTTATTTCTTATTTATCTTGTAAACGATGCTACTATCTCACCTGGAATCTGCTTCCTTAGTCTGTTCTCCAAGGGAAATTTTGTGATATCTTTAGTCATGCCTGACACTTAGAGCACTTTTTTCTTTTCCCGCGAAACTGCGATGCAGTTGCAAGTTGGGATCTGATAGCATTTATTTCAATTCTTTTCATCTTACTCCAAGTTGGTATCTGCAGAGAGCCATGTGCTGTGGTTTCTCGGACTTACACCTACACACTCATGCACCGTAGGCACTTTTTCCAGTGCTGAAATTATATTCTGTGTTTTATATCATTGCACTGCTGATCACTTCTGCTTCTATGGCAAGGTGGTCCTTGCATCTTTGGCCCACTTTAGGATCCCGTAGTCTATCGAAATTGCACCTGAATGTTTCGGTTTCCATGTAATGCAGTTCGAAGTTGAAAATAGGCGAGCACAAGGTTAGAACAGAATACCTCCAATGACTGACCCGTTTGCGTTGCCAAAGTCAACAAACTACTCTCCATTGTCGTTCTGTTTGTTGCCTTAGATTTTACCGCAACAAGTTTCACCAACTGATTTCTTTCCTTTTTTTACATTAACCCTTCCTTTTCTTGTTGTGGCTCCAAAATGCTAGGAGAGTTCAGTCCCCATTAGCCAAAGGAATGCTCTTAAGCATCTTGGAAAAACAACTCCAACAGGTATACGAATATTTGTTACACATGAAGTGAGGCAGAAGATCCACTTTTCATTAAGGATTCTGACAGGTGGTCCTTGCCCAACGATATGTGTGACAGGTGGTCTGCACCAACGATGACGTGTAACAGATAGCCCATTGTCCAACGACATGTGTGACAGACGGTCCGCATCCGACTTTACGTTGACAGACATGTCAATACTGGCAACGCCAGTCGTCGATCCAAGAACGTTCGAGGGCCCAACCTAGGGTGAAGTTGTAAGTGACAGAAAGATCATTTTGTAAGTTGATTCCCCAATTCTCAAAATCTACACGAAGCTCTACGGTGTTACTGCCTGAACAGAATAGAGAGCTGTAGCTGGAAAAGCTGTCAAAAAATGTTGCAGGTGTTTCTTGTGACGCACCCATAATTCAGGTGTACAGCTTTCTGACATTTCGTCATATCAAAAACAAAAATAAAAAAGGATAATGATGAAATGGAAGCTAAAACTACTTTCGTCCTTATGAGAGATTAAAAAGAGATTGAAACTCACTTCAACCCCCAAGTAAACACTCGGCTGCGCTCGCAATTTTAAAACGTCAACAAAAGTTAAAAGTTTGCAGTTGCTTCATGTTGTGTTCGTAGCATTGAATTTATGTGTATTCAATATTTTGACAGCTATTCCAGCTGCAGCTACAGTTGCAGCTTCGTCTCCATTTTGTTCAGCCAGTAATTCATGAAATATTAAGATACTGTCAGTTGAACACTAACAATTAAGCTTCGACCCAAGAGTTTAATTGTTTTGAGATACCACCTTTTCGCTTAGTAGGGCACCTACTTATTCTAGAAGGTGTTTTTTTTTAATTAAAGACTCTTATTTTTCTAGCAGTGTACAGTATTTCGACAATCAAAAGCTATAGCCATTCATACCTCTATATATGTATCTACAGAATATGCGAATTTTCTGTGTGATGTGAGCCACATTTGAGGTGGTAGTTATTGGCTTTTCAAGGCTTTTGTATTTCTCCAAGAATACAAGCAACAATAACAACAACAACAGCAGCAACAAGAACAACAACAAAAGTTTAATCGTATACTTGAGATAAAACAGTGGTAATTGTGGGCTTAGTGGCGGGAACTTCATTGAAATGCATAACTCGTTCAAAAGTGCTGCGATAGAACTCAATTTGGGATTTTACAAATTCAATTAAGGAATGCATTCGCTCTCCTGCATTGCGTTTCGTTCCGTTTGGAAATCCCTTTGGTAGAACTGCTATGAACGGTTTCTGTAATGGTGTTGCTGCTGCTGCTATAGTTATATACTAGGTTAGATAGATAGATATGGGTAGAAGAGTTCGGGTTATGTATGTTGTCGCCTTGACTCGATTTTACGAATTGGTATGCTGGCAATGCAGCGCAGACTTTCACCCTTAATACAGTAGTAGTCGAAGCTGTTATGTCGAATGTCACAAGCTCTCTCGCCTCTTGTCTATATAGGAATACCCATATTTATCAACTTATATACTGCTATTTGGGTTTGGTGTATATGTATATGGTATGCTTCGGGTTGCATTTGAAGTGTGTACGACAACGACAACATCGACGACGATGACTACGACGACGACGAGGACGATTAAATTAGTTGTTGCTTTTCCATTCTGACATACGAAAATCGAATTTGTCCACATGCTATACGAACTGAAGTACGTTAGTCCTCTCATAGGTACTGCTATAGTGCTACGCTGTTGGAGTTCGAGCTAGCACTACCACTTCCACTACCAATTCTGCTTCGACTGCGTTCATTTTCAATTCGTGATTATCGTTATCCTGGTGCATTGCATTCGTGGTCAAAACCCATTGTTACAACAGGCTAAACGAATTTAAACGTGTCACCTAGAATTTAGGAACATCAGTCACGAATTTAAACACTTTTTGGATTAAATAAACGCATTCATGGTGAATTGTTTCACTGCATACTCCATTGTGAGGGACGAAAAGTATAAAAGAACCATCCCAGAGATAAACACACAAAATAATGTCATGCTCATGATGTTGTCGCATGTCAGTAAATAATCAAAAGATGTTTAACGTTGGAACACACCTTTATTTCGAATATTAAAGTGTTAAGGGAATAAACTGAATAGAGAAGCGGAGTGTTGCAATTTTATAGACTGCGGTTCGTTAACCGACAGTCAACAGATTATTATAAAATATTTCCACACATTGTAGAAGGATAATGACAAATATTTTTAGCTAGGGTGTCTTATTTGAAAACTTCAAACTCATGGACGGTGGCGGTGTTCACATTGGACTGAAAAATTAGGCACGTTCAAGAAAATGAGATTTCAGAACCCTCAGCAATGACTGTCTCGTGAACAGAGTTCCTCAGCAATTTTTTCAGTTTTACTATCAAATTACTGAGGAAACAAATTTT
Organism: Dasysyrphus tricinctus; assembly: GCA_963921185.1. Taxonomy (NCBI): domain Eukaryota; kingdom Metazoa; phylum Arthropoda; class Insecta; order Diptera; family Syrphidae; genus Dasysyrphus; species Dasysyrphus tricinctus. Next base: position 58,258,652 of record OY992533.1, on the reverse strand, counting down.
TAGATTCGCTTGCTCCGTTTTTACATGGAAAAATTAGCTGTGGGGTATGAGATCTCATTTTCCTGAAAATGCCTAATATTTTTGAATAATCTAACATAAGGCTGCGGTTACAGTGGATGCGTATTCGTATTCGTCAGAACTGTTCGTGAGAAGTTTTCTGACGAACAATAATAGTTCTGACGTATCGTCAGATCAAACAAAACTATATGGTCTTATGAGACCTTTAAGGTTCAAGCATTTTGTTCGTCCAAGGCCGCACGAGTTCGTCAGAACGATCGATCTTTCAAATCAGTTTGATTTTTTCTGCAGTGTTGTGACAAACGGTTCTGACGAAGCCATAGGCAACGTCTTATGAGACCGTTTACAGTGCAATCATTTTGTTGGTCCGTAGCCGCACGAGTTCGTCAAAACGATCGATCGTTCAAATCAGTTATATTTTTCTGCAGCGTTCTGACGAAGCCTAAGGCAACGGGTACAGTGGATGTGTATTCTAACGAAAAATCGTTCTCACAAACAATTGTTCTGATGTTTTTGACGGAACTGTTCGTCAGAACTGTGCATCGAAATTGCTCGTCAGAATTGTTCATCAGAACACTGCAGAAAAAATCGAACTGGTTTGAACGATCAATCGATTTGACGAACTCGTGCGGTTTGGACGAACAAAATGCTTGCACTGTAACCGGTCTCATAGGACCATATAGTTTTGTTTGTTCTGAAGAATAAAATTACTGTTTGTCAGAATACGGATCAACTGTTTCCAAAAACTTCTGACGTACAGTTCAGACGAATACGTCAGAAAACTACATACAAGACCAAATAAATCTACGGGAATAACAAAAGAAAGGAAAGAATCTACCCAGATGATTCAAAGATCAAAGAAATTAACAAAACAATATCTTCGAAAAACAAGAAAAGAATCTTCTGGAATGATTTGAAGATCAAGGTATTGAGAAAAATAAAATAAAAATAAATAAATTGGGTGGCGCAACAGCTCGTGGAGAACCAGGGCCTAGTGACTTACAACTCACAACCATTCCTGTGTGCGTGTTGTTGGCAGGAATGGAGGGGACCTTCAGTTTTTTTGCCGAGTCTGAACGGCTAAATGAGAAGCACTTTTTCATGACAAGTATACTCTTCGAGGATTTGTCAGTTCCTCGCAAGAGGCAGTACCTCGGATAAAACAATTCTGTTTTTAGGTGGTACGGCTGGGAATCGAACCACCACACCTTTAAAAAAATAATCTTCTAGGAATACCTTTCATGGCAAACTATACACCAACATTCAAGAACAAGCCTGTGGGTTTTGATGATCATGACAAAAAATCCTGACAGCAGCTAAAAGGTTCGAGAAGGTAGAACATAAAATTAAGAGCATTACCATGAAATTGGGCAAAGTTAAAAAACTAAACTAACGATTAGCGTCTTCATATTCTTGAAAAGATGGAACGTTATACCTTGGACGTATATTAAAGGGTAGACAAGGAAATCGAGGAGAAGACTTACCTAGATATTTGTTGAACAAATTTCACTTACTTGCTTACTTAAGGTGGCGCTACAGTCCGGGGAGGACCAGGGCCTCAAGCAACAAGCTTCTTCCAGCAGATCAATTTCTTGCTACCTGCCTCCAGTTCCGCAAGCCAAGCTTCCGCTGTCCACCTCTACTGCGCTGTCCCACGGTGGGATTCAAAGACTTTCTGGCCGTAGCATTGATGTCCATTCGCTCTAGGTGATCTAGCCATCTCAGTCGTTGGATCTTCAGTTTGGTGGCTAGGTCGTTTCTGAAAATGGCAGTACGGATCTGGATGTTAAAAGTAGAATTAATAAGGCTCGTGCTGTCTTCTGTACTCTGTCCCTAATTTGGAAATCCAGTCAAATCTTCTAACGTACTAAGTTGAGACTCTTCAAATCCAATGTCAAATCCGTGCTGTTGTATGCTTGCGAACCCTGGAAAAGTGGAATGTCACGTCTACCAGTTCGAGGAAATTGCTGCCTTTTGTGAATCGCTTTCCACGCCATATCCTAAAGATTCGCTCACCACAAATTATATCAAACAAGGAATTGTGGCCCAGAACAACTGAAGAGCGGCTGGGCGTAGACATAAGAAAGCGTAAATGGCAATGGATTGGTCACAAGCTGAGGAAACCAAACGATAAAATTGCAAAGCAGTCTTTTGAATGGAATCCTCAAGGTGCACGGCTGTTTGGAAGACCAAGAACAACATGGAAATTAATTATCTTAGCAGAAGCAGAATCCCAGAGAAAGACGTGGCCACATTTAAAATACCTTGCTTCAGACCGTGAAGGATGGAGACGTTTTGATGACGCCCTATGCCCCAACCGGGGTTACAGGACACGATGATGATGATGGCTAGGTCGGTGTCACTGTACAGTGCCGTACAGTTCGTTGTTGTATCTTCTTCTCCATTCCCCATCTATGCAAACGGGACCAAAAATCACCCGAAGAATTTTCCTCTCCAAACATCCTAACGCGTTCTCATCCAACGTTAACAGTGTCCATGCCTCTGCACTATAAATCAGGACCGGGATGATAAGCGTCGCTCGAGAGAGAACTTAGCTTCTCAATTGCCTTCTTAGCCCAAGGGAACACTAATTGGCAAGAGTAATTCTTCGTTTGATCACAGCAATTGTACCGTTTGCTGAGTTTATAACAGATCCTAGGTAGATAAAATCTCGAACCACCTCAAAATTAAAGCTGTCTATAGTGACGTTCGATCCGAGACGTCGACGTTTGGTGTCCTTTCTTGTTGACAGAATATATATTTCGTTTTGCTTTCATTCACCGTTAACCCCATCTTCTGGAATTCTTCTCAATACTCACGAAAGCACCACTGACATCTCGCTTAGTTCGTCCGATTATGTCAATGTCATCAGCGTAAGAGAGTAATTGTTTCACTTTCTACTTGGAAAATGAAAAGTATAATAGACAGAAAAGCTTAGAAATAGGTTTGCAAGCAACTTCGAAGCAAAAGAAGATTTACAACAAAAAACATCATTGCTCTTTCTCTGTTACAATTTTTTTCAAAAACAATGATTTTCTTATTACTGTTTTCAGAAAAACTGTAGCCATTCAAGACTAGCCCAACTGAACATTTTAGCAAAATGTATCGAAGACCTAAGCATATAAACTTTTTTCTTAATACTTATATGATGCAATGAGAGGTATTGATTAAGATTTTAATCATATAAAAAGAAATAATGTTCCGATCACAGAATATAAATAAAAAGCATCATTAATAAAAAATACAAAATATATTGGCAGGTTAAATTTGTATAATTAATGTTACCAATCGACCCTTGCTGTGCTGTGGTTGAAATCCAAGTGGCAGAGAAAAGCCCTGCTTAATAAAGCAACAGGAGAATTCAATCAAAATACAGCCCACTGCAACTGTAGCTTTCCAGTGCTCTCTATCAAGTTATAACAAAAGTACCGCTTGTACGAGAAACAAATTCTAATACACTCACAGCCTTATTCATTAGAATGCGCTAAACAGATGAATAGTTATGCACTGCATAAGGATTTATGTAGCCACTATGTAACGTTACCTAAATCCTTATTCATAAAAAATTTCCCCATCCATTTTAGTTATGCAACGCTTGTGTCAAATAAAGTACCACAAAGAGGAAATCTATTACGTTTTACTTCAACTTCACATAAACAAACATCAGCTGTTTGTGAAAAATCAATAAAAGAAAAATGCTTCCAGTTCGGTCTTTTCAATTTTTGTGTCTATAATATTATAATTTTGTAGTTTTCTTGTGTCATTACTCATTTTTAGCAAAAATAAATAAAAGTTTCGATAAAAACTCATAGCAATTCCATTCCATTTACTCTCAGTGAATTTTTATTAAAAAAAAAACAAAACAACCCCCAGTTTTCCTGCTGCGCTGCCGCCACCGGTTGGATTGTTTTTAGTTTCTCTATTTTTGTTTTTCTATTCTATTTTCATTGTGTTATCTATTGTTTATAGTAGATACGCATTTACATATGTGCATAAATAAAAGAAAATTAGTTTTTTTGAGAAAATAATCTGTTTTGTTGTTTTATTTCATTATTTCTTTGCTCACATTTTTTATTGGGAAGAATAGGTATAGATATGTAGGTATATGTGCGCATATCAAAATATTTCACTTTCGTTTGTGTTAGTGACATTTTGATACTAAAATATCCTTATGTTGCCACTATTCAACCTCCAAACTCGTTTAGCTTATAATGAGTCTATGTAACGTTGCATAAGTTTTATGAATAAGGTTTTTGCGTTCAGATGCATTATAACGAGTACATAGCACTATGCACAAGCTATGATGCGTTTATGAATAAGGCTGTCAAAGTATAAAGCCGCAAGTACAGTGGAGTTGTAGACTGATTTACAATGACAAAATTTAATGAATGAATGATTGCATGATTGAATGAAAGTATGAATGAATTAATTAGATTTAGGTAGAAGACAAGTTGAAGGTAGTGTTAAGAAAATCAATTCAATTAATTAAATTAGCAAAATGAAAAGTAAATGTAAGTAAATAGCAAAATAAAAATTATTAAGTCGATGTGAGCTCTTGAATAGTCCAAAACAGGTATGAAACCTCTTTTCTCTCCCAAATAAATCCAATTCGTTTCCTAGTTCTTGCGTTGCGTGACAAAACAACAAGAAAAAATAAAACATTAAAAGGCTCGTTAATAGTAGCAGAACGAAGAAAAAAAATTGTAAAAAACTTTTTCTTTGAAAATGTCTCACTGCAAAGGAAAGTTTTCCACTCAAGCATTTCATTTCAAAAGGTTTGCTTTATCTTAGCACTTAAAGCAAATCTCGGAGGTCATGAGGACTAAGTACATATTATACCTGGCTTGATATTTCTTCAAGACTCCATTTAAGACTCTTGCCGAAGTCCATACTCTATTTAATATTCACAGATTGAAAACAAACATTACTTTGGGTTCTGTCAAACTTTTATAATATAATTTTTTTTGTGTTGTATGTAGCTTGCTTTTCTGCCAGAAAGGCATTCTTATAGCTCAGTGTCATTTTGAGTTGAAACCATTTTGGAATTTTACTTCAATCTTTGCTGTTGGGAGTGATTCACCTCACTTATTCAGCCTTGAAAGTGCCAATTGGGATTTATAAAATGAAAGTACTTTTTCTTTTGAAGTTTTGTCATGCAAAAAGGTAGGTGGTGGTATAGAGAGTATACCTTACCTAACCTATACATATGAAGATGGACGTACATATATGGATACCAACACTTTGTCAATGTGGGTTTTCTGTTACCTATTTTCTGTTGTCTTTATTTTAAAAAGCTGCCATCCTAGTAAATTTGTTTTGAGGTTTTAAGTGCAGAAAAAAAGAAACGAAGAGAAAAAAGTTTTTCAGTTGTTATGATTTTGTGATGACGCACTAAAAGCTGCCTTTATTTTTACATAAACAATATTGCAAACGGAAAAACGTGCATTTGTAAGCAACTGAAAGTTTATTTTCTGAACAAAATTATAATAAAAGGTGTTAAGGTAGGTTAAATGGAGTCTGAATTTGCATAAGAAAACTTATCAGAGTAGGATTCGGATGCGTAAAATATTATAGGGCTCGTCAAATGAGGTATTACCAACCTTACAAAATCCTTACAAAATGTTATTAACAAAAACAAATGGAGTTACCGTTTTAAGTCTTTATACAGAATAAGAGTTTCACACAAACCCGATACAGACTACCCGATCAATAGCATCTGTAAAAAAAGCAGCACAGCTTCCGTCTAGACATATGGAACCTTCACAAGAATTTGCCAATTTTGTTTGCATAAATAAATAAATAAATTGGGTGGCGCAACAGCTCTTGGAGAACCAGGGCCTAGTGACTTACAACTCACAACCATTCCTGTCTGCGTGTTGTTGGCAGGAATGGAGGCGCCTTACAGTTTTTTGCCGAGTCCGAACGGCTAGATGAGAAGCACTTTTTCATGACAAGTACACTCTTGGAGGATTTGTCAATTCCTCGCAAGAGGCAGTACCTCGGATAAAACATTTCTGTTTTTAGATTGCACGGCTGGGAATCGAACCCACACCTTCGGCATGACAGTCCTACGCACTAACCATCACGCCACGAGGTACTTTTTTGCATATTCACTTCCCAATTTTGCAGCTCACCAAATAGTGCAATCGAGTGACCTGCAAAAATGATAAGAAATGGTAAAGTTTGAATGGACATTATTTTTCTATACTAATTTGGAATATAAAGATAAACGACTTTTGCTCAAAAAAAAGTTATACACAATTTTTTCATTACTTGCATATTTTAGAAGTTCTTAAGTCCCTAGCAACTTGAACATATGAGCAAGTACGTGGGATCCAGTCGTGCATTTTATTTTTATTGGTTTTTGTTAACTTTTCCTACTTAAATTTTATATTTTTTGTCTTTTCAACCATCCACGTCGATAGGAAATTTATTTTTGAGCAAAGGGTTTTGAGTAAAATTGTGAAATTCAGCTTAGTTGCCGAGTTACACTAAACATATTCAAAAGTGGCAAATGTGAGACCATTCTCTCAGAAACGCAGCAGTAAATTCAGCCGCATTTTTGGTTTAAGGCATGTTTTTGGCCAAAAGAAACCTTTGAACGTAATTGTTCCTTATTAAAAGGTATATTTAGCACATTTTTTTCCACTCCCACTCTTGGAGTTATATTAAGAGTCTGGTTCTCCAGGTTGGGGGTCGTGTCATCGGGGTGACTTCCCGGCTACGTAAAGCTATTTTGTTCCGAAGCAACAATAAGCCTCGGATACAGACGAACCAAGCAAACGTTATAAGGACAATGAAATTCTCTCCTTAGAGCACGTGCAGCCAAACATTTAGCAAAGGCTCTAGACTGCTACAAAGCAGAAGAGAAGACGTCTTTAGTGGAACAATCGGAAGATATAGCCTGCACGACACCAACTCTGATAACAGACTCAGGTTAATCGACTTTAATGCGGGACAAAACTTGGTGGTAGCTAGTAAGCAGTTCCATATTGATATGCACAAAGGGACATGGTGAATTCCTGGCAAACCGCCAGCCGGATTGACCACATCACGATCGATGCAAGGAATTCCTTCAGTATCAAGGATATGCAAACGTTTCAGCAGCCAACGTTGACTCAGAACACAACCTCGTTGTGGGCAAGGTAATGCTACGGTTATCCACACCAAAGTCGAAACAGGGAAATACTGCGAGGAAGTTCGAGGTCGCACGGTTACACTCGCAAGAAATCGCCAGGTAATTTAAATTTTGGTGGGGGCAACACCCTCACTTATTCGGTTTAATACAAGCTTATTCTTAATTTAACTTAAAAACTAAGAACTTAAGCTAAGGTTCGTGAGGCGGAGATCTTTTCAGAAGCCGGTGTTTTAAAAAATGAATACTTAGGTTAAAGTCGAAGGAGCACATGTTTGAATTAACAGTCCGCAGCATACGAGAGATTGGTTCGTTGCAGCCATAAAAGGTTCGGTGGGTGGGTATATAAAAGAGACGAGGATTACGTGTATTACGAAGGTTAGTATTAAAATAGATAGAGTTGTAGAGCGATATGTAGTCAACGGAACCAGAGAGAAAACGATGAATGAAGAGAATGTCTGATATTTCTCTTCGTTCTTCCAACGACTTCAAGCTGATTAGTTTACAGCGGTCTAGACTCTAGATAGGGAGGCAGAATTAGAGGATTGTTCCACGATAGACCTCAAAGAGCAAAGCGTAAGAAACGACACTGGATGCTCTCAATTCTGGAAATGTGACTGAGTTGGTAAGGGGACCAAACTTGAGAGGCGTATTCTAGAAAGGACGAACAAATGATATGTATAAGGACCGGGTAACATAGGGGTTGGAGAATTCTTTGGACCATCTTTTGACGAAGCCAAGAGCTGAGTTTACTTTGAGAATGATATCGTCTATGTGAGTGAGAAAATTAAGCATTACATTAAATGCAAAGGTCGCGAATATTATCAACGGTGGGTGTGGGTTTATTATGGAGCAAGTAGAGACGGGTAGGAGATTTGATACGTTTGCGTGAAAAAGTGATTGATTGGCATTTGGCGACGCTTAGCTCCAAGCTATTTTTTATTATTAACTGAAAAAACTATCAAGATCCTGTTGAATAAGGGAATAGTCATGTGTTGAGGAAATGGTCTTGAAAAACTTGGTATCATCGGCGCGGCGTACAAAGAGATAAAAGAATGTCCGATGACCCTTTCAATATCATTAATAGAGAGAATAAATAAAAGTGGGCCTAGGTAGCTGCCTTTGGGGACACCGGAGGTAGCTAAGAAAGGGAAAAGGTGGCAGATCTAAATCGAACGCTTTAATAACGGTTTTCAACGTAAGCAGAAATCCATTTTAACAGAGATGGTTCAAAGCCGAGAGTGGGCAGTTTGAAAAGAAGACGCTTATGGGAAATTTTGTCAAAGACCTTGCTAAAATCAGTTGAGAAAACATCGACTTCGTAGCCTTTCTCTAACGCTGAGAGGGTGAAGGACACAGATTCAACTTTGGTTGTAGACCTGGACGACGACGTAGGCCAACAATTCCATCCAATTGATCTTGACAAAGTAACGATAGCTACATATATCTAAACTTAAGTCCAATAAAGCTGCCGGAGCTGATGGCCTTGCCGCTGAGATATTCAAAGCGTCTGGCGATGAATTGGTTAGCAGTACGTACCAGCTCATCTATAAAATATGGTCGGAGGAAAGCATGCCTGATGAATGGAACCTCAGCATTGTTTGCCCCATCCTCAAGAAAGCTGATCGTCTGGACTGCACCAACTACAGAGGTATCAGTCTCCTTAGCATGTCATACAAGATTTTTTCTGCCATACTTTGTGAACGCCTGAAGCCATTCGTCAACAACCTGATAGGTTCATGTCAGTTTGGCTTTAGGCCACGAAAGTCTACCATCGACCAAATATTCATACTATGGCAGATCAACTAAAGCGTCCCCGTATAAGACGCTTATCATCCCGGCCCTAATGTATGGTGCAGAGGCATGCGGACACTATTAAAGGTTGAGAAATATTTAGGCTGTTCTAAGAGGAAAATTCTCCGGGTGATTTTTGGTCACGTCTGAATAGAAGGGGAATGGAGCAGACGATATAACAAAGAACTGTACAACGACATTGACATAGCCAAAAAAGTAAAAATCCAATTACTGAGGTGACTGGGTCACCTAGAGCGAATGGACACCAATGCTCTGGCCCGGAATGAGTCCAAATTAAGTACGTAAGTAATTAAGTAAAACAAAATTGGTGATTGCACCTTTTATTCGAAGCTATAACCTTCCATGATAATTTTTTATACAATATTGAACATTTTTTATAGATTTCGCTTTAACAACAAGGCCCTATTGTTTAAGAAATTTCAAGCGTCCCTATTGAAAGACCCTTTAACATACAAAATTCAACACTGGCAAAAATCAGAATTAAAAATTGGCCAACAGAGTTCTTATATGCCATGATTTTTTCCAACTATCTGGCCTCTAGTTGACCTGGTTAATTTAAACCCCTATCGCTTTTCAAGTTTTAATTTATTGTTCGTGTGGTCAAAATTGTATTGGTCCTCTTCGATTCCTATGATGGTTCGTTTCTATATAAATCGATCGAAAATCCTGTCTGAAACTTTGAGTGTTGTGAAGTGAATGCGATGATATGAAGTGCATCGTTTTGATGGACGTTTCTCGTATAAATTGAAATGAAGGAACTATTTGATAGATTGCGGTTTTTTTATGACATCAATTGGCAAATGGTGAATTCTGAAACTGAAAAATTTCACATCCTTATTGGAAATGAAATCACCATGCGACCATGCCATGCCAATCTCTCTCTTTTAATTGTAGATAGGTATAACCTTTTGAACCTATTTTAAGTTGAAAGAGAAAAACAAAAACAACACAACCTGTGGTGTATGCTCCATCGGTATAATGGGTCAGAGTGGAATGACACACCCTCACCAAAATGATTACTGATTGCATGAACTCGTAACCTTCAAATTGACAGTTAAACACGATAGCATATACACTGCACTAACAGGATAAAGGATACCATCAGGCCAACCATACCTATACTTGGGAACGACGAGTATGCGGGAAAATATAGCAGACAGGAGATTCATTCAATATTTTTATTTTTTTTTGTATCCTCCAGGGAAACGCTTAGCAGTTGATTGCCTTCTTTGTGTCATCCTGTCACCTGTGTGGTGTCTTACTTCTGCTCTGCTGGAATACTACATTTATATAGATATTGTGGGGGTGCCTTCGAGTATTGAGTATGTAAACTGGCATGATGATATTCCACATGAACAAGCTAAATATTTCATTCTTTATTCAATATGATTTTCATTTAGAGATTGAGCGATATACTCGTGCAACATGATATATGGTCCGTAATACAGCGCATGGAGAACCAGAGCCTAGAGACTTACAACTCTCAACCATTCCTCTGTTCGTGTTTTTAATCGGCAGGAATGGTCGGAATCTTAATTTTCTGCCAACTCCAAACGGTTAAGATAGGAGACACTTTTTCATGAAAAGAGATACTATTGCAGGCTTTGTCACCCCTAGAGGCAGAAGTACCCCTGCAAAAAACGTCGACTTCATTAAGGTGGTATAGACTTGGATTCAGTCTACGTCAAGCTGGGTGCATGCACCAGCTCATCAACCAAGTTTGGGAGGAGGAAAGTATGCCCAACGACTGGCCAAATAGCTCCATATGCCCTATCTACAAAAAAGGCGATCCTGCAAGAAACTAGAGAGGCATATCCCTGCTTAATGTTGCCCACAAGATCCTATCCAACGTTCTATGTGAGCGACTCAGACCTTTCTGCAATTCTCTGATCGACACGTACCAGTGTGGCTTGAGGCAACCCCTGGAAAAAACCAACGAATTTCAAGTCGAGACCCACCATCTATTCATTGAATTCAATGCCGCATATGATAGCATGAGTCGCCAAGAGCTTCTATTGGCGATGTCTGAACTCATTATCCCGAAAAAACTGATTCAGCTTTGCCGCACGACGTTACAAAATACGCGGTGCAACGTGCATAGCTCATCCGAGCTATTCCAGACGTGTACAGGGCTCAGGAGATGCGCTATCATATGATTCCTTTAACCTAGTTCTGGAGCAGATAGGGCGCAAGAAGGCATGGAAGGCACTATCTTCAACAGGCCTTCTCAACAGCTAGGCTATGCGGACGACATCGACATAATTATTTAAAGAATTTACAGCTATTGATGAATAGGTGGAACACGTTTTTCTTAAATTGAATGAGGGAAAAACAAATTATATGCTATCAAAAAACAAAAGCCTCATCTGTCCATCGCCTAGGACAAAAGGTCACTGTTGGTAGCAGGATCTTTGAGTAGTCAAGGAGTTCACCTACCTCGGAACAAACATCAATTTCACCTTAGTGGAGGTCCGACGAAGAAATACCCTAGCGAACCGCTGCTACTTCGGTTTGGCCGAACAAATGAGTTTAAAACTCCTTTCTCGAAAGACAAAGTGCACGCTATAGAAAACGCTAATTTTGCCAGTTCTAATCTACGGCGCCGAGTGCTGGACGATAAGTCAAAAAGGGGAATTGATGCTGGGCACTTTCAAGAGAAAAATTCTTCAGCGGATATTTGGTCCTATGTGAGAAGAGCGCGATTGGAGGGGAAGATTCAATCGTGAATTGTACGAGCTTTACCAAGATGTGGATGAAGTCCAAAGAGCCAAATCACGCCAACTACACTGGCTCGGCCACATCGAGCAAAAGGACAGCAACGTTCCAGCCAAGAAAATCTTTGAATCCCAGCCCCTAGGTTCAAGACGACCAGGAAGACCGAAGCCTAAAGGAGCTAGCTTGTCCCAGAGTTTTCGAGAAAATTCCTGCACCAACTCCAGTGTCCATCTTCAGAATCATCAGATTCATCATACTGCGGGTGGCAATGGTGCAGTGGATGTAATGCTTGACTGCTAGCTTAGAGGTGTGGGTTCGAGTCCCATTCTAGGCAGCATTCTTTTCTATATTCTCCCAGCTTAACTGGACGCCACTTGTGAGATTTAATGAGATAATAAACACCTTGATCTCAATCCACTGTGCCAAATCTTTCCTATCTTCCTACTCTTTCTAAATAGTGCCGTGCAATTCAGGTTGCATTTAAAAAGACCTTAGGTCTTACAGGCATATAGTTTAAATTTTTATTATTATTATTATTATTATTATTATTATTATTATTATTATTATTATTATTATTATTATTATTATTATTATTATTATTACTGAAAGGTTGTTTTTTTTTCCCACTCCTCTCTATAATGAAAAGAGCTAGTATATGGTCTGTTGAAGTTAAAATGTGGTGTTGGGTAGTCTGTGCAAACATAAATTCCCACATATTTCTGTAGAATCTGAGTATGGCCCTTTGTGACTTACTTCCAGCAGTTAGTCTGGCTTAGCCGCAAGGTACTGTATGCTGCAGATTCTTGCACGAATAGATATAGGGGTCTCAGATTGAATATCGCTTCCCGGAGTGCTGTGGGGGTGGTTTTCAATGCCTCCATAATAGCTACGCATGCTAATCTTTGAATTTTTGTCAAGGCTTTCAGGTTTGTGGCTTTCGCAGTCACATTTCACCAAACTAAATTATCGTAGGTAAGTATCGGCCTAAGTATTACTGGACAAAGAATGAGCCTTTAACAATGTCTGTAACAGTGCAATTCGACAAGCTCCGTCAGTATCGATCCATTACTGATAAACTGGATTGATTTCATGCTTAAAACGAGACTCGTACATGCAGAAATGGGTGACAGCAAATTAAGAGTTAGAACGAGTAGGGGTACTTCATAGGGTGGAGTACTATCTCCTTTGCTTTGGCTCCTTGTCGTCAACCAAATCTTATGTTGAATTTCTTACAACCATTTCAAATCGATTTTTTTTTGGTTGTAAGGAATACACAAAAAATCAAATTTTTCCCCTTGGGATTGTGTGTGTGTCATTTGACAGTAGCTTTGAGGCAAAAAGTAAACAAACTAATGCGCAAACAAATTAATTACAAATATTCAAAAGTGCATTCAGTTTACTGCGTCCATTTGTTAAATAAATAATATTTCCGAGAAAAGTTTAAAAAATAGACAAAAGTAGTTGCCCTGTCATTAAAGTGAAAAAAACAACCCAAATTTATTCAAGAAACACATCAATCAAGGAACACATCGGTGAGGGCGTGCTTTATATCTTTAAATCGGCCTTGGGCACAAGTTAATTGATCTTTTGATAACTTCTTATTAACTATTCACTATTTTTTGATGAATTAAAATTTGTTTTAATAATTTATTTGCTTTTAATCTATTTAAATGGACGACGAACACTTAAGAACATTTGTTTAACCCGTCGCAGAATACTTTCAACTCCAGAGAAATGTCAAATCTTGCTAGTGTGTGTGAAATCGATCTGAAATCTTGCTGAAAATGCAAGATTGGTTTTGACAGAATAAAATCGATTTTGTTTAGAAAAAAATCGATTTTGGGGTTATAAGGAATTCGACATTAGTTAAACTAAATCTGAGTGGTATCAAGGTCGTTGCATACGCCAATGACATTGTATTAATGACCAGTAGCGGATCCAGGATTTGGCTGTGGGGGGGGGGGGCTTGGAGTTCCCTTAGACTCATCTTTTTAAAAGAAATTCTTAATCATAATAAACGAATGCCCTACCGACCCAATTTTCTTTTCTCAGAAAGTACGCTAGTCGGTAGCTGAATTAAAAAGATTTTGTATAATGCAAAAATATAATGTACTTAATAGGAAAATTCTGCAAAATTTTATGATTGGAAATGGAGCATCTAGAATTAGTGAGCTTCAGCTGCTATTTTAAAAAGACGCTTTAACGAGCTTCTAAACAAAGACACGTCGTATAAGAAAGTTGTTAGGATATGTTTATAGGAACTTTTAATAAGTTAGGTACCTTTCTGTAATTTGAATATTTCTTGTAGGATTTATAAATACTCATCCTACAGTACTTTGTCTAACTTTAGATAGCCGTATACGTCCAAATTGTTATTGATAAACTTTGTACGTTACTGTTCTCCTAAAATTTTTTAACTTGGACAACGGAATTGGTTGTCCAAGATTTGATTAACAAGACTGTCTGTTTTTGACACTAACGGTAGATCCATGCGAAAAATATATGGACAAAATTGAAACAAAAGGGTGTAACGCCAAGGAGGGCAGCTTGATGCGCTTCTGTATCTATTCCATCTAAATGACTTTAGTCTATTTGGATTGGTATTTCAAACTTCATGTTCAACATTCGCATCATTAACTATTTTCAGTGAATTCCCTTCATATTTTTTGGCAATTGAAATCTTACAGTATGACAAAGATTTGAAAAAAAATTGAGTTAAAATTTTAAAAATATTGTCTGTCCTTCAATTTCTATTTATTTATAGTTATACAAGTATTTGTTTCATATTAAAACAAAAATGTATATTACACTTTTTAAAGAAAAAAAAACATTAACCGTTACAGCAGATTTTTACATTTCGAAAACGAGTTCGAAGTGAATTGAAATTCTTTTTCATTTCATTTAATGAATATTGCTCGCGGGAAGAGCTCTCTAATCTTTCGTTAGAGCACAAAGGAAATCACAAGAGAAACTAAGATCAAAAATCGCTTCATCTTTAAGCAGTCCTTGAAATCGTCAAAATATCCTTCGGCACACGAACACAATCTGATTTCAGTTTCTAAAACAATAAGGCTATGTCCTAATTGGACAAAGATCGCGCAACCCAGCGATGAGCTTCGGTCGGTCGCATCGCTTGTTGATAGCGCTACCAAAATGTGTGTCCTATTACCAATCGCTTTTAAGTAATACCGTGCGCGGTAAGTGGATGTAAACACATTATCGGGCGACCATGAAGGTGAATTTTGTATGTGGTTTCCTATTTAGAGTTTGCGCCAAACCTCAATTATGATCAGAGTAAACAAAATGTTTACAGCTAGTATTGAATGTACAAGAGAGACTTCTCAAATGCGCCAATCGCAAAGTATGATGAATGCGAGGTTAAATAAATGTTTAACTATAAATCTAAAGCAATAACAATTCTAAAACCCCACCTCAATTGCATTGAATCTATTTTTGAAACAATCCAAACATTTATCCCATAAAATTAAGATTTAATAAGATTCATTTGTCATATTTCCCTTGAAATCCGTTGTATTGTAGTGCGATCAAAAACAAACTCGTTTAATTTTAAGCGATTAAGCAACTTCTTGTAGCGGGTGCCATGAAATAACGCCGAGCGAAATAAAGCCGAATTTCAAAATTCGGCTTTATTTCGCTTTACTTAAGTGAAATAACGCCGAATTTTAGCGTTCGGCCTTATTTCGCTGTGGCAAAGTGAAATAAAGCCGAATGTTAACTGAGAAATAAAGCCGAACAAACAAGTTCAAAATTCGATTTCATTTCAAATTTTTATGAAACTTTGAAAACTCAGATTCTATAAACGCAAAACAAACTTTGCATACGCCCAAGGTATGTATGGGGGGGCATGCTGCCCCCCTGCAACCCCCTGCTCGGGCTCAATATAGGATTTGGGGTGGGTGCGAGGCTGGTGTATGTAAAGTTTCTTTTGCATTTATTGAATCTGGATTCAAAAATCTTTATGCAGATAAACTTTAAAAATTTTTAACTTATCAAATATGTAAGTCTCTTTGGAGAGTGAAATAACGCCGAATCGGCCTTATTTCACTTTTCAAAGCGAAATAAGGCCGAACGATAAAACTCGGCTTTATTTCACTTTAGCAAAGCGAAATAAAGCCCAATTTCGACATTCGGCCTTATTTCGCTCGGCGTTATTTCACGGCACCCTTGTAGCGTCGGTCACGCAAATTCAGTACCTGATAAGAATTGAATATGAAGAAAATTTGAAAAGAAATTCTTCTGTTTAAGTGGAGTGACCGAATATATAATTCAAAGTTAAAAGTTCAAGTGAGCTCAACTCCATGATTGCGTTTCGCCCAGGTACGATAGTTGGGCTCATCAGTTAGATGACTATCGTACCCTTCTAAGACGCAATTTTGTATCGATGTTTACCGACTAATATAAAAATCACACCATTAAGATACTATGAATTTTATTATTCTAAGGGAATTTGGTTAAATTCAGACACTTAGAATTTCAAATGCCCGCGCTCAGGCTTTTTATAATAATTGAATATGAAGAAAATTTGAAAAGAAATTCTTCTGATAAGGACATTCTACCTGATAAGGACATTGCCCTTTAGGTATTGAGTTTGTTTTTGAAAGCTTGTGTGAAATAGCTTGGGCGATCTCAAAACAAACATGTGCGACTGTTATACGTCATCGTGCTACCGCGTTCATATTCTAATAAGGACACATTGATTGATTTATTAAAGTTTGATATTTTGGTTGTCCGATACAGCGATCATCGCTTGTTGCTCAGTCGTGCGATGGGTGCCAATTAGGACATTGCCTAAGGGTATTCATGCAACAGTGTAAAATCGTCGTAAGTGTGGTAAAGTATTAAACTTCGTAAATCTGTCAAATTTTCCATACAAATTGTGACAGAATTACGAAGTTTTAAACTTTACAACGTTTACGACGACTTTACATTGTTGCATGAATACCCATAGTATTTTGATGTTATCAAGCAAACTATCCATATCAAAGATTACCTATAGCATCCTTCGAATGAGCTGTGGAGCGAATCAGACTGAATTTTGACATCTTTACTATGAGCCAAATGTCAAAATTGAGCCTGACTCATTCGTCGGATTCTGTTATCAGGGTGATTTTTTACACCGGAAGCTGAGTTTTAAACTAAAGCCCCAAAAGTTATCTGGGCTCAGCTAAGTCTGAAAAATACCAAGAGGAGTTGAATATAAGGACTTGGACAAAAACACAGCATTTAGGTATGCATACTTACTAGCCCCAAACTTGTTATTTCTATAGTCCGATTCCCTAGGGGCTTGGAAAAAGCAAATCATCATCGTGTCCTGTAACCCCGGCTGGGGCATAGGGCGTCAACAAAACGTCTCCATCCTTAACGGTCTGCTGCAAGGTACTTTAGCTGTGGCCACGTCTTTCTCTGGGATTCTGCTTCCGCTAAGACAGTTGATTTCCATGTTGTTCTTGGTCTTCCAACCCGCCGTGCACCCTGAGGATTCCATTCACTGCTTTGCAATTTCATCGTTTGGTTTCCTCAGTGTGTGACCAATCCAACGCCATTTACACTTTCTTATGTCGACGTCCAACCGCTCTTGACTTGTCCTGCGCCACAATTCCTCATTTGATATTATTTGGGGCCAGCGAATCTTTAGGATGTGGCGAAGACAGCGATTCACAAAAGCCTGCAATTTCTTCGAAATGATAGACGTGACTTTCCAGGTTTCACAAGCATATAACAGCACGGATTTCACATTGGATTCGAAGAATCTCAACTTAGTGCTTGAGGAGATTTGACTTGATTTCCAGATTGGGGACAGAGTACCGAAGGCAGCACGAGCTTTATTTATTCTGCTTTTAACGTCCAGATCCGTACCACCGTTTGCAGAGACAATACTGCCAAGGTAGTTGAACTGTTCCACTACTTCAACTGGCGTCTCCTGTAGAATAATAAGCTGCTGTGGATTGGCCTGTGAGCATTATTTTTGTCTTTTTGCTGTTTATTCTTAGACCAATCGACTCTCCCTTCACTTGCAGTGTTTGGCACATTCCGTTCAGCCCACTGATGTTATTTGCCAGCAGACATATGTCATCGGCATAGTCTAAATGACTGAGCCTTTCAAACGGTCTCCATTCAATGCCATTTCGCTCAGCTGTACCAACACTGGCCGTCAATACGTCATCCATCGCTAGCAGGACACCTTGCGTTGTTGTAGGACTCTTTTATAATGGCAACAATTTTTGGTGGAATTCCTCTACCAAGCAACGATCTCCATATACATTCTCGGTTAACTCGATCAAAGGCTTTCTCAAAAATCCACGAACATGAGGTAAAGCGGTGATTGAAACTCCATTGACTGCTCGAGGAAGATACGCAGGGTGTTGATATGGTCGACACACGATCGACCACTGCGGAAGCCAGCCTGATGCCTCTTGAGTGTAGACTCGATTCTATCCTTTATTCGCTCGAGAATGATGGTTGCCATTAGTTTTGGGAAAACGGACAAAACGGTGATACCACGCCAATTGTTGCAATTCTTTTAGTCACCTTTCTTTGGCAACTTAACAATCACACCATCCTTCCAATCCCTGGGATAGTTTTCGTTTTCCCAAATGCTTTGTATCAACGGATGTAAAATACTAGCCGCTGTTACGGGATCGGCTTTCAGGAATTCAGCTGGTATTCCGTCCAGTCCAGCTGGAAAAAACAAAGCTCACATACAATTTGTTAAGCCGCAACCTCCATTTATCCCAACAACAGCTTTCATGCTAGTTTTTTAGCTCTTGCCTCTTATTTTCGTCGGATTTCTTTAATGCCTTTGTTAGCCCTATCAGTGTTATAGTTTTCATCAGATTCCCTTGCAGGCTTAGGAAAACGCTTCGTAAAGGTTAAGCCCCAAGCCTAAATTTTTCGTCTTATACCTTTAGGGTTTGAAATAAATAGAGCCATTTTCTCTTGGGGCCTCGAAAAAACACAGTTGCATATAATATGGTTCAGCCCAATAATTCGTTCAATTTCCCTAGGGCTTGGAAAAACACAGCTAACATGTAAATTTTGTAGCCACAATCTTAGTTTTGTTTGTCTAACTCTCTTCTGAATCAGCCGTGGGGGGGGGGGGGCTTCAGCCCCTATAGCCACCCCTCTGGATCCGCCACTGTTAATGGCCTCTGGAAAATTTGTCCCCACTCTGAGCGAGCTCTTACAAACGTCCCTGGACAAGCTCAGACTTCATCAATGTAAAAATTGTAAAAGGGTCCTCTACGGTAACAGAACTATAATGAATTTTACAGACATAGACATTCAAACAGACTACGTTTCACCGCATACCGATTTTAATCCAGTAACCATAACAGATATCCCAACCATGGAACTCTGGAATGATAATAGGGTCATTAAAGCAAATCATGTTTCGGTCCTTACTGACGGACGGTTCCCAAAACATGGATAGGGTTTGGTCAGGCATTTACTCAGATAACCCACCCATAAATAGAACTATAAAGCTTCCAAATTTTTGCAGTGAATTCCAAGCGAGAGTGCTGGCAGTTTGCGAAACCAGGAAACATCTTGCCTCACGCGAATTAGTTAACAATAATAATGACATTTTCATAGATAGCCAGGCAGCAAATAAATCCATTTCCTCAATCACCGCAAAGTCCAAACTGGTCGGTCATTGCCAGAATGAGTTAAGAGAACTCAACGCAACGAACGCAGTTACCATAAGATGGGTCCCAGGACAAATGGCAGATGAACTGGCCAAAAGCGGGTCATCTCTTGATACCAGCTAAATCGAGGCCTCAGTGCTCATGCCACTGGAGCAAGAAAAAAGTAGAATGCACCAGAGTTTCTTTGAAGCTGCAAATGTCAGATCGTCATCCATAGATACTTGTCAGGTTTTTAGGAATCTATGGAGAAATTTTTCGAAGAACAAAACCGAATTCTTACTCAAACTAAGCAAGGCTCAATTATCTCTCATAGTTGGAATCCTAACGGGCCACAACTCAATGGGAGCCCACATGAGCAGAATGGGCATCATCAGCTCATCGGACTTATTTAGAGGGTGCCATGATGAAGAGGCCCAGTCTAACTAGAACCAGAAAAGCAGCCCTAGGAGAATACTTCTTCGACGAACTGGGCGAGATCTATATTGCCACTAAATAACATCCTAAAATTCATTTAGAATTTGGGATGGTTCAGGGAGGCCAGCCACATCTAAAACTGAAACTACTCAGCTATACCCTGGGGAGCACAATGGGTCCACTGAGATAGATGATGCGGTTTGCCGTACTATCACCCCTTCGTACCCAACGTAACTATTACTGTGTACATGATAATTTTTGAGTTGGGTTCCCTGGATTTTCCAAAATCCTGTTGCAGGAATAGAATGCGGCACATAGCTTTCCTTGCTTTTTCTATAGTGTTGGGACTCCAGTTCAGTTTCTTATTTAGGATCACACCAAGGTATATAGTCTGATCCGAAATTTTAAGCGGTGTCCCTTCGATTGATGGTACTCTAAACAGAACACACAAAAAATACGGTTTTGTTCAAATCTGATTCAGTTTTTAGTTTTTCTTTTATAAATTTCAACTAAATACTTTTTAAACAAACTGAACTAACAAACATACCTATACTTACTTTCAAGAACAACAAATACCACTTACAAGTAAATCATATTTATAAATGCATTTCTATAAATTAGTTTAAATTAACTTTTGTTTAACGAAGCCTCACATCTCAGAATATTTACCTTGAAAAACTTACTTTTCGATATTACTTTTCCAAAAGTAGGTAGGTTTATAGATACATAAGTCCTTTTCTTGAGTAAACAAAAAATTCCTTACCCATTTCTGCTTGTGCAAAATTAGCTTGGTCATATCTTTTCGTTAAGTTTTTGCTATTCAAAGACACCCTTAAGCTAACCAATCTAACTGAATGGATGTTATCGTTGAAAAAGCAAGACCCTCCAAACCCACCCTCTTCAAAAAAGAAATAATAATATTAATGAAAAAAAACTAACTTTTATGAAAGACAATTCTTTTCGGACTCAGAATGAAAACTTATATAGGAAGTCATACCTGAATCTTCACCTTCAGAAAAAAAAATTAACGCACCACCGCACCGCCATACCGTTACCGTACCCAGCCCGCTACACGGCACACACCGGCTAAGCGAATGAATTCAATCATAGTAGAGAAACTCTTCTACCACCAAAAGAATAACTTTATTCGCAGCAGTAATAATATTTTTGAATCTATAACTTTTTTCTGAGTCATTTTCGTAACAATCCAGGCTACCTGACCCACAATCTCAACCCCTAACCACCAACCCACTAACTCTATGCCCTAACTGTTCATGTTCAAAAGATTCTATTGCAGTAAAACGAAAGATGCCATTGGCAACTTTCTTTCATACTCAGGTAGGTTGGTAACTTTTTAATAAAATAACATCCTTTCAGTCGAATTTCCATAAACTTTCATTATTTTAAGAAACTTTCTTTTCGCCCACTGCCACCTTCAACTCTTCCTCTCTGTCTTCGTCGTCTTCCTTGTCGTATCGCTCGCTGTTCCTCACGAGGATTCAACGCCTCAACTTTCTCCCTGCTAACCTGCTGAGAAGAAGAACAAGCAGTAGAACACCTTGGATGTGCTCTTTACTTGAACTGATTTTCCAATTTTCCATAGAACCTTCGTTTGGCCCGGGGAGACAGGGACCAATAAGGACCGAACCTTGGCAAACTATGTCGCGGCATTTTACCTGTCGGTCGTCGGTCGGTTCGAAAGTCCTATAATGTGACGCTAAAGCTATAAGTACGAGGACCTGAAGAGAAACTACGTATATGAACAAAAACAAAAAAAAAATGTTGTTCCTTCTTTAACTGAAGAAATGTCGTTCATTTTGCACAATAATGAAATGTACGGAATTGCCACATAAACAGTTATATTTATACTGAACTCACTCTAAAGCAGGTAGGTATAGGTACCTTTGCTATTATAGCAGCAATAAGATTCACAAAATCTGTTCATCTCACCTACTTGCAGTTCCATGACTTCCTTTAAGATAGAAACCTATCCCTTCTATCCCGGAATTATCCTCTAGCATTATGTACTTGTCTATCTTTCTGTGTGTACGTGTATGTGTATGGTTATGGTTTGTGCGTCTTCAGAGGCTATCGTTTTAACTTTTCGAAACATCGCATCGCCTGCAAAAGAAAAGAAGACAAGAGCGTACCTACAGGACGGAACGTTCATTCCCTGGTACCTATACAAAATGTCTGCTTGGTGATGCTTCTGCTTTCGCTGCTTCTTCTTCAGTTTCAGGCTTCAGCTTTACGTCGATAATAGAAGAAACTTAAAAAGTTGTTAATTATTTTCATAGAGAAACTTTTTCTCAGACACTTCAGATTTCTCTCCCTGCTGCTTTTTTTTTTTGGTTTGGTGTTTTTACTCCTAGATGTATACTTAGCATTTTATTTTCAAGGAGATATAGAAACAAGAGCCTGTGAATCCTGTGATTTCGATTCCATTTTATTGGCTTAAGGGTATACCCCGTATAAACGTATACTAGCTGACTGAGCTGTGTAGTGCTAGTGCGAGAGTAAACTTTTTAATTTATTTATTATGGAGAAAGCTGTAGGTAGGTATCAAGCTACCTCCATTTAGATTTGGTCGATTTATGAAATCTTCAAACGCCCGGGAAACCACACTAGCACAGACACAAGCAGAGCAAGAACAGGCTTCAGCTGTAGAGGTTTTTGTGCTTGAACTTATTTCATTATTATTATTTTTTATTTTAGTTTTAAATGAAGTGCAGGATCTAATTGAGAGGCATCATTGTGCGGAGAAAAATAACACAAAACAAAATTAGGTTATGTTCTACTTTTACTCTTGGTAATTTCAAAATCAAGTTAGTGAAAATTTTGTTTCTTTAAATTGGAACATATAGAACTTTGTTTCTGAAATATTGTTTTGGTTTATTTGATTTTTTTGTCAAGGCGGAAACGTCTTGTAGGCAAGTCATTGGTGAGGTCTTTGCCGACCTTGATGGAGCAGCATGCATTCCCCAACGTCATCCTTCAGAAATAGACGAGTTTGGGAGGGATGCTCAAACTAAAAATTACTCAATGTAGCTCGTCTCGATAGTTGCAGTCAAACGGGGCCTTGAAATCGATATAAAGTTGGTGAGTATCGATTTGAAACTCATGGGTTTTTCCATGATCTACCGTAGTTCGAATATTTGTTCGATGGTGGGCTTTCCTGGCCTAAATCAAAACAGATAAATGTAGAGCTATCAGGTTTTTGACGAATGGGTTCAGGCTTTCACAAAGTACGGGAGAGCATACCCAATTCATACCCGCTGTAAACAGCTCGACCGCAAGGCAATCAGCTCCTGCAGATTTAGTAGACTTTTTGCAAATAACAACAATTGTCAAAGCCGTCACAGCCGTAGAAATAGTTGAAGCATTGAAAGCAATGTCTTTCAATTTCCCCGCCGCTGCTGATGGCATAAATATGGGTAAGCTGCGTACCGTTCCACTTGCGAAACTAACTCTTCTGTTCAACGGGATGCTACTCACTGAATCAGCACCAGCAGTTCGCAAGAACAGCCGCACCACTTTAATAGCCAAACAACAGCACCGGAGAGCCCCAAAGACTGGACTATACCAATCTCATCCATAATTATAAGGCTGCTACATAAAATTCTTGCAGACAAGCTCAGTGCCATAAAATCTCAACAAAAAACAACAAGACATCACAAAGTTGGACGGTTGTTATACAAACACAATTAACCTCCACACCCTCGTCACAGATCGACGAATCAATGGGAAACCAATGAGCATACTATCGTTAGAAGTATCTAAAGCCTTTGACACAGTCTCACACTAAAGTCTAACACGCACATTTAAATGGGTCAAAGTGGATACCTAAGAGGAGTCAGCACGAGGCTATGAACTCGCATGGAACCAGCCCAAATTAACAGGGTGACGCTTTTTCACCAATCCTTTTTAACATCGCTGTGCAGATGGACCCCTTCTCCGGCATCGAACTGTCACCTGAGAGAACAAAGGAAGATGTAGAGAGAATACTAATTGCCACTAATAAATTTTTCATGCATAGGGGAATGTCGCTGAGCGCTGCCAAAAGTTTGATGGTAAACTAAAAATAGTGCCTAGTTAACATTACGTGTGCGCTGGTACTCAAGCTGAATAACATGGGAACACCATCATTAAAGCACAGGAGTAAATGACGTACTTGGGCAGCACTTTTACGACCTGTGAAAACACAGCACCAGACTCTGCAAGGCTGTTTGAAGAACTCCAAACAATAAAAAAAGCCCCACTTAAGCCTCATCAGAAACTCAAATAAACTCGATAATGTATGCACCGATGAAATAGGGTGGGCTTGGGCAGATCGAATTTGACTAAACGTGTGCAAACGATGATAGTACCTAACCAACAAGCAAAGAGTGACTCAATTTTCACAAACGTACTTTAAAAATATCTTACTCTGGTAACGGCATAAATCAGGTCGCCAACTACCAAGGCCGTGCAAAATTTATATATAGTCCACCCATTTATTGAACAGGTAAAGGCGATCCTGCTACGTTTCAACCTCCTTCCTGCAAAACGAATACCATCCAATCCAGCTGCTGAACGAAAATGCCATGCCAACTGCGACCGAGTGGACACTCGTCCCATATTCTTCAAAGTTGCGAAGCCATCCCTTGGCAACGCATTGGTCGGCACAGCTACGTTTAAAAGCGATTCATGACTGCGGCGAGGAATAAGGGCTAGTGAACAGAGATCGTGCCAAGGTTTCGAGGGAATGATGGTCTCTTGAAGATTCCTCACAATCCACATAGTTACCCCCGCATACTTTCACTAATTGTGGGACCACGTGGGGGCTGGTGTCACCTCAATATATATCTCATAACAGCGCTGAATCTCAATGAACAACAGATCGGAGGCATTCAGCACGTCAAGGGTAGCATCTCTGATGGCATCCTGACAATTCTTCCACTGATGCTCTCTTGCTGCTTGAATTTGGTGGCATAGGACGAGAGACTCCATCGGAAAAGGACCTGGCGATTTCTTGCGACTGTAGCCATCTGGATATCCCCAGCCTTAAATAGGCTATAACGAGGTAGAGGTCCAAGTCAACGTTGGCTCCTCGGAACTTTCGGATATCCTTGATACTATAGGAGTGCCTTACATCGAGCAAAATGTGGTCAATCTGGTTGGTGATGGATTGACCAGGATATCGCCTGTCCCCTTGTGGATATCGATATGTGGGAGCTGCGTACTACTTTCCATAATGTTTCGCCCCACAGGTTATTCAATTAACCTGATTCCTTATCCTTGGTGTCATAATCTTGCTCCTCTTTAGGAGCATGAGCGCACAACCTTTCCTTCAGTTTCTTTTGCTTTTGTCCGGTCCATCGAAATCTTAGTACGACTCCAAGGGCGGGTGGGGGCATTAACCGCTCCTAATAAGATCAAGCTCTGAATATGTCATAGTGGCCTGTTTAAGGTGTTCACTTAGTAGTTCAACCTGCCTGGAACTGTATATGCCGCCATGGTAAAATGAGAAGTGTCTTAGTGCGAACACTCCTCTCGGTGTCCATCTCCAAGACTGTATGTGGTACCACCGTACCTTCATCATTCTGATAGACTCCTCCATGACTTCAGCCGAATTGTACACCCAGTCATTTCTGGCAGATGATTACAGTCAGTGTTGCTATTTTTGTCTTTTATTCAACACTCGCCCTTTTTAGTTTATTATGACAAGCCCATATTGACGAGATCAGTATCCACTTGGAGGTAAAATAAGAACAATTGACGTGTAGAATTCGTTTCATCACTGGGCACCACCAGGTTGAAACTAAATCAGTGACTATCCGCTTCCTTTATTTGCTACAACACTTCAAAATTTCCTTAATAGAACAGCCTCAGATCCCAAGCGGGTAAAGTAAAATTATCAAATGCTGCTTCGATATTAGTAGGCAGCAGAACATGGCATAAGCAAACGATCTGGATTTGTTCTTACATCAAAAACTATTAAATGAATCCATGTTCATTGTGTCCGCAAAGAAAAACTGTTGGTCCTTCTGAATGGTTACTCTATCTTCAAACAAATAAGCAGTCAAGAACCACTATAAATTAATGTAAGCATCATCAGCATAGTTCAAACTGACTTGAATCCAAAAAACTATAATCTGCAGTCGTTTTGGCCGCCCACAACTTAATTCAGCTTGATTGATTGCTTCTTATCATTGTTTCGGGTACGGCCATTTCTCTCTCTTCTAGTGACTTTGGAATAAATAAACTTTCCCCCAACTGGCTGTGAACTTTGACAGAAGAACATGAATTTACATCAAACTTTTACATTGCACCCATCACAGCACAATGGTTCTTGACGTTATTCGAAATGCATCCTCTAGAACTTTCAAAATCATCCTGCTGATGTTTTCCCAATTATTTTGTAAGAGTGATCAATTAGAAAGCCAGAACTCTGATGCCTGATGTATTCAAATTGGAAACTAATCCGGAACCAAATAGTATACATCCAAAGAAATACCAAATAAACGCATTTAGCCTCGATGCGTCTTCCTAATCTGCATGACTATACATTTTCTTCTCCCCCAAATAAACAGTAAAACATGACCAACAAAAGGGATATGTGAATCAAAAGTTGTTCGATACAACAATACTCACCCCGCCCTGCTTTCACTCGTCCTTAAAGTTGTTATTGTTGTTGGTGCTTCTGCTCTTGTTACTCTGAATGCTGACAAAAGTTTTTCAAAAATTGGTTTCCCCCTAATCGGGTATCCGGCGAAAACTTCAACAACGCTACACATACTGAATTATGAGAAACACCATCATGAATAATATTAAACTCATTCCGTATAGCTGTTGCTGCTTCGAGTATACTCGTCTTTCTTCTATGGTATAGTCGAAGCCCAAATACATTGTGCTATATCCTTTAGATATCCCAGCTATTTTTAGCTATTTCACGGGTATCGAAATGTTCAGTTGGAAATTCAATTTGCCTTGGATCTTTTATTCAATTTGTTCATCCAGTTGACTTGGCATCAAACTCCGGATGCGGCGAAGGTGTTTGTGTAGGATGCATGGATGGTATGGTATGGTATAGCTGCTACTCTCAGAGTCCGACATACTTGAGTGGTTCCTATTTGTATTATTATGCGATCACAAGGGTTGTGTGAGACAAGTAGCAAGCAGTTGGGAGCAACATGAATGGCACGGCGAAGGCAACACGGGAGGGTGGAGCAACAAACATCAAACTTGGATAGAAGAATGTGAAGTGACGTGGCGAAATCTATTTTGAGGACTCGGGACCATTCGCCCGACACCCAACGCCACCACCCGTTGCCTTGGTTTTTTTGAACTCATCCCACTTCTGATATTTGAATGGTGAACGGTTCGTTTCATGCAAATATGAATTTAGCTACTTCATAGAATTATTACAGCAGATCCTGAGCCGAGCGCACTGTTGATGGTGAGCTCTTTAATATTTCACTTAATTTATCTTTTCACTTGGTTTGATTTGATTAGATTGCTCTGCCGCCCTCTGAGTTTTCATGAGCCATGAGGCGAATCAGAATCTGAATGTGGAATCACAACTCTTAACAATGGCAAGAGCGACAATGTGAAAATCCTGAGAGAAAGATGATAATGAAAAGTTATTACATTCATTTTATTCAAACATGAATCGTATTTTTGTATCTTCTCATACACAGTGTTGAGGGAAAATTAAATTCAATAAATCTTTTCTGCTTGTTTAATTTGTTTTTTTTTTTTTTTGACATTTCTTGCATGAAACTGTCTGAACTTCTTATATTTGGATGCAGAGCTATCTGACTTTGGCTATCTAAGTTGGTTTTTGCCGTTTTTGATCGAAAGTTATAGCTTTGCTTGCCTCACTTGAATATTCTTCTGGGGATCCTAGGCTCAAAAAGGCAAACTGCTAGTCAACGCAGATGAAAGGTAAAGGTGTTTTATCTTATCAGTTCTACCTATAAGCCGAGCCAATGTAGTGTTTCGATTTTCTGGACTACATCTACATATTGATGCAGCTCATTTGCGAGTGTATCTTCTCCTCCATTCGTACTCCTCGCACACAGGACCAAAGGAACAAATATCCGTCGAAGATTTTTAGAGCGTGCAATTCATTTTTATGTGGAGTTTTAATCTCAACTGTTGCACCAAACCGAAGTAGCACCACTTTGCTAGGGTAATTCTTCTTCGGATTTCCTCTTAGAAGTCGTTCTGGGATTATGTTTACTCCGAAAGAGATGAGCTCTTTAACTTTTCGGACAAATCTGTTGAAAAAAATGTCTTCAGTGCTAACGCCTGTCCTCCGCAGTATGTGCTCTAGAACGAGATTGAAGAAATCACACGATAGCAGATCTCCTTGCCGAAACGAAATCCTGTGCAGCTTTGGAATAGTTCAAAAGAGCTTTTCCCTAGTTGCACATTGAATCGCGTATATTCCAGTGTCACGTGACACAACTGGATCAGTTTTCTCGAGATCCCAACTTCAGCCATCGCCATCGCATCCTAACGATGGATGCTAACATATGCGGCTTCAAAGTCAATGAATAGGTGGTGTGTCTTGACTTGAAATGATCTGAAATGAAATCGATCTGCCTGGCCGGAAACTACACTGGTACACTTATTTTTAAGTGAATATCCCAATTGGTTAATAACTCATAACTCATCTTTAATTCAACCGACATTTGCTTGATGCAGAATTACTTGTTTTAATTATGTATGAAAAAGAAATAGCGTAAAATTCTTCTTCAGACATAGGTTAGGTTAGAAGGGGTGATGATACGCAAGCTGAAACATCTAATTCAGATCTCAATTTATCCATTGTGCTCCCCAGGATGTGAGAAATGTGGAAAGAGGAGGGATTTAGTGGAAGTTTAGGAAATGGGGTGCCTCCCTGAACCATCCTGTGCTTTGAATGAATTTCAGGATGTTTCTTAGTGGAGCGCTGATTACCTATATCCTACTTAACCAGCGTGCTGCAGTGGTGGTCAGATATTCAAAAGATTTATTGGGAGCGGTACGAAACCACGGTGATGTTTGTACATAAAAATGACAAGAAAGTTAGTGTGTAGGCTTATCAATATTGAAGTTATAAGGGGTCAAAAAATTACTTTCGATTTTGCGCCATAAAAGGGACAAAGTTCAGCTATTACGTTACAAACGTTACAAAAAAAAAAGAAAGTTATT
This sequence comes from Dasysyrphus tricinctus, assembly GCA_963921185.1. Taxonomy (NCBI): domain Eukaryota; kingdom Metazoa; phylum Arthropoda; class Insecta; order Diptera; family Syrphidae; genus Dasysyrphus; species Dasysyrphus tricinctus. The sequence goes on along the minus strand of OY992533.1, from coordinate 58,229,711 downwards.
GTAGCTCATTAGCTTGCCAGTTAAAATCTCACAACATTTACAAACAAAATTATAAATGTTATAAATACGTTTTCGAAAACGTTAACGGGTTTTGTTATTTGGTTTGCTGGAATTTTTATTTTTCAGTACGAAACTGAGAGCGGTTACTGTGAGATTTGAATTTGCGAAGATTTAGTTTGTGAGAGATTGTTTAAAGTGAGATTTTGTAATTTCGACATTATGAAAAGCTGGCTTATAAATTTGCGAGATTTCGTTTTTCAAGATTTTAAAAAAATCAAGTTTTCGTTTTTTGAATTTTCCTTTTTTCAAGATGGTGGCCTGATTTTAACCCGTTAAAGATACTTTTTGTCAAAGCAAAACCCTCCGCCAAAATTCAGCTTTATCGGAATTTTTCGAAGTAAAAGATCCTTCAAAAGAATTTGACAGTTTATTGCTTGACAGATGGACTAAATTTTGACATGTGTGGAATATTTCGTTTCAAATGTCACCTAAGAGTCGTTTAACTGCCTTTTTTCGGTGCAGAACATAAAATCTGAAAAATTATAGATTTCAGAGTTTTTTTTTTCTCGAAACATACCATACATCTACTTACTTCGTAGGCGTAGCCATCAAGGATTTCCTGTTCTATTTGACCAGTTATACTTAAAAAAGTCACTAACTCAAAAACTGAACTACAAGCTTTAAGGATTATGATTTTGGGAGTATGTAGAGAGAAGTACAATAGAAAAATAATTTGAAAATTTTGGTTGTATTAGCAGTACGGCAGTACGGAGTTTCAAATAGCAGTACAAATACTTCAATTGCAGTACTTCGACAGCCCTGGTGATTGAATTTGTTTCGCCAAGCAATCTCAATTCACTACGGCAGCGATCAACCAGATAGCCTTGATTGCCACCTGGCTATCTATGAAGATATCAATGTTTTTGTTCGTCAGTTCACATGTTGAAAGGAATTTTGCAGTCTCGCAAACTGCAAGAACTTCCGCTTGGAAAACGCTGCAGAAGTTTGGGAGCTTCAATGACCTATTTATGGGTGGATTGTGTGAGAAGATGCCTCACCCTACCCCTGTGCCTGTTTTGGAACGTCAGTAAAGACCTATACATGATTTGCGTTTAGGACGCTGCAGAAGTCCTCCTTCATGAACAGATCGAGTGGGGCAAATTAGGGGAATGTTTCTAGGGCTGCGGTTGGCGTGGTTCTCATGGCACTAGTTGTGCCTATACATGCAAGTCTCTGAATTTTTTGTCATGGCCTTAAGATTGATTGCCTTATCCAAGGCTGGACACTAAACCAAACAGGCGTACGTCAGGGTAGACCTTACAATGGCTGTGTACATCCAATGAATGGTTTTTCTACTGCATGTGTAGATGGCTATTGCAGCTTTTTTCTCTTTCTTTGATGTTCTCTTTTCAATTAAGTTTACGATCGATAATAATTAAACCAAGATATTTGGCCGTACCAGTTATATGGAGCGGCATCCCATTTATGGTGGGGGTATTTATATTTGGAATACTTCGTTTTCTAGTACACAGAACCAGTTTCGTTTTAAGTGAGTTGACATTAAGTCTGCAGCTACTGGCCCAATTATTGAGCTTGTCAAGGGCTGTTTGTAGGAGCTCACACAGAGTGGGAACAAATCTTCCTGATGTTATTATAACTATATCATCAGCGGATGTCACGACCTTGACGCCGCTTTGCCCAAATTTAACTGGGGTGTGGTTTACGACAAGAAGCCAGAGCAGGGGAGATAAGACTCCTCCCTGTGGCGTACCTCTACACGTCCTAGCCTTAAGCTTACTGTCATCCATTTCTGCATTAACAATTCAAGTCTGAAGCATGAAGTCAATTCAGATTGACAACATCGGATCAATGCTGACAGAGTCAAGGGCTTGTCATATTGCTCCATTTTCAACGTTGTTGAACGCCCCTTCTATATCAAGGAATGCTCCTAAGGTACATTCTTTAAAATGAATTGATTTCTCAATCGTGCCGAGGCCGACCACTTCATGAAGTGCCGTCTCAACAGATTTTCTCTTCATGTATGCATGATGGGCCTGTGAGAGAACACTATCATTTAGCATTAGGCGAATGTGCCTTTCTAAGGTTTTAAGAAGAAGGATCTTTCGGTTCAGTGTGAGTGGGCTTGCTATCTTTCGGAATGAAAATTACATTAACTTTCCTCCAACTAGATGAAATATAAGTGATGTTTAAACACCCTTTCAATATTTCCACCAGCAACGGTACGATAACGTCTTTAGGGCTTTGGAGCATACTTGGAATTATTCCATCATGCCCTGCAGACTTGAACGCTGAGAAGGAGCCTATGGCTCAGGCCACCTTTCGGCTGTCTACAATTTGACTGCTTATGTTGGGGCCTCTATCCATAAGAGATGCATTTAAAGTACATCCTGGGAAGTGGGTGCTCATAAATCACTCTAAGGTTTCACGGCAGGAATCAGTCCAGGTTCCATGCAGTCTTTTAAGAAAGCCAGGAGGTGTGTGGATCTTTGACATGACTTTCCTCAGCCTAGCAGCTTCATTAGTAGACTCTATGTCTCTATGCTCTTTTTGCATATGTCGTTTTATTCATATATTCGTTTTTGCTGATCCTAAAAATATCTCAGTCAGCAGGTTCACTACTATATTTAGCTCTATTATTGAATTGGGAGGTGCAACACCTCGTGGAGAACCAGGGCCAAGTGTCTCACAACTCTCAACCATTACCGTGCGTGTTATTGGCAGGAATGGAGGGGACCTACAGTTTTTTGCCGAGTCCGAACGGCTTAATGAGCAGCACTTATTTATGAAAAGTATACTCTTGGAGGATTTGTCAGTTCCTCGCAAGAGGCAGTGCCTCGGATAAAACATTTCTGTTTTTAGGTGGCACGACTGGGAATCGAACCCACACCTTCGGCATGACAGTCCTACGTACTAACCATCATGGCACGAGGTACTACATTAGCTCTATTATAAAGCCTCCTTGATTTTTGTCCTTATAGTGGCCAGCTCTTTCGACCATCAAACAAGATTGAGTTTGCCTTTCCCTTTGATAATGGGCAAGAACTTTCGTAAGCACTGTGAATAGCTGTTTTTCAAAATCCGAAGAGCTTAAATAGGTACAATGATTTCATAACGGCCCAAGCAAGAGGCCAATCTTTCGTTGCAGGATCCCCAGTTTGTTTAACTGGGGTTTCTGTAGGGCTTTGTATTTTCTATTTTGTGTTCTACTTGGAATGTTATAATTCTATGGTCTGAGAATGTAACATTACTCGAGACTTTCCAGTTACTGACTGCAATGGAATTAGAATTGGTGGAAAGTATCACATCGAGCACTTCTCTTCTATTTCTTGTAATGTTGGTTCATTACCTCTATTTAAGATCAAAATGTTTTTCTTTATAATATATTCAAAAGTGAATCACCCCTTGCATTAGTATCCGTGCTCCCCCACTGAATATGATGAGCACGGCCGATGATCTGACGTATAGCCAAGTTAGTGATGAAAATAATTCTTTGAGAAGAGCCCAGTATCAGCCGTCTTTTTGTGTTTATCGTCCAACACTTGTCACCATAAACTGTTGGTATGATTTTAAGAACGTGAACTTTATAATTGGTGCGAGGAGTTTTGAACCCATTTGTTTACCCAAACCAAAATGACAGCGGTTTCCTATGGTCGTTCTATCGCTTGGAGAGCTTTGTGAATCCTTATCCTTGGATATCTAGAGCTACTTACATTGTCACCCTATTACGAGTTGCAAAGGCTATTCATCAGAAGCTGTTTTCTGTGGCCCTTTTGTGGGCTCTGAAGTCTGAACTCTTTTCACTTCATATATAGGGAATATCGCATACAAAGTTTGTCATCTAATTGGTCAAAAAGTTCGACTAGTCTTAGAAATTGGTCACTCATAGAAAACTTGTAATCAAGGCTTAAAGTTTCTCAAGCTAAGTCATGCTCGATTTTTGGGACCTCATTTGTAAGATATTCGCAAAAAAGTATACTAACTGAACTCAACCCCCATAAAAGGTTAGATAATTGCAGTAACTGCCGTCTAAAAGTACCTTTACATAGGTAAAAAGTAGAAATATAAAAGCATAATCCTTTTGATTTGTGCAGCTTGCTCTAAGCTCACTACAACAAAGATTCTGAAGTGAATTAAATACACATTAAATTTGTTTGAATTAACTTTCTCACTAATGCACATATTGCAAAAAATACACAATATCTGCATAGGAACTTTGATTTTAATAAATTCGACTCCGGTCCTTCAAAGCATTATTAAATTCTTCAATATTTTGTGACTCATACAAAAATATCAATGATGTGTGCTGCGGCAGTTTGATTTCCAATTCCAAATCAAAAGAAAAACTCTGGCTGTAAAAATTTAATATTAATATAAAGTATTTTTTTTATCAACAGCGTTTTTTGGTCCATAAAAAACTGCTAGCCATCCGTCAATCAAGGGATAGTGTAGAGTCCACTTTACTCTCCATTTCCAATTCTTTTTTTTTGTTTATATTTTTACATAGCATTGTATATAGCATCCACGGAAAAAAAATGAAGAAAAATTGACGCATTATCCTGCGACCAGAGAAAGCATCAGGAGTAGTAGTCATCAAACACACATCACATTTATATAATGAAAATAATATGTGCCGGCACGTCGTTCAATTGACTTGAGATTTTTTTTGTCCCCATTTTTTTTTTAATTTTTCTCTCTTGTTTTTCTTTTTGTAGCACAATTCTTTGCCTACTTTGCTGATCCTGATGAATGGAAAAATATTGATTTTCATGCTCTATTCTAACTGTTGTTGGTTGTTTGCTTGACTGATGCCTTCAATGGTCCTTTAGAAAAAATGAGAGAAAATCGCTGAAAATGGGAACCAAGTGGGATTATTTTTTAATTATAAATTGAAATTGGAAAAAAAAAATGGAGAACAAAAAAATGTAAGCGGGTAATTCCTTTAGTGACATCTCTTGTGGTGTTAAACGTTACTCAGAGTTATCAGTCAGAGAGTGAGAGGAGAGTCCTTCGTCCTTCAAACCAAACAAAACCGAACGTTCAATGCTGATGATGAAGGATGCAATGACGATGAGGAGTTCTTTTCTTTTACCATTTTACTATTTTACCATGCTTCTCTCTTCTGGTTTCCGGCATCACTGCTATCGGGCTATTGGTATTAATATTATTGTTGGATTCAAGGAATATACTGGAGCATGCCTTCGGGTGTAAGGAGAAGATTAATGAAACGAAACAAAATTCTGCCTTTGTACTGAATGAGTGCAATATAAATCTCATTACCGGATTCCGGTCATTTACTTCTCTGTTTGAATGAATTGTTGTTGTTGTTTTTACTCTGTGTAAATGGATTCCGTTTTTCGTTCACAGTTCACAAACCAGTGTTTTCAGATAAAATTGAACAAATATCGTTACTTTTTTCTCGCTTTCTTTCTATTTAATTTTTTGTTTTGGTTTATTTTGAAAAAAAAAGTAAAAAACGATTTTTCTTGCAGAAGATGGGTGTGTGGTATATGATGTGCTACGGATAAAGTTTAAATACAGAAAAAGTTTGGTAAGATGGGTGAATGTCCTGGGTTGGATTTTATTGCGTGGGGAGAAAGTTCGTGGTTTAATTAACACTGATTTGAGTAAATTATTGAATCCCTAAAAAAATACAATAAATGCGAATTTAAAAAAAGATTTTACACGATATGAGACGGTTGAGGTGGACAGGTGGAGGAGTAAGGCTCGATGGAATGTTGATCATTTTTAAGAAACTCACGATGAATTAGCATTAACTATATAATAATTATTTTATTTTAAATAATTATATTTTTAAAATACGTAGAGCATTGATTAGTGCCTATTCACGCATATTCCATCTGAAAAGTTTTATTCAAGGGCATCATTATACTCGTATCTCTTGTAAGGAAAGGAATATTTTTTTTCATTGTCACGATAAAATGACTAGCGAAAAAATTTAAGATCATCTCTGCTAACGAGCGACGAGGAATACACACACACGCAAGAATGGTTGTTCTGTAAGTCACTGGGCATCTTCTGCGCTCTTTTCTCTGGGTTGAAGGCACCAATGGCTCCCTCTAGTTCCGAGTGGTCACATTCCCATCTTTTACATTCAAATTCGTTGTGATAGGTGGAGTCTCCGTACCGACAAGAGGGGCTCCTTGTAGCCATGTACGGTGAGAAACTGGGTGACGTAATAATTCACTTCATCATTATTCAGGTTGTTCCAGTCATCTTCGTTTCCGATGAGCCACCTCTGTTTTTTTCGTCTCCCATCATTCTTGCCACTTCTGTTCTATTAGCGCTTTTGCTTACGTTATCGCCGCTTTTACTCCAATTTACATTTTCTTCTCGTAGACGTACTTTCGTTGTACTGCTAAAAGGCAGTGTTGCCAGATGAAAAAAAAGTCTCCCCCCAGAAAAATTTAGAAACCCCCCAGAATACCTCATTTTTACAAAAAAAAACCCCAAATTTTTTTTTTTTTTTATTGTAAGTTCATGTTTATTAGCACTTCACAAATCAACATTAATTTAACAAAATACAAATTAAATTAGTTCACAGCTTTGAGTAGAATATAAATAATAGTAGAGAAAACTTAGGTAAGGCAGGTACATAAAGCAGTATTTCCAAAAATATTTCAGTAGTAGTGAATTAATGAATTACATAATCAGACATCATGTTTACATTCAAATACATAAAAACTTTCGACTTCATTTAAAAATTTCGAGGATAACACTATCGTCATCTTCATTTTGACTGTCGATTTGATACATTTCACTAGTGAAATTTTTCAGCATATCCTGTGTCGGCTTGAAATTGTGGCATCCAGAATGTAGGGAATATCTAACTCGTAGAATGCTATCAGCTGTTTCAATTGCCATACGGTTCCGCAACTTGCTTTTTACTACGCTGAATATCCAAAAAAAGCCCTCTCGACACTAGTATTCGAAAACGGCAAAGATAAAAGAGTTGTCGCCAGTTTCCCTATATTTATAATTTTTTTGTTTCCAGCTGCATCCTTTTTGATGTAAGCTTCATCCCAAAAACTTTCCGATGAGCTTAAATTTGACCAGTTAGTCATACGTAATAAATTCCACTGTTGAAGAGCGGCATCAGGATCTTCACATATGTATATTGCGGAAATGGGATATCAATTCAGGAATATCCGGTTTTATTTGAGCTGTTGCATTCTCTGGAGAAAAGTATGAAATCTTTTCCACAAGAAGCAAGTTATCTGGCAGACGTTTTTGGAGATCCTTGCATAAATGTATAAGAAAAAGTTTGCACCTTTCTGTAACACTATCCAACTTTTCTTTACTACTTATACATAGCAGATGATACAGTATTAAAGTAGAAACCAAAATGAATGCAGTCCGTTGACATTAGAAAGGGCTCAAAGTCAAATCCTTGCGTTTGGTGTTTGGTACAGTTCTTAAGGGAATCCGGTTCTATAATTATTTGAAGAAGTGAATAAACCAGCTGGTTCAAATTTTCAAAAAGCTTTAATGGATCGACGTTTTCCCCCTGGAACAACTTATTAACATCGGTGACTTTTTAGGATATGTTTTAAGAATGTTAGAAAGAGTTTATTTTCATTATTTTTATACATTTTACTAAGTATTTCAGCAGTGTAACATCGCTCTTTTGTAGCTGCAATTTCAAAATGCAGTTTTAGAGATTCCCATTGCTCCAAAATTTGATCAATGGCAGAATGTCTTGCAAGCCAGCGAGTTCCAGATAATTTGTCAATTTTGAGTTTAGATTTATTTGTAATGAGGTTATGTATTGTAGCATATTCCAGTTGCCGCTTTGTGCTGTTTGAGAACCAGGTGTGGGTATCTCTAACGACAAAATCCAAATGCTTTGGAAGGCATTTCGAAGCACTTTCTGCTGCTAAAAGAAGTGAATGACAAATGCATCTTACAACTACTAATTTCTGTCGTTCGTCTTTGAACATGGTTGCTACAAAATTATGTCTTCCCATCATAACATTTGCGCCATCAACCCCTATACCAATTAATTTTTCGAGGCTTAGATTATCTTTTTCAAGCTGGCGTTTTATTGTAGATGTTATTGTTGCAGCGTCGCCTTGTTGTATTTCAACAAGTCGTTAAAATGTTGTAACAATTAGTCTTTTGGGGACACTAAAGTAACGAACGATAAGACACAGAACCTTTTTGGTATCAATAGAGGTGCTTTCGGCAATTATCAATGAGAAAAAACTTTTTCCAATATCAGTTACTATATCCTTGAGCAAAGCTGGTGATATCACATTCTTAATTAGAGCAGTGCACTTTGTTCTATGTAAACGAACTTCGGTTAGGGCTTTTGAACCCGTTTCTAGCGTTCTTAATAAGCCACCCAAATGATCGATGGCATTTATTGAGCAGTGTTCCGCAGCAAATGCAGTTAGTTTAAGCTCAATAATTTTTGTTTGACTGCTTATTGTAGGCCTTATGAAGTTTGTGATGGGCTGTAAGCTCGTTAAAGTCGTGCTGTGCCTGATTGAATCTCTATGTTTCTTCGTTTGCGCATGAGATAACAAATCCTTCCTGTGCGCTTAGAGGACACTTTTGCAATACTTTGCAAAGTGCTTTGGATTCATTTCCTTCTCCTGGCATCTCAGCTAACCAATCTATAATAAATTATATATGTACATAAGCCATCAATTTATGTTGCTATCATTTTGGTTTTTGGATGATGTAAGTGGGTACTTCAAAACCATTCAGATACCTAATGACTTTTACCAATAATACAAAATTGGTTCACTTATTAACAATAAGATTAAGGAAAACACATAGGCACAAATTAGAGTTTGTGCATTTGTATCTACATTTACATACATATATAAATAGATGAGTAGGTAATCTAAATTATACACGGTTTTTTCTTCAATAGTGTAACTCTTCAAAAAATATCGAAACTATCCCTTTTATAAATTGAAATACATAGATCTCACCTTTAAATTCCTTTTTCTTCTCCCAGTTTTTTTTGTATTTTTGAGAATAGTTTATTTTTTCTTTTGGCATTTCGAAAATTTTAGAGAATTCACTTTTTTAACAACACATTTATATTATTTTAAATTTAAAAAAACTCACGAACTAAAAATGGCAACGAACAATAATAAATAGGTACATAGTTAAATAGTTTTGAAACTGACATTTGAGATTGACAATGTGAAAACAAAACGAGACAGAAAAATGTTGTAGATTGCTTGGACAACATTTTGTGAGGTAGTGTATCTTTATGAAAGAATTTTTAAATACGTACACAAGACATGGCAACCATTGATATAAAGATACGCACAACACACGTACACATAAACAGCTTAGGTAATTTTTGATATGGAATGGAATAGTCAAATAGTAGTGCTCACAGACGTAATTTTTTTATGACAAAATTAAGCAGGAAATATATTAGAAATTTTTGAATGTAGTTTTTTTTTTTTAATGAATAAATTAAGCAATAATAGAATTTGGAAATGTTTTAATGCTTTAAATATTATACCCCCAGAATTCCCCCCAGATATTTCGTCCCCCCAGATTTCCCCGCAACGAGAAAAAATACCCCTTAATCGGGGGGGGGGGGGGGGGGGGAACCCCCAAACTGGCAACCCTGCTAAAAGGCCTATTGGCCACTCTTGCAATTACAAGAGCTACTTGCTCTGAAACTGTGAGGTAGGAGATAGCTACGCGCAAAGCACTTACTCTCTGCACTGCTGCCACCTGCTTCCTGTATTTCTCCTGTTGAAAAGCGTCTGCCCATATTTTGCTTTCGTATAGGAGGAATGCATGAGTTGTGGACGTCAGGAATCTTATTTTGCTTGCTAATGGGTCTCCAATGCCATCAATCTGGACAAGGCTACTGTGATTTTCAACGCACGTTCCGCAAATCACCGTATCGGTTCCCAGACACTCAACTCAACTTTGTGTCTTATTCCCAGATATTTCACCACCTTTTTGCTCGTTTTAACTTCAGTGTCGATTTGAAAGTCGATTATTGTGTGAGCTCGTCTTTTCGTTGAACCAGTCATTGGTTTTTTTTTTCAGTAGCAATAGACAGTCCATGTTCCTCCATCCAGAACTTTGTTCTTTGCATATGACTTGGTTCAGTTTTCTCTGTACACTTTCCTCTCTCCCGTTGCTATCACAGTGCAGTGGCGACGTCATCGAAAGAAATCTTCGGGCATGTCCATACAGAGAATTTCGTTGGAGGAGATATTACAAAGGTCTGGTCTAAGTAAGCAATAGCCAGTATGCACATTGGCCTGTATGCGGATAAAAAATCTGGGTGTCCTTTATTTTTGCTAATAAGACCGAGTTGTTGCTTTTCAATCGTTAGTGATAGTGATTTTTTTTAGATTCATTTTCCTTTTGGTGACAAAGAAATGCTTCATGCACCTTGGGGAGTTGTTTTTGGAATTGACCACCCCCTGGTTCCAACTAACCTTTCTACAAGACTAACGAGACTAAAATCTTTTCACTCCTCAGTCTCTGAACGCTCATATCATGTTTCGAAATATCCATAGTTTCTCTTTTTTTTTCTTCTAAGAGCTTGTTGGGCATAAAGGCAGACTTGTATCCAGATTTGCTCGCTGCCCAGACTATGTTGTCTGTCGTGATGGTACCGATACTTCACTCCAGATCTTGTCTATGGAGAATCCCCATACTGGCAGGTTAGACTATTAGTTATGCCGATTTTGTAGAGGAAGGAATATCTGTAACAGATGAGTAACAGGTTACCCCACTACGTTTCCGTCCATTCTTATCTACCACATTTCTGATAAGCCTCGGGGTTCATCTTCCTCTACTTTCTGAGCTCCAACACTCTTGCCACTTCTTCAAAAGCTCCTTCGAATCATCGGTTGCCGCTTCTACTGCAATTTCCGCCTTTTTGTCAAAGACGTATTTCATTTCTGACGAGAGGAGATCGATGGTGTTAGTCCTGTCACTAGAAAGACGGTTGGTTTCGACACCTTTCGGTAAAGGCTAACTCCATTGCACTGCCACCATCTGCCTCAGATATTACTTCTGTTGAAGTGTACATATCTGCTCAGATTTCACTTCCATATAGAAGAATAGAATGCGTTATCGACATCTGTAGCCTTCGTTGCCTTTTGGTCCACCTTCGTTTGTTATCACTTTATCAGCATACTCGACGAAACACTTGCTTTTAAAAGTCGATCCACTGTTACTTTACACAGATTGTCCCCTCTGTACCTATGTTTTTACTTTGGTGATTCATAATATTTAAAGATGATGTCCTACATCAGGAACTTATGTCCCATCTAACTGCTCTAACTGAACCATGAATCAGACTCTTTTAGAAGTTATGTAAGACTAGAACTTATATCCACTTTTTGTATAGATCATCGAACACAAAACGCCATTAAATTACCTCTAATAACTACATCCAATTTGGAATTTTATCATTAATTCCCAACTAAAGCTGCATCGGTTTTTTGCTGCAGCGAGTCCTTATTTCTCATGTTAAATGACAAATCACATACCAACATCATTGTGTGTGATTAAAGTGAAAATAGCTAGAGCTGATTTAAGACTCAAAGAGGTCCATGGTTCATGTATATATTTGTTAAAAGCAGCAAAAGGATCTGAAGGAGCTATGTTACAGAAGCAGTCAAGAAAAGTGAAAAAAACAACAACAACAACAACAACAAGGAATAAGACTTGTTCCCAGAACACTGTTTACCAACTAACGACGATTGTATGACTTCAGTTTCCAGAATATAAAAAAAAAATCAAGAACAAAAACAACAAAAAAAAAACTGAAAAAATTCAAAGTGAGTTTTATGTTGAAAGTTTTGCCAACAAATAAACGACTAAGGTGGAGAGGAAATGGGAATGGAGTCCTAGAGACGAAAACGGAGACGATATAGAGGGCGATGTTGGTAAATGCAATACGAAACTTTTCCTTCATCAAAGCTACAAGCCCAAAACAAAACATTGTTCATTCGATTCACTTTTATTTCGTATCCTTATACTTTCGTCCTTTCGCCCGGTTAGTTGCTATAGGTTGGTATGTAGGTAGGTACGTATAGGTTTGTATATCGTGTGGGTGGATGTGTATAAACATTAAGTACCTATGTATGTGTTATTTTATCCAAGAAAAACTTTACTCTATTAAAAATGGATTTGTATTTAACGGGCGTACAAAAGACGGAAGTTAAATGGTTAGAATAACAACGATAAAAGTCGTTAAAGGCTCCAAAATTAATTTTCACCATTAAAGTACTCAAGTCATGTAAGAGAATATTGGACTTTGTTACATACATATTGTGCTCTTGGTATATTTTATTGAATTAAATATATACCCATGCACAAAGTTGGATCTTAGTTTCGAGCTATGTCTCTGTGTTTTAATTCAATGAACTTTGCATTTGCATTGAGGAGTTCATTGCAAACCTTAAATTCGGTTAGGCAACTTCAAGATTTTAAGTAATTTTTCTTTAAGTTAAAATTATTGAAACTTGAGTACACGAACATTATTTCCTTTAATTTGATTTATCACAATTATTAGGAAATTTCTTTTCAGGAAGAAGTTTTGTCAGATAGCATTTAATTAACCTGATCAGTTATACTCCGGCCACAGACGAGTTAAGTCGATTTAGTCAATTTAGCTTTTGGTTTTCTACGGAGCTTACCCCCACCAGTAGTAAGGGATTTCTTTTGAAAGATCAATTTAGGTAGGAGAGATTGTCCAACTATTTCTTACTAAGATTCTCCCTACCAGTGGTAAGGGGCCTTTGCTCGAAAACGAACGTCCTAATTGCCACGTGGGGCTTATTCCCTGCTGCCAGCAAGGGCGTTGTACTTGGTGATTAGTGCAACCAGGGTTGTAGTTCCTGCTGACTAGTTCCATTGTAACTGCTGATTAGTGTATATTACCTACAACCGTTCCAGACGTAGTCCCTAGTACAAGAAGCTAGGTTCCCGATACAAGAAAATCCAAGATTTGAAAGAATAAAGACCAACGCGAGTGCACCACTCATAACCAGTGCAAACCAGCATACCAATATACGGAGTCCACCGTCAACCAAATAATACTTAACTTATTATAATTTAACTTATTATTATTTGTAATTATAAGAGAGTTGTTTCAATTATGATTTTGCAATAAGGTTCTAAGACCTTTTCCTCTGAAGTTTCGTGTTTTCTTCAGGACAACCCTGTCAAGACTAGCAAGCATAGCCTCGGCTGGAAAGCAAAAAAGGACTTAATAAAGTTACCTGTAATCAGTTTAAGGCATGCCTGTTGAATAGAACCTTTGTCAACATTTTTAATCTAGTCTACAAAATCAACTAAATTTTGCCAACTACACACGAATAAGTCTTCAAAACGTCACAGATAAAATATTTGTCGGGTGTACAGTGTGAAAGTCTTAAATATTTAGTCAAATATTGCCAATGCGATATGTTTTCTGCTTTCTAGTCGAGGTTATACTCGTCGGTATTCTTATCAATGCTGAATCCTGGTGCTCTTGTATCGGACAAACTGGCTTCCTGTCTTTGAAATTTAAAAATGGGTTAGCGGGTAATAGACACTAATCAGCAGGTACAACGGTACTGACATCACAATTCAGCTAATAAAACGCTCTTGGTGGCACTATTCAGCAAGGAAAACACCCTTGGTGGCACTATTCAGCAGAAACTACGTCCTTGATGGTAGTCAATCAGCAGGAATTACACCCTAGCCCTCAATCAGCATGAACTACACTCAATCAGCTACTACTACGCTCCTGGCGGCACCCGACATGGCAGACTTTTGCGCTGATAGATCAGCAGGTGCTAAAGCCCCTGAAAAATAAATAAATTTGGGTGTGCAACAGCTCGTGGAGAACCAGGGTCCAGTGACTTACAACTCTCAGCCATTCCTGTGTGCGTGTTGTTGGCAGGAATGGAGGGGCTTACAATTTGTTGCCAAGTCCGAGCGGCTAGATGAGAAGCACTTATTCGTGACAAAGTATTTTTTTTATATCATATTCTCGAAATATTTTAAGTATTTGTTTTATGTGCATTATGTCCCTGATCACACGTGAAGAAATTCAAACATTTTCTGTGATTTGTGATGGTGAGCGGGGTAACTTGCAGAAGAGGATTGACGTTCTCTTTTGTGTTGCTTCTCCTCTCCTATCCAATTCAACCAGTCAAATCGTGATTTTCATTATGAAAATACGAAAAACACAAAGAGGAGAACAAAATCTGCAGAATAATTTTCTTCACATCTGAACACTTTCGATCTTCACGTGTAAGCAAGCACTATGAATATAAAATTTCATTTAAAATTTTATATAAAGCTGAGCTTACCGGGGTTCTTTCTAAAGAAGTACGAAACTTTAGTTTTTAGTCAATTCTTTTGATAGTAAAACTAGTAAAAATTTCCGTAAAACTGGCAAAAATTGGGGACGAATCCAGTAAAAATCTCAGCACAATTTGAAATAAAAAACGAACGAATTCGGTAAAAATCTCAGTTCAACTGGTAAAAATCGCAGATGAGTTCGTTAAAAATCACAGTAAAAGTTGTAAAAATTCGGACGAATCCGGTAAAAGTAAAAAGCAAAACTGGTAAAAATCGCAAACAGATCCGGTAAAAAATCTCAGTAAAACTAGTAAAAATCGCGATCGAATTCCGTAAAAGCTGGGACGAATCCAGTAAAACTGGTCAACTCTCAGTACAACTGGTAAAAATCTCGGACGAATCCAGTAAAAATTGCAGTGAAATTAGGAAAAATCTAAGTACAAATACCAGACCATTCCAGTTAGTTCGGCAGTTGGTTCTTTTCCTTTACAAGAATCCTTACCAATGGTGGGAGCAGTCTTTATTGGACTAGGTGAGCTGTGGTATCGTTGACGGTGGTTTCGAGACTGCAGTTTGTATGGCGGTCTATTAAAGCACTTTTCGGATGAACCATACGTGAGTTGTGAAGCTGCGAAGTATGTGCATTTCTTAGAAGTAGTCCCTCGTTCTATCACGTCATCACCTTTTGTGTCAATATTACTTTCGTCCAGTAGACCAAGGAAAGGTGATGTGCGGAGGAAGGGCTTTGTCCTACTTACATGTGTCGTATTATCATCTTAATCTTAATTCACCATCCTAGTCCTAGGCCATCATTGCTAATAGCGACGTGTAGGTGGTAAGAAGATGATTGCTCTTGTATTTCCTTATCGGATAAACTCACCATCGATATTCCTGATTGTCACCGAGTTGCTGCTTTCAGTGGAATTCTTCCTTCTTCGCACACTTTTTCTAATGCAACTCCACCACACTCAGTTCTTGTTGCTATTATCCTTCGGTTTAGTGTGGGGAATTTCTGTTTTGGTGCTGAAAATTTATTTGGTAACCTTTGATAATTAGTTGTGGATCTCAGCTTGCGATGTGTTCATGTTATGGGAACATTCTGTCGGATGGGTAAGCGATTTATACTTTTCAGGCGCGTGGTCAGGTGGAGGCATTAATGTTAATACATGTACGGGGTAGGTACTTTGGTCTTGGCGTTGGAGTTGGTGGTATAGGAAGATGGTTTTAAGGATGAGAACAGGTGCGTAGGAAGGGGGGGGGCGGAATTGTAATGCTTAGTTGCAATAAGCACCTCTGATTGGAAAAAAAGATACCCCATTAGCCTTGTACTGACGAGTGCTCAAAGCATGCATGAGATTGTGTTGTGAGTGCAAAGTGGTAAAATTGATACTTTTGTCTCCTATTTTTAAATTAATACTTTAAAATTCATTTAAAACACAATTCAAAATTCATACACAAGTTTTCCCAAAACTTCCTCGAATCTCAACATAACAGTAAGTATATGAAATGGATTCAAAACCAAAAATAAGCTTAAAAATGTGGATTGCACCACTTTTACACTCAGCTCATTTGTATGAGGGTTTGTTTGTTTTGTATTTACTTTGCGAAAACTCCTTACGAAGTGTGGTATCATCGTAGAAAGCTTTAAGATTCTTTTTCAACTCTTGGTTCTCCATACCTTCATAATGTTACTACATTTAACATACCTGGTCCACAAAAAAACTTTTAGAATATATTTTCTCTGAAAGAGATAGCCTCCAGCTGGTTTTATAAGGGAGTTTATCTGACATACCTTTAAATGGTCATTTTTCCGAATAATTTGTCTGACATCAATGATGTTTTCGTCGAGGAAAGGCACTTTTATAGCCCTGAAATAATAAATTGCTATTACCTTTGTAGACTTCGTATTATTTCTACGATTACCCTTCAAAATAAGGCGAGGCAAAAGTGAAAGTTTGTTGCCATCTCTTTATAGCCCTGCAGCGTCCATATTTGCTTGTGTTTGTGCGTGTTCCTACGAGCCACGAACCACCATAGGCCCTTCACTGATTTGACACAAAAACGAATTTCAAAAAGTTTTAATATGCTGACGGAATAATCCAATTTAAACGGAGTCTACGAAAATCTCCATCAATTAATTTTAATGTAAATTTTATTTACTCCATCATCACTATACAATTTCACTAGCATAGCTAAGCTATATAGAGATACTTCTAAAGTTGCAAACTTCCCAGGAACTAGAAACTAGGATAACTGGTACAAGTAGTATCATTTGGTATTTCACAGCATAGCTGCGGGTATGCACGATGTATATCTGTAAAATATAAAACTAGACACAGATTTCCATACATCCTCATCCCGATGTAATCATCTATCTACCTCCTCCCACATATACAAAGATACTTTCCCGCAATCAGCAAGTCCACACATCCAGTGATTTAGTTGTGTGTTGCATGCCACCATTTATAAAGGTTGAGGACTGGGTTTGAACCCCTGCGAACAATGGCATAATTCAATTTGTATTGTGCCTGGGGCTGTCTACAATTCCAATGATGCTGCCCTTCGCATAACTTTATTGCCAGGACGATGACGACAACGAATACTCTAACTTTACTTCAGCTCTGCTCACTACTCAGTGTTCAGTGCTTATGCATTCATGCGGGTTAAATTTTGTTTGAGCTATTGAACGTCAACGACGACGATAGAGGACCAAGTCCTAAATGCAAAACATGGCAAAAATAAAACACTCTCACAGTTATTTAGTTATTTGAACAGATATGGAATTTTGAACTTGTTTCTGTTTTTGTTTTTGTATTTTATTATTTTTTTGTTTAAATCACCTCTGTCTATGCTCAAATTAATATTAGATTTTCGACATCATTTTATGAAATTTAGCTCCAACAACTAGCAACCAAGCCAAATATTAATGCTAAATTGCAGTTTTTCAAAAGGGCACACAACACGTCATATTCTTTGAATATGCGGGTGTATGTGCATTTGTTGGGGTTAACCGGATGCATTGTGGCACAGCAATTTCATTTCTAATCTAAATGTGTACCCCTCAGTTGAGCCCTTTGGAATAGAAAATGTATTAAATTATATCGTTTACAGCAGTTCCTAAGCCACATAAACCAACCAAGCAAAAACCGCATTTCCCTACTTTAATTCCAAATAAAAAAAAAGGAATATTTGCATTGGTGTTTTTCAAGCAAAAAATATTTTGTTCTGTTTTTTCTTCTTGAAGTTTGGTTGTTGCACTCAAAGGTTATTGCTGTTTCATAAAAACCTTGTGGTACCCCAGCCACTATTTCTTAGAAATATTAATCTTCGTGTCTTACACAAAAAAGTGTGTTTATTAGATATTCGTTTCGAATTTTATAAACTCTTTCAGGCAGAACTTGTCTTAACTTGAAGTTGAAGGCAGCGTGTCAAACGCTTGCGACACATTCAAAACGGCCGTCGAACAAATTTCTTATTTTCAAAAGATCTCTCGATTACATCAGTTGTGTGGACCACTTGATAAAAACACACGAACTATTAATTTGTATAGAGCACTGAATACGTCCGATGCATGATGACGTCATGACGTCATTGGACATTTGAATTTACGATCAGCCACTGAATTGGTTTCATTTGTTCCAATGTTTTGAGATCATCATCATCATCATCGTGTCCTTTGGCAGCTCATATGTGAGAAATATGGGAAAAAATAATGCCATCTAATTGGTCATAAAAGGTCAACTAGTCCTAAAAAAAGTCACACGTGATTTTTGGCACCTCATTTGTAGAACATTAGCAAAAAATGTTTACCACCCGAAAGATCTCTAGATCATGATAAAAGGTTCAACTATTTTGAGTTATTGGTCAGCCAAAATGATTACAGGTTATCTAGAGCTAACAATTTCTAGGACTAGTTGACCTTTTCTGACCAATTACTATATCAGTTGAGGTGCGTAAGGTCCAGAGTCAACGAACCGAGCTTTCAAAATTGTTGCGACTTTCAGCGCTGAATAGGAAACATTTCGTCACAAAATTTTTTTCATGGATTTCGCAAATTGCTATTTTTCAATAAAAAAAACTTTTATTCAAAGTTAATAAAAATAAGTCGTGAAGTACGTTAATGGAAACCCTATCAAAGCCAAATTCTTGTTCATGGCCTGATTGAGGAAATATTCGCATCCAAAGTGATTTTACTGATTTTCTGCCCCGAACTACCTACCTTAATGTCTTTGCATGTCTATACAACGGAATCCTCACTAAGCAGGGCACAAAAATGGTCCTTCCATCTGCGTAGCTGGTCCTTAATTGATATCAAAAGTGTGGTATCCACATCCATTACAGGATGATTGGTGTAGCTTTTTTTTCTCGATAAATAACATCTATGGATATTTGGTACAATTTATGGATATCTCCTCTTCTTTAGGCGTTTTCCACATTATCTGCGAGTTTAACTGACCTCACCCACCTGTTACGTCTCACACAGCGATAGATAGATAGATCTCATGTGCAAGGCCATATTCGCTTCGTAATTCAGCCGTTCGCTGAGCATCTGCTTCGGCATTTATTTGAACTTTCAACGATTTGCGAAATTCAATTTTATCCCAGGGAGTCAATATTATCCAAGAGTCTCTAACTCTCGTCTGTTTCGAATCCAGCCTCCATAAAAACACCTTTTACTTCACCCCACACTTCAATTGTTGAGTATGTTGAATTCCGTTTAATGACGAATATTTGTCGCTAAAGGTGGTGACATAATTGCAACAATTGTTGGGGTCATTTAAAGCATTTGTATTGAATTTTGAACTCCTTGCTGCATCCTGCGGTTGTCTTTGTACGATAGCAGTGCGTAGTTTGAGACTTATCAGAACCAAATGGTGGCCGCTTCGCACATCGGCATTCCTTATACTTCGAACATCGCACTTCCTCCATCGCTGCTGAATCATTATATGGTCAATTTATTTTTCAGTTTAGCCGTCCGGATGCACCCAGGTGATTTACACTTGCCCCTCCCCCTTAAAAAACACCCTTTCACCATGGATATTTTTAGGGACTGTATTGATTCTTACTTCGTATGACAAATGGTACATTTATTCCAAGTTTCATTAACATACCTTTATTTTCAAAGGGTTTTCGGTAATATTTTACCTGTTGTACTTGAAAAAAAGTCATCATTACATAAAAAGGACTATAAGATTTTTTTGGGTGGTTGTATAATTTTGAATTTGGTTTCATTAGATTCAGCGTTAAAAACTACCCTTTAAGCATGTATCATATGGTTAGGTTGTACCAAAACAAATATTTTAGTTTGATAGACCTCCAAGTTCTCCCCGCCTGCACCTCTTCAAATGCATCTACACAAAAAGCCAATAAGGGGATTTTGGGGGACTTTGGATATGTTATAGAAGTCGCAATTCTGCGTCGATTCCAATTTTAATATTTTATGAATTAATTTTTTCAAGGTTCCCTATACGATTTGTGCTATTTTTCCTGGTCTAATACTCATCTTTGGCGAAGCATTTCACACTCAACCTGCTCGTATCTTTCTTCGCTGTACAAGGATCGAACGTTCCATGCTCCGATTTTCGTACGTATGCGGTAGCCAAAAGTAACATTTGCGCTTCTTGAAAGACTTCTTCTATTTTGTTGACGCTCGTACATGGCATACCGGCTCCACTAGACATGAACGATTCCTAACATCCAAACCACAATCCCATCAGCAGTCTGATTTGTATGGATGTCACTGCTCCGGCATGGATTATTGCGGCTTCATTGTTTTTTTTAAAGACATGTTCATAGTTCGAGCATGGCTCATGCCCGGTGGAGCCGACATGTGAAAGATGCCGCATTCTCAAATCCTATGTTTAGTTTACTGTAGCCGAAAATGTAGAAGGATTCTCCATTACAAGATTACCTCTTAAGGACTCATTTCCAGTTGTTGTCATAGTTTATGTATTTGCATACATCCTTCTACCATGGTGAGTTCAGATTGGACAGGCGCACTCGCCCTTTGTATGGTCAAACACATAACTGATCGAGGCCGCCCACTATTGGAAAACAGACTCCTTTTGCAGCCACCCAATATGAGATTACAGACGCTACTTGCTGCTGCCGTTGGCCTTTCATGATAGGCTCCTCCGTCACAAGAATATCATGCCGTTGACCACCACGTGCAGTTTTTCCACCTTCTGGGTGCTTTCAACCAACTCAAGGACAAGTTTGTGCCCTGACCAGCATCGCTGGGTTGTCTGCTTATCCCAGCATCCGTTCAGCCCTCCTGCACGTTAGCGTTAGATTTCTTTGCAAATGTTTCTTCCGATTCGAAAGTCAACCGGAGTACCATTTCAAATTAGAATTGAAAACAACTTTCGAACAGATTTTACTTTCGAATCGGATTACAGAGTAAGGCCCCTGCATCTGGATTTTTACACATAATACAAAAACAAAATACATAATGGGAAATTTTCAAAATTGTGAAAATTGTAAAACGTGTTAAAAATTAGTCTCGATCCAGATATCCAGTACTCAGTGATTTTTAAAAATAAATCCAACATGTGTCGAACATTTAAGTTCTGCAAAACATTGATCTTTCAAGTTGAAATTTGAATTTGAATTTTTTTAATTTTTGAGGTTATTTTTGATTTTATTATTATTATTTATGTACATTTGTTTTGCTAGTATAGTTTAAAATGATAAATCTAATAGCTATAGTTTTTTTTTTTTCTTCTTAATTTATTCAAGTTATCATGCAACAAATATAATCGTTTTTTTTCTTTCCGAAGAAAAGCTTCTTTAAGCCTTTTGGGAAGAGTGTATCTTTTTACGAAAATAAACGACACGAAATGGATTGTATCATTCATATTTTTACGTGAGCTGAATATAAAATTTTCTTTATAAATCAGATTTCCCAATCACGACCTCAACGACGCAATAGGCATCACGTATTTCTTACAACCTTGAAGCGTGAATTCCATCCAGCCTCTCATATTTTACTCGAGGCATTCCTCCTCAATTTATTTACGTGTATAGCGACATGTATTTTGTTTTTGCTGAAATTACTTTTAATATTAATCATTTATCAGACTTTCGAAATAACAATCAATTACAGAAATAATAATAAACGAATAAATGTTTGGGGAAAACTATCTACCAATTTGCCACGTACATACACATATAGGAAGGTACTCGAGTAAATTCTTGGCATTGATTCTAAATGAGGTTTTGTTTGGGAAATTTTATTTAAAAGTAAATCATCAGGTCATTGATTTAAAAGGATCAATAAGAAAAACGTATTATACACCTTTTTTTGTAGAATAAATATTAAAGTAAAAAATAATTTATTTATTTCAAAGTAATTTTGTGTTGGAAAATTTACAGAACCAATTCAAAGTATGTATAGCAGACTTTATTTTATCAGGAGTCAAACACAACTTTTCAGTAGACATTCCCCTATATTTTTGCGCCTTTATTAAAATATCACTTGCAGTATGTATTCGAATTTTGTATTCATTAAAAAAAGTCTTTAAACACAAAAAAACCTCATTTTTTTTAATTTTCTGAAGTCTAAGTAAGGTGTCACCGCAACGAAAGATTGCTCTCATCAAGACGCCTTTGAAAAGACGGTAGCAGATGAATTTTCTATATTGAGGAAACAAATTATGGGTAAAATCAGCGCTGGTGACTTCAGTATAGGTAGGCTCAACTACTTATTGAACCTACGTTAGCTGCTCTGACATACTTATAGAGCTGAGGCAAGAGAAGAATTTCAGTACAATCCAGGGTTCTGAGAAAGGGATTGTGGAGGATGAAAGCTTTATGGACCAACGCAGCGGCAGCACTCATAGCCCCATAGTGGGTTATTGGCATCGGAATATATGGCCTTCTGTCTGGGACTGTATCGTTGAGTATCCTTCTCTACCAGGTAAACATATTTCGATTATGAAAGAGACACGATAGGAGCCCCAAATAATGATAACTGATAACCCTCAAACGGCAACAATACCCAGAACATCAACGGATAACGACTTGACAGTATTGTTGCACGAAGGAACGCATCCCACTAACTCAATTGTCTAATAAATATAGCAATAAGAATCTACTGTCAAAAATTGTTAAGAAAAATCAAAAGAAATTTGCAGGTTGAGTTCTCGTGTGCTTAAAATATATTAATTGTTTCTGGCATTTATTATAACAGAATTTATTTTTGAAATCTTGGAACTCATGCGTATCAGAAGTGGGATCGTTATTATGTTAGCGGATGTCTAGCAAATACCTAGCGGAAGCCTAGTGGATGCATAGCGGATGTCTAGTGGAAGCTTACGGATGCCTACCGGAGGCGTAGCGGATGTCTAGCGGACCCAGGGCGGATGCCTAGTGGACGTCTATCGGTCTTCTAGCGGAGGCCTAACAGACGCCTAGCGGGCGCTTAGCGGATGCCTGCCGGGCGCCTAGAAAAAGCCAGAACGATGCCTAGTGGACGCCTAGAGGCCTAGAACCCGCCTAGCTGAGACCTAGCGGATGCATAGCGGAGGCCTTTCGGATCGCGGACACTTAGCGGGTAGCTCGGGATAACTCGCGGATCTGGCTGATACCTTGCGGATACTTCGCGGATAGCTCGCGGTTACTCACGGATACTTAACGGATACCTCGCGGGTACCTAAGGGGAATCCTAGCGAATCAAGGAGATAGGATGCAGCTCGATATACCTAGCGGATAAATCGCGGATACCTAGCGGATCACGGATACCTAGCGCGAACCTCGCCGAAACCTCACGGAAACATTGATTTTTTGATTGTTTATTTATTATTTCTTTTTAAATTACTATACAACATTTTAAAATTAATACAAATGAGAACAGTGTAAGAAGTAAGTAATATTGAAAAAAGAATAATTTTACCAAGTGTTCTACATAATTCGTTCCAATAAACATAGCAAAAAAAGAAATAAAGGAAACATTCTTTAGCCTAGCTAAGCCAGGACTAGTAGCGAATGCTCCATTAATAAATTTAAAATAAAAATAAAAAAAATAAATAAAGTAAATTTAGAGTGAGTGCTGTTGTTAGAGTATTCTACCTTTGAACTTTTAAAACATTTTCGATTTCCGTGTAATCAAGGTTAAAAAGCCATGATTTTATTGCATTAGAAAAGGTCGCAAAACATCTTAAACTTCTGATGGCAGCTGGAAGCTTATTAAAAACTGTGGGAGCAACAAATGAAAAGAAATGCCTGTAATGATTTTTTTTATAAATAGGAGTCTGTACATAATTCCTTGAATTTAATCTTAAGTTGTAATTAGCATTATCACGAATGGAAAGAAAACCACTTCTTAAGAAAAAAAGCCTTAAGACTTTATAGTATAGTAAAGGTACCTTAGAGGAAGAATTTTTAACTGTCGAAATAAAACTAAACTACCTGAAAAACGATTTTGTTTGCAAATGATGCGTATTAGATGTTTCTGTGCAACTAATATAGAATTAATTTTATTGAAGTATGTACCTCCCCAACATGTAATACCATACTGAATTTTAGAATGGACAATCCCATAATAAATCATAAGAAGCACTTTTTGAGAGCAAAAATTGCTCAAATTATAAAGTTGCCTAGTACAATTTAACAAATATTTTTTTAATGTTTCGGTATGTTCAAGCCAATTCATTCTACTATCCAGAAGAATTGCAAGATACTTGAAAGAATGAACAATATCAATTGTTAAGCAGTTCACAGAGCATTTTTCGTTTGAATTATAAGGTCCAGAGGAAGATTATTCATCAATGAATATTTTTTGACAAAGGCAATCTGATGCATGATAGACAAAACTACAATCGTAGATTTGAGACTTTTTTTTATCGTGGTACTGAGACATTGTAAATAAAACGACACTTAACGGACTTACCGCGATAATTAGATGAAATCAAAACTATTTTTGATTATTTTCCCGACGTTTCGACCAGATTTCACTAGTCGTGGTCACGGGTTGACTGATGGCTTGTGGGTGGTTTTTGTTTTTACTCTCATTGTTCTGTTCTTGTTCGTAGATTGTACCGGTGCGTTTGTGCTTGCAGTTGAGATGGAATATGTTGTTGCAACTGCATAGATTGTTGTTGTTGTGAATTTATGTATTCTTGAGAGCAGGCAAAACTAATAACATCAGCTGGCAGGTTGTTTTGATTTTTGTGTTTGTTGTTTTTATTAAGCTTTAATTTGTTTATCAGAGGATCCCATGCCGGAGAAAGATTAAAACTTTGATCTCGATTGAAGTTTGAGTGCATTTTTATTTCGATTGCCTCTCGTACCAATCTTGGGACATAAAAACTTTCCGTGGCAATTGATTTTGCTAGATCGAAGCGTATAAAGTGATCCTCATTATAAGCTAAATGCTCACAAATTGCCGATTTGGTTACTTCATTCTTTTGAATGGCTCTTATATGCTCCATTAGTCTTGTGGAAATTGCTCGTTTTGTCTCACCTATATAAAATGAGCCACAACTACACGGTACAGAATAAACTCCTGGATTTTGTAGAGGAATTTTATCTTTTGGAGATCTTAGAAGCTGGCGGATTTTTTCTGGTGGCTTGAATATTGATTTAATGCCATGCTTCGAT
Organism: Dasysyrphus tricinctus; assembly: GCA_963921185.1. Classification (NCBI taxonomy): domain Eukaryota; kingdom Metazoa; phylum Arthropoda; class Insecta; order Diptera; family Syrphidae; genus Dasysyrphus; species Dasysyrphus tricinctus. The sequence goes on along the minus strand of OY992533.1, from coordinate 58,204,775 downwards.
AAAATTCTTCCAATGGCTTCAGAAACGCCTTTTCTATACGGAAGAAATGCTCTTTTTTCATTTTGTTGCGTTGTGTTTTCTGAAGCTATTCTTTCCTTTGGTTTCCAAGAACGTTGTTTGGAACTGTAACCATTTTTCAAAAGAGCTGCGTCAACATGTCTTAACTCTTCTTCTCGATGATCATTGTCACAGATCGCGTTTGCTCTATTAATAAGAGCTGACACCACGGAAGTGAAATTTGACGGGTGGTGATGAGAAGCGGCATGCAGATATCTGTCGGTGTGGGTGGGCTTCCTATATACCGTGTGTCCTAGGGTTCCATCTTGTTTTTTAATGATTTTTACATCTAAAAATGCCAACGTGTTATCTTCTTCAACTTCCATTGTAAATTTTATCTTTGGATGCACGGAGTTTAAGTGGTTGAGAAATGTGTCAACATAATTTTTGTTGAGAATACAAAATGTGTCGTCAACATATCTTTTCCAAATAATTGGCTTTATTGGAGATGTCTCTATTGCCTTTTCCTCAAAGTGTTTCATCCAAATATCTGCAATAACTGGAGCAAGTGGGGAACCCATTGCAACTCCGTCATTTTGTAAATAAAATTTCTCATTGTAAAGAAAATATCCGGATGTGAGGCACAAATGAAGAAGTTCTACTAATTTTGAGTCATCATCGGAAGAAGATAACTTTGTTTTTATAACATCTAGGCATTCTAATACTGGAACATTCGTGAACAATGATGTTACATCGAAACTAACCATTATTTCATTTTCATTTACATGCACATCTTTTATTATCGATATAAAGTGCTGGGAGTTTCTTACAGAAGAAGAGCAATCAATGACCAACGGTTTCAGTTGCATAGCTAATTCTTTGGCAACAAGGTAAGTAGGGGAATCAATTTGGCTGACAATTGGTCTCAAGGGGACATTTTCTTTGTGTACTTTCGGCAGGCCATACAGTTTTGGTGGTTGAATACAAGATGGTATAATATTTGTTTTTTTAATAACTGATTTACATTCTGCCATTTTTTGTCTCACTTTTCTTGTCACCCTTGCTGTTGGATCATAACTCACTTCCTTGTATGTATCACTGTCACTGAGAAGATTTTCTATTTTTGAGCAATAATCTACTGTATCGAGGACTACAGTGCAGTTTCCCTTATCTGCGGGAAGCACAATCAACTCTTTGTCTGCTCTAAGTTTTTTTATGGCAATTCTCTCATTCACCGTGATGTTTTGTTTTATCGGTTTTGCCCTACGAATTAAAACTGAAACATCCTGTCTAATAGTTTCAGATGTTAGTTTTTCAATTTTATTCCTACGCAGGCACTCTTCTACAGATCCTATTATTGACTCAGTAGGAATATTCAATGGTGTAGGTGCAAAATTCATTCCTTTTGAGAGTATAGATACAGTATTTTCATCAAGCTCTTTGCTAGATAAATTTCTCACTGTAACCGCCACGCATTGATCTTTTGTTGTTATTTTGCTTACCTTTGTTTTTAGCTTTTCGTATTTCTTTATATGTCGATTACAACAACTTTCCGCAATTCTCTCACTCTGATTGTATATAAGTGAGTCACACACAGTTGTGTGCCATGTCCTCCTATGCCACTTATTGAGGATTCCGATCGGTGCTTCTGAAGACCCAGTGCTTGTGCAAAAGCAGCAGTCACAAAATGAATTTGTGATCCTGAATCTAACAAGACCCGACAAGGAAGCCATGTTCCACATGCCGACCTGACGTTTACCAATGCTGTTGCTAGATAAACTTGCCGTGGTTTTGATTTACAACAAGCAGCTGCATTGGAATGCGTATAGTGGTTGGTTGATGTTGATTGACCTTCCCCCCTTTGAGTTGGTTGCTGCTGCTGGCTACCTGTGGAATGTGTAAAACAGTTATTTGATTGGACTTCCCCCCTTTGACCTGGTTGCTGCTGCTGGCTACCTATGGAATGCATTTGATTATTTATTTGTTTTGTTCTAAAAGATTGCCTTGAATCCTTCTTATGGTGTAGGAGGGTATTATGTTTGCCATTACAACTAAAGCATCCTCTGGCGTGGCATGTGTTGGGGGCATGCCCTGACTTAAGGCAGTTACGGCAAATTCCAAGCCTTTGAACAGTTCTCTCACGATCACCACCTGAAAGAGAAAGAAATGCTTTGCAATTAAATATCTTATGGCTACCTGAACTGCACATTGGGCAGCCATCAACTTTGGCTGCTACTACGGTTGTTGGCTTCCTTCTCTCGTCTGTGTTGTTTATTGTTTCAAGGGTTTGAAACCGGGATTCCATAAACTTTAGTAGCTCTTTCTGGGAAGGACTGCTTCTTGGATCAGCTAACGATTGCTCAAAAAGTGTCCTGCTTTCCTTGTCCACTTTCTTAAGCATCAGATGAACAACTATGGGATCCCAGTCATGAGCGCGGAATCCCAGATTTATAAATGCTTGGATTCCTTCCTTGGTGTTATCGTGCAGTTTCCTTAAACTGGAGGCAGTTCCTGATGCGGCTGGTTGACTCAAAAGTTTTTCTAATTAAGCCGAAAAGAGGAGCCGTTTATTGTCGTATCTATCCATAAGCGTCTGCCAGGCTGCTTCAAAGTTGTTGTCTGTTGCTGGAAATCCTTGGATTAAACCGAGCGCTTCTCCGGTCAAATTAGATCGCAAAAAATAGAGCTTTTGAGCAAGTGACATTGGTTGTTCCAGGATCATTGGCTTGAAAAGATCATAAAATTGACGCCACTTTAGATAGTTTCCGTAAAATTTTGGCAACTCAATTTTTGGCAGTTTCAATGATGTACTTGAAATAGGTGGATCCTGTATACCAGATGTATCAATTGCCTTTGTTTGAAGCCCAATCAGCCTTAACTCCAACTGCTGCTGTAGATGAAAATATTGTTCGATATTTTCTTCGTCTAAGTCACCATCCAGTCGCTGATACAAAACTTTGATTTGCTCAAAGTTTTCTTTGATGTTTGCAACTTTAACTTGAAACATTTGGGGTTCGGTGCCCTTTAAATCTATTGAGCATTTGTCCAATGATGCTTGGAGATGCTTTGAGAGCACCATGAATCTTTCTCTTGGTGAAAGCGTGCTTGGCTTTAAGCTCAAGCCTTTGTTTATGCTCAGGTGGATTCATCCTGGTTGGTATTGCTGCTGGCGGTGTCATCGATAATCCAAATCCTGATGGCAGTGCTGCTGGTGGCTCTTCCTGGATCTGATTAACGTCCCGTCCTTGCAGTTTGTCAAACGACTTATAATGTCCATTTTCATGGCTTCATAGACCTTTCGAATCTCTTCATAGTACTCCTTGGTGAAGTACTCATGTTGAAGATGGCCTGAGTATTTATCCCGAATCTCGCTGCCATTGGTATCGAAATAATCCCAAAGATTCTCTAACTTTTCCTTCCTTTGCTGCAGTTTCGTAACTGTTTTCTCGGTTCCGATTTGTTCTTGAAAGTCAGTTAGTTCCTTTAGAGACTGGGACATGATTATTTTTTTTTTTATTTTAATTTATTTGTTGAAATAAAGTTGGTTTATTTTTGATTACAATCACAGTTTCGATTTAACAGACGACACTCGTACTTGGTTTCAATACTAACCGACACTTAGTATTGGTTCAAATGCAAACTGAACACACACAATATTCTTGATAATAAAACACAATTAATGTTAGTAAAATTCAGGCTCACTAAATTCTTTTAGTAGAGTCCTGTCACGGTCGCCAAAATGTTCGATACAAAATCTTTCTCTTAGAAAAGATGAAACGGAGTATACCAATTAAATCAAAAAGACAACTGCTGTGGTTGAGAGGTGAAATTGTAATGATTTATTTTACACATTAAATTATCTACAAAGCATATTATTCGATGAGCTACTGTGTGATATATTTTCGTGTTCCCGTGGGAATATGCAAACTAATTAAAATGACGAAAGTTCGTATTTCGTCTGGTGAACAATTAGAATTAATCGTTCACACAGGAGCTCTCGTTACAAAAAAGAAGAATAGAACTAAGAAATAGAAAACTTAACAATAATGCAAGTTACGCAAAATAACAATAAAATAACATATCGTGTGCAAACATTTATGAGTTTGTACAATGTGGTCAATACAGGTTCTGGAATTATCTGTAATGCATGTAGGCTGATCAATGCAACAATCAAGGCCCATAATTGCCAAAAGTTGTAAATAGTCTTCAACTAGTTTTGATTTAGAAAGAAAATCAATATTAATATCCCCAAGAAACACCAAGTTTTTCGCTTTTTCATGTATTAATAAATCTTGTAATTCTCCCAAAAAAACATCTTTACCACTACCATGAAGTCGATAGGCACAACAAAAATAAAATTTCTCATTATTAAACTCCACAACAACTTTAAGAACGTCAATTGAAGTAAAATTGAATTTAAAAACATCACATGAGTAAACTTTTTTAAAGAAGACGGCAACACCACCAGAAGAGTAAGAATCATTACATGTGGCATGAAAATCATAACCAGTTTTACTAAAATTATCAATTTCATCACTAAAAATCCAAATTTCAGAAAGAAATATAAAATCAGGCTTATTAACACAGGAATCAATATGAATCAGCAAAAGATCAAAATTTTTCCGAAGACTTTGTATGTTTTGATGAATAAAATAGAAATGTTTTTGATATACGGAATTGCTATGAAAAACACTTTGCAAAATTTCACAATCAAAATTACACAGAGAATTGTTATAGTCTAGAGAATATAAATTATCAAAAATTTCGAAAGACATTCTAAGTAAGTTTAAGTAAATCTTCTTTACAATTAATAATAAGAGGTTTGTCACCTTCTTTTTTCCTCAATGAAGAATTTCTAAACTACAAATATTTTTATAGTTTTTAATTTTTTTAGAGTCCGCAGCAGCTTTCCACAGTTCCCTTGTATATGATGAAAAACTTTCATTTAAATAAATTCTGTTGTTAGAAAATTCATTCCCAAACAGACTACCATTAAGACGATCGGGTAAAAGTCTTTCTTTTCCTCATGAGATTTTCTTTTATTTGATGTGAGACAAATTTAACACAAACGATATTACATTTGCTATCATCCGTAACACCATCATTCGTAGGAGACGGCTTATGATTTGAAATGTTAACTTTTTTGACGTAAACTTTGTCAATTTGTTCTTCAGTAATATTAGTTTCAAGCCCAGACGAAAAAAGCTTAAGTGATTGCGATAAAGCATTGGTATTGTTTATATTCGGAAGGCCAACAATTTCAATAATGTTTTCCCTTTGAGCTTGTTCCAGGATATTAACTCTTTTTTGCATCAAATCGAGTTGGATTTTCAAATCAGTTTTGGATTTCTGAAGTTCTTGAAGAGTAGACAAAACCTGGCTATTTTCTTTTCTCAACTCTAAGAGTTCCTTATAGATAATTGCAAGTGAAACCGTTTGTGTATTATCAATATTCTCTTGTTGAATGTGGTGAGTTGACGATGACCCACGGAGACCAACAGGTGGAGAGATGTTTTTTTTTCGCCTACTACGATATGTGTGGATACTTCTGCAGCTTGTAGAAGAGGGGATTCTTCATATAGCGATCGACGACGGAGAGTTGTACATGAATTGCAACGAAATGCTTTATCGCTTTTTTTGTAGAATTCAATATCCGCTTTAAGAACATTGACGCACTGTGCATGGAAATACAACAATCACTCATCACACGTTATTTTAAGTTCATTTCTTTCGACTTTTAAGCCACAAACTTTACAATTGCAAGGCATAGTTGTCTGTAGTTTTTTTTTTTTAGTTTTTTTTAGTTTTTTTCTTAAATTAAAAGAAAAAATTTTTTGTTGTTATCAGTGTACCAGGTGCTGATTTCAGGAACCTAGTATCATATGCCCAAACCAATGGTTCTGTTTTTTGCTAAGTTGTAAATTAATCTACAATCCACAGGAGTTCCACTCAAATGTCAATTGTCAGAAAGAGTGTTGTTTGTAGTAGTGTGTATGTGTATCATGAAAAGAGATCCAAAGAGATCAATCAAACAAATTTGTTCAGTAGTATACATAGACAGCTTGGCAGAACACTACTAAAAAAGACTCACCCATAAAGGCAAGACAGAAACACAAAATGTTTTTGTTAGTTGAGCCGGCTTGTAGGTTGTAGGCTATCAAGTCCAAGGTGTGTGGTCGGATTGTTGTTTGTATCCACAAACCGCGATGTGAGAGCAGATCGTTAACACTCAATTGCAGCTTTGATGTAGGTGTAGCATGTAAAACGAAACAATGCAGATGTGTGTAGCCTCAATTTGCTTCAGAGGCAGAACAAATACTAAAATTTTTCACTCACCACACAGAAAAAAAAGAACAAATTTAACGGGAGCAATGAGAAGAGATGGTTGGCAAGATAATCTTCACTCAATGTTGTTAAATGATTAGACTTTTTTGTTAAATTTTAAATTCAATATTTAAAGCCTGATCACACTTTGAAAACACTTTTAGGGTTGATCAATAATTAGCAGTATGTTGGACAATTCAATATAATGAACGATCCGTATTTATAAAAAATAATACAACCGATAAAAAATAAAAAAGTCAGGAGCTAATTTAAACACAGGCTGACTAGGTGGAGTCAGAGGTGCCGATGAGTTATTTGTTGCCGACCTTACAAATAACTCGCAGATACCTCGCGGATACCTAGCAGAAGCTCAGCGGATCGCGGATACCTGGCTGATACCTCGCGGGTAGCTCGCGGACAGCTCGTGGATACCTCGCAGATAACTCACGAATACCTGCGAATACCTAGCGGAAACCTCGCGGATACCTCGCAGATAACCAGCGGAAGCCTCGCGGATAACTCGCGGATTGCTCGCGGATACCAAGCGGAAGCCCAGCGGATCACGGATACCGTGCGGATACCTGGCTAGTACCTTGCGGATATCTCGCCAATAGATAGGATACCTAACAGATACCTAGCAGAAGCCCAAAGGATCGCAAAAACCTGGCTTATACCTAGCGGAAACCTCGCGGACACCTTACGGATAACTCGCGGATACTTTACGGATAACTCGCGGATACCTCGCAATATTAAGTTTTTTCTCAAAAACGGAAAAAAGTAATTTTGCAACATTATTGTTAGACAATTCAGTGCAACACTATGTTGCAATTTGTTTTTGTTGGTATTTTTTTTTTTCAACTTGATTGCTATACATATTTTTCTGCAACGTGTGGTGCATGGGTATGTTGGCTCGGCTGCTGTATTGCTGTAGGCAAATCACTTTACAATTTATTCACTACTCTTCGTAAACAATTTGTTTTTTATGTGATTTTTACATGCCCATTATGCCATAATTTTAACATTTTCTTTCAAAATAAAACAACTTACCATCCACGCACATCTTATATTTTCCTTTAATTTAAACTTAAACTGTAAGTGCAAAAGATTTTTAAGGCTTAGTTTACAGTTTGATTGAGGTGTAACACAAAATTATTTTGATTGTTGGTTTAAAGTTTCATGCACAAACAACCGTTGCTGTCATGGATTTTCATGCAAAACCGGCAATTGTTTTGCGTGCAAGAAAATAGTGTGGTGAATACAACCTGTTTTGTGTGGTTGGTTTACACTTAAACCTCACAGCACTTTTTGCTTGTAAACGGTTTTTGCATCCAAAAATAATTGTTTTCCATTTATAGGTCTATAGTTTAATAATTAATTAGTGGGTGGCTTAGGCCAGGACAAAGATTTTTTGTCTTGAATAATATAAACAAAAATTATTTAATATACTACTGAAATAAATCAGCCAAGTAGAAGACTTAGCATTAAGGATTGGACTTGTTGAATTATTGATTCAAAATAGCTTTTTATGGCCTTTAGTCCTACAAATTGGCGTTTCGTTCGGCTTACTCACTTGAACTCATCAGTGACATAGTGAGGGCTTTGTCAGACGCTGGTAAACTGTAAACTGTAAACTGGAACTACAGTGGATTTTCGTTGAAAAATTCATGTAAGTTGAACTGAACTTAAAACAAATTGCGTCTGACAAAGCCCTCACTATGTCACTGATGAGTTCAAGTGAGTAAGCCGAACGAAACGCGAATTTGTAGGACTAAAAGGCCATAAAAAGCTATTTTGAATCAATAATTCAACAAGTCCAATCCTTAATGCTAAGTCTTCTACTTGGCTGATTTATTTCAGTAGTATATAGAATTTGTATTATAAAACCTTCTTATATAGAAACTATGCCTGGCCCCGGGCAAAAAAACTTCCAGCTTAATGATTAGGAATTCTAATCTTGTTGGATATAGTTTACAGTGGATTTTCGTTGAAAAATTCATGTAGGTTGAACGTTACTTAAAACAAATTGCGTCTGACAAAGCCCTCACTATGTCACTGATGAGTTCAAGTGAGTAAGCCGAACGAAACGCCAATTTGTAGGACTAAAGGCCATAAAAAGCTATTTTGAATCAAAAATTATTTAAATTATGCACAGAATAGGTACAAAATTGATAAAATATTTTTGTTTTTCGTAGGAACTTAACATTTTCCAAACCTTCTTTATTAGCAGAATTTTGCAAAAAGAATTTTGACTCTGCCAGAATTTTGACCCCAACCCGCATATTAAGGGTATTCATATTCATTCATACAAAGGAGTAAAGCCGTGCGTCATAAACGTAATTCTTAAAGTCAGTACTATTTTGGACAGAGTACATAAACCTTGACTAGGCCGTTGACATACAAAAGGTTCTTGTAACTTTAAAATTCATTTTTTCAAAAACCATGCATAGATTTCACTTAATTCAAAAACTAGCTGCTAGAACAGAGTATTGGCTTTAAATAAAGGTATAATACTTTGTTGTAAGTATTACCGTTATTTTTTAATATGTTTTTTACCTTTTTGGTTCTGTTTTTATGAAATTGCCCCTCCCGCCCAAACGGGGTGAGATAGACCCCCCTCCTATAGTACAAAATTCTTGTATTAAACTGTTCTACAAAAAACCGTTTTCATTTCTTGGCGCCTGAGTTATCGTACTCTCCCCGGTGTATATTATAATCTGCTTGATATAAAATATACAGTTGTAAGGTTTTAAGCTTCGTAAAAATGTCACCATTTTTGTACGTAAAGTTAGACAGATTTACGAAGTTTAAAACTTCACAACGTTTACAACGACTTTACGCCTCACTACTTTTTTTTAATTAATGGATTTGTTATGTGCTTTGTTTTCATTAAATTAATCGTAAATAAAACCATAAAATCACACAAACAAATATTTTGATAAAATGAGAATTTTTCTTAAACAGAATTTTAGTTTACATAAGCAGATTTTTGCACATACAGAATTTTGATACACAGAATTTTGAAATACAGAATTTTGGCTAGAGTTTTGACCAGACAGAATTTACAAAAAAACTGAATTTTGACTAAACAGAATTTTGAAAACCAAAATTCCGACCCGTTCCCCTTGGGAATTCCTAGCCGATCGCTTTTTTTTTTTTTTTTTTTTAATTCATTTTTATTTTTCATTCATCTTAAAACTATCTTAAAGCTAGACAAAAATTCATAAAAACTAGCCTACTTATCAATATCTTACAACTAACTTACTGGCCCCATTCGGGCGCTCTAAGTTAAACTAATAACTTAATGCTAATGCCTTTCGGCCTAAGAACTATCTTAAAACTAGAATCCATGTCGGTTTTATTTTTCACCGAGAAGAATTTATAAAAAACTCGGTATCATTATCTTTATTTTTTTTGTTTTATATAAAACTTACAAACTAAATAAAACTAAATTAAAACTAATTAAAACTAATTATAACTAATTAAAACTAATTAAAACTACTATAAAACTACTTAAAGCTACTTACAAACTACTTACAGACTACTTACAAACTAGAACAGCCACAGCAAGCATTTTCGGGTTTTTATAATTTTTTTTTTTGTGATTTTATTGGTTTTATAATTTTTTTGTGTTTTTATTGGTTTTATATTTTTTTTTTTTTTTTTTTTTTTTTTTTTTTTTTTTTTTTTTTTTTTTTGGTGCCACCCTGACTGTCCCTGCTTAAAACTAACTACCTAAACCTATGTAAGTCGGCCATGGCATAGAAAAATGCAGTCAACTTTTAAATATCCGAAGAATCTTCTTGTTCAGGTTTCAACCACCAGAACTGGTTCTCCTGCTTTACCCTATCTCTTCGGTCCCGATCGGACACAGTCCTACTGAACCGAAGGTGCTCCGCTCCGTGTTGTGCGAGGGCGTCTCGGTCATAAAGGAGCCGCCGATCCACAGTTCTACGGCCGACGTGGTAGATTAGCGGAACCGCCGCTCTATCCTGGATCAGCCCTCGACTGTCTAGATAGAGGAATGCATCGGGCGGAATAAAGCCGCTCAGACGCACACTCTCGTAGTAATCGTTTTTAGGGTAATAAGCCCCAAAAATTAAGCTGTTGGTCGAGGACATTGCTCTTGCAATGTGACCTCGAATAAGCTTCAGCAAGAAATTATCTATCCTGTTTATGTTGGCCCCGTTGTATAGAACCAGGTTGGAATAATAATGTTTGTACTCCGACTCTGGTGTTCTGTGTAATCCAAGGCAGCGTCTAAGACACTGCCTCTCAAACACCCGAATCTTTTCCATTTGAGATGGGGCAACGTTGAACCAAACCGGGCACCCATAGGCAATCATCGGCCGTATGAGGGCCATGTAGCAAATCACCTTCACCCTGCTGTCAAGCCGGCTGCTATAAAACAACCGTTTTGTCAGGGCAAAAGCTCCCCTAGCCCTGGACAGAGCAGCATTTATATGTCTGTCGAAATACAAATACTGATCCATCCAGATGCCAAGGTACTTTACTACACTTTTACTCGCCAGTGGCTGTCCATTTGGCCCTACGATCACCAGCTTACGCCAGTTCTTTCTCGTATCCCTTGTGGCTCCATGCAACGGAGTCCTAAACAAGATAGTTTCTGATTTCTGGAAGTTGATTTTCAACTTCCAGTCATCGCAATATTGCTGAATCTTCTCGAAGTCACGCTGCAAAAGAATTCTGATGACCTCGACTTTTGGAGCTGTTCTGTACGCAATTAGATCGTCGGCATACGCAATTGCCTGAGTTAGACTACTTATCAGATCGCTGGTGTAAATGCTGAATAGAATCGGCGAATTAACCGCTCCCTGCTGAAGACCATTTTTAATATTAAAGGTTGTGGCAGAAGTCACATTGCCACTCTTGACAACAAACTTTCTACCATTGAGCATATCATAAAGCATATATAACAGTGGTTTACTAATGCCAAGTCTGGTCAGCTTTAGATAAAGACCCTCTAGCCATACGGTGTCGAAGGCCTTCTCCAAATCAACCAGACAGGCACCCGTACACTGCTTTTTAGATTTGTTCCATTGGATATCAGAAACGAGTTTAGACGCGGCATGAATGGTGTCATGTCCCGCCTTAAAACCGAACTGATTATCCGGTATGATATTATTGTCCTCTGCCCACTTTGACAAAGCTCTATTGATAACTTTTTCGAATACCTTGCTGATACTCGGAAGAAGACTTATCGACCGGAGATTCGCCGGATTGGAGTTGTCCTTTCCCTTTTTCGGGAGAGGATGCACCACAGCTGTCTTCCAACGCACTGGATAATATGCATTATTCAGTGCGTTGTTAAACAGTGTGGTATAAATGTCTACTGCTTCCTGTGGTAAATGTCGAAGTACAACGTTGGATATGCCATCGACTCCTGCTGACTTCTTCTTCTTTAATGAATCGAAGATAAGCTGAAGCTCCACCTTCGTAATTAACAGGGAACTGGGCCCATTTCGCTCGGCGATTATGGCGTTTGCCAAATGATCTTCATTGAACCCGGTGAAACCGAGGTTCTCTGATCGCCATTGCGTTATGTCATTCCGAAGGTAGAAGTGGTGGAGCAAGGCTCTGTTTTCCAGGTCATGGTTCGGGCGAATGCATGCATTCACCTTGTACACTTGCTGGAAAGCAGCCCCCACAGCCTCCACTTTCTCCTGCGGATCTTCGACAATAAAGAGGTCATCGTCCAAGACGGCGTCCTCTGGATCAATTCCTGCTGTCAGAAGTACGTCTCTGTTATCTGTCGTTCTCTGGAGCTTAAGACACGGAAGGTCGTTCTGATCATTCCTTCTAAATATTTTGTTAATTTGGGGAAACATACTCGGGTCGCTAGAATTAACAGCCCGAATTTTGTTATCCCAATACAAATTAATCGACAACCGATAATTTTCCTTAATAAGCTGGTTGATGTTCTTGATCGAAGACTTCAATGTCCTAATCTCCAGATCGTTTGGGTCAGTAAACCGTCGGTATAAGCGTTTGAGTCTTGTCAGCAGTCCACTTTTTTGTCTGTGTAATGCGTCAATGGTCGCATTCCGGTACATGTCAGTTGCGTCCCGTTGTTTGTACTTTGGTATCGTTCTGTCCATTGTTCGTTTGATTGTCTCGTCCATTTGTTCAAGATATTGGTCTATTTCGTTATTTGTCAAATTCCTGTCATTTGGTGGGGATATATTATTCGAACTGATTTCGCTCGATAAGGCGTTGGTAAAGCGTGGCCAGCGCACCTTACTGTAATTGTAAGTATGCACAGGCACATACTCATCCAACTCCACGAGCTCGTTCGGAAGCTGTATTACGGTGGCGAGTCCGCAGTGGTCACTGTCGTACTCGATCGTTCGTAAACAGTTTCTTGGTCTTTGACCCACAGTGTCCGTAATTGTCAGTCTTGAGTCTATTAGCAATAGATCCAGATAGGCACCGCTTCTTGGAAACGATGGCCGATCCGTAGCCAGCAGGTCGACACCATATTCAGTGTTATATCGACTCATCCAATTAAAAAGATGAATACCTCTTGGATTCTGTATTTGATTTCCCCAATCTAGGTGTTTGGCATTCAAATCACCGGCCATGAGAAAGTAATTTTCTTCCAAGCTCAAGCGTAGACATTCGAAAAGTTTTTCAAGCTCTGTCATAAAATCAGTTGGCTGAGGTCGATTGGCTAGCCGATCGCTGATAACTAGCAGACACCCCACGGATACCTAGGAGACGCCTAGTGGATACCAAGCGAGTACCTTGCGGACGCTTATCAGATACCAAGCGGACGCTTAGTGGATCGCGGATACCTAGCGGATACAATGGAAGCCTAGAGGACCTAGCAATTTGTTGAAGATTTTAGAAATTTTAAATTTTTCGATTTTTTTTGGTTGGTTCTTATTAGTTCTTCCTGCAAAAAAATGGAAATATTTTTTTTAAATCATCCACTCTGATAGGATTGTTGAATTTTGAACAAAAACTTTTAAGAGCTAAAATGTCGAATTTGGCTTAGTTTCCGAGTTATACCAAATATATTGAAAAGTTGCTAGTGTGACCATTATCTCAGAAAAACGTGGGTGAATTTAGCGGCATTTTCGATTTAAAGCATGCTTATACTCATTTTCTGGTCTATTCAATAGCCTATTGTACTAGTTAAACAATTAGGGAATAAAGCCCTATCGATAAGATCTTAGGAGACATATATAGAAAGCTCATCATACCTGTTTTACTTTATGGTGCATGGATTCTTACCCAGTCAGATGAAAAGTCTTTCCAGTATTCCAGAGAAAAGTCCTACGAATGATTAATGGCCATGTTTGTGTAAACAGAGAAACATTTGGCAAGAATATACAACGATAAACTATAAACATATTTAGTAAGAAAAATTCGTTCATCCAACGGTTAGATGCCAGATGCCATATAGAGCGAATGGACATCAACGCTCCAGCTCGTAAAGTCTTCAACGCCATCCTTGAGTCAGAAGCCAAGGTAGACCTCATCTTCGATGAGCTGATCAAGTAGAGGGACACCTCCGACTGCTTGGAGTCCAAAAATAAGCGATGACAGCCTACAGATCCAGCCGGTTGTGTACAGTTAAGAACTGATTTGATTTGTTTGATAAAAAAGTTATTACAAATTAAACTAAAACTGTTTCTTTATTGTTGATCCTAAAATATAGGGCTACAAGTCCAAAGTTGCTCCTATTTTCTCAGAATCCCAGCCTTTAGTGCAAAATGAAATCTTCATCATCATCATCAAGTCCTGTAACCCCGGTTGGGGCATAGGGCGCCAACAAATCGTTTCCATCCTTCTCGGTCTGCAGATAGATATTTTAACTGTGGCCACGTCTTTCTCTGGGAGTCTGCTTCTGCTAGAACTGTTGATTTCCATGTTGTTCTTGGTCTTCCAACCCGCCGTGCACCCTGAGGATTCCATTCAAATGACTGCTTTGCAATTTCATCGTTTGGTTTCCTCAGTGTGTGACCAATCCATTGCCATTTACGCTTTCTTATGTCAACGTCCAGCCGCTCCTGGCTTGTCCTGCGCCACAATTCCTCGTTTGATATAATTTGTGGCCAGCGAATTTTTAGAATATGGCGTTGACAACGGTTCACAAAAGCCTGCAATTTCTTTGAGATGGTAGTCGTGACTTTCCAGGTTTCGCAAGCATATAACAGCACGGATTTGACATTGGATTCGAAGAATCTCAACTTTGTGCGCAAGGAGATTTGACATGATTTCCAAATTTGGGAGAGAGAACCGAAGGCTGCGCGAGCTTTATTTATTCTACTTTGAACGTCCAGATCAGTACCACCATTTGCTGAAACAATACTTCCAAGGTAGTTAAATTGTTTCACCTCTTCAACTGGCGTCTCCTGTATTAAAATACGCTGATGTGTGGAGCGGCCTGTGAGCATTATTTTTGTCTTTTTGCTATTTATTTTCAGACCACTCGCCTCTCCTTTTACCTTCAGAGCTTGACACATCCCGTTCAGCCCGCTGATGTTATTTGCCAAGAGACATATATCATCGGCATAGTCTAAGTGGCTAAGCCTTTCAAACGGTCTCCATTGAATGCCCTGCCTCTCTGATGCTCCAACGCTGGCCGTCAAGACATCGTCAATCGCCAGTAGAAAGAGAATTGGCGATAGAACATCTCCCTGTCTCACATGTCACACAAATGAAATCTTACCCTTTCTTAATCTTTTCACTTAATTGAGAAAAATATTCGAAATTTAAACACATTCCAGGCTTTTGGTGTACCAGCTTAACTCACATTTTGCTTCCACTTTTAACTGTCATCAGGCTAACATAATATTTGTGTTTCCAGCGAAGCAAAGTACATCTGATAAATGCTTATGCAAATATTTTGAGTCAACTTTTCATTCATACTCAAAAACTAAACTATGTATTAAGCTTCATAACCAATATCTCGGTTGATAACCACTTGCGATGTTTACTTTCAAAATTAAATTACAGCGTTTTGCCTCAGATCTGAATAGTTTCCAGGTACTTGTGTAAAACAACTCTCAATTTGGTGTAATTAACATTCAATCAAAGTCAATAACCATCACCATCACCATCACCATCACCATCACCATCACTATCACTTTATTCACTCTCAACTCAAGACCTGTAGCATAAATAATTTGCTTCATAACTTAAGTTCTATTTCACTGAGCGTGGTGTGCCAAGTAGTGGCACGTGAAGGGTGTCAATAATCCTTACTAGCTCGCAAGGATTTCTGACACACGAGTATCTAGATAGCAAAAAGAAAATCAATTTATATTAAAAGCTTATATCGAAAGTGGATATTCTATGAAACATTCGAGATGATTTTGAACTCCACACAGCTAAGAGCTAAATTACAACATCTTACTTATGTGTATTTACGTTTCCGCCTTCGTTGGATGAGGCTTCATCGCGTCGCCGCCGCCGTCACAGAATCGCAAGGACATGGGGCTTCACTGTATACATAACTTACCCCAAAAGAAACAAATGTGAACTCTTGAGATACTAAATATTTAATTGACTCAAGAATCGTGCAAATGACAATTAAAGTCAGAAATAAGAGACAATAAATTGCTTTAAATGTCTTTCGAATCAAACTCAAACATACGGAAGTAAATAATTACGCAGCATCGTATTAGAAATTCACCTATACATATCCTTTGACTATATTCAACTTCATAGTACATACAATCTGAACACTCTTTGTCGTGCCGCCAAGGACCTCCAAGAGGGTGAGAGAGAGAAAAAAGAGATAGAGATAGGGGGAATGAGCTGATCCTGGGATAGCAGAAGTTTAATCCGTAGGTATTTTTTATATATTGGACCATTGCGAAGGCAGTTAATTTTATTTCGATAACTCAAGGATTAGGGAGCTAAAGAAGGCAGTTTATCCGCAAGGACTCTGTAATCCTGTAATAGAAAACCATCCGCGTGCTTCCCTCATTCAGTATGCCATCGCTCGACGCTCTGGCATCCCTTAATGGAGGCGATTTGTGGACTTTATCGCTATATAAGCCATCTATGGATGATGCTAGGTGACAAATTAGGGCAATTAATAGTGTCAATGGAATTTTCCAAGTCTGTGAATATTTTCCCGATCAGCGCGGATGTGGAAGCAGAAAACTGAACAATGATGCTCCGATTCAATACGCCATCGCCACAATCGTGACCCCTTTCAAACATTTGTCCGTCGCTTCTTCGTCGGCAGAGGCAATCATTACGTCTTAATAGAAAAAAATTCATTATTACGTTCGTTCTCTCAAGCTAAGTTTTTTTTTGTTTTTTTTTTTTGGAACCGAGATTCAAGTGTGTAGTGTTATGTGTGTGTTACATTCGTGGAGGAGTCTGTCGCAAACGAAACTGCAGGGAAAAATCAAGTAAAAAAGGATTCCCGAACCAAAAGGTATACCTACAATACATTTACACTACGCGTTACATGATTGTGTTATGAGAAACTAAGTTACAAGTCAAATTGCATTTAATTGCAACCTTTGTTAAAGTAATATTACTGATGGTTATGTAATCCAAAGATTTACAGGGAACATATACTTCGAGAGGTGCAAGGAGTGAAGAAGAGTTTTGATTATGGTCCCTTTTAAGTCAAACTATTTCTGATCTAAGTAAGGTTTCTTAGAGCAGTCGTTTGCATAGGGAGAGATTTATGTAATCAATTTAATCTGTGATGTAAATTAACTATATTTTATAAGTTTTCTGATACAGCTAATTTGCATAGATTGCGTGTTAGCTCTGCTTTGAAAAAAAAGGTTCACTAAGAAAATGTAAAACATGATTTTGAATGCGTATGGAATTCACAAACGTTGCAAAATTTAGAACCATGACAGAGCCAAATGTATTTTCCACTCTTTTGATTGAATTTAGTTAAAAATTGTATAAAACATTCAAAATTTAGTAAAAATTTACAAACGCATAGGTCTATACCAGGTTGTTCGGTCATTCGACAATAATATTTTGAGACATGATTCTAAGGTATATTGTTAGAAAAAAATCGTAGGGGGAAAATTCTTTCTAAAATTTATAACACTGGTGTCAGAAGTGGGATTTGGTGATGAAGGAAGATTTTTCGCAAAAATTGGAAAAAATCTGACACAGCTTTTGAATTGCGGAACTCCGCTTGATAGGACGAAGCACAACAGCTGCAGGAAACTCTGCAGACGACACAGTTGTTGTTGATGTTCCGTCAATATTTCAAATTCTAAGGAAAAATCACAAGCTTTCGCATCCGTATTACGAGGTGAATCTGTTTCAATTCTTTGAAATTTGAGCTCAGACGAACGTTCTGACTACAGTAAAATGTCTTCTGCCTTACAGCTGAGGTTTATTTAACAAAAAAATAAAACAAATGTCTCATGCTTCTCTCGAGATAGTTATTCAAACCTTTTGTGAAAATATGTACTTTCCATACCTCCCAGGTCTTGCGAACAACTGCTAAAATCGCCACTTTTCAAATAAAATCGAATGTAATGGTCATCAATTTTCCACTTTCCGCAGGGAGCCAAATTTGTGCTTGATTTTTTGGGCAATTTTATGTCAATTGATCGAAATCAACTTCCACTCAACAATGAATAAACGCCGACTCCCAGTCCAAGCTCTGAAAAGAAAGGGCAATTTTTGTGAAGACTTCGATATCGCCACAACAATATTTTAACTAAAACTTCTCGCACTTCTGAAGTTTTTTTTTTTAGTTGGAAAATCATTAAATTGCAACAACAACGGGATTGGTGCGTTTTGCTTAGATACCCTGGAATATTACTATCGCTACTTTTGAAGATATTAAATATTGTTCCGAAGACTGCCATTCGATGTTGTCTGGGCTTTTTGGATGACCTTTTGGCGCATTCTTCTGGGTGTATGAAAACCCAACCATATGGTTCAAAACGGATGAAGGAATTCAGCAGCAAAAGTAACCCTTAAACCGAGTTTAAGCTACTCATGTCAAAACCACGTTACAACGTTTGAACAAAATTTAACTCAATCAAATGAATCAGAGTGTATGCAGCCTTTAACGTATCCCTGTACTCCTATACCTACTCCTCTCCAGGGTCAATTTGAGAAAGTAACCGGTTAGCTCCTTGTATTGTTCGTATATTGGTCAAGTGGTGTCTGGACATACACCACATAAGTCAGCACCAGCAGCCGCATAAAGAAATTGTAAAAGCTAAGTTCGTTCGATCCCTTTGCAATAAGTAGTAGTGGTGGTGGTGATTGCTACTGATTGTCCTTTTGGGAATTCGGGAAGAAAACGTTCCCAAATATAACCCTTTTATGTCGTTGGTGCAGTTATTTGTGTGTTCCCACTCGATTACGATGGCATAGAGAATTAAAGTGGCTTTATTGATGTTTGTTGCGGTGCGTATTATTTCCAATGTTATGTAGGTTTTATTTATAACAATATATAATGTATATTGTACATCCAATACATACAATATAAAAGGATATATTTATTTTTTGCTAAAGTTACTTTCCATTTTGTTAAACTCTATTTAATATGCAGACGTGGTTATTGTAGCGATCATATTATGTATGGTAGTACTTTGGATATAAATTTTTTATTTAAAGTTTAATAAGCAAATATAATATAACCTTTCAAGCGAAATATTGAATTTATTTATGCAAATATAATAAAAATGATTGATGTTTATATGCGGGCATTCAATGTGAAAATTACTTCAATGTTATTATGTGAATAAAAAAATTGTAGAAAATAAAAATATGTAAATATCAAATCAGACAGTAAATGAATGTAATGAGGTGTGTATGAGGAAGTAGCTATACTTTTGACATCACTCTCAAAAGTAATCGTTTTAATGAAGTCGTAATTATGGTTTCGCAGGTTCAATGTGTCATGTATTTGATAGATTCTTGTTAGTTTTATTATAAAAGTATAGGTAAACATTTAAGTATTGATTAAATTTGAAATTACTAGCGCATTTCTTAAACGTTTTGACAAAATGAACAGTTTAGACAAATTTTGAATCGTCAGTTTCCGTGTAGGATTACCATAGTCTACTATGGCAACTTGCTGGCCTACTACAGACGCCTTGGAGACTCTGGCTTTTTTCTTTTTATTGGTCGGTGATACGGTAGATGGAGAGCTCGTATCGTTCCTTGCTCGCTTGGACGTACCTGCATTGGCTGGTAGGTCAGTGGATGGCAGGGTGCCATCCTTAGACACTCCCAATGCGGTATTCCTGGAGCTCGGTTTAGTCGTTTTGTTGTCGTGTCTGTTAGTTATTTGTGGTGTCGTCTGGAGTCTTTGTTTGGATCTGTCCAGAGCCAACCGTTTCTTAACCGTTAAGGTTTCAGGATTTTTGGTTGATAGGAACCGGACAGTCCTCGCATCGTTCCGTCTTTGTCGGCGTTGGATTTCCTTGTCGCTGAGGAGTCTCTTCCCCTTGCGTCGCGCTGCAGGTCTTGCATTGCGTCGCACGGCTGGATTCTCCACAGCTGTCAAGTCAGTCATGTCACTGTTTAGCGTTGAGTTACCAATGCAGTCACCTGGTTGGGAGGAGCAAGACGCATTTAGGTTGCATATAGGGCTATGGCCCAGGATGTTTCCTTTGTGCCTCTCACTTCTCTCAACCTCACCCTGAGCTACCTTCCCACCCACCAGGCCCGTAGGAGCAGGTGGCTCCATGCAACGTCTGGTTGGTGTGTTGAGCAGCTCAGTGGTGTGTTTCCTTTTTGGGTAATTCTTACCACGTTGCCCTGGTTGTGAAGAGGTAGACGCACCTAAATTGCATGTAGGGCTATGGCCCTGGATGTTCCTCATGTGTGCCACCTCTACACTAACCCCTTCCGTGGGTATCTTTTCGCCCTTCGGACCCGTAGGAGCGGAATGCTCCATGCAACGTCCGGCAGGCGAGTTCGATATTCCGGTAGTTGGTTCATGTTGTGAGTCAGTCTTTGTCATTGCTGGAGTAATTGATGAGGCTGTCCTCTCCCTGGTGTGCGAGAAGCAGGCGGCTCCATCAATCCACTCACGCTTGTGTCCTCCACAGGAGCAGCCTCCGCCGATGTATGGGCAGGTGGCCCATTCTTCATTGAAAGCTCCTTCTGCAGAAACGCACGTGCGTTGTGCAGTCTTTTGCGTTCAGCGTCTGTTAGTTCTTCCCACCCCATTGTGCCAAGTCGATTTACTGTTTTCCTGCAGTTGGAGATTTTACTCCGCCTGGAGGAAGTTGACAGTCCGGAGAGATTAGAGCTGGCAACGGAACAGCAGTCAATGATGTCATCACTGTCAACTGTCCCGACGCTGGCCCCATCTCCCACCCCGAGATTGGCAAACGGGTTGAGGAGTAGGTCCTCTTCTTCGTTCGTCATTGTTATTGTTTTGTCCTTGTGTGTTGTTTGTGTTTTGTCCTTGTTGTTTTCGTTTAGTGTGTTTTCTGTCACTGGCGACTTAGCTTCTTGCGAAGCCAGGCCCTCGCCGGCAGTCGTGACTCCTGCCGACACTGTAGCGTATATCCCCGCTAGATTTGTGTTCGTTTTTGTTGTATCTGTCATGGTTTGTCATAGGTGGGGGGGGTTTCTTAGTTTGTTTAAAATCTACAGCTGGCCAGCTGAGGATCTTAGAAGTAGATCCACAGCTGGCCAGCTGAGGATCCAAACGTAAGCCTCCTCACCGCGACAAGGTGAACCCCAAGAGGAGGACGTCAACCTGAAGAAATGGATTAGTTTGGGAGGGATGCCAAAACTAGACATTGCTCTCTCTATACCTCACTCGTCGCTGTAGGTGCTGTCATACGCGGCCGTGAAATCGATGCACAGGTGCTGGATATCGAATTGATATTCCTGTTTTATGTTTCCAATATCTGCCGTAGTGCGAACATTTGGTCGATAGTGGTCATTGCTGGCCTAATGCCACACTGATATGGATCAATCAGGTCGTTGTCGAATGGCTTCAGGCGTTCACAAAGTACCGCAGAGAAGATCTTATATGCGATGTCAAGATTACTGATGCATCTGTACTTGGTGCAAATTGTTGAGGGTCATGTACATCAGAACAGCATTTCTAACAGTTACCTGCGTCTCTACTGGTTCTTATGCGCTTGATGGAAGCAGCATAAGACTATGAAAGAGGTTGCGATAAACTCGATGAGAAAAGGACCAGGCGATCTCATGCGACTGTTAACCGTCTAACCGACGTCAAATATTCTCACAGTATTTCCCTATACATTGCGAGGTAGTGGTCCGAGTCAATGTTGGCTCCTTGGAACGTCCGGACATCCATGGTAGGTACCCGAAGATTTCCTTGCGTCAATCACAATGTGGTCAATATGGTTGATGATTGGTTGACCAGGATATCACCATGTCCCCTTATGAAAATTCAGATTTGTGAACTGCGTAGCTAGCAGCTACTGGATAGTTTCACCCCGTAGCGAAGTCGATTAACCAGAGTCCATTATCGGAGAAGGTGCTGGCTTTATTTTCCAATTGTGCCACCGAAGACATCTTCTCTTCCTAGCTTGCCATTTAGGTCAAATAAGACAATTTTAATGTCATAGCTTAAACACTGCTCATATGTCTTGTCCGAAGATCGTAGAACTCGTCTGTGATGTCATCATTTTCCTCCACTCTGGGTGGGGCACAGGCGCATATGAGGCTAATCCCTTGCACTGCCGAATTTAGCCTTAATGCAAATCGTCGTGATGCGCTCGTTAAAATAATTGAAATTCAAAGCCTCCTGCCTTTAAAAACAAATCCACACCACCCATAAAGACGCTTCTTTGGTTCATGATAACAGTCACCGCAGTAGATATCCTAGTTTTTGAGCTTTCTTTCCCCAGTATATCTCATCACACTTATTGTGTAGAAATGCAGAGATGACCTCGCAAGTCACTTTATTTTACCTCAAGATCACCCTTATCTGGGTCCCAGGACACAATGGTATTGCGGCAAATAAACCGGCAGACAAACTGGCTGGGCAAGGATCGGCCATTTATAGCTCACTTGCAGAAAGAGCTGTGAAGGGCAATATTTTATCAATTTTTTTAAGTGAATCCAATCTAAGGTGGAACAGTTAACCAACTGCAAAATATCCACAAGATTTTACTCGTTGCAATTTGAACTGGATATTTGTTTTCCTTTGCATGGAGAAGAAATGCTTTATGGTGCATCTTTTTACAAGGCATACGAAACTAAAACCGATTTGATCCTGCAATGCTCCGGGACCGCTCTTTGCATTACTTCTGTAGACATAAACCCTTGTACGCTCACTCTATTTCACAGCTCCACATCGTCTGCTCGAAAGTCCCGTGTACTGGCAGAACAGGCGCGGATCCAGGATTTCGTTCAGGGGGGGGGGGGCAATTTGTGAGTTTCCTCAATCTTGTTAAGGTCTACAGAAAATTGGAGTACACTACATACCGCTCTGCATGAGATGAGTTTGAAATTTGAAGAAAGCAATATTACGTCTTTCATAACTGCCACAGTGTCTTAAACAGCGGGTACTTTGGAACTTTGTGAAATTAAGTTATGCAGTTTTTGGCTGTAGCATGGTGTCCTTATAGTGTCTTCTACCTGAAATTTCGGAAAGCATAATGGCACATCGGCATGTTCCTATTTCCACACATGACGTTCCAGTTCAAGTGAAAGTTTCAGCTTCTTCTTTAGCAGGGAGAAGAAAATGTTGTCAATGGCCTTGCCAGTTATTGGCCATTTTCAAAAACGTTATCTGCATTTGCAGAATGTTCTCAAACTTAAACTGCAAAAGTCTTCTGTTCGAAAAGGCAAACACAAGTTTTATTGCATTAGCATTGTGTTCGATAATGCAGTTTGCTTGGGTCACATGTTTGAAAACATCATCTGCGGTGCAGTAAGAAATCGAGTTAACGACAAAAATATTGAGAAGCCAGAGAACGTGTTTGAAAGTGTCAAATGCGTTTGCAAGAATGACAATTGCAAGAATTGAAAGACGTTGATAGAAAAGATTTTGTGCAAACTAAACTATTGCATATACATACATATATGAGAAAATAGTAATACTCTCGTCAAGAAATGACGATCATTTGACAATCGAATTGACGTTTACTTGACATTTTCAAAAACGTCAAAAAACAACTATCCTTAAGTGTAGAAATTCCATCCAACTTCTCTTCGGCAGTGACTGCTGTAGTCATTTCCTGGTTTCTCTCCAATCTTCTTCATTGGATTCGTACTCTTCGCCAGTTTAATAATATGGAACACGGAAGTCATAAAATCCTCACGAATACTACCATTGAAAACGTTTTTTATGGCTAAAACAGATGTGCAGCATGTCTGAGAGAAAAACTTGCAAGAGGACACAGTCATGAAATTAGCTCAACAGAGGGTAAGACAGATATCCAAGTTTTGATTTTGAAGAAAATTAAAAATAATATTTTTCTGTTTTAGTGGAGCGAATGAATTAAGTTCAAATAAATAAGTTTAAACTTGATTATTTGAACAGGTATCCAAGAGTCACTCTCGAGAGCTTTCTAGTGAAACACTCTCTCAAACGGAAACGCACATTTAAATATTTATCATAAAAAGAACCAACCACCATTTTAGTATGAAATTTTTTAGTATTTAAAAATAATTTTTATACACAAATGTAGTTTATTATTTAAACTTTAATTAAATATCTAAATCATGCAGATCCGAGCACTTGAAGCAAAGTAAACAATTTTTTAAGCTAATTGGCGCAAAATATTAAACGATTAAGAAAACGACGATTCTAAAGCAAATTAACATGATGCTCAGTTAAAAAGATAATTTTTTTAATCTTATACGATTTTAAAATCGTATACTATCTCTTAATATTTAACTAAAGCTAAAATCATTAAACGGCTATTTTTAATTTTAAGTTATGCTAAGTTCATGATATCTGTCAATTTTCCCCAAAAAAAATTTTGACAATTATTGTTATTTCAGAATTGAATTGTGCTTTTTATGTTTATTTTCGAAATAAATTGTACTTTGGCTAAGGATGCTCACGAATCAAGACTCAAGAGCCCTTTGATATAAGTTTCTTCCAATTGCCATAGGCAAAAACCAAACAAAGAATTTATTTAAATATTCAAGTGAACATCGTTTTGTAAATTAAAAAAAATTTTAGGTTGTCACTTTGACATTTGTAATTATGAAAAAATACTTGTTTTTATTCGAACTGTCACTGTTTGGACGTGTTCAGATGAACTGTTTATATTAGAAAAGAATTAGTATGACACTAGTTGTTAAACCAAAAAAAAAAGGTTTACAAATTGGGAAGAGCTAATAAATTACTATAAATATTCAGAATATTGTTAGTTAGCATCATGCTAAGCTTTTAACAAAAGGCTGTTTAAAACTTTGCGCTATTGTTATTTTTTTCAATTAAAATCAATTATAAGGTGCAAAAATTTAGATAAGTGCCCCTGCCGCCTCTCCCTTTACACTTAACTATAAAAAAAAAAACACTCACAAATTTGTGGAGGAGGGTTAAGGCAAGACCTTTTTAAAAACATTTTTTTTTTAAAATTGTGAAATTTTTCATTCACATTTGCATTTTGAAAAGTGAAAATCAAATCGATTTGGGACTCAATCTGCTCTCTAATATGAAATAATTTCACTTTTCTCTAAAAGTCTTATACAGTAATTTTTTTATTGCATTTTACTAAATTAATTGGGTCTATCATCGTATCCGTTTGGAGAAATCTCCGATCGGAGAAAAGTTCCGATCGAAGAATTAATTTTGTTCATGGTATCCGAATCGTAACAGAAATATAGACGCGCACCGACGCATGTAGTTGACATAAAACAATAATGTATGTCAAATAAATAAACATTAATTTTCATTGTGAAAGAATCATGGAAAGTGCAGCACTATTTTTGGAAGCAGAACGGTATGAGCAAAAAGCTTCTAGTAAAGAAAAGAGAAGATCCTTAAGAAATACAGCAAATATAGCAGATTCCATGTTTGATTGCTTTTTAACAAATTTTATTTTTTTCGTCCGCATACGCCAAAGTTCCGCAAGCATTTGACTGTCGGAGACAATCGGAGAGAAAAGTAACAAAACAATCGCCATACACCGCATGAAATCGTGACGCGTTGCTTTCATTTTGACATTTCAACGCATACTTTGAATTTTGTCTGAGGAATCTACGATTGAGTAATCGGAACGGCTATGATGATAGAAAATTCGTAGATTTCGTACAAATCGGAGAAAAATTTGTTACGATCGGATACGATAATAGACCCGAATATTTTATGCTTCGTTCGTACTTGCCTAGGGGGGGGGGGGGGGGCAATTGCACCCATTGCCCTCCCCCTGTATCCGCGCCTGGACAGACTCGTTTATTCATTTTGCCGATCTTAAGGACAAAGCGTTGAAATATCCGTTATCAGTGAGTTACTGGACGAAGTAGTTGTTAGCATCACCCTATTTCCGTCCATTCCTCATCAACCTCGCAGTATATTGTCCTCTTTCTGTATGAGCTCCAACGCTCTTGCCTCTTCTGTTTCATGAGGTCTTTTGACTCATCGATTGCAACACAAAAAGCTTCAAGTCTTTGCACTGCCACCATCTACTCCAGTTGGACTCACTGCCATTGTTGTGGGGACCAGAAATAGTAGGAAATAATCATTAACCTCCTCTGTTGATGTTCTAATCTGCCAGAGACACTTTTTGACGAATAAGAATATTCCAAACTGAAAATCAAAGCATTAAAAAGGATTTAAGACAAAAATCAGTTCCTTCAAACTTTGTTTCCACCAAACTCTTAAAACTGTGAGCAATCGAACTTTGGGTTTTGTAGTGTTTTGTTGTGCTCAGTGACCGTAAGATCACATGGCTGAATGCATTGGGCTTCGGTGCAATTCTGCTAGCTGCTTAGCTTGACACAATGTAGTTGGGTACGGGGTGAAATGCAACCTAATTGAGTGAGTGTCTAACGATCCGCCACCTATAGTTTGCGTAGTTTGTATTACAACCAAAGCCCACATCTGTTTTAGTTCAAACCAAGGTATATGTCTGATTTCATGAGCGGATGGTGACCTTCACTGGGAACCTGGGTGCCATGCGGAGTATAACAACCACAGCCCACATCTGTTTTAGTTCAAACAAAGGTATATGTCTGGTTTCATGAGCGGATGGTGACCTTCACTGGGAACCTGGGTGCCATGCGGAGTAAGCAGATGGAAGTCCACGGAAATTTAACATTTAATCGTGTAACTGGATGAACCCCTGACGGATTGTATGTGTCCTATGAACAAACCAACAAATTGCCAAGGTTGGCTTTTCGTTGCTGAGCTCAAGGCGTACACAGGTAAAACGAGTTATGCTTTCAAAACGACGCCAACGCATTCCAACGTTTATTGGGTCACCGAGCAAGTTGTCAGGCTCAAAGAAGTAAGAAGCATGTGTCAACATAACATCCCCAGGGTACGATCTAATAACTGCTCAGGTTTTGAAAGAAATGCCTTTAATAGCCTTCAAGAAACTCCAATTTTCCAAATAAAACTTAGCAAAATAATAGAAGAAAGAAAACTAATTCCGAGCCATCAGTTTGGATTTAGAAATAAATATTCCAGGATAGACCAAGGGCATCGGATTACGGATATTGTCGAAAAGGCAATTGAAGAAAAACAAGTATGCTCGGCTATATTTTTAGATGTTGGTCAAGCCTGTGACAAGGTTTGGCACTTGGGACTTGAGGACAAAGTGCATAGGAACCTTCACAGGCAGTACTACGAAATACTGAAACCCTACGTTACGAACTGACTCTTTAAAGTAAGGTACGACCAAAATTACTCGGAACTAAAGAAAATTGAAGCTGGTGTACCACAAGGAAGTGTCCTAGGACCAACACATCTCTTAAATACAAGGGATATTCCAGTGGACATCAACGCTATCATGGCCACCTTTGCTGATGTTACTGTAATTTTGGTGCCAGATAAATCCGTTACGAAGGCTACACAAAAACTGCAAAGTGCGGTCGATAAAGTTAGTAATTGGACGCAAAAATGGCGTATCAAATTAAACGAAACAAAATCGACGCATATAAACTATACAAACAAAAAATAAAAAATACACGCTGTATCACACAATCAGCGACTGCAAAGTCATACAAACTCCGAAATGGACACTGTTTTAAATGTACCAGACAATGTTCGGAGATAAAAAATCCAAGCCTCATGAGCTGATGGTCTAAAAGCTTTGATTTATAAACTAAGAAAGAAAAATCATCTGTCGATCTTTCATAGATTGGTTCTGATTCATCGGTAAGAGTCCCACACTACTCGGTACCGATTCTTACCGAGTGTCTTTTGAAGATTTCCATTGGATACAAAAAAAAAACCGAGCGAGTTTAATATGTTCGAGCCCACCATGATAATTCTCATCATTCCATAATAGATTCAGTCCTTCACGACGATTGAAGAACAATTGAAACTTTTTCCTGCTATCAGCAAACAAACAAGCTCCTATCAAAGTCTACGACAAGTTAACAAGTTAAGTTATCTCCAATTTAACTCACCTAATTTGGTGAGTAAACTCAGGGCCTAAACTAAGTGTGATTTTAGTTTTGGCTTATAAAGGTGTTATCCATCAATTTTAATAGGTTTTTGACAAGAGAAAATTAAGTTACCCGTTAACTGAATAACTGCCGCGGAGTTACCTCCAGGTTAAATTTATTTTCAGTTTTAGCTAACCCTGATTTAATTCAGAGTTTACTCAACACTGACAAAAATGGCCCTAAATGTATTTCACTTAAATCTTTAAAATAGCTGCGTTTTTTTGTATGTCCATATGGAGTTTGGCGAAAAAAACGACATCGGGACATTTCAACATTTTTGCCTTGGTCTGCCATTTTGTTTGAACTATCTTATGCTATGTTTCCACCAAAGGTTTATCTCAGATTAGATTTAATAAATCTTTTTGGTGTTTCCACCGCACAAAAAGATTTAAAAAAGATTAAATTTGACAGCACCTTCAAAAATGCAAATGGCGTTCCAATTTTTCTTATGAAGTGCGAATGAGACAGAATGTTTAATTCGTGTGAAACAATGAAGAACTGAATGCGAGTCTCGAAAAATAGGTTAGTTCGATTTGTAAAATTATTTGTCCTAGGAAGATTTAACAAGATTAATTTCTAATCTTCAAGATTTACGAAATAAATTTGTATGGTTAATCTACGAGATTTAAAGGAGATTTAAGGTTAATCTCATTAAATCTCAGATTAGCGCTAGGTGGAAATGTAGCATTACCAACAAACATTTGACATTTCTATACAAATTATCGATAACACAACGATAATGGTAGTCTGCCAATACTGTTTTTATCGGGACAAAAGTTAACTCCAGTTAATTATCTGGACTTAGCTAACTCTATATAGACATAGTTGTTGTTGTATTTAACATGTTATTTGTTTTGCTTTGTTGTCGTTTTTTCACACAATTTTATTTGGACATGCAAAAAAACACAGCTAATATATTCATCACAACTTCTCTCGGCTAGCATTTTCGCATAGCTTTAAAAAGCCCTAAATTTCAGTGTAGTATTATTCTGCAGTCAAATGTTATTAAAAACAAAACACATCAAGCGTATGTTTTTCTTACCACAAAATACACTTTTTTTACAACTTGGAAAAATATCTACAAATAAATGAAAACATAAACCACATTACCAGAAAAAAAGTTCAAACGGAACTTGTCCAGCACAATTGTTTTTCTTTTTAATTAGTGTGTGTGCAAAGAAAAATGCTGGAATTGCTACTTTCTGCAAGTGCAATAAATTTTACCAACACGCACTGTCTCCACATAGCGCATGTATACAATGTGCATTGCATATACATGCTTTTTCTATTGGATTAAGTTTATGGTACCAGAAGAAGAAATCTGTTGCGATAGCAAATTTTTCTCCACTTTTTTTTCTGTCAACTTAAATTTTTCAAACACAACGAAAACTTAAGAATACCAAAAGTACTCGTGCCTTCAAGTCCTAAAGTTTGGTAAAGGAAAAAAGAAGCACAACCAACTGTTTTGTGTGTTTGTGTTGTGTTTTACTTTTACTCTAAAAATTACAAACATATGTATTGTGAGGGAGTTGCAGGACATCCTGTCAACACTGTAAACAAAAACACTAAGTCTTTCGTTGTAATCCAAACGTACCACACACATACACACATGCATACATGCACAATCAAAATTTAAAGTCAAAAATGTTTTAAGGATGCCAAAACAACGCTGCAATATAAACATAATATTATTTTAACCTTCATAAAACAAGAAAAGTTCAAAAGCTGAAAAATGTGCATAGCTATAGATTTTTTTCAGTTTTAAGAAGACAAAAAATAAAAAAAAAAAATAAAAAAAGAACAACAAGTTCAATTCAAAGGTTCTGTTTTTTTTTTTTTGATACAATCAATATCTACTTTTCAACGGGTTATCGCTGTCATCAGTATCATTATTTCTAGTTCTTGGATTTATGTTCGGATACTTCACTTTTTGGGTTACTTCATAAGATATCCACAGATCCACATATTATAGAAAACTTTCATGACGAGGCACAATCGATTGCCAAGGAATTTACTGTCTGAAGTCCCCTGCAACACATCTTGTATAGGGTGCTTGTATAGTTTTTGGCAATTTAACAAAACTTACACGGAAACAAAAATAATGGCAATGCGATAAGTCTTTCAGTCTGGCTCTTCTCATGTTGTGCCTTAAGAACTTTGGGAATTCCAATGAACCAACATTGGAGCACTATGAACTGTTATAGTTAAGGAAGATACGTTGATTTTTGCACAGTTAAATGATTTATTTAACTCGTTAGAAATCGTCTGTACATCATCTAATATCACACATCACCATATATAATACCTCAGTTGACCTTTTATAAACTTAAGAAGAGTATGTTTTTGAAGCCTGGTTGAAAATAATGTCGCACTTTAGTTTCAATAAATTTTTGACACGCAGCTGTAACAAATAATTGTTAAATTTGTCCAGAGTGACTAAATTTAATATCGGATCGGATAATGGATCCTTGCGTTTTCGTCGGAAACAACTCTGACAGCCTGATTGAAAGTGGCCAAGACAAACGGAAGATGGTTTGCGACTCTTGGAATTTTTCAGGAAACATATTTTTGAAATTATAGTTTTGGATGCTGAATGGTTGAATGAATGAATGAATGAAATATTGGGGTTGTTGATGCCCCATCTAAAAATGGGTGAAATTGCTCATCGAACAGTTCTTCCAATTTTGTTTCTCTCAGAAATTTGAGTATTTGGAGGACCTTTAGAGAGGAAATGCGCTCTCTACTACTTGATAGTGTCCCTGTAAAACGTGCTCGGTTGTAGTTACCAAGTAATAGGTCAAAGAGGTGAAAACCTCCCATAGCTTTGGGAGTTCTTTCCAATTTTTGGATCATTTAGCCTCCTCTTGTTCTTTTATTTTGTTTTTTTTTTTATTACATTTTATTCTATGCCACATGATTTTCTCTAAGCAATCTGCCTCTTTATTCCCCTGGACACCAATGACACCAGGTACCCAATAAAGTATGACACTGTTTTTCTCCCAAGGACATTCAGCCCGTTAACACACTGCCAAACTACTTTAGAGCTGATGTAATAAGAGCTCAGTGCCTTGAGCGCGACTTGTCTATCTGTCATAATGGCGAAGTTTTGGTTTCAGTGGTTTCTATCGAAATTACGATCTCCCCATTTCACTACGGCGCGGCGCGCGGCGTGAGCTTCCGTCTCAAAGATGCTAGTCGACTGTCCCATCGGTATGGAAAATTAAGTTCCAGGCCCACAGATTTCAGAACCTAGTCGCTTCAGTTGTCCTCGATCCATCAGTGAACCAATTGAGGGCATTTGGTTTGAGAGTGTAGTTTACTTTTTCGCCTACCCACTCCTTTTTGCTACTTAACTCCGTTTGGAAGTGTTTTTCGAAGCTGTATTTTTTAACCATGTCAATAAGGTTTGTTACCGCTGACTTTGGAATGAAGTACTTAACCCTCAGACTTATGCATTTGCCAGTACCGGTTCCCTCTTTGGCAAATCTTATAATGGCGTTTCATATTCAGGGAATGAATGAAGGATAAGTTCCATTGCTGCTGCAGGGCAAGTTCTCATAGCTTCAGTTTTGCATAAGCATGCGAGACTTTGGTCTTATTCTTGTGATAAATGATTTTTCGGAAAGCAGTTATCACAGGTGTCATATGGAAAGGTTCATGTGAGCTAAACAAGTTATGTTGAGAATATTTAATATGAACGACAGTTAACCATTTTTAATTACTACTCTAAATTTATTGCAAGTGCAGATGACTCATCTCAAGCTGTTTAATATTTGGTGTGGCTCCCGCAGTTCAGTCCAGTTCTTACTAACTTAGGTCCTCGGATTTTGTACGTCCGTGAGGTTCGCCTTTTGGGTCATAGGGCCTCCTTCACGTTATTGTGAACGGTTTCTGGAGATGTATCTAAGCTCTCTCCATTTCTTTTTCAACTGATCTGATGCCTGTTCGATCATTCTTCTAGGTCGGCCCACAAGTCTGCCTTTCTGTGTCAAACGGCCATTGCATCACTTGACCCAAATGCAACTTTTCGAATCTTATTATAAATTCACTGCAACTTATATACGTCTTCATAAGATAGAGTCAAAGGGTTCCTGACCTTTTCTCGCATGAAGCTTATCATTGGAGATACGTTCGGGCCAAAGATTCCTTGAGATGTTTCACATACATCTATTCATGAATGTTTGGCACTTTTTTGTGGCAGTGGCTGTTACTGCAGTGCTGTACCCATAAAGAAGCACAAATTCTACGTTGGAGCGCAACTGTCGTAGCATAGTCTTAAGGTTTATAGAGTTGTTTCTCCATATTTTGGAAAGCATTCCGCTTTGCTTTCCCTATTCGAATGATTATTACATCTATGTATTTCGGTTCCACCATCAGTAGAGACAATACTCTCAAGATATTGAAAATTTCTTACCATCTCTAGATATTGTTCAGAAATATCTACTTGGATATATGAGGAATCCTTTTGTTTTTTGTGGTATTGATCTTTAGCCCAGTGATTTCAGCTTCTACCTCTACAATTGTTGCCATTTGATAGAGATCCATGATTCTATGGGAAAATAAGCATAGCCGTCCGCGTAGCCTAGATATTTGGAGTGTGATTCTACTGAATTCCTCTATTTCCAGTCCAAAAAGCTGCGTGCACTTCTCACCAACAGGAACAGTATTCAAACACCTTTTCGAAGTCGATGAACAGCAGGTGAAGTGGTGATCGATATTCAATGCACTATTCGATCATATTCCGTAAGGTATTGATGCGGTCTAAACAGGAAGATCCAGTGCGGAATCCTGCTTGTTTGTCGTCGAGTGTGGCTTCGAGGATGATTCTTGGAATAGATTACTCGATGTTGTTGGCGCTTCCGTAAAAGCTCTGCGGGAATACCTCCAAGTCCAACCGCATTGCTCTTAGCCAGTACTTTGAGTAAAGATTTCTTCTCTACTTTGGGATACAGTGCGTGTTTGGGAATTTGTTACTACGGACGCTAAGGTGAGCTTTTCTCATCATCATGCGATACGTAGGACTCTAATTGGTTTCTCCCTGCTGCTGGTGTAGCTTTGAAGCGAGCTTTTAGGTATTTTCTTTCTTCAAGCCTTGTACAAGTGTTTTCAATAATCCAGGCACTGTTTCTACCTCGCCACCGAACAACATTACTCTAAACTCATTTTTCACAAAACAATAATGGTTTTCGATGCAGGTGGGTTTCGTGATACAGTTTGCTCTCAATTCTTGTGAAACGTATTCCAGTAGTGGTCAGTCTGTTGGATCCTTTGGTATATCGGCATTCGAGTGTTTTCTTGGGATCTCCGAACAAGAGATGTACGTAATCTTACGGTAACAACCATCAGATAGTGGTGCCTGGCCTTTCTGTTATGGACGTTGGCAGAACTAAAAGGTTTCTTGCAAAAAAAATAAAAACAATACAATTTATATAATATCGAAGTAATAAATAAAATAAAAACCTAATAAACAACATTACCTCCCAGACTAGCCATACTTTTGCTAGTTTTGCAAAAATCAAAAACAGTTAAAACACACCCCAAACCAAATATGAATATGAACTTCCAACATAGATATGGATATACACTGTGTACAATATACTACATTATATACATAGACATACATTCACAGGCATCTCTGGAATTTTCACTTAGTCCTTGTTTTGTTGGCCCTTAATCAAATATGTATGACAACAGTATTTACATGTGTCGAGTTAAGGTTTTGTTTAATAAAAGAGTTTAGCGTGTTTTCGAGGGGTTGGTTGGTTGGTTAGATGGTTGGTTTTTGGTTCTACATATATGGAGATTTGTGTATATTTGCATAACTTTATAAATGTGTGTTTGGGGTTTCCATTCACTTTATGAGATATACAAAAGATAATCAGATTCACTTAAGATAATGTATCTGCGAATGAGCTGCCAAAACACTTGAAGATTAAAATCACGATAATTTTCAGTGAAAAACAATCTTAAATTATTATCATAGACTAGACACCGTTTTAATGAGTCTTAGTTCGTTAAGAAGACCTTTAAAAATTGCCCCATCTTTATTTTTGGGTTCAAGGTTTATAACATAAAAAGTAATATGATACATAGAGACGATTTAAGATTTTTTTTTAAATTAAAATTCAGCTTAAGCACAGGAAAAATAAATTACCATGATAATTCCTTTTCTATTGTTTGCTAGTATTCAACACCTTGTTTCTACTTTGAGTTTGTGTTTATGGAAGAAAAGATTTGAGCGAAAACTACAAGATAAACGAACTAAGCAAATCAACTTTTAACTTAGAAACCTAGGGGTTTAAAAATATTCTTTAGAAAGGATTTTGGATTTTTATCAGATATAAAAATAAAAACTCTTACAGTGGAGAAAGATGATGACACTTAGGAAATGTTCTTCGAGCTCCTGAACTAGACATACCTACATGTACGTACATACATCATTTATAATGACAATGAGCACGTCCTTATGTTCGAAAAAAAAAAAATAGTCATTGGCGATTTAAACGCCAAGCACTAGGAAGAGAAGATACCTATCTGTTGTGGTACAGTTGGAAAACACCATCTGCACAACAGTACTTCTGCGAACGGAAAGGGCGAAATATTGTGCTAGCTTTGGTACGCACTTCCCACACACATTAACATTCACAAGGGAACATTAAGATGTCCATATTAAACGACCAGATTGACTACATTTCAATCGACACAAGGAACTCCTCCAGAGTCGTGAATAGCTGTTCTTTTGGCAATGCTTATTTTAAAACCTAGATGTTTTGCTTATAAATGCGGCTTGCCATCTTTTACATTCATAATACGTGCGAACGAATAAATTGAGAGATGGCACAGAGTAATAGAATCGGAGTAGATCCTCACGATAACAGCGATGACGAATCAAATTTTGCAGCAAGTAATTTTGTACCAGTCTATCGTCTATGACCATGAAAATCGACCAAGTATTAACGCACTAGAAGATTTTTCTTTCTTTCTATCGGTGCCCACCATAATACCACAGATTTTAAGGCCGCTAATGTAGAGCATCTATAGATTTGACGCAATGATGTGGTGGTTAACGGTGACTGCTATACTACTACTAGAGCTATCCGGTAACGGAACTTGTTCCTGCAGATAGGCCAATCATAGGTCGAAATGCAGTAGAATGTCACTAAAAGGGAAGAGTTATCACACCGAATTCTTGAACAGTGGGTAGCGGAAGAATTTTCTACACTAAGGGAAAAGACTGTATATAGAAACAGGTCTTCAGTTGGGCCAATCTACTTGATGACCCAATGTCAGCTACTCTGCCATATTTAGAGCATTTTTGGTACTATCCAGGGTTCAAAGAGATGGTGGTGAAAGCCTCTTTATAGACCAAAGGCAGTATTCGCATTTCTTGTTATTGGCATCTGAACATTCGGTATACAAGCCAAAACCTAGGGGGCCTGCCCAGATAAGGATGTGCTCGGGGACCTTTACACAAAATTAAGAAAGGAAGACTTCTTTTACGAAACAACAAGAAAGAGCTTGAATGCGGTAATAAAAGCACTAAGATCCATACATATATATACATACATATGATTGTACTAACTGACGCAAGGCACGTAACTAACATGTTTGAAAAGCGTACATGTCGAGGAGCGGGCAATTGTTGCCTCTGTCCAGTTCCTTGATTTCATACCTCGACTTTCTTGGGAGC
Source organism: Dasysyrphus tricinctus (assembly GCA_963921185.1). Taxonomy (NCBI): domain Eukaryota; kingdom Metazoa; phylum Arthropoda; class Insecta; order Diptera; family Syrphidae; genus Dasysyrphus; species Dasysyrphus tricinctus. The sequence goes on along the minus strand of OY992533.1, from coordinate 58,169,218 downwards.
TGGGAGCCACCCTGTATAAGAAATTCAAGGTTGGTCTTCTTACCATTCCAGGAGTTGGCAGTTTTTTTAGCGGGCATTTTAGTCTCTCTCGTCTGTGCATCCACCTTAAACAGATGTTAACAATCAGAGGTCTCAGTATCAAAATATAATCAGAAAGAGAGCCGCAATCAACAAAGGCTACCATTACACACAAAGAGAAAGAACTCGTGGTATAATGATAATGATGAATGCGTGCACTTGGAACAGGCCCATACGAATAATCTGCAGCGCCAAACAAGCGCAATGAATACAAAGTGTCAAGCAGGAAGAAGAGAGGAAAACACCCTGTATAGAAAGGTGTAGGATGCAGTAGGTGAAGGTCTTATAAAAAAAGTTACTTCCTGCTGGTTTCAAACCCAAAAGGAAGACTACAAAACAGCGATGGTTACCTAGTGACCGAACGCAGTAAATAGTAGCTGTATTCAGACAGTATTTCCATCAGCTGCTAAATGCGCATCATGTAGAGTAAGTAATATAGAGCAGGAAGAGAACCCGCGTGCAGTCAATGAAGATCCAGCTCAAGGATAGCAGAGGTTGACCTATAAAAGCTTAAGAAAAACAAGACTGCCAGATCTGATGGATTACCGATGGATAGCTCTTCAAATAGAGAGGTAGTTCATTGAAAAGCTTATTCATCAAATCCTCCACAGTGTTTAGGTGAAAGTAAGTATGTCCGATGGTAGTACCTCGTGGCATGATGGTTAGTGCGTAGGACTGTCAAGCCGATGGTGTGGGTTCGATTCCCAGCCGTGCCACCTAAAAACATAAATGTTTTATCCGAGGTACTGCCTCTTGCGAGGAACTGACAAATCCTCTAAGAGTATACTTGTCATGAAAAAGTGCTTCTTATTTAGCCGTTCGGACTAGGCAAAAAACTGTAGGTCCCCTCCATTCCTGCCAACAACACACACACAAGAATGGTTGAGAGTTGTCACTAGCCCTGGTTCTCCACGAGCTGTTGCGCCACCCAATTTATTTATTTATAAGTATGTCCGATGACTGGTTTAACAGATCTATGTGCCCCACCTACAAAAAAAGGCGATCCTATTTTCTAGAAGAATTATTGAGGTATGCGCATGCTAAATTCATTTGCGCACAATATCCTTCTGGTAGGCTTGTCCAAGATTTCAGACAAACTATACAGCCAGTCATTTCTGACAGAATATTAAAGTGTTGCTATTTTTGTCTTTTGTTCAATACTCGCGCTTATTTATTTTGCAGGTCATGTCCAGGTGGACGAGACCAGTATCCGACTTTTACCACTATTACCAATTGGGGGTAAAAAAAAGCACTACTGACTTGTAGTTTTATTCAAACAGTGATTCAGATAGAGCGAGAAATAGGACAAGAAGCGAACCGAAATCCAGTCAATAAAGACCCAATGCTGAAGAGGAAGACTTTGTTTTAAGGACGCTTAAGAACAACAAGGCCTCAAAATAATTTTGTGTGAAGGGAAGCATTCTCGATGACTGGGCTATCAGCGATATACCTACAAAACCCCGATCCAATGTCCTGCAAGATCTATCGAAACATAACTTTGATAGACTTTCGCATACATGATTCTATCCAACGTACTGTGTAAGCGTCTTAAGCCAGTGTACCTCTTGGCTGGCAGATCAACCATAGGTGAGTTTAGAAGGGGTGATAATGAGGCAAGCTGCACCACCTTAATCGGATATCCGTGGATACATTACGCTCCCCAGAGTGTGGGTAGGTAGATAATAGAAGGAAGTTTTACGTATGGGGGGCCTTCCTGAACTATCCTGAGTTCTGGATGAATTTAAGGATGTTCTTTTTGGGCAAAACAAAGATGTCGCCCAGTTTATCGAAGAAGTATTCTCCTAGGGCTGCTTTTTAGGTTCTGGCCAGCCAGGGGCATTCACAAAGGAAGTGAGGTGAGCCCTCCTCCGCCTGTGGGTTCCCATTGAGTTGTGGCCCGTTAGGACTCCAACTAAGAGTGATAGTTGAGGCCTGCTTATCTGGAGTAGATATTTTCTTTTTTTTTTCTTTTACTCGAAACGAACGGCCATACACTCCATGAAACCCAAAAAATTTTAGAGATCGACCATAACGAATTTCAAGCAGAGACTCAGCATCTATTCATCGCCTTCAACTTGGTATCCCCTGCAAACTGATCCATTTGTGCCGTGTGACATTGGGAAATAGGCGATACAATGTGCAACCAGGAAAAAGCTCTTCCGAACTATTCCAACCATCCAGTATTTGGCAAGGGAATGCCCTGTCAAGTGATAGCCAAAGAGTGCACATCATAGAATCTTGCGAGGCAACTGAAGAACAGAGAACACCGACACCAAGACGAATCACAGTTATACGAGACCGATACCGAGACGAATCACAGTTATACGAGACCGATACTGAGACGATACTGAAATGTTTGGATTTTAACGATATCCAGACGATACTGACGAAAGTATCGTTTGATTTGGTATCGTGGCCAACCCTATCTATGGTATCAATTATGAAAAGTAATAGGGAGGTCTAATTTCCTAAAAGTTAGAAGTCTTAAAGGGTTAAATTACCCGATCTCGGTGATCAGTTCACGTCACCATCGCAGAACATAACTATGCCTTCAAATCACTCGCGAGGAATGTCCATCGAGGCGTGCAATATGTGGAACATAGCGTCCTGTTGGAATAACATTATATCATCTAGATCCATATCAACCAAATTACGTCACAAGAAACTGATTATCGCCGGTTTTTAGCGCTAGCTTGTTTTTTTAGAACTATGAACCGAAAATACAATCCCAACAGTGACTTTCTAGTGTACTTACTCATGGCAAATGGTTAGTGCGTTGGACTGTCAGGCAAAAGGTGGGGATTCGATTCCCAGCCGCTACCACCTAAAAACAACTATGTTTTTTTTCCGAAGTACTGCCTCTTGCAAGGAACTGACAAATCATCCAAGAGTATATGTTATAGTGAAAAGTGCTTCTCATCTAGCCGGTCGGACTCGGCAAAAAATTGTAGGGCCCCTCCATTCCTGCCAGCAACACGCACACAGGAATGGCTGAGATAAGTCACCAGGCCCTGGTTCTCCTCGATCCGTTGCGCAACCAAATTGTGTTTATTAGGGACTTTCTCGTGTTTCTCGTGTGGATTGGTATGACCTGAAAAACACAATTTAAACTATCCACATCCATTTATCCAAAAACAGCCCTCGTTAAAAAGCTAAAAAGCGCCTTATGTACTTAACATTTTACAACAAATTGGACAGATATTGCTATACCAATATAACCACTATAATCTAAAAAATTTCAAGATAACAAACTCGTTTTACATTCACCTTAAGCGATTTGAAGTTTTGTATAAGAATTTAAGACCCCATCGTGGTGAAAATAAAGTAATATTTAAAACTTATAATTGGTCGTTCCATCTTAGCCTGAGTTTTTTCTTGTTTTTTTTTTCGAAATCACCTTGGACATCGACGAGTTTATCTCAGCCTCGAGAAAAAAAAGTACAAAAGTATGACATTTTTAAAAGTTCAAAACTTTTTATTCTTGTTTCTTAATGTTTCAACTAAGATTTCATAAAGAACCAAACATGTTTTTTAGCTCTAATTAAAATTTTGTGATTCATTGTTTGTAGGTCGACGATACAAACCAAGTATTTTTTTAATAACCAGAATATTATTTCAAGCTTAATATAATATTGAAAGATTTACTTTTTCGCAATTTCGTAGTTAACTACCATCATTAAGTTCTCAACAAAATGTATTTAATTCTACGTTTCTTCTTCTATAAATGACAAACAAAAAATAAACATAAAAAAGCAAATAACAAAAAAGAAATCAAATAAAGACGGACTTTATCACATTTAATTCTTGAGTCATTAAAAGTCTTGAAATTAAATACGATTCCCCAGGATAACCCAATATGGATTAGACAAACATTTTCTTCCTCTCTAATACAAACTGAAACTAACTAAACATACAATTTTCTCTTGTGTCTATATAGAGATACGTTCATTTAATACGAAAAAGTATCTATGAGTATGTACGAATATAAGGTATAAAGAGAGTAGATACAAGTACAAACGCATAGGAGTATAAAAAGAAGGAAAAATCGTGCACAACGTGAGGTATTTTTTTTTATCCCAACAAAATGGACACTATTTATCCTTGTCAACATTCTATTTTGTGATACAAAAAGCGCCACATGAAAAGGAGTCTTAGCTTCAACAAGCACCAATTTCATTTCAAGCAGAGGCAACAACACCAGCATTGTTATTTGTGGCTTTCTATTCATTATACGAATCTCCGGCGAACGTATTATAAACGTCGTGATTATGTTCTAATGTTGGTGGCAAAATGGTGATGGGCTATGGGCATCGGGATGGTAGTCAAAGCCCTCGAACATCCTCTTCTTTTTCTTAAACCAGGAAGTACAACACACTCTGGCAAAAGGTTCTTCGCCTATGTATAGAAGGACCTCTTTGCTGCTAGCATGCTAGGTATAGGTACACAGGATACATTTAACGTTTATAGAAGGAATTCAGTTCAAAATGGAAAAAACATTTTTCTCTTTCAATAATACACTGATGTCGAGTAATATTGCTTCTGTCGTTTTGTTGTCAATTCATATAGATATAAAAATATATGAACACTTTTGTTATAGAGATATTTCCTTTTCTTTGATTGTGCACACAGGAGGAAAGGACATCCTCCTTCTAACTCAACAATACAAAAATATCAACAAAGTCAGGAGATCTGCAGATATGTGGATATCAAATGACGAGATTTCTCTCCATTTTTTTTTTTCTTCTTTCTAAACTAAATCCCTCGACCACAAGGACCAAAACCAAATCCATCCATCGACTCAAAAGAAAGGAAAGGATATACTATATTTCCTGGACATTGCTTTCAACTTCTATTCAAGTGATTATTTAAGCATAATTCAGCATTTCTCTTCACTTTTTTTGGAAGGGGGGGCTTCGTTTGAGAGAATATTTGTATTAGAAAAATGTGTTTTCAAAATATTCATTTGACAAAACGGTACCAACAAATTTGTTATCATTATTTCTTTTTAATATTTTATTGAAAAGGAGTATTAAAATCCTTGTTGCTGTCACATCAGAGTCAAGCGTTTTTTAATTCCTTATGGGAGATGAAACATTCTGATAAGGTGGGTATTTCAAAGTCTTCTACAACGACAAAAAAACCATACAAAGTCCTATGACTTGCCAATTTGAAACCTTGCAAGTTGAAATTATTTGTTGATGCCCTAAAAATTGGTTTTTATCGTTTTCTCTGTTTATTTATCTCCATATTTCGATGGAAATATCAAACGAAAAAGAAATAGAAACCTTTCCACATGGCCAGAGATAGACCGAGTCGTCGAGGTCGAAGCAGCTCGTCAACACACGTGCCCTGTGTCTACTTGTACAAGGTTTGAAGATTTTACAAAGGACGCTCTACGTCATTCGTTTAAAAGTCTATAGCCTCACATCTGTCCCTCATTAGATTTTTTATTTGTGAAAATAAAAATGAAACGAATTTTTGATCCCTCTCGAGGCACTCGCAGTGATGGCTTGGGCCTTAAAAGACGAATGTCTTGCAACAAAAAACATGTGTCTCATTGGCTTTTAAGAAGTCAAACAAACAAAACAGAGACAATAACAAACAAAGCAAAAAATTAAATAACCAAAGATCTTAGCCAGGGACATTCACCTTGTGAATCTTTGTGTGACCCATCCGGCTGACACATGTCAGAGAGCATTCTATTTAATTTTTGAGAAAATTGAAATTTTGATATATGACTTTGCTTATAGAAAATAAATTTACGAACCAAACCAAGAAGATAAGAAAAAGAATTCCTCACGACGACCACAAGGCAATCCACCACGACAGGATATACGCTCCTTATTTCTGGAGAAAAAAAAATAGCAAAACCAGAAACATACACTAAAACAATTCAAACGAAATCTACAAGAACAAAAACAACACAAAATAACTATATGGGATGAAGGTATTTCAAGTTTCAACCTAATCTCAAGGGTTCCCCAAATATTTCTTCTTATTATTTTCCAAAGCCATCCATTGGATGTGGATGGACGGACGGAGGAGAAACAAAGGCAAACATTTATAAATAAATAAATTCCGGTTGGGGTGATGTCGGTTGGTTACGGATATGGTAGGTATAGGTGACCGGGGGTCGGTAAGGCAGCATACACACAAGGAAAAAGGATGACTTCTGAATGAGGTTGGTGCGGTCGATGAAACCGAAACGTTCTCAAACGTACACAAGAGCGTCTTCTTATTTTCTGTGAAGTATGTATATATGGTTTGGCCCACCGCATTCATAAACTAATAGCAACAGTGCCATCTGTATACATTGAATCGATGGGTAAGGTTTCAGGGCCCTATGATTCATATAGGCCTCCCAATAGCATTGAATTAAAACAAATGGTCATTTAAAGGTGTCATTTAGTGTGGAGGGTTTTGTAAGTTGTAAGGATTGTAAAAAACTATACCTTTGTTTTTGTCGAGGGACTATTTGCCAAATCAGCCTTAAGGATTACCTATATGTATATAGAATTATAGCCTTGCACTGAGCTCAAGGGGTTATTTGAATTGATAAACACTTTTCAAGTGAGGTTGCCAATCCATGAAGAGTCGCATCTCGATACACGGTAGTCTTCCATCCTCTACGATCCCGAGCATATGCTGCTTCCAGTCATCTAGACCAAGCTTTCTGGAATCCCTGATAGCATCATCATTAAACCGGAGGTAAGGTCTTCTTCATTCTGTTGAGCCTGGGATCTGAGATTCAAAGACTCTCTTGGCTGAAGCATTATTGCCTATTTGCTCGATGTGGCCCATCCAATGACTATAGCTTGATACAGGTCATAGATTTCTCAGTTGTGTCTTTTCCTCAATTCGCCTTCTTTGCACTCAGAGTCAAATATCCATCGACGTATTTTTTTTTAAAGAGCCTAGTATACGTTCTCCATTTTTGCTTATCGTCCAACACTCGGTATCATAAAGCAGGACCTCCTTAACTACTTTGAAATTGTTGCTATCAACAGTGACATTTCGTCCTAGCCGATTGGCATATATTTCATTGTTTTTTGATATTTGGTCTTACCCTAGTTTACTTGGAGACCAACAAGTTTCACCTGATCTTCATTTGCCATGGAAGCCTCTTTAACGGTCTGTTGGGAGCGGCCGGTAATGTCGATGTCTTGCGCATAATTCTAGGTTATTAGACAGGTATATTAAAAAAATGTGCCTTCAGAGCCTGCCCGGCGCACTATTTGCCGAGAAATCGATATTGAACGATATTGATGAAATTACACAATGGCGCATCTACTTGAAGAAACAATGTGCTTGTTTGGAATAGATCGGAAGAGCTTTTCCATAGTTGCACACTCCATCGTATTCCAATGTAGCACGACAGAGCTGGATCAGTTTCCACGGGATCCCGAGTTCAACCATCGCATTATAGAGCTCCCGACGATGAATGCTATATGCGGCTTTGAAGTCGGGGAATAGATAGTGAGTCTTGAATGAAATTAATTGGTCTTTTCCTAGATCTGCTTGAGAGTAAATATTTGGTATGTGGTGGATCTGCCTGGCTCGAAGCCACACTGCTGCCTGCCAGTTATATTGCTCCATAACAGCTTAAGCCGCTCACACAGTTCGTTGGATAGAATCTTGTTTGCGACGTAAATCAGGGATATGCTTTGATAGTTCTTGCATGACTTAGGATTGCATGGCATAGGAGCTGATATACCTGTAATCGGGCATGCTTCCTTCCAGCCATACTTGGTTGATGATTTGAAGCATGCACCAACATATCCCCATGTGTCAACATATCCCCTCGATGCTTAAAGAGGTAAAACATAAGATCCGGCAGAGTCTAGCTCTTCTAAAAAAAGAAGTGAAACTGGGTCTTATTTGACTAGAGCTAGGTTCACCTCTTGTCCTTTTTCACACTTTAACTGAAGCCCATTTAGCTACTTCTGCAAATGCTGTTTCAATACATCTACTATTCTCTTTGCTTCGGGAACTAGGTTACCTTAGCTTTCGAGGACCCTGCATTCCGGTCTTAAAACCAACAACCATTGGCGTGGTCCTTTTATAAAACTTCAGAGTGTTGCATCCATCGTGAGACTCTTCGATCTCCTTGAGCTGGGAAGCTGCGTACGCTCTCTTCTCTCTAAGCAAGGTCTTCTTCTCCTCTCTTCCCCTTTCTCGATACTCCTCTCCCACTGTCAATGATTTACGCTGCAGCATATATAGAAGTGCATCTTCTGTCACCTTTTTCAGCTGAAAGCATTCTTGATTAGACCCCAAATTCTTTTGCGGGGATGGTTGGTAGCCTACTGTGGTTTCGGCTACCTTTTTTAATACACATATCGTGATACTGGGACCACTGGCTGTTGGCATCTGTAACAGGTGAAGCGGAGAGGTTCTCGCCCATGTGCTCACTATAAGCTTTGGCAACTCCAGGTATGGTAAGACGTCCACGGTGAAATTTCCTCTTTTGGGTGGTTTTTAGTTTCTTTTCGTTCGACAGATGTTATTAATTTTGCTATTTATTATTTTTGTCATACGGCACACCTCGTTGTATCCATCGTATCATATAATCTGAGTTGAAAACGAGTTGAACCTTCACTGAAATCGGGGTGACCTTATGTAGAAATGGGTTGAAACCGATTTGATGCTGGCTTGAAACCGAGTTGGATAGTGTAGAAACCGGGTCGTATCGTATAACCAGGGTTAAAACCGAGTCGAATCTGGGTTTAACCTGGGTTGACAGAGTCGGTTTGAACCTGGGTTAAAATCGGGTTGGAACCTGATTGAAACCGGGTGGAACGAACATGATTTGAAACTAGCTTGAAACCGAATTGATCCTGGGTTGCACCTTTTTTTGAAACTGAATTGAAACCGGGTTCAATGGAACCCGGTTGAACTTGGATTAATTATAGGTTGAAACTGAGTTAAAACCACGAAAGGCCTTTTTATTTTCACTTAACAATTTTTAATGAACTTTTATTAAAAACGAAAACTGAAAAATGTATCCCCTTTTTCCAGTTCGGAAATTTTGCGTACCTTCATGATTAGTTCTTTTTAAAATGAGCCCTATATTTATTTTCAGGAACCATAAGGACAGCTTTACTATTATAAAAGACGGGCCTGAATATGTAGAAAAGTAAGTGCGTTCAGAACATGCGGGAATCCATGCATCAAGATTTCCCGGAATATATTTTGCCTGGGAGAAAAGGACGACACACAACAACGAACCATCACAGCACCAAAAAATAATAAATCTTAAATAATTTTCTATTGTTTTTCGATGTGTGCTGGGGATAACGCTGCAACAGATTGATGGTCTTAATGTTATTTTGCAGTTGATCCTAATTTGTTTGTGTGTAATTATTATCTCTCTACTTCAACAACAAACATACACATACCCACCTACGTACATACTTTGTTACAATGGAGGTTCGTGTATCCCTTAAAGCAAATCTCAGAGATAAACTTGATAGATTGATGAATATCAAATCCAGAAGAATACATCTCAAGATGATTTTATGACCAGCAAAAAGGTATCCCAATCCCACCTAACCAATATTGTGTTCACAATCAATTAACTCGACATTATTAGCTTTACGAGCGTTACAAGACGACTTTTCACCTGAATTATGGCACCCTTTTTGCGCTGTTTTGCAAATGATGGCTGGTATTTATTTATTGACTTTGTAAAGGATCTAAAATGAGAAGGAAAGAGTGAGAGAGAGAGACAGAAAAAGAGATGAGTGTGTTTATTTAGCCTGCGGCAAGATTACTACTGACGTAGATACCAGTATCATATAAATATTCTGTTACACTTAAGTGATGTGGTGTATGCGGTGACACTGACGTATAAGAGACATAGAACTTAGCGTGGGTGGATATTAGGTGGTGCGGAGATAGAGAGGTATCTTGGTATTGAGGTTAGATATGGATAGACAAATGTTCTGCTTCATTATTGAAGTGAGTGTTCTATAGCTGCGACAAGTATAGGTAGTGTCTGACCCAAATTTTGCTATGCCAGTTTCAAAGTTACAATATTGGAAAGCTGACTTTCTGTGCTCCTAACCACAGTGTGGCTTGTGGCTGAAAGGTTAGGCTTTTCAAAATTACCACAGTTAACTTTAGTCCATTCACAAATACTGCAGCTAAAGAGAAGGTTAACCCATTTATATTTACGCTCGTATTTTGAGCAGCAATAATGATGATTAAATCATTTAACTTGGATGATAGGTTTCATTTACTCGTTAATGATTTGACCATATTATGCAATAGGGCTGCCATCCATAGATTTACAAATACATCGCATTCTAGAAGTTCTATAAGAATTGGGATGTTTTGAACAACATTGAAAGCTTAATATTCCGAGTTTTGGGAGTTTTGGTGCTTTTCTTGTAGATACATAGATACTAAATTCACTGAAAACACATTTTTTGGCGTTGGTTAGATGAATAAATTGTGCCGATATTGTCATGTACTGAAGTACAAAAACCAAACATCTTTGAACGGAAAAATTGTGTTGCAAGCATTCAACCAAGCACGATAGCCATTGTTGTCTTTAATGGCAGGTGAGTTCACTCAATGATGGTTAGGCGTTGTAAAAAGCGGGAAGGCACTGATTGGCGTCAACATGGCGATATCCAGTTATAAAACGATAACTACGCGTCAATTGTGCTTATTTTTCCTCCGCGTGGTAACCATCGGATTCTGGTCTCATCCATCCGGACTTGACTTGTTAAGCTTCTAGCGCGAGTGTTGATCAAAAGACAAAAAAAAACAACACTATAGTCTTTTGTCGGAAATGACTGGCTGTATAATTCGGCTGGAATTTTGACGAGCCTATCAGAAGGATGGTGAGTGGCGGAAGGATTCAACATTGAGAATCAACGGTGTGAAAAACAATCTGGAAAACAGAGACCTTACACGAGATGAAGTCAGTACTTGCCAAGGAGCAAGGAAAAAAGAGATAGTGGCGGATGAAACCTTTCCGGGCCAACGGCAGAACTGATATCCCTGTAGTGAGCTTTTGGCATCGGTTTATCCGACCTACTTTCCAAAGGCTTAACAAGGACGTGGTCCTCCCGGTTTGGAGGTTATGTGGTCGAGTGAACTTCCCTACCACGTAAGAAAATTTCGGTCATAGGAGAGAGATACGAGGAGCATCAGATAATTATAAACGTAATGGTAACAAGACCCCCCATGTAAACGGATAATAAATCGAAAATATGAATTAAGAACGTAAGAACCCTTTACAATCCAGGTACAACTCAAGGAATTGAGTCTGTCCTCACGCGGTATAAAGCTGACACTACCGCATACCAGGAGATCATATATGATGAAAAGACATTTATTAAAGGATGGGGGATAGAGTTGGCGTTTAGCCACGATAATGTGCTGACCCTGGGTCAGAGTAGAAGTGTCCTGCTTCATCGTTGGTTGTTGTAGTTATATCCAAAATTTCCTTGGCGCCTATGTACCTTGGTTCCGGAAGTCGTTGCTGGTTTATAATAAAAGAATATGAAGAAAATTTTAAAAGAAATTCTTCTGTTTAAGTGGAGTGACTGAATATTTATTGGTTGGTTTATTATCCTTCTCATCAGTTGATTAGGGTGGTTGGCGATGTTTCTAACCAGTTTATCTGCAGATAGCAATAAGTACTTGTCCAGGGGGACTACATTGGCTTCAGAGTAGAGTTGCTCGTTCTTGAAATGTTTGCGCCACTGACGATCGAAATGAAGCCCAGTGCATATCCTCAGAATTTTCCTTTCGAATATTTGTAGTTCCTTCATGGCTGTTTTGGAGATAGTGAACCAAACTGGGAAGCTGTAACTGATGACTGGTCTCAGAAGTTGCTTGTACATTAGAACTTTTGTCTGCTGGCTAAGCCCAATTCTTTTTTTCATCAGCGGGTAGAGGCGATGGAAGGCAAAATTTTCTTTTTTAAGGACAGTCCGTGAATGTGGGTTGAATTTCAGCAGCTCGTTGAAGTTTATGCCCAGGTACTTGGCGCTTCCGTCTGGGAGTGCTAGGGTGATGCTTCTGCAGTTTCCAGCTGAGCGGCCTCGTCCGCCTAGTGGTCGTCTGAAGTAGACAAGCTCCGATTTGGATGAGTTGATCCGGATACCCCATTTGGTGTAAAACTCGAAGAGTTTGCGGATGTGGGCCTCGACTGCTCGGACAGCTGTTAATGCAGATAATGATGAGTAATATGTGAGCGAGTCATCAGCTAAGAGAAGGTTTTCGCATTCACTTGAGGTTGGTTGGTCATAGGTCATGATGTTGTATAGAAGTGGTCCAAGCTTCGACCCTTGGGCAACTCCAGCCCTGATGCTTTTCACTGTCGATTTGCAACTCTCCAGTTGAACGAAAAAGTTCCTGGAAGAAAGAAAAGAGAAAATATTTTGTATTAGTGCTGAAGAAAAGCCTAGTAAGTTGAGTTTATGGATAAGGGCTTCAATCCATACACGGTCGAATGCTTTTTCGACATCCAGAAAGCATCCGACGGTAACTCAATGGTTGTTCAAAGCTGTGGTGATGTCATGATGGAACTTCAGGAGCGGATGCAGGGTGGAATGCAGGGTGGAATGCTTTTCCCGAACACCAAACTGCATGTCTGGGGACATTTATTAAAGCTGTGATGAAAGACTACACATGTAAGGAAGCGATTCGTGATGGGAAATCGGTTTTGAAGCAAAGTTATCGAAGTCAAACCGAGAAGTAATCGACTGGATGTTATTTGAATCAAAGCCACTTTGCAAAATATACCCTGTTTTATTTAAGACGTGCTTACATTTCGAAGGCCAAACGTCCACTCTGACCATTTTCTTGTTGCGGCAAGGTAAGACCTCGAGTGTTAAATGAAAAAAGCAACGCCCACCCTAAAAAAGAAATTCGTTGGTCACCTTATCATGCCTGGAGTCCCCAAAGCCCATAGTGGTCATGTGATTGAGAAGCTTTCTGTTGTGCATTCACCTGCCACGGAAGCCAACAACCACTGGTCCTAGTACCTCGATATTATCAAAGAGGCAGCCGAGAACAAAATAGGCTACTAACCATCCCCGAAAAAGAACGCATGGAATTATGATGGATGTGTACAGCTAAAAAGGTGACAGCAGATGCAAAAGCGAAAACGCTGCAGCAGAGAGCAAGGACCGCGACAAAGGAGTATCGAGCAAGGAGAAGGAGTAACGAGCAAGGAGAAGAGAAGAAAACTTTGCGAAGAAAGAAAAAGGCGTACACAGCCTCCTTAGTCAAGAAGATCGAAGCGTCTCGCGATCGAAACAACACCTAGAAGCTTCATAAAAACGGCCAGCAACTGCTGCTGGCTTTAAAAGGTAATCCAGTTACATATGCACAGGGAATAGTAGATGTATTCAAGTAGCATTTCCAACAGCTGTTGAATGGAAATCAGGCAGATCGAGAAATAGGAGAAGAAGCGATCCCAACTCCAGTCAATGAAGACCCAGTACCACCACTCAGTATAGAAGAGGTAGACTTAGCTATAAAAAAGCTCGAGAGCTCCCAGATCTGATGGTTAAGCAGAACGATGGTTTCTTCAAGCACTGGGGAGATGTGTTGAAAAGATGCATGGGTAAACTAATCAAACCAAGATTGGGTGGAAGGAAGCATGCCCGATGACTGGTCAGCTCGATATGTCCTATCTACCAAAAAGGCAATCCTATGTCCTGCAAGATTTATCGATACATATTCGTGATTAACGTTACAAATAAGATCCTATTCAACGTACTGTGTGAGCGCCTTTACACTGATTACACTGTAATCAACAAATACTCTAGTTGCTTCCGGCCAAGCAGATGAACCATAGATTCAAATATTCACTTTTAGGCAAATTCTGGAAAAGATCAAAGAGTTTCTAGTCGAGACACACCATCTATTAATCGATTTCAAAGCCACATACGATAGCATTCATCTTCAGCAATGACTGAACTTGCGATCCCGGGAAATCTGAACAAGTTATCTCGCGTGACATTGGAAAATACGCGACACAATGTTCAACTAGGAAACGGCTTTTCCTAACTATTTCAATCATGGATATGATCTCGGCAATCCGCCTCCGCTCGGGGTCCTCCGCTCGGCACCAGCGCTATCATGTGCTTTCTTTGAGCTCGTTCTGGTTTAAATAGTGTGCTGCATAGTCGCTAAGGCTGAAGGCACAATTTTCAACAGATCTCTCCAAATTGTAGGTTATACATTATTATCGGTCGCTCGCAACAGGCCGCAGTTTAAGAAAAGGAGAAAGTTGATGGTCTTGAAGTAAATTAGGACAAGACAAGTCCTGCTTAATGGCACTGAGTGTTGGGCGATAAGCAAACCGAGCAAGCTGATACAGGGCTCTTTCCAAAAAAAAAATTGTCGACAGATATTTGGTCCTGTGTGGGAGGAGGGCGAATGAAGAAGAAGATGCAACCATCCTCCAGCCAAAAGAGTCCTTGGACCCCAGCTCCCAGGTTCGAGAGAAAGAAGAAGAATGAACCTCCAGTTAAAGGACCAAGGAGTCGAGGATGGAAGGCTGACATGTCTCAGACATTGACCCATCATTAATTGGGAGCCGGATAAGTATGTAAATAAGTAAACAAGTTAAGACAAGAAAATTTGATGTACGTACATATATGTCAGATTCTATGACAAAAATGCCTACACCACCTTTCCTATTGCATTTACCACTTTAACTTAACTTATTGCTCATCGTTACCTCCTTATATGTTTATGAATTTAAAATATCGAAAATTGCAATGATTTCATTTTTTGCAACATCTAAAATATTAAAAAAATATTTGACACCTCCCAATAAATAATTGGTACACAAAGTTGAGACCTTGAAGACCCGGCCATTAGAACTCAAGTTATTGACCTGAGAACCCTGTCGTTGTTTTTTTTTGTCGAAGAGTTTGCGTGAAATAACTGTACCAACTCACTCTATTTAATTCCAACGATTTCAATAACGACAAAAAAAAACAAAATTTATTTTTGGGTTTTAATTGATTTCTTAACATCTTCTTGTTCATTTTTTCTGATATGTCAACACCATCATGGCACTTTTATCTCAGTCGGATTTTTTTCTCTGTTAACTCCCCACTTTCCACCCCAAAGCCTGGATGTATTTTAATAAGCTTCGCACGAGAAAACTTAAACATTTCTAAGAAATGCTAAAACACTTCTAGAGATGTTCTATTACTGTCGTATTTTTTTGCTTACCATTTAAAAACAACAACAAATATCTATTGCAGAATAAATCACTTCTAAACCTATCGCTTATAGACACAGGGAGCGGTATCTAGGCAAAGGTTTCAATTTGTTAGTGTCATTATGAATGTAGATTTCGGAAATCCGATTTAAACAATCAAAACATCTCGAGCTTTATTCGATTTTCTTTCTTTTTTTTTCTAAAAAATCTTTTAAATCGAGGGTTCCAATCTTCCCATTCATAGACGATAGAAGCTGTTTATGGCAGGTTTCTCCTGGCTACCACCACAATATTATCTCCAATTTATTTTTAGAAAACAAAATATCAAGACTTAAAAGGTTGATTAGTAAATAATCCTATTTACATCATAATTCTCCTAATCAAATGTTATTTGTTCTAAAATAAACACAACTCACTGCCAATACCTAAGCATTCTCCTCAAACTGCTTTTTGTCAAAGTTTTTTCTTCCCTTTGCAGGGATATAGGCAGAACAGGAGAAGGAAAACAAAATAAGCATTATAAGGGATGAAATAATAGGGGCATAAGCTATAACATCATTTCATAGGAAAGCGAGCGAACAAGCAAGTGGTGGTATGGCGTGTCGTTTTGCCATCTCCTTTAGGAATAATATACGTTATTTCGGAGACCAAAATATGATTTCAATGGTTTTTTTTTCTTTCATTTACAACTCAGAGATCTATTTATTTTCAGCCTCTGCCCCCCCCCCCCCCCTACCATATCATCGCTGCAAACTCCCCTCTTTGATTCAATAAGCTTGGTTATGAGAGACACCCCCTACCTATCCCGTCAAAAAATCATAAAAATGTTCAAAGTGTGTGCTCTTGTGTTCTCACTTTTTTTCAAATGAACTGTTTATTACAAACAAATTTACGAAAGATTTGAACAGAACGTCCTCATAGCCAAAGTTCCGGCAGGAGCAGGAGCGTTTTCCTGTCTTCATTTCTTTGGCTTCCTGCTTCTTTTTTTTGTATTAGTAAATGAATATTGTATAGAATTTATTCATACATATGTAGATGTCAGTATATAATACCGTCGGGACGAGTACGTGCAAGTGGGTGGGGGAGTGGGAGCTAGCACCCGGATGGTTTCTGGGCAAACCAAGGAACTGGGATTGATGTTTTTTTGAGAAATGTGATCTAAATTGACAGTGAATATACATGGAATAAGATTTATGGTTGCCGTGTGAGCGTGTGCCTGATTTATTTTCTTATTTTGTTTTCATTTAGTTTGCCGATGCGCCTTGTTGTTGTTGTAGATGTTGATGGCTTGTATAAATAATATTGCGAGAAAATTTTTATTGTATTTTATTATCCTCTCACATACTATATCTTTTTTGGTGTTTCAATTTTGTTCGCCATGTGTCTAGCTTTTACTTTTGTTATTTTTGACAAGTACGAATAATGAATATTTCTAGGAAATATGCGGAGATGCCTTCTTATAACATATTTTCAAGAGAAAAAATACAAGCTGTATTATGATTCGCATAAAAGATATTTTATTCCAGTGTTATAAGTTGTGTTTTGGTTCAATTGAAAGAAATTGTAGATGGATAGATATCAAAAAGAGGAATCATTAAGTCAAAAGAAGAAAATTCATCAAATTTCTCAGTCACGATTCTTTTTTCAAGATCCAGCGACTGGACAATTCAAAACAGTACTATCGTTGGCTTTTCAAGAGAAAAATATTATTTTACTGTTTAATGTCTCTCTACAGTGGATCTCTCAACAAATCAATCTAAAAAAAATGAGGAGCCGAACGAAGGGAAATGTTTATACTAATAACTTACCCGGCCCCAATCCATGGAAGGTCGCAGTCATCTAGACCAAGCTTTTTCGAATTCACAATGGTTTGGTCCTTAAACCGGAGGAAGTTCGGTCTTCTTTCTTCTCTCGGACCTGGGGACTGGAATTCAAAGAATCTCTTGACTGGAGCATCGATGTGGCCGAGCCAATATAAATAAATAATAAATTGGGTGGCGCAAAAGCTCGTGGAGAGCCAGGGCCTAGTGACTTACAACTCACAACCATTCCTGTGTGCGTGTTTGTTGGCAGGAATGGAGGGGACCTTCAGTTTTTTGCCGAGTCCGAACGGCTAAATGAGAAGCATTTTTTCATGACAAGTATACTCTTGGAGGATTTGTCAGTTCCTTGCAAGAGGCAGTACCTCGAATAACCGCCGTCAACCGCTTTTGATGACCACGTTACAACAACAGGTAAGAAAGGTTGGGACTTCCTAGTCGGCTGTGACGCAAATGCTCATCATCTACAATGGGGGAGTACGGACACAAATATAAGAGGTGAGTCACATTTTGAATTTATCATTAAGGAAAACTTGTTGATTTTAAATAAAGGTAACGAACCAACCTTCGTTTCTAGAAACAGAAGAGAGGTGCTTGATGTGACACTTTCTACTAATTCCGACTCGATCGCAGTTAGTAACTGGAAGGTCGCAAGTAATGTTACATTCTCAGACCATAGAATGATAATATTCCAAATAGAGCATACAATTGAAACTCCGAAACCCTATAGAAATCCCAGAAAAACAAACTGGGAAGCCTTCAATACAAGACTGGCCTCATCTTTGGGTCGTTATGAAAATCAACCACTGACAAATTACTCGCTGATTGAAAAGCATGTTAGTGAACTAACGTCAGCCATTATTAATGCTTTTGAAAGTTCTTGCCCCATAACCAAAGGAAAAGGCAAACTCAACCCCGTATGGTGGTCAAAAGAGCTGTCAGTCCTCAGAAGGAACTCAAGGAGGCTGTTCAACAGAGCGAAGCGTAGTAATGAACCAGCTGACTGGGATCTCTTCAAGATCAGTAAAAACATGTATAGAAATCGAACAACCTATGCAAAAAGAGCAGCCTGGCAATCATTTTGCACAGACATTGAGTCAACAAGTGAAACTGCCAGGCTCAGGAAAGTAATGTCTAAGGTTCACATCCCTCCAGGCTTTTTTAAAAGACCTGATGAAACCTGGACGGACTCCTGCTCCGAAACTTTAGAGTCACTTTTGAGCACTCACTTCCCAGGATGTACTATCGATACACCTTCTGTGGACAGAGGCCCCAACATAAGTGAAATCTCTAACAGGTACCCAAATAGGAGATAGTAGAAAGGTGAGCATACAAAAGGTCAGCATACAAGTCTCCAGGGCCTGATGGAATAATTCCAATTATGCTCCAAAGCTCTAAAGACATAATTGTTCCAATTCTAGTGGACATATTTAGGGGTTGTCTTAACATCACCTATATTCCCTCTAGTTGGAGAGAAGTCAACGTCATTTTCATACCGAAAGCTGGCAAGCCCACCCACACCAAACCGAAAGACTTCAGGCCTATAAGCCTCTCCTCTTTTCTTCTCAAGACCTTGGAAAGGCTAATTGAAACTAATATTCGCCTTAAACTGAATGATGGCGTGCTCTCGCAGGCCCAGCATGCATACATGAAGGGCAAGTCTGTTGAGACGGCGCTTCATGAAGTGGTCGGCACAATCGAAAAATCAATTCATTTCAAGGAATTTGCTCTAGTAGCATTCCTCGACATAGAAGGGGCCTTTAATAATGTCGACAACAGTGCAACTCGACAAGCCCTAAACTCTATCTGTATTGATCCGATACTGATAAAGTGGATTGACTCCATGCTCCAAACGAGACTTATTAATGTGGAAATGGGCGATAGCAAGTTAAAAGTAAGGACGTGTAGGGGTACTCCACAGGGTGGAGTCTTATCCCCTCTGCTTTGGCTTCTTGTTGTCAACCAGATTTTATTAAAACTAAATCTGAGTGGTATCAAGGCCGTGGCATATGCCGATGACATTGTGTTAATGGCCTCAGAAAAATTTGCCCCTACCCTGTGCGAGCTCCTACAAACGGCCCTTAACAAGCTCAGTGATTGGGCCAATAGCTGCGGACTTAGCGTTAACCCACAAAAGACAGAACTGGTTTTGTTTACGAGGAAACGTAATATTCCGAACATAGTCCCGCCAACCATCGACGGAATTCCGTTACAGATTTCGGGTACTTCCAAATATCTTGGCGTTGTTCTTGATCGTAAACTAAACTGGAAAGAAAATATTAAAGAAAGAGAGAAAAAAGCCTCAATAGCTTTCTACACTTGCAGTAGAATTTTTGGTAAAAGATGGGGTCCCAGCCCCAGAACCATTCATTGGATGTATACAGCCATTATAAGGCCAATTCTTACGTACGCATGCATGGTCTGGTGGCCAGCCTTAGATAAGGAAACCAATCTTAAGACCATGACAAAAATCCAAAGAATAGCGTGTATCGGCACAACCAGTGCTATGAGAACTACACCAACGGCAGCCCTAGAAACATTCCTTTCACTTGCCCCACTCGATCTATTTACAAAAGAGATGGCGGCCAAAAGTGCTTAAAGACTTAAACAGTCTAATAACTGGAAAAGAGGCCACTACGGTCATAAAATAATAACGAACTTTACGGACATAGACACTCAAACAGACTACATCACACCACACATAGATTTTAACCCAGTGGCCATGACAGATATCCCAACAAGGGAATTCTGGAATGAAAACAGGGTCATTAATGCAAATCATGTTTCGGTGTTTACTGTCGGTTCTAAGACAAAAGAGGGGGTAGGGTCAGGTATCTACTCGGTAAACCCACCTATCAACAGATCAATGAAGCTTCCAAACTTTTGCAGTGTATTTCAAGCGGAGGTGCTTGCAGTTTGCGAAGCCGCGAAATATCTAACCTCTTATGAAGTAGTCAATAGTAATATCGACATCTTCATAGATAGCCAGGCGGCCATTAGGGCCATTTCTTCAATCACTGTAAAGTCCAAACTGGTGGATCGTTGTCGGATTGAGCTTAGATCTCTAGGCGCAACGAACACTGTTACCCTAAAATGGGTCCCAGGACATCGTGATATTATGGGGAATGAAATGGCAGATGAACTGGCCAAAAACGGATCATCTCTCGACCCGAGCCAGGTCGAATCCTCTATACTTGTGCCACTGGAGCAGGTAAAAAGTGAAATTCACCAGAATTTCCTCGAAGCTGCAGACGTCAGATGGTCATCAATTGACACTTGTCGGGTTTCAAGAAATTTATGGCCGAATATTTCGAAGAAAAGAACTGAATATTTACTTAAGATAAGCAGACCTCAACTATCGCTCCTAGTTGGAATCCTAACGGGACACAACTCAATGGGAACCCACATGAGGAGAATGGGCATTAGCCCATCGGACTTATGTAGAGGGTGTCAAGATGAAGAGGCGGAAGAGGGCTCATCCCATTTCCTTTGCGAATGCCCCAGCTTAGCTAGAACTAGAAAAGAAGCCCTCGGAGAATATTTTTTCGACGAAATGGGCGACATCTCTTCCTTGCCACTAAAGAATATCCTGAAATTCATTCAGAATTCAGGATGGTTCAAGGAGGCATCCCACACCTAAACTATCCTCAATCACCCACCTTCCTCATACCTACCTACCTTAATCCTGGGGAACGCAATGGATCCACGGAGATCCGAGTGCGATGATGCGGCTTGCCGTATCATCACCTTTTCTAACCTAACCTAACCTAACCTCGAATAAAACATTTCTGTTCTTAGGTGGCACGGCTGGGAATCGAACCCACACCTTCGGCATGACAGTCCTACGCACTAACCATCAAGCCACGAGGTACTACGCCGAGGCAATATAGTGAACGTGTTTAAATTTACTTGGCTAAATCCATATTTTGATACAGCTATAGATTTCGCGTTATATTAACATTCTCCTCTATTAGATCTACTCGCTTAAAGTGCCAAATACTCGTCGAAGAATTTTTCATTCAGAAGAGCCCAGTATCTGTTTTCCCTTTCTACTTATCACCCAACATTTAGCGCCAAACAGCAACTCTGACAGTGTAAGGGTTTTAAAGAGAGCACAATTCGATCTTTCGGGGGAGAGTTTTGAACACATTTGCTGTCCCAAACCGAAGTAGAACGAGTTGCTAGAATAATAATTCTTTGTGCACCAAACCGAAGAAGAACAGGTGTTGTAGGGGTATTTTTCGTCGGATTTCCACAAAGTTGTTCGTCCGTGGGATTGACGTTTACTCTGAGGTAGATGAACTCCTTAGCTTCTTCGAAGTTTTTGCAATCAAAAGTTATGTTTGGTTCTACTCACTTGACAGATCTTTCATTTTTTGTTTAAAGCATGTATTTTGTCTTCATTGTTTACTTCGAGTGCCAACAAGTTTCGCCTGTTCTTCAATTGCCGTGAAAGACTCTATAACGCAACGACTTGTTGGGAGCAGCTGATTATGTCGATATCATCAGTTTATCCTAGAAGTTGGATAAATTTGTTTAAAATAATAATAGTAATAACGCCTGCCCTGCGCACTATTTGCTCTAGCACGAGATTGAAGAAATCACATGATAGTGCATCTCCTTGCATGTTTGGAATAGCTTGGAAGAGCATTGCCCTTGTTGCACATTAAACCGCGTATTTTCCAATGTCAAGCGACACAACTAGATCAGTTTTCCCGGTATCACAAGCTCAGTCATCGCCATACATCCTGGTGCTGATAGACCAGTCATCGGGCATACTTTGTTCGATCCGAATTAGGTTGAAGAGTTGATGCATACACCCTTTCAACACAGCTCCGTGCTTAAAGAGCTCCACAGGTAAACAATCAGATCCGGCAGCTAGTGGTGTAAGGAATTGTTAGTAATCGTTACTTTGTAAGGATTACTTCAAGTAATCAAAGTAATCGATTACTTTTCTGAATAACGATTACTTTGATTACTGTGATTACTTTGGTTACTTTGATTACTTTCGTTACTTTTTAGATTTGATTACTTTTGATTACTTGTCGTTACTTTTGATTACTTGTCGTTACTTTTGGATTTGGGTTATTTTGATTACTTTGCGATTCGATTATTTTAAGTTACATTTGGATTTGATTGCTTTTGAGTTTTGGGTTCCGAGCTCCGGAAACGCGAATAAAGTAGGTAAACATTTCTATGGATATTTCTTTGTTTTGGATTAAAACTTTGTAAAATATAATATTTTAACTATGAAGTACTGCGAAATTATGCAGGTCAATATTTAAGCCAATTTATATGAAGCAAAAATGATTTGTCTGAGGGTGGTCCATCCATACAAAAAAAACTATCAAAATTTTGGGATTCAAATTGATTTAAATCATACGAAAATAGCTTGAAGCGCTCATTTTGAGAAAAAAATTGTAAAATATTAAACTGTCCGAAATCCTCGAAACTTCGTTGTTCCTTGAGTGATTTTATTGAAATTGACAGCAGTAATAGTTGATATAGAATTTAAAAAGAAAAATATAACTTCAACAGGGTGTTCTAAGAAAAAATGTCAACATATTGCAACTTCGCTGTTGAGCAATTTCAATGAAATTTACACAGGTGATAGTTGATAAAGAATTTAAGAGAAACGAGTATAAATCTTCAAAACAGGGTGCTTCAAAAAATGTCAAGACTTTTCTTGAGCGATATTAACGAAATTGACACAGGTGATAGCAGATCAGAATTTAAAAAAAATTTGTTTTCTAAGGGTGTTTCAAGAAATGTCACCTTTGATACTAGAGTTTGACCATTCCACCCCACACAACAGGTTAAAACGATTTATACATGTAAGAAAAAAAAATTAACAAAAATTACTTCTCAAGTTTTGTGTTCATAATAATGAACACTTAAAATGTCATATTAATTGATAGATCCGCATCTCAGGTGCATTCTGGACTAAGGCCTAAAATTACCTTTTTATTGAATAGGTATTATAAATTAACTCCACAAAATTTTAGCAAATACATTTAATGCTCACAGTCTTTGACTATGAACAGTTTTTCTGTTTGTTTTCTAAAACAAACAACTACTTTTTACTCATAAATTAATTCTGAAAATTTCACCCAAAGCTTAAGAGCCATTTTTGAGAAACCAGTAAATAATAAAAGTTGGCATATAGCAGAAGCCGGATTCCAGTGAAGCTTTTTTTATTTTTTATTTTGTATCAGATATTACTGCTGTCAATTTCATAGAAATCGCTCAAGGAACAACGAAGATGCAAAATATTGACATATTTTTGGAACACCCTGTATTGACAACTTTTTTTTCTTTTTTAATTCTATATCACCTATTACTGCTGTCAATTTCGTTGAAATCGCTCAAGGAACAACCAAGTTGCAATATGTTGACATATTTTTGGAACACCCTGTTTTGAAAATGTTTTTTTTTCTTTTTACTTGCGATATACATAGGTACTATAAAGCAAGTTTTGGATTCGTGCAGAAAAAAATTTTGAGATAACAATCAAACACGATATTAAGATGATAGGGAACACCAAGAAAGTGGGTGGCACAATTCTGTCTGTCTGTCTGTTCGTCTACAGCCTAAACAGCTCGATTGATTTTCTTCAAACTTGGTACATAGTGGTTTTTGGTGATTATGCCCACACGTTTTTCATACGTTTTTTTTTTAGAACCAAAAATACAGTACCTGCCATACAATTTTTTTTTAGCAATTTTACATAATCGTATTTTTCTCAAAAATGCCTCGACAAATTTTCTTTAAAAAAATCAATAAATTTATTTCAGTAAAGGCTTCCTTTGGGTGGAAACCCAAAAATGGTTATTAATGGTACCTCCCCAAGAACCATTTTTTTAATTTTTGATTTTTTCGAAGCGGTATAGCCGATTTCATTTTTTTAAGCAGAAGCTTCCAAAAAATATAAATAGTTTTGTGTACGCAAATTTTTTTTTTTTTATCCGTGGGTAGGTGCAAAACCTGCATCAGGCTGTATGAGGACCGGAAAACGCGTGCTCATAGAAGTGTGAGATTCTTACTACACTAAAACCACCTCCATTTCCCGATTGCAACTAAGTTGAGACTTATCTAGCAATTTATTTTTAACGAAGTTAAGTAAAGTGTTGCAGGTAACTTTCCGGTGAAAGTTTCTGCTTATTCCACGATTTTAAAGCAGTTTTATGTTCACCGCTCCAGGTTGGAAGGTTTTGTTCTTTGCAGGCGGCGTACTAAATTCGACTCGTCAAGAATGTCAATAATCGTTGGATTAGCGTGATCTAGTAGCCGATTTCTATGTTTTCGCACGAAACTCTTAATTTCGTCTCGAACCGTAGGAAACCCGAGATCCCTGTGAAGATCTTCGTTTCTTATATACCATGGTGCATTCACAAATGACCTAAGCAATTTATTTTCAAACGTTTGTAAGTTATTTAAATTTGTATCGCAGGTACAACCCCAGAGTTGTATACCGTAGGTCCAGACAGGTTTAAGTACCTGCCTGTATAAAATCAACTTATTATCAATACTAAGCTTGGAATATTTACCGAGTAGCCAGTTCATATCTCTTAATTTACTTTTTAATTCTTCGCATTTCTTTTTTACGTGCGGCTTCCATTTTAATTTTGCGTCTAGAGTCATTCCCAGATATTTTGCTTCATTCGCAAATGGTACACGACCGGTATTAAGAAAGACGGGCAATCTATTTATTTTTTTATACGTAAAGTCCACGTGGACTGACTTTTGTTCATTGAGCGCTATTCGCCATGTTTTTGTCCACTCATTAACATTATTAAGAGCATTTTGTAATTTAATCGTAGCTTCGTTAATCGTTTTGCCTACTGCTAGTATTGCAGTATCATCAGCAAACGTTGCTACGATAGTGTCTTCTGTTTGAGGTATATCACGTGTAAATAGAAGGTACAGAACTGGACCTAAAACACTACCTTGTGGTACCCCAGCCACTATTTCTTTGAAATTAGAATATTCATTTCCGTGTCTTACACGAAAAAGTCTGTTTTCTAGATATTCGTTTAAAATTTTATAAAGTCCTTCAGGCAGAACTTGTCTCAATTTGAATTTGAGGCCTTCGTGCCACACCTTGTCAAACGCTTGCGACACATCCAAAAAGACCGTCGAACAAATTTTCTTTTCTTCAAGAGCTCTCTCAATTACGTCAGTTATTCTATGCACTTGATCAATTGTTGAATGCTTGCTTCTAAATCCGAACTGATGTTCAGGTATTAATCGTTTCTCTTCTATTATGGGCTGCAGGCGCAGGAGTAGTATTCTTTCAAAAACTTTCGATATTATTGGAAGAAGCGAAATCGGTCTGTAAGAATTCTTTTCATGAGATGGTTTGCCAGGTTTCAAAACCATTATGACTTCCGCAACTTTCCATTGGCTTGGAATATATTCTAGCCTTAGAGCGGCATTTATTATATAAAGGAGGTTAATTAATCCTTTATGAGGAAGCATTTTTAATATTTCCGCTGTTATTAAGTCATACCTCGGAGCTTATTAGACTTTAGCTTCTTTATTTCTCTGTTCAATTCAGCGAGCGTAGCATTTCTGGTTCTGTAGTTCTCACTTGAGCTAAAACTCATATTAATATTTCCATTGAGTGCTTGCCCATCAGAAGGTTTAAATCTTTCTTCCAGGTAATCGGCGAATACCACCGCTTTCTCTTTGTCACTTTTAGCCCATTCGTTTTGGCTTTTCTTAATCGGGGGCACCGGAAGCTTTGGTTTTTTCGTTGTTTTTATAGCTTTCCAAAGTGAGTAGTTGGATTCTTTCCCAGCTGACAAGCTTTCAATGTAATTTTCAACTTCACGGTTTTTGAAATCTGATATCGCTGTTTTTTAGCACATTACACAAGCGATTTAAATGAGCTTTGTGTTGAGGAGCACGGGTTCGCTGCCATTTCTTACGTGCTTTTCGTTTATCTTTTATTAAGTCTTTTATTTCCTGCGGATATTTTATATCTTAATAGCGCGGCGTAACCCTTTGATAAGGCGTGTTATTCCACGCTGCCTTTTGTATTATATCAACAAAGGTATCTACTGCATCTTCAAGCTCAAGAGGCGTTTGTAATGATACCCTCAATTCAACGTTGTCCTCGATTACTTTCTTAAATCCTTCCCAGTTGGTTTTACCGTTTGTTAACCTGGGTGGTTTTTCAATTTTGACAAGGCTTTCGCTCATAGTGAGTATGACTGCAGAATGATCTGAGAAGAGATCATGGCCTTCTGAAATTTCAATACGGTTAGAGGGTATTCCTTTTACCATAAACAAATCGATTAAGTCAGGTATTTTTGACGGATCAGTTGGCCAGTAAGTTGGCTTTCCGGTCGAATGAAAATCGCAATTATTTTCCATTCCTGCCTCATATAGCATTTGACCATTTTGAGATATGCATCTTAAAGCCCAAAAGGTGTGCTTTGCATTAAAGTCGCCACCAACAATTAAGTTTGGGCTTAGCGACTTTATCAATGTCGTAAATTGACTCTTATCGATTTTGCAACGTGGAGGGCAATATATCGAAGAGATATTGAGAAGAATGTTTTTAGTTCTAACCTGAACACTACTCAATTGCATCGATTCTACCTCTTTTTTCAGGCCTACTGAGTGTTCAATGCACTCTTTTATATATAACGATGATCCACCCCTTGCTTTATTTGAAGGATGAACAGCGTGGTAGCCAAGAAACCCGTGGATTTTAAGATTTGATTCATTTTTGGCATGCGTTTCTGATATCAAACATATGTCGATATCATTTTCCTGCATATACATCTCTAATTCTCCAAGTTTTTGCCATAATCCGTTGGCATTCCACGTAAGAATTTTAAACTTTGCCCATTCGTTTTGGCTTTTCTTAATCGGGGGCACCGGAAGCTTTGGTTTTTTCGTTGTTTTTATAGCTTTCCAAAGTGAGTAGTTGGATTCTTTCCCAGCTGACAAGCTTTCAATGTAATTTTCAACTTCACGGTTTTTGAAATCTGATATCGCTGTTTTTAGCACATTACACAAGCGATTTAAATGAGCTTTGTGTTGAGGAGCACGGGTTCGCTGCCATTTCTTACGTGCTTTTCGTTTATCTTTTATTAAGTCTTTTATTTCCTGCGGATATTTTATATCTTAATAGCGCGGCGTAACCCTTTGATAAGGCGTGTTATTCCACGCTGCCTTTTGTATTATATCAACAAAGGTATCTACTGCATCTTCAAGCTCAAGAGGCGTTTGTAATGATACCCTCAATTCAACGTTGTCCTCGATTACTTTCTTAAATCCTTCCCAGTTGGTTTTACCGTTTGTTAACCTGGGTGGTTTTTCAATTTTGACAAGGCTTTCGCTCATAGTGAGTATGACTGCAGAATGATCTGAGAAGAGATCATGGCCTTCTGAAATTTCAATACGGTTAGAGGGTATTCCTTTTACCATAAACAAATCGATTAAGTCAGGTATTTTTGACGGATCAGTTGGCCAGTAAGTTGGCTTTCCGGTCGAATGAAAATCGCAATTATTTTCCATTCCTGCCTCATATAGCATTTGACCATTTTGAGATATGCATCTTAAAGCCCAAAAGGTGTGCTTTGCATTAAAGTCGCCACCAACAATTAAGTTTGGGCTTAGCGACTTTATCAATGTCGTAAATTGACTCTTATCGATTTTGCAACGTGGAGGGCAATATATCGAAGAGATATTGAGAAGAATGTTTTTAGTTCTAACCTGAACACTACTCAATTGCATCGATTCTACCTCTTTTTTCAGGCCTACTGAGTGTTCAATGCACTCTTTTATATATAACGATGATCCACCCCTTGCTTTATTTGAAGGATGAACAGCGTGGTAGCCAAGAAACCCGTGGATTTTAAGATTTGATTCATTTTTGGCATGCGTTTCTGATATCAAACATATGTCGATATCATTTTCCTGCATATACATCTCTAATTCTCCAAGTTTTTGCCATAATCCGTTGGCATTCCACGTAAGAATTTTAAACTTTGCCCATTCGTTTTGGCTTTTCTTAATCGGGGGCACCGGAAGCTTTGGTTTTTTCGTTGTTTTTATAGCTTTCCAAAGTGAGTAGTTGGATTCTTTCCCAGCTGACAAGCTTTCAATGTAATTTTCAACTTCACGGTTTTTGAAATCTGATATCGCTGTTTTTAGCACATTACACAAGCGATTTAAATGAGCTTTGTGTTGAGGAGCACGGGTTCGCTGCCATTTCTTACGTGCTTTTCGTTTATCTTTTATTAAGTCTTTTATTTCCTGCGGATATTTTATATCTTAATAGCGCGGCGTAACCCTTTGATAAGGCGTGTTATTCCACGCTGCCTTTTGTATTATATCAACAAAGGTATCTACTGCATCTTCAAGCTCAAGAGGCGTTTGTAATGATACCCTCAATTCAACGTTGTCCTCGATTACTTTCTTAAATCCTTCCCAGTTGGTTTTACCGTTTGTTAACCTGGGTGGTTTTTCAATTTTGACAAGGCTTTCGCTCATAGTGAGTATGACTGCAGAATGATCTGAGAAGAGATCATGGCCTTCTGAAATTTCAATACGGTTAGAGGGTATTCCTTTTACCATAAACAAATCGATTAAGTCAGGTATTTTTGACGGATCAGTTGGCCAGTAAGTTGGCTTTCCGGTCGAATGAAAATCGCAATTATTTTCCATTCCTGCCTCATATAGCATTTGACCATTTTGAGATATGCATCTTAAAGCCCAAAAGGTGTGCTTTGCATTAAAGTCGCCACCAACAATTAAGTTTGGGCTTAGCGACTTTATCAATGTCGTAAATTGACTCTTATCGATTTTGCAACGTGGAGGGCAATATATCGAAGAGATATTGAGAAGAATGTTTTTAGTTCTAACCTGAACACTACTCAATTGCATCGATTCTACCTCTTTTTTCAGGCCTACTGAGTGTTCAATGCACTCTTTTATATATAACGATGATCCACCCCTTGCTTTATTTGAAGGATGAACAGCGTGGTAGCCAAGAAACCCGTGGATTTTAAGATTTGATTCATTTTTGGCATGCGTTTCTGATATCAAACATATGTCGATATCATTTTCCTGCATATACATCTCTAATTCTCCAAGTTTTTGCCATAATCCGTTGGCATTCCACGTAAGAATTTTAAACTTTGCCCATTCGTTTTGGCTTTTCTTAATCGGGGGCACCGGAAGCTTTGGTTTTTTCGTTGTTTTTATAGCTTTCCAAAGTGAGTAGTTGGATTCTTTCCCAGCTGACAAGCTTTCAATGTAATTTTCAACTTCACGGTTTTTGAAATCTGATATCGCTGTTTTTAGCACATTACACAAGCGATTTAAATGAGCTTTGTGTTGAGGAGCACGGGTTCGCTGCCATTTCTTACGTGCTTTTCGTTTATCTTTTATTAAGTCTTTTATTTCCTGCGGATATTTTATATCTTAATAGCGCGGCGTAACCCTTTGATAAGGCGTGTTATTCCACGCTGCCTTTTGTATTATATCAACAAAGGTATCTACTGCATCTTCAAGCTCAAGAGGCGTTTGTAATGATACCCTCAATTCAACGTTGTCCTCGATTACTTTCTTAAATCCTTCCCAGTTGGTTTTACCGTTTGTTAACCTGGGTGGTTTTTCAATTTTGACAAGGCTTTCGCTCATAGTGAGTATGACTGCAGAATGATCTGAGAAGAGATCATGGCCTTCTGAAATTTCAATACGGTTAGAGGGTATTCCTTTTACCATAAACAAATCGATTAAGTCAGGTATTTTTGACGGATCAGTTGGCCAGTAAGTTGGCTTTCCGGTCGAATGAAAATCGCAATTATTTTCCATTCCTGCCTCATATAGCATTTGACCATTTTGAGATATGCATCTTAAAGCCCAAAAGGTGTGCTTTGCATTAAAGTCGCCACCAACAATTAAGTTTGGGCTTAGCGACTTTATCAATGTCGTAAATTGACTCTTATCGATTTTGCAACGTGGAGGGCAATATATCGAAGAGATATTGAGAAGAATGTTTTTAGTTCTAACCTGAACACTACTCAATTGCATCGATTCTACCTCTTTTTTCAGGCCTACTGAGTGTTCAATGCACTCTTTTATATATAACGATGATCCACCCCTTGCTTTATTTGAAGGATGAACAGCGTGGTAGCCAAGAAACCCGTGGATTTTAAGATTTGATTCATTTTTGGCATGCGTTTCTGATATCAAACATATGTCGATATCATTTTCCTGCATATACATCTCTAATTCTCCAAGTTTTTGCCATAATCCGTTGGCATTCCACGTAAGAATTTTAAACTTTGCCATCATAAATTTTTTGAGAGAGATTTGGGTCGAAAACAATTTTCGAGCTTACTTAACCTATCAAAGATAAGTTTATTTGTGTCACATTGTTCCTCAAGTTTCGACAGAATTATTGAAAAGACTTTTGAAACCGGGTCGGTTTCAGTGTCGTTGTTTACGGGTATATTTTTGGCCGCTATTTGGGCATATGTTTCTGCATTTCTTTGTTTTTATATATATATAGATGATACATTGCTTTGATATATTCTCCGAAGGTATTGACACTGTTTTCTTTTCCTTACGGATTCAAGGTTTTGGAGCTTTACTAGATTTGGAAGTCTTGGGAACTACGGTTTCTATTTGCCTTTGTGGGTTTCTTTGTGTTTTGGCAGATTTTGATCGCCGCTTTTGTAATTCTTTAGTTACTTCACAGCCTCTATAGTTTGCCGGGTGATTTCCATTACAATTAATGCACGTCGGTGGACTTTCACTTTTTCCGATGCAGTCAACGGTTAAATGCTTTCCAGCGCATTTTACACACCTTGGCTCTGTTTTGCAATAAGTTTGGGTGTGATTGAATTCTTGACAGCGTTTACACTGAGGGACTAAACTTGTGCTCTTTCTAAGAGGTGCGTGTAAGCCTCTCGCCACAACACGTAAGGGTCTTTCCGACTTATTTTCATAGGTATACCATTCTACTTTTTCTTCAAATTTTCCGCAAATTTTTGAAAAAATATTTTTTGGATTTTTAAAAAATGTTTCAAAATTTTTGTTGGAAAATTAATTATTTTGATACATTTTTTTGAAACTCGATATTTAAGAGTTTTTATTAGTACTCTCTAAAATATTTTTTGAAAAAATTTTACATTTATGAAAAAATAACGGTACCTTCCATACAAAAGTTAAAAAACCGCAAAGGAAAATATCTTTTTGCTTAAAAACGACTCCTACGATTTTGATTAAACTTTTTTCATATACTAAAATTAGTACGATCTACCATCAAAAATTATAAAATTTTACACATAGCAACTATTAGTAGTACCTGTCATAGAACGTGTTTTTTTATTTTGAGTTTTCTCGTTATCGGCTTAACGGATTTAAATGAATTTTTTTATATACAAATTTCAGATAAGGTAAAATAATATTGCATATCAAAATTTTCAAAAAATAAGATTTTGGATTTTTAAAAAAAGTTTAATTTTTTTTGAAAATTTGATATCTCAAAAACGGGTTGACAATTTTTTTTCAAATTTGGGTTTTTATACACATAAATATATAATTCAGATTTGCATACCAAAATTTATATATACAAAACTTTTTTTTTTTAAAACTGCTCAACGATTTTAAATTTTTTTTACCATTCAATCATATTCAATCAAGAATTAAGATAGCATTCTTTTTTTTCACCTAAACTGTCAAAAGAGTTGTTTTAGCCAATTTAAATGTCGTATTTCATGTTTCTCTTCATTTTTCTCTCATAATTTCCATGTTTTTATATACAATTTTCTTCAACCTGCAGTGTCTTGAACATAAGAGCAAGATCATGCAACCCAGTCGTGCATTTTATTTTATTCTGTATCAGCTATCACCGGTGTCAATTTCATTGAAATCGCGCAACGAACAACGAAGTTCCAAGGGCTTCTGAATTTTTTTTCTCAAAATTTCAAGCAATTTTCGTATGATTTAAATCAATTTGTATTCCAAAACTTCGATAGTTTTTTTTTTGGACCACCCTCAGGCAAATAATTCTTGCTTCATATAGATTGGATTAAATATTGACCTGTTTAGTAAGTACTTCTAAGTTAAAATATTATATTTTACAAAGTTTTAATCCAAAACAAAGAAATATCCATAGAAGATAGTTTTTTTCTCGTTTTTTGGATCCTTCTTGTACTGAAATGGTTATCTACATACATCCTCGTTTCCGGAGCTCAAAACCCAAAACTCCAAGTAATCGAATTCAAATGTAATAGCCCGGGAGCTGGCGACATTTTGGATGCAGCGGAGGTGGAGCGGACGCCGAGTGGAGACAGAGCGGAGGCGGGGCGGACGCTAAGCGGAGGCGGTACGAACGCCGAGCGGAGACAGAGCGGAGGCGGAACGGACGCTGAGTAGAGGTGGAGCGGACGCTGAGCGGAGGCGGTACGGACGCCAAACGGAGACAGAGCGGAGGCGGAGCGGATGCCGAGCGGAGGCGGAGCACACGTCGAGCGGAAGCGGAGCGGAGGTGGAGTGGAGGCTGAGCGGATGCCGAGCGGAGGCGGAGCGGATGCCGAGCGGAGGGGGAGCGGACGCTGAGCGGATGCCAAGCGGAGGCGGAGCGGAAGCTGAGCGGATGCCGAGCGGAGGCGGAAAGGAGGCGGAGCGGAGGCGGAGCGGAAGCTGAGCGGATGCCGAGCGGAGGCGGAGCGGATGCCGAGCGGAGGGGGAGCGGACGCTGAACGGATGCCAAGCGGAGGCGGAGCAGAAGCTGAGCGGATGCCGAGCGGAGGCGGAAAGAAGGCGGAGCGGACACCGAGCGGAGGCGGAGTGGATGCCGAGCGAAGGCGGAGAAGACGCCGAGCGGAACTGGAGGCGAAGCGGAAGCTGAGCGGATGCCGAGCGGAGGCGTAGCGGAGGCGGAGCGGAGGCGGAGCGGATGCCGAGCGGAGGCAGAGCGGATGCCGAGCGGAAGCTGAGCGGATGCCGAGCGGAGGCGGAGCGGAGGCGGAGCAGATGCCGAGCGGAGAAGGAGCGGAGGCGGAGCGGAAGCCGAGCGGAGGCGGGGCGGAGGCGGAGCGGAGGCGGAGCAGATGCCGAGCGGAGGTGGAGCGGATGCCGAGCGAAGCGGAGCATAGGCGGAGCGGATGCCGAGCGGAGGCGGAGCGGAAGCTGAGCGGATGCCGAGCGGAAGCGGAGCGGAGGCGGAGCGGAAGCTGAACGGATGCCGAGCGGAGGCGGAGCGGATGCCGAGCGGAGGCGGAGCGGAAGCTGAAAGGATGCCGAGCGGAGGCGGAGCGGAAGCTGAGCGGATGCCGAGCGGAGGCGGAGCGGATGCCAAGCGGAGGCGAAGCGGAAGCTGAGCGGATGCCGAGCGGAGGCGGAGCGGAAGCTGAGCGGATGCCGAGCGGAGGCGGAGCGGAGGCCGAGCGGACGCTGAGCGGAGGCCGAGGGGAAGCTGAGCGGATGCCGAGCGGAGGCGGAGCGGAAGCTGAGCGGATGCCGAGCGGAGGCGGAGCGGAGGCGGAGCGGATGCCGAGTGGAGGCGGAGCGGATGCCGAGCGGAGGCGGAGCGGAAGCTGAAAGGATGCCGAGTGGAGGCGGAGCGGAAGCTGAGCGGATGCCGAGCGGAGGCGGAGCGGATGCCGAGCGGTGGCGAAGCGGAAGCTGAGCGGATGCCGAGCGGAGGCGGAGCGGAAGCTGAGCGGATGCCGAGCGGAGGCGGAGCGGAAGCTGAGCGGATGCCGAGCGGAGGCGGAGCGGAGGCGGAGCGGAAGCTGAGCGGATGCCGAGCGGAGGCGGATCGGAGGCGGAGCGGACGCTGAGCGGAGGCCGAGCGGAAGCTGAGCGGATACCGAGCGGAAGCGGAGCGGACGCGGAGCGGAAGCTGAGTGGATGCCGAGTGGAGGCGGAGCGGAAGCTGAGCGGATGCCGAGCGGAGGCGGAGCGGAAGCAGAGCGGAAGTGGAGTGGAGGCGGAGCGGAGGCGGAGCAGATGCCGAGCGGAGGCAGAGCGGAGGCGGAGCGGATGCCGACGGGAGGCGGAGCGGAGGCGGAGCGGAAGCTGAGCGGATGCCGAGCGGAGGCGGACCGGATGCGGAGCGGAGGCGGAGCGGAGGCGGAGCGGAGGCGGACCGGATGCGGAGCGGAGGCGGAGCGGAGGCGGAACGGAAGCTGAGCGGATGCCGAGCGGAGGTGGAGCGGAGGCGGAGCGGAGGCAGAGCGGAGGCAGAGCGGAAGCCGAGCGGAGGCGGAGCGGAGGCGGAACGGATGCCGAGCGGAGGCGGAGCGGATGCTGAGCGGAGGCGGTGCGGATGCCGAGCGGAGGCGGAGCGGATGCTGAGCGGATGCCGAGCGGAGGCGGAGCAGATGCCGAGCGGAGGCGGAGCGGATGCCTAGCGGAGGCGGAGCGGAGGCAAGCTGAGTGGATGCCGAGTGGAGGCGGAGCGGAAGCTGAGCGGATGCCGAGCGGAGGCGGAGCGGAGGCGGAGCGGAAGCGGAGTGGAGGCGGAGCGGAGGCGGAGCAGATGCCGAGCGGAGGCAGAGCGGAGGCGGAGCGGATGCCGAAGGGAGGCGGAGCGGAAGCTGAGCGGATGCCGAGCGGAGGCGGACCGGATGCGGAGCGGAGGCGGAGCGGAGGCGGACCGGATGCGGAGCGGAGGCGGAACGGAAGCTGAGCGGATGCCGAGCGGAGGTGGAGCGGAGGCGGAGCGGAGGCAGAGCGGAGGCAGAGCGGAAGCCGAGCGGAGGCGGAGCGGATGCCGAGCGGAGGCGGAGCGGATGCTGAGCGGAGGCGGAAAGGATGCCGAGCGGAGGCGGAGCGGATGCTGAGCGGATGCCGAGCGGAGGCGGAGCGGAGGTGGAGCGGAAGCTGAGCGGATACCGAGCGGAGGCGGAGCGGATGCTGAGCGGATGCCGAGCGGAGGCGGAGCGGAAGCTGAGCGGATGCCGAGCGGAGGCGGAACAGATGCCGAGTGGGGGCGGAGCGGATGCCGAGCGGAGGCGGAGCGGACGCTGAGCGGAGGCCGAGCGGAGGTGGAGCGGAAGCTGAGGGGATGCCGAGCGGAGGCGGAGCGGAAGCGGAGCGGATGCCGAGCGGAGGTGGAGCGGATGCCGAGCGGATGTCGAGCGGAGGCGGAGCGGAGGCGGAGCGGATGCCGAGCGGAGGCGGAGCGGACGCTGAGCGGAGGCGGAGCGGAGGCCGAGCGGACGCTGAGCGGAGGCCGAGCGGAGGCCGAGCGGTGGCGGAGGTGGAGCGGAAGCTGAGAGGATGCCGAGCGGAGGCTGAGAGGAGGCCGAGCGGAGGTGGAGCGGATGCCGAGCGGATGCCGAGCGGAGGCGGAGCGGAGGCGGAGCGGAAGCTGAGCGGATGCCGAGCGGAGGCGGAGCAGATGCCGAGCGGGGGCGGAGCGGATGCCGAGCGGAGGCGGAGCGGAGGCCGAGCGGACGCTGAGCGGAGGCCGAGCGGAGGTGGAGCGGAAGCTGAGCGGATGCCGAGCGGAGGCGGAGCGGAAGCGGAGCGGATGCCGAGCGGAGGCGGAGCGGATGCTGAGCGGAGGCGGAGCGGAGGCCGAGCGGAGGCAGAGCAGATGCCGAGCGGAGGCGGAAAGGATGCCGAGCGGAGGCGGAGCGGAGGCCGAGCGGACGCTGAGCGGAGGCCGAGCGGAAGCTGAGCGGATGCCGAGCGGAAGCGGAGCGGAAGCGGAGCGGAAGCTGAGCGGATGCCGAGCGGAGGAGGAGCGGAAGCTGAGCGGATGCCGAGCGGAGGCGGAGATGAGGCGGAGCGGAAGCTGAGCGGAGGCCGAGCGGACGCCGAGCGGAGGCGGAGCGGAAGCTGAGCGGATGCCAAGCGGAGGCGGAGCGGAGGCGGAGCGGAAGCTAAGCGGATGCCGAGCGGAGACGGAGCGGAGGCGGAGTGGAGGCGGAGCGGAGGCGGAGCGGAAGCTGAGCGGAGGCGGAGCGGAAGCGGAGAGCGGATGCCGAGCGGAGACGGAGCGGAGGCGGAGTGGAGGCGGAGCGGAGGCTGAGCGGAAGCTGAGCGAAGGCGGAGCGGAAGCGGAGAGCGGAAGCGGAGCGGATGCCGAGTGGAGTTTTTTTTATTCACAAGACCCATTTACAAAGAATTATTGAGAACAACTATGCCGAGCGGAGGCGGAGCGGATGCCGAGCGGAGGCGGAGCGGAAGCTGAGCGGATGCCGAGCGGAGGCGGAGCGGAGGCGGAGCGGAGGCCGAGCGGAGGCCGAGCGGAGGCCGAGCGGACGCTGAGCGGAGGCCGAGTGGAGGTGGAGCGGATGCCGAGCGGATGCCGAGCGGAGGCGGAGCGGATGCCGAGCGGAGGCGGAGCGGACGCTGAGCGGAGGCGGAGCGGAGGCGGAGGCCGAGCGGTGGCGGAGGTGGAGCGGAAGCTGAGCGGATGCCGAGCGGAGGCGGAGCGGATGACGAGCGGACGCTGAGCGGATGCCGAGCGGAAGCGGAGCGGAGGCGGAGCGGAAGCTGAGCGGATGCCAAGCGGAGGCGGAGCGGAAGCTGAGCGGAGGCGAAGCGGAAGCGGAGCGGAAGCTGAGCGGATGCCGAGCGGAGGCAGAGCGGAGGCCGAGCGGACGCTGAGCGGAGGCGGAGCGGAAGCTGAGCGGATGCCGAGCGGACGCTGAGCGGAGGCCGAGCGGAAGCGGAGCGGATGCCGAGCGGAGGCGGAGCGGATGCTGAGCGGATGCCAAGCGGAGGCGGAGCAGATGCCGAGCGGAGGCGGAGCGGATGCCGAGCGGAGGCGGAGCGGAGGCCGAGCGGACGCTGAGCGGAGGCCGAGCGGACGCTGAGCGGAGGCCGAGCGGACGCTGAGCGGAGGCCGAGCGGAGGCCGAGCGGTGGCCGAGCGGTGGCGGAGCGGAGGTGGAGCGGATGCTGAGCGGATGCCGAGCGGAGGCGGAGCAGATGCCGAGCGGAGGCGGAGCAGATGCCGAGCGGAGGCGGAAAGGATGCCGAGCGGAGGCGGAGCGGAGGCCAAGCGGACGCTGAGCGGAGGCCGAGTGGAGGTGGATGCCGAGCGGAGGCGGAGCGGAGGCCGAGCGGACGCTGAGCGGAGGCCGAGCGGAGGTGGAGCGGATGCCGAGCGGAGGCGGAGCGGAGGCCGAGCGGAGGCCGAGCGGACGCTGAGCGGAGGCCGAGTGGAGGTGGATGCCGAGCGGAGGCGGAGCGGAGGCCGAGCGGACGCTGAGCGGAGGCCGAGCGGAGGTGGAGCGGATGCCGAGCGGATGCCGAGCGGAGGCGGAGCGGATGCCGAGCGGAGGCGGAGCGGAGGCCGAGCGGAGGCGGAGCGGACGCTGAGCGGAGGTTGAGCGGAGGCGGAGCGGAGGCGGAGCAGAGGCCAAGCGGACGCTGAGCGGAGGCCGAGCGGAGGCCGAGCGGTGGCGGAGGTGGAGTGGAAGCTGAGCGGATGCCGAGCGGAGGCGGAGCGGATGCCCAGCGGACGCTGAGCGGAGGCGGAGCGGAGGCCGAGCGGACGCTGAGCGGAGGCCGAGCGGAAGCTGAGCGGATGCCGAGCGGAAGCGGAGCGGAAGCGGAGCGGAAGCTGAGCGGATGCCGAGCGGAGGAGGAGCGGAAGCTGAGCGGATGCCGAGCGGAGGCGGAGATGAGGCGGAGCGGAAGCTGAGCGGAGGCCGAGCGGACGCCGAGCGGAGGCGGAGCGGAAGCTGAGCGGATGCCAAGCGGAGGCGGAGCGGAGGCGGAGCGGAAGCTAAGCGGATGCCGAGCGGAGACGGAGCGGAGGCGGAGTGGAGGCGGAGCGGAGGCGGAGCGGAAGCTGAGCGGAGGCGGAGCGGAAGCGGAGAGCGGATGCCGAGCGGAGACGGAGCGGAGGCGGAGTGGAGGCGGAGCGGAGGCTGAGCGGAAGCTGAGCGAAGGCGGAGCGGAAGCGGAGAGCGGAAGCGGAGCGGATGCCGAGTGGAGTTTTTTTTATTCACAAGACCCATTTACAAAGAATTATTGAGAACAACTATGCCGAGCGGAGGCGGAGCGGATGCCGAGCGGAGGCGGAGCGGAAGCTGAGCGGATGCCGAGCGGAGGCGGAGCGGAGGCGGAGCGGAAGCGGAGAGGAGGCGGAGCGGAGGCGGAGCACATGCCGAGCGGAGGCGGAGTGGAAGCTGAGCGGAGGAGGAGCGGACGCTGAGCGGAGGCCGAGCAGAGGCCGAGCAGAGGTCGAGCGGAGGCGGAGCGGAGGCGGAGCGGAGGCGGAGCGGAAGCGGAGAGGCGGAGCGGAGGCGGAGCACATGCCGAGCGGAGGCGGAGCGGAGGCAGAGCAGAGGCGGAGCGGAAGCTGAGCGGAGGCCAAGCGGACGCTGAGCGGAGGCCGAGCGGAGGCTGAGCGGATGCCGAGCGGAGGCGGAGCGGAAGCTGAGCGGAGGAGGAGCGGACGCTGAGCGGAGGCCGAGCAGAGGAAGCGGAGAGGAGGCGGAGCGGAGGAGGAGCACATGCCGAGCGGAGGCGGAGCGGAGACGGAGCGGAAGCTGAGCGGAGGACGAGCGGAGGCGGAGCGGATGCCGAGCGGAGGCGGAGCGGAAGCTGAGCGGAGGAGGAGTGGACGCTGAGCGGAGGCCGAGCGGAGGCGGAGCGGAGGCGGAGCGGATGCCGAGCGGAGGCGGAGCGGAAGCTGAGCGGAAGCGGAGAGGAGGCGGAGCGGAAGCTGAGCGGAAGCGGAGAGGAGGCGGAGTGGAGGCGGAGCACATGCCGAGCGGAGGCGGAGCGGAAGCTGAGCGGAGGCCGAGCGGACGCTGAGCGGAGGCCGAGCGGAGGCGGAGCGGATGCCGAGCGGAGGCGGAGCGGAAGCTGAGCGGAGGAGGAGCGGACGCTGAGCGGAGGCCGAGCAGAGGAAGCGGAGAGGAGGCGGAGCGGAGGCGGAGCACATGCCGAGCGGAGGCGGAGCGGAGACGGAGCGGAAGCTGAGCGGAGGACGAGCGGAGGCGGAGCGGATGCCGAGCGGAGGCGGAGCGGAAGCTGAGCGGAGGAGGAGCGGACGCTGAGCGGAGGCCGAGCGGAGGCGGAGCGGAGGCGGAGCGGATGCCGAGCGGAGGCGGAGCGGATGCCGAGCGGAGGCGGAGCGGAAGCTGAGCGGATGCCGAGCGGAGGATGCCGAGCGGAGGCGGAGCAGAGGCCGAGCGGACGCTGAGCGGAGGCTGACCGGAGGCGGAGCGGATGCTGAGTGGAGGCGGAAGCTGAGCGGATGCCGAGCGGAGGCGGAGCGGAAGCTGAGCGGATGCCGAGCGGAGGCGGAGCGGAAGCTGAGCGGATGCCGAGCGGAGGCGGAGCGGAAGCGGAGCGGAGGCGGAGCAGATGCCGAGCGGAGGCGGAGCGGATGCCGAGCGGAGGCGGAGCGGATGCCGAGCGGAGGCGGAGCGGAAGCTGAGCGGATGCGGAGCGGAGGCGGAGCGGAAGCTGAGCGGATGCCGAGCGGAGGCGGAGCGGAAGCGGAGCCGAGGCGGAGCGGAGGCGGAGCAGATGCCGAGCGGAGGCGGAGCGGGGGCGGAGCGGGGGCGGAGCGGATGCCGAGCAGAGGCCGAGCGGAGGCGGAAGCTGAGCGGATGCCGAGCGGAGGCGGAGCGGAGTAAGAATTATTGAGAACAACTAAAATTCTATCCAGTTTTTAGCAGCCAAAATCAATTCTTTGCTTTGGTTTTCTTTTCAAGTCAAATTTTTTTAATGAACAGTTTTTTTTTTAAATCCAATTTTAGAATTCGAAATTTTGTTAAAATTGAAAACGAAATTTTTTTCAATATTTTGCGGTTATTATATAGCAATTTTGTTTTTAGTATTCAAGTTCAAGTTCTTATAGGTTCCTAGTGGAATACATAAAACCAGATCCTTTCAGTATGAGTTCGAAAAAGAGCAAAAGCTTTTTCCTTAGTGAAATAGTATTTTATTTTATCCCCCCTTAAATTATTTTCAAAACACTGTCAGGAAATATGTAGGTAAAATATAATGAACATGAAAAATTTTTCACATTTTGTTTCAAGGGTAATGATATATGGAACAAGTCGTTTAAGGGTAGTTTGTCCCCCATTTCCCCTATCATTTTTAAAAATGTATGACATATTAAAAAGATTTCTACAAAAAAATCCCCATAAGTGATTTAATTATTTTTGATGGTAGGGCAAAAAATCGAAAAAAGGGGGTTCCAACCCCCAAAGCCCCCATATCACCTTTTTTTTGTGGTTTTGGATTCCTTTGACCTTTATTTATGTCAAATATACGATCACATCATCAAAATTCTGAAAGTACATTACATTTACACAATACACGAAAAAAAAATGGGTTTTCCCCCTTTAACCCTTTTTTTTGATTTCGCAACGCTTTTTGAAACTAAAAGTATTTTTTCTTAGTCTATATCTAAAAATCTATAGAAATCAGTCAAAACATTTTCGTTTTCTTAAACTTAAGGCAATACAAAAAATAATAACGCTTCAACGAATTACGTGGGTGTGTTACTCCTTTGAATCCTGTCGACGACTTAGCCCCGCTATTTAGGTGGCAGGCATGGTTTTTCTAGTAGTTTCAGTTGAACTCGATTATCTGGGATTTTTTTAAATGTTGGACTTCGAATGGCTTCAATTCCATCCTTTATCAAATATGACAATTTTTCGTTTTGTTTGCAACTGTAGGCCGCCGGCAGGACTATTTGGCCCCACTGTCCAGGTGCACGGAAAGAATTCTTGGATCATATCACGAAAAATGAGCTGCAAATTACGAAAAATGAATCCCGATTTATACCTTGGCTCGGGATTTCGTAATTTACGACTATTTGTTTGCAATTTGCAAAACTGACCAAAATGAAGATATTGATACTTAAAAATCGTAAATCAACCCTCTTGAGTACCAATTATACCATCGAGAGAAAACAAAAATTGCGAACAACAAATCGCAATTTGATCCAAATATTCCTCAATTGCACAATTTGAAAATTTGCAAAAAAGATTTGTGATCACCACTTTTATTTCGTGATATTGCCACTTGGAAAGATCAATCCTGCTCTACCCTTCATTTTGCAGGTATACACATTTAATTTAATTTATTTGAAATAAATACTTTATGCTTGACTCTGCTTGGATTTGAACTCGCAACCCTCCAGTTGCGGAGCGAGCATGCAACCACCAGGCCAATTTGCATTACAGATTGTTGGTGTCACACATTAATGATTAGATTACCTGCCATGTTGTGGTGCTTTATTTCTTTGAGAAGTAAATTGCGACAAGAAAGTCGTGATTTAGGAATTTTTTGTTGGTGATTTGCAACTTTTCTCATGGAGTTTCGTATTACGACAAAAAACGTAATTCAGTGATTGTGCAATGTTAATTACTAAATATTTATCGCATATCAATATTTTTAAATGCTGTTTGTGAAATTATGCTTTTGGAGAGTGAAAATTACGCCAAAACAGTTGTATTTTGCTATGAAAAGTACAAACTTGAATCATGGATTTTAATTGAAAATCACGAAGAAACAAATTTTGTACATTGCTACGTTTTGACTGTTAAATAACCAATTTTTGTATTAATTTGGGATTAAGTTGTCTTGATTTACGAATTAAAAATGATTCGTAAATTGCAACTGCAAATTTTTCAATTGGTGATTTTTCAATTCTTTCCGTGTGGCAGGCATGGTTTTTTTTTTCTAAGCTCAATGCCAACTACATTTTCAAGGTGGTTTCATCCTTTATTAAATATGACATGTCACCCCATTTTTTTAACAACTTTCCAAATTCACCAAAAATAAACGCCCCAAAGGGTGCGTCTGCAGGCATCGATTTTACTGTTATCAAGAGTTAAATCTACACGACTGAACTAAATTCAAGCTTTATCAAATCTTTCAAAAATTAGTGTCGCCAGCTCCCAGACTATAACGAAAGTAATCAAAGTAATCAAATCCAATAGTGAGATCTGAGATCCATTAGAGTACAAAACGGATATTTAAAATAATTCACTTATGATGTGGGTTTCTTCAGAAGCCCATAACTTGAGTTCTAGCTGCGGATCCTCAACGTTGAAATAATTAAATCAAGGGTAAATAATAGGCTACCATGGAGAGGTGCTTTATAAAAAAAAAAATCGTTGTGGGGGAGGGGAAGGGGGTAAAGACAAAATCATTCAGAGTTTTAGTTTCATAAATTATTTAAAAAAGAAGAAAAATAATACAAAGTTATTAAAGTTTTGTGAATCATACATAAAAACCTTTTTTTTTTACTGTTTTTGTCTAGAAGTACAGGATTTACGTAACAAAAAAAACCAACAACAAATATTAATCAATTTTTTACGAAAAAAGTAATCAAAGTAATCACTCAAAAGTAACGATTACTTTGGAAAAAGTAACGATTGCTCAAAAGTAACGACTTTTAACATCACTACCGGCAGCTTTGTTATAGATAAGTCTACGTCTTTTATACTAAGTTGTGGTAGTGGGTCTTCATTGACTAGAGGTGGGTTCCGTTCTTGGCCCTTCTTCGCTTTATCTGATGCCTATTTATCTTCTTTCACCTTTTTCAGCTGTAGGCATTCATCATATCACGGGTTCTTTATCACGGGTTGTTGGTAGATTAGTGTGGTTTTGGCCTCCTCTTTGATGATATAGCGATATTGAGTCCAGTGGTCATTGGCGTCTGTGGGAAATTAATGCACAGCTGAGAGCTTCTCGTTCAGTGTTCTGTAGGCTCTGGAGACTGGAAGGTATGCTAAGGCGACCAAAGTGGAATTAATGCTTTACGACAATTCTTAGTTTCTTTTCATTTGACAGTTGAGCTCTTAATCTTGCCGCAAAAAAAATTTCTAGAGTCAACGTTTGACCCTCAAAAATTCTCATATCAAATGTCTAAGATGTGGATCTTTCCGTCGATTAGCACATGGTCGATTTCGTTGGCAAATCGACCACTTGGGGAGTGCCAAGCTAGTTTGTGAACTCTTCCACGTGGAAATCTAGTGCTATTTATCACTTCATTACGAGCTTCTGAAGTCCTTATCCACTAAGGCTTGCCTTGACGTGGCGACTACTACGGATGAAACTTAGAAATGTGCAATCACCAATATAGTTTCTGTAAATGGGCCTTCCATGGTCGACAGGGTTAAGTGGAGTAGGCTGTTGCGTCTATTACCCTATGTACGAAAGAGTGTTCCCACCCAGATACTCAAAAGATTGGAAGAAAGTGGATGAGTTCTTGAGATGGAATCAAGGAAGGCGTCTACAGTTCTAGTAAGGCTGAACTACTTGATGAACAGCTTATAAAGGATACT
Organism: Dasysyrphus tricinctus; assembly: GCA_963921185.1. NCBI lineage: Eukaryota > Metazoa > Arthropoda > Insecta > Diptera > Syrphidae > Dasysyrphus > Dasysyrphus tricinctus. Next base: position 58,125,861 of record OY992533.1, on the reverse strand, counting down.
CCGACTTTTCGGAGCTCAGGCCTATCGGGCTCTCTCTCTTGGGATTTTTAGGAGCCTGGTCCTCCAGGATGTGGGTTGTGCGTTGGGGTAACTTAACTTCCCTAACATCCTTAAGAAACTCCTGGAGCGATGAAGAGTGCCGGCCAAATGAAGCCTACCAAGCAATGCTACAAACGAGAGCTAGACGTAAGTTCTATCAAAAGGTGAAACGATTAACCCAAGACTACAAGGCCAGAACGATAGCGTTCAGAGATGAGAATGGTAACATGGGTGAGCAGCTAAGTTAGCCAACATTTCGCTGCTAGGCAAGGGACACCATTAAACTTGGACAATCATGGCCAACATTTCAGTCCACCTGACCTTCATAAAGTGCGGTTAGTGATTTCCAAAATTAAATCGTGTACAGGGCTGATGGTGCTAATGGACTCCCAGCCGAACTATTCAAAGTAGCGGGAGATGGCTTGATAAGGAACATGCACCACCTATCTGCAAAAATTGATCGTATTGAAGTATGCCCATGGAACCTTGGAATAGTGTGCCCCATCCAACTACACTACTGTTCCAACTACAGCTATACTGTGTGATCGCCTGAAACCTTTTGTCAACGATCTTATCGATCCCTAGTGAGGTTTTCGGCCAGGCAGTACAATTGCTGGAAACAATTTAGAACTCCAAATCGATAAACTTTATTGCTATACCTCGCATCAGGGTTACCTCTGAAAATTTTTGGAAGGAGTCAAAAAAAGGAGTCCTGGCTGAAAAAAGGAGTCCCATCAAAACTTAAAGAAAAACATCAACATTTATCACCGTTTTAATTCAACATGGTTTATTTAAGAAAAAAATAACAACTAGCTTCTTTTTTAAACAAAACAATAAATAAAAACTTCCACCTATTAAATTTTTTTAGTAGACACTAGTTAATCTCAAGACAAAAATCAACAATTACCTAAGTTTCTTTAAATAAATAAACAGTTGCTCTTCTTATAGCCTATTAAATAGACCTTTTAAAAAGGAACAATAACTTGCAAGGGTTTTTATTATTGAATATGTTTGTTTGGCCCATAAGCATGCTTAAAATCGAAAATGCTACTAAATTCACACATGCGTTTCTGATAGAATGGTCACACTGGCCACTTTTCAGTATTTTTGGTATAACTCGAAAACTAAGCCGAGTTTGACAATTTTACGTTAAATACTTTTTGTTCAAAATTAAATTTTCTATCGAAATGGATAGTTTGAAAAATTTCTTAAAAAAATTTAAGCAGGAAAAGTTAACAAAAACTAACATAAAAAAATCGAAAAATCAAAGATTTTTAATTTTTTTTTTTAAATTGCGCATAATTTTTTTCGGAGCAAGGATACGCTGAAGACATGCATGAACAAAGTAAACTAGAGTCTTACGGCTTTAATATGACATGTTAAAAAGCCATATTATTAGAAAATTGACAGAGATATAGTCATTAAAACTTTACCATTTCTTATCACTTTTCGCAGTTTTTGCCCGAAAGCCCATTTGTTGGTACTTTATGACAAATTTAACGTTCCTAGCTACTAGTACCAAATCTTATGTTAATCGGATCAGCTGTTCGGTCTGTAGGTCTGAAAGCGTTTAAAAACAGCCGAAAAACGAAATTGTGAACTTACATCCTTTTTGTAAATTTTGTATAGTTCTAATGTCATATTATAACAAAAATTTGATTTCGAACAATTTTACGAAAGTGAAATTTGCCATATTGTACTGAAAAAGGGACTTTTGGGCCAAAACTGCGAAAAATTATAAGAAATGATAAGGTTTGAATGGGAATATCTCTGTCAATTTTGAACAAATATTAATTTTTGAACATGCCATATAAGGGCCTTTAGTCTCTACTTTATTTTGTCTGTGCATGTTTTGACCCTATTTTTGCTTCAAAAAAAGTTATGCACAATTTATTAAATAATTTAGATATCCTTGATTTTTCCATTTTTTTTAGGTTGGTGTTTGTTAACTTTTCCTGCTTAAATTTTTTCGTAAAATTTTTTGAGCTATCCATTTCGATAGAAAATTTAATTTTGAACAAAAAGTATTATATGTAAAATTGTCAAATTTGGCTTAGTTTTCTAGTTATACCAAAAATACTGAAAAGTGGCCAGTGTGACCATTCTCTCAGAAACGCATGGGTGAATTAAGTAGCATTTTCGGTTTTAAGCATGCTTATGGGCCAAACAAACATATTCAATAAGAAAAACCCTTGCACGTAATTGTTCCTTTATATCCCTCATTTTCCGGTCTATTCAATAGGCTATTAACAAAACAAAACAAGATTCTTAATAGTCCAGTGCAATTATAAAATTTTATATGGGCGACCCAGCAGTTTGCAACACCCCCAAATCTTATTTTATTATTCGAAGGGTAGTTGATTGAAGATAGTAACCCTGATTTTTCGCACTCGCAAAATTTACCGTTTGGCCGCCATCTTGGATTTTGTTTCATTTTAGTTTTTATTAGATATCTCGGTTCCTAGAAGTTCTACGAAAAAGTGTTTAATGCAAAAAATGTAGAAAATTAAATTTTCTATCTTTTATGTTAACGACATATGTTCGATATTTTTAATATTTAAAAAGTTACAAGCCAACAAAAGGAACTTTTTTTTATTTTCTAGGTGTTTTCGAAAATTTTCACATTCGCCATCGGAAACTAAAAAAAATTTCAATGAAGAGTTTGTTGGCCACTAAATTTACAACAATTTTGTTATATAATTTTTTTCTGTATTCCAATAAATGACAAAGATATGAATATTTTTGTATTAACAGTTTTATATTGTTTTCCAAAAAAAAATGAAAATCACGACTTTTAGACCTGTTTGTTGATACGAAACTTAAGCATTTATGCTTAACTTAAAATGCTTATGTTCTACTTAAATACTTAAGTTTCGTATCAGCAAATCGGCCTTAAAGCGGTTCTCTATGCTTAATACCAATTTTAAGCTTTTCCTTTTTCGTTTTAGCTTGTGTTTGTATGTACAACCGCTTTTTTTAACAATGGACCATTTAGATTTTTGGATCTTGGTTGCCATGACAAATTTAATACTTTTGGCAAGATTTATGAGTGTAAGAGTTTTCTCGTGGGTGCTATGGTAATAGTTCTACACTTGCCCCTAACTTTAAAAAAAAAATACCCTTTCACCAAATTTATTTCAAGGGAACTCTCTTAATACTCGGTTTTACAAATGAAACATTTATTCCAAGTTTCATTGAATTACAATTATTTTCATAGGGTTTTCAGTTATATTTTACCTGTTGTACTTAAAAAAAGTAATCATTACATAAAATGGACAATTTGGGTAGTTGTATAATTTTGGATTTTGTAAGCACCAAAAGCAAAGAAGAAATTTGGAAATATTGCCCAAAACTATTTTGAATAATGAAATGGAAATATTATCTAAGCATGTAAATCGTTTTTGTAAAACTTGGGCGATATTTCCCTAATTTCGGGTGATATTTCCAAACTTTATTTAAAAAAATACGCAAAGTTTTCGGAAATGTTTGAGAAAGGTGATATTTTGTTGCATGTATATGTAGATAAGTTTTTTTAAATTTTTAGGTAGAAAAAATGCTTCCGGAGAGGGAAGGGGCGCGAATATCGCAAGCTGTTGGCGGTGACACGTATAAGTAGGTACGTAGGTGGGCTGTGTTCGGATTGAGGGTGGTGCGATGTAGCGCGGTGGGGTTTCTTGGGTTGTCGCCATACCGCGGGTCATCACGCCGCTGCGCTGGTTGTCACACCCAACCGCGTTCCCGATCCGAATGCGATGCCTGGTTGTACGCGTTAGCGCTGAAAGCTCCTTGCATTATGCACCCAACTTCTCGGAAGCGGGGCCTATTTGATAGAAAAAATTTCACACATTTGGGCAGTATTTCCTTATATTGCAGTTAGGACATTGCTTCAATTTATGGTGAAAGTGCATAAACGCCAATATTACATAAGCTTAAAATTGGTATTAAGCATAGAGAACCGCTTTAATAGTCGTGATTTTCATTTTTTTTTGGAAAACAATATAAAACTATTAATACAAAAATATTCATATCTTTGTCAATTATTGGAATACAGAAAAGCAAAATTGTTGTAAATTTAGTGGGCAACAAATTTTTCATAGAAAATTTTTTTAGTTTCCGATGGCAAATGTGCAAAATTTTCGAAAACACCTGGAAAATAAAAAAAAGTTTCTTTTGTTGGCTTGTAACTTTTTAAATATTAAAAATATCGAAAAAATGTTGTTAACATAAAAGATAGAAAATTTAATTTTCTACATTTTTTGCATTAAACACTTTTTCGTAGAACTTCTAGGAACCGAGATATTTAATAAAAACTAAAATGAAACAAAGTCCACGATGGCCGCCAAACGGTAAATTTCGCGAGTGCGAAAAATCAGGGTTATTATCTTCAATCAACTACCCTTCGAATAAAAAAATAAAATTTGGGGGTGTTATAAACTGCTGGGTCAGATTATAAATGCACTGGACTATAATATTAATGTAATATTACAATTCAAATATTAAAAATTATCTATGTATTTATAATACTAGTTATAAGGCACATCGTTTCTATATTTTTACTGAATCAGGAATCCAGTCTTTTAGTTGGTTATAATCTAGTAAGTAAGTGCAGAAAGCATTGAAATGCACACTTCAACTTTTAGGCGGTTTGTAATTTTTTTTTTAAATAAGAGTCAATTTATAAAAAATTCTTTCTGCGCAAAAGCTGCTATGGCCAATTTTAAAATCTTTATAATAAAATAAATTTTTTAAAAAATATTTTTATTTTTTTTTTTATTTTTCCAATCGGTTACTTAAATTGCCCACTTAAAACCAAAACTTTCAGTATCATTAAATTTAAAATATATTTTAAAACGACTATCCTGGGCTTTTATTTCTGGTAGTTTGTATTCTTCATAATAACTTTTACTGGATGAAGGGTAAAGTTGGGATATTCGGATATCACGGAAAAATAGTTAAAATCTTTTTGCTTCTTAGTTATTTGCCTTTGAATCTAGTATTTTAGAATTGAAAGCTTGTAATCATTGGGAATTAAAACGCGAGATTATTTGATTACAAATAATTTTGCAATATATACTAAGATTATTTCTTTAAATAGTATCACAGAAACTAGAGTTACATAGATATCTCATCCAGTACAAATAAAAATTACCATTTTTCAATATTTTGTTTTCAAGCTCCTTTCTTTCTTCCTCAAAAATCGAGTCCGTTGATCGAACTACTGATGACTTGTAGTTGGCGTTTTGTATTTATGTCTGTGCATGTACATAAATCTATCTTTTTAACATCATATATAGTCTAAGGACTAAGGCTCACACAAGATTGATATTACAGAGACGTAGCTCTACGTCCCACGATACAAAAAGTAGTCATTTTTGTTCCCTTTGCGTGCGATATCTTTATGTAACTAAAGTATATGTGATTGTTTTTCTTCATCCGCTTTGAATAGCGCTGTGAGCCGAATGCCGTATGTAATGAGAGAACATCTTTTACTGACGGAAGAAGATGCATAATTTGACATGAATCGCTCTGAAAATTTTTATTTTATTTATTCAAAACATTTAAGATATTTGAAAAGAAGCTAAGGTAAACGAAATTGATGCTGGTTTAATGAATTTTTGTTTTTGAAATGTTGGCACAACTGCCTTCGAATTGAGCACTAAAATGTCAGAAAGGAACCCATTGCTAAATTATTCTTTTTGTAACCACTAGAAATTTTTCCCAAACTGAATAAAATTCTGAACCATCTTTACAATTTTTCTCTGGTAATTATCAACTACAAATTTTGTTTTGAAGAATCTGGAATTTTAAGAATTTTGTTGACTACAAATTTGTAATTGTAATAACAATTTTGTAAGATGGTGCAATAGGCCACGGGAGTTTTTTCCAATACAAATCGTATGGATACCCTAAACCTGCGATGAGGCATGTCTAAATATGAATATTAAGAGCTCAAGTTTTCACACACTTCTTTTTTCGCTCAACTGAAACTTTTGAATCTGTTTGAATGAAACATTTTTTTGAAAGTGTTTAATGTAAACAAAAGGGTGAAAATGAGCTTCAAGCGATATTGAACTCGTTCATATCATAGAATTCAATAAATATTTGTGCGTTTACGAAAAAGAGTCCTAAAATTGTAAAAGGAGTCAAATTTCAACTATTTTTAAGAAGGGGAGTCCTGGAGTCCCAGCGTTTAAAAGGAGTCAAAATGACTCTAAAGAGTCCCGAAGGTAACGCTGCCTCGCATATAGCGTGAATAGAGACGAACTATACAAAGAAATGTCTTATCTCGGCATCTCTGTTAAACTCGTCATGAAGACGATGTAGATATATCGCTGCACCGTCAAAGTGGGTAAAAATACACTCAACCGTTTGATATTGAGAAAGGTCTAAGGCAAGGGCGACACGATATCATGTAGCCTATTTTACATAGTTCCTAAAGCAATTGTATGGAAGTTGAAAGTCTATACCATTGGTACAATTTATCAAAAATCAGGTCAACTACTTGTAGATGATATAAGCATTATCGGTAGAACGAAGCAAGCTGAGATTGGTGCATTTGCGAGTATTGAGTCAGAGGCGGAGAACATGAAATGAGCTGTCAATGAAGACAAAATGAAATAAAGGTATCAACGAAAAAGGTTTCTCAACTTAATCGACTTGGTCAAAATGTCACAATGGGTCGATATCACTTGCAAGGACTTTGACAACCTAGGATTCACTTTTACTTCACAAAATGACATACGTGCAGAAATCAATGAAGAATTAATCTTGATGATTGATCTTTCTTGGGCTTAAGGTTAAGTTGTAGAACCAAGGCGACTTTACAAGACTTTAATCATCCATGCCCTGCTGTACTGAGCAGAAGCATGGACCCTAAAAAATCGGATGAGAATTTGCTTGGGTGATTTGAGAGGAAAATTTTTGGTCTCGTGTGTTTCGACGGAGTATGAAGAAGAAGATTCAACTACTAGATTTACAACGACGTAAAAAAAAGCTGAAAATACAGCGACTGAGATGGCTCGGACAAGCGTATGGAAAGCAACGCCCGATGAATTTTCTAATCTTACCGTGATGGTGTATGTAGCAGAGGAAAACGCCGAACAGGTGGCGCACCCAAGTAGAAAGAGACCTCAATCAACTTGCTAAGCGTAACTGGCTGGAGAGAATTGATGGTTAAGGCCGTAGTCCATCCCAGACTGTGAGCGCCATCTTAAGTAAAATAGAGTAAGCAAGTATGGTGGACTGCCTTCGATAAATCAATTCATCGCGATAAACCAAGCAAGGTTTGTACAGAAGTGGAATACTAGTCTAGTCTATCCGACAACCTTCCATGTTCTTTGCAAACACAGCCGCTATCAAAACCATTCGCCTCAAAGCCTCTCAGTGGATCAATAATGAGGTTAGCCGGTGCTTAGGTGTGATGGAGATGCTACTCCGATAGACTAAATTTAAGTCTCTTATTCTATTTTTGGTCTTTGAAATCACTGCCGGGTTTTCCATGTCAAATTCTTAGCAATAAAAGAAGTCCTATATTGGCCCAAAGAAATCGTCAGCCATCAACCTTGGATATCCGCATCTTCTCTCATAGTCATATGTTGGTATCCTCTATCATTTTTTCGGCACACCCTAATGTTTTGGGGTTGTTTTGAAATACAAATAATAATGTTGGAATCTTTCAATATCAATTTTGGACAAAATTGATAGTGTTTCACTGATTAATCCAAACCTAACTAAAGAACTTTGAAAACAAGAGCAAGGTGAGTCCCCTCTAAGAAACAGAAAAAAGTTGAAAAACACACCCTATCATTCCCCTTATAACTGACACCAATAAATATCTAAAAAATAAAAGCTTTCATCAAATGTATGTTTCCCTTCTTATAATAAAATCTTCCCCAAATTTTGAAAATCCTGAAATTGCTAAAATTCCTACATATTCATGAGCACTCTTATTTCTAAATACCAAACGACAGTATGTGACCCCGATTTAACAAATCTGATCACGAAACCAACAACTTCTAGAATATCTTCCTTTTTTCCTATTTTATTTTTCATTCGGCAAAAAAAAAACACGTTAACATTTTGAAGTAGTTTTACAGCCATAAAAGTTTCAACTGCACTCCAAACTATACTCCTTAATTATTCTCTCTCACTCTGGCAACAGGTACAACTACTACATCTTTCATGCAATTGCACCCCCATAACTCTATGCCACTGTGAATTAGGTATACATTGCGAGTTTCAAGCCAAAAAGCATAAGAAGGGAATGTTAAGGAATGTAAAGGATAACTGCAGGAGTTGGAAACAGCTAAAAAGAAGGAAACAAAAAAACATTACATAAAATTCCTCCATCTCTGGCACCAAGAGCAGGAGCAATAGTTACTGCTGCCACTTACACCACCCATCAGCTATTCAGGAGGATCAGCAGATACTTGGATACAAAGTTCATCAACCCTTTCCTAAAAATAGGAACAAGGAGCAGATTGCTTCCATCATGTTTTATATACCTCAGCTCCACTCCAAGCTCAGCAACAGCATCACCACCAGTAGCAGTAGCACATTTTACACTAGGGTTGCTGTATGACTGATGAGATTCTGTGCTGATGGGACAGACGGTTTACCTAAAAGTTTGTGATTAATTGGGGCCGAAGTTCTTCTTCGAGTCACTCACTATATTCCTCTTCAGTTTTCCACTATGACTATAGGACTCGCTCGTATCTTGACGACAGTTAAATGTCAACATTTGAATATTCTTCTTGCAAAAGCGTTTTAGACACTCCAGCACTATTGATATCAAATTAATGTGTGTGATATTTATACGGATTATAGAGTGTTGTGCTTCCGAAGAAGGGTAGCCACGGCAAGGAGAAGATAGGATGGCGGGCGGTGTTCCAATTATTTGATTGTTATAAAACACTTTAGAATTCATGAGTACCCAAGCCCGAGGCTTGATCCTTTTATTCAAATGTTTGTTTTAATTGCATATCGATGGAGATAATCGGATTGTTTGACGAAGATTTATTAAAAGGCTTTTAACTTTGTCGTAGAAACTTGTTTCCGTGTTTCTGAAGAGGAGTAGTTTATTTTTGAATAATGCTAAACATTTTGTAACGTAGAAATAAGGAAATCCTACAATTAAATTACTTACGTAAATAAAATAGATTTCCATGGATGGAGGTGTGGGAATGAGTGACAGAAAAAATGGGGAACGGCAAATACAATTAACTTCATATCCTGAATTCTTCGTCAACTGTAGAAAATACTATGAAGGGTGGGAGAATATAGTATTGTAAATTATACAGGCATACGCATTCGAATTTCAACCAGATTATGCCTGTGTAAAATTTACTGAAGAATCTGAATATCAAAGACTCATGCATAACGTGCAAAAGACACGTTTCATTTAAATGCACAGAACTTTCTGTTATAATTTTAAGTAGCCCTTAAGTGTTAGAAATGTTTTATATGTCTTCAATGTGCTCAAATAGTTTTGCGCGAACAAAGAAGAAAAATTCCTGAGATTATTTTAAGAGATTTTAAGTATATTCCACTTGTTTTGTTTTGATTTAAGCCATTCAGTTTAGATTCTGAAGTATACACTCTCTAAAGTCAAAGTCGAACAAAATGTTGGTAGGTATTGTGCTCGTATAACAATTGTTCCAAAATTTGGTCTGGCCTTACTGATACGGGTATCTCAGTATTTAATACGTATAAAAGTCAAACTTTAAATATAACAAGAGAGTGTTATTTTCCCCTTTAAACCTCCAATAGCACGAATATTGACTCCTTCTTTGATTTATACACTAGTCAACAATATTAAAGGAACAAATTTTTTTTCAATTTTTGTTAGCGATTTTTGAAGAGCTGTATCTTTGTGACGAGTGGTCGTATTGAGTTGAAATAAAAAGCATTTTACAGCTTTATGTTTTTTGTTTCGAGATTTGTTTGCAAACAAATTATTTTGAAGTACCGTTATTGCGTTATTGCAAAAAATGAGACGAGACAACAAAATTATTTTGTTTTTATTTTTTTTGAAGGTCCTCATTTCTATGGATACATTTTTTTGAGTCAATTTAATGTCATGATCAAATACCTTGTTTATTCAGCTTCAATTCAGTTTTTTTGTTGTTTTCGTACGATTTTTTTTGACATGGTTTATCTGACTTTGAATGAAAAAAGATACTTTTAGCCTTGATTACCAATATCTCAGCAAATAATGACGTTATAAAAAATTCAAAGACAGTTTTGGAAATTTGAAAAAGCGTTTTACAAGATTTTTGTATGATTTTGTAGAAATTATTTTTTTTTACCGTTCACCGTTAGTTTAAAAAAAAGTACTAAAAACCGACGTTTTGTGGTCTTTTCGGAAATTTTTTTTTTGTTGCAAATATTGATTGCATGGCCTGCGTTGGTATGCAAATTTATAGACTTTTAAATCATCAATATTCTTGTAAATTTTCAAATTAATTCATCGAACCGTTTTTCCTCACCAAAACTTCAAAGTCTTACAAACCAGGTAAAGGAACAAATTGTGGTGTTCCTAAGCAATGCGAAGTTGTCATCAAAATGACAAGAAAACCGCAATTCCAGTGGATTTTTTTCACAGTTTTGCATTAGTTAGATACTTTTTTGAATGGAAATGAAAAAAAAAATTACATTTTTCAAAAAAAAAAAAATAAAAACATCAAGTTTTTTTGTTTGAAAATTTTTTTAAATTAATTTTTTTTATTTTTTTGTTTAATGTACTTTTTATTTCATTTCCATTCAAAAAAGTATCTAACTAATGCAAAACTGTGAAAAAATCCACTGGAATTGCGGTTTTCTTGTCATTTTGATGACAACTTCGCATTGTTTAGGAACACCACAATTTGTTCCTTTACCTGGTTTGTAAGACTTTGAAGTTTCGATGAATCAATTTGAAAATTTACAAGAATATTGATGATTTAAAAGTCTATAAATTTGCATACCAACGCAGGCCATGCAATCAATATTTGCAACGAAAAAAAAAAATTCCGAAAAGACCACAAAATGTCGGTTTTTAGTACTTTTTTTAAACTAACGGTGAACGGTAAAAGAAAATAATTTCTACAAAATCATACAAAAATCTTGTAAAACGCTTTTTCAAATTTCCAAAACTGTCTTTGAATTTTTTATAACGTCATTATTTGCTGAGATATTGTTAATCAAGGCTAAAAGTACCTTTTTTCATTCAAAGTCAGATAAACCATGTCAAAAAAAATCGTACGAAAACAACAAAAAAACTGAATTAAAGCTGAATAAACAAGGTATCTGATCATGACATTTAATTGACTCAAAAAAATGTATCCATAGAAATGAGGACCTTCAAAAAAAAATAAAAACAAAATAATTTTGTTGTCTCGTCTCATTTTTTGCAATAACGCAATAACGGTACTTCAAAAAAATTTGTTTGCAAACAAATCTCGAAACAAAAAACATAAAGCTGTAAAATGCTTTTTATTTCAACTCAATACGACCACTCGTCACAAAGATACAGCTCTTCAAAAAACGCTAACAAAAATTGAAAAAAAATGTGTTCCTTTAATATTGTTGACTAGTGTATATGGAAGGCTGATTGTCATCTTCACTGCGAGACTTTGTTTACTTCAAAAGTAAGCACACAATTTTTAAATTATCTTTTGGTTTTATTTTATGTTAAGTAAATTTTTTTATATGCGAGGTGCGAGGATTTGATTCGGCATCGACATATGTCAAGCCTCCAACACATCCATACAACCTCTTCAGCGTCCTAAATGGTTACAGCAACCGGAAGATGAGATCACCATGAATGATCTACAAACAAGATCATTCCTCCTCCAATGATGAGATCACCACCCTTGGTCAGAAATCATGTACCGACACGACACAAGTGTTCAGCCATTAAATCTCATCAAAAACGATCGCCGCCAAACTAATTAAAAAGAACAAACAATTCCAATTGCTGACACGCAGATATTGTCCCCTATGATTTGGACACTATTATTGACACAAGTGTTCAACATAAACAAAGTCATAAAATAGAAATAATTCAATAATCAAATCAAAGTGCTGATATGCACCATTTCAAACGGATGAGGATATCCAATTTCAAGGCTATCTTGCCAAACAGCTAAATCAGCATATTGCAACCCTTGCAATAAGTATTTCACCATGGATCGAGGAGTATAAATACCCCAGCGCCAGCAGAAAAAATGCAGAGTATCAACAGTTTTGTCACCGACAACAAACCCTTCGAGATCTCCAGTCCTATCTGACTTCCCCCCACCAGTGGTAAGGGGTTAGCACCATAAATAATAATAATACTCAATGTTAGTATTAAGACAAAAGTCAATAAAGTTCTTGCAATTGTAAAATAATAAATCAAAGTGTTTTTATTTAATGCCCAGTGGTTGGGGCATACAATTCATTTTTTTTTTATTAAACGTTACGCTCGGCACGTAACTATATATTTATATATATTTTTGCGCAATTATTAATTATAATAAAAGAATAAAGAGAATCTATATTGCAATTAAATTAAATCCGGCTCGAAGGACCAAAATGTTCGATAGCTCGAAAAAGTAAAATTAATTATTGAAAAATGGAAATGATTTAGAATGCATTATGTATTTTATTTGATAGGTAGGAAGAGAGATTTGAAAAGCGATCTAAACTCGATGCGGTATGCTGCAAGAAAGAAGGAAGTGAGAGAGATTAAAATAACAAGATGCTTACGCAGTGGTGGTTCCAATACAATTAAAGTTTTAACTGTAGCGAATGCAAAAATCTTACGGCAAAACGTGTTAAATTTAAGAGAAAGTATCATGAGAGTTAAATTTAGTTTAAATAGTATTGCATGTACAATTTACATCTTTCGACACAATTAACGCATGTTTAAATATCTCTCTGTTGGATGAGCTGCAAATAGTTGAACCAATAGCTGTTCAACCAATTAAAGAATCCACTAATTCAACTGATGAAACTACAGATCCAGAAAATATTCATCCAACTATTGTTGAAATCACCAATTTTTCTAATACTGCTAATCCCAATAAAACAGATACTATTCCTGATAATCTAACTATATCCATTTCTAATTCCAAAAGCTTATCTGATCAACTCGACTCAACTTTAACCAACTCCACAATCTTCAACAAATTTAAAACATCTTGGACGCATGAATAATGGGAAACTCGTCTCAAGCGTATGAGCATGAACAATACAAATTCTACAACTACTTACTTGACGGAACATGACTGGGATACCCGTCTCAATACCATATAAGGCTGATATTTTATGGATACAGCATTTCTTCAAAAAAAGATTCAGCATACTCGCCCAACTCATATTTGAAAGACCTCGATGTTTAAAGATAGAAATCCCAATAAAATATGAATGGCTTTTTCTCAATGAAGCTAACGTTCTCAAGTTTGAAGGAATGAATATTACGCCATGGATTGATTAATCGATCATCAAACCATCTTATAGTTAAGTCTATTCCTAAGTTTTCAAAACATTAATATAATAATTCTTATTCTACTTCACTTGATCAAGCCTCATCACCCATCCCAAACCCACCACCTATTCCTTCAGTATCTTCTCACATCCCGAACCCACCACCTATTCTTTCTGTATCTTCTCACAAAACATCAAATAAAAATGTATCTTTTAATTTGCCTCCTTTCTCGCTTCCTTCTACGTATAATACTTACTTACTTACTTACTTAAGGTGGCGCTACAGTCCGGGGTGGACCAGGGCCTCAACCAACAAGCTTCTAGAAGCCGGCTTGGTTTCTAGCTAGCTGTCTCCAGTTTCGCACGCCAAGTTGGTTGAGGTCCTCTTCCACTTGCGTGCGCCACCTTTTACACTGTCCACCTCTACCGCGTTGTCCCACGGGGTTGGATTCAAAGACTTTCCGGGCCGGAGCATTGGTGTCCATTCGCTCTAGATGACCCAGCCATCTCAGTCGTTGGCTTTTCACTTTTGTGGCTAGGTCGGTGTCGCTGTACAGCCCATACAGTTCGTTATTGTATCTTCTTCTCCATTCCCCATCTATGCAGACGGGACCAAAAATCACCCGGAGAATTTTCCTCTCAAAACAGCCTAACGCGTTCTCATCCACCGTTAACATTGTCCATGCCTCTGCACCATACATGAGGACCGGGATGATAAGCGTCTTATACAGGGACAGTTTAGTTGCTCGAGATAGGGCTTTGCTTCTCAATTGCCTTCTTAGCCCAAAGAAACAGCGATTGGCAAGAGTAATTCTTCGTTTGATCTCAGCGCTGGTATCGTTCCCTGAGTTTATAGCGGATCCTAGGTAGACAAAGTCTCTGACCACCTCAAAATTATAGCTGTCTATAGTGACGTTCTGTCCAAGACGTGCGTCGGTGTTGGGTGTCCTTTCTTGTTGACAGCATATATTTTGTTTTGCTTTCATTCACCGTTAGACCCATCTTCTTGGCTTCCTTCTCAATGCTCACAAAAGCACCACTGACATCACGCTTTGTTCGTACGATTATGTCAATGTCGTCAGCGTAAGCGAGTAATTGGACGGACTTTTGAAAGATTGTGCCTCTGGTGTTGACGTAAGAGTTTTGAACTATTCTTTCAAGAACGATGTTGAAGAAGTCGCATGACAGCGCGTCGCCTTGCCTAAAAACGTAAACTACGTATAAGGGACCCGCGGAGCTTATCTAGGGACGGGGGAATACCTATTTCAGCTAACACGATTATCCTCAAAGTTGCATTCATATTTTTTCTTTCGATGCACTGTTTCTCGCAAAGGCCCCAGTTGTGGACTGCAAGACTTTGATTTTTTGAATAGCCTTTAATGAAGCATTTGACGCCTATACTTCTATTTTTGAAATCACTCACACCCAAAATCTGCTGTGCGCTCTTAGTCTACGATTTCGATTAATTGAACAAACTGGTAGCGAAAATAGACTTCGACTTTATCTTGAATGACTTGAGTAAAGATCTTATTATCACGGCTCTTTACGGTAAGCTTCAAAACAGCTTGGCACAAACCATTCCACTCATGCCTCAAAAAAATTTTACAACCTCTCTCTCATGGTACAATAAAGATCTTCGCAATAAAAGAAATAAGCTATGGAACATAATATATCTTAGGACAAAATCAGATCAAGATTTTTCTAACTTTGTCCCCGCATTTAACGACTTTTCATACTTATGTGATTCTCTTTAAAACCACTTTATTCAAACCCAATCTGACCTCATCACGAATCCAAAAACCTTTTGTCAATTTATAAATTCTAAAAAAAAAGTCATCGGATGACCCTATCACTGTTTCTAACTTTTTTGTTGATTTCTTTCGTCAAGCCTTTTCCTCAAACAATTCCGAAGTAAATCTTGATATTTGAACGGTTGCAAGCAAACATCATTAGAATCGATTAACATAGGCCAAACGTCAGTGATTAACAAAATTAACCTGCTCAAGGATGATAACTCATCGGGTCCTGACGGGATCCCACCTATTGTTCTTAAGAAGTGTGACCAATAGCTAAGCTGTCTTGTATTCCCAAATTATTTGAAAGTATTGTTAATGATAGCTTACTTCTCCACTGTAAACCATTCTTCTCTAAAAAACAACACGGCTTTCTCAAATGTAGATCAACGACTTCTAGTCTTAATGAATTTATATCAAATAGTATTTGTGCAATGGAATCAGGTTACGAAGTCGATGCAATTGCAACCGATCTTAGCAAAGCATTTAATAAAATTTCCCACAATATAATAATCTTCAAATAAAAATCGTATGGTTTCCCACCTCTGTTTATATCTTTGGTCCAGTCTTATTTGGATGATAGGATATAAACAGTTTTGTTTAGGGCTAACACCTCCAACCCTATATACTCACAACCAGGGGTCCCGCAAGGGAGTCACCTCGGCCCTATACTTTTCTTGTTAAGTATTAACGACGTTGAGCTTAATTTAGTAAGATCTAATCTGGAGATTTAAGCGGATGACATGCGCATCTCCAAACTCATTAAAAGCACGGAAGATTATCAGTTACTACAACTTCTATATATGGTGTCGCCACAGTTTTCTTGAGCTAAATATTAGCAAATGTCAATCTATTACTTACTCCCGTAAACGCTCTCCTCTTCCGCAACGTTGTAACTACATGAATAATGAAAAAAATTCTGTCGTTACTTCCATTCGCGGCTTAGCGGTTCTTTGTGATAATCAGCTGAGTTTCCGAGCTCATTATGATTCTGTTATTAACAGAGCTAATTCACCCTTAGGATGCATTAAACGCTGGTCCAAGGAATTCTCAGATCCTTACGTCACAAGATCCTTATATATAACCTTTCTAAGGCCTCTGCTAGAGTACGCGTCTCAGGTCTAGTCACCCTATCATCATGTCCACATTCAGAGAATTGAATCCGTTCAACGCAGATTTGTTAGATTTGCTCTGAGGGGCCTTGGATGAGACAACCCATTCATTCTGCCCCCTACGAGAACCGTCTTAAACTGATCAATTTGCAAACTCTCAGCGAACTTTAACTCTTGATAATGCTGACCTGCTTTTTCTACATCAGTTAATAACTGGAGGTATTGACTGTGTTGACTTACTTAACAAAGTTAAATGCAATGTAAATCATCGATGTCTTAGGTCAATACCTTTGTTCCATATACCCTTTCACCGAACTGAGTATAGCCAAAATGAACCGCTCACAAGAATGCTATGAAAAGCCAACAATTCAAGTATATTTGACTTAAACAGCTCAAAACTCGCCCTTGAGGATTTACCTCAAAAAAAAAAAAAAAAAAAAATCCTCAAGAGTAACTTTCCAGTGAGAAACAAAATTATACAATTATTTTTGCAGCAAGAGAGTAATTTTTAAAGAGTAACGAAAATATAGAAAAAAGCTAGAATTTAAGACAGTTAATAATATACATAGTAGGAAAATTACTCATGTTTGGCAAAATTAACCAAATAAAAAAAGTGAAATTATTTTAATTGAAAATAATTGATGGGCAAATAAATTAATTTGAAAAAACTTTTTACAAATAGTAATGAAATAGCAAATAAATGATAAATAATAAATAACAGATTTTAGTTCTTGAATAGTACTGAATAAGATTTAAAAAAACATTAATAATTTAAAATAATAACGTTCCATATAATCTTCGCATGACAAATTTGATGCTTTAAACCACAATTTAATAAACTGTAACCACATTTCAAAGTCTGAAATTTGCAAAATAATTTATTTTGTTTCAGAAAAAGAAACTAAGGAATGATAAGTTTTAAATTTCCCGCCGACGACACAACGTTTAATTTTTCTGAGAATAGCTATTTAATTTTCAGTGAAAAGTTGTCTCTAGTAAACAAAAATCAACTTTTTCTATTGTGGCATGACTTGACAAAACAAAATACATACACCTATACGATATACCGTTGAAATTATTACGAAAAGTTTTCATTTTTCACTTCATTTGACTTACTTGCCAGTCAAAAATATTTGAATATAAATTACCTATCAAACCAAGGTATTTCAAGACAGACAGTAGGTACATTCAGTTTTCATAACCGAACAAGTATGAAGTCTTATCAAAACTTTGAAATATTTAACCGACGCGACGTTAGAAGCATTACTTACCCCAACCTACAAATCGAACTAAGAAACAACAAACAAACGATTCAGCGGTTTCGAAGCTTTTACGAACAAAACCAAACCAAAGCTAAGGTTTGAGTTAAGGGATATAATAACTTTTCAACAACAAAATTAACATTGAAGAAGTTTTATGAGGACAAGGATTCTAATCGATACTAAGGTATTTGAAATATATATTCTTTCTCAAGTCTCAATTCCGATTCGATTCTTAAAATGTTGTATAAGGCTTGTACCTACATACGTGAGGGGATTTTACGACCGAATCGTTAGCTTATTTTTGTTTTTTTTTTTTGCAAAATCTCCTCTTTCCGTTTGAAATACATAAATCCGAACAACTCTCCAAAAAAGATATCTTATTCATACGTTCACATAATAACAATTCGCATCATTCAATGATATTTGAAGAGGGGTGCCTATTAATAGACGAGAATCTGATACAAAGTGCTTCCGGAGGAGCATATAACAAAACAAATATAAATAGGAATAGCCATAGGCATAGCAAAAAAAAAAGCCAAGCAAACAAAACTTTACCCTCAACTTTTATGTACCTACTTAATATAAAAATTGGCAATATCAAATCGCTTGACTAAAAACTACCCCTACTCTTTTAGTCTTTTAATACAAAAGAAACTTAACCATTGCAAAAGAAAAATATATTTTTATGTCGCACATTTTTCCATTTAAGTCAATAAATGCCATGTGAAGTTTTTTTTTTTTCAAACAAGATTTTTCATCAATACAAATATTTTCTTCTATTAATTTACACGGTTAAAAATATTGGATGTTTTCTTTTAATAATGTTGGTGTTGGTCAGTCTCTTAGAAATGGTTTCGAAATAGATTTTGAGAAAAAAAAATTTTTAGGCTCTATTGGAAATCGGTATTAAGATTGTGAGAATCTGAGAGGCATCACAATCGGCGAACTCGTAGTGAAGTTTGTGATTTACCTTCACTATTGTCTCAGCTGATTGACTATCGATTCCGATTATCAACAACTATCCTTTACCCTCAGGTTTACTGCGTAAAACCTTTAATGGTTTGAACAATCACACCCTCATTTTGTGCCTGGATGAGTTTCAGGGTTTTTAGGTCTTTTTTGCCTTAACTTCTTGGAGGGAAAACCGCAATGGTGTACATCTTGGGAATATCACCTCCCAAGCATGCAACCAGGGCAGTTCTTTTCCAATTGTAAAGCTCCGAAGCCTTCTGCCCCAGCCACTCCGTTGTATGTTGCCCTTTGCAGTCGACCACAAGCAAGCCTGTTCTGTTGAGCCTCAAAATGTGTTCCCTCCTCGATGATTGCATCTTCTAGGGCCGGCAACTCTTCAGTGCTGAGGGCTCTAGGGGATAGTTCCTTGGCAAAACAGAAATCCTGACACTTTGGGCTGCAGCTGCATAGGAGAATGGCCTATGTTCGCTGCATTTTCTATATGTACTTGATCTCGCCATATCTGTGCCACCACTCTGAATTTCTTTGCTCATGCATCACGGTAAGAGTTAAATGTTCATTAATTCTCTTTCCCTGTTCTTGGCCTTTGAAAGGGCCGGTTTTTGCTGCTTCTTTTCTTTTATCCACCTTTGTTCTAGTCTCCTCTTGAGTCATACTTCTATCGAGGAACGGGAGGTACCATTTTGTGCATGCACCGCTGAGCCGTTTCCTCCACGGGTCACCCAGGCCTCCTGGTTCACCCAGTTTTGGAAGAGGAGCCGATCAGCGGTAGCGTCTATTTGGCTGTCTTTTAGGTGGTAGTGACGTTTTTACTGGTGGTGTCATCCCATCAGTGATACCGTCTTTGGTCTGTCTTGAGAGGCATTTTCCTTTGGCCCGGGAGGTATTCTCCCCTTCCAGTTTTATATAATCCTAGGAGGCATCCTCTTTAGCAATTAATTACATCCCGGTCTAGGATCTTCTCCATGGAGCTCTCTCTCTGTTCGATCCTAATATTCACTCGCGGTAACATCCTACATGTTGAATCTTTTGTGGTTATTTGATTTTAAATGTTTTGGCATTGAATCCCACGAGTATCTAGAGAAGGGATTGTCAGCAATGTCAGAGCTCCCATAACATAATAATAATCTTTAACTGGATCCGGCATCGAAGAGGCACCGTTAGAATACAGCCGGTATAGCCCCTGGCTGCAAACCATCTAATAGGCACGGTCCACTTAACAATCTGGATTAGGGTGACAGTTCTTGGTTCGAAACTTCTCAAAATTTCTGCTAGTTATGGTTTCCCAGGATCAGCAGTTAAGATGAATCTTTGAAACTGAAACCTCCGCACCACATCAAGATGCCTGCCTCGCAAAGTAAAGAATAGTAGTCTAGTCCATTTTTTACTCTGTAGAAAGCTTTGCTATAGTTCCTAAAATCTTAAAAAAAACTTATTTAAACGTCGAAATTGTTTGAAAAGTTTTAATTACCTACCCCGAGGCCACACGGAAAGGTACTGACAAGCAAGTTGCAATACAAACACATTTTTCCACTAGCACATACAAACCCAACAAACTTGCTCATCAAATGGCATGGAATTTTTGAAGCCACTAGTGAAGCAAGTTGGGAGCAAGCAACTTGCCTGGCAAATGGAATTTAAGTGGAAGGCAAGTGAAATGCAAATAACGAATTTGACAAGCAGTGTATATTGCCAACTTGCTTTCCAGTCGTGTGGCCTCGGGGTTACTTAATTTACTTTCAAAACTAATACATACTTTTCAAAAAACGAGCTTAGGCATGGGCCCGGTGAGGTTTTCTTCGAACAAACACTCACAAAAAGAAGCGAATAGAGCGTCAGCCTGAAATTGGCATTTTACGACGCGATCCACAGTGTGTTGATCGAAATGACAAATCGTTTAGTAAAAGACGATGCATTTCTCACATCTATCAAAACAACAGATGAGATGGATTTGCAAAACCTGCAAAACGAAGAATGTGTTCCTGTGTTTTCAAATATGCTGAATCCAATGAGATCCCTCACATCATCATCCGATGGATGGCTCTCAATCTACAGGCCAAAATAAATAGTAAGTTGGCAACCCCCTCCCCAAAATATGAAAATGTTGCCAGCGTTGCAACGATTTTTAAAAGTTAACTAAATAGACATGTATTATTAGTGTACAAAAACTTAAGTCGTCAGGCTGATATAGAAGGTTGTTTGCATTCATCCCCCCCCCCCCATGGTAAGGGGAAGGGGAAGAGGGGGGATAACATGGTCCGGAAGCTGAGCCCAGTTCATCGATACCCTTATCTATGATCAAGTATACACCATTTATGAGAAAATGCTATAAAAGCAAAAACACACCTCCCTGCCCTTTTACGCTCATGGAAAAAAGGAGTAAACGAGTAATGAATTCAACGAGATCACTTGCGGATTCGGCCGATGCTTGGTTCTGGATCCATAGGCTAATATATAAACGATTGCGGAATTTGAATGTGGTATGTTAGCGACCCATTTCTCTAAATCTGCCAGTGTTGTCACCGTAGCAATAATATATATTAATATTGAAAGTTACCTCAGCACATCGATTATTATTAAACAAAAACTCAAACCGTCACGTTGAAATGGAGGGTTGGTTTCACTAACAGGTACACTATCACTATAATGAAACAATTCATGATTTTGTAAACGAAAAAAAAAACCATTAATAATAATTAATATAATCATTTTTTGAAAATTGGCTTCCCATCCAAAGGGTACTAAACCAGAGTGACCATATTTCTTAAGTCTGCCCTTGATCAATTAACTTTAAGGCCGTTTCTGTCCAAAACCGTTTGAAGAAAGTAGAAGCAACTAATACGTTGGAAAATGTTGTTTTTCAAAAGAGTTGTGATTCTTTTTGGTCGAGGCTGAGGTAGACTCAGCGATGTCCAGGGTTTATCCCAAAGAAAGCAAACAAGAAACTTGGTTAGAAGTTTCCAAACTCCAATCAAAACAAACTAAATTAATTCCAAATTAAGTTAACAGTGTTTTACAATTTTCGTTCTTTATATTATTATTATTTTTTTAAATAACAAAGTATTTCGTATAAATAACACTATCCGCGATTACAGGCTCATCTATGGTACTCTTTGAAAAAGTGTAGCCACAGAAATAATAGGTGGGACACGGCCCTGCTCCTAGCAAAAGACTAGAAGAAAAATCGTTGTAGGCTAGGCCTTGCCTACGCTACACTTAGAAGAAGTGGAGCGCAGAAAGAAACAAGTACAATATAACCCTCTTGCTCCTAGCGGCAAACTAGAAGAAAATCGGTGTTTTGTTCGCGGTAACAAGCTTGTCTGTGTTGCTCTTTGAAGAAGGGTAGGCACAGAAATAATCGGTGGGACACGGTCCTGTTCCTAGCAAAAGGCTAGAAGAAAAATCGGTAGGTGTTAGTTCTTTGTCTACGATACACTTAGAAGAAGTGAAGCATTGAAATAAACGGAGGGAAAGGATAGATAAAGGAAGAGGAAAAGTTTAAAAGTTTCTACTTGCTAATTTGAATATGGTTCCCAAATTTAATTAAATCAGCGTGGCATTCTTGCTTTCTGTACACTAAATTGGTACTAAACAACAGGCGAAGGCAGAAGACAAATTAGTATTGAAATTTAACCTCCCCATGCTAACATTTCAGACACAAGGAAATGTGAACTAAAAGAAAGTAGAAAAACTACCAACAACGTCATGCGTGTTCAGCTCAAACAACATCTGGTTGCCTGTATTCCTTATATGGGTGGATGTATCAAACCAACCCAGGGTTCGGTGCGGTAAATAACATTAGGGTTCGGTAAATATTTATTAATTTTGAAGGGAGCTCGGCGGATAAGTTAAAAAGTGTAACGCTTCGTTACATTCTCCCCTTACTTCGGAAGACGAGAACCTTCTCATCTTAAGACTTATGCATACTATGCGTGTTCTTTTTTCTTGTGCGTTTTTATTCGGTACTAAGCCAGTTGTTATGTCAATGATGGAAAAAGCTGGAGGTTGAACCAGGACAATATAAAGTTCTTGATCTAAGACTATGCAGAATTAAGAGAATAGATTCTCTAGAATAATTTAGGCACACATTAAAAACATGCTCTTTAACATTTTTAATTACGGATATCATCCAACATTTTTGTACGGTGTAAAAATTATTATATTTATCTCATAAAATAATAACATACTCGAAAATTGAAACAAAAAACTGAGACTCCGTTACCGAAGAAGACAGACAAATACGTTTTATTACACCACTTTATTGCTAAATATTATTACATTTCAAAAAATGTCGGTTTACCAAAGGAATTCAAATAAACCCCCACTTGAATTAAGAATTTTTTGTTTGTCCTCTTTCTTTTTTTTTCAGTTTTATATTTCTTTTCTATAAAATGATGAAATTAAATTTGAAAAATCAATATAAAGGACGACTATAATATCCTTTCGTATATTATATGATGGCACATAAGAGGGAATTATTCATCTGCAAAATTCTGGTAAAATAAAATTTTTAGGAAAAAGGGATATGATGTACCTTCGTAGGGCTCTTAGAATGGCAAACAAAAAAGTAACCATCCGACTGGCAAAAGTTGGCTGCCTAGCTGCCCGCCGCCAGCCGCCACCGCGCCGCGCCTGCCGTAAAGATAAAGAGGGTCAAAATTAATAAAACAAAATTAAACGTTTTAGTTCCGCATAAATAAATAGCAAATTGATGTGAAGTGTGAGGGGTTTTTTGCTGCCTAAAAGGAAAAAGAAAGTGAGTGTGTCCTTTGTGTGTGTGGCCCAAAAGAAGGATTAACCGAGGATTTTTGGAGAAAGGACATTGAAGATGCGAATTAGGTTGTGTATATATCTCAGGGATGAATCTAACGCACGAAATTAATGATAAGAGTTTGCTGATTTATTTTTGCTCAGTTTGTAATTTAACATTAAAAAAAAATAAGGTAAAAATCCATAAAAAAGAAATAAAATTGAAAGCATTTAAAAATTAATTACAATATTGCTGAGATTGCTTGATTACTTGTACTTTGAACTCGTTATCGTCATCTGTGGTCTTAAATCTCACTTATGTGGGTTGGAAGATTAATGCAATGGCTAAAGTGGTATTTTTAAATTACTTTACGATTATGAAAGGGTTTCAAAACTAGAAGATGAAAATTACGGTTGGCCGCGTTTTAGGAAGAGGGAAGTCACTGATTGGCGTTTACATGGCGATGTCCAGTGATAATACAAATGGCAACTGTCAATTGTGCTTATTTTACCTCCACGTGCTATACGTCGGATACTGGTCTCGTCTATGAGGAACAGGAGTGCGAAAATACTAAGCACTAGCGTTGAACAAAAGAAAATAAAAGCAGCACTATAATCTTCTATGAGAAATGACTATGGCCGTTTAGTTCGGCTAAAATCGCGAACGAGCCTATCAGAAGGATGATGAGCGGTGGATGTTGGTGTCACCAACAGTCTGGAAGACAGAGACCTTAATGGGCTTCTGGCATCGGATTAGCCTGCCTGCTGTGCTAAGGTTTAACAAGGGCCTGATCCTCCGGGTTTGAGGGTTGTGTCGTCGGGTTAACTTTCCTACAACGTACAACAAATTGCAGTTATGGCAGATTATATCCCTGAAATAGCAACAAGAGATTGTGACATTTATAACAGCTGTGACAAAAGACTGCACATGTTGTGATGCGGATTCGTAGTGGGAAATCAGTAAAGAAACAAAGTTATTGGCTTAAAGGTAAGTGATCGCCTGGCTGTAATATAAACCTTATGTGTGCACACGCCCCCCACAATGGAGTTGAAGGCTCTTTAAAGAATGTTTTATTGCCCACTGGACAGAAACTACGAAGACTGAACAGAATGTGATGTAAAAATTTCGATTGGGGACCCCAATGCTCAAATTGGAAAGGAAGACACCTTCAGTGGATAAGTTGCTAGGCACAGCGTCCACGAAGAAGCAAATGATAGCAGTCTCCAACTAATCGATTTTTCAGAAACTTGCAATAGTGATAGGTAGCACTAGGTTTAGGTGTATACGACTAGTAATCCACAAAGCAACCTGGTGCTTCCCAAATGATCGAGGACACACCTTAGACGCGTGTACTGTTCGAGGGGCAAACGTTTTGCTTGTTTCGACTGTCAAATGAGAAGAAACTACGAACCTAAACTTAAGAAGAAATTCGACTTTGGCCGCCTTAGCATACTTGGAGTCACCAGAGCTTATAGTGAGCATCTGACCAGAAAACTCTCCACTGTGCACTCATCTGCAGCAGTCGCCAATAACCAGTTGGCCCGGTATCGCATTTCATCAAAAAGGCAGCCGAAACTAAAATAGGCTACCAACCAACCCGAAAAAGAACCCGTGGTATGATGAGTAATTCGTGGAGTTAAAAACTGTGATAGAAGATGCACATGCGAATAAGCCGCAGCCAACACCGAAACAGAAGTATGGAAGCAAGGAGAAGAAGAAGACCCTGCGTAGAAAGAAGAGCGTCTTTGCAGCCTCCCAGCTCAAGGAGATGGAAGTCTCGCAATCGAAAATGGTTCATGTGGGTGGCAAACAAAATCCTATCAAATGTATAATGTGAGCGTCTAAAGCCGTTCTGCAACACTATAACCGGCCCGTACTAGTGTGGCTTCTAGCCATGCAGATCAACCATAGACCAAATATTCACCCTCAGGCAAATCCTGGAAAAGACTAATGAGTTTCAAATCGAGACTCACGGTCTATTCATCCATTTCAAAGCCGCATGTGATAGCATTCATCGTCAGGAGCTCTGTATGGTGATGGCTGAATCTGGGCTCCTGAGAAAAATGATCCATGATTGTGTCGCGTGACATTGGAAAATACGAGATGCAATGTGCAACAAGGGAAAAGCTCTTTCGAACTATTCCAAACATACACAGGGTTTTGGCAAGGAGATACACTATCATCAGATATTTTCGATCTTGTTCTGGAGCAAATAGTGCGCTGGGCAGGCTTTTACTCAGAAGACACTATTTTCAACAGATCTCTCCAACTTCTAAGTTATGCCAATTATATCATCGGTCACTCCAAACAGGTCATTATAGATTCTTTCACGGTAATTGAAGAACAGTCAAAACTGGCTGGTCTTTAAATAAACGAGGAGTAGACCAAATACATGCTTAGTACAAACAATGAAAGATCATCAACTGGCCAAGAAAAAACCGTCAGTATTGATAGCAACAACTCCATATAGTTGAGGAGTTCATCTACCTAGGAAAAATAACTTATCCCACGAACGACATCTTAGTAGTAGGGACGTTAGTGCACGATATGCGGACATACCTTTCATTTTGACCTGACGGGTTAAGCTTCAGTATACGAAAATAACATATTCTAAGGAAAATTTTAAGAAGTATTGCCACGATGGCAACACTGTCAGAGTGCAGTAAAACAGGGTTACCACCTGACTAGAAAGGGTCTGTAAGCTAAAACTAACCCTTTCTTCATCCTAACGGATTGAGTTTTTGTTTAATAATAGTCGATATCCTAAGGTAACTTTTAAGAATTATTGCAACGGTGGCAGCACTGTCACATTTGGAGGAGAAGGGTTGCTAATATACCTCATTTAAATTCCGCAGTCTTTTATATATTGGCCTGTGGTTCAAGAACCAAGCATCGGACGAACCCGCGAGAGGTCTCGTTGGATTCATCACACTTACAAATATAGGAAAACATTATTCGTTTACCTTATACTCTTTTCCATGTGCGTAGGGGGGCGGGCAGCTGTGTTAATGCGTTTATAGCATTTTTTCATAAATGGTGTATACTTGACCATAGATAGGGGTATCGATGAATTGGGCTCGGCTTCAGGAACCTTTTATTCCCCCCCCCCCCTCATCCCCTTCCCCCCACTAGTTGGAGGGGGTGACTGAAACCAACCTTCTGTTTCAGCCTGACTATTTTATTTTTTGTGCACTAATAACACGTCTTTTAAGTTAACTTTCAAAAACCGTTGCAACGCTGGCAACACTGTCAGATTTTGGGGAGGGGGTTGCCAGCTTACTATTTGTATTGGCTTGTAGAATGAGAACCATCCATCGGATGATGATGTGAGGGGTCTCAATGGATTCAGCATACTTGAAAATACAGGAACACATTCCTCGTTTAACCTCTTCCCCCTCTCAAATGCGCTGGGGGCAGGGGAAGGTGTAAGTACGATAATAGTAATTTCTCATTATATGGTATGTATATATTTGGTCATCGATATGGGTATCAATGAATTGGTGTTGTCTTCGGGATTATTAATATTTACCCCCCCCCCCCTCTGCCCACTACCCCCTATAATGGTCCTGGAACTGAAACCAACAAAAAGTTTTAACCTGACGGGTTGAGGTTTTGTGCAATGATAATATGTATATATGTAGCTTGAGGTAATTTTTCAGAAGTGTTTCCACCATGGAAACCTTGACAGATTTGGCGGAGGGGGTACTGTTTTATTTGGGATAAGCCCCTCCAAGCTTTCATGAGTGCGGGAGGGGATAAACCAATGCTATGTTCCTTTGTTTTCAGGTATATGCTGATTTACTCACGTCATCGTGCGAAGCGTGTGTTTTCGATCTATAGGCCGATATAGAACGATTTTCGGAGCTTATCCCTAGTAAAGCGGATAGTACCCCCTCCTCCAAATCTGACAAGGTTTCCATGGTGGAAACACTTCTGAAAAATTACCTCAAGCTATGTACATAAGGGTGGTCGTTATAATGGTTTGTTTTTAGTTTTATTATTTGGAAGGGCCTAGATCAGCTCTAAATGAAGAAACAAAAATTCCCTAATCTTTTCAGATTTTTATTTTCATCCCCTATAGTCGCTGTAGGGGTAAATTAAATTTCCCCTTTTTTTTGGAAATTCGCGTAAAATCTGCCGAAAAATTCAGAGCATGTAGGTGAAAAGTGGACAAGAAAAAAATCCTACTGGAGGGGGGTAATATCTCCCACCGCTTGGAAAGGAGGGGCAATTTTATAAATAATTGCATAAAATAGACAAAAATTAATTACAAAACAACGGCAACACTTGCAGAACGTTTTGTAGCTTTTTGGAAAGCCAGAAGTCCATTTTAATAGTTGATTATTAAATAAAGTTCTTTGAATAAACAATTTCAGCATAGTCTGTTTTCAAACCTATAATTTAAAAAAAAAATTATAATTTTTCTTCAAAATCTTGAGTTTGAAACAATTTTTTTGCCAAAGCTTCAGAAAAACTTAATCTAAAAACAAGCCATAAGAATGTACTTCTGGCTTTCCAAAAAGCTACAAAACATTATTGTAAGTTTTGCCGTTGTTTTTTTTTATTTGTTTTTTTCTATTTATGCAAATATTTTATTTAATTGCCCTTCCCATCCAAGCGGAGGTAGATATTACCCCCTTCCTATAGGATTTTTATTTTTCTAGTTCCCACCTACATGCTCTGAATTTTTTGGTAGATCTTACGCGAACTTTCTAGTATGGAAAAAAAGGGTAAATTTAATTTACCCCTATAGCGACTATAGGGGATGAAAATAAAAGTCAGAAACAATTAGGGAATTTTTTTTTCTTCATTTAGAGCCGATTTAGGTCCATCCTGGATACCTTTTGTTTAACGACCACCCTAATGTACATATTATCATTGCACAAAACCTCAACCCGTCAGGTTGAAACTTTTTGTTGGTTCCAGTTCCAGGACCATTATAGGGGGTAGTGGCAGAGGGGGGGGGGGTAAATATTAATGGTCCCGAAGCCAACACCAATTCATTGATTCCCATATCGATGATCCAATATATACCATATAATGAGAAATGACTATTATCGTACTTACACCTTTCCCCGCCCCCAACGCATTTGAGAGGGGGAAGAGGGTAAACGAGGAATGTGTTCCTGTATTTTCAAGTATGCTGAATCCATTGAGACCCCTCACATCATCATCCGATGGATGGTGCTTATTCTACAGGCCAATACAAATAGTAAGTTGGCAACCCCCTCCCCAAAATCTGACAGTGTTGCCAGCGTTGCAACGGTTTTTGAAAGTTAACTTAAAAGGCGTGTTATTAGTGCACAAAAAATAAAATAGT
Source organism: Dasysyrphus tricinctus (assembly GCA_963921185.1). Taxonomy (NCBI): domain Eukaryota; kingdom Metazoa; phylum Arthropoda; class Insecta; order Diptera; family Syrphidae; genus Dasysyrphus; species Dasysyrphus tricinctus. Next base: position 58,097,164 of record OY992533.1, on the reverse strand, counting down.
CAGGCTGAAATAGAAGGTTGGTTTCAGTCACCCCCTCCCACTAGTGGGGGGAAGGGGATGAGGGGGGGGGGAATAAAAGGTTCCTGAAGCCGAGCCCAATTCATCGATACCCCTATCTATGGTCAAGTATACACCATTTATGAAAAAATGCTATAAACGCATTAACACAGTTGCCCGCCCCCCTACGCACATGGAAAAGAGTAGAAGGTAAACGAATAATGTTTTCCTATATTTGTAAGTGTGATGAATCCAACGAGACCTCTCGCGGGTTCGTCCGATGCTTGGTTCTCGATCCACAGGCCAATATATAAAAGACTGCGGAGTTAAAATGAGGTATATTAGCAACCCTTCTCCTCCAAATGTGACAGTGTTGCCACCGTCGCAATAGTTCTTAAAAGTTACCTTAGGATATCGACTATTATTAAACAAAAACTCAATCCGTCAGGATGAAAGAAAGGGTTAGTTTTAGTTAACAAACCCTTTCTGGTCGGGTGGTAACCGTGTTTTACTACACTCTGACAGTGTTGCCATCGTGGCAACACTTCTTAAAATGTACCTTAGGACTTGTTCTATTCGTATACTGAAGCTTAACCCGTCAGGTCAAAATGAAAGGTTGGCCTCACTAACAGCCCCACTATAGTGGAGATCGAAGAATTACCATAGTTTTATAGTTTGAGACATAAAACGGATTCGAAGCTCCTCACACGTAAGACGAAGTGCGCACTCTTTAAAACCCTTATACTGCTTGGTCACGATGACTGGAAGCAGCGTGATCGGGATCGTAAAGTACGGAAGGCTGCCATGTCTCAAGTTGCAACCCTTCATAATTTGGGAGCCGGATAAGTAAGCAAAAACGTAATAATTGTTCCTTTGTTTCCCTTATTTCCTGGTTGGTATATTCGATATTCTATTTAAGCGAGCCTCTGTCTATCAGCTCCTACTCTCACTTCCCCGTGGTGAACATCGGGTGTCTAGTACCTTTAACTGAAGATGAGGTTCCAGTCCCTTTGAATGGTTTTAGGCGGCAGCAAACGAGATAGGGAGGGGAGGAGTGTTCCCACTAAGACAATTCTCCTTTATCCAAGTACCAGCGGAAGAATTTCCTAGATGAAATCAACGATGGCGTCTATAATTCCAGTTTGGTTGAACTACTTAGAACACGTTTATGTCGGAAGAAAGTATGCCCGATGAATGCAACCTCGGTACAGTTTGCTCCATCTCCAAGAAAGGAGATGCTCTGTACTGTACCAACTACAGAAGTATTATAAGTCTCCTCAACGTCGCTAGCAAAATCTTTTCATCTTTCGCTTAAAACTGTTTCTCCACGATCTGATCGGCCCCTAACAGTGTGGTTTTAGGCCCGGCAAATCAACCGTCGATCAAATGTTCACACTCGGACAGATTTTAGAAAAAAAAACACGAAAAATCGTACCACCTCTTTACCGATTTCAAGGTCGCGTAGCGTAGCGCAGAAAGAGGAGAACTATACAGAACCATGTTGCATCTCGGCATCCCTGCCAAACTCGTACGCTTGTGCAGGATGGCTATGAAAAAATCTCGCTGCTCCGTCAAAGTTGGTAGGAACAACACCGAACCCTTTCATATCGAGAAAGATTTGAAGCAAGGCGACGCGTTATCATGCAACCTGTTTAACACAGTACTTGAAGCAATAGTACGCAACTCGCAAGTCAACAACCGAGTTACAATTTTTCAAAAGTCTGTTCAACTACTTGTTTATACAGATGATATTGACATCATTGGGAGAACGAAGTGAGCTGATACCAGCTCTTGCAAACGAGAGTATTGAATCGGAAGCGGCGAAAATTAGGTTGGCTGTTAATGAGGGCAAGACGAAGTTTATGCTCAACGAGAAAGGAATCTCTACATCGTCGAGTCGGGCAAAACATCACCATGGATAGGTGCAACCTCGTTGTCGTCAAGGACTTTGTCTATCTGGGCTCCACTATCACATCGCAAAATGACATCACTACAAAGATCAAGCCAAGAATTACTCTTACCAACCGCTGACTCTTCGGGCAACGAAGGCATTTGAGTAATAAAGCGATTTATCAATGAGCCAAGGAGACCTTATATAAGACCCTAATCATCTCGGTCCTGTAGAATGGGCAGAAGCATGGCTCATCAAAAACGGATGAGAATGTGCTTGGGTGCTTTACAGTGACAAAAAAAACTGAAAATATAGCGGCTGAGATGGCTGGGACACGTGGAGCTTATGAACACCGAAGGCACCAGACTGACGATTCAGCGAATCTACCCCTGATGGTCTGCGCAGATTAATTCGTGCTATACAAGGTCTGGTGCTATTTTTCTTGGTTTTTCATCGAGATAAACTCAACAGCGGAGAGTTGCATGAAAGCTCTCTAAGAGTTGTCTTCTTTATAAAAATGTGTAGATACTGGATGTCTTGCAATCTGCTAATAATCCGACTTCTTCACTTAGCTTTAGATAAATTGGTTGTAATAGTAATACATTCGAAAAAAAAATACTTATAATAAAGTCAGTTGGATCTTGAGTTTAGCATTAAAAACTTTTTTCATTTGACAAAAGAAGACCGAATTTTCTATTTATTTGATACAAACAAGTTTTTTTTGGGTGTGGGAGTTGAACGCAATACCAACGAAGCTTTGAAGCCAAAAAAAGAAACGGAAAATTAAATAAAATACTCGATTTGCTTCAAAACCACTTTGTCATTTCACTTTCAATTGACTGCGTTGCCTTTGTCATTATACAAACTTTTCGAATGTCTACAATCTACATCAAGAACTGATGTTTGTTGATGCACTATTTCGTCTGCAAATGTAGGTATTGACATTGACTAACTTCTGCTTGACTGCTGAACGTCTATATCCCCGGACGCAAAGGAGAATCTAAAGACTTTTCCCTAGTCGTGTCCTTTGCCATATCGATCGTACACAATAGAAATGAGAACCTTTTCAATACCTTCTTTTCTTTTCTAACTATAAAAAACCACACCAGAAGGATACGGTACTATGTTAAGTAACTCAGGAAATGGTTCATTCATGGTCATCAAGTATAGATACCCATAAAAGCAAGACCAAATAAGAGAACTATTTTGTATAAAATTATGAAATTAAAATTTAAAGACTCTATATTAACTTAATTTTCTTTGGATTTTGGAAGAATCCTCTTTCGAGTCCTTAACGGCAAACAACTCTTTTCTCTGTGGAATTCAAGCATCTAGCATCTGCTTCTATATACGTATAATTGTTCACATTAAACAAAATGTAAAGCAGACTTTAATTAATTTGTTTAAGGTCAATCTAATTTATATCTAATTTTAAGTGACAGGAAAAATAAAAAAAAAAAAACATAGAAGCTGATATCGTTTAAGTCCAAAAGTTCAAAATGGCACAACCTTATCTTTGTTTCTACGTCGGCCTTTGCATAACGTTTGGTTACACGATTTTACGATTTTGTTATTTTTTTTTGTTGTTAAAAAAGGGACAAACATCTTCAAACTAACTCGACCCTTTTGATCATATTATTTGTTTGTTGTTTTTTTCTGTTCTAACTTCCCTGCACTTAACTCGTATATATATAAAAACAAAGGATAAAGGGTTGTTGCTTTTTCTGGTGGAACTTTCGTGTTTTCCATTAAATTCAAAAATACCTTCTATTATTAGGGAAAAACTCCTTTAAGCCAAACTAAAGAAAAAAAAAAAACAAATAAATAAATAGAAATAAAAATAAAACACAAAAACACCGAAGGACGACAGAAAATAAAATAAAAGCTGAGAATCATTGTAAATATGGTTATGCCCAAAATAGCCTTAACAACAACAAAAACAACAAAAAAAAAAGGATACTTTTCCTTGACAGAAAAAGAGCAACATGGGGACTAACAACGCCAATGTCCGTCGGTTGGTCGTGTTGCTGCTCGACTTATACGGACGGTGAACAGGAGGATAACCTCGTATACGCAAATTAAAGACGAAATTTCAATTTAGATGGCCAAGCAAAAGGACCTATTACGATCTATTACTATATATTCTCCTATACTACCAGTTATAAATGGGTTGGATTTGTTGCGCCCGCCCTATAGAAAACGGAACCGGTTGTTGTGTTGCTTCTGATGTTGGGTTCTCATCAGTTGAGTCCTCCAAACGAAACCAACTAACTTCAACTCTGCGTTATTATTTTTATGTTAAACATTATCCTTACAGGACGTTTAAATGGACATGCTTATGGGGGCGTGAAATAAAAGTGGTATCTTGGGAAATCAAAGGACATAAAAGGGACGACGAAAATTTCCTACTAAGTTGGGGTATTTATTTTTTTTTATCTTTTTCTTATTCTTATTTTAAAGAAAACTTTTTTTTTACTTTTTAGTCCTTTCTGGTTATTTGGTTTTGAGCTCTGTATGGAGACTGGGAAATGATAAGAGCTGACTCTTATAACAACAAAGAGAAACAAGAAATATCTAGGATATTTTTTTTGCATATGTGTTCTTCTGCTGATGGTGTTTCAATATGCAAATGTATTCGTCTATAGCACATAAATGTCTATCTATAAACCTAAACCCATACCAATATGATGAGCCTTTATAATATGAATGCCGCCAATGGCTATAGAATAATGAATATTGTTTTCATTATATCCTTACCCCATTTCCAGGGACTAAGTTTTTCTTTTAAATCATTTTTGTCAAAAATAAAATAAAAAAAATTGAAACCGAACATTATTTAAAGCATTATTTTAAAGTGCACTCTTTTGCGGGGTTATCGTCTGAGTACTTATACTAAACTTCATTTTTAGGTGACCATTTGTTATGTATTATATTCAAACGGTATTGTTTCGAAGGCTTTGTAATTTATATTTAAAGCTAAAATATATTCATGCTTTTAAATTAAAATAATGCAAAACTATAGATAAAACAGAGGAGAATAATATCTAAGAAATTTATAAATGATTCCAATATCCGGGAGCCGACCGTAAGATTACCTATCTCATCGAGGCCACGCAAAAAGTGGATGCCAACTGATAGCTTTAGTGCAAACATTTACAAAACTACTGCTCGGACAAGCTTTATCTGGTCGCAATGATTAGAAAATTCACTTTTCAGGTTGCATTTTCCGCTAAATGTACCTATAATATAAGCAACTGCTAAAAATGGGGTTTCAAATGAAAGGTAGGACTCTCTTCTACACGATACCAATGGACGGACAGAATTTTTTGGCTGTTGCCACGAGTCCGACCACTTTTATAAAATTAGGGATTTGGTGCATCCTTGGATGAAAATGAAAAGAAAGTGGTTAAGGACACTTTTATAGCTATTTGATATGATTTTACTCAATTTTCCCTGATGTTAAACGCAGTGTTAAGAAAATACCATTTGTTTTTTAAATGGTCTGACTCGTCGCAACAGCCAAAAAAAACTCTGTCCCACCATTGGTATCAGGTAAAGGACAGCCCTACCTTTCATTTGATACCCCATTTATAGCAGTGGCTTATACTATAGGTACATTTAGCGGAAAATACAACCTGAAAAGTGCATTTTCTAACCATTGCGACCAGATAAAGCTTGTCCGACCAGTAGTATTGTAAATGTTTGCATTAAAGCTATCAGTTGGCATCCAATTTTTGCGTGGCCTCGATGAGATAGGTAATCTTACGGTCGGCTCCCGGACTATAAAGTATTCCAAGAAAGTTTTCTGCCGAATTGTTCGTTTTGAAATGAATTCTCAAAAGTATAACATGATGCTGTGAAATATTGATGTTCAAGTAAATTTTATGGCGGTCAAAGTCAAAGGGCTCCGAAAATACTTTAAGATGAATAGGTACATATCTAGTAAAAATTTTGTTCAGTACTTAAAACTCAAGTACAAAATTTATAGCTTAGAAAATTTCATACAAAAAGGAAACTGATATTTTGTTCGTCACCATTTTATATTTGTATAATTGATTTATACCAAAATAAGATGCGTGTGGTTCATGAAGAAAAAAAAAACAATTCGAATAAAGAAGTAAGAAAGTGTTGGGTGAGGTAAAAATGAGTTTTGAACCCATCTGTTTCACTAAACCGAAATAGCACCAGTTCGTTAGGGTAATATTTCATCGGAACTCCGTTTGTGGGATTGATGTTTACTCCAAGGAACATGAATTCCTTAGCAATTTCAAAGTTGTTGCTATCAAGAGTGACAGATCTTCCAATGTTTATTGATGGCATTTATTTGGTATTGTTCTCGTTTACTTGTAGGCCAAAAAGTTTCAGCTGTCCTTCAACTGCAGTGAAAGATTCCATATCAACCTGTTGGGAGCGGCCTTTGATGTCGATATCATCGGCATATCCTAGAAGTTGGACAGATCTTTGAAACTTTTCGATCTCCTTGCGCTGGGAGGCAATATACGCATTCTTCTTTCTTCGCAAGATCTTCTTCCTTTCTCTTACTTACTTAAGGTGGCGCTACAGTCTGGGGAGAACCAGGACCTCAACCAACAAGCTTCTTCCAGTGGGCTTGGTGTCTAGCTAGCTGTCTCCAGTTTCGCACGCCAAGTTGGCTGAGGTCCTTTTCCACTTGCGTGTGCTACCTTTAACGCTGTCCACCTCTACTACGCTGTCCCACGGGGTTGGATTCAAAGACTTTCCTGGCAGGAGTATTGGTGTCCATTCGCTCTAGATGACCCAGCCATCTCAATCGTTGGCTTTTCACTTTCTTGGTCAGTGCCGCAGCCCGTACAGTTTATTTTTATATCTTCTTCTCCATTCCCCATCTATGCAGACGGGACCAAAAATAGACCGGAGAATTTTCCTCTCCCTAAAAGTGTCCATGCCTCTGCAACATACACCAGGACCGGGATGATAAGCGTCTTATACAGGGACAGTTTAGTTGCTCGAGAGAGGGCTTTGCTTCTCAATTGCCTTCTTAGCCCAAAGAAACAGCGATTGGCAAGAGTAATTCTTCGTGTGATCTCAGCACTGATATCGCATACGCTGAGTTTATAGCGGATCCTAGGTTGACAAAGTCTCTGACTACCTCAAAATTATAGCTGTCTATAGTGACGTTCTGTCCTAGACGTTGTTGTTGGGTGTCCTTTCTTATTGACAGCATATACATATTTCGTTTTGCTTTCATTCACCGTTAACCCCATGTTCTTGGCTTCTTTCTCAATACTCACGAAAGCAGCACTGACATTTCGCTTTGTTCGTCCGATTATGTCAATGTCGTCAGCGTAAGCAAATAATTGGACGGACTTTTGAAAGATTGTGCCTCTAGTGTTGACGTGAGAGTTGAAGAAGTCGTATGACAGCGCGTCACCTTGCCTAAGGTCTTTTTTAACATCAAAGGTGTTGGTGAGGTTTTTGCCGACCTTGATGGAGCAGCGTGCATTTTCCGTAGTCATTTTCCACAACTATAGATGCTGTCATACGCGGCCTATGAAAAGGTGGCGATTTGATTTGAAGCTTTTGGGTTTTCCCCAAGATCGGCCGTACTGCTATGGACCTATCAGGTTGTTGCCGAATGGCTTCAGGCGTCCGGCAGAGAAGATCTTGTAGGCGATATTTAGAAGGCTTTCGTCTCTGTAGTTGTTGCAGTCCAGAGGATCGCCTTTCTTGAGGATCGGGCAATCAATGCTGAGGTTCCATTCATCGGGCATGCTTTCCTTCGACCATATTTTACAGATAAGCTGGTGCATACTTCTAACTAATTCATCGCCAGCCACTTTGATTAGCTCAGCCGCAAGGCCATCAGCTCCAGCAGCTTTATTGGACTTAAGTTTAGATATTGCTTTCTTCACTTCGTCGAGATCAGTGGGCGGAATTGTTTGCCTACGTGCATAGTAGCGGACTTCGGTTCATCATCGCCGTTACACAATTTGATAAAATGATTTTTCCATATTCTCAGCACCGACTGCGATTCTACCGTGATGTTCCCCTGATCATCCTTGCAGGCTGTTGTTCGGGCCTTTTAATCTTGGGAGGTTCTTTTTACTTTTTGGTAAGACTTCCGAACTTCATTCCTGCAATGGCATCCCTCTAATTCCTCGATCGCGCACTTCTCATGGTCTTTCTTTTTCCTTCTTAGAATCTTGTATTCCTCTCTCCTCTTCTGCTCGTCGAACAGCTCTGGGCCTTCTATGCAGCGCCGTTTTGTATGCCTGTTGTTTGGCTGCATGTACTTGCCGGCATTCTTCGTCGAATCAGGGGTTTTCTCTGACGGCTTCCTGGCAGTTTTTGTACTGGTTCTCGATACTTGCAGTTGGCGGCAGAGAACTATTTATCGATCGGAAAAGGACCTGGCGATTTCTTGCGACTGTAGCCGTCCGACGTCGTACTTTCTCACAGTATTTCCCTGTTTTGGCTCTGGTCTGGATATCCGTAACATTACTTTGGCTACAACGAGGTAGTGGTCCGAGTGAACGTTGGCTCCTCGGAACGTTCGGACATCCTTGATACTGGGGGAGTACCTTGCGTCGATCGTAATGTGGTCAATCTGGTTGGCAGTTGATTGACCAGGAATTCGCCATGTCCCCTTGTGTATATCGAGATGCGGGAGCTGCGTACTAGCTACCACAACGTTTTGCTCCGCAGCAAAGTCGTGTCGATTAGCAACGATTTCCTTTAAGAATCTTGTGTGTCGTTAATCACGAATATCTGAGTCAATATTACCTAAGAGATCAAACGTGAATAAAGCCTCAGACAACTCCCTACTCATATTAATAAGTTAAAAACGATGAGAATAACGAGGCAAATCAAAACAGTCGGGTCAGGGTTCTAGACAAGACCTCTTAATGCAAACAACAAACATTGTTCATTTATCAACATCATACAACGGGACCAAACAACACTACAATATTCTAAGGATGACCTAACCAATGAACATTATATCGCTTTGGTAACATAGGGATCAATAAATTCCTTAGATCTAAGGTTTACAAACCATAGCATGCACATGCCTTTAGAGTATATTTTGTCAATATGGTGTTATAGCCCGGGAGCCGGTGACATCAAAAGTCCCGTCATCGCGGAAATGGACATAATATATATCATTGGAAAGGTAATTGTATGTACTTTCAGAAAAACTTGGTATGACAGGCCCTAGCCTGCCGAAAGTATCTGTCATACCTGTTTGAACGATGCTACCTCTGTTTTTTATAAAATTCATTGCGCCTTTGTATGTATGCTATTTATTTCTAAACTACTGAATAGATTGAACTCAAATTTGTAGGGAATATTTTGAATATACCTTGAACTATTCCTGCAAAGTTTGGTTAAAATCAGTTCACTGGTTTTTTGAGGAGGGGCAGAAATGCACGCCGGGTACCCAACAAAAATGATGCGTTTTTGAAATAAAACTTTGTTTTTAGCTTTATTATTGTTTATTGAACCGTGATTACTAAAAAAAAGTTGACTAGTACAGCCTACAAACTTCCTAAAATAAGATCTGAGAAAAAAACTTGACCTGATGGTACAGTCAAACCCGCTTATTTTGAATTTTTGAAATCATATTTTTTTATTAGTTTTATAACTATTCATAAAAAAGTTTGATTTTATCACCAGAAAAATTGTGTGTGTGTGTATGTACTAATATAAATAAAGTTATAGGTCCGAATAGGTGAAAAAAAAAATATACCTATGTACTTTAGTTGGCTGATTTTACTTACAAACATGAAATAATCGAAATTTGTGTGTTAAAACGTTTTTAAATAATTTTATTATTGTGTATTGAAACGTGATTGAAAATAACTGCCTAAGAAGAAAAAATCCCGATGTGATGGTACAGTCAAACCCGCTTATTACGATTTTTTTCAAATCTGTTTTTTTTATTTATTTTCTAACTGTTTATATTCATAATAACACTTCGGTTACATAAGCATAAATTTTTTGTGAATATACATAGCTATAAATGTACATTAAAAGGTCTGGAGTTCACTTAGGTTCAAAAATGCATCTACATAGATATGTACCTAAAGTGTACCTAAGTAAATTTATTTTACTTACAAACATAAAAGAATCATAATTTGTTCGTTCATGTTAGGATGATTAAAAAAATAGTGTTGAATCTTCCCAAAAATATATGATTTACCGATTATACAGTCAAACCCGCTTATTTGAAATCCATTCCATGTTTTTCAGCACCTTAATTTATACCAATCGATTTCAGGGATACAAAAATAGTCTTACAGCCTCCCAAAAATACATCATTTACTGATTATACAGTCAAACCCACTTATTTGAAATCCATTCCGTGTTTTTCAGCTCCTTAATTTACACCAATCGATTTTAGAGAACTGAAAAAAAATATAGTGTCATAATTTTGAAGATTTTATTTTTATATGTATTCTCCCTATGTAGATGTTTATATTTTTATATACTCACCTATGTACTTATGTAGGGGAGCATACAAAAATATAAACTTCAAAATTATTACAGTATATTTTTTCCAGTTCTCTAAAATCGATTGGTATAAATTAAGGTGCTGAAAAACACGGCATGGATTTCAAATAAGTGGGCTTGACTGTATAATCGGTAAATGATGTATTTTTGGGAGGCTGTAAGACTATTCTTGTATCCCTGAAATCGATTGGTATAAATTAAGGTGCTGAAAAACACGGAATGGATTTCAAATAAGCGGGTTTGACTGTATAATCGGTAAATGATGTATTTTTGGGAGGCTGTAAGACTATTCTTGTATCCCTGAAATCGATTGGTATAAATTAAGGTGCTGAAAAACACGGCATGGATTTCAAATAAGTGGGCTTGACTGTATAATCGGTAAATGATGTATTTTTGGGAGGCTGTAAGACTATTCTTGTATCCCTGAAATCGATTGGTATAAATTAAGGTGCTGAAAAACATGGAATGGATTTCAAATAAGCGGGTTTGACTGTATAATCGGTAAATCATATATTTTTGGGAAGATTCAACACTATTTTTTTAATCATCCTAACATGAACGAACAAATTATGATTCTTTTATGTTTGTAAGTAAAATAAATTTACTTAGGTACACTTTAGGTACATATCTATGTAGATGCATTTTTGAACCTAAGTGAACTCCAGACCTTTTAATGTACATTTATAGCTATGTATATTCACAAAAAATGTATGCTTATGTAACCGAAGTGTTATTATGAATATAAACAGTTAGAAAATAAATAAAAAAAAACAGATTTGAAAAAAATCGTAATAAGCGGGTTTGACTGTACCATCACATCGGGATTTTTTCTTCTTAGGCAGTTATTTTCAATCACGTTTCAATACACAATAATAAAATTATTTAAAAACGTTTTAACACACAAATTTCGATTATTTCATGTTTGTAAGTAAAATCAGTCAACTAAAGTACATAGGTATATTTTTTTTTTCACCTATTCGGACCTATAACTTTATGTATATTAGTACATACACACACACACAATTTTTCTGGTGATAAAATCAAACTTTTTTATGAATAGTTATAAAACTAATAAAAAAATATGATTTCAAAAATTCAAAATAAGCGGGTTTGACTGTACCATCAGGTCAAGTTTTTTTCTCAGATCTTATTTTAGGAAGTTTGTAGGCTGTACTAGTCAACTTTTTTTTAGTAATCACGGTTCAATAAACAATAATAAAGCTAAAAACAAAGTTTTATTTCAAAAACGCATCATTTTTGTTGGGTACCCGGCGTGCATTTCTGCCCCTCCTCAAAAAACCAGTGAACTGATTTTAACCAAACTTTGCAGGAATAGTTCAAGGTATATTCAAAATATTTCCTACAAATTTGAGTTCAATCTATTCAGTAGTTTAGAAATAAATAGCATACATACAAAGGCGCAATGAATTTTATAAAAAACAGAGGTAGCATCGTTCAAACAGGTATGACAGATACTTTCGGCAGGCAAGAGCCTGTCATACCGAGTTTTTCTAAAAGTACATAAAATTACCTTTCCAGTGATATGTATTATGTCCATTTCCGCGATGACGGGACTTTTGATGTCACCGGCTCCCTACCTATTAAGTCTTTTATTACGTCCTTTCGAACTTTTACCCGTCAATGGAATAGTCAAAATTTATTGCACTTTTTTTTCTTAAAATCTAATAATAGCACTTCTCCACACTTTGCATCATTCCGTTCATTTTACATAAGCTTACAAGTGTGCTCAAACATTGTTGTAATGAAAGTTTGTCAAGTTTTTATTGAAATTTTGAAGCAATTTAAGGTCATTAATTAACAATAAGAATAAGAGAGGGTGAAGATGGCTACTCTGGGGTACCCCGGAGGTGAAATATATTTACGAGAAATGACATCACAAAACCTAGCACACTGAGTAAGATTTGACAAATATGACTCTATCCACTTGAGTTAGTTGGCATGTATACCATACTTTTTTAATTTTAACTTTTTCGAAAGCTTTGCTAAAGTAAGTATAGATAACATCAACACCCGTCCCTTTTGACCTCATTGATGACCGACTTCAGCACTACACTAAAATTATCAGCGAAAAATTTTTCAAATAGTTTAGGAATAGCTGACAAAATAGCAATGCCCCTGTAATTATTAATGTTGGATCTATTTCTATTTTTTTAAATTAGATTTAAAAACGAACTACGCCAATTTTCAGGAACTATTTTACATGGTAACAATTTTGAAACCAAAAACTACGTTTTAATATTCTATGTGCTTTTTATGGAAATATGGTAACCGTAGGTTTCATACTTTACAGCCGTCCTTCATGAAATATAACAAAAAAAAATAATAAAAAGAAATCCAAATTATTATCAGGAATCACGTGTACACACAGATGGCGAAAGAAAATATTGAATTTTGTTATCGCTTCCGTACAATACGTATGAGGTATACGTATTGCGAGTGTATGCTACAATGCACACTATTTGCGATTTACCGGAAACTGAAATTCGTCCTAGCTTTGTAGCTATCGTCATTGTCATACACTAAGGATTTCGATTTTTATTTAGAAAGTTATTTTTATTTTTTGTGTGAATTTTATTCAATTCGATGGAAATAGGAAATTTGAAGCAAAATAAAAGCCAACAAATACATAAATACATAGTTGGATGTTTGAGGGTATCATGATTTAAATTTTTTTAACTAAGCGTACATAATACGTTCTTTAAAATCAAGGGGGCATCCTGGCTGGAAAAACAATCTAGTTTTTGACAAGGGGCTAGAAAGTTTTACATAGATACTAGAAAGGGCCTAGCAAGGGTAACTCTAGAAATTCTGTAGGGCCTCGCCAGTAAGGTAACATTTTGCCTCGAGAGACAGCAAAAGAAAATAAAAAGTTGTCTTTACTGGGATTCGATCCCGCAATCTATTGGTTACCACTCCTATACCTTAACTACTCAGCTATTTCGCAATACACTTGTGCAATGCTAAAAATGAAAAGCTATTATGGGGTTTTTGTGATGGGATAACAAGAATTATTAAACAAGTTTTTACTAGCGAGGGCCTCGCGAGTATTTGATAAGTTTGCCTTGTCTAGATTTCCCCTACCGAAGCTTTTCCAGGGCCTCGATTAAACTTGACAAAAACTTGCCTTTTCCAGGCGGGATATTTAAAGACATTTCCACCTGGTATAACAATCTAGTTTTTGGCGAGGCCCTTGAAAGTTTAAAATGTATGCTAGCACAAGGGCTTAAAATGGGAACTATCGACATTTTCTAGGGCCTGGCTCGTTATGTAGCCCTTTCCCTCGAGAAGTGAAAAAATAAACATTAAAATATTGCCTTATCTGAGACTCGCACCTGGGATCTTTTGTTTACAAGTCCAATACGCTAACTACTAAGCTTATTTTTTTTTTTTATTCGCAATACAGTTATTCAATGAATAACTTTATGCTCCAATTTTGTATTACTATTGTGTGATGGATACCAAATTTTTGTTTTGTTTTTGTTATTTATGGGGTATTTTTGGTGGGAAAGCAGAACTTGCGCAACAAGTTGTTACTAGCAAGGGCCTAACGGGTATTTCACAAGCTTTCCTCGTCAAGACTTCTCTAACGGAAAACTTTCCAGAGCCTTGACTGAACTTGGCAAAAACTATCTTTTTCCAGGCTGGTTGTTAAGCCATTGCTGGATGAAACTGGAGTGTATTTTAACTGTTTGATTGACACTCTTAACAAGGAATTGCCTTATCAACCAACGACTGACGGACGTCCTATAAGTAAGGTCTCGAATATTAAAATAGTGTTGATTTCTTGATGAAATCTATATCCAGTAGAATTATTTGGAAACTTTTAGTGATGAGACAAATAAAGAAGTGATGGATGACTCCTTTTATTTATTTTTCTTTGCAAATTCCTTTTTCTATTTTGTACACAAAGGCAAATCATCATTCCGGACAAAGAGGACCAATTTTTAACTTTAATTTGAAAACTTTTCCCACAGAAAAAGAAGCCACTGCCGCTGCTGCTGTTGATACTGCCTCCCTACCGCTCTTCTTCTGATGGAATACATATAGTTTGAATTTGAAGTTCGCTTATTCTATTTTCCTATTAATAGAAAAGTATAGAGACGCGCACTGAATATAGAAAAAGAGCAGAAACGAGTTAAGAGCCAAAAAAAAAAAAAAAAAATATTTGGCATTTCGTCAAATATTCAATAAAAGTATAATATTTGCCTAAATTTGCATTTGAGATTGCTTTTCCTTCTATATAAAGTAGGCGCACGCGATACAAGGATCTGATGTTCATATCGTATATAAAGAGAAAGACTATAATAGACACACGCAAACAATTTGGTGGACGTTGCGGTGGTGGAAGGAAAGACCATTCACATATCCAACAAGGACGAACAACAATAACGACGAAGAGGATGAGACGAAGAACGGTCAGACATATTTTTTGGTCAAATATGGCCATTGGGTATATATAACAAATTATCCAGCACAACTGCAGCTGCTGCTGTCATCAAAATACTGCCCCATTGTGCAAAAACGCTAGAAAAACCACACACATATGCTACACACGGTACGGGAATGACCGACGGAATGGGAACCGGCTCGGGAAAGATCCGCATAATTTGCATAATGAGGATTCGGGTCAGAAGAATCATCATTCTCTTAACTATTTCAAATTCCAATGCTAATACAGCCACTCGAGGAGAATGTGATATTTTTCAATAATACTTGCTGCTGCACCCGAAATCAGCCTTTCTCCGTTCAAAACTTCTCCATATATGTGAATCAGTTAAGTCCAGAGGTGGATTTATCAAATTTGAGAAAGAGGCGGAAATACATAAAGTCACCAACTGTTACTTATTTATTTAAGTCAACTAATTACTAGCTTAACAGAAATTTATTTACATGGCTTGAACATATAGATATTATGATTGAAAAAATGCTGTTTTAAATTTACATGAAATATTTAAATTTTGATCAAAGAAATTAATATATTTATTATTAAAATTATTAAATAATTTGAACATTTTATTTAGAGGAGAAAATCGTTCATAATTAGTACGATAGTTTGAGATGAGTATACATTCGGGCAAATTCCTCAAGTTTCTTTGGGGAATATTAAAATTAATTCGAGATAGAAAGTGCAAAGAGTCTATGTTTCCATTTATCCATTTAACAATAAAGACAAAACATAAATAAGAACGCCTTTCCTCAAGACTAGGTATGTCAATAAGTTTAAGTCTATTCCTGTAAGGTGGGAGATCATAAGGGTTTCCCCAACCTAACCCCTTAGGCGCAAATCTCAGGAATCTTCTTTGAACCTGTTCTAATCTTGCTTTGTGACAGTCGTAATAGGGAGACCAAACCTGACAAGCATACTCAAGAATTGGTCGAACAAAAGTTATAAAAAGCTGTTTTGTAACAAAAGGATCGGAAAATTGTCTTGACTCTCTCTTTATCCAGCCAAGAATAGAATTGGCTTTATTAGTTATTGAGTTTATGTGTTGTATAAATTCTAGTTTGCGATCAAATAAGACACCAAGAACAGATATATCGCTTTCACGAGATAATGATACAGCATTTAACAAATAGTCGAAGGAACTTACATAATTTTTTCTCGAAAAACTGATAGTTTTACATTTATCAATATTAAGAACCAAAGAATTACGAACACACCAGTCAAGAAACGAGTTAAGGTCACATTGCAACTCTTCACAATCGCGAATATTGGAAACACTTAAAGATTGTGACATCGTCGGCATAAATGAGGCAGTGTGAATACTTCAACACAGATGGTAAGTCATTAATAAATACAATAAATAAAATAGGGCCTATGTGGCTACCCTTTGGTATACCAGAATTAACTTTAAAAATATTTGATGCACAACCATTAAAAAGTACTAAGTATGATCTATTGATTAAATACGATTGAAGCCACACTACAAAATCTTCACTAAACCCCAGCTTTCTTAATTTAAAAAGAAAAACTCGATGTGAGAGTTTGTCAAAAGCCTTGCTAAGGTCTGTGAAGACACAATCCACTTGCTTTTTATTTTTGAACGAATCAATACAATTTTCAGCTAATTCCATTAGAAAAGTGACAGTAGAGCGACCTTTTGTAAATCCATGTTGATTTGGAACAATGAATGATTTAACATAAAAACACAGAGATTCACATATAATAGCCTCAAAAAGTTTTGGAATTACCGATAATCTTGCAATAGGTCTATAATTTTTAACTTCGTCTTTCTTACGTAGCCAATAAAGAATTTTTTTTGTACCTACTACATAAATTTGTACCCTGAAAATTAATTTCGTGAACTCATTTAATAAATATGTAGTGTGTACAGATGCACTGTACTCTAAACAAATTTAGGAGTCACCTCTATTTAAGCTTCACTGCTAGCAACGCAGCTGTGCTAATGGAAACTATTTCCTGTACTCACTTCAAATTTACAAGTCATCCCTTTCTTTTCTTTTCATTTACTCTTATTCCGAAAGTATAAAAATTTATTTTATATAAACAAAATCAACTTAAACTAACTTGTATTTGAGCTGAGAATCTTCCAGGCACTCGGTTAGTACGCAAATTCAATAAAACTGAATTCTGGTGTCAGAAAAGAATAATTTGATATTTAAAGGTTTTGCAACGTACTGTGGACACTGTTGGTGGGTCGAAAATATTTACACTGCTGTGAAGCATAATATCTTAGCCTTATCACATGCGTTTATCAATTTGCCCCAAGCTATCCAGAATTACCACTATTGTCGATTCTAGCAAAGAATCCATCAAATTGGTATGAAGCCCAAACAAATACACTTTTATAATTTGTGATGCTTTTTGTTTCCAGCTAAGATAGGTCAGCGAGATCCAGGTTCAACCGAAAAAAGCAGAAAAACTCTACCAGTACAGAGTTCAGAGGTCCATTTCCAAAGTTTATTACAGTCAAAGGTTTGGGATCGAGTCCCTAGTCTTAACTATGGCAGCGAAGAAGAAAGGGCTAAGACAGCGAAGGTTGGGGTAGAGTCTCTAGTCTTAGCTTCTCGAAAGCGGTAGAAAGTTAAGCCTACAAAGAGTGGGATAGAGTCCCTAGTCTTAACTATTGGCGGCGGAGAAGAAAAGGCCTTAGCGAACGTTGGGAGAGTCCGCAGTCTTAGCTTTTCAGAAGCGGTAGGAGGTTTAGACAGCGACAGTTAGGATAGAGTTCCTAGTCTTAGCTTTTCGAAAGCCGTAGGTTAAGACAGCGAAGGCTGGGATAGCTTCTCTAGTCTTAACTATTGATGAAGGAGGGGGAGAACGGAGGGTCTAACGACAAAATCCAAGCAGTGTTCTTCGGTATTAGAACTATAATAACTAATAAGCTTGAGATGGTTCTTTACCTTGTACACTTGATAGGTGCTATAACATTCGGTGGAAATAAGAATCTAATTTTCGATGGATTTGCCACCCTTACTTGTTGATTCTGCTGCAAGGACCAAATATGGAGTGAAAAAAGCACGACGTCACCAACTACCAGTGTGTGTCTTTTTTTCAAAATTGCGTCGGCCTCTGGTATGCAACATTCCTTAGCCATTCCAATCTTCATAATATTTATTTTGGAATCTTGGCGCTTTGTTAATATGCAGCTGCAGATCTATGCAGGTAAACAGGTTGATTGTTCTTTGATGGGTGATCCGGGCGGTTGGGCTACGTTGAAGCTCCTTAGATCCCCACCCTTACCACAGAAGCTCCACCATACATAAATAAAGAATAGTCTCAAGCAAACGAGGCCTAAGTTTAAAGTAGTTACTAGGTGATATCTGCTACATAGACTAAGTGACACCCACTATCCAAGACTGTAATTATTCCCGTACTGTAGTTTATTGACGTCCGTTATTACAGGCTGTAATTAAAATCAATAAATCTCAGAAAGTGATTTAGTGACCTCTGCTATAAATCACTCTAGTTTTGTAATATCTACTATCTCAAATGATATTAAGTAACGTTTGCTGTCTCAGACTGCGATTCAGTCAAATCTGTACTTTTGGACTTCAGAGAGTAGTTATATGACTTCTGCCATCAACGTCTGCAATTTTGTAACGTCTACTATCTTAAACTGTTATTAAGTAACTTTTGCTGTCTCAGACTGTTATTTAGTGAGATCTGCTTTACCACATTGTAATTTTGTGACGAACGCTAAGGCTAACTCAGATTGTAATTGACTGACGTTTGCTACCTCAGATAGTCATTAAGTGGACTCTGCTTCCAATATGCATTTTGTATTCTATAGGGCAAGAGGTTTAATTTGAAATCATTTAAAAAATGGTTGATAGTTGTAGGGGCCCTGGCCCTGGTCCCACCAAATTTATTTAGCTCTAAAAAAAACACAAACAAAAAAAATTTGATGGTGTTATAGCGCACGATCTAGGCTGCCAATTGAATTGGGTGAATGCAAAGTCTCTTTTGCATCTGGAATCTGCATTTAGAGAAACTTTGAACTTATCCTATATACCTATCCACAAAATTGTTTTTGTTTCATTCGGGACTTATGTCCCTTTTTCGACTAAAAAATTCAGCACTTATGTCTCTGTAGGATGGGACAAGAGTCCCAAATTCGATTCGGGGCAGATGACCCAGTGAAGTGGGACATAAGTCCCGAAAAAAAAAATTCGGGACTTATGTCCCTGCGCCGCCGATAGTTTCACCATTTCTGTAATGAAGTTTCATTATTTTCACACGTTACGCGAGTAAATATCAATCGATTTTTAATATCCACCTAGTTTTAGCCAATTAGAAATGATAGCCAAAAATGGCGCAAAATTTAAACTAAAAGCTCTTCTTGAACTACGTTTACATAAAATAGGACAGATACAAAAGTGAATTCTTTACACTCAAGAAACTTAGTCAACGAGAGTAAGAGCAAGTTTGATGTCATCAAGAAAAACTCAGACGTCTTGGACATAACTTTACCGTAGATAGTTTGATATAAAAAAAGGAGACTTTGTCAACCACCACCGTTTCGCTACTTACTTGCAAACAATATGATACCAGCTCTAAGATCAAACAAAGATTTATTCTTGCCAATCGTTGTTTATAAAAGGAAAATAGAGGGCAATAGCAATGCCACCTTTAAAACAATTAAATCGACCCTTATTATCCCAGTCCTGCTGTAGAGTGCATCAGAGGCATCGCCTTTGCCAAAGGTGGAAGAAACTTTGGGCTGAGTTGAAGGAAAAATTATTTGACAGATTTCTTGTCCTGGTTAGTGGAGGAGTAAGCCCGACCATGAACTGTTCGCCTTTACAAAAAGAACTACATATTTTTTTTTTTTTTACTTTTAGAAGAATTAAAAAATCCCATCGACAAATTCATATTTACACACTTCGCTTTCATAAGTTTTTAAAATACCTTTTGGTAACATGGAGCTCGTTCATCAAGCCAAGACCGTGTAATCGCTTGAGGGTATATTCAGGGCATTCAACAAATGAATTTGTCTTATCTTAAACTGTTTAAGCTCATTGACTATTGCTATTTATGCATTGGAGCTTTTTAACAAATTTTATAGTTCGTTAAAAGAAAAATTGTCAATACTTTCCTCTGCAGTCAAATCTTGGAGATAAGTTGAGATCTCAATAATTTTTTTTAAACTCGGCGCTTGAAAGCAGTTTTGTGTTGAAGAGAGGAGCACAAGACTTATAGGAAATTTGGAAGCAAAGTTCTCAAAGTTAAGGAGTTAAGTAAACAAGAAGTGATTTGTTTTTAAGGTTCAAAAACTGTGAATACTTCAGTGAAATTTCAACCCTGGAATGAATTTTCGGGACAAAACGCAATATTTTTCAATTTCTGAAGAAAAGGATAACGTGTAAATGTTAAATTTTGTTGTCTTTAGGAGCTGCATTGTCAATTTTTTTTTGCATCTATATTCAATACCTTTGGCAAATTACCACGCAAAGACTTATACACAAACGATGCTTTGCAAATCATGGACATTTATTTTCAAAATACACGTTCTCTGTGTGTTAAAACTTATAAATCAATGCGTCTTAAACGACGAAGCCATTTAATGACTTAATGGGTTTGTAAAAAAGCTGAATTTAACACCTTTTGAGTATTTTCTGTAGGGTTAGTAATTTATTCAAAGAAACTATCAAGATTACGTTCATGACTTGGAAGTCAACTTCAAAGTGTCATTAGTAGTGATAACGACAAAAAACACCTGCTTGAAATTATGAAAAATTTGGACTGATGATGGACGATGCACTAAAAAGAAAAAAAAAGTTTCTGGAGTTTTAAAAAAATGGTGAACGATTGAGTCACACGTTCTTTTATTCAAGAAGCTTACAATTTTTAAAATTGTATACATAAAAACACGGATGTTTACGTAAGTAAAATTTTCAAGAGCTGTCTGCAAATTTGTGGGTTGAACGCATAACCAAAAACTGAGTATGAGGGTATCTGTAGGTACATGTAGCTTGACTTCGAATGCAAACGTCTGGCAGGATTTGTATAGCACCGGTGCGGTGGTGGTAGGGACGAGGGTTTTAGAATAGCGGTTTCCAGACTATTGTGTGAAGGCCACAAGCACTTCAGTTTATTTATTAAAAATGGGGAAATGATGCTGTCATTTTGCTTAATAGTCCAGTCAAAAAAGACATGGAAATGAATTGAAAATTGGTATAGACCTTCCTTTTGGAATAAAAATCAGCTGCAAAAAGTCCTTGTTAACCCCACATGAGCATAAAAAGTTATTGAAGGTCAAGTGTCGAAAAAAGTGGTTTTTCACCTATTACTTTCAAACGGTAAATGCTATTGAAAAGTAGTATGAGTAAATTTTGTAGATCAGGCAATTTTCTACAAAAAATATTAAAACACATTTTTTCGTTAGACAGATGGTTTAGGAAATACAGCTGTTTTAAAAATGGTAAATTGACGAAAATATCGGTTTTTCGGGTATAACTCCTTAACGGTAAACTATTTCGGAAAGTATTTCAAGTAACGTTTGTAGACCATTTGACTCTTTACAAGAAAATATTTAAAAACAAATCCAAAAATGAACCGTTAAAAAGCTATAATTATTTTAAGAATTTAGTCAAAAACCGAAAATAATGGTTTTCTGATTATTACTCGTGAATGACGAAGTTGTTCAAAATATACATTTTGTAGACGTTAAAATATTCTACTTAAAAGATTGCTAAATGCCATTGTGAAAAATATAGAATTTTCACATATAACTCTTAAGTTGTAAACGCTATCACAAAGTACTTTATGCAGAGTTTGTACATAATGTGGTGCTCTACAAGTTTTTTTTTTCTAAAGTGTATCAATCAAAAGATATAGTTATTTAAGGAATTTGGAAAAAATTCAAAAATAACGGTTTTTTAATTTTTACTTTTAGATGACTAAGTCATTAAAAAAATTTTTAAGTTGAGTTTGTAAAGATTGAAATGTACGACCTAATATAAAAAAAAAAATTTTGTCTCATACGAGTGATTGGTCAAAAAATATTGCGATGTAAAAAGGGCCAAATGTCAAAAATATAGGATTTTCATCTACAACTCCTAAACGATGAATGTTATCAAAAAGTAATTCGAACTATAATGTGATACTCTACAAGAAAATTTTTCTTTTTTTCTAAAACTCACAATTTAAACGATATAATTATTTTAAGTTTTTATAAAAAGTTAATAACACTGATTTATTCCCTTTTACTCGAAAATGACGAAGTTGTCTAAAATCAATATATGCTGAGCTCGTAGTTTATAAAATTGTCTACATATTTTTTTTTTTATTTTGTCCATTCGAGCAAGACACCTCAATTTCTAAAAATTCTTAATAATTTATAGATATGCCCTCAAAACGCCCTAATAATGCGCCAATTATTGCTAAACTACGTTGGTTGAATTTATTTAAGATACGAAGACTAATTTTTTGTCTTCAATTATTATGTAGGTATTTTATACATTATTGCTTGGGTAAGATTAATCACAACAAAAACATAAATGTTTAAAAAGGAGCCAAGTTCTTATGTGTACAAGAAACCTGTGCATAAAAAGTCAGCCAAAAAAAGTAATGAGATCTAAAATATATGCCAAGTTTTAAGTTCATGAAGTTTAATATTAAATATCTTAAGTAGAGTAATATCGAAACAATTCCAAATTTTGGCTGACTTTTTATGCACAGGTTTCTTGTACACATAAGAACTTTGCTCCTTTTTTAACATTTATGTTTTTGTTGTGATTTCACTCCTTTTTGCAAAGATTTATTTTGCCAGGTGAAAGTCAAGCCCTTCCGCTCTACAAAGTTTTATAATTCTACGACAACCTAAAGTGCTCCATACAAATAATAGCAATTCTGATAAAGTGGGTGCATGGCACCCCCCCCCTGAATGGACAATTCCAAATTTTCGATTTGTTTCCTTTCTAAGTACTTCAAGTCCTACCGACCTACCAATTTCCATCGTTCTACAATAATCGGAAGTGCTCCATATAATTTATAAGAATTTTTAAGAATGTGGGTGGATGCCACGCCCCCTGAATACAAAATTCCAATTTTTAAATTTTTTTCTTTCTAAGTATCTTAAGTCCTACCGACCTACCAATTTTTATCGTTCTACAACAATCGGAAGTGCTCTATATAATTTATTAGAATTTTTAAGAATGTGGGTGGATGCCACGCCCCCTGTATTGAAAATTCCAATTTTTCAATTTTTTTCTTTCTAAGTACTTCAAACCCTACCAACTTACCAATTTCCATTGTTCTACAACAATCGGAACCATATAACTTATAGAATATTTAAGAAAGTGGGTGGATGCCGCGAACTTGGCTGGGCACTACCGTGCCCTTTGATTTTGTAGGAAATTTTATAGTCTTCAAACTGAGCATATATTGGTTTTAGACAACTTCGTCATTTTCGAGTAAAAGGGAATAAATCAGTGTTATTAACTTATTATAAAAAACTTAAGATAATTATATCGTTTAAATTGTGAGTTTAAAAAAAAATAAAATGCACGACTGGATCGCACGTACTTGCTCTTATGTTCAAGTTGTGTGGGGCTTAAGAACTTAAAAATATATTCAAGTTATTATAGAAAAAGTATGAAAAGCATTTAAATCGTTCTTTTAATTGTATAAACAGCCTGATAAATAACTTAGAGCTCCAAAAAAAAGTATGCCATTTGATTACTTGAAAAAATATGAACATATGCAAAACAAAATTTAAAATCGCTGGAGCCGTTTTCTTAAAAACTAATTTTTTATATATAAAATGTTTGTAACATTTTTCAAAAAAAAAAAATGGTATGCCAATTTTGAGTATATATTAATATACATTTAAAACTGAAATTTCAAAACAATTCATCAACCTGTTTTTGAAATACTGAATTTTCAAAAAAAAATTTTGAATCTTTTTTTAAAAATCCAAAATTTATTTTTTCAAAAATTTTGGTATGCAGTATTATCTATATTCTAACAAAGCTTCTGTGCAAAAATTTTTATTGAAATCGGATGAGCGGTTAATGAGAAAACCAAAAATCAAAAAAACCGTTATATGGCAGGTACCGTTAATAAATGTTTTTGGTGATTTTTTTTCTTACTAAAAGGTATATCATATCTATGATAATACACCGATTTTTTTTTATCAAAATCGTTGGAGCCGTTCTTGAGATAAATAAACTTTTCCTGAACGGTTGTATGACAAGTACCGTTATTTTTTGAGCTGAAAAAAAATTTCAATTTCCCCTCTGAA
Organism: Dasysyrphus tricinctus; assembly: GCA_963921185.1. Taxonomy (NCBI): domain Eukaryota; kingdom Metazoa; phylum Arthropoda; class Insecta; order Diptera; family Syrphidae; genus Dasysyrphus; species Dasysyrphus tricinctus. The sequence goes on along the minus strand of OY992533.1, from coordinate 58,073,056 downwards.
GAGTTACAAAAAAACCTTAAGTTCAAAATTTGAAGAAAATCGCTTCAGTGGCTTAGGCTGTAGGTTGAGGTACGGACAGACAGACAGACAGACAGACAGAATTTTGCCACCCACTTTTTTCGTGTTCTCTATCATCGTAATGTCATGTTTGATTGTTATCTCGAAATTTTTTTTTTACACGAATCCAAAACTTGCCCTATAGTACCTATATCGCAAGTAAAAACTGGTCTTGTAGATGTAGAGTATCACATTATCTACAAACTCAGCTTAAATTACTTTTCGATAGCATTCACCGTTTGGGAGTTGTAGATGAAAATCCTATATTTTCGACATTTGGTCCTTTTTAAATCGCAATATTTTTTGACCAATCGCTCGTATGAGACAAAATTTTACTTTTTATTAGGTCGTACATTTCAATCTTTACAAACTCAACTTAAAAATTTTTTTAATGACTTAGCCATTTAAAAGTAAAAACTAAAAAAAAACGTTATTTTTGAATTTTTACCAAGTTCCTTAAATAACTATATCTTTTGATTGATACATTGTAGAAAAAAAAATGTCTTGTAGAGCACCACATTATGTACAAACTCTGCATAAAGTACTTTGTGATAGCGTTTACAACTTAAGAGTTATATGTGAAAATTCTATATTTTTGACATTTCATCATTGTGAAATTGCAATATCTTGTAACCGTAAGGAAAAAGTGCAACAAACCTTTTTAGTAGAGTTTTTTAACGTCCACAAAATGAGCATACATTAATTTTGAACAACTTCGTCATTGACGAGTAATAATAATCAGAAAACCATTATTTTCGGCTTTTGACTAAGTTCTTAAAATAATAATAGCTTTTTAACGGTTCATTTTTGGATTTGTTTTTAAATATTTTCTTGTTAAGAGTCAAATGGTCTACAAACGTTACTTGAAACACTTTCCGAAATAGTTTACCGTTAAGGAGTTATACCCGAAAAACCGATATTTTCGTCAATTTACCATTTTTAAAACAGCTGTATTTCCTAAACCATCTGTCTAACGAAAAAATGTGTTTTAATATTTTTTGTAGAAAATTGCCTGATCTACACAATTTACTCATACTACTTTTCAATAGCATTTACCGTTTGAAAGTAATAGGTGAAAAACCACTTTTTTCGACACTTGACCTTCAATAACTTTTTATGCTCATGTGGGATTGACAAGGACTTTTTGCAGCTGATTTTTTATGTCAAAAGGAAGGTCTTTACCAATTTTCAGCCTTATCGGAATTTTCGCTAGGTCAAATGTCTATTTTGACTGGACTATAAGTCCAGTGTTTAATTTTAACAATCCGCAAAATAAAACTCAAGGTGAGTTGTTTTAAGAAATTATCGGCTGATGGAACATTCTGCAACGCAAGTCACGTTTTTGTCGTCAGCAACAACTTCTTTTCGTATGACCAGAAATACGATTATTTCAGGCAAATGTTGAGTTCATCTGCGGATGTTGTTCGAAGAATGAGCGTTAAATTTGACAGAAATCACTGGCCTCCTCCTCCAAAGCACTTCAATTTTTTCCGTAAATATTTTGCTCGACTTAGCACTTCGAATGGTCGATTATGTGCTATTATGCATTCATCCGAGATGATTATTCTGCAAGCTCTCAACACCTGTGCCAGAAATGTTGCTTGCTAGTTCATCTGAAGATTCAATGGTAACTTCAATGCTGACTGAGCCGTTCAACCGCCTTTCAATTAGGTATGTCGAATCTTGACCGAATTGGAGTCAAAATCAAAGAAACGATGAACACTTTGCCAGTTCTATATGACAGATTGAGGTAGAAAATGACACTGACAGATTTCTCGAAATGTGGCAAAACAGCACAACAATCAACATGTTCTCAAAAAAAAAAAAAAAATGTTTACATGTGGAAAGATCGAATACACTACCCAGCTGTCAAACGCGATTCCGAAAGCATAAGTCAGTTGGCAATCCCATTTTCGTTAGGAACAAAATAAAATGTAGCCAGTTTATATTTCTGAGATCTCAGAGGGCTCAGAGGACTATGAAATATAAACACGGTTCCTCACAAAAATTCCTCACTTTTCCCCTTAAAAACTGAGACTGAAATTTTTTTGGATTCGCTTGCTCAATTATATTTTGTCGCAGTAAATTACATAAGAAGAAAAGAAAACGAGAGTTGTTTTGACTTCTATTTCTGGAATCCTGTTTATATTTTACTCTCCGGCTCTGTCAAAGAACGAGGAAAAATTACTGAGCGCTCAAGAAATATAAACTGGCTAATTATAAAATGTTATCGCCATATTGAAAAATAAAAAAGTTAGCGTGACAGCTCGTGGAGAACCCAGAGCCTAGTGATTCTCAGCTCTCAACCATTCTTGGGTTCGAGTAGTTAGTTAGGAACGGAGGGAGCCTACAATTTTCTGCCGAATGCAAGCAGTTAAGAAGGGACACACTCTTGCAGGGTTCGTCACTTTTTTGCAGGAGTATCCCTGTAACAGTAGTTGTCTTTAGTTTTTAGATGACGAGAGCTGGGATTCGACCCTTAAGTCCCCATCTTTACAGAACAACGCACTTACCATTGCTCCAAGGGGTACTTCGATCGCCATATTTAATTACTTATTTAAAGTGGTACTACAGACCGGTGTGGGTAAACGCTTGCTAAAAAATAATTAAAAGATTTTCAAGGTTCGTCTTTTAAGCACCACCAGACTTTTTAGTTTTAAATGTTTTGCAATGTTACAAACTGTTTCGGTAGTGAAACTCTTCGGTGATTGGAGCTGGAAGTCATCCTTAAAAGATTACGGGAATTCTTCGCTTCTTAAGGCCACCCACTGGAGGAGCAACATTTATCCAAAGCCTTCACGAATTTCTATAGTCCTAAGGCAATATATTTTAAATTGCCTGAGGCGGCAGATTTCTACAAATCTCCTCCTGACTGAAAAGTATATACGAGAGGAAAAAGAGGTTTGTTTTTATGGGTATCCATGGGGGAGAATTAAAATGTCCGATATTAGAGTTAAAAAGGACGAAAACTTTTCATTCAACTGCTAGTTTAAATATTATATGAAGGACTTATGTTATGATCAATTTTTTTTTATTTATTTTTATATTTAGCGTTAGAGTTTTGCAGTTTGTTTTTATGATTTATTCGAATGAGATAAAACTTCCCCAACTTAATAGTCAATAAATGGGAATATGATGGTTTTTGTTGGAGGTTATAATATAAAATATAAAAGATTTCAATAAGAACAATGCGGATTTATTGAGTCAAAATCTTTTGAAAAATGATTGCAGTTAGATTTCCATATAGAAATACATCAGAGCAAGATATTGGTTTAGAGATTAAGAGTGGTCTCTGTACCAAGCCGCACAATATTATTCATACAAAGGATAAGATTTTATTTGTGTTATTTTTTTTTGTATAGGTATTTGCTCTCGTTTTAAGACCAAATCCTTATTTTTTATATCCAAACACAACTTTGATTGTCACTTAGTTATGGTTTTTGTCTTTCGGATTTGGATTCATTTTTGTATCCTTATCAATCAAACCTTCAAATGTGTACATATCTTGGCAAAAATAAAAAACAAAACAAAAAATAAATAAAATGTTAATGCTTAACACAAAGCTGATCTAGAGGGAAAAAAAAAATCGAAATATCATTGGTTGAAGAAGGAATAAGGAATGAAGGAGGAGGATTTGAAAAAAATGTTTTCATTTATAGGGGCGGTTTTTTGGAGTGAATGAATGTGAAAGAATGTTGAAGTTAGGGGAGGCAGACACGGGGATTGACATCAGAGTGAGTGAGACTTTATTGACATTTTCAATATCTTTTTCGAATTTATTTCAACAAGTCCATCATTAAGAGTATAAATTGCGAGGATATTATGGTAAACACAAGCTTTTTGGATTTCGTTAAGTGATTAATTACACTGTGCTGGAAAATGGAACTTATTTTTTCCGACAGATGGCGCACACATCTACTAAAGATAATTCGGATATGCTGAACAAGATGGCGTACTTAGTTTTTCGAGATTAGGTCAAATAAGAGAGATTTTCGATTTTTAAAATTTGCTTACAAGCCTGAAATAAACGACACAAATCTTGATATATTTGATATGTTTTGATTATAAATCGATGTTAATTGATCAAATATGTATTTTTTTAGTTAAATTACAGTTTGTAAAATTTATAAAGTCAACAAAACTAACAATTCGACATTTTAAAAAACGTTTTTGACTGAAAATAAATCATTTTTTGTTCAATTTTACCTACAATTTTAAATTAAATGAAGTTTGTTCATTTTATTTGGCCTATATTTCTTTTATATCTACATTATTGTTTAAATATACAGGGTATCCTGTAAATAATGGATAACCTTGCAACTGGTTATAGAAGGCATTATGACCTTTCCAGAAAAAAATATTTTCCCAGTGGTTACTACGTTATGATGTTTTTTCCAAAAGTTGTTAACAAGTACTACTTTCCTCAAATACGTGTAGCGTTTACGTTCAATTTATAGCAAATTCAATTCTCTTCAATTTATGTAAAACACTTTTTACCCTAAAGCTGTAAATAAAAAGTTATAATCAAAAACATATAAAATTTTTCAATGTTTAAATTTTGATTATAAAAGAAAAAGTGTGTTAACATAAATTGAAGAGAATTGAATTTGGTACAAATTTGTAGAAAAGTTTTTTTTCTAATACTAATAAAATTTAAGTTGCCACGGAAAAATTTTTAGAGCTCGTGTTTCAATATGGTGGCCAAATGGTGGGGCTTTAATTCTTTCAACACCTAAAATCGAGTTTTATACTTGCACTGAACCCCCTTACACATCAAAACAGAAAATCTTTGTCGAACCTAGATTGGGAGGTTATTGTTATATTTTAATAGCTTTTTTTTGTGAAAATGTTAAAAGCAGCTTTATTAGATAATTGACAAATTTTCTTGGTTATTTTGTTTATATATGCATAAGCATATGTTATGAAATTTTGGAAAGTGCATTAAATAGACAACTTTTTTAAGTAACTAGCCATTCATGTTCTTATACAATTTTAATTTATTAGAGGTGGTCCAACTTTTTTGAAAATAAATGTTTGAACTGAAAAAATATTTAAAAAAATTATAATTAAAAAAAAAATATAATAACTACTATTAAATTTTACCGCCCATCTATTACAACAGTTATTCTAGAATATTACAAAAATAAAAAAAAATAGTAAAAATTGTTCAGCCATGTTCGTAGCATTCACGTATTTGAGAGAAGTAGTACTTGTTAACAACTTTTGAAAAAAAAAACATCACAACTAAGTAAACACTGGGAAAATATTTTTTTAATATTTTTTTCTGGAAAGGTCTTAATGTCTCCTATAACCGTTGCAAGGTTATCCATTATTTTACGGACACCATGTATATTTAAACAATTATGTAGATATAAAAGGAATATAATTCAAATAAAATGAACAAACTTTATTTAATTTAAAATTGTACGTAAAATTGAACAAAAAATGATGTTTTTTTCAGTCAAAAACGTTTTTTTAAATGTCGAATTGTAAGTTTTGTTGACTTTATAAATTTTACAAACTATAATTTAACTAAAAAAATACATATTTGATCAATTAACATCGATTTATAATCAAAACAGGCTTTCAGGCTTGTAAGCAAATTTTTAAAATCGAAAATCTCTCTTATTTGACCTAATCTCGAAAAACTAAGGACGCCATCTTGTTCAGCATATCCGAATTACCTTTAGTAGATGTGTGCGCCATCTGTCGGTTTTTTGAACTAGCACAGTGTTATTATTGAATTATCATGAATGATTTGTGTTTTAATGCATTTAAGGTTAGATTGGCTTTAGCAATTGTCAAAATGTCCCTTTTTAGCTTTAAGAATAAGTTCAGGTCTGCATTAATCCGACAGCTGGCCACATAATGGAGTAGGTAGTAATCAACTGTTTTGAGAAAAAAATGTTTTGTTTTTAGTTGAATATTCTTTTCTCTGGGGCTTGACAAAAGATTTTTGTATGGATTTTTATATTGAGCTGGTGGTGTCGAACTCATTTTGCCCCAACCTCCTCTGATTCCAGAAATACCAGAAATTTTGAGTTCGGTGTTCTACCTTCACATAGCTGATAAAGGATTTGGTCTCTAAGACGAAGATCGATTACTTGTGGGTCATATAACCTTCTAGACTCGATTGCTAGTGGCATTCGTACAAAGGTATCTAAACTGTTCAATAACTCAAGTCGTCTGGATTACGATGTAATTATAATTGTCGAAACCTGGTTACATCCCGGCATATCTTCCTCTGAGCTCTTTGACTCTCGTCTATTCAACGTCTATAGACTTGACAGATGTAATAATGTAAATGAGCGTGGAGGAGGAATATTGGTAGCTGTTCGGTCAACACTTAATTGCAAAGAAGTCACTTTACCTTACTCGGATGTTGAGCAAAACTGTGTTTCTATTAACTTATTTACTACACATAATGTTTCTTTATTCTTTATTACTAGTTATATTGCTCCAAATAGTAGTGTCGAAACATATGAAAAACATGTTATGAATATTGAATTTATTAATAATATTTGTTCTGAATTTGATAATGTATGTGTTTTTGGCGATTTCAACTTGTCTAATATAAAATGGAACTGGTCAGATAACGATAATATGCTAATAGCTTGCAATATGATAAAAGATTTTGAATTTATTTTTATTGATTCTCTGTACTCTTTAAATCTTATTCAAATTAATGGAATCTCTAATTCATTAGATAAAATTTTAGATCTTGTCTTTATTTGTAATGATTTATTAAATTCTAAGGTTTCAACTGTTCCTTTTTCACTTTTAAATGAGTCCACTCATCATAAAGAATTATGTATTGAAATCGAAATGTATATTTTTTCTAGTGCAAAAACTACAACTACTCAGCTTTCAAAATGTTTTAACTTTAAAAAGGCAAGCTTTTTTGAGCTTAATAATTTTCTAAATACTTTTAATTGGTACAATGAATTTTTAAATTTAAATCTTGAACAAATGTATACGCGATTCTCGTCAATAGTTCTTGATAGTTTTTCCAAATTTATACCTCTGGCCCACCAGTTGAAATCAAATCAACTACCAAAGCTCCCTTGGTACAATAAGCAATTATCTAACCTTAAAAATGCGAAACGAAAAGCTTTTAATAGATATAAACGGTCAAATAGTGAGTTAGATTATGCTTATTTTAGTAAATTACGTAAAGATTTTCTTGTTCTTAATAAATTCCTTCATAGGGGTTATATCATGAATATTGAAAGTAACATCAAGTGCAATAGTAATTCTTTTTGGTCTTTTGTAAATGCGAAAAGAAAATCTACCGGATTTCCTAAAAATATGTCTTTCAGGAATACCGAAGCTTCAAATATTACTTGCATACTCGAATTCTTTGCTAATTTTTTCCAATCAGTTTACTCCATTCCAAGCATGAATAATCTTCCCTGTATGTCCAATATACCAAGTAAGGTTGATATTGGTGCATTACAGTTAAGTAGTTATGAAGTTCTTTCAGGACTCAAATCGCTCAAACCAAAATTAAATGCTGGAGTTGACGGTATACCAGCTATATTTCTAAAATCTTGTGCTTCATCACTTTGCTATCCTCTGCTTTGCATTTTTAATAAGTCCCTATCAGAAGGAATCTTTCTTGATACGTGGAAAATATCTTACCTAATGCCAATTTATAAATCTGGTTCCAAGAACTTAGTAGAAAACTATAGAGGTATTTCAAAGCTGTCAGCCATTCCCAAGTTGTTCGAGAGTATAGTAAAAAATAAAATTGAATTTTTAACTAAAGAATCCATATCTGAATTGCAACATGGATTTGTATCTGGGCGATCCACCACTACAAATATGGCACTTTTTTCAACATATGTAGTTAACTCTATTGAAGGAAGGGGTCAGGTTGATGCAGTATACACAGATTTTAGCAAAGCTTTTGATTCTGTAAGCCACCACTCCCTGCTGCGTAAGCTTGAGATATTTGGATTCCACTCTAAGTTCCTCAGTTGGATTTCGTCATACCTCATAGGAAGGTCTCAAAAAGTTGTCATTGATAACTTTCTATCGAGGTCTATAGAATGTATTTCTGGTGTTCCACAGGGCAGTCATTTGGGACCTCTTCTTTTTAATATCTTTATCAATGACATTACGTTAGTCATAAATCACTCCCAGTGTCTCTTATATGCGGATGATCTAAAATTATTTCTTGAGATAAAAAGTGTTGATGACTGTTACCGTCTTCAATCCGATATAAATCGGGTGGTTGAATGGTGTAACTCAAATAGTTTAAAGTTAAATATAAAAAAATGTAATGATATCTCTTTTTTTAAATCAAACACTCACATTGACTTTAACTACTTGATCGAGTCTAACACACTCTCCCGTGTAGAAAATATCAAAGATCTTGGTATAATGCTTGATTCAACTTTTTCTTTCAAATGTCATGTTGACTATATAGTTGGTAGAGCGAATTCACTTGTAGGTTTTATTAAACGAAACTGCGTGGATTTTTCTGACCCCTATGCCTTGCTATCTCTTTATACATCCCTTGTTAGATCAATACTTGAATACGCAGATGTTATATGGAATCCGACTTTTAAGACCTATTCTAATCGCATAGAAAAAGTCCAAAGGCGTTTTACAAAATTTATATTTTTCAAAATGAAATGGAGTTATGTCCCTGATTATAGAGCCAGATGTCTATTACTAGGAATCAAGTCCCTGGAATCGAGGCGAAACATTCATGATATAATGCTTGTGAGGGACGTGCTATGCTTTCATATTAGATGTCCTCCTCTGCTTTCTCTAATACCAATTTATGCACCTTCAAGATTATTTCGCTTGAGGGATTTCCTTTTTGTACGATACCATAGGACCAGCTATGGTAGTAATGAGCCGGTTTCTAGGGCTTTAAAACATTTCAATGAAGTTTGTCAATTAATCGATTTAAGCTCTTCGAGAGATTCCTTTAAGGCTAGTCTTTTATTTATATTTATATTTTAATAATGTTATATAAATTAGTATTTTTACCATTATTATTTTTAACCATAATCTGTTAGCTGTAAGATTGCTTGTAGATGTTACATAAATAAATAAATAAATAGATTGAACTTCGGTGCCAATCGGCTAACTGCCAAGCTTGGCATAATGTAATGGCTTGGGGCGGGATGCAATCCAATTTAGTGAGGTTCTGTTGACCTGCCTCCTTCCTTTTGTGCTGACATACAACATACTACAAACATATCTCACATCCATTTTAATTCAAACCAATGAACGTATCTGGTTTCCTGAGTGGATGTTGATCTTCACTGGAAACCTCATGTCACACGAAGTGAGCAGACGGAGGTGCACGGAAATCTCACATTAAATCATGCAACTGGATTACCCAGATCAACGGCAAAAGGCAACAAATGCCAGACAAAATCATCGCCAGACAAGGGGAAGTGACGAAATCATCCGGCCCTGATATGATATGAATTCCAACTACATCATAAGAAAGTTTCCCCAAGCCAATGGGGTTGTTTATCATGCTCCTGTTCAACAACTGCGTCAACGATAGCTACTTTCCGAAGAGATAGAAGTTACCGAGCATTGTACCGATGCGAAGAAGCTCAGTAGATACCATTTCCGGATATTGCCCAATATCTCTTCTCAGTAGCCTCAGCAAGTTCTTTGAAAGACTTTCTTCGGCGACTGAAAGCGTTCTGTACAATGTTGGATGCTTCCTGGATGTAGAGAAAGCATTCGGCAGCATCTGGGCTTATTCATAAGCTACCCATTTTAAATTTTCCAGGTATATCACTAGTTCCTGTTCCTCTACAACATCTGCACGTGTCGGACCAACATCTTTATGTGACCGATTCGCCAAATCCATATCACGAGTCATTGCAGCTCGAAGAGTGGAAGAGCACGTCGAGCAGCTGTGGGAGTTCTACAGAACATGGGGCATCAAAGTCAACTCAGCCAAATTCAAGTTGGCTAGCTTCTGAAGGCCAGTGGGAAAACGAATAACACCATCAACTAGAAGTTTCCGGAGTATTGTTATTAATCTGTCTGAAGGGTTTCAACTGACAACCGGTAAAATATCTGGGTCTCAACTTTGAGGAGAGGTTACGCTTCAATCCACATGTAACAGCTTCTCTGAAAAAAGAAAACTAAGCTTTCCACCACATCTATCCCCTAATGCGGACAAGGAATAGACACAGCCAAATGACAAATTTGCTTCTCTATTAGTAACTTCTCAGTCCTCATACATCACATACTGCTTTCATGCCTGGTTTACTATACGTAGTAAATAAAACCAACATGAGAAAACTGGGATTGTTTGAGTGGAAAATCTTGCGAATATGTACAGGACTCTACTTTTATCAACATTTCAGCAACAAGCAACTCTACGAGGCATCCAGATTAACATCTCTTGACATATATATAATCAATGCTGCCAAAAGACTGATGAGCAATCTCAGCAATCATCCAAATCTACTGGTGAGAACCATCACAACTGAAGAGACACTTCGAGCCACGATACCTGGATGTGAAACACTCCTGGTTGAAGGAATTATTTCTATTAATGACGACTAAGAAATTCAATTCTACGAAGATGCAGCGACAAATTACCACCGTGAAGCAGTCTTTGTAAAGTGATAAAAATTCAAACACAATCTAAAAAAAAAATAAATGTTAATATACTAATTTATGGGAGAACAAACTGTTAAAATACTCAACCAACCCCATAGTTGCCCTCAGGACTGCATGAATATTGAACTGCGTACAGAAGATAGATAAAACATAGAAACCCCTCTTTAGTCTATAGCCTTCATCCCGAATACACACGTGCCTTCTTATATTTGCACATTAATGATTCTTATAAATAATATATGAACAATCTGTTTATCATAAATACATTTCAATATACCTAAGATTGGCAAAAATCAGAGCTTGTAACTTGTTCAAAGACTTTATTTCCACAATCCCAATTTAAGTAGAGTGATGTATCGCTTCATCGGTAGTGATGCTAATGGAGATGCATGAGAAATAAGGCTAATTCCAGACCTACTAAAAAATCAAGTTTTTGTTGTTGTAAAGTGTATATATCAACCCAGGCTCTATTTCCAAGTAGAAATTAATGGAATAATTCAGATAAATTGAAGGATGAATGTTTTTCAGCAAACTTACTTCAGGGAAGCTTGATTGAAATTTATTTTAAGGATAATATCACAGAAATATAAATTAACTACCAATGTCTATGAATGTTAAACAACCGTTATCAAAAGTCCCTTAAAGATATTTTTTAACAGCTGGAATGAAATTATTTCTATTTAAGGGACTCTTTTTATAGCAATTCAAATTTAAGTCCAACATCCTCTTTCATCATTTTTTTTTATTTCATTCAGGTTGTTGGCCTTTCAACAAAAAAAAAATATATTGCAGACTAAATACGATGCACCTGACCACAAAAATAATTAATATCGTGCTTCGTGCACTACCCTTATGTTCCTAAAAAAAAAAAACATATAAAAAGGACGAAATACGTGCATCACAAACACTTGCATGTGCATATTTTATAAGTGTTGACGTCTTTGCCAAACTCTCATATTATGACGACCTTTTTCAATTAACGACAAGGATATGCAGAAAATGATTATAGATATAATTTTTGGTTGCACAAACATATGCCTATATGTACCTCTACCTATGGATACCTTCTGTCTCCCAGCCCTCTCTCAAAGGATCTCTCGTTATAGGCTTTTTTTTTTGGTTCAGATTGGACACAGGATCTAAGGAAAATAGGTACACCTAGGCATCGAAAATTAAAAACAAAAATAAGAAACGAACGAATAGAAAAAAAAAATATATACTGGAATGCTAGATTATGGAAAATTTTAAATTAAACCAAAAGCATCGTCGTCCTTCTCTTTGTTGTGCATCAGAATGTAGTTATATCTGTATAGAAAATACACTCCGCTTCTCCTGATTTAGGTTGCAGTTTTTTTTTGTTGGTTTATGATAACAAAATTAACAGCAAGATGTAGTGAAATTCAAGATTAAAAGCACTTTTTAAATGAAACATGGCCTTTTTTCCAAATAAAGTCTTTAAAATATTAAAAACGCCTGTTTCAACAACTCAAATTAAGAAAAAATACTGTAAATCAGCAGCAAATTATCTACGTATGGAACTCAGATAATTAGCATAAGCTGAGGGCAACGGGAAGATCTTAAGTATTTTAATACTAAAAGCTACTGAATATATACATGCTTAAAACCGTAAGTCCTACTAAATTCAACAATGCGTTCACACTGGCCACTTTTCAATATTATTTTCGAAAACTACGCCAAGTAGGTGCGTTGGGCTAACGACCCAACCAGAGTAAAAAAACCATTGTTGTGAGAGAGAAGCGCGAAGCCTCAGATAACGACCGCCTCAAATGGCAACCAGACCCGGAACGAAATTGGACTATAACCTACGAGTATGCACCTGGAATGTAAGGACACTCTATAGCCAGGTGCTACTCAAAAACTTGAATCAGTCCTCTCGCGGTACAAGGCAGATATTATCGCGATCCAGGAGATACGATGGATAGGATCCGGAATAACGAAAAAAAAAGATTGCGACATTTGTTACAGCTGTCACCAAAGACTGCACATGCTAGGATGCGGATTCGTCGTGGGAAATCGACTCAGATCGAAAGTCATCGATTTTAAGCCGATTCGCGATCGCTGGGTTGTGATCCGCATTGAAGCTACCTTCCAAAACATCAGCCTAATATGTACACACGCCCCTACCGACGAAGCTGAGGAGTCTAACAAGGAGGAGTTTTACGACCTCCTGGACGGAGCCTACAGAGCCTGTCCGGAGTACGATGTCAAAGTCGTGCTCGGAGACTTCAATGCTAAAGTCGGAAAGGAGAATATCTTCCACGGATTAGTTGGAAAGCACACTCTCCACGAAACGACAACATATAACGGCTTCCGACTAATCGACTTTGCTGCAGCTCGCACATCTGAGAAAGCCTGAGACTACAGTGAGCAATTGACCGAGAAATTCTCTGCCGTACCCCAAGCCTCAAGCGTCAACAACCAGTGGAACCAGTATCTTGACATTATTAAGGAGACAGCCGAGACCACCATTGGCTATAAGCCACCCAGAAAAAAGAAACCATGGTATGATGATGAATGCACGGTATTAAAGAAGGATATCGTCGGCTTAGAGTGTAAACCTACTAACTCCATAAATGGACATTTTACAGGAGAAAGAAAAAACTTCGCAAAAACTTTTATCGTTGCTAGAAAATAAAATCCAAAACATGGATTGTGTGTTAGTTGGTACTCTTCCTTTCTAAACATAAAACAACTCAAGCAGGATCTTAGTTTTGTACTTATTTGCATCTTTGTAAGTTAGCCGGTTTTCTTTTTTTGGTAATGTAAAAAAATAATGGACTTAGCCGTTTTTCCAGAACAATCAAAAATAGAGTAGGATTTTTGCTAATCGATAGCTTTATTGAGTATAAATAATGTTAAAATAAAATATATAGCATTCGAAAATTAAATTAACCAAATCGCAAATAGGTTTAACCCAGTGGCGTAGCTAGGGGGGGGGGGGGGGAAGGGGGCAGCTGCCCCGGGCACCAGGAGTTAGGGACGGCAAAATTAACTTCGTTGTGCGTTGGAAGTTGTAAGCCAATTAGGTAAACAAATTTTTTAATTGGAAATTTAACTAAATCTATATTAGAAAATAGCTTATATTTTGTATATGTAAATTTCAGTTCAGAGCTCAGAGGGGTTGACACTTCTCAGAAATCAGAAATTTTTTCGCGGTAGACATGTAAAAAAAAGTAAAAAAAAAATATAATTATTTTTAACAAAATTGATAAATGAATGAAAAAAAAAATAAACCTACCGTTGCTTTTTTTCAAAACATAAAAAAATAAAACGAAAAAACTATTAGTTCATAGGAACGGCTTAATGTTAGTCAAAATTTTGTCTGCTACTTTAAGTATGAAGGTACCCATAACTTAACTAAATAGCTTAAAAAATAGTTTGACAAAATTTTGTTTGATTATGGTTAGACCGAAGGGGCTGAAAATTATTGTTTTGCCCCAGGCGGCAAATATCCTAGCTACGCCACTGGTTTAACCTACACACAAATAAGTTTCACCCAAGTGCAAATAGATTTAACCCAAACGCAAATAAAGGGTCCGCCAAATAACCTTTTTTTTTTGAAAATGCTACTACTACATGGAGTGTAGCTTCGGCTGTGTGGCACGTAGCGCCGTCTTGTTGAAACCAAATGTTGTCAATATCCTCCGCTTCAATTTTTGTGAACAAAAATTCGTTCAACATTGTCCGATAACGATCGCCATTGACTGTAACGGCCACTCGAAGAAAAATGGCCCAATTATGCCGCTGGACCAAAATCCGCACCAAACAGTGACTCGTTTTGGGTGTATCGGCTTTTCAATGTATGCGTGCGGGTTTTTTGTGCCCCAGGCTGACTTAGCGAAGCAGCCATTTGAATGAAATTATTTTTCATTATTAACCGGAAAGATTGTACTTTCAAATAAAAAAAGAAATTTGAGAAAATATTCAGTAGTTTTTTTATAGCATTTTCAAACAAAAAAAAAGTTATTTGGCGGACCCTTTAGAACTAACCCCATTCGATTTAAGCAAAACGCAAATATAGTTAAACTATACGCAAATAATTTAAACAATTTACAAATTATTTTAACCAAAAAGTAAATTGAATTAATCTAACCTTGAATTATTGATCCAGTTGTACTTTTTGGGTCTAATGGATTTTGGAACTATCCATAATTGTTAAAAAGCTCTTATTAGGGGATTGGCCTTTTATTTGTTCGGAAAGTTCTTGGAAAAACGCGCAGAACTAGTGGAATTTACAATACTGTTAAGCCTTCCATTTCTTCACCACACAGCTGGAACAATAAATTGAGTCTGGGTTAAACCAATTTGCGTCTTGCTTAAAATGATTTGTTAATAGTTTAAATTATTTGCGTATAGTTTTGTTTAAATCGAATTGCGATCGGGTTAGTTCTATTTGCGTTTGGGTTTTGGGTTAAATCTATTTGCGCTTGGGTGAAACTTATTTGAGTTTAGGTTAAACCTATTTGCGATTTTGTTAATTTAGTTTACGAATGCTATATATAGGGGTTCATTTCAAAAGGTAGTGTTTTCGCTAACACAAAGGTTCATTGGTAGTGTCTACCTTGAGATTTAATAAACACAATGTTAATGTACATTTCGAAACAAAGTATGTGGGTACTAACGGAGGTACTATTTTTGTACTTTTTTTTAAATTATTTTATAGAATACCTATCATGATAATAAACTGTATTATTTCTTAAAAATCAGGTTCCCCCCTCTCTGTCCTGTTATTCGAATTTTATATGGTATTTTTAATTGTTATGGAGTTAGCAGGTGAATTTGGATGTTATGGACTTAGCTGTTTTACTCATCAAGCGTTTTGGTCAGCTAAGAAGCCGAATTTAACAAAAATAATTATGTCAGACGATGCGTCTTCGTTCGATCTTTCAAACTGCATACTTATCTCAAATTTGGCAAAAATTGGATTTAGCAGGTTTACACTCTAAGCCGACGATATGGAAAATGCAGGAATGCAAATGCTGCAACGGAAAACAAGAGCAGCAAGAGAGGAGTGCTGTGAAAAGAGAAGGAAAGAGACAAATACCTTGCGCAGAAAGAAAAGAGCATCCGCAGCCAACACCCACTCGCCAGTTCTACAAAACGGCCACACAACTGGCATCTGGTTATAGGACTGGCACGCAAGCTCTTCAAAACAGTGAAGGGAACCTAGTCACCAAAGCACAGGGATTCGTAGACGTGTTTAAGCAGCATTTCCAGCAGCTGCTTAGTGGGCATTATGTAGAGCAGGCGACAGGGGAACAAAGAAGCATGAAACCAGTCAATGAAGATCCAGTCCTAACACCCAGTACTGAAGAGGTTAAGAAAGCCATCCACAAGCTTAAGAACAACAAATCCGGCGGCTCGGATGGCCTACATGCGGAACTCTTCAAGAATGGAGGAGATGTTCTGGTAGGGTACATTCACCAGCTCATCAACCAAGTGTGGGAGGAGGAAAGTATGGCCGACAACTGGTCAAATAGCTTCATATACCACATCTACAAAAAAGGCGATCTTATTTCCTGCAAGAACTACAAATATCCCTGCTTAATGTTGCCTACAGGATCCTATCCAACGTACTATGTGAGCATCTAAAGCATTTCTGCAACACTATGATCAACACGTACCAGTGTGGCTTCAGGCCAGGCAGATCAACGATAGACCAAATCTTCACATTGAGGCAAATCCTGGAAAAGACCAACGAATTTCAAGTCGAGACTTACCATCTATTCATCGACTTCAACTCCGCATATGATAGCATAAGTTACCAAGAGCTTCTATTGACGATGTCGGAACTCGGGATCCCGAGTGAAGTAGTCTTTGAGTCTAGAAGTTTTTA
Organism: Dasysyrphus tricinctus; assembly: GCA_963921185.1. Taxonomy (NCBI): domain Eukaryota; kingdom Metazoa; phylum Arthropoda; class Insecta; order Diptera; family Syrphidae; genus Dasysyrphus; species Dasysyrphus tricinctus. The sequence goes on along the minus strand of OY992533.1, from coordinate 58,056,531 downwards.
TTTAACCTCCGCATTTAATTCATTTTAAACGAGCCCTACTCCCGCCTTTTGTTTCAAATCGGAGTGCATTTAACTTGCCAAACAGTTTTTTCTATAAAACATTAATTCAATCGTGGTGAAGTGCCCCTAAAAGTGAATTTTCTTTAAATAATTATCGTGAAATCTTAAAATAATTAGAAGCAAACGTTTTAATATCGTATAGCTATACATATTTTTGTTTCTACTCTCGCACTGTGAACAAGAGAACACTTCAACTTCTCTCAAATATATTTCGCCCCCGTTAATTTATTCTCTGTTTCCTTTTCTCCGGGTGAGTGAAACATTTTTAGTATATGATCTGCCTATGAAGCATAATTGGATCTACATTGTATCCCAACTTTGCCTATCATTTTTATATACTGCAACTTATTCAACCTGTGAGCCTTTGAGATACCTACTGCCAGCTATAAATTCAACATTCATCATCGCTTACGCTGCCGTTTCTGTCTGAATAGCAAAAACCTATACCTACCTAACCTCATCTTTACACAACTAAGACAATCTCTATTTGCTTTCAGACTTACCTTACGGGTGAGTTCATTTTAGTATAGTTCAGCCAAGCAACTTATATTTGGTATTACACCTCACTCTCTTTGGATTTTGTTTTTATTTTTAATTACATAATTCAACATCATTATCTACCATTCATCTCACCACATCAACAAACACTACCTTATCGACAACCTGCGGCTTTGGTTTGTGCATTGAATGAGCAAAAATACAAATAATCTATATTCGGTCCGTGTACACTAAAAAAAAAAAAAAAAACTAAAAACAATAATCAATATTTTTTTATCGTGCTCGGCAAAATTAAATATCCCGTATTAAAAAAAAAAATTATTAATAAAAACAAAAAAGTAATAACTAACAAAATGGAGAATAATCCTTGTGACTCTAGCAATTGCCTCCTCGATAGTAAATATACTCAACGGGTTGCGTGTCGTGGTCTCTGCAGTAAATCGTTTCACCCTCTCTGCCTTGGCCTTAGCAAAAAATCTTGTGCTCATCTAAAGGACTATCTGAATTATTTTGTTTACCTTTGCGACGAATGTAAAAATATATCGCTCTCCCACGTTCTTCTGGCTGTCAAATGTGTCAGTGACTCAACAAACTCGTTAATAACTGATAACAATCGCTTCCATAAGAATGTGCTTGCACAGTTTCATCACTTTGATGATTTCTCCAAGAGTATTGAAACCCTCGAAAGTTCTTTAGAGACTCTTGCTGCACGTTTCTTCGCCAACCAATCTATTCTGGAAAAACAACTATCGTCAATAGTAAATGTCCTTAATTCGCGGGTTGACCACACTCATTGCCGCTTTGATAATATAAATGCTGAATTACGTTCCACGCTCGTATCTGTTCTTGATTCGTACCCTCTGGAAAATATTTTTGACCAAATAAAATCCATCCGGTCTGATCTTGAAATGTCCCAACAAAATACTTCGGATTCCGTCGCATCTGCCTCCCGCCAACTAAACTCAATCCTTCTCGAATTAGTTTCAAGCTTCAACAACATCAGTACCGAGCTAACAGTAACACGTGCTTCACATATTGACATTATCGATGAAGTAAAAATAATTTCAAGTAAAATCGACGAAATTCCAATTAATGTACAACCAATCGAGCCCAACTATAACACTTCTATTTTCGCCGAGATTACTGAATCTGCTCACCTCCGACCTGTCTCTCCTTCGCTTCCTCCTCCCTCCGATGAAGATGCTCAGAATTTAGTAAATACTACCTGCACCGAATGTCCTGCAACACCAGAGCCTACTATTATACGATTTGGCAGTACTTGGACTGTACGCGACTGGAATATTAGGCTCAACAAATTAAAAAATCTTAACGAATTCGACCCCTACTTTTTGAAAAATACACCTGTCAGTGCTGATGATTTATGGATTCGAAACCTTTTTCTGCGCACATTTAAGATCACTGTTGGAGAATGCCGCAAGATTAATTTATCAAGTTTTAAAGTTTATATTCCTACTAAATATTATTGGTTATTTTGTTCAACTCCAAAACCTTTATACTTGCAAGGCAAAATTAAAATCTCTCGCTGGTTAGATAGAACAATTGTTAATAATCGCAAGGCTACCGCCATGAATTTTTCTCATAGAAAAAATAGTAAATTTGTTAATAGATCTAAGCCCAACCTATCCCGTACCAATTCTTTTCCTCAACCCAACTCTTCCACCCCTAGATTCTCGAAAAATACCTCGATACCCCAAAATACACGAGTATCCTTTCATCCCGTTACTACTCATAGTCCCTCACCGCCTGTGTATAATAAGCCCTCCTCTAGCCGACCTTATGGCAATTTTGTTCATTCCCATACCATTAATCCTGCATCTCCTTCATTCACGGCTTCTCCCATTTCTAGAACTACTGGCCCCTCTTATCCCATCTCTGACCGCCAATTTCCTCATCCAGTATTTGATCCAACGTTCACACCCTTAAATCCAGGATCTCCATCTTTCACTAATTCTCCGAATCCTAGAACTACCCGCCCTTCTAGTCCTATTTTCGAACGCCATTTACCTCCTCCAGTTTTCGACCCAATGTTCGCACCTGCTGCTAAACTCACATCTAAATTTGCCACCTCTATGTCTGCTAGTGATGAGGTTGATGGTCGATATGTAATGGCTAGGTTACGCGATAATAAGCTCTATGAAAATGTTCGTCTTTATCTCTCCTATCTGTATGACAAGTCCGATTCTGTTTGTATTAACGGTAAGACCAAAATGAATGTCATTGTATCAATTCAAAAAGAGGGCCTTCCAACTGATCCTATTGCTCTCAACAATATATATACCCGCTTTCATGAGACATTAAATATCTCACCTTCTACGGTCTCTAACGACCTAGCTACATACGCTTTGCACCTACAATCAAAACGTTTGCCTTTCGTTAATCACAACCAGAATCCAAGCCTTTGACTGTAATCCAGTTTTGCAGCCTGTGTCCTCTACTAACCTTTCTCTCTACTACCAGAATGTTAGAGGCCTCCGTACTAAGACTTCTAACGTATATCTTAACTCCCAAAATCTTCCTTTTGATATATTTGCCCTAACGGAAACAAACCTTTGCCCTGATTTTCTGGATAGTGAGTTATTTACATCAGATTTTGCTGTCTTTCGTGCGGATGGTCAAAAAGGTGATCTAGCTCCCACTGGGCGCGGTGTTCTTTTTGCAGTCCACAATCGTCTCAACGCATCTCTAGTTGATATCTCCAAATCACCGTTATTTGAATTTGTGTGTATTAGATTGTCTATCTCCAAGAGGTGCTTTTATCTTTTCTGTTGTTATATTCGTCCTTCGCAACCCAGCTCTGTTTATCAACTATTTGTTGATTCAGTTAGTTCCGTAATTGAAGGAGCTACTTCCAATGATGATTTTATCATCCTGGGTGACTTTAATTTACCTGATTTGATATGGATACCGTCCGAGGATGAATCGTGTTTTGTTCCCTCTAACCCCACTTCTGAAAAAGAATGTATTTTTACGGATCTTCTACTCGAATCAGGCCTATTTCAAGTTAGTGGTATTTGCAATAATTTAGGTAGACAACTTGACCTCATCTTCTCCTCGGACCCATTCAACTCCGCTGTCTACGACAGCTGCCATCTTCTTTCTACCCTTGATAAATATCATCCTCCCTTATCTCTTATCCTCTGTTTTTTTGATAGCTCTCCAACTATGGAGTCTGAAAACTATTCTTGCTTCAACTTTCGCAAAGCTGACTTCAATCAACTTAATTCTCTTCTTACCAACATTAATTTCAACCTTTTTCTTAATATCACCACTCCCATTGATATTGCCCTCTCCTTCTTCTACACCTCAATCTTTGCATGTCTTATCCAATGTGTCCCTTACACGATACAAAAAAGCTGTGTTACATCACCCCCTTGGTACACAAAAGAATTAAAAGCTCTCCGTAATATTAGAAATAAGTTGTGGAAAACTTACTTGAAACTCCAAACGCCATTAAACTACTCTAACTACCAACAAGCTTCGTCTAACTTCTCCATTCTATGCCAATTTCTCTACCACTCATACCTAAGCAAAATGCAATCTTGTCTCGTCTCGGAACCTAAGCGGTTCTACCAGTTCATAAACGTGAAAAGAAGATCCGATGGTCTACCTCCGACGTTCAATTTCCACGGCACATCTTCCTCAGACGCAAAAGTAATAGTTAACCTCTTTGCTACTTTCTTTAACCAATCCTATAGTAATTCTGCAAATGAACCTGACCTTGAATACCACAAGTTTCTGTCAACTAGCCCCAATACGTCTCTCACGTCTTTAAACATTAGTTCCCTTACCGTTTGTGAAAAGTTAAGTTTACTTAAGGACGACTTTTCACCGGGCCCTGATGGTATACCAGCTATTTTTCTTAAAAAATGTGCTAGTGCACTCTGTGAACCCCTTACTAATCTTTTTCAACTCTCGGTCTCACAAGCAGTTTTCCCCTCTCTTTGGAAAGAATCCTTTATTTTTCCAATATTCAAAAAAGGATGTAAGAACGAAATCTCTAACTATCGACCAATTGCTAAACTCTCTGCTATCCCCAAGCTCTTTGAAAGCATAATATACGACAGTCTTTATTTCCACTCCAAATCAATCGTTTCTCCACTACAGCACGGTTTCTTAAAGGGTAGATCCACCACAACAAATTTAACCCAATTTGTCACCATGACACTCTCGGCACTGGAAAAAGGCTGCGATGTCGATGTTATTACTACTGACTTTAGTAAGGCATTTGATAAGATCAGCCACCAAATTATCTACGTGAAACTCAAAGCATTTGGCTATCCACCATTATTTATCCAATGGATAAAATCTTACCTAGAAAACCGTATATATAGGGTTGTTTTCAGAAGTGCGGTATCTAAACCAATCTTTGCCACTTCAGGCGTTCCTCAGGGCAGCCATCTTGGCCCACTCCTATTTGTGCTTGCTATTAATGACGTGAGTAGTATACTCTCCTTCTCTGACATGTCTATTTATGCAGACGATATTAAAATAATTAAAGTAATCACTTCTTCTCACGACTCTTCCCTTCTCCAATCCGACCTTAATACCTTTCTTACTTGGTGCAATAATAACTTTATGGAGCTTAATGTCAATAAATGCCAATCAATGACTTTCTCCCGCAAACGCCTACCTGCAGCTACCCGAACATATTACTTCGCTAATGTACCTGTTCCTCTTGTTTCCTCTATTCTTGATCTTGGGATATTATGCGATAAAGAGTTGAATTTTCGGTCTCACATAGATCGTGTAATTGCAAGAGCAAATTCCTCCCTCGGGTTTATCAAACGGTGGTCTAAAGAATTTTCCAATCCTTATGTTGCCAAATCCTTATACACAACATACGTTAGACCTATCCTAGAATATGCTAGTCAGGTTTGGTCTCCTTTCCATAGCACTCAATCGGCTAGAATTGAAGCAGTGCAACGAAGATTTCTCCGTTTCGCTCTGCGTAACTTTTCTTGGTCTAATCCCCTTATTTTACCCCCCTATGAAGATCGTTTACAGTTAATAGATTTACACACCCTTGCTCATCGCCGTGCTGTTGCTGACATATTATTTGTCCACAACCTTATCACTGGCACCATAGATTCTCCAGCGTTGCTGCAGCTTATAAACATTAACACCAATCCCTGTAACATAAGATCTGTCCCCCTCTTCCACCTCCCCACACACCGCACCAATTACGGCCATTTTAACCCTATGTCTAGAATGTTACGTTTAGCTAACACCGCACAACATATCCTTGATTTCTCCCTTAGCTCTCCCTCCCTCAGACAATCTCTCCACAGCCTCTCTCTATAAGTCCCCAACCATCTTTAATTATCTGATATTATTATTAAGTATATTGAATAATGTATCTTTATTGTTATTGTATCCACTTTTATGCACATTTTAACTTGCTATATTAATATAATATATAATATAATACACACTTTTAATAAAGCCGAATAAATATATAACACCCACATAGTGCACCCTTTCCTTAAACCCAGTTTCCCCTCCCTTAGCAGAAATCCATACTCCAATTTTACATAGCCCTAATTTTGTAGTTTAAGTCTAGATTAAGTTTTTATCATTTTATTATTTAAATTTATCTAAATATTGTTATTCTTATTTTTTTTCTAACCAGCTTGTAGTAAGCGAATAAATAAATTAAATAAATTAAAAAACTGATCCATCCAGCTATGCCACATGACGTTACAAAATACGCGGTGCAACGTGCAAATGGGTAACAGCTCATCCGAGTTATTCCAGATGTGTACAGGGGTCAGACAAGGAGATGCGCTTTCATGGAGCAGATAGTGCGCAAGAGTGGTGTTAACCTGGAAATCACTATCTTCAAAAGGTCTTCTCAACTGCTTGGCTATGCGGAAGACATTGACATCATTGGCCGCTCCAAGAGAGCTGTACTTGAAGCATTCACAGCTTTTGATGAACAGACGAAACGCATTGGTCTTGAAGTGAATGAGTACAAAATAAAGTATCAAGTATCAACAAACATAGCCTCATCTGTCAATCGCCTTGGACAAAACGTCACTGTTGGTAGCAGTAATTTGGAGGTAGTCAAGGAGTTCACCTACCTCGGAATAAAATCAACTCCACGAACGTCACCTTAGTGGAAATCGCACAAAGAATTACCCTAGCGAACCGCTGCTACTTCGGTTTGGCCAAACAAATGGGTTCAAAACTCCTTTCTCGAAAGATAAAGTGCACGCTATACAAAACGATAATTTTACCAGTTCTACTCTACGGCGGCGCCGAGTGCTGGACGATAAGTAAAAAAGGGGAATTGATACTGGGCGGGCACTTTCGAGAGAAAGAAAGCGGATATATGGTCAATATGGGAAGAGGGCGATTGCAGGAGAAGATTCAATCGTGAACTGTACGAGCTGCCAAAACACGTCGACTACACTGGCTCGGCCACATCTAGCGAATGGACAACACTGTATGAGTCAGCCCGGTTTAGTCAACCAAGTTTGAGTCAACCCGAGTTTATTCAACCCAGCATAAGTCAACCTGGTTTGAGTCATCCAGATATGAGTCAACAATAAACAGGGTTTAATTATTTAGTCATATGTTCAAAGGGTAGACAATGCATGCAGAGGACACAGGAACCCCTGTCTTTGAACTCCTACTCTCACCTCTCCGTGGTGAAAATCGGTTGCCTCGTAACCTCAATCGGAAATGGGGTTTCAATCCATGTGGACGGTTGTTGGGAAGATCAAACGAGCGAGGGGGAGGGGTGTTTCCAGCAGTGGAAGAATTTCAGGATGGAATCAATGGTGGCGTCTACAGTCTCAATCAGGTTGAACTACTTAGTGAACACCTTATACCAGCTACTAAGACATATTCGGAGATCAGGCCTATAAGGAGCGCCTAGTCTGGTTCCCCGCCCTTGGAGACATACAAAAGGCATGTTCCTCCAGGTTGGGGGTCGAGCTGTCGGGTGGACTTCCCAGCCACGTTATGCTATTTTTAGTCGTGAAGCAACAACAACAACGGATACGGACGATTCTACTGTTGACGAACTTAGCAATTGAAAAAACGAACTTCGGATATGCACGTGGAATGTTCAGTCTCTATTCAGAGCATGTGCAGCTTAACATTTAGCGGAATCCCTCAACTGCTTCAAAGGAGACATCACCGCAATTAATATAGCCTGCATGACACCATCTCCAATAACTGAATCAGATAAGTCGACTTTGCGAAACTTTGTGGTAGCTAGTACCCAGTTCTCACATCTCGATATACACAAGGGGACATGGCGATATCCTGTGAATCAACAGCCAACCAGATTTACCACATTGCGATCGACTCATGTCACTTTTCCAGTATCAAGGATGTTTGAACATACCAAGGAGCCAACGTTGACTCGGACTACTACCTCGTTGTACCCAACTTAATGCTTCGGATATCCACACCAAAGCCGAAACAGGGAAATACTGTGAGTTGCGAGGAAGTTCGACGACGGACGAGTCAAAAGAAATCGCCAGGCCCTTTTCCGATGGAGTCTTTCGCCCCATCTTAAGTCATCCTATGCCACCAACTTCAAGCATCGAGAACCAATAGAGCAATTGGCAGGAAGCCATCTCTGTGCGCCTCTGATGTGCCAGACCTCGCACAACTACCACAACAAAACCTCTGGTTTGACGAAGAATGCTTACAAGTACAAACGAGCAAACAACAGGCATACAAATCGGTGCTGCATAAAAGGACCAAAGCCGCTTACGTTCTCTAGGAGTAGAAGAAGAGAGACAGAGAGGAACACCAGCTTCTCAAAAAGTAAAAGAGATCGCATGAGAAGCACGCGATTGAGAAAATAGAGGGATCCTATTGATTCAAAATAGCTTTTTATGGCCTTTAGTCCTATAAATTGGCGTTTCGTTTGGCTTACTCACTTGAACTCATCAGTGACATAGTGAGGGCTTTGTCATACGCAATTTATATTAAGTTCAGTTCAACTTACATGAATTTTTCAACGAAAATTCACTGTAAACTATATCCAACTAGATTAGAATTCCTAATCATTAAGCTGGAAGTTTTGTTTGCCCTGGGCCAGGCATAGTTTCTATATAAGAAGGTTTTATAATACAAATTCTATATACTACTGAAATAAATCAGCCAAGTAGAAGACTTAGCATTAAGGATTGGACTTGTTGAATTATTGATTCAAAAGAGCTTTTTATGGCCTTTAGTCCTATAAATTGGCGTTTCGTTCGGCTTACTCACTTGAACTCATCAGTGACATAGTGAGGGCTTTTTCATACGCAATTTATATTAAGTTCAGTTCAACTTACATGAATTTTTCAACGAAAATTCACTGTAAACTATATCCAACAAGATTAGAATTCCTAATCATTAAGCTGGAAGTTTTTTTTGCCCTGGGCCAGGCATAGTTTCTATATAAGAAGGTTTTATAATACAAATTCTATATACTACTGAAATAAATCAGCCAAGTAGAAGACTTAGCATTAAGAATTGGACTTGTTGAATTATTGATTCAAAATAGCTTTTTATGGCCTTTAGTCCTATAAATTGGCGTTTCGTTCGGCTTACTCACTTGAACTCATCAGTGACATAGTGAGGGCTTTGTCATACGCAATTTATATTAAGTTCAGTTCAACTTACATGAATTTTTCAACGAAAATTCACTGTAAACTATATCCAACAAGATTAGAATTCCTAATCATTAAGCTGGAAGTTTTTTTTGCCCTGGGCCAGGCATAGTTTCTATATATTATTGTTACGGTAAAATTTACCGCAACAGTGACCAGTCTTTGACTGCTTCCTTTTCCTTCATTTTATTTCCGTTGTGGCTGCAAAATACTGGCGAGGTTGAGGGCAACCATGGTATCATCAACCATTGGTGTACTAAGCCAGCATTTTGCAAAAGCAACACAAGCAGGTGTTCGAGCTAATTGTCTTAACCATTGAGTGGGCGGTTCCAAAGCCCATACACTTTTTTTAACATGCAGACGGGCGGTCTCATGTAACGAGGAGAAGGCCAGCGGATGAGCTGAAGAGGTAACGAGTCGAGCGGCCCTTACCTACCTCAAATCAACGTTTTGACATCCTAACTATAACTTAAATTAATTATGCAAAATGGGTCATTAACGCGTCTTAGTTTCGTAAACCTTAAATAATCAATTTCTAAAAATTTCATAAAAAGATTATCGGAATTGAAATTATAGAGTAAGTTTTACGTTGTAAAATATACCTTTCTCCTCTCATCTCGAAAATTGGTCTTGGAAAAATTAAGTCGTATTTCGAATCACTCGCGAGTATTTTGTGTTAACTAGGAGAATGCCTTGCGAAGGCTTCTCCTCGATTTTTATTTTAGTTCTTTTTGATTTTTCTCGAAATTGTTGTTTGTAATAGGTCTGAACTCGGCCATTGAGATTCGGCAAGTTTTGGAAAGGCATCCAACAACTTGTTGAATTTGTGTTTGAGAGAGTGATTCAGCAAGTTTTGGGAAGACACCCAACAACTTGTTGAATTCGTGTATGTGAGAGTGAGAGTAAAGTTTCGTTGAGATTCAACAACGGTGGTTTTCAGGGGAGCGAAAAAGCCTTCCAGGAAGCCGATATACCGTGACCGATGATCACGAAAACGAATGGCTGAATGTACGAGTGTGTGAGTGATTGGAATGGTCGAGGGAAGAATTGATTGAAGGTTGGAAAGTCACTCTTTGGAGAGCTTACCAAACTAGAAGACATAGTTTTGAAAGTTTCGAGAAAGATTAGGAAGGATTGAAGTAAAAATCGAGGAGGAGTAATTTGGGAATTTTGAAATCGAGGAAAACCAAAAAGAAAGGATAATTAAGAAGGTGATTCGAGGTGTGAAGGAATTAAAAAGGAAAAATCGAGGTGTTAGAGGAGTGGAAGAAAAAGGAAGGAATTTCAAGGATACATAAATAAAAAAGATAAGTAGAGTGGCAATTGCATAACTTTGTGTTAATTAGTTTCAATTCCGGTAGTTTGTTTTATTTCGTCCTAGTCTCTAAAGTAAATTCCGTTTTTCTTTTAATCCCAGTTAATTGAGGGACACGGTATTTTGATTATTCTGTTCGTTAACGGCCCATTTCATTCTTCTTTGTTCTTTTTTAATTTGGCTAAACGGGTCCCCGTTAGCAACCACAAGCTTCTATTTGTTCTTTTAATTTCTTGAAAAAATTTTGGGTTTTCATCCTGGGTAATCCAAGGTTTCCCAAATAAAATAATCAAGAATCCCTATCTGGGAATATAAACAGTGTGTTTTATTTCATTAGTTGTTTTTGTTCGACTTCAATATAGGTTCTTCTTCATTTAAAAAAAAAAAAAAATAGTTTTGGAATTTTGCAAGAATGAAGTTTTACCAAAAGGTCAAAAGAACCTCACAAGGTTGCAAGGCCCGAACCGAAACCTGAACAACGTGGTAGAATCGCAGTCGATGCTGGGGATATTGGAAAAAAATGTGTGAGTACCGGGACTCGCGTGGTTGATGTGTAAACATTCGTTTTACCCTGAAGGTAAGGGATCGGGTCATTACCCCGTTTGGCAAAAATTAGGAATCTGTAATACAAGCGCTAAAACAAAATGGTTGCACGACACAAATTATAATGAATTTTCCCATTAAAAAACTCCTTCCGAGAAAACTCCTCCGCAAATAAACTATCACAAATTAAGCTACTTCAATTAACTTTATGACGTCACAAAGTTGTTCCTGGATTCAAAGTTAGGTGCCAGTTATAGCTATCATTGAAACTCATCATTGAAAACTTTTATGATTGATTTTGAGACGTTTAAAAAGCAAAATCATTCATTATTTTGATGGACGATTAAAGCTCAGGAGCTAATTAATATTTCTAGTAAAAAAAATTTAAAATAGGCTCAACTTTCCACAAAAATTGACTTTTGATTTTTCAATGATCATTGAAATAAGAAAAGTCATTTTATTTTGAAAGTTGGGCCTATTTGAATTATTTTTTTGGCTAAAAATATTTACTAAGTTTAAGCTTTATTTGTCCATCAAAATAATAACTGATTTAACTTCTTAAACGTCTCAAAATCAATCATTAAAATTTTCAATGACGAGTTTCAATGATAGCTATAACTGGCGCCTTAAAGTGTTAGAAAGTAACTTTGAGTACATTTTTCCAACTCTCTTGATACTGAGTTGAAATGGTTAATCCGTTAAAAGCAGCTGAAATCACGATGTTTTCATTTTGAGTTATCTTTTGTTTGCTTCTCGATCGTTCGGTTTGGAATTGATCTCATTTTTTTAATAGGTATGTAATAGTTTAATTTTAATATCCCCCAGATCTGGTCCGTATTAGATTATCGTAATAAAACAAACAGGATCCCAGTGCGACAAGAGTGTTATATACCTATCCGATCCCCGTTTATCCTTTTGTTTCTGTATTTTCTCTCTACTCTATTCTCTCTTTTCTCCTTATCTTCAATACAAAGAGCCATCTACCTGTGAGAGAAAAAACTCATTTTTGCAAAAAAGTACAAAGGGTGTATGGTCAGAATTAATTTGCAAATCGAAATCCAAAAGCAAGGTCGGATTTTGTGTTGTTTTTGTAATACATGTATGCATATACAATTCAGATCAGATCTGGGGGAAAATATAAAGCTAATGTATTTTTATTTTTATTGATTTCACCGTCGATAGTGAGTTTGGAAATTTTTTCCAGGTTTCGCGACATTTTTTTATCTGATTTGATCGATTTGAAGTAAAGAAATTTGTGCAAGTAATGAATGATAAAAAAAAATTGGAAATATTTTTGCTTAAATAGTCAATTTTGTGCTAGAATGAAGTTAAACGAAATTTAATTTGAAAAATGTATGTATTTTCGAAGTGCTGATAAAAGTTCTTTTCAATAATGAAATCACAATTTCTTCTTGATTTTTAATTCAACAGCCATTAATTAATTAATTAATGACAGATCAGCCATATTTTTAGCTTTTGTCGTTCCTAAATGAAAAGTAACTCAAAGTAACTTTTTTTAAATATGACATTACAACACTTCTTTTTGACACATTAACCACAGCCAACTAGAGAAACAGAAAAGAATGCGCCACTTGGAAAATCTGTTATGACATTTCAAATCAAGAAATTGCAAATAACACTTAATATCACAAACCAAAATTGCCACCCGCGATTGCAGAGATTAACATCAAAGCAGCATATTGATAAAATAATGAAACAAAAAATTGTATTTCTAGAAAAAAAAAGCAACAAAATCTTCACCTGGCCAAATGTATGACAAATATCTCTGTCAAGATATGATTGCATCTTGACATCCAATCAAGATATGAAACGGAGTGACTCCATTAGATATTTAATGTCAAGACGAACATTCTGAGAGAAATTATCCACTGTGTAGTCGGGGTGTAAGGAATTCACTCCACTTAGCAAATACGAAAACCATTAGGTATAACATGAAAACTACCTTACCTATTCGAGTTTACAGAGTTTACTTACCTACAACAAACAAAATGGTTCCAAACGGAACCGTGAGCCCATATCCGTTACAGCCGATTTTCAATTTTACCCATACTGCGCTAAGATGTTTACACATCAATAATTTCTACAAGTTGTATAACGGCGATGATGAACCGCACTTCAGCTCATCTGCAAAATATGGACAGAGGAAAGCTTGCCCGATGAATGGAATCTCAGCATTGTCTGCCCGATCGTCAAGAAAGGCATTCCTCTCGACTGCACCAAGTACCTAAAAAGGCATCAGTCTTCTTAACATCACGTACAAAATCTTCTCTGCCGTACTTTGTGAACTCCTGAAGCCATTCGTCAACAACCTGAAAGGTATGACTTTAGGCCAGAAAAGTCCACCATCGATCAAATATTCGCACTATGTTAGATCTTGGAAGAAAAAACAGGAATTTCAAATCGATACCCACCCACCAATCTTTCAAAAGTCCATGCAATTACCCGCTTACGCTTACGATATTGACATAATCGGACGAAAAAAGAGTAATGTAAGTAGTAATCCCATGAGTTTTGAGGTAAAAAACCAAGAAGATGGGTTTAACGGTGAATGAAGGCTAGACCAAAAATGTACTTTCAACAAGAAAGGACACCCAACACCGTCGACTCGGACAGAACTTCACTTTAGACAGTTATAATTTTTAGTCGGTCAGAGACTTTGTCTATCTATGAACTGAGCGACCGATACCAGTGCTGAGATAAAACTAAGAATTACTCTTTCCAGTCGCTGTTTCTTTGGGCTAAGAATGCAATTGAGGAGCAATGTCCTATCTCGAGCAAATAAAGTGTCCCTTTTTAAGACGTTTATCACCCCGATCCTGATGTATGGTGCATAGAGGTGGATGAGAACACTTTAGGCTGTTTCGAGAGGAAAACTCTCCGGGTGAGTTTTGGTCCCGTCTGCATAGATGAGGAATGGAGAAGGTAAAACAACGAACTGTACGGGCTGAACAGCAAAACCAACCTAGCCACAAAAGTGAAAAACCACCAACTGAGATGAATCGGTCACCCGGAAAATTTTTGCATCTAACACCGTGGGAAGGCGCAGTAGAGGAGGACAGCGTAACAGATACAACACATACGCATACAAGTGGAAGAGAACCTAACCCAACTTGACATGGGAAACTGGAGATATCTAGTTATAAACCGACCCGGCTGGAAGAAGCTTGTTGGTTGAGGCCCTGGTCCACCCCGGATTTCTATTAATGTCAAATCCAGCTGTTGTTGGCCACTGGTCAATAAACCCATTCGTCATAATTTTCTAACTTCCTCTGGAAATCTCACATGTAAAAACAAGAAGGGAGTTCGAATAAACCTTCCTGTAAATTAAACTTTTTTAAAAGTTTTAAAATAGTGCTTAAATTGATAAACCAATTTAATCGTAACCGCTTTGGTCAATTACATTTTCAAAAAAAACACACAAAAATCACTCAAAATCTGTTACCGTCAAGGGCTCTAGAATTTGAAAGCACTATTTGCTGCAGATCCTTGCAAATAATACAGTAGGTACTACTAACCTACTGCTCGTAATGCTCTTGTTAGTGCCTTCATATGGTGGGGTGGATTTGTCTAACGTGCTTTCCAATACAAATCGTCCTCTTCAATCGTCGATCAAACAACTCAGAGTGTACGTTTATACCTCTAAATGCAAATCCTTTTTCGTCGAATCCTCGTTGCCAAACATCTCCACTCTCAAAATGTATTCATATGCAATTTTTAGCTCTCTGCAAAAAAAGTACACAAGTGTTCAGTGGCTGGGCTTTAAAGTGGGTACGTTGAACCTTTTTAAGGATTTTTTTTTATATATATATTCGCCATCATATTCCATTTTTTTTGTTAATGGTAAGAAAGAAAATAAAAGAAGACAAACAAATATGTGTTGAGGCTCTTTGCATCATGAGAGAAAGGCAAATGCAAAAAAAAAATAAAAAAATAACAACAAACAGAAAATTGATGCTTTTAATTCCGAATGGGATCTACTCGTATAAAAATGCAGGCACATCAGGTAAAAATGCCGAGGCATAACACCATAAGGCAAAAAGCTGTTAGCTAACTCCTGATGCTATATATTTGTGGGGTAGGTGTATCCTATTTAGAGTCCTGTATCATGTAGAAGCTCATTCACCTGAAATACTGAATTGATACTGCGTTCTACACCAAAGGCTATTAAGTGAGAGTGCCGCTGGCTATGTTAAAGCTGGTGCTGCCAAGTTTAGCCCGATATGATGATGATGATGGCTGTAGGAGGTTTTTGTTGTTGCTGGTGGTTGTGCATATTTTGCACACATATTGTAATAATTATATATATAGACTCTCGTATCCACACACTTGTAGAACTTTTTTCTTGCATATTTTCTAGCTAAATAGCTTACCGCACGAATCATTTATCAACGCTCAAGGAGTTGTCTGATGGCACCCCCAGAGTCCTTGGAGGATGTCGTGTGTTTTTCATAATTTTTTGATTTTTTACTCGATGCATGGTTTTAGCTAAGTGAGTTCGTTTCGTACCGTTCTACCGGCACACGGGTGACATTGTGACATTATACGGTACCTGCTCTGTACTTGGGGACCCATGCGTTGGAGTCATCGTCGTCATCGTCGCTTGCTGGTCGTCATCCTCAGGTTAGGGTGAGGCCGATTAAATTACATTTCATATAGAAGAGCTTCTATCAACATTTTCTTTTCATTTTTCAGCGTACCTATGTATATAGACACATTCATAGGGAGTTATATCCGAGCGAGACTCTGTATAATATTTTTTAATTGTATACATTGCATGACAAATAATAACGAATGGCAAAAGTGCCAAAGGAAAAGGGTATGAATGCATTAATAATAATAATACTTCTTGTCACCGGCTATAAAGGTGGGTTTGTGTCTTAATCATATGCGTCTATAGCAGATGTAGTATCTATATCTGTAGTATGCTTTTAAGTTCTTTTTCTTCTTGGCATTCACCGTAGGTAGGTACTTCAAGTATCTTACAATTATAAGGTGTTAAGTAAAATAACGACAATGCTTCGTTGAAAAATATCGTTGCACTTATTTTTTGTTTGCCTTCTTACACTTGTTAAGAAAAAAAGTGTTGCTTCTTAAAATACATCAGTTTTACAGTGTTTCAGGTTGAGATCACTTGTTTTTCTTTTTGCTTTTGTTTTTACTAAACAGAAATATCTTTTGTTAACGCGGCGGCATTGAATTAGGTTTATATCAAGGCGTCAGGATTACTTTCAGTATATTGCTGCTAAGAGCAGTAATGACAGTTAATGAAAAAACTATGGCCAAAGTAGCCAGGTCAGCAGGAGCCCACTTAACAACTTCTATTTGTACAAATCGAAGAGGTCACCAATATATTTCTATATTTGTACTAAACCGAATATTGGGAGCTCGGTTTAATCACTTCTGATAAATAGCAGATCTTAAGATTCTTTGAATTGCTGTATGTACTTACTTACTAGGGTTAGTTGTTTTAGGTGGTGCTACATTCCAGAGTCGACCAGAGTCTCAACTCAACCAACAAGCTTCTTCCAGCCAGGTCGGTCTCTAGCCAGCTGTCTCCAGTTTCGCACGTCAAGTTGGTTGGTGCACTTGCGTGCAATACCTTTTACGCTGTCCTAATGAACCATCCCGCTGGGTTTAAGTCAAAGACTTCCCGGGGCGGAGTATTGCTGTTCATTCGCTCTAGGTGACCCAGCCACCTCAGTCGTTGGCTTTTCACTTTTATGGCTAGGTCGGTGTCGCTGTACAGCACATTGTTGTACCTTTTTCTCCATTCCCCATCTATCCATACGGTACCAAAAGCCTGGATCATTTTCCTCTCAAAACAGCCTTAAGTGTTCTCATCCACCCTTAATAGGGTCCATGCCTCTGGGATACTTTAGTTGCTCGATAAAGGGTGTCGCTCCTCAATTGCCTTCTTAGCCCAAGGAAACAGCAAATGGCAAGAGAAATTCATCCTTTGATCTCAGCACTGGTATCGTTCGCTGAGTTCATAGCGGTGCTTAGGTTGGCAAAGTCTCTGACCGACTCAAAACTATAGCTGTCTATATAACTTTCTGTCCGAGACTACAGTATTGGGTGTTCTTTCTTGTTGACAGCATATATTTGGTCTTGGCTCTACTTGGCTCTATACTCACGAAAGTACCACTGACATCACGGTTTGTTCGTCCAATTATGACAATCGTAAGCGATTAATTGGACAGGCTTTTGAAAGATTGTGTCTCTGTTGTTGAAGTGAAAGTTTTGGACTATTCTTTCAAGAACGATGTCGGAGAAGTCGCATTACAGGCGCATCGCCTTACCTAAAAATCTTTTTGAGATCTAAGGTATCCGTGAGGCCTTTGCCGACCTTGATGTAGCAGCGGGCATTCTCCATCGTTATCCTGCACAAACGTATGATTTTGCGAGGGATGCCAAAACTAGACATTGTTCTATGCAGCTCGTCTCTATAGATGCTGTCATTGGCACCCTTTAAATTGATGCAAATATGGTGGGTATCGATTTGTAGCTTCTGGGTTTTTCACAAGATCTACCGTAGTGCGAATATTTGGTCGATGGTGGACTTTCCTGGCCTAAGGCCACACTGATATGGACCTTTATCAGGTTGTTGAAGAATGGCTTCAGGCGTTAACAAAGTATGGCAGAAAAGATCTAGTTTGCGATGTTAATGTGACTGATGCCCTTGTAGGTGAAGTCCAGAGGACGGCTATCCGGCAAAAAATGTTGATGTTCCATTCATCGGGCATGCTTTCCTTCGATTATATTTTGCGGATGAGCTGGTGCATACTCCTAGCCAATTCATCGCAAGCAATTTTCCCCAGCAGCTTTATTGGACTTGAGTTTAGATATAGCTATCTGTACTTCGTCGAGATCGGGTGGACGGAATTGTTGGAATACGTCGCGCCGTGCAGGTAGAATAGTGTAATCTGCATGGCAGCGAAATTCGATTTGTCATCGCAGCTATAGAATTTGCAGAAATGATTTTTCCATATCCTGAGCACCGACTGGGATTTTACCATGATGTTCCCCTGATCGTCCTTGCAGGCTTCGACTCCGCTCTTGTTACCCTGGGAGCTTCTTTTTACTTTTTGGTAAGACTTTCGAGCTTCATTCCTGCAATGGCATCCCTCTATTTCCTCGCACGCTTCTCATGCTCTTTCTTTTTCTTTCTGAGAAGCTTGTGTTCCTCTTTTCGCGAACAGCACTGGTCCTTTTATCCAGCGCCGCTTTGTTTGCCTGTTGCTTGGCTGCATGTACTTTCCGGCATTCTTCGTCGAGTCAGAGGTTTGTTGTTGTGGTGGTGGGGGCCCGGCACGTCAGAGGCAGCATCTCTGATGGCTTCCTGGCAATTCTTCCACTGGTTCTCGATACTTGAGGATGGCAGCATAGGATTATTAAAGAGGGCGAGAGACTGGAAAAAAAGCTGGTGAGTGAGCGAGTATTTGGACGAACTTTTGAAAGATTGTGCCTCTGGTGTTTTGCGTGAGAGTTTTGCACTATTCTTCCAAGAACGATGTTGAAGAAACCACATGACAGAACGTCACCTTGCCTAAAACTTTATTTGACATCGAAATCTCGTGTTCGGCTTGTTGATAGAGCTTAAGATTTTTCAAGCCATTTCGCAGCATTAATAAATTTCAACAGTTTTTTGAAGTATATCCATAGGAGCCTGTTTCTCAAATGACAGAGCGGAGGCCAGTGACATAGGTAATAAGGAGCATTCCCCCATTCTCTGCATAAGTCGTTCATAACGAGTTTTAAATTCTTGTGGTGATGCTTACGAGAAGATATGGAGACTTTTCACGCTGTTGGATGATGTTATTAATCTTTGGGGTGTTGAAACTAGGCCATAGTTTTCTGGTTATAGCATAGGTATCAAACGAGCTCCATCTCTTGTTTGTATTAGCAAAAATGTTTGCTCTCGATTACCTGTTTAAAATTACAGGGTGGAAAGGCAACTGTAGTGGCTGCCTGATTAAGATTAAGTGTTGATCCTATTCTTGCCAGCTCGTGGGCACTTTCATTACCTCGGAACCCACTGTGACCAGAAACCCAACAGAGTCTTATGTTGTGCTGTGAGCCACGAACTTTTAGCTCGTCGCAATAGCAAGTTAAAAGCTTCGATTTGATTTCAATGACAGAAATCGCTATTGGTGCCGATTGTGATATTGCCATCATTGAGTTTTGTCTAGCAGCCTTCGTCACAGCCAGGATCTCAGCTTGGAAGACACTTCTTAAATCAAGAAGTCTGAATGAGCTGGCTGGTGCAAGGGTTTCTAAAAAGAAACCTGCACCAACACCAACATCTATCGTGGAACTATCGGTATATATTGGTATCATCGATTCGCAGGTTGATGGCTTGCTGATTTGCCACTCCTCTCTGCTAGCAAAGGTGGTCGTAAACGGCTTGTGAAAGTCTGTACGGGATAGTATATTCTTCTATTTCTGTAGAATAGATCAAGAGGTTTTAAGTTGAGCATAGTTTCTGGACCCGCTGAGGGGGTTGACCTAATATACCCAGTGATTCCAATACAAGCCATTCTTTGTACATTGGTCATGATTTTAAGGTAAGTGACGTTGTCCAATGCACTCTACCAGACGTCGTTACTGTATTTCAACACAGGCCCTAGGTTTTACCAAATATCCTGTCAAGGAGTGGGAAGAAAATACTTTTATCTTTCGAATAAGCATGCTAGGCTGGAGATATGACTTCCGATCTCAGCGTGTCTAATGGGTCTGAAGTCTTTTGCGTTCGTGTGGCTTGGCTTTTTAGCTGAAGGAATAAATACCACCATGAATTCCCGCCACTCCTTAGGCACAAATCCTCATTTCAGGCTCCTTAGGAATATGTTTTTCATTTGTGGGATTTAATCATACAAAAAAGTCAAAAATACTCGTAAGTTACAGGAGTCATTTTGAGACTTAAAATAGTGCTAGTTCAAAAGACACTTTTCATTCCTCTACAGTTATAATTGAGTAGTCACTCAACAACCTTAACAGCGGTCCAATAGATTTTTTTCCACTGAAAAACCAGTGTTGATTGAGTACTTAATGTTTAATTGGCTTCATGTTAAAAAGTATCTATATTGAAAAAAAAGAAAAGAGCTAAAAAAAGTTGAATGAAAAAAAAAAGAGAAAAACATCTCAGAAATTGCCTTTCCTCTGGCTCTTCAACTAAATTGCGCAATTCTTGAGAAAAGCTATTAGTTGGTTTTTGGTTTTTGGGTAACTTTTTAATAAGACAACGTATTATGGAAGTGCCATTGAAGGAGCCAGCAACCCCAATTTGCTTGCTTAATGGCCCATGCAAAAATCAATTTGACTTTTATTTTACTTTTGTATGTTTTTCCAACTCCTTTTAATTTAACATGCATACATATTCATTAAGACATTCTTTTGGCCCAAAAAACAAACACATCTACAACACTCCAAACCGGCTTCATCGCATCATCACATTATGGCAATGGCAACGGCAGACGGGTGATGGCACATCGGCAGCAGCATCCCCTTTGCCTCAAGGTTCAAGGGTTGATTCTTATCGTGTTTCAACCCAACAACACAGGAGTATCAGCAAAAGAAGGAGCAAGCAATGGCGGCGGTGTGATGATAATAATCTACTTAAGGATGTACAAATGAATGTTTTCCTAAATGTCGATGGATGAATACAAATTTTAGTATTATTCACGGGCTGAAGGTTTAATTTACCCCAGAATGAGCGCGGTATAGCTAAAAGCGCGTTGACGGGTGGAATCAGCTAAATATAGGTATCTCTGTAGGTACATAACCTTCGTCAATTATAGATATACGCATTTGGTACAGGGTGAAGCTGAAAATTAGGGGTTTTAATATCTTTGCTTGCTTTCTTAGTATACTAAAACACGGTTTGGGATCAAATGGCACAGCAAATATAGCTCTTTTTCTAACCAAATGGTTCAAGGTACTAGTCCAGTCAAAAAAAGGAATCGCAAGCATAAGGATGAAATTTAGCTTGGGAATAATTTTGAATCCTTTCACTTGGACGCTATTTTCAAAAAATGGCGCCCAATCTGTAGTCCAGTCAGGAAACCAAAATTCCTGCTCTTCATGTGCGGGGGGGACCCTATTTTTATATTTGTAACTTGTTTTTGACATGCTAACGACGTCATTTATTTTGGTATGTTGTAATTTTGTACTTGAAAGCCATTATCAAAAATGTCAGTGTTGCCAATCTTCAGAAACATACTTGTTTTCATGTCAGAGGATGGGATTTCCACTTAATATATTTAGCATGAAAAAATCTGCGGAAACATCTCAAGACACCAAACGTGTATTTGAAAAATAAAGGTTGATGTCTTAGAAGAATGGTGTTGTCACTCTTCGCGAACATAATTTTTTTGATGTCAAAGGGTGGGATTTCCACTTTTTTGGTAACTTATAATATTTTGAAAACGAAAAAACTTGTAACTTATTATCCCAACACGCGTGAGGCTCCTGGAGGAGTTTGGCATCTGGAGGCTTTTTCGCAACTTTTTATGTTCAAACAAAAACAATTTCCAATGCCATGCTATGCCTTTTTTTTAAAGCCACGAATTCACTAAAAATAAATGCTTTCTAAAAATAAAGTTTTTATTGTAAATGGTTTTTGAAAAAATAATTTTCAAGCTTAAAATAAAAAAATTTAAAGTTGAAAATTATTTCAGTTCTTGGGACTCTGGGTTTTCGGGATTTTGGGTTTTCGGGATTTTGGATTTTCGGGTTTTTGGGTTTACGGGATATCAGTTTTCGGGATTCTAACCCCAACCCGAAATTAAGACATTGAACCATTTTTTTTTTAATATTCATGAAAACGGTTTAGACAATTATTGATTTTGATAAAACTTTGTATGCAGAGCTTCCTTTTTCTAAACAATAATTTTTACATTTTAATTATTTTAATTAATATTTTTTTTTGAAAGTTCAATATTTCGAACGCTACAGGATCAATTTTTTTTTTAATTTGGTACCTACCAAATGGGTTTTTAGCAATCTTTACTATTTAATCCTTAATATTCACGAAAAATATTTTATTTCAATACCACAAAATGGGCGTAGTAACAGCCTATGTACAGACGATTTACTAAAAAATATTTTTGTCATCTAAGCAACACCCGAATTTTCCCAAAAATATTACAATTGTTTAGGAAGTAGGCGTGTCAGTGGGTCGAGATTAATTGTGTTGGTTTGTCATGTAGTCAAAAAATTGTATTTAATTTAAAAATACTATCAAAATCAATTTTGTTATTTAGTTTTTTGAGCTCCTCTCAAGTAAAGTTAAAGCACTTAGTGTCTGAAATTTTGGGAAAATGGCGTGTTAAAAATCTGGTCTAGAATATCATGATGCCTATTTAGTTTTTCAGATTCTTCTATATGAACTTGATTCGATCGATTCTAGTGGTTTTAGCAAATCAATACTAAAATTTTAATGACAAATCAGACAAAACATTTTAATAAAATACGCAATTTGTAGGGCTCTGGACCTTTGGCACCTCATATATAGGAAATTTGAAAAAAATTGGTCAGTCTTATAACTTGTAATCAAGGCTTAAAGTTTCTCAAGCTCAGGCAAGATCACGCGAGATTTTTGGAACCTCATTTTTGGGAAATTTGCGAAAAATGTTTACCATCTAAAAGATCTCTAGATCGTGATAAAAGGTCAACTATTTTCAGTAATTGGTCAGCCATAGATTTTTTTTCTATGAATTTTTTAAATTTGTTCAAGGTCACAAAAACACTTTTAGCACCTCAAGGTCACAAAAACACTTTTAGCACCTCATTTGGGTCAGTTAATAAAAAACAAAGTATGTCATTCGAAAGGTCTCTTCACGGTTATAAAAGGTCAGCTATTTTTAGTAATTGGTCACCCATACATTTTTTTTAATTAATTTTTATTGAATTTGTAGAAAAAAATTCAAAGTCATAGCGATTTTGGCACCTCATTTATGGAAAATTTGCAAAAAATTAATACCAATCGAAAGGTCCTGAAATCTATATAAAAAGTCAGCTAGTTACAGCAATTGGTCAGCTATGGATTCTTTTTTACGACTTTTTAAAGTATTTTTTTTTCAATGTCAAGAACGATTTTTGGTAAAAGGATACAAATTTACAAATCAGTGCTGATGATGTGAATGCTGTTGATGTCGAATCTAATACGGAAAATGGTAAAGCTAGAACTCTTATTGTAGCTCCTGAAAGGGACATTGTTAAGTCTGGTGTGAATATGGATGCGGATGACCTACAGAAAAACGTCTTTAGTAAAACTAAAATGCTTTGGTTTCATCTATCCAGTTTTAGAAAGGAAACATCTACTGAAAATATAACTTCTTATATTCAATCTAAAACCCACATTGATGCATCACTTTTTTCGTGCTATAAATTAGTTATGAACAATTATGATAGCGAAAAGCTGAGATTTATAAACTTTAAAATTGGTACTCCGTTAGAATATGTTGATACGACTTTCAACTCTGAGCTTTGGCCAAATGGAGTTCAAATCCGTCCGTTCAACTACAGGCCAAAAAACGAGCGGCCACCGGATCCAATTGTAACGAATTAGCTCACGAATCATATATTTCTACTGATTATACTGCTGTAGTTGATGCTGGTGTTGTTGTTGTAGCTAATGGGGTTGCTGCTGAAGCTGTTTTCGCTGATGTTGCTGTTGATGATGCTGTTTCTGCTGAATTCGTAGATATCGCTATCGATCCTGATTATGTTCCTGATGCCGCTGCTGATTTGGATAATTTTGAAAATTTGACGGATTTAATTAATGTTTCTGTAGATGATGTTGCTATCGTAAATAATGCTGTTGATTTTGCCTATGCTGATGTTGCTGTGGATGCAGTTGTTTTAAACAATGTTGCCGTTGTTGATATTGATAATAATATAGATGCTGATGTTGCTGCTGTTGCTAGTGATGTTCCTGTTGCTGCTAATGATGTTGAAGCTCGATATGATAACTTTAATATTTACTATCAAAACGTAGGAGGAGTAAGAACTAAATTAAATAGCTTATATTTATACTTTGCCTCTCAAGATTATGATATTGTTGTTTTAACTGAAACCTGGCTGAATGATAATCACCTTACGAGCGAAATTTTTAGAGCTGATAAATTTACTGTTTATCGTAAAGATCGTTGTGGAACCACAACTGGATTTGATAGAGGTGGAGGAGTTTTAATTGCAATCAGATCTAAACTTATTTCTAGCCAAACAGACTTGATATCTAGTCAATTATCACATAACTTTGATGTAGACCAATTAATTGTAAAAGTATCATTTGGAAATAATGTTAATTTATATGTTTGTGTGAGCTATATTCGGCCAGGTAGTTCTCTAGAGCTTTATAATATGTATTTAAACAATTGTAGGTCTTTATTATGTAACTTGGGTCCTTCTGACCACGTTCTTTGCTTGGGAGACTACAATATAGGTGATATTATTTGGAAGTTAGATAATGATGAAAAGTGTTTAGTGCCATTTAATGTTTCAACCGATATAGAGAGTGCAGTTGTCGATTTTTATAGTCAGTTTAATCTAACGCAGTCAAATTATATCCCTAATTTGCTAAATCGCTTTCTCGATTTAGTTTTTGTTAATAAGGAACTTGAAATTTATTTAGACAGAAACATTTTTCCAGCTGTTAATAATACTATGCATCATGTATGTCTAACTATTAATTGTAAGTTATTGGTTTACATCTCAAACTCTCATGACATTATCGAGTTCTATAAGTTTAAACGTGGTAACT
This sequence comes from Dasysyrphus tricinctus, assembly GCA_963921185.1. NCBI lineage: Eukaryota > Metazoa > Arthropoda > Insecta > Diptera > Syrphidae > Dasysyrphus > Dasysyrphus tricinctus. Next base: position 58,031,696 of record OY992533.1, on the reverse strand, counting down.
TTGATGCAATGAATATATTTCTTAATTCTATTGATTGGGAGACCATGTTTTTAAATCAAGATTTACTCAAGCGTTTGAGATATTCAAATTGCATTTAAGACAAGCTTCTGATAGATTTATTCCGAAAAAAAATCCTAAACAGAATTCCAATCCTCCTTGGTTTAATAAAACGCTATCAAATCTTAAAAATAGAAAAAACAAAGCTTATAAGAACTATAAAAAGGATAGAACTATTTTGGTTAACCATCAAAAGTATCTAACTTTACAGAAAGAGTTTGATGTGCTTAATAAATTTTTATATAACAATTTTATTTTAAATGTTGAATCGCAAATCAAGGTTGACAGTAAAAACTTTTGGAACTTTGTAAACTCAAAGAAAAAATCAACAGGATTACCGAATTGCATAGAGTTTGCCGGCAGCATATCTAGTGATTTATCAACCATTTGCAATTTCTTCGCCGACTATTTTGAATCAGTGTATTCTTCTACATCACCTCATGTACTCCCGGAGTTTTCTCCATCTAATGTTGTTGATGTTGGTAGCATTAGTATAAGTAGAATGGAAGTATTTGAAGCTTTGAGTGATTTAAATGAAAATAAAGGTTCTGGGCCGGATGGCATTTCTCCCAAAGTTATAAAAAAATGTGCATCATCCATCGCACTACCCCTTTGCTTGATTTTTAATATGTCTCTACAAACTGGTCTATTCTTGGATGAATGGAAATTATCTTTCATCTCTCCAATTTTTAAATCAGGATCGAGACAACAAGTATCCAACTATAGACCAACTTGTAAGCTATCTGTCATTCCAAAATTGTTCGAGAAAATTGTTTCTGATAAACTTCACTTTTTTACTAAACACATAATTGCTGAAACTCAACATGGGTTTGTGGCAGGCAGATCAACAGCTTCTAATCTCACTGTTTTGTGTAACTCCATTGTTAAAGGATTTGAAAAAGGTTGTCAGACAGATATAGTTTTCACTGATTTTGCCAAGGGCTTTGATATGGTAAATCATGAGGTTCTTGTTCATAAATTGTCTGTGTTGGGTTTTCACTCACAGTTTTTAGAATGGATAGGTTCATACTTATTTAACCGGATCCAATTGGACAAAATAGGTAATTTAACATCAAAAGATATTAGAGTAACCTCAGGTGTTCCGCAGGGGAGCCATATTGGGCCTTTATTTTTTATTCTTTTTATAAACGATATTCCGGAAACTTTCAAATTTTCCAATTATTTGTTGTACGCTGATGATGTAAAGATTTTCAAGCTCATTAAATCTGTTGACGATTGTCTCCTATTGCAAAATGATCTGAATAGACTAGCATCTTGGTGTAGTAGAAACTTACTTTTTTTGAATGTCTCTAAATGTCAGAGTTTTTCGTGTTATAGGGGAAATTCGCCCTTTGTGTTTGATTACTCCATTAACGAAATGGTGTTAGAAAAAGTTACTCAAAAAAAAGACTTAGGAGTTATTTTTGACCATAAACTTTCTTTTAACTTCCATATCGATTTTATAGTTAATAAAGCCTTTAAGATGCTCGGCTTTGTTAGAAGAAATACAAAAGAATTCTCCGATCCTTATACGCTAAAATGTCTTTACTCAGCCTTTGTCAGATCTAATCTTGAGTATTGTAGTGTTGTTTGGAACCCGTATTACAATACTCATTCCTCAAGGATTGAGAGAGTACAAAAATGCTTTACAAGATATGCTTTTAATAAACTTAATTGGAGCATCGAAAGGCCTCCATATACTGTTAGGTGCCAGCTCTTTGGTATGCAAACGCTTGAGTTAAGAAGGAAATATTTTTCAATAATGATGGTGAAAGATATTTTAAGCAATCACATAAGTTGTTCTTACCTGCTCGAACGAATTAATTTGTATTTCCCGTGTGTGTAGAAGCGTGTAGAAGCCTCCGTATGGGTTTCTACCTACGTGATGAATTTTCTAGAAGCAACTATGGAAGAAATGAACCTATATCACGTTGCATCAAAGAAGTTAATAGTGTTTTACACCCTATTGATATTTTTAAACTCTGTTCAAGAGATAGTTTAAAAAAAAATGTCATGCTTGTTTTAATGTTTGATTGACATACTTAGTTACCTACATTTAATGTATCACATATATCTTATTTATTATTTACTTAAGTACGTACCAGTGATGAAAATTGACTTTTGTCGATTGTACTGAAAACTGAAAAAAAATTGTACTGAAAAAGACCAAATAGTACTGAACTTTTTAAATTATAAAACAACGCAAACAATTAAAATAAATATTTTATTAAAACAAAAATACATAAATTAAACATACCTATACATTTCATTGGTATAATTTTATTATAAAATAAGTCTAATGGACGGATAGCAACTTTGGCACAAGTCTTTTCTTTGTATTTACATTCATATGTTTTTCTTACTCAAAAATTTCTTCATCGGTAAGTGGTTTACTCGGTATATGTCTATTCAATAGACTTTATTGAATAATATAGCTGTGACAGCATTCATTTTTAATATGGTTTTTAGTTTCTATTAGTGCATAATACGTGTCCACCTGCATTCGGTTTCTTAGTTTTGTTTTAATAATATTTTGAAAAGAAAAAATTCTTTCGACGTTTGCGGAAGAATGAGGAATAGAAAAAGCACCCTGGACAATACGGTTTTTATTTGAAAACATGAACTCGTTGCATTCATTTTTCACAAGGCCAATTTCAGCCCAGATCTCAGAAATAGAAGCATTTCTATTTTTTTTAAGTATTGGCAGTCAGCTAGAGCTCGATATTCTTTATTTATGAGTTCAATGTTTTTTAGTTCGCCAGGAATAAATCTATTGAATTTACTTGGCCATCTAAAATTGAAGTTTGTGAAAAATGTTGCAACGATTTCAAAAAAATGTCTTCAAAATCAAATCTTTTTTTCACATCTTCGAGGAAAGCTATATAGAACATCCACGCATGACTTTTAAAGCTATAAATTTCACTTTCAGTTAAATTTTTAGAAGTGTATAAAATTTCACTTTTGGTCCCGCAATAAATTTCCTCGACGGGAAGGTGGTTTTCTAGTAAGTTTATTGACAATATGGGTCTTTCATTAAAAGCTTCTTTACGTGAAGATGTGGTGAAGTCTAACTGAACATATTTGTTTGATTTTAGAGATCTATGAAAGTTGACCTTTTCAAAAATTAAAAATAGTACAAATAGTACTGAAAATTGAAAAGTGGTACTTGCGTACTCGGGGAAGTTCAATAGTACCGAATTCAGTACAATAGTAAGCCTTTTTGCAACTGTGGTACGTACTAACACCAATTGTATATATTTTTATTACTAATTGTTATTTATTGTTATATTTATTTATTATCTAAATCGTAATCTATAAGAGCTTTGTTAAACTCTGCTTGATGAAAATAAACTAAACTAAACTAAACAGTTTCTGGGATTAGTTGACATTTTTTTAATCAAATTTCTCACATATGAGGTGCCAAAAGTCCAGAGATGTTCAATTTAAATGCTTCACCCTGTAAATTTTCGACATCATACCCAGTAAATAAAATTATGTGATGTAAGAAATTCAGTTTATTTTTTGTTTAGTAATTTTGTTATTTAAAGAATTTTTGAAATTAGCAGTTGATTAGTAGTCGCATTGTTTGCTTTTAATTAGATTCTATTTATAAAAATAGATGACAGCATCAAACTAGAGGATTAAAATTTTATTAAAAGAAGAGGAGTACAGTAGCTATTCCCGTAAAAAATATCCACCCACGTAGAAATATTATTTGAAAACTTCATCCATTAATTTTTTCATTGTTTAAATTAAGACTTCCAATAAAATTAAAAAAAAGCAAATAAAAAAAAGTACCTATACCAAATAATACCAAAAGAAAAAAGTACAAACAATTTTATTGGAATTTTTTCTGTATGCTCTATAGTCTGCACCACAAAACTCTCGATTTGATTTTTGACTTAATTGAATTTAAATTGAATACATTCGGCTGAATAAATGAATATTAAATTTAGAATATCTCTAGGTACGATATAGCTATGGAGGCTATGGTTATAGATACTTTCAGGCTCTACACGCCTGATCCTATAGAGAGTTTAACAGAACAGAGTTTCAGCAATTTGATTGTGTGTATAGAAATTTGTCAATACAACACATTTTTTTATTTCTTTTTTTGTTTAATTTTATATTTCGCAGATACCAGCATTTATTTAGATAAAGTATGTATAAATCGAGAGAACATTGACGAAAAGGGATAAAACGATTTAGACTTTATTTTTTTTTCTATCATTTTTATTTTATTCACATGAATGTGTTATAGGTACTATACATAAGTATGGGAAAGAGGCTTAAAATTTCATTGTTTAGTTTTTGCGGTTTTGTAAATACATAATAGATGGAGTTGTTGGCGACGTATATTTGTGTATGCCTCATTTGTTGATGATGATGATGATGATTTATAACTCCCTGCTGTTTGTGAAAAAAAATATGATAAAACAGCGGGTTATTTGAAAAAAGAACTGTCTGCGGGAAATTTAAAAAATGGGTTGAAAGTTTAATTCAAATTTTCTTTTACAAGAAGTTGTTTTTTCTTTTAAATATTTAAACGAAAAAGAAAGAGCCTGGTGAAATTTTGAAGGACATTTTTCGTTTAATACTAACCTTGTGGGATTTTTATGTTGTCACTTTTGGTCCCCACATGATTACTAAGGACTATGGGACTGGAATAAAAATATCGTCCTAGAGTTTGAATCTAGAAGCTGCTAAATATTTACATAAATAAACATTATTTACTTTTTAATCTTTTCTGCCGAGACTACCGTAACCGACAATGCCACCATCGGTTAATTTCAATCCAAAAAAGGTCTCATATTGCATGGTTTGGAGGTGGTGTCGTCTCCGTTTCCCGGGTACCTATTCTAAATGTCAAAAAATTTTAAGTGAAATGCAAATATGCCTAATGCCTCAACAGTCAAAAATAAGGCTAGGAACGCAATTGCGATTTTCTGTCGCGCGATCATTTAGTCGCGAAAAATAGAACATATGCGTTTAAAAGTGAATGAACGCACTGCGAGTTTATGATTGGAAACCTGTAGACACGAGATTTTGTAATTGCAAGATTATGAAAAGCGGTTGTTGTATTGTTTTTAATTTTTTACTTTTCTAACCCAACCCACCGATCGTCTATCTCAGATTCTCTCCATAATCTCAATAGCATCGGCACCCCGTACCGAAGACCAGTGGTAACGATCCCAATTAGACATCCAAGAAGAGGCTACGGACTTGCTGAGTTTCTACCACATAAAAACAACTTGTTTGATGAAGAACCAAGACACACACAAAGCGGTGCGGTGGCGGAGGATCTAGAAGAAGACGAGGACTACCCACCAGTTTTAAGAGCAATAGATACTATCCATTTCTCCGAAAGAAACAGAATGAGCAAGAAAAGCAAACGATTGAAAAGTGCTACTCAAAATATGATTATTCTCAGAAGTTTTGCCAAAATGTCATTCCAACAAATCCCGAGAAGAGACCTCTAGATATGAGAAATGAAATATTGTTCGACAGCCATAGTCGGTGCTAAGAAAGTGGAAGAAATGCTTCTAAAATGAACAGTTAAGCGGCAGCGGCAAGGACTTACAAAACCATAGTCAATCTGCTTCCATCATTTACGGCTTAAAACAATGTAGGTAGACGGAGCTGCAGCTGGAAAAGCGGTCAAAATGTTGAATACACATAAATTCAGTGATACGAGCATAACAAAGCCTATTTCAATTCGATGCAGATTTACATACATACATTATGCTATTGACTATGTTCAATAAAACAGGGCTGTAAGGAACTAAGAAGTTCATAAGCTTTTACTATAAAAATCGTTAGTTGGGTCGTCAGGCATGTTTGCCAAGCATGTTTGACAAACATGTTTGAAAAACATGTTTGTTCAACATGTTTGTCAAGCATGCTTGTCAAACATGTTTGCCAAGCATGTTTGTCAAGCATGTTTGTCAAGATGTTTGTCAAGCATGTTTGTCAAGCAAGTTTGTCAAGCAAGTTTGTCAAGCATGTTTGCCAAGAATGTTTGACAAGCATGTTTAACAAGCATGTTTGTCAAGCATGTTTGTCAGGCGTGTCCGTCAAGCATGTTTGTCAAGCTATGTCCCAAGTAAATAGATTCCGCGGGGAGTTCCTGATAGAAGGAACGCTTTCCTAGGAAGGAACAAATTCCGAGGGAAAATAATTCCTGATAGGGCTGATAACATCATAGCATGTTTTGCTCATAAAGCTTACGACACAAAGTAATAGCCCAAGTCCAGTGATCACTCTTACCAACTATACACTGTTTTTTCAAACCCTACTTTTTCTATTGTTTTCAAATCCTAAGAAGGGACAGAAAAATTCAAAAAAATACCCAATCTTTCCCCCGTTAACAAAAGACTACTCTTTCCCAAAATTCAATGTTTGTACCCAGGAATTCGCATATTCCCTAAGAAAATGAGAAAACATATCCCGCCGTTACCAAGTGCCTATACTTTCCCTTAAATCAGTTATATTTTTATCCAGGAACGCATACAAAATTACCCAAAGAAATGAACAATTTTATCCTGTTAGCAAGGGAATACTCTTTCCCTAAATTCAACTATTTTTTTAATTATGGTAAAAATTCAGAAATGGCCAAAAAAGTTTATTTTTCTTAATCGAGTATATAGGAGTATTGGCTCCATGTTCCACCCGTCAACAAAAATAGTAGGTAAATATCCATCGCTCTTAAGAACTGCTTACTCTTTCCCTAAACGTTTTTTACTGTGTTGAAATTCCAGGTACCTAAATGAAGTGCGGTGGTTAGCGATGGCCAAGCTTAAAGCGTACAAGACTGCAGGTGCAGATGGCCTGCCAGCTGAGCTATCTAAAGCACGGGGAGATGACTTGGTAGGGAGCATACACCAACTTGTTTCCAAAATTTGGTCGGATGCTCGATGAATGGAACCTCGGTATGGTGTGCCCTATCCACAAGAAAGGAGATAGTCTGACTAGTTCCAACTACAGAGGTATGTCTCCTCAACGTCAAAATCCTGTCATCTGTACTGTGTGATCACTTAAAACCGTTTGTCAACGATGTGATCGGCCCCTATCAGTGTGGTTTAAGGCACGGCAAATTAACTGTCGATTATATGTTCACACTTCGACAGAGTTCTATCGATTTCAAAGCTGCATTGGATAGCGTTGATAGATAAGAAGTATACAGAGTATCTTGGCATCCCTGTCAAACTCGTCCACCTGTGCAGGATGACGATGGAGAAATCCCGCTGCTCCGTGAAAGTCGGCAAGATCACCACTTAGCCCTTTGATATCGAGAAAGGTTTGAGGCAAGACGATGCATTATTATGCAACCTTTTTAACATCGTTCTTGACGCAATTGTATGCAACTCGCAAATCAACAACAGAGGTACAATTTGTCAAGAGTTCGTTCAACTACTTGCATATGCAGATGATATTGACACCATTGGTAGAACGATGCGAGCAGTTACCGGCGCGCTTGCAAGCATTAAATGGGAGGCAGCGAAAATAGGTTTGTCTGTTAAGCAGAAGACGAAATATCATCGAGAAAGGAATCTCAGCATCGTTAACTCGGGCAAAACGTCACGATGGATAGGTACCATATTCGAAGTCGTCAAGGACTTTGTCTACCTACTATTACATCGCAAAATGACATCAGTGCAGAGATCAAACGAAGAATAGCTCTTGCCAACCGCTGTTTCTAGGGGCTAAGAAGGCATTTGAGTAGTAAAGCCCTCTCTCAAAGAACCACGGAGACCTTATATAAAACCCTTATCATTCCGGTCCTGCTGTATGGGGCAGTAGCATGAACCCTATAAAAAACGGATGAGAACCTGCTTAGGTGCTTTAAAATGAAAATTCTTCGGGTGATCTCCGGTTCAGTCTGTATCGATGGAGTATGAAGGAGAAGATTTAACATCGAGCGTTTAGGGGCTTTACAGCGACGTCAACCTGGTCAAAAAGCTGAGAATACAACGGCTGCGATGGCGGGGACACGTGGAGCGTATGGATACCGAGCACCAGCCCGACGAGTCTTCGAATCAACCCCTGATGGTGTACGCAGCAGAGTTGGTTGAGGGCGTAGTCCACCCTGGACTGTGAGCGCCATCTAAAGTAAAGTAAATTCCAGGTAAGGTTAACAAAATTAAGAAAAAATCTGATTTCGTATTTGACACCATAGGATTATTTGCTCAAAGTACCTACCAAATGACAAAAAAAAAGAGTATCCCAAAAAAAATGAGCACTCTTACCCCACTAACAAGTGCCTAGGTATTTTTTTACCTAGCTCAATTTTTGTTTACTGTGTTCTAAATTCAGGCTTTTTACTTGTATTCATAAGAGCCTTCGCTTGGAGTTTCTTCCAACAGCAAATTTATAAATACTCTTCAATCTTAACTACTGCTTTCCTTTAATTTTATATTGTTTTAAAATTCCAGAACAAAACTCAGAAGAAACTTCCCATTTGAATTTAACATCATAGGACTTTTTTACGTTACGACACAAAATAATTGGAGCACAAAAGTAGTAGAGCACTCTTAACCCAACAATCAGTTAAGTATCTTCTAATTTTTGCAATTATAGATTACCCTTATCCTCTTTACGACGGGAAAAACAGCACTAACCAAGGCATCCTTACCCCAAATGGCTCTACTCTTTAATCGAATAGAGTTTTCATTGACATCGGAACAAATACATAATTAAATTTGATGAAGGTTAAAGACATAATCTGCAACACTTTTCAATTATTTTTCAGTTAACGCTTACATCAGAATTACCCAAGTCTATGTATAAATTTATGTCGGTGCCGTCATTGCACAATACTTTTTCCAATAATTTTTTGTCTCTGAAATTTTAAACAAAAACAAAATTTTAAGACTCTTAATTTGACTGATGTAAAAAGATGGATTCTTTTCATTCAGGGAAAACAAGAAGCTTTCGAATGTGATAAAATTTTAAGACTCCTTGTCTAAGACTACTTTATGGAGTTTGGAAAAGAACTTGAAGGTATTCTTTTCAATGTACATGACTTAAGTAACAAAAAATACTTAAGACGTCCTCAATCTCCTACACATTTATATTTAGATGTAGCCACATAGGTACTGGTAGCTACATACATATATTTATTTTTTCAATTTAAATGCAAAATATAAAATAACAACTTGTCATGTCTAAACGACTGTTTTTTGTATATTAATGCTCGAACTTAGCTCCCAAAAGCTCTTGCTAGAAAACAAAAGTATTGCTTAACGCCTACACTGTTTCTCACATTTATCACAAAATCAATGCATTTGTCTGTGGGAACTTGGCGGAGGACTTTTGAACCTACACCCAACACAATAAATATTTCCCAGAAAAACCTTCCTTCTCTTAAGACATTTACATTCACAAGTAAAAGAAGCAATTCGTGGAATCACGAACCTAACAACAACTGTCTGTTTTAGGCAAATAAAGCATTAAGACGCGAAATATTTTGCATTCATACAAATCATCCTTACAAACAACACAGCAAAACAATGTGTGCTATCCCACTTGAAGGATCTAGAGCATCGCACATGTGACAAAAACATTTTCGAAGGACGAACACGAGGAATATAAACAAAGTACGTATACAAGTAAGGCAGTGAGGATATTGTGCCAGAAAAAAGGAACAAGAGCCAAAGTATGTTGAGGGAAAAGTTCAAATTCCTGCGAGGAGAAAAGGTTATTAGCAAAAAGTTAGAGCATGGTGAGAGGATTGAGGTTGGGGTGATAGCGAGCAACCATAAAATACTGTAGTTGTTTCTTCGAAAATGAACAATGCGGTATGGGGTGTCCTGATCCTGAGATTTGTCTGAGAAACAAGTGATACTTAACGACTTTGATTGATACAGCGGGTCATTTTGAATTTAGGAGCTTAAGTTTGTTTCAACTCAAAACAGATTTTAAGATTTCTCTATGATAAAGAGTATACAATAAACCCTAGCAAGCACAGCAGCACCCAAATATATACAAATAGTATCCCTTTTTATGACGGTGCGAGTCAATGCTCTCGAAAGCCTTGCACCCCAATAAGGAAAGACATAGTCGGCCTTGGACATTTTGCCTTGTGACAACCAACCCTTGATCCAAATGGAGGAGCAAAGGAAGATATCCAATTCGATAAAAAACAAAATTACCGAAAGGATTTTGGGTTTAAATCAGAAACTATTTATGTAATCGAATATCCGGGTGTTATCGGGGATTAATTTTAGAGCATAAAGGCCTTTTGTGTGACTCTATATAGGCATAGGGTCCTCCGATAGATTTAATTTGACTTATAGAGGAAACTATTAAAGTTTGATAGTTCATGCATCAACGAGAATCTGAGGACCTTTTGGTTACAAGCTAGAAAATTATTTGAGGAGTTAGTATAATGGGCGTAATGAATGACTTTCATATTATTTATAATAGCCAAGGCGTATACACGCTTATAAAATAGTTTGCATGTGAATAAATACTACACAAAAAGTAAAATATAGCCCGTGTAGGCTTAAAGCATGTTTGAAATATCTCGGCGACCCTTTGTCGTATATTGCACTGCGTATTTTCCAATCCAATAGCTTGATCATTCTTGGAGTCCCAAGAGTTCAGCCATATCCGTATAAAGCTCTTGACTATTAATGCTAAACTCTGCGACGTTCAAATCCATGAAATGATGGTGCAGGTAAGGTAAGGAAGAAGTCGCTGTCAGTAACTAATACTGACACACTTAGACCAAAGTTGAACGAAGTGTATTACTGTCTGTGCTTGCCAGATCACTAGGGTCTTTATAGAAGTAGTCTCCTAAATGGAGCCTACGTCTGTGGGAAAGAGCAGGGCATATACAGAGAAGTGAGGAATCGTTTCTTCCTTCTCCTAGTCCATATAGTTTCTGCTGTAATCGTTTGAAATTACTCCATCCCACGTTGCGTACCTGCCTATTAAACAGTGTCCTGTTATGATACTTACAACAGAGCTAATGTGCAGTTTGTTTAAGGATATTAAACACTTGGAGCGCTTTTAATTATTGCGATTGCAGATGTGTCGACGTTGTCAAAAGCGTCTTCTATATCTAAGAAGGCAATCATTGTATACACTTTATTATGGAGGGAATATTTGATGGTGCGTACTAGTGTGTGGACTTCCCCTTGTTATTAGCATGGTGAGCCACTGACACTAGTGGACCAGGTTCAAGCAACCATTAAAGATGAGCTCCAAAATCGGCAGAATTTCTCCTGAATTCATATGCAGCTCAGTTCAGTTCAATGATGACTTCTGATCCTGCGGACTTGTGCGGTGTGAAGCTGTTGGACGGCCATTGTAACTTGTCCCTTGTAATCAGACCTTTTGGAAAAGTCAAGTTGCTGCTTGTCCTGAGAAAGGCAGTACTATTAACAGTATGAGCTGCCTGAAAAATAACAGCAGGGCCAGAAGCCATCATCACTTTTCGGGCAATTAGGCATAACTGGATTTGTGGAGGCGATTTTTCTTAATCACATAAACACTAGTCAACCAGCTCCATTGAAGACCCGTCTACAAAAAAAAAGCGATTCTATGTCCTGCAAGAACTATCGAGGCATATCCCTGATAAGTGTCGCGTGCAACATGATATCCAACGTACTGTGTGAATGTCCCTAGTCGTTCTGCAACACTATAATCGGCAAGTACCAGTGTGGCTTCGACCATAGACTAAATATTCACTCTCAGGCAAATCTTTGAAAAAAAAAACAACGAGTTTCAAGTCGATACTCATCATCTGTTCATCAATTTCAGAAGCTCTATCGTGATGGTTCAGAGAGCGAAGAGGATTTGAATCCCAGCACCCAGATTCGAGAAAACGAATAAGACCAAACCTCTGGTTAATAGACCAAGCCATCGCGGATGATAGAAAGCTTGGTCTTAATGACTAGAAGCAGCTTACTCGGGATGGAAAAAGATGGAAGGCTGTCGTGCCTCAGGCTGTGACCCTTCAGCCTTCATGGTAAGTTTGACTAAAGTTTTCAAAACTTTTTAAGAAGTAGATGTCTAATATTTAAGACTTGATCAATGGTCGATAAGCCGGGTCGGACGCCACACTGGTATACTTGCCGATTGGAGTGTTAGAAACAGCTTAAGACGCTCAAAATGTACGTTGGATAAATAAATAAATAATCCCACGCCTCTATCCCCCCCAGATCCCGCATGCGCTGGGATCCATTTACACCGAGTATGACAGCAATTTCGATTGCAAGTCATATCGGTACTTAATACATAAAAATTATTTTAAATTTATTATATTAAACTGATGCCAGAATAACACAATAACTTCTTTTAAATGCGATAAGAATCCTGAGAGAAAAAAGGTTGGGTCTGCTTAATGCAAGCAGTTACAAAAAGTGAAAAAAGTTAAAAATGCAAAAAATTAAGAAAGGAAAAAGAAGAATGAAAAAAAAAACAAATTTAAATTTAAAATAGGACCATGCAAAAGCAGATCTCTAGTTAAAAGTCAAATTAAAAAATAGTACGAAATTGAAATGGAATAGCATGCTAAGGCATTTTTTAAGTTCGTTGAGTTTGTTTCAGTTTCTCTATGTAGCAATTAGTTAATTTTTTCTGGTATTACTAAATAATTTCAACTAAATAATAGCAGGAACAATAAAGAAGTTTTTTCTGTGTGATCTTGCTATGATTATAGTCAAAAATATTTGAATAAGAATTTACTTCCCTCAACATTCTAGTAACTGGTTCATTCCTGCCATAATCAGTTCTGTGAGGTGCTTGATGGAATTGGGGTACTAATCTTAGAGAATGTGAGTAAGTGTTAATAATCATTACCAAAAGGAGGGCAGAAGAATCAGTAACACCAGACAAAATTTGATGGACAAAAATTATGTCAGCTACTTCACGACGCTTTTCGAAGGATTGTAAGTTAATGAGCCGCAACCGATCATGACACGGGGGCAAGTTGTAGCTGTCAACCCATGGAAGTCCTCTAAGAGCAAAGCGGAGGTATCTACTGGGATCTGATCTGATCAAGATCACAAATAACACCTAAGTCCTGAATTGTTGTTACTCTGGGAACAGGTCCCATGGTGGTAGGCGAGAACGTTTGCGGGAATATGTGATGGCTTGGCATTTACCGACATTAAGTTATAAATTATTTTTTTGACACCAAACAAAAAAATTATTCAGGTCGTTCTGAAAAGGTATAGCATCGTTAGGTGAAGAGATTACCCTAAAGATTTTCATGTCATCCGAGTAGGTAGAAAGTTCCGAATGCTTAATCACAGATTCCACGTCATTAATCGTTAGAATAAAAATTATTGGACCCAGTTGACTACCTCGAGGGACTCCTGATTTCACAATGAAGGATCTGATACAGAAGATCAAAACAAGACCTGATATTTGCGATCTGATAAGTAAGATTGCATCCATTGAACGAAGCCAGGAGGAAATCCAAGAGCCTTTAATTTTAACAACATAATTTTGTGTAAGATTTTATCAAATGCCTTGCTAAAGTCTGTGGCAATAACGTCAACTACATTTTATTTTCCATTGTGTTCAAAGTAAAAGAAACAAATTCTGTCAAGTTAGTGGTCGTAGATTTACCTTTAAGGAACCCATGCTGTTTAGTGGAGAAAAGTGACTTGCAATGAAAGTATACACTGTCAACGACAATGCTTTCGAAAAGTTTAGGAATGCAAGATAATTTGACGATTGGCCTATAGTTTGCAATATCTGTTTTAGAGCCCTTTTTGTAAATATTAATGATAAGAGAATTCTTCCACAACGATGAAAAAATGCCAAAAGAAATAGATTTTTGGAAAAGAGCTGTCAGAGTGTGACTCAGCGTCAAGTTGGCTGCACATTTCTTTAAAACAATCGCTGGCAAACCGTCTGGACCTGATGAGAAATCATCCTTGAGATTGTTTATCTTGTGGATCACATCATCAGTATTAATGTTTATTGACACTAAAGATGTTTGATTAAAATTATTCATATAGTTAAGGTAACTTAAATCTGGCTCAAAATCACTTTCAGGAAAGGCAAGATCGAACAAATCTGCAAATAAATTAGTTATAATTTTAGAATCATTAGAAGAATGATTTAAATAGTTAAGAGTAGTTGGATAACCATCAAACTTTTTCTTTGAATTAATAAATTGCTAAGGAATTATTCTATTATTATATTAATATAAGATCTTCTATGCGAAGTTTAGCAGAATATGCCTCAATAGTTATTGCTGGAGGTATGATCTTCTGTCTTTGAAGATGAAGTATATGGACCTGACAGTCCAGTCATCGAGCACCCCTTCTTGAGGGATAGTCTGACACATTCGGCCTTTCAAAACTTCCCAAACACATTTTTGAAGTTTTCCGTGGTGGAACGGGGTTTCCGTTGACTAGAGTAAGGTTTTCTTCGAACTCGCTCTACTTCATGCCCATTTTACTCACTGGAAATATTTTTTTATCAAAAACCATTTGGCAGCAAACTAGGTTACCTTTGTTATTGCGAATAGTCTAGGTCCCGGACTTAGGACCAGCAGCCAATTGCTTTGCCTTCTCCTTGGAGTGTTGTTTTCATTACATGATTCTTCGATCTTCTTGATCTTAAAGGTAGTATAAGCACTCTTATTTTTATGCGTGGAAAAATTCTCTTGAATTGAGAACTTAATTATCTGCAAACAAAAGTTGTCAACGAAAATACCGAAAAAATCATATCAAGTATGTTTATGTATTTGAATAATATCACCAATTACAGCCTCCCCCAAATTTCAAACTCTGCATAGGAGCCCCACGCTAATTTAGCCAGTGTCCATTTGTAGCCGAAAGCAATGCGTGGACAAACAACATTAACATTCATGCAGGCCCACAGAAGGTACATACAGATAATATGCCCTCTTCGCGATATGAAAGAGATTAATGCTCTAACTGTCAAGATAATTACACTTCTTGGTAAATGCAACAATAGAGCTGTTCAATTCAACACAATTGCACAATTATCAGCTATTCTAAGTGCCTATTTGTATAGGCCCAAGTGATGAGTTAGACATCTAAATAATTCGTTGAAATGCTTTTTAGCAACATAAAGGAGAAATAGAATTAGCATCCAATACATGGCTTTTTATTGGTGCTGGATTATCCAATAGAGAATATTTTTGTTATCATCTAATTGATATAGATAATGGGTGGTGGTGATCCAGGGAAGAATAAAAGCAATCTGTATTCAACGAAAAGTACTTCCAATTATTTAAACTAGATTAAATACAGAAGCTTTGCAAGAGTGAATCTCTTCATTTAACATTTTCGCTGCATACTTTCCGGCTGTGACTGTATTGTATCAACGTATACACAATGTGATTTTGACATGAAACCAAGGAAAACTGCTAAGCTAGCATGCCATCTAGTTTATTTAAAGGTTTTTTTTTTTAATAATAACTGGGCGATGTAGACAGTCCGTGGTGGCCATGTTTGTTTTGGCAGCGTCTGTCAAATAAGTTGCTAACTATTGAGTTACGAATGCCAGATTACTATGGCAGGTTACAGCGTCGAGCAAGATGTGTAAATGGTTAAATAACAAAAAAATATATGAAAACAGATTGAAAACAAGGATAAAATGATAAATTTCATGCAGAATCCAAGGGTCCGATTCTGCAAGATTAAGTTTAAAATTTTTGACAAATGAACTTTAACCCTTTCAGTCAAATTTATTCAAACATGTTTAGGCCAGAATAGAATACATACACGGAAAATCATTCACAATTTTGGAATTGTGCCCCAGGTGTACTGACCACCGTGGTCGTGTGATTTGGCTCCGTAAAAAAAGGCCCTAGGAAATAAGGCTGCAAAGCAACAACAACGAATGTTCTCAAATTCTAGGGAATTATTTCGTTGTTTGGGTTCGAAGTCTTATTTCATTTTTAGCTTTATTTTAAAATAAGGCCCCAATAAAATAAGACCCCAGTGTTACTTTTGGGGTTTAATTTAATTTCTTGTATAATAATAGCCTTTGAGATGTTGAAACAAAAACAGGTGTAAAATTTGACGTAAGGTTCTTACATCGATTTATTTCAATGCCTATTGGTCAGAGGAAAAAAGGTGCATACAAGAAATATTTACTTTGCAATTTCGAACAATATTATTGTTGTCATAGGTCAAACTACCTGTAGTTAGTCCATAAGAAAAAATTTTATTCTTGAAAACGCTGTAATTGATTTTAATAATTTTTCTATGCAGAATTCTGTCAAAACTTTTAATAGGAATGTGCTCCAAAATTTTCGAAAAAATTATTTTAGGATTGAAAAAAAAATATTCCAATTTTCTTTTTTAGAAAACTCAAAACGACATGGTCGATTTTCTTGAAACTCGGTTTCTTATGGTTTTTAGCACTTTTTAAGAATATTTTATTGAAGCATTTTACTTTTATGAACAAAATTAATTCCATACAAATAATAAAAAAGCATTGATTAAAATTTTATGTTCTCAAAAAGGGCTCCTACGATTTTGAAAATTGTTGTTCGGTATGTTTACAAATTAAAATTCATTCCCAGAGAACGGTTTTTTTTATTATTTTGTATGTCCTCATTATCGGCTGAACGGATTAAAACTATTTTATTTTGTACACATAGGGTGTCCCCATAGTCGTGCTCGATATTTTGAGTGATGGTTTCTGGGATAATATAAAGAAAGAGAATTGAGTCTCCTCTCAGGGTGGGCAATTTCTGAAAAATAGGCCTAAAATGGAGAAAATGTTCAAAAGTCTACATACAATATTATGGGGTTTCCATTAGAAAAGAAGCTCAAAAAGTTTGGTATAAATTTGGGCTTTTTCCAAAAAAAATTTCTTTTATAATAAAAAGAGGCCCAATTTTTTCTTTGTTTTTTGAAAAAAAAACTCCGAAATTAAGCTTTTTTTAGTTTCTTTTTTTCCAAATCGAAAAAGAAAAAACGACAGAAAATAAACATAAAATTACAAGCCTAGTTGTTGGGCTTGATTTCATAATTTATATTGGAAGCAAGGCCAGAAAAAGCTGTTAGTCTGGTCATATTTTCAAAATTAATTTAGAAATTAGACCAAAAAGCTTATCTTTTGCCTATATTTTTCTAGGCTTTTTTCCTAAACACTTTTAGGCGGAAAACAATGCTGAAACACCCTGTAAGAATATTTAAGCAGTAAAGCATTTTTCTTAAACCTCACCCTGGAAATTTTTCGTAGCTGACACAACAAACTTCTCACAATATATTTATTCGTTAAAGAGTGATAATTTTTGCAACTAAAAATGTCAATATGAGCCACTATCCAGCTTGAGATTTAAACAAACTTAAAATTACGATCAATGAGCTGAAACAAAAATTCATATTTGTTCTTTGAAGAATCGTTACAGCTCGATGAACAGATGAAGAACTGAACAAACGTACAGAAACACAAACTGACGGCTGTTATTTCAACAGTTATTAAGAATTCCATTATCCACAAAATGTTAAGTATTGTCAAAACCTTCACAATTTTTGCACACTACCAATGTAAAAGAGTGTCCCGAAATATACACACGATTTAGATTTGCCCTGATTTGTGTAGTAATGTGTTGGCAACCCTTAAAAATAGAACAATTTCATAACTGATAGTTAAGGTTTAGTAAAAATGAAGCAGTTCACGAGAGAACAACGTGTTTTCATTGTTGAATAATATTTCAAAAATAATAACAAATCGTCATGGAAAATTTCTATTTTATCCAAATCTTGCATACTATATGGGACCCTGTTCAACTGTGGCCGCCAAAATTTCATTATTTCATGTTCAACAATGAAAACAAATTTTTCTCTGGTGCAATGTTGCATTTTCACCAACTCCAAACTGACAGCTGTCAAATTGTTTATTTTTTAGGGTTTCCAACACTTTAGGTTAGGTTAAGGTTAGGTTAAGAGGGGTGTGCACAGCACAGAGGCTGTTGCGTACACGGGGGCCTATTGGTCCATTGTGATCCCCTTATAAAAGAAGGCAGAGATGCACCTAAACAAATGGTTCACATAGACTGGTTCGTTTGCGAACTAGCCTGTGCTTTCTATGAATTTTCTCATGTTTGCCATTGAGACCTGGGGCCCAATTCCGCAAGAGTGAGTTTTTTCTGTGTACCGCTAGAGTGAGTCTAAAGTTTTTGACAGATAACGAATGCACAATTTCATGAAGTTTAATATCAAATATCTTAAGAAGAGTAATATTGAAACAATTCCAAATCATGACAGAAATTTGGTAATTAATGATTACTAATTAAAATTTGGTGGGTTCACTGGTCAAGTTTTCATACATTTAAATTTGTGATTAAGTAAGTATTTAAGAGAAAACTTGCCAAGTAAATCCACCAAATTTTAATCAGTAATCATTAATTACCAAATTTCTGTCATGATTTGGAATTGTTTCGATATTACTCTTCTTAAGATATTTGATATTAAACTTCATGAACTTAAAACTTGGCATATATTTTAGATCTCATAACTTTTTTTGGCTAACTTTTTACGCACAGGTTTCTTGTGCACATAAGAACTTGGCTCCTTTTTTAACATTTATGTTTTTGTTGTGATTTCACTCCTTTTTGCAAAGACTAATTTTGCCAGGTGAAAGTCAAGCCCTACCGGTCTACAAAGTTTCATAACCGAACCGAAAATGCTCCATACAAATAATAGCAATTCTGATAAAGTTGGTGGATGGCACCCCCCACCCCCCCCCCCCCCCCTGAATGGACAATTCCAAATTTTCGATTATTTTCCTTTCTAAGTACTTCAAGTCCTACCGACCTACCAATTTTCATCGTTCTACAACAATCGGAAGTGCTCCATATAATTTATAAGAATTTTTAAGAATGTGGGTGGATGCCACACCCCCTAAATGCAAAATTCCAATTTTTCAATTTTTCTTTCTAAGTACTTTGAGCCCTACCGACCTACCAATTTTCATCGTTCTACAACAATCGGAAGTGCTTCATATAGTTAATAAGAATTTTTAAGAATGTGGGTCGATGCCACGCCCCCTGAACTGAAACTTCCAATTTTTCGATTTTTTTTCTTCTAAGTACTTCAAGGCATACCAACCAACCAATTTTCATCGTTCTACAACAATCGGAAATGCTTCATATAATTTAAAAGAATTTTTGAGAATGTGGGTGGATGCCACGCTAAGTACTTCTTCTTCTTCTTAGTACTTTAAGGCCTACTGACCTACCAATTTTCATCGTTCTACAACAATCGGAAGTGCTCCATATAATTTATAAGAATTTTTAAGAATGTGGGTGGATACCACGCCCCCTGAATGCAAAATTCCAATTTTTCAATTTTTTTCTTTCTAATTACCTTAAGCCATACCGACCTACCAATTTTCATCGTTCTACAACAGTCGGAAGTGCTCCACATAATTTATAAGAATTTTTAAGAATGTGGGTGGATGCCACGCCCCCTGTATGGAAAATTCCTATTTTTCAATTTTTTTCTTTCTAAGTACCTCAAACCCTACCAACTTACTAATTTTCATTGTTCTAGTCTAGTTTGAGTCAGTGAATCAGTCAGTCAGTTACGGTTTTTGCGATTTTTGAAGTCCTATATCTTGGGAACTAGTAATGCTAAAGAGTTGAAGTTTGGTGAGCCACCTGTGTTTGATCAGTTCAGCAAATACTCCGAATTTGAAGTTTCTGACTTTATTGGTACGGAAGTTAGAGGGGGGTTGAAAATCGCCTGAGTTTGTTCCTGTAAAAAGGGTGTAGTGCCGCGAACTTGGCTGGGCACTACCGTGCCCTTTGATAGGTGGTATGTAGTCAGTCGTCACATCAAGTGCGGCCACTGAGTCATACTTTTGGAGGATAGACCCATGACCATAGGTGCTGTGCTTCCAAGAGCCCAGTTCTTTGCGTCGAAGTGCGTTCTTGGCTGCTGTGCATCTTATGTACTCAAGCGCCGGAAGATTTTAAATAATTTCTAACCCTGCTTGTGGCGTAGATATCTGAGCACTCGTTATTCCTATACAGGCTAGTCTCTGTACCTTGTTCAGGTTTTTGAGATAACTTACTTTTTCAACAGTATTCCACCATACGATAGAACCATAGGTTTAGACCGTTTTTTGCTGCCCACGAAGATAGTTCTTTGACTGCGGATTCCATAATATCTTTTGCAACACTTTACTACACAATTGGCGACAAATTCAAATCTCGAGTTTCATTTTGGGACACCCCTTATAATAATCTACCTGACCTATAGTATAGAGCAATTATAAACTCTGAAAATAATTTTTCTATTTTTTCTCAAGCGTGTGTCTTCTTTTCTCATCCACTGTTTCATCATCATGCTCAATTGGCTAAATGACCAATCAGCCATCAAGAACAGAGATATTAAACTGTTCAATTAAAATCGCACAAGGTAAATAGAATCAAGATAAAAGTATAAAGTCACCAATTAAAATCTG
This sequence comes from Dasysyrphus tricinctus, assembly GCA_963921185.1. Lineage (NCBI taxonomy): Eukaryota > Metazoa > Arthropoda > Insecta > Diptera > Syrphidae > Dasysyrphus > Dasysyrphus tricinctus. Next base: position 58,011,221 of record OY992533.1, on the reverse strand, counting down.
CAGGTAGAGAAGAAGGTACAAAGATTAAGACAGTTTCAAAGATTTTAACATTTATCTGCTGGAAGCGTAGTAATTATGGTTTGGCATTTCTTTAAAATTTAACTTACTTTTCGTAAAAGATAATTACTATGCCCAGCAATTTAACATTCAAATAAAATCTTAAGATAGCTTTTTAAAAGCCATTGAAGTTTTTTTTGTTGTTGTTGCTTGGTGAAAAGCTTAATTTCGTTGACGGAAATAAGGCACTGTACCTATATCTAGGTAGTATGCTATATACTGGTAATAATGTAGGTACTTTAAGGTACTTGATACTCGGCTCATAGTACATCAAACCAAACAACCAGCTTAACGGAAACGGAAGGTAAAATTAACAAAAGAAAAACAAAAGATAAAATCAAGTAATTTGGCGCTGAATGGAAGTCGTTCGTTGCAAGGATACGGATATTCGTCGTATTGTAAACCGCAATATAGCCTCCTACCATTGTAAACATAATGACGAAGCTCATAACATTTTTAGTTAACAGTTTTTTTTTTCTTCGTTGTTCTTTGGTTTTATTTGCTTGCTCGAACCTCATAACCTAAATGTTAAATTTGGAGGCAGAGAAACAGAATGAAGGATGAAATCTAACGATCCTTGCGTTGATATATTTTGGAGCCAAATAAACCTGTTTTCTGTGGCCAAATGGCGGTTGTTTTAATGTAGAAGCATCTTATGAGAGTACAAAAGTCTATGGCAACACAAACGACACAACGACAAGAGGTAGTTAAAGCGGAAGGAGTCAACGGAGGGAGCGCAAACAAACAAACAAACAGTGTATAGACGCAAAATGCAACTCAACAAGGACGAAAGACAACAACAATTTAATACCAAATAAAGATTTAACAAAAATAAGAACAAAAAACAAAACAAGAAAACCAGAAAGAAAAATAAATAAGGAGCTGCGAGTACATTTTGAAGACAAGAAAAATTGTTTGTTTGTGTGTCTTTTTGCACTTTGTCCGACGTCTTTTATTCAGTTTGACTCTGAGAAAGAAGAAGCGTTGTTGTCCTTTTTATCTTTTTTTTTTCTAAGTGAAAAAGAAGAAGACAAGAAATGAAAACCAGAATCGCTGTGCTTGTGCCTGAATTTGAGCGCACTATATTGGCTATGTGCGTTGTGTATATGGCTGCATTTCCTGTTTGCATTCGTGTTCCGGTGCTCGGTGATGCTCCTTATACCTATACTACCTCCGGGGTACAGTGGTACAACTGTGGACCAAGAAAAGGAACTCACAATTCTAAAGATGTTACCCAACTTAAGGTAAAAGCTTCCGATTTCTGGTGTTTGACAAATATACTGTTATAAAATACAGTACATGTTAGAATTACGTACACCAAACGCTTAATTTTATCAGAACTATGTAACCTTTCCATACTGCTCCCTCTAGCGCAGATACATAAATAGGAAGTTCAACTTTGAGGTAGGTTGGGACTTTACCTTAGGCTCGGCTTTTAATCAGTCAACAATCCTGGAGCTGGTATCAAATGAAGAACAGTACTGCTAGTACACGAAGACACTTTGAGTAATGAGTCTTTCCAAGGAAAAACTCATGTAACTTACTAGTCGCTACTTCTTTGGACAACGAAGACAATTGAGTAGCAAAGCTTATTCTTTTAGGAGACACTAATCATTTATCCGAGTCATTGCTAATTGATGGGCCTACAGGATGCCTCTAGATTACTTTAAGAAGAAAATCCTTTAGTGAAAGTGAGTGAAGGAAGAGCTACAATAATAAGCCGTGTAGGGATCTAGCAAAAACAAAATGGTTTGGGCCGATGACCGTGGAGGCGAAACAATTAATAGCGGAAGGACACTAAAGCTCATGTCCGGAAATTTTCGAATTTGCCTTCGTAAGACGGCGCAGTGCATTAGAGAAAGACAACGAATATAAGGTAATGAACGAAAGTCCAAGCGCGAGTTAACCAAGAAAGTAAGAGAACAGCAAGCTTAACACCTAACTGGCCTGAAACAGTTGTTGATTGAGAACCAGATGCATCCCGGACTTTAGCGCCATCTTAAGGAAGAAAGAATCGGCAAGTGACCCATAATGAGGAATGATCAAAAGTTTCACCCCACTTCTCATTATTTTTAAACGTGTTCTGTACATGTGATTTCAATCACGCAATTTTTAAGTCAAAAAAGACTTGAAAACATGAGTTTAAATGTTAGGCTAGGAACTTACTTCTGACAGTAAATATGGAGACACAACTTGAAAGGTGAGTGCACCCTTATACGACTTAAAAATCGCAGCAATCAAATAGTCACTCGAAAATGACCGTGAATGAATGGCAATAATTTGTTCAGATCACGATGTTTAATCGCAACAAACTTGATCGAAATCTTATGTGCGATCCTAATCTGAAAAATATAATGAACGCACATGGTATTTGGGAAGGTTAAAAGGTTTAATTTCGTTATTTTTTCTGGCAATGTGACTGTCGCAAGTAAAATGAATAAAATGCACTTATGTTTCTACTAACACTCGCCATTTAAAGTACTGCGACTAAAACTTCGTAGTAATAAGTGCATATTTGTTCATCTTGTTGCAACAACGACTTTTGAGTCGTAGACAAACATCAGCTCTTAGGCTAAGGCTAGGAACACACTTCCTATTTTCTGTAACAGCAACTACAAACAGAGATCGCATCAGCTCTTAGGCTAAGGCTAGGAACACACTTGCTATTTTCTGTAACAGCAACTACAAACAAAATCGCAGCTTAGTAGGATGTCAACCTCAATTATTCAAATTTTGCGACTAAATATTCGAACGACAGAAAATCAATATTTGTTTGCATTTATAGAATCGCACCACTGATAACCGTAAGTGAATGCGTGGAAAAAGCTTCCTTTAAATCGCTATAACTAGAAATTGCAAGATCATTCCTAGGCTAATCGTCAGCAAAATACGTTTTACTAATGTTGCAATATCTTTGAAGCAAGTGCGTCCGTTCGCATTCAAATTTGCATGTTGAATCTGTTCACGATTGAGGAATCGCTGGACATATAACTGCAAATGAAAGCATGGCAACAGTTTGGTACGATCCCCATTTTTTAATCGCAACGACTGGAAATCGCAATTTCGTAACGGAACAAACACTAGTTTTTGCGATTTAATATCGTCGCATGATTTAAATGGCATAAACGTTCCTAGCATTAGGCTAGAGCTCACTCACTTTCGATTGATGATGAACTTTCAGCACCGCCAGAAAAATTAAGCAAATTTTGAACTTCAAAAGTTCACAATTTCATGGTAGCATTTCTGCGACTGAATACTCACAAGATCGAAATCGCAAGTGCGGTCCTAGCCTAAGACATTTATTCATTTTGGAGATTAACGTAAAATGTAATTGAATTAAAAGTATAGTAGATTAACGAGATAAATGGGTGTCATAAATCTTTAGATTTCAATAAGTTTAAGGGCCAGTTTGTTCAAAATCTTTAATTTGATCTGTACAGGTTTTTTAAAAGGTACTCATCATCATCATCATCGTGTCCTGTAACCCCGGCTGGGGCATAGGGCGTCAACAAAACGTCTCCATCCTTCACGGTCTGCTGCAAGGTACTTTAGCTGTGGCCACGTCTTTCTCTGGGATTCTGCTTCTGCTAAGACAGTTGATTTCCATGTTGTTCTTGGTCTTCCAACCCGCCGTGCACCCTGAGGATTCCATTCAAAGGACTGCTTTGCAATTTCATCGTTTGGTTTCCTCAGTGTGTGACCAATCCAACGCCATTTACGCTTTCTTATGTCGACGTCCAGCCGCTCTTGACTTGTCCTGCGCCACAATTCCTCATTTGATATTATTTGTGGCCATCGAATCTTTAGGATGTGGCGAAGACAGCGATTCACAAAAGCCTGTAATTTCTTCGAAATGATAGACGTGACTTTCCAGGTTTCACAAGCATATAACAGCACGGATTTGACATTGGATTCGAAGAATCTCAACTTAGTGCGTAAGGAGATTTGACTTGATTTCCAGATTGGGGACAGAGTACCGAAGGCAGCACGAGCTTTATTTATTCTACTTTTAAAGTCCAGATCCGTACCACCGTTTGCAGAGACAATACTGCCAAGGTAGTTGAACTGTTCGACTACTTCAACTGGCGTCTCCTGTAGAATAATACGCTGCTGTGTGGAGCGGCCTGTGAGCATTATTTTTGTCTTTTTGCTGTTTATTCTTAGACCACTCGGCTCTCCCTTCACTTGCAGTGTTTGGCACATCCGGTTCAGCCCACTGATGTTATTTGCCAGTAGACATATGTCATCGGCATAGTCTAAATGACTGAGCCTTTCGAACGGTCTCCATTGAATGCCCTGTCGCTCAGCTGTACCTACACTGGCCGTCAATACGTCGTCCATCGCCAGCAGGAAGAGAATTGGCGATAGAACATCCCCTTGTCTCACACCCTGTTGCACTACGAAGGAGTCGGATAGCTGCCCATTGTGCAAAACAAAACACCTTGCGTTGTTGTAGGACTCTTTTATAATGGTAACAATTTTTGGTGGAATTCCTCTACCAAGCAACGATCTCCATATACATTCTCGGTTAACTCGATCAAAGGCTTTCTCAAAATCCACGAACATGAGGTAAAGCGGTGATTGAAATTCCATCGACTGCTCGAGGACGATACGCAGGGTGTTGATATGGTCGACGCACGATCGACCACTGCGGAAGCCAGCTTGATGCCTCTTGAGTGTAGACTCGATTCTATCCTTTATTCGCTCGAGAATGATGGTTGCCATTAGTTTTGGGAAAACGGACAAAACGGTGATACCACGCCAATTGTTGCAATTCTTTAAGTCACCTTTCTTTGGCAAATTAACAATCACACCATCCTTCCAATCCCTGGGATAGCTTTCGTTTTCCCAAATGCTTTGTATCAACGGATGTAAAATACTAGCCGCTGTTACGGGATCGGCTTTCAGGAACTCAGCTGGTATTCCGTCCAGTCCAGCCGCCTTGTTGTTTTTGAGGAGATTTATTGATGTCTGGATTTCCGATTCTGACGGGGGTTCGATTAAAAGGTACTAATCAATCAAAATCAGTTGATTACCGATTCGAGGATTAAGAACCCAGATTATTAATTCATTGTTCAAAGTGTTGGTTAAGAAACCCATTCTATGATTTGCCAATTGCAATAACTACTTATTTTAAGAACTGTGAACAAATTGGCCCTAATAATAGGTTTCAGTTAATTTCGCAACTAATAACTGTTGTCGTAGTAATGAGATTGCATTATTGTTTCACCTTAAACAAAAAAAATATTTCATTCTTTCACCAAAAATTGAACCACTGTCCTCTGCCTTTTATTCATTGTACACTTTTATTTCATAGTTGCTTTACTTTTTTAATTAAATTTATTGTTTTTCTTCTAAGATTATTCATTTGGACATTTTATAAGAAACAAAGAAAGAAAGAGAATTATAAAAATGAGAAAAACAACCATAGTCAGTGACTAAAAGATAGCTCAAGAAGAGAAATCACTTTTCGTATATAAACTGTAACTGCTTTTTGAAATCGTATACGGAACAACGAATACGACAACAACAATTGTATTAAGTTTATACCTACATATACACGTATAAGGAAAAATAGGATTGCAAGGACTTTGCTATTTATGGATGGCATTGTGGCTTTTTTTCTTTCTTTTGGCTTCAATCAGAAAACATCTTCATATAGTTGAATCATTTGCTTTGTGTTTTCATTTTTATTTTCAGTGGTAATGTTTATGGAATGAAGTTGCCTTTTTTTATAGAACAAGCCATACCTAGTAGATGACTTTTTTGATATTTTTGGTGAAAAGAAATAGATTTGAAAATTCAATTGTGGTCAGAAAATATGATTTGAATTTTTAGAGCAACTTTAAAGAAAAGTTATTAGGTACTTAATGTTTCTATGAAAAAAAAAAGAATATAATAACAAACTATAGTTGATTTTCCAAACGAAAATGTTAAGACTTGCGATGGTTAGTTGTCAAGGGTTGACATCTGATATTGACAAACAAAAATTACACCGCTTTCCTGAAAGGCAGACAGTTGTTAAAGCCATTTATTAGGGTAAATCATCCTCTAAGACCTCTAAGACCAACCCTTAACAGTTTTACCAATGGAGTTACGAGAAGTTTATAGGGGTCTGTACTTTACTTACTTACAAGGTTCCAATCCATCCAAAAGATGTGGATATTTTATTAAGAAACAACTAAAAAATTACTTTCCATTTGGGGGAATAGAGTGAATGTGCCCATTCTGGGTCTTTTGGTTTTCAGTATGGCATCCTCGGCAGATCCTTGTCGCTTTTATTAAGAATATTTTATTTTTATTTTCAGTTGGGTGCTGAACAGAGTTCCCATTGACCAGTTGTAGTAGAATTGGGTCCATCCAGCTTAGTCCGCCAGTTCGACGGATATCCAAAGACTGAAAGATTGTACATTCTGTATTTACAAATCTTTACTGACAGCAACAGGTCACCATTTTTTAATGTATTTATTTATGTTTCACTTTTAATGTACCTTTTCTCTTCTATTCTTCTACACAATTTAATGCGTACTTTTTTCGTCTTTTCTTGTCTGCACTATTTAATGCGCCATTCTTTCTTTTTCTTTCTGCGCAATTTAATCGAACTTTTTTTATTTGATTTAATTTAACCTAACTCAACTATTTCATTTAACTTCACTTCCCCTTTTTCATTGTTCCTCATTGAGCTTCACTTTATTTTAATTTATTTCATTTCCCTTTTTTGTATTTTATTTATTTAATCCAATTTAAATCAATCCAATCTAATTCAATTTCACTTCACTTGCACTTCACTTGCTCTTCACTTGCACTTCACTTGCACTTCATTTGCACTTCATTAGCACTTCATTTGCACTTCACTTGCACTTCACTTGCACTTCACTTGCACTTCATTTGCACTTCACTTGCACTTCATTTGCACTTCATTTCCACTTCACTTGCAATTCATTTGAACTTCACTTGCATTTCATTAGAAATTCATTTGCACTTCACTTGCACTTCACTTGCACTTCAATTCCACTTCATTTACACTGCAATTGCACTTCATTTGCACTTCACTTGCACTGCATTTGCACTGCACTTGCTCTTCACTTGCACTCTATTTGCGCTTCATTTGCACTTCACTTGCACTTCACTTGCACTTCATTTGCACTTCACTTGCTGCACTTCACTTGCTGCACTTCACTTGCTGCACTTCACTTGCTGCACTTCACTTGCTGCACTTGATTTGCTGCACTTGATTTGCTGCACTTGATTTGCAGCACTTGATTTGCTGCACTTGATTTGCTAAACTTGATTTGCTGCACTTGATTTGCTGCACTTGATTTGCTGCACTTGATTTGCTGGACTTGATTTGCTGCACTTGATTTGCTGCACTTGATTTGCTGCACTTGATTTGCTGCACTTGATTTGCTGCACTTGATTTGCTGCACTTGATTTGCTGCACTTCACTTGCTGCACTTCACTTGCTGCACTTCACTTGCTGCACTTCACTTGCTGCACTTCACTTGCTGCACTTCACTTGCTGCACTTCACTTGCTGCACTTGATTTGCTGCACTTGATTTGCTGCACTTGATTTGCTGCACTTGATTTGCTGCACTTGATTTGCTGCACTTGATTTGCTGGACTTGATTTGCTGCACTTGATTTGCTGCACTTGATTTGCTGCACTTGATTTGCTGCACTTGATTTGCTGCACTTGATTTGCTGCACTTGATTTGCTGCACTTCACTTGCTGCACTTCACTTGCTGCACTTCACTTGCTGCACTTCACTTGCTGCACTTCACTTGCTGCACTTGATTTGCTGGACTTGATTTGCTGGACTTGATTTGCTGGACTTGATTTGCTGGACTTGATTTGCTGCACATGATTTGCTGGACTTGATTTGCTGGACTTGATTTGCTGAACTTGATTTGCTGCACTTGATTTGCTGCACTTGATTTGCTGGACTTGATTTGCTGGACTTGATTTGCTGCACTTGATTTGCTGCACTTGATTTGCTGCACTTGATTTGCTGCACTTGATTTGCTGCACTTGATTTGCTGCACTTGATTTGCTGCACTTGATTTGCTGCACTTGATTTGCTGCACTTGATTTGCTGCACTTGATTTGCTGCACTTGATTTGCTGCACTTGATTTGCTGCACTTGATTTGCTGCACTTGATTTGATGCACTTGATTTGCTGCACTTGATTTGCTGCACTTGATTTGCTGCACTTGATTTCCTGCACTTGATTTGCTGCACTTGATTTCCTGCACTTGATTTGCTGCACTTCACTTGCTGCACTTCACTTGCTGCACTTCACTTGCTGCACTTCACTTGCTGCACTTCACTTGCTGCACTTCACTTGCTGCACTTCACTTGCTGCACTTCACTTGCTGCACTTGATTTGCTGGACTTGATTTGCTGGACTTGATTTGCTGGACTTGATTTGCTGGACTTGATTTGCTGCACTTGATTTGCTGCACTTGATTTGCTGCACTTGATTTGCTGCACTTGATTTGCTGGACTTGATTTGCTGCACTTGATTTGCTGCACTTGATTTGCTGCACTTGATTTGCTGCACTTGATTTGCTGCACTTGATTTGCTGGACTTGATTTGCTGCACTTGATTTGCTGGACTTGATTTGCTGCACTTGATTTGCTGCACTTGATTTGCTGCACTTGATTTGCTGCACTTGATTTGCTGCACTTGATTTGCTGCACTTGATTTGCTGCACTTGATTTGCTGGACTTGATTTGCTGGACTTGATTTGCTGCACTTGATTTGCTGCACTTGATTTGCTGCACTTGATTTGCTGCACTTGATTTGCTGCACTTGATTTGCTGCACTTGATTTGCTGCACTTGATTTGCTGCACTTGATTTGCTGCACTTGATTTGCTGCACTTGATTTGCTGCACTTGATTTGCTGCACTTGATTTGCTGCACTTCACTTGCTGCACTTCACTTGCTGCACTTCACTTGCTGCACTTCACTTGCTGCACTTCACTTGCTGCACTTCACTTGCTGCACTTCACTTGCTGCACTTCACTTGCTGCACTTCACTTGCTGCACTTCACTTGCTGCACTTCACTTGCTGCACTTCACTTGCTGCACTTCACTTGCTGCACTTCACTTGCTGCACTTCACTTGCTGCACTTGATTTGCTGCACTTGATTTGCTGCACTTGATTTGCTGCACTTGATTTGCTGCACTTCACTTGCTGCACTTCACTTGCTGCACTTCACTTGCTGCACTTGTTTTGCTGCACTTGATTTGCTGCACTTGATTTGCTGCACTTGATTTGCTGCACTTGATTTGCTGCACTTCACTTGCTGCACTTCACTTGCTGCACTTCACTTGCTGCACTTCACTTGCTGCACTTCACTTGCTGCACTTCACTTGCTGCACTTCACTTGCTGCACTTCACTTGCTGCACTTGATTTGCTGCACTTGATTTGCTGCACTTGATTTGCTGCACTTGATTTGCTGCACTTGATTTGCTGCACTTCACTTGCTGCACTTCACTTGCTGCACTTCACTTGCTGCACTTCACTTGCTGCACTTCACTTGCTGCACTTCACTTGCTGCACTTCACTTGCTGCACTTGATTTGCTGCACTTGATTTGCTGCACTTGATTTGCTGCACTTGATTTGCTGCACTTGATTTGCTGCACTTGATTTGCTGCACTTGATTTGCTGCACTTGATTTGCTGCACTTGATTTGCTGCACTTGATTTGTTGATTTGCTGCACTTGATTTGTTGATTTGCTGGACTTGATTTGCTGCACTTGATTTGCTGCACTTCACTTGCTGCACTTCACTTGCTGCACTTCACTTGCTGCACTTGATTTGCTGCACTTGATTTGCTGCACTTGATTTGCTGCACTTGATTTGCTGCACTTGATTTGCTGCACTTGATTTGCTGCACTTCACTTGCTGCACTTCACTTGCTGCACTTGATTTGCTGCACTTGATTTGCTGCACTTGATTTGCTGCACTTGATTTGCTGCACTTGATTTGCTGCACTTGATTTGCTGCACTTGATTTGTTGATCTGCACTTCACTTGCTGCACTTCACTTGCTGCACTTCACTTGCTGCACTTGATTTGCTGCACTTGATTTGCTGCACTTGATTTGCTGCACTTGATTTGCTGCACTTGATTTGCTGCACTTGATTTGCTGCACTTGATTTGTTGATTTGCTGCACTTGATTTGTTGATTTGCTGCACTTGATTTGTTGATTTGCTGCACTTGATTTGCTGCACTTGATTTGCTGCACTTCACTTGCTGCACTTCACTTGCTGCACTTGATTTGCTGCACTTGATTTGCTGCACTTGATTTGCTGCACTTGATTTGCTGCACTTGATTTGCTGCACTTCACTTGCTGCACTTGATTTGCTGCACTTGATTTGCTGCACTTGATTTGCTGCACTTGATTTGCTGCACTTGATTTGCTGCACTTGATTTGCTGCACTTGATTTGCTGCACTTCACTTGCTGCACTTCACTTGCTGCACTTCACTTGCTGCACTTCACTTGCTGCACTTCACTTGCTGCACTTCACTTGCTGCACTTGATTTGCTGCACTTCACTTGCTGCACTTCACTTGCTGCACTTGATTTGCTGCACTTGATTTGCTGCACTTGATTTGCTGCACTTGATTTGCTGCACTTGATTTGCTGCACTTGATTTGCTGCACTTGATTTGCTGCACTTCACTTGCTGCACTTCACTTGCTGCACTTCACTTGCTGCACTTCACTTGCTGCACTTCACTTGCTGCACTTCACTTGCTGCACTTCACTTGCTGCACTTCACTTGCTGCACTTCACTTGCTGCACTTCACTTGCTGCACTTCACTTGCTGCACTTCACTTGCTGCACTTCACTTGCTGCACTTCACTTGCTGCACTTTACTTGCTGCACTTCACTTGCTGCACTTCACTTCCTGCACTTCACTTGCTGCACTTGATTTGCTGCACTTGATTTGCTGCACTTGATTTGCTGCACTTGATTTGCTGCACTTGATTTGCTGCACTTGATTTGCTGCACTTGATTTGCTGCACTTGATTTGCTGCACTTGATTTGCTGCACTTGATTTGCTGCACTTGATTTGCTGCACTTGATTTGCTGCACTTGATTTGCTGCACTTGATTTGCTGCACTTGATTTGCTGCACTTGATTTGCTGGACTTGATTTGCTGGACTTGATTTGCTGGACTTGATTTGCTGGACTTGATTTGCTGGACTTGATTTGCTGCACTTGATTTGCTGCACTTGATTTGCTGCACTTGATTTGCTGCACTTGATTTGCTGCACTTGATTTGCTGCACTTGATTTGCTGCACTTGATTTGCTGCACTTCACTTGCTGCACTTCACTTGCTGCACTTCACTTGCTGCACTTCACTTGCTGCACTTCACTTGCTGCACTTCACTTGCTGCACTACAGTTGCTGCACTTCACTTGCTGCACTTCACTTGCTGCACTTCACTTGCTGCACTTCACTTGCTGCACTTGATATGCTGCACTTGATTTGCTGCTGCACTTGATTTGCTGCACTTGATTTGCTGCACTTGATTTGCTGCACTTGATTTGCTGCACTTGATTTGCTGCACTTGATATGCTGCACTTGATTTGCTGCACTTGATTTGCTGCACTTGATTTGCTGCACTTGATTTGCTGCACTTGATTTGCTGCACTTGATTTGCTGCACTTGATTTGCTGCACTTGATTTGCTGCACTTGATTTGCTGCACTTGATTTGCTGCACTTGATTTGCTGCACTTGATTCGCTGCACTTGATTTGCTGCACTTGATTTGCTGCACTTGATTTGCTGCACTTGATTTGCTGCACTTGATTTGCTGCACTTGATTTGCTGCACTTGATTTGCTTCACTTGATTTGCTGCACTTGATTTGCTGCACTTGATTTGCTGCACTTGATTTGCTGCACTTGATTTGCTGCATTTCACTTGCTGCACTTCACTTGCTGCACTTCACTTGCTGCACTTCACTTGCTGCACTTCACTTGCTGCACTTCACTTGCTGCACTTGATTTGCTGCACTTCACTTGCTGCACTTCACTTGCTGCACTTGATTTGCTGCACTTGATTTGCTGCACTTGATTTGCTGCACTTGATTTGCTGCACTTGATTTGCTGCACTTCACTTGCTGCACTTCACTTGCTGCACTTGATTTGCTGCACTTGATTTGCTGCACTTGATTTGCTGCACTTGATTTGCTGCACTTGATTTGCTGCACTTGATTTGCTGCACTTGATTTGCTGCAATTGATTTGCTGCACTTGATTTGCTGCACTTGATTTGCTGCACTTGATTTGCTGCACTTCACTTGCTGCACTTCACTTGCTGCACTTCACTTGCTGCACTTGATTTGCTGCACTTGATTTGCTGCACTTGATTTGCTGCACTTGATTTGCTGCACTTGATTTGCTGCACTTGATTTGCTGCACTTCACTTGCTGCACTTCACTTGCTGCACTTGATTTGCTGCACTTGATTTGCTGCACTTGATTTGCTGCACTTGATTTGCTGCACTTGATTTGCTGCACTTGATTTGCTGCACTTGATTTGCTGCACTTGATTTGCTGCACTTGATTTGCTGCACTTGATTTGCTGCACTTGATTTGCTGCAATTGATTTGCTGCACTTGATTTGCTGCACTTGATTTGCTGCACTTGATTTGCTGCACTTGATTTGCTGCACTTGATTTGCTGCACTTAATTTGCTGCACTTGATTTGCTGCACTTGATTTGCTGCACTTGATTTGCTGCACTTGATTTGCTGCACTTGATTTGCTGCACTTGATTTGCTGCACTTCACTTGCTGCACTTCACTTGCTGCACTTCACTTGCTGCACTTCACTTGCTGCACTTCACTTGCTGCACTTCACTTGCTGCACTTCACTTGCTGCACTTCACTTGCTGCACTTCACTTGCTGCACTTGATTTGCTGCACTTCACTTGCTGCACTTGATTTGCTGCACTTGATTTGCTGCACTTGATTTGATGCACTTGATTTGCTGCACTTGATTTGCTGCACTTGATTTGCTGCACTTGATTTGCTGCACTTCACTTGCTGCACTTCACTTGCTGCACTTCACTTGCTGCACTTCACTTGCTGCACTTCACTTGCTGCACCTCACTTGCTGCACTTCACTTGCTGCACTTCACTTGCTGCACTTCACTTGCTGCACTTCACTTGCTGCACTTCACTTGCTGCACTTCACTTTCTGCACTTGATTTGCTGCACTTCACTTGCTGCACTTCACTTGCTGCACTTCACTTGCTGCACTTCACTTGCTGCACTTCACTTGCTGCACTTCACTTGCTGCACTTGATTTGCTGCACTTGATTTGCTGCACTTGATTTGCTGCACTTGATTTGCTGCACTTGATTTGCTGCACTTGATTTGCTGCACTTGATTTGCTGCACTTTACTTGCTGCACTTCACTTGCTGCACTTCACTTGCTGCACTTCACTTGCTGCACTTCACTTGCTGCACTTGATTTGCTGGACTTGATTTGCTGGACTTGATTTGCTGGACTTGATTTGCTGCACTTGATTTGCTGCACTTGATTTGCTGCACTTGATTTGCTGCACTTGATTTGCTGCACTTGATTTGCTGCACTTGATTTGCTGCACTTCATTTGCTGCACTTGATTTGCTGAACTTCACTTGCTGCACTTCACTTGCTGCACTTCACTTGCTGCACTTCACTTGCTGCACTTCACTTGCTGCACTTGATTTGCTGCACTTCACTTGCTGCACTTGATTTGCTGCACTTGATTTGCTGCACTTGATTTGCTCCACTTGATTTGCTGCACTTGATTTGCTGCACTTGATTTGCTGCACTTGATTTGCTGCACTTGATTTGCTGCACTTCACTTGCTGCACTTCACTTGCTGCACTTCACTTGCTGCACTTCACTTGCTGCACTTCACTTGCTGCACTTGATTTGCTGCACTTCACTTGCTGCACTTGATTTGCTGCACTTGATTTGCTGCACTTGATTTGCTCCACTTGATTTGCAGCACTTGATTTGCTGCACTTGATTTGCTGCACTTGATTTGCTGCACTTGATTTGCTGCACTTGATTTGCTGCACTTGATTTGCTGCACTTGATTTGCTGCACTTGATTTGCTGCACTTGATTTGCTGCACTTGATTTGCTGCACTTGATTTGCTGCACTTGATTTGCTGCACTTGATTTGCTGCACTTGATTTGCTGCACTTGATTTGCTGCACTTCACTTGCTGCACTTCACTTGCTGCACTTCACTTGCTGCACTTCACTTGCTGCACTTCACTTGCTGCACTTGATTTGCTGCACTTGATTTGCTGCACTTGATTTGCTGCACTTGATTTGCTGCACTTGATTTGCTGCACTTGATTTGTTGATTTGCTGCACTTGATTTGTTGATTTGCTGCACTTGATTTGTTGATTTGCTGCACTTGATTTGCTGCACTTCACTTGCTGCACTTCACTTGCTGCACTTGATTTGCTGCACTTGATTTGCTGCACTTCACTTGCTGCACTTGATTTGCTGCACTTGATTTGCTGCACTTGATTTGCTGCACTTGATTTGCTGCACTTGATTTGCTGCACTTGATTTGCTGCACTTGATTTGCTGCACTTGATTTGCTGCACTTGATTTGCTGCACTTGATTTGCTGCACTTGATTTGCTGCACTTGATTTGCTGCACTTGATTTGCTGCACTTGATTTGCTGCACTTGATTTGCTGCACTTGATTTGCTGCACTTGATTTGCTGCACTTGATTTGCTGCACTTGATTTGCTGCACTTGATTTGCTGCACTAGATTTGCTGCACTTGATTTGCTGCACTTGATTTGCTGCACTTGATTTGCTGCACTTGATTTGCTGCACTTGATTTGCTGCACTTGATTTGCTGCACTTGATTTGCTGCACTTGATTTGCTGCACTTGATTTGCTGCACTTGATTTGCTGCACTTGATTTGCTGCACTTGATTTGCTGCACTTGATTTGCTGCACTTGATTTGCTGCACTTGATTTGCTGCACTTGATTTGCTGCACTTGATTTGCTGCACTTGATTTGCTGGACTTGATTTGCTGGACTTGATTTGCTGGACTTGATTTGCTGGACTTGATTTGCTGCACTTCACTTGCTGCACTTCACTTGCTGCACTTCACTTGCTGCACTTCACTTGCTGCACTTCACTTGCTAAACTTCACTTGCTGCACTTCACTTGCTGCACTTCATTGCTGCACTTCACTTGCTGCACTTCATTGCTGCACTTGATTTGCTGCACGTGATTTGCTGCACTTGATTTGCTGCACTTGATTTGCTGCACTTGATTTGCTGCACTTGATTTGCTGCACTTGATTTGCTGCACTTGATTTGCTGCACTTGATTTGCTGCACTTGATTTGCTGCACTTGATTTGCTGCACTTGATTTGCTGCACTTGATTTGCTGCACTTGATTTGCTGCACTTGATTTGCTGCACTTGATTTGCTGCACTTGATTTGCTGCACTTGATTTGCTGCACTTGATTTGCTGCACTTGATTTGCTGCACTTGATTTGCTGCACTTGATTTGCTGCACTTGATTTGCTGCACTTGATTTGCTGCACTTCACTTGCTGCACTTCACTTGCTGCACTTCACTTGCTGCACTTCACTTGCTGCACTTCACTTGCTGCACTTCACTTGCTGCACTTCACTTGCTGCACTTCACTTGCTGCACTTGATTTGCTGCACTTGATTTGCTGCACTTGATTTGCTGCACTTGATTTGCTGCACTTGATTTGCTGCACTTGATTTGCTGCACTTGATTTGCTGCACTTGATTTGCTGCACTTGATTTGCTGCACTTCACTTGCTGCACTTCACTTGCTGCACTTCACTTGCTGCACTTGATTTGCTGCACTTGATTTGCTGCACTTGATTTGCTGCACTTGATTTGCTGCACTTGATTTGCTGCACTTGATTTGCTGCACTTGATTTGCTGCACTTGATTTGCTGCACTTCACTTGCTGCACTTCACTTGCTGCACTTCACTTGCTGCACTTCACTTGCTGCACTTTACTTGCTGCACTTGATTTGCTGCACTTGATTTGCTGGACTTGATTTGCTGGACTTGATTTGCTGCACTTGATTTGCTGCACTTGATTTGCTGCACTTGATTTGCTGCACTTGATTTGCTGCACTTGATTTGCTGCACTTGATTTGCTGCACTTGATTTGCTGCACTTGATTTGCTGCACTTGATTTGCTGCACTTGATTTGCTGCACTTAATTTGCTGCACTTGATTTGCTGCACTTGATTTGCTGTACTTGATTTGCTGCACTTGATTTGCTGCACTTGATTTGCTGCACTTGATTTGCTGCACTTGATTTGCTGCACTTGATTTGCTGCACTTGATTTGCTGCACTTGATTTGCTGCACTTGATTTGCTGCACTTGATTTGCTGCACTTGATTTGCTGCACTTGATTTGCTGCACTTGATTTGCTGCACTTGATTTGCTGCACTTGATTTGCTGCACTTGATTTGTTGCACTTGATTTGCTGCACTTGATTTGCTGCACTTGATTTGCTGCACTTGATTTGCTGCACTTGATTTGCTGCACTTGATTTGCTGCACTTGATTTGCTGCACTTGATTTGCTGCACTTGATTTGCTGCACTTGATTTGCTGCACTTGATTTGCTGCACTTGATTTGCTGCACTTGATTTGCTGCACTTCACTTGCTGCACTTCACTTGCTGCACTTCACTTGCTGCACTTCACTTGCTGCACTTCACTTGCTGCACTTCACTTGCTGCACTTCACTTGCTGCACTTCACTTGCTGCACTTCACTTGCTGCACTGCACTTGCTGCACTTCACTTGCTGCACTTCACTTGCTGCACTTCACTTGCTGCACTTCACTTGCTGCACTTCACTTGCTGCACTTCACTTGCTGCACTTCACTTGCTGCACTTCACTTGCTGCACTTCACTTGCTGCACTTGATTTGCTGCACTTGATTTGCTGCACTTGATTTGCTGGACTTGATTTGCTGGACTTGATTTGCTGGACTTGATTTGCTGGACTTGATTTGCTGCACTTGATTTGCTGCACTTGATTTGCTGCACTTGATTTGCTGCACTTGATTTGCTGCACTTGATTTGCTGCACTTGATTTGCTGCACTTGATTTGCTGCACTTGATTTGCTGCACTTGATTTGCTGCACTTGATTTGCTGCACTTGATTTGCTGCACTTGATTTGCTGCACTTGATTTGCTGCACTTGATTTGCTGCACTTGATTTGCTGCACTTGATTTGCTGCACTTGATTTGCTGCACTTGATTTGCTGCACTTCACTTGCTGCACTTCACTTGCTGCTGCACTTCACTTGCTGCACTTCACTTGCTGCACTTCACTTGCTGCACTTCACTTGCTGCACTTCACTTGCTGCACTTCACTTGCTGCACTTCACTTGCTGCACTTGATTTGCTGCACTTGATTTGCTGCACTTGATTTGCTGCACTTGATTTGCTGCACTTGATTTGCTGCACTTGATTTGCTGCACTTGATTTGCTGCACTTGATTTGCTGCACTTGATTTGCTGCACTTGATTTGCTGCACTTGATTTGCTGCACTTGATTTGCTGCACTTGATTTGCTGCACTTGATTTGCTGCACTTGATTTGCTGCACTTGATTTGCTGCACTTGATTTGCTGCACTTGATTTGCTGCACTTGATTTGCTGCACTTGATTTGCTGCACTTGATTTGCTGCACTTGATTTGCTGCACTTCACTTGCTGCACTTCACTTGCTGCACTTCACTTGCTGCACTTCACTTGCTGCACTTCACTTGCTGCACTTCACTTGCTGCACTTCACTTGCTGCACTTCACTTGCTGCACTTGATTTAATGCACTTGATTTGCTGCACTTGATTTGCTGCACTTGATTTGCTGCACTTGATTTGTTGATTTGCTGCACTTGATTTGCTGTACTTGATTTGCTGCACTTCACTTGCTGCACTTCACTTGCTGCACTTCACTTGCTGCACTTGATTTGCTGCACTTGATTTGCTGCACTTGATTTGCTGCACTTGATTTGCTGCACTTGATTTGCTGCACTTCACTTGCTGCACTTCACTTGCTGCACTTCACTTGCTGCACTTCACTTGCTGCACTTCACTTGCTGCACTTCACTTGCTGCACTTGATTTGCTGCACTTGATTTGCTGCACTTGATTTGCTGCACTTGATTTGCTGCACTTGATTTGCTGGACTTGATTTGCTGCACTTGATTTGCTGCACTTGATTTGCTGCACTTGATTTGCTGCACTTGATTTGCTGCACTTGATTTGCTGCACTTGATTTGCTGCACTTGATTTGCTGCACTTGATTTGTTGATTTGCTGCACTTGATTTGTTGATTTGCTGCACTTGATTTGCTGCACTTCACTTGCTGCACTTCACTTGCTGCACTTCACTTGCTGCACTTGATTTGCTGCACTTCACTTGCTGTACTTCACTTGCTGCACTTCACTTGCTGCACTTGATTTGCTGCACTTGATTTGCTGCACTTGATTTGCTGCACTTCACTTGCTGCACTTCACTTGCTGCACTTGATTTGCTGCACTTGATTTGCTGCACTTGATTTGCTGCACTTCACTTGCTGCACTTCACTTGCTGCACTTCACTTGCTGCACTTCACTTGCTGCACTTCACTTGCTGCACTTAATTTGCTGCACTTCACTTGCTTCACTTGATTTGCTGCACTTGATTTGCTGCACTTGATTTGCTGCACTTGATTTGCTGCACTTGATTTGCTGCACTTGATTTGCTGCACTTCACTTGCTGCACTTCACTTGCTGCACTTCACTTGCTGCACTTGATTTGCTGCACTTGATTTGCTGCACTTGATTTGCTGCACTTGATTTGCTGCACTTGATTTGCTTCACTTGATTTGCTGCACTTGATTTGCTGCACTTGATTTGCTGCACTTCACTTGCTGCACTTCACTTGCTGCACTTCACTTGCTGCACTTCACTTGCTGCACTTCACTTGCTGCACTTCACTTGCTGCACTTGATTTGCTGCACTTGATTTGCTGCACTTGATTTGCTGCACTTGATTTGCTGCACTTGATTTGCTGCACTTGATTTGCTGCACTTGATTTGCTGCACTTGATTTGCTGCACTTGATTTGCTGCACTTGATTTGCTGCACTTCACTTGCTGCACTTCACTTGCTGCACTTCACTTGCTGCACTTCACTTGCTGCACTTCACTTGCTGCACTTCACTTGCTGCACTTCACTTGCTGCACTTCACTTGCTGCACTTCACTTGCTGCACTTCACTTGCTGCACTTCACTTGCTGCACTTGATTTGCTGGACTTGATTTGCTGGACTTGATTTGCTGGACTTGATTTGCTGGACTTGATTTGCTGGACTTGATTTGCTGGACTTGATTTGCTGGACTTGATTTGCTGCACTTGATTTGCTGCACTTGATTTGCTGCACTTGATTTGCTGCACTTGATTTGCTGCACTTGATTTGCTGCACTTGATTTGCTGCACTTGATTTGCTGCACTTGATTTGCTGCACTTGATTTGCTGCACTTGATTTGCTGCACTTGATTTGCTGCACTTGATTTGCTGCACTTGATTTGCTGCACTTGATTTGCTGCACTTGATTTGCTGCACTTGATTTGCTGCACTTGATTTGCTGCACTTGATTTGCTGCACTTGATTTGCTGCACTTGATTTGCTGCACTTGATTTGCTGCACTTGATTTGCTGCACTTGATTTGCTGCACTTGATTTGCTGCACTTGATTTGCTGCACTTGATTTGCTGCACTTCACTTGCTGCACTTCACTTGCTGCACTTCACTTGCTGCACTTCACTTGCTGCACTTCACTTGCTGCACTTGATTTGCTGCACTTCACTTGCTGCACTTGATTTGCTGCACTTGATTTGCTGCACTTGATTTGCTGCACTTGATTTGCTGCACTTGATTTTCTGCACTTGATTTGCTGGACTTGATTTGCTGGACTTGATTTGCTGGACTTGATTTGCTGCACTTGATTTGCTGGACTTGATTTGCTGGACTTGATTTGCTGGACTTGATTTGCTGCACTTGATTTGCTGGACTTGATTTGCTGCACTTGATTTGCTGCACTTGATTTGCTGCACTTGATTTGCTGCACTTGATTTGCTGCACTTGATTTGCTGCACTTCATTTGCTGCACTTGAATTGCTGCACTTGATTTGCTGCACTTGATTTGCTGCACTTGATTTGCTGCACTTGATTTGCTGCACTTCACTTGCTGCACTTGATTTGCTGCACTTCACTTGCTGCACTTCACTTGCTGCACTTCACTTGCTGCACTTCACTTGCTGCACTTCACTTGCTGCACTTCACTTGCTGCACTTCACTTGCTGCACTTCACTTGCTGCACTTCACTTGCTGCACTTGATTTGCTGCACTTCACTTGCTGCACTTCACTTGCTGCACTTCACTTGCTGCACTTCACTTGCTTCACTTCACTTGCTGCACTTCACTTGCTGCACTTCACTTGCTGCACTTGATTTGCTGCACTTCACTTGCTGCACTTGATTTGCTGCACTTGATTTGCTGCACTTGATTTGCTGCACTTGATTTGCTGCACTTGATTTGCTGCACTTCACTTGCTGCACTTCACTTGCTGAACTTCACTTGCTGCACTTCACTTGCTGCACTTCACTTGCTGCACTTCACTTGCTGCACTTCACTTGCTGCACTTCACTTGCTGCACTTCACTTGCTGCACTTCACTTGCTGCACTTGATTTGCTGGACTTGATTTGCTGGACTTGATTTGCTTGACTTGATTTGCTGGACTTGATTTGCTGGACTTGATTTGCTGCACTTGATTTGCTGCACTTGATTTGCTGCACTTCACTTGCTGCACTTCACTTGCTGCACTTGATTTGCTGCACTTGATTTGCTGCACTTGATTTGCTGCACTTGATTTGCTGCACTTGATTTGCTGGACTTGATTTGCTGCACTTGATTTGCTGCACTTGATTTGCTGCACTTGATTTGCTGCACTTGATTTGCTGCACTTGATTTGCTGCACTTCACTTGCTGCACTTCACTTGCTGCACTTCACTTGCTGCACTTGATTTGCTGCACATGATTTTCTGCACTTGATTTGCTGCACTTGATTTGCTGCACTTGATTTGCTGCACTTGATTTGCTGCACTTGATTTGCTGCACTTGATTTGCTGCACTTGATTTGCTGCACTTGATTTGCTGCACTTGATTTGCTGGACTTGATTTGCTGCACTTGATTTGCTGCACTTGATTTGCTGCACTTGATTTGCTGCACTTGATTTGCTGCACTTGATTTGCTGCACTTGATTTGCTGCACTTGATTTGCTGCACTTGATTTGCTGCACTTGATTTGCTGCACTTGATTTGCTGCACTTCACTTGCTGCACTTCACTTGCTGCACTTCACTTGCTGCACTTCACTTGCTGCACTTCACTTGCTGCACTTCACTTGCTGCACTTCACTTGCTGCACTTGATTTGCTGCACTTGATTTGCTGCACTTGATTTGCTGCACTTGATTTGCTGCACTTGATTTGCTGCACTTGATTTGTTGATTTGCTGCACTTGATTTGTTGATTTGCTGCACTTGATTTGTTGATTTGCTGCACTTGATTTGCTGCACTTCACTTGCTGCACTTCACTTGCTGCACTTGATTTGCTGCACTTGATTTGCTGCACTTGATTTGCTGCACTTGATTTGCTGCACTTGATTTGCTGCACTTGATTTGCTGCACTTCACTTGCTGCACTTCACTTGCTGCACTTGATTTGCTGCACTTGATTTGCTGCACTTGATTTGCTGCACTTCACTTGCTGCACTTCACTTGCTGCACTTCACTTGCTGCACTTCACTTGCTGCACTTCACTTGCTGCACTTCACTTGCTGCACTTCACTTGCTGCACTTGATTTGCTGCACTTGATTTGCTGCACTTGATTTGCTGCACTTGATTTGCTGCACTTGATTTGCTGCACTTGATTTGCTGCACTTGATTTGCTGCACTTGATTTGCTGCACTTGATTTGCTGCACTTCACTTGCTGCACTTCACTTGCTGCACTTGATTTGCTGCACTTGATTTGCTTCACTTGATTTGCTGGACTTGATTTGCTGGACTTGATTTGCTGGACTTGATTTGCTGGACTTGATTTGCTGCACTTGATTTGCTGCACTTGATTTGCTGCACTTGATTTGCTGCACTTGATTTGCTGCACTTCACTTGCTGCACTTCACTTGCTGCACTTCACTTGCTGCACTTCACTTGCTGCACTTCACTTGCTGCACTTCACTTGCTGCACTTCACTTGCTGCACTTCACTTGCTGCACTTGATTTGCTGCACTTGATTTGCTGCACTTGATTTGCTGCACTTGATTTGCTGCACTTGATTTGCTGCACTTGATTTGCTGCACTTGATTTGCTGCACTTGATTTGCTGCACTTGATTTGCTGCACTTGATTTGCTGCACTTGATTTGCTGCACTTGATTTGCTGCACTTGATTTGCTGCACTTGATTTGCTGCACTTCACTTGCTGCACTTCACTTGCTGCACTTCACTTGCTGCACTTCACTTGCTGCACTTCACTTGCTGCACTTCACTTGCTGCACTTGATTTGCTGGACTTGATTTGCTGGACTTGATTTGCTGGACTTGATTTGCTGGACTTGATTTGCTGGACTTGATTTGCTGGACTTGATTTGCTGGACTTGATTTGCTGTACTTGATTTGCTGCACTTGATTTGCTGCACTTGATTTGCTGCACTTGATTTGCTGCACTTGATTTGCTGCACTTGATTTGCTGCACTTGATTTGCTGCACTTGATTTGCTGCACTTGATTTGCTGCACTTGATTTGCTGCACTTGATTTGCTGCACTTGATTTGCTGGACTTGATTTGCTGCACTTGATTTGCTGCACTTGATTTGCTGCACTTGATTTGCTGCACTTGATTTGCTGCACTTGATTTGCTGCACTTGATTTGCTGCACTTGATTTGCTGCACTTGTTTTGCTGCACTTGATTTGCTGCACTTGATTTGCTGCACTTGATTTGCTGCACTTGATTTGCTGCACTTGATTTGCTGCACTTGATTTGCTGCACTTGATTTGCTGCACTTGATTTGCTGCACTTCACTTGCTGCACTTCACTTGCTGCACTTCACTTGCGGCACTTCACTTGCTGCACTTCACTTGCTGCACTTGATTTGCTGCACTTCACTTGCTGCACTTGATTTGCTGCACTTGATTTGCTGCACTTGATTTGCTGCACTTGATTTGCTGCACTTGATTTGCTGCACTTCACTTGCTGCACTTGATTTGCTGCACTTCACTTGCTGCACTTCACTTGCTGCACTTCACTTGCTGCACTTCACTTGCTGCACTTCACTTGCTGCACTTCACTTGCTGCACTTCACTTGCTGCACTTCACTTGCTGCACTTCACTTGCTGCACTTGATTTGCTGCACTTCACTTGCTGCACTTCACTTGCTGCACTTCACTTGCTGCACTTCACTTGCTGCACTTCACTTGCTGCACTTCACTTGCTGCACTTCACTTGCTGCACTTCACTTGCTGCACTGGATTTGCTGCACTTCACTTGCTGCACTTGATTTGCTGCACTTGATTTGCTGCACTTGATTTGCTGCACTTGATTTGCTGCACTTCACTTGCTGCACTTCACTTGCTGAACTTCACTTGCTGCACTTCACTTGCTGCACTTCACTTGCTGCACTTCACTTGCTGCACTTCACTTGCTGCACTTCACTTGCTGCACTTCACTTGCTGCACTTCACTTGCTGCACTTCACTTGCTGCACTTCACTTGCTGCACTTCACTTGCTGCACTTGATTTGCTGGACTTGATTTGCTGGACTTGATTTGCTGGACTTGATTTGCTGGACTTGATTTGCTGCACTTGATTTGCTGCACTTGATTTGCTGCACTTGATTTGCTGCACTTCACTTGCTGCACTTCACTTGCTGCACTTGATTTGCTGCACTTGATTTGCTGCACTTGATTTGCTGCACTTGATTTGCTGGACTTGATTTGCTGGACTTGATTTGCTGCACTTGATTTGCTGCACTTGATTTGCTGCACTTGATTTGCTGCACTTGATTTGCTGCACTTGATTTGCTGCACTTCACTTGCTGCACTTCACTTGCTGCACTTCACTTGCTGCACTTGATTTGCTGCACATGATTTTCTGCACTTGATTTGCTGCACTTGATTTGCTGCACTTGATTTGCTGCACTTGATTTGCTGCACTTGATTTGCTGCACTTGATTTGCTGCACTTGATTTGCTGCACTTGATTTGCTGCACTTCACTTGCTGCACTTCACTTGCTGCACTTGATTTGCTGCACTTGATTTGCTGCACTTGATTTGCTGCACTTGATTTGCTGCACTTGATTTGCTGCACTTGATTTGCTGCACTTGATTTGCTGCACTTGATTTGCTGCACTTGATTTGCTGCACTTGATTTGCTGCACTTGATTTGCTGCACTTCACTTGCTGCACTTCACTTGCTGCACTTGATTTGCTGCACTTGATTTGCTGCACTTGATTTGCTGCACTTCACTTGCTGCACTTCACTTGCTGCACTTCACTTGCTGCACTTCACTTGCTGCACTTCACTTGCTGCACTTCACTTGCTGCACTTGATTTGCTGCACTTGATTTGCTGCACTTGATTTGCTGGACTTGATTTGCTGGACTTGATTTGCTGCACTTGATTTGCTGCACTTGATTTGCTGCACTTGATTTGCTGCACTTCACTTGCTGCACTTCACTTGCTGCACTTCACTTGCTGCACTTCACTTGCTGCACTTCACTTGCTGCACTTCACTTGCTGCACTTCACTTGCTGCACTTCACTTGCTGCACTTCACTTGCTGCACTTCACTTGCTGCACTTCACTTGCTGCACTTCACTTGCTGCACTTCACTTGCTGCACTTGATTTGCTGCACTTGATTTGCTGCACTTGATTTGCTGCACTTGATTTGCTGCACTTGATTTGCTGCACTTGATTTGCTGCACTTGATTTGCTGCACTTGATTTGCTGCACTTGATTTGCTGCACTTGATTTGCTGCACTTGATTTGCTGGACTTGATTTGCTGCACTTGATTTGCTGCACTTGATTTGCTGCCCTTGATTTGCTGCACTTGATTTGCTGCACTTGATTTGCTGCACTTGATTTGCTGCACTTGATTTGCTGCACTTGATTTGCTGCACTTGATTTGCTGCACTTGATTTGCTGCACTTGATTTGCTGCACTTGATTTGCTGCACTTCACTTGCTGCACTTCACTTGCTGCACTTCACTTGCTGCACTTCACTTGCTGCACTTCACTTGCTGCACTTCACTTGCTGCACTTTACTTGCTGCACTTGATTTGCTGCACTTGATTTGCTGCACTTGATTTGCTGCACTTGATTTGCTGCACTTGATTTGCTGCACTTGATTTGCTGCACTTGATTTGCTGCACTTGATTTGCTGCACTTGATTTGCTGCACTTGATTTGCTGCACTTGATTTGCTGCACTTGATTTGCTGCACTTGATTTGCTGCACTTGATTTGCTGCACTTGATTTGCTGCACTTGATTTGCTGCACTTGATTTGCTGCACTTGATTTGCTGCACTTGATTTGCTGCACTTGATTTGCTGCACTTCACTTGCTGCACTTCACTTGCTGCACTTCACTTGCTGCACTTCACTTGCTGCACTTCACTTGCTGCACTTCACTTGCTGCACTTCACTTGCTGCACTTCACTTGCTGCACTTCACTTGCTGCACTTCACTTGCTGCACTTCACTTGCTGCACTTCACTTGCTGCACTTCACTTGCTGCACTTGATTTGCTGGACTTGATTTGCTGGACTTGATTTGCTGGACTTGATTTGCTGGACTTGATTTGCTGGACTTGATTTGCTGGACTTGATTTGCTGCACTTGATTTGCTGCACTTGATTTGCTGCACTTGATTTGCTGCACTTGATTTGCTGCACTTGATTTGCTGCACTTGATTTGCTGCACTTGATTTGCTGCACTTGATTTGCTGCACTTGATTTGCTGCTCTTCACTTGCTGCACTTCACTTGCTGCACTTGATTTGCTGCACTTGATTTGCTGCACTTGATTTGCTGCACTTGATTTGCTGCACTTGATTTGCTGCACTTGATTTGCTGCACTTGATTTGCTGCACTTGATTTGCTGCACTTGATTCGCTGCACTTGATTTGCTGCACTTGATTTGCTGCACTTGATTTGCTGCACTTGATTTGCTGCACTTGATTTGCTGGACTTGATTTGCTGCACTTGATTTGCTGCACTTGATTTGCTGCACTTGATTTGCTGCACTTGATTTGCTGCACTTGATTTGCTGGACTTGATTTGCTGGACTTGATTTGCTGGACTTGATTTGCTGGACTTGATTTGCTGCACTTGATTTGCTGCACTTGATTTGCTGCACTTGATTTGCTGCACTTGATTTGCTGCACTTGATTTGCTGCACTTGATTTGCTGCACTTGATTTGCTGCACTTGATTTGCTGCACTTGATTTGCTGCACTTGATTTGCTGCACTTGATTTGCTGCACTTGATTTGCTGCACTTGATTTGCTGCACTTGATTCGCTGCACTTGATTTGCTGCACTTGATTTGCTGCACTTGATTTGCTGCACTTGATTTGCTGCACTTGATTTGCTGCACTTGATTTGCTGCACTTGATTTGCTGCACTTGATTTGCTGCACTTTATTTGCTGCACTTGATCTGCTGCACTTGATTTGCTGCACTTGATTTGCTGCACTTGATTTGCTGCACTTAATTTGCTGCACTTGATTTGCTGCACTTGATTTGCTGCACTTGATTTGCTGCACTTGATTTGCTGCACTTGATTTGCTGCACTTGATTTGCTGCACTTGATTTGCTGCACTTGATTTGCTGCACTTGATTTGCTGCACTTGATTTGCTGCACTTGATTTGCTGCACTTGATTTGCTGCACTTGATTTGCTGCACTTGATTTGCTGCACTTGATTTGCTGCACTTGATTTGCTGCACTTGATTTGCTGCACTTGATTTGCTGCACTTGATTTGCTGCACTTGATTTGCTGCACTTGATTTGCTGCACTTGATTTGCTGCACTTGGTTTGCTGCACTTGATTTGCTGCACTTGATTTGCTGCACTTGATTTGCTGCGCTTCACTTCACTTCACTTCACTTCACTTCACTTCACTTCACTTCACTTCACTTCACTTCACTTCACTTCACTTCACTTCACTTCACTTCACTTCACTTCACTTCACTTCACTTCACTTCACTTCACTTCACTTCACTTCACTTCACTTCACTTCACTTCACTTCACTTCACTTCACTTCACTTCACTTCACTTCACTTCACTTCACTTCACTTCACTTCACTTCACTTCACTTCACTTCACTTCACTTCACTTCACTTCACTTCACTTCACTTCACTTCACTTCACTTCACTTCACTTCACTTCACTTCACTTCACTTCACTTCACTTCACTTCACTGCAGCTTCGATTTCAAAGTGTGGCAAATGTTGGTCGAAGGGTGTTTTCCGATCATTAAGTAAGGCGATCTTCTGGACTGCACCAACAACAGAGGCATCAGTCTTCTTAAGATCGCGTTCAAGATCTTTTCTGCCGTTCATTGTGAACGCCAGAAGCCATTCGTCAGAAACTTGATGGGTCCATATCAGTGTGGCTAGACTAGGAAAGTCATCGACTATTCGCACTACGAGAGACGAGCTATATAGAGTACTGTCTTATTTTAGTATCCATCCCAAACTCGTCCGCTTGTGCAGGATGACGATGGAGAATACAGGCTGCTTCATCAATGTCGTTAAAGACCTCACCGATACCTTTTATGCCATAAAAAGTTTTAGACAAGGCGACGACGCGACGTGCTTTCATGCAACTTCCTCAACAGCGTTCTTGAAAGAATAGTGAAAACTCTCCCGTCAACACTAGATGCACAATCTTTCAAAAGTCCGTCATATTACTCGCTCGTTTTAGTGGATTGGTCACACACTGAGGAAACCAAACGATGAAGTTGCAAATCAGTTTTTGAATGGAATTCCCAGGGTGCACGACGGGTTGGAAGACAACATGGAAATCAACTGTCTTAGCGGAAGCATAATCCCAGAGAAAGACGTGGCCACAGTTAAAATACTTTGCTCTAGACCGTAAAGGATGGACACGTTTTGTTGATGCCCTATGCCCCAATCGGGGTTACAGGACGCCGACGATATTGACATGATCGGACAAACAAAGCATGATGTCAGTGGTGCTTTCGTGAGTATTGAGGAGGAAGCCAAGGAGATGGGGTTAAAGGTCATTGAACGCAAGACCAAATATTAATATCAACACGAAAGGACCCACAACACTGACGTCTCGGACAGAAAGTAACTATAGACAGCTATAATTTCGAGATTGTCAAAGACTTTGACTACCTAGACTCCGCTATAAATTCAGCGAATTAATGCTGCCAATCGCTGTTTTTTTGGGCTAAGAAGCCAATGTGAGAGCAAAGCCCTCTCTCGAGCAACTGAAGTCTCCCTGTATAAGATGCTTTTCATCCCGGTACTGATATATGGTGCAGAGGCATGGACACTATTAGGGGTGATTTTTCGTCTCGTCTGCATTGGTGGGGAGTGAAGAAGAAGGTACAACAACGAATTGTACGGGATTTACAGTGACACCGACCTTGCCACAAAAGTGAAAAGCCGCAGACTAAAGTGGCTAGGTCACTTTGAGCGAATGGACATAATTGCTCCGGCCTAGAAAGTCTTCGAATCCAACCCCGTGGGACGACCGGCGCAGTACAATACAGCGCAAAAGGTGGCGCACGCAAGTGGAAGAGGACCTCAACAATCTTGGCGTGCAAAATTGGAGAGAGCTTCCTAGAATCCGAGCTGGCCGGAAGAAGCTTGTTGGTTGCGGTTCAATTCCGCCCAGGAATGTAGCGCCACCTTAAGTCAATAAGTAAGTAACATTTTACTCTCACTGTTCTTTCTACCAGTGCAGTTTTAGCGGGATCAATAAGCTATCATAGTCTTGTCACGCTTCTAGTATTCGGAACAGGGAGAAGAAAAGTCTTAAGACCTTTCAGATACACTCCCAGCCGAAGAATTGGACTTGCAACCAACACCACAAAAATAGAATTCATTGGGTTCTCATGAGTATCGATGCTTCTTGTGCACCTGGATACATATATGCAGATAAGCCTAGTTAATCGACAGGCCATGAGGTACTAGAATACTACGTTGAAGACTAAGACTAAGGACGAGATTTTTAAATAGGACCTTTAGTCAAGCTTTTCATCGGAACGGGTCGTTAAAAACCTCAATCCACAGCCTAAGGAAATGGATAGGAGAATGGGCAAAGGAAAGAATTATTCGTGGAAAGTTGGCAAAGGGGTTGATGGTATTTTGATTTTAGGAATTATTCAGACAATTTGACGTAAGATTTTTTGAACGAACTCATAGCTTCGACGCTCGCTTTTGGAACAATTAAGCAATGATTAAGTTATAAATTTGAAGAAGAAACCACATTCCTATTAGCGTTAAAAAGACGGTTAACTTTAACTTTTCTTATACATGCCGATTCAATTGGAATGGAATATCATGAAGCTTTGAACATCATCGGCCGCTCCCTACAGACCGTCCGTTATAGTCTTTCATTAAACCCACGAACGACATCTGTAACGAAGTCACATATTTTATACACTCAATCACCCGTACCAAACAATAAACGAGTATTGCGTACCACGGGGGTCGCCATAAGAAGTACAGAAGAGGATACGCCTTTGCCCCCTGCTACGACGTCAGCAACAAGAGGAAACCTACTGGCAGTTGGTTACGTCAGCAAATGAAGTTCATTCGTCATTTTTACAGTCCACAGTTGGTTACGCAAGCAAAGTTGACTAGTAAGGGTGGATAATCCTCCAGAAATCAGATTCCTCTTGCATTAGAACAGTCTCGCTTTTATTAGTAAAACTAATAAGGAAGTACGATGCTGGTAACTCTTATGTACCAGTTAGAAGCTTCAAAACTTTTTGGCTTACGACGTTAAATACGCTGTTAAGTGTAGAATTAAGAGACCTTATAATAAACACTAACTGGAGTTCCGAACTTTTACACACCGAGTTTTAATGCTTGATACGGTTATACCCTGGACCCCGCTGACCTACCTCAGCTGGAAACAAAAAGGCATCACACATCTTAGTGGGGATCCGACGAAGAATTACCCTAAAAAACCGGTGCTTCCTCAGTTTGGCGCATTAGATGCATTGTAAACTCCTCACACGTAAGACGAAGTGCACGCTCTATAAAATTCTTAGACGGCCAGTCCAGCTTTATGGCACAAAGTGTTGGGCGATAAGCAGAAAGTGAGAGCTGATAATGGGCTCTTTTGAAAGAAAAATATTTCGATGGATATTTGGTCCTGTGTGCGATGAGGGCGAACGGAGGAGAAAATACAACCGCGAATTCCATGAGCTGTATCAAGATGTGGATGTAGTTTCAAAAAACTAAGCACGTCGACTACATTGGCTCGACCTTATCGAGCAAAATGAGAATCCCAGCCCCCAGGTTCGAGAGAACGAAGAAGACCGAACCTCCAGTTTAAAGACCAACCTATCTCAGATGCTAGAAGGCTTGGTCTAGATGACTGGAAGCAGCCGGCTCGGGATCATAGAGGATGAAAGGCCGGCATGTCTTCCCAGTCTGCGATCTTTTATGAATTAGGGCCGGATAAGTTGATGATTGGACCGTATATCAGACTGAGACTCTTCACGGTCAATTTTGCTTGGGAAGCTTGTATTTGGTTTTATTCAATAATCGATTACTAAACGAAATCTATTAATTTATATAAAAAAAAATAATTTAGCTTAAATTCAGCGATAAAAAGATACAAATGACAACTTAAACTCCTTTATGTCCCTAATCTAAGGCAACACGACTCATCCCAAGTTTATTATTCCATCACATCATAACAAAATATCTGAACGTTTACACCCATGCTTATGGTTGTCAAATTTGGCTTTTATAGAACACTCTGCAAATAGAGCCCTTCGAGTAACATCAACATTTGTGTAAACTTTTATTTCCATACAGCCAGCTATGCCATATGAGCACAAAACACCAATAAAAAGATGTTAAAACTAAGGACCTACATCTACCTACCTAACAGCCCGAATTTTCTTTTTGTTGTTGTTTTATCCAATATTGTGCACAACATCCATCCACTTCGGCATTGGGAGGGTTGGTAGGTTAAGGTACTAATTCCTTATGACAATTCGATTTGTCAAGGAAATTGCATGGAATTTCGAAACGGATTTGCCGATAACAATCATTTGAATAGGCATTGTATGAGGGAACTTGCAGCTCTCATCGTCTTCTTCCGTCAACCTCTTATTTTCGTTGGCCCTGCTGCCTGCCATCATATACACAAATCCAGCTGCCATATATGCCATGTCTTCACCAGATGCCAATTGTGTGATTCCAACTGAATACCGAATGATGTCACATACCTAAGCAGAGTCACGTATTCGTCTACGCCATATTCCAAATTATACCCAATTTCCAATAACCTTACAGTCAATAACTAGAATCAGACAATTTTACATTTTTTT
This sequence comes from Dasysyrphus tricinctus, assembly GCA_963921185.1. NCBI lineage: Eukaryota > Metazoa > Arthropoda > Insecta > Diptera > Syrphidae > Dasysyrphus > Dasysyrphus tricinctus. The sequence goes on along the minus strand of OY992533.1, from coordinate 57,979,473 downwards.
TTGTTCCTTCTTGCTTCCTGTGTGCCTTCGCCTCGTTTCATGTCTCCTCGATTTCTTATACTCAAAGCTTTCCAACTAAGGGACTCTCCTCATCTATCGACTCTTTGAATCCAATCCAATCCAACAAAACGTTGTTCCAGATGCATAGTGAAAGCATCAGCGCTGGGGCATTTGGTAGAATTGCTGGGCTTCTTTTTCCTCATCATTTTCTTTCTCTGATGGTGAAGATGCTGCTGTTCTTTCTTATAGTGTCATGCTTTTTATTATTATTTCCAAAATTGACTCGTTTATCCTCAGACAATTACGTTCTAAAATCGATCGCAATCGGCCATGGATGTGCAGTTCTGTGGGATTTTCGATGGAATTTATAACCTACCAAGAAATATTATCACAATTCACCAATCACGGTGTTTAATAATTTAAACTGTTTGTCCTCGCATGAAGAAATGTCGACTGTCCCTCAATGGTTATTTCACGGAAATCTATTTGATTCCAAAGAATCTATTTCATTTCGATTCTATGGAAGCACTCCCAACCCAAGCCCAGGGGTACTATTCCCCTAACAAGAGCAGGCGACTATAGTTCCTGTCCGAACTGGGGGGCAGCGCAGTGGCAGTGACAGGAGCAGCACCCTCTCATAAAATGAAATAGCAGAATTACTCTTCATAAATTTTCCGTGCTTTTTTAATCGCACACTCCCACGGGCAACATAAAAAATTGACACTTTGCGAATTACGACATGACACGGAAGGTTTCATATTTTCCGGTCGTTTCATTTATCCCTTGTTGAGTCGAGGACGAAGATGGCAAAGGCAACAGCGCCACGGCTATACAGCCAGCGTCGACAAGGACAACGACAGCGTCAGTCGACAACGAGCGAAAAGTGACGCGACGACGACGACCGAGCGAAGTGAAGACACCCCGAAGTGAGTATTCTTATTTTATGGCTAAGGAAAGACATCCTTTCCTCTATTTTGGTAAGACTGAACAGCTAGTTGTGCATCCTTCAAGAAATGACAATAAAAAAAGAGAAACAACTATAGAAAAAATATCTCCTCGATATGAAACATTACTGTTTTAAAATTTATGGAAAATATCATCTTTTTTATTGGCTATTTTGTGAGTGATGGCAAAATGGATAAATATGTAAAATATATGCGCGCTATGCAAAGTGGACAGTTTTAATAGTTTACTATGCTGACATTTCGATTGATTGGTATTTTTAAATAAACACACATTAAAAAGTTTCCTCTAATCAATTCAAAAGCTGGAGATGCATTTTATCAGCATTAAAACAGCAAGCCCCACCCAAGAAGACAGAAAGTATCAGTATAGGTAATGTCTTGTAAAGTTGAAAACCTTGAGAAAGGTAGAGTATTATAGAGGATAAAGAAGTTCTGAATCTTAGCCAAGCCACGTTGGCATTAAAGGGTAACTAGCTCCGTTATTTTATTCAAAAACTTTAACTACCAACTTTAGATTTTAATTTTCCAAAATAAAATCGACGGTGAAAATAAAAAACTCTGTTCCACGCAAGACAGTTTGAGAGAGACCTTTAACCCCTGACTGGATATTACTCCAAAGAGTTATGCTGTCATTACACAAACAAAAAACAATAAGAGGCTTTACGGTTAATAAGGGCAAAACGAGACCAAGTTCTATGGTGTGATCTTGAAATCAAACCCAAGCCGAAAGTTTTGAATCCAGCGTGATCATAGACAGCAATAATTTTAAGGTTGTAAGGGATTTTGTCAACATAGCCTTCGATTTAAGCTTGGAATACGTTACCAGCACTAAGATCATACGACTAATCGGCCCTACAAACTTACTCCCAAAAGAGTTAACTCTTATAGAACTAGTTCCCAGTTTTTTTAGGAAATAGATCCCAACCGTAAGACGAACGATGTATAGGTAAGTCCCAAAAGAGAATGAGCTACGTGCATAAGTCTAATCAGTGGGACCTAGTACGTTATGAACTAAGTCTCAAACTAAAATCTTTCAATTTTGTATGTATGTAACTAAAACGATTCGCTTTTTGTATCTGTTTGAATAAGGGGAAAAGAATAAATCTAGAATTTTACCTCATTTTTTGCTTCGCCGAAGAAATAGGAATAACTTCCTCCCAAATTTATGAACGAAGTCCCACCCGCAAATTAAGTACATAGGTGTTTTGGTTTTTGGAAGTTAGCTCATTTTGGGAGTTATTTCGTAGGGCCAATAATATTTTGTTTTCTCATCTTTCCTCCTTTTCGCTCAAAAGAAAAATTGAGTAGCAGAGCCTTCTTTTATTAGATAGTAATCATCCGACTCATAGTGCAGAGTCATGATGAAAGTCAAATCTGGGTGAGAATGTTTAATGCTGTTTTGAGAAAAAATGCTCCAGGAGATTTGAAGTCCGTCTTGTCTTGATAGATAGGGAGAGGAAGAGAAGATAAACAACAATCTTTACGGAACAGTGGCAATGAACTCAAAAAAACTAAAACTCCAACGAAAACTCCAAGACTGAGGAGGTTGTTAAATTATGCACATGAGCACCATTGATGCTGGACTCTTTGGGAACGGAGCTTTAGACGCGGCCCACGACTCTTGTGGGAGGGGACGAACTTTCCGAGGTAGCTCGAAGAAACTTGTTGTTTGAGGCCCAGGTCTACACCGGACTTAAGCGCTACCTTAAGTAACTGAGGGAATACAATGATGTAGACCATTTTTGAAAACGCCAAATGAAAATTCTAGATGTTCTCAAACGCAAACTGCAAGAGTCAACTGTTCGAAAACTCAAATTCTTATTTTTCGTAAAAGCATTCCACACGTTTGGGCATCTATCCGCTAGGTATGCAAAATCCAACAAATTTTCGAAGATCCTTAAGTTGTTTTGAATCAGCTGACATCAGCTGTTTTTCACAAGGGATTATAACAACTCAACACAAATCTGGATCGCTTTGGACATGCAGCCGAACGCGCCCATTATTTTCGATAACGCAGTTTGCTAAAGTCATATTTTCGATAACATCATTTGTCACCAGAAGAATATTGAAAAGGAAGAGAGCTTGCTTGTCAAATACGTTTGCAAAAAAAAAAATTACTGATATTGATCAATCAGATTATATATTTGACGATAGCAGTATGTTTGACGATCAAGTCGACGTTTTCGAAAGCGCCCGTAGTTGTTAAAGAAAGTTAAAGTTTGCTCAACTTTTCGATACGTACCATTAATTTTTGTCTACTACTTTAGCTTTAAATTTTAGCCTTGTATTATATTTCCATTCTTTGATAGTGCAACAACCTACAGCTATACATACCTACGCCACTGTGATGTGTAACCTATTAATGTTCTGCATAGTAAAATATGAGTGGAGACACATTATCTGATACAATATTATAATCCATCACTATTCATTTTAAATCGAAGAGCTAACAAAATTCCATAAAGACTGAACCACTAAATTTTTATGGAATTTGCAGATAAATACATTATTATGTTACATTTCTAAAGCCACTGTTGCCAAAAAATGCATTTAAATGAAAGATCAACAACGGAACAAAATTTAATTTCTTTCCATATCAAGAGCCAAGGCAATACAATTTTTTGTGATTTCGATTTAAATGGATCGAAGACGAAAGGAAACGGATCGAAGTCGGATTGAAAACGGATAGAAAATGGATACAAGACATATCGAAGATCGGATACACATCAAAGACGGATCAGATACAGAAAGAAGATGTGTCGAAGATGGATGGAAGACGGATTGGAGGTGGATCGAACACTGATCGAAGATGGATTGAAAACTGATCGAATATAGTTTGACAATGGATCGAAGATAAATGGATCGACGATAGACTAAAAACGATCAAAAGCAGATCGAAAGTTAATCGAAATAAGAACAAAAATGGATTGAAAATAAATCAAGGACAGAACGACGATGGATCGAATGCAAGAAATATTTCTAAATAAACTACGGCTGTTTTTTTTTAGATCAAAATTATGAGCAAGGAGTTCCTTTACAAATATTTCTGGATAAATTAATTTTCTATCGGCTTTCTGTCAAAACTTCATAAGTCTAAGTAAACAAAATTCACTGAATTCAAATATAATAAAGGCTCTTTCACGACGACAGTTTATACATATCTAGTTTATTATTACTCTTTTTTGGGTGGTTGAAACCAAAGGACAACGAAAGGCTGAATTGCGAAGCAAGTAACGCCTAGCACATAAGATGGTATATGGCTGTGTGAGACGTGACAAGAGGGTGAGGTTAGACGGTGTCACAGAAAATGCGGAAAACGCTGCAAGAGGAGATATGAGGGAATTGTACCAAAAATCCAAGGAAGTTGTCGGGAAAAAAAAGCAACACCAATCATCCTGCAGTGGGTGTGGATGGCACACTTTTGGCATCAAGTTAGGATCAGATCCGCAGGTGGTAGGATCACTTTTGTGCCTTACTTAATGAGGATTCCGTTGAGCATTTCATTTAATTTCAAGGTACCCTGGAAATCCAATCTTCGACATCTCTTCTCAAAAATAACAAAGCAGCTGGACTTGACGGAATAGCAGCCGAATTCCTGAAAGCTGACCCCGTCAGAACGGCTAGTATTCTACACCCGTTGATACAAGTTGTGTGGGAAAATGAAATCTATCCCAGCGACTGGAAGGATGGTGTGATTGTTAAGTTCCCAAAGAAAGGTGACCTTAAGAATTGCAACAATTGGCGAGATATTACTGTGATGCTTTTACTTTGCAGCTGAGGTAAGCTCCGCGGTGTCCAGGATTCTTCCCCAAGAAGCAACGAAACTTGGGGTTAGGAGGATCTAATCTCCGAATAAAACGTCTTTAATTCCTTTATTTAGTTGTTTACCAACAAGATTCTTTTATTTAAAGTTTTTCAAAACTAGGAAACAACAAGTTATTTTATATAAATTATAATTTTAGCTTCTTACAATAAATAACATGCTACTTCATATATTTTACAATGTGTTTCTGGTCTTAAAAATAACTAGCACGGTATTTCGTATATGTCCCTAGCATAGGGTTTCCAGAATATCTCTTTTAAAGATAACACGTTCTCTCTTTTGATCTTTCTTATTTCATCAAATTCTTTTTTTTACTCTTTTTTTTGTACTCTTTTTTTATTTCTTCTTTTTCTAAGTGACCAAAATATCAAAGGGCACGGTAGTGCCCAGCCAAGTTCGCGGCACTACACCCTATTTACAGGAACAAACTCAGGCGATTTTCAAACCCCCTCTAACTTCAGTACCAATAAATACAGAAACTTCAAATTCGGAGTATTTGCTGAACCCAAGTGGCTCACCAAATTTCAACTCCTTACCATTAGTAGTTCCCAAGATATAGGACTTCAAAAATCGCAAAAACCGTAACTGACTGACTCACTGACTAACTGACTGACTGACTCAATGACAGATCATCAAAATTATGGAAGCACTTCCCGACATCGTAGAAACTTGAAATTTCGCACAACGGTAGGCCTTGTGGTACATACAAAGGAAAAAATCGAAAATCTGCAATTTTCTATTCAGGGGGCGTAGCATCCACCCACTTTCTTAAATAATCCATAAATTATATGGAGCCTTTCCGATTGTTGTAGAACAATGAAAATTGGTAAGTTGGTAAGGTTTGAGGTACTTAGAAAGAAAAAATTGAAAAATTGGAATTTTCCATACAGGGGGCGTGGCATCCACCCACATTCTTAAAAATTCTTATAAATTATATGGAGCACTTCCGATTGTTGTAGAACGATGAAAATTGGTAGGTCGGTAGGGCTTTAGGTACTTAGAAAGAAAAAAATTGAAAAATTTGAGTTTTCCATTCAGGGGGCGTGGTATCCACCCACATTCTTAAAAATTCTTATAAATTATATGGAGCACTTCCGATTGTTGTAGAACGATGAAAATTGGTAGGTCGATAGGACTTGAAGTACTTAGAAAGGAAAAAAAATCGAAAAATTGGAATTGTCCATTCAGGGGGGGGGGGCATCCACCCACTTTAAAAGAATTCCTATTATTTGTATGGAGCACTTTCGGTTGTCGTAGAGTTATGAAACTTTGAATAGCGGTAGGGCTTGACTTTCACCTGGCAAAATAAATCTTTGCAAAAAGGAGTGAAATCACAACAAAAACATAAATGTTAAAAGAGGAGCCAAGTTCTTGTGTGTACAAGAAACCTGTGTGTAAAAAATCAGCCAAAAAAAGTAATGAGATCTAAAATATATGCCAAGTTTTAAGTTCATGAAGTTTAATATCAAATATCTTAAATAGAGTAATATCGAAACAATTCCAAATCATGACAGAAATTTGGTAATTAATGATTACTGATTAAAATTTGGTGGATTTACTTGGCAAGTTTTCTGCTAAATATTTACTTAATCACAAATTTAAAATGTATGAAAACTTGACCAGTGAACCCACCAAATTTTAATCAGTAATCATTAATTACCAAATTTCTGTCATGATTTGGAATTGTTTCGATATATTCTTGAAGAGGAGTCGAAAGGAACAAAATGGTTGTCCCTGGCAGAAAACCCAGGGAAAGAAACGGGCGGAAATTTCGAAGGAGAACCTTGTCCAATGAGCTTCTTGAAGAGGATCTCAAAGGAACGAAACGGTCGGAACTTCTTCCCTTATAACTTATACTATATATGTACATATATCAGGGTGGTCGTTATAATGGGTTTTTTCAAGTTTTAATATTTGGATGGACCTTAGTCAGTTCTAAATGAAGAAAAAAAATTCCCTAATTTTTTCAGATTTTTATTTTCATCCCCTATAGTCGCTGTAGGGGTAAATTAAAGGAGAATGGGCATTTTTGGGTGTTAGCGGCCATTAATGAAATTAGTGTCAAATGAAAGGTATGCTACTCAGGAACAATTTTCACTATGGACGTTACATTGCATTTCATTTAGAAAAGAAGATATTTCAATGTTTACATAATGCATTTGCAATGAGCAATATTGCATAGTGATTGTATTTATAGTTGGTGTAATGCTTTATTCTAGCTTCATAACGTCTACTGACACTGTATTAGTGTGTTTAACGGGGTTTCAGAATATCCAAAGGGCGCATTACGGGTTTAAACAGACCCAGTCCCTATGTACATACGTATTTCAACAACTTTGTAATTTTTTTAAACATATTATTTTACTCAGGATTTTTTAATATTGTGAAGATAGTAATATTAAAGTTTTATGGTAAATGTTCTTACTAATGATGTTATATGGCCATTTTTATATACAAAATATTCTTGAGACTGTCTAGATTTCTTGTTCCACTTTCTTTTTCTATTTTTGAATTGGTCAGAAGCCAGAAACTTAGTAAAACTTTATTAAGGTCATAGAACAAAAATGCATTTTTTTCGATTTTGAACCACAGTACACCACAGTGAAAAAATTTCTGCACGGTGATTGTAGGACTAAAACACATTCAAAAATAACAAAACCATTCTTGGCCGCTCACGCCCATGTTTCATACAAATTTGCCCATTCTCCTTTCCCCTTTTTTTTGGAAATTCGCATAAAATCTTCCGAAAAATTCAGAGCATGTAGGTGAGAAGTAGGCAAGAAAAAACTCCTACCGGAGGGTGGTAATATCTCCTACCGCTTGGTCGGGAGGGGCAATTTAATAAAATAATTGCATAAAATAGAAAAAAATTAATTAAGAAACAACGGCAACACTGGCAGTAATGTTTTGTAGCTTTTTGGAAAGCCAGAAGTTCATTTTAATATGTAGTTGATTATTAAAAAAAGTTCTTTGAATAAACAATTTCAGCAAAATCTGTTTTCAAGCCTATAATGAAAAAAAAATAATAATTTTTCTTCAAAATGTTGAGTTTGAAACAATATTTTGCCAAAACTGTTCATCAAAAAAAACTTAATTTAAAAACAAGTTGTAAGAATGGACTTCTGGCTTTCCAAAAAGCTACAAAACATTACTGTAAGTATTACCGTTGCTTTTTAATTAATTTGTCTTTATTATATGCCAATATTTTATTAAATTGCCCCTCCCGTGCAAGCGGGGGGAAATATTACCACCCTCCTTAAGGATTTTTTTCTTGTCTAGATCCCACCTACATGAATTTTTTTGCAGATCTTACGCGAATTTTCTAGTATGCAAAAAAAAAAGGGGAAATTTAATTTACCCCTACAGCGCCTATAGGGGATCAAAATAAAAATCTGAAAAAATTAGGAAATTTTTTTTGTCTTCATTTAGAGCCGATTTGGGCCCATCCGGGATGACATTTTTTTTAACGACCACCCTAATGTATATACACCTATACTGTTCACCCCACCTAAATGGTTTTTCCAAACTAGCGAAAAATATTGTATAGAAAAAGTTAGATTAGGCTCTGCGTTAGCAATGCCTATCTGTCACCGAAACGCCTAATGAAAAGTCTATGTTACGGCCCGATCTCTAATTCTCTATACTCTAGATTTACAAGATTTACAAGATTTTTTTATTGAACGATAAATATTTACAATTTGCTTAATGTTAGTTATCTTAAAGTATACATTGATTATTACATAAAATATGTTGGCACAATAGGGGGCCTAACTGTTTACATTGAGATTTTTTTTCAAAATTTATATTTAATTGTCATTTATGTTTATTTATATTCTTAATCTATTGGCTGCTTTATTTCTCGGATTGTTCAGGTCCGGTTGTCATTGTTGTGATTGGTTGGGGGGGGGGGGAGGCTTTCAGCCACGGTAGTGAGCTGACCTTGGGTCAGCGTAGAAGGGAATGTTCTCTTCGTCGGTGGTTGAGATAATATCCTCATCTAGCAGCTCCATCGCTTCGAGGTACCGCTGGTTGGGATGTCTTGGCTGGTTTACAATTCCCACTATTAGAGGGTTCGGGTGGTTCATAATATTTTGTAGACATCTTCTGCTGGATTGGATGAGGTATCTGTCTAGTTGTACAATGTTGGCCTCTTCATAGAGTCTCTTGTTGCTGACGTGTTTTCTTCGTATCCTGTCGAAGTGTAGTCTTGTGCAGATCCGCAGAATCTTTCGCTCGAATATTGCCAGCTTCTTCATGTGTGATTTTGTCGTGGTGTACCAGATGGGAAAGCAGTATGTAATGACTGGTCTGATGAGATGCTTGTAAAGAAGAAGCTTCGTCTTTTGGCTTAGTCCGTTCTGTTTTCGCATTAGCGGATGGATGCGATGGAAGGCGAAGTTGGCTTTTCTTAACACAGCTGCTGTGTGGGGATTGAAACGGCATAACTCATTGAACTGTATGCCCAGGTATTTCACGTTATTTCTTGCTGACAGTTGAGTTCCATCGGGAAGGGTGATCTTGGTGTTCCTGCAGTTGGTGGCTGAGCGTCCTCTTCTACTTCCTGAGCTACTTGGTCGTCTGAAACAGATCAGTTCGGACTTGGCCGAATTGATTTTGAAGCCCCAGCGATGGTAGTACTCGTATAGTAGTCTGATGTGGGCTTCAACTCTTCTAGCTGCAAATATCGGTGAAATGGACTTGGCGTATGTGAGGGAGTCGTCGGCAAACAGGAGAGTTTGGGCGTATTCTGGCTGTGGCTGGTCTGAAGTATAGATGTTGAAAGGGAATGGTCCTAATTTAGATCCTTGAGCGACTCCGGCTCTGGTTGTCCTCGTAGTTGACTGGCATCTTCCAATTTGGACGAAGAACGACCTGGAATAAAGAAAATTGTAAATAATTTTAATTAGTGAATGTGGAAATCTGAGTTGGAAAAGTTTGTGAACAAGTCCCTGTATCCATACGCTGTCAAATGCTTTTTCGATATCGAGAAAGCATCCGACAGTGACTTGATGACTATTTAGGGAGAAGGCGATATCGTGCTGGAGCTTTAGAAGTGGATGAAGTGTTGAGTGATGTTCCCGGAATCCAAACTGCATATCCGGGATTATGCGATTGTCACTGCAGAATGATTTAAGTCGTCTGAGTATCAGCTCCTCGAGTATCTTGCTCATGTTGCACAGAAGTGATATAGGCCTGTATCCAGAGACGTCTTTGTTGTTGTTCTTTTTTGGTATAGCCACAATTTTTGCTGTTTTCCATGTTTTCTATACTCTAGATTGGTATCCACCACAGGACGAGAAAAAAAGATAATTTGATCATATTTCTCACTTCACCATATAACATTTGCTAGAGTAAGCCAATGTGAATTGAAAGGAATGAAATTCAAATTTATATGGACCTTCATGGTGGGTGTCATACGATGTATGCACGAAGTGATAGGAGTATGATGTAATAATTAGGGAACTGTGGGAGTTGTAACACTTCGTTACATTACAGTTTTGTCCGTTTTTCCAAAACAAAACCATCATACTCGGATAAAGGTCAGAATCGAGTCTCAAGAGCCATCAAGCTGGTTCGCACAGTGGGCGGTCGTGTGTCGACTATATCAACACTGAGCATCGCTTTTGAGCAGTCTGCGGAGTTTCAATCACCGTTTTACCTCATGTTCGTGGATTTTGAAAAGGCCTTTGACCGGGTCAACCGAGAATGTACATATATGTATAGAGATAACTTGTTGGTAGAGGAATTCCCCCAAAAATTTTTGCCATTATAAGAGAGTCCTATAACAACGCTTTACACAATGGGCATATATCCGACTGTTTCGAAGTGCGGCAGGGTGTGATACAGGGGGATGTTATATGGTCAATTCTCTTTCTACTGGCAATAGACGATGTTTTGACGGCCAGCGTTCAAACAGCGGAGAGACAGGGCATTCAATGGAGACCGTTTGAAAGGCTTAGTGACTTAGACTATACCGATGATATAAGCTCTCTAGGCAAATAACATCAGCGGGCTGACCGGAATGGGTCAAGCACTGAAAGTGAAAGGAGAGGTCCAAAAATAAATAGCAAAAAGACAAAAATAATACTCACAGGCCGCTCCACACATCAGCGTATTTTAATACAGGAGGCGCCAGTTCAAGAGGTTGAACAATTTAACTTCCTTGGAAGTACTGTTTCAGCAAATGGTGGTACTGATCTGGACATTCAAAGTAAAATAACTAAAGCTCGCGCAGCCTTCGATTCTTAGTCTAAAATTTTGAAATCCATTTAAATCTCCCTACGCACTAATAGCCCAGGAAAAATTTACTTTCGCTGCGGAAAAATTCCAAGTGAAGATTTTTGAATGCAATTATCTTTATTTGTGCCTAAGGAATACGCATGCGAAAGTCTACAAACGGAACTGGCTTGCGTTAAAAGTTATTCAAGGTTAAATGTCGAAAATACCGGTTTTCCGCGTATAATTTTGAAACGGTACATGGTATTAAAAAGTAATGCCTACAAAACTTGTAGATAATATGATTATCTACAAGAAATGTTAAAACACTTTTTTTCTCTGACAGATGGTTAAGAAGATATCGGCGTTTCAAAAAACGTAAATTGACGAAAATATCCCTTTTTTGCGTATAACTCAGAAATGGTGAATGTTATTGAAAACATTTATAGGCAAAGTTTGTATACTATGTTACCTTCTATCAAAAAAAAAAATTAAATTTTTTCTAAGAGTAATAATTTTAAAGATATAATTATTTGAAAAATTTCGTCAAAAACCTGAAATTCCAGACTTTTGCTTTTAAATCATAGATAACGAAATTTTCATAAAATAATGTATGTTCAGCTTATAGACTATAATGTAATCTACAAAAAATATTAACACACTTTTTTCCACACGAGTGACCAGTAACAAGATATTGCTACTTCAAAAAGGTTAAGTATTGAAAATATGGATTTTTCGCTTACCACTCTTAAACGGTATATGTTAGAAATTTTATTTTTACACAGTTTGTAGGTTATTTACCCTTCTACAAGAAAATAAAAAAAAATTTTTTGTTTGCGGTTATTTAAAAGATATAATATTTTATATAAAATGCACAAAAGTCAAAAATAACGGTATTTTACGGTTTTCTCTTAAATGGCGAAGTTTTTGAAAAATAATTTATACTTTTTGTATAAACAATAATATTCTCTATAAGAACTTTTATGAAGACTTTTTCGATATAAGGCCCCAATAAAAAGATATTGAGACTTCAAAAAGTATCAATTTTCGAAAATGCTGGTTTTTCCGGCCCAAAATGATTTGCCCAGCAACATAAAATAATAATATTGTTTTTTTAGAGAGATATAGTACAAACATTTTTTCATACTGAGGGGGGGGGTCTATCTCCCCCCAATCAACCGGAAGGAGCAATTTTCAGAAAATAGTACTAAAATTAAAAAAAAAATCTTAAACAAATGGCAACACTTAAAATAAAGTACTTTAATTTTTCTGAGATTTTCAAGTTTGTTCTTTAATTATTTTTTCAAAATAAGTTATTCCTGCCAATAGCTTTCGAAAAAAATACCTTCAAACCCAACATTAAAAAAAAACTGAAAAAAATTATGTAGGTACCGTTCTTTTTTCAAAATATAAAATCAGGAATTATGTTAGTTTCTATTATACACTTTTCCTGTAATTTTTAAATGAACACTGAAAACCAGATGGTTTTATGCCATCTAGTTTTCGAGAAAATTGTAAACTAAGAAAACTATTTTTTTATTACATGTGTTTTTGGTAGTATATCTAGGAAAAATGCATTACCACTTCGGGAAAATTCCAAGTTAAAATTTTTAAGCGCAATTATCTTTAAATTACCATAAAGAATACTCGTGCAAAAGTCTACACACGAATCTGGCTTGCGCTAAAAGTTATTCAAGGTTATTAAAGTTATTAAAGATAATTGCGCTTTTACTTTTAACTTGGAATTTTCCCGAAGTGGTAATGCATTTAAAATTAAAATATTATATCTTTTAAATAACCGCAAACAAAAAATTTTTTTTTTATTTTCTTGTAGAAGGGTAAATAACCTACAAACTGTGTAAAAATAAAATTTCTAACATATACCGTTTAAGAGTGGTAAGCGAAAAATCCATATTTTCAATACTTAACCTTTTTGAAGTAGCAATATCTTGTTACTGGTCACTCGTGTGGAAAAAAGTGTGTTAATATTTTTTGTAGATTACATTATAGTCTATAAGCTGAACATACATTATTTTATGAAAATTTCGTTATCTATGATTTAAAAGCAAAAGTCTGGAATTTCAGGTTTTTGACGAAATTTTTCAAATAATTATATCTTTAAAATTATTACTCTTAGAAAAAATTTAATTTTTTTTTTTGATAGAAGGTAACATAGTATACAAACTTTGCCTATAAATGTTTTCAATAACATTCACCATTTCTGAGTTATACGCAAAAAAGGGATATTTTCGTCAATTTACGTTTTTTGAAATGCCGATATCTTCTTAACCATCTGTCAGAGAAAAAAAAGTGTTTTAACATTTCTTGTACATAATCATATTATCTACAAGTTTTGTAGGCATTACTTTTTAATACCATGTACCGTTTCAAAATTATACGCGGAAAACCGGTATTTTCGACATTTAACCTTGAATAACTTTTAACGCAAGCCAGTTTCGTTTGTAGACTTTCGCATGCGTATTCCTTAGGCACAAATAAAGATAATTGCATTCAAAAATTTTCACTTGGAATTTTTCCGCAGATTGGCAATTTATTTGTACATTTTTCCTGGGCTATAAGATAAGATTTTTCGAATCCAATGTCAAGTCCGTGCTGTTATATGCTTGCGAAACCTGGAAATTCACGACTACTATCTCAAGGAAATTGCAGGCTTTTGTCAATCGCTGTCACAACTCCATATTCTAAAAATTCGCTGGCCACAAATTATATTAAACGAAGAAATGTGGCACACAACAAGTCAAGAGCGGCTGGACGTTGACACATAAGAAAGCGTAAATGGCAATGGATTGGTCACACACTGAGGAAACCAAACGATGAAATTGCAAAACAGTCCTTTGAATGGAACCCACCTCGCAGGGTTGGAAGACAAAGAACAATGGAAATCAACAGTTCCAACAGAAGCAGACTGCCAGAGAAAGACGTGGGCACAGTTAAAATATCTAGCTCCAGACCGTGAAGGATGGAAACGATTTTTTGGCGCCCTATGCCCCAATCGGGGTTTCAGAACAACGTGTTTTCATTGTTGAACAATATTTCAAAAATTCTTTCTTGATATTTTTTAGTGCATTTTAAATTATAAATTCTTTATTTTCAATTTGTTGGTAGAAAGTATACATCAACCAAAATTGCAGAGAATTTTATATTCTACAAAAAAGTCTGAACAGTTTTTTTTGAGACTTTCTTTTTTCCAACCCTTTTCTAAGATAGCAGGCAAATGGGGGGCAGTTTACATAAAAAAACCATGTTCTATTTAAAAGTGAAGTATTTCAATGGACTATCTTTAAGCGAAAAAAGCTAAAAAAAAAAAAAATCAAACCCGTGCGACCCAGCCGTGTATTAAATTATTTCATTAAGCTGCCCATGGATAAATGTTTTGCTTCATTTGAAATTTTATTGAAATGTTCAATAATAGCTGATCTTACCTCAATACCATAACCCTTGGTAAAATGACGATATAATTACCTTAATCGTCAACAAAGACCATCATGTACCTATTTTCTATAAAACGATTTAACTTATGTATATTAATAAGTAAACAATTATTATCTCGATAATAATAAATAATAATTCTATAATTAACTCACCAAGCCGGCCCTTAATATGCTTTTGTTTATGTTGATGATGTTCGCATATTTATTGTATATTTTATCCGCTGCCACCGCCACTGCCGCGCCGTGAGCTTGTCAAAGTTTCGACGTTAAACTAGTTCTGTTTCCGGTTTAACTTTCAACTAAACTCGTTAAAGCCCGGCCCAGTATTAAGTCACCTGCAAATGTATACAATTTGCATTTGAAATTTACACAGGCCCTTTCGATGTCGAGGCTATAGGTATGGCAGGGCAAGGCAAAGCAAGGATAGGCGTTAGCGTTATCCGCACCATTCCGGTTTGCATGTGGTAATTAAGTGCTGAAATTATTATCGTTAGTACGTATAGTTGTTGAGGTTGTTGGTGCAAAAGCGGACGCATGAAGGAGGCAAGCCTCAAGCACGCTACAATACAATACAAGCAGCTAGTTATAGTGGATTTGATAAGAATACCCAGCTGTGCGGCACAGGACTAGCAAGTGCAACTTATATTTATGTTTTACTGTATGTGTGTAAGGTATAATGTATAGCTATACTTGAAGGTACTACACAGAGTGTCCTCTTCTCATCCGAGAGATTAGTTTATGTCATCTGTTTCCGGTGCGACTTGTAAGCGATGAATTAAGCGAAAAACTTGATTTTAATATTTTCATTCATTAAAACAGAAAGACGGCACACCAACCAGAACGACAGTGGCAGCGAGCTTGTGAAGCAAAAACTAAACAACATGTACGGACCCACTGCGCTGTGCCTTGCTACCCCGCGCCGCCAAAAAACCTTACCACTAAACTTACTCGGCTTAGTGTAATAAACGTTCCAAAGGATTTGCTGCCACTCCACCAGACTAGGATGGACTTCATTGAGTGTGTTCCATCATTGAAGATGCAATCATCGTGGAAAGCAATGAATTTAGGTAGCAAAAGTCATCATGTAGTTTCTGTCCGTCGCGTTGGTTATCGTGGTGATATAAATAGACAGCAGCAGCAGTCCCGGACGCCATCACATCACCGCACCACCAAGCATTCAATAGATAGCTCAAGCGCTCAAGGTGAGTGCAAACTAGTTGGCATTTAAAGATGCCAACTTGGATGTAATCCCTTTTATTCGGAGATGTGGCATGTCTCTCAAGCATTCGCATGCAAAATATTTCCATAACGATGCTCACACCGAACAATGTTTAATGAGATGTTGATTGTGCCAAGAAAAAAAACATGAGAAAAAAAAACTTTTGATTTTGTATTTGTACCTACAGCTTGCGGCGAGAAATGATGAAGAGGCAAAAACTTTAGTTTACTTTGGTTGAAGGATAATTTAACTGCGTGCATGTTTTCTGAGTTGTTTGCTTGTTTACTTTTCCATCAAGTTGTATATCTACCTACGAACTCTTATAGGCTCTACTTTAATATAAAACCACTTCTTCTTCACATTTTTTTTTTCGCCTGATGAGGTTATAATCTGAACTTAAGGGTCACTTCACAAGCCTCTTATCGAAGTGCGTTTCTATACTGAATCGTCTCTGAGGCTCACTGATATAACCTCATAGAGTATCGGCATGCTTCTTGATTACCTTATCTGGGTTATTTGCAGTTCTGATGCAGATACCGTTGCTTAAATTACTTATTTTTTAAGTTATTGAGAATTAAAAAAAAAGTTTTGTGTAGGCTCAATTTTGTAGGGGTAACTTATAGAACTTTGAATTTGGGTCTTTATTTCAAATGGGGTTCAAAGAGTAGACACGGTGCATTCAAGAAGACACAACAGTCCACAAGCTTTTTTTCAAAGCGAACCTCTGTTTATCAACTCTTACTCTCACCTCCCCGTGGTGAACATCGGGTGCCTAGTACCTTTTACTGAAGACGGGGTTCCAATCCCTGAAAACGGTTTTAGGAGGCAGTAAACGAGAGAGGGGGGAGGAGTGTTCCCACTAAGGCACTTCTCCTTTATCCAGGCGGCAGCGGAAGAATTCTCCAGATAGAATCAACGGTGGCGTGTACAGTTCCAGTTAGGTTGAACTACTTAGTGAACACCTTATACGGGCTACTACGACATATTCGGACCTCAGGCCTATAAGGAGCGGTTGATCCGGCTCTCCGGCTTTGGAGTTATAGTAAAAGGGTCTGGTACTCAAGGTTAAGGGTCGTGCCGCCCGCCGGGGTGCTTCCGGCCACGTAGAGATTTTAGTTGCTAAGCAACAACAAGCCTCGGATACGGACGGATTTACTGTTGACGAACCTAGCAAACGAAATACGGACAACGAACGGATCTGCAAGTGAAATGTTCTGTCTCACTATAGACCACGTGCAGCCGAACATTTAGCGGAAGCCCTAGACTGTTCCAAGGCAGACATCACCGCCATCCAAGAAGTTCGATGAGATAGGCCGGGCAAAAGAAAACTGAAGGACTGCGACATCTGATACGGTGGCTGTTACCGACCACAATGCCAGCGTTTCTTTGGATGTGGATTCGTCTTTAGAGGCAGACTTAAGGGCGATTCACACAGAAGTGGTTTATGGTGCTGGTGTGGTTCTGGCCTGATACGGGCGTGGTGTGGTTGTGATGAGCTTTGTTCACACAGAAGTGACAGGGAATGGTTATTTGACAGAAAAGCAATACATACACACACGAACAGAGGAACACATCACAAGAAAATGGCTTCTTCACAGAAAATAAATGAAATATAAAAAAAAAACAATTGCCTTGAATTGTTGGGCTATTTTTTGTCATATTTGGTGTTGCACGCTCTTGTTGCAGTAATTTTGTCCTCCCGTAATTACTTAAATCTTCATGTATTTGCATTTCATTGCAGAATTCAATTTTTATAAATTTTATTGAAATCATAATCACATTTAATTTTTTTTAGTGCCTGACAAATTGACATTTGACTGAGAGATTTCATTGTGGCGTGACGTTTACGTAGACCACTGGAGTTTTCAATATGGTGTGGCGATGGTATGTGATACCATACCCTCGCCTCGTCATCTGTGTGTGTATTATCTCATAAGACAACATGTGAATTCCACAACGTGGAATATGTATGCAAAACCTCAAGCCAGTTCTATGTGAATTGGGCCTTGCAAGAAGTCTTGAGTTTCAACTATGTGAACGAGCGCCTCAAAACAATTCGCATCAAGACTAAATTCGCCTACGGTGCGAAACGTTGTGGTAGCTAGTATGCACTTCCGCATCTCGATATACACAAGGGGACATGGCGAATTCCTGGTCAATCAACCGCCAACCATGCAGGTTGCACCATTCAACCTGGAAGACGTCGGCCAACAATTCCGTCCACCCGATCTCGACGAAGTAAAGATAGCAATATCTAAACTTAAGTCCAATAAAGCTGCTGGAGCTGATGGCCGTGCGGCTGAGCTATTCAAAGCGGCTGGAAATGAATTGGTTAGGAGTTTGCACCAGCTCATCTGCAAAATATGGTCGGGGGAAAGCATGCCCGATGAATGAAACCTCAGCATTGTTTGCCCGATCCTCAAGAGGCGATGAGAAGAGAATTGGCGATAGGACATCCCCTTGTCTCACAACCTATTTTACTACGAAGGAGTCGAATAGCTACCCAATGTGTAAAATCAAACACCTTGCGTTGTTGTAGGACTCTCTTATAATGGCAACAATTTTTGGGGAAACACCTCTACCTCATATCCATATTCATTCTCGGTTAAATCGACCAAAGGTCTTCTCGAAATCCACGAAAATGAAGCAAAGGGGTGATCAAAATTCCATTCGACTGCTCAAGGACGTTACGCAGGGTGATGATTTAGTCGACACACGATCGACCACTGCCGAAGCTTGATGTCTCTTAAGTGATTCTATTCTTTATCCGCTTGACGAGAATGATGGTTGTCATTAGTTTTGAGAAAACAGACAAAACGGTAATACCACGTTAATAGTTGCAATTCTTAAGTTCACCTTTCTTTGGCAGCTTAGCAATCACACCATCCTTTCAGTCGTTCGATTAGCTTTCGTTTTCCCAAACAATTTGTATCAACGGGTGTAGAATACTAGTCGTTGTTACGGGATCGGCTTTCAGGAATTCAGCTGGTATTCGATCAAGTTCATCTGATCTGTTGTCTTGAGGAGATTTATTGATGTTTGGATTTCGATACTGAAGATGGTGTATGTACCCCTTTAGGACCTGCGCATCTCGTAAGTTGGGAAACTTCGGCGGAATCCTCATTAAGCTGGGCACAAAAATTATCCTTCCATCTGCGTAGCGGCTCTTCAACTGTTACCAAAAGTGTGCCATCCACATCCAGTACAGAATAATTGGTGTCGCTTTTCTTCCAAACAAAATCTTAGGGTGTCTGGTACAATTCTCGGATATCGACTCTTCTCGCAGCGATTTTCGCATTATCTTACTTGCTTAATGTGTAAGTTTATACTTACAGTGGCACAACAGTCTGCGGTGGACCAGAACCTCTACCAACAAGCTAATTCTAGCCGGCTAGGACTCTACCTAGTTGTCTCCAGTTTTGCACGCCAAGTTTGTTTGAAGTCCACGTCTACTTACATGCACCACTTGTTACGCTGCCATCCTCCACAGCACCGTCTCGCGGGGTTGTATTCAAAAGCTTTGCGGGCCAGAGCTTTGATGTCCATTCGCTCTAGGTGACCCAGTCATCTCAGTCGTTAGCTTTTATGGCTAGATCGGTGTCACTGTACAGCACGTGCAGTTCATTGTTGTGTTTTCTTCTCCATTCCCAACCTATGCAGACCTGAGCGAAAATCAATCGGATAATTTTCCTCTGAAAACAGCCTAAAGCGTTCTCATCCCGTTAAGTATCCATGCTTCTGCACCATACATCAGGACCGGGAAGATATGTCAATGTCATCAGCGTACATGAGCAATTGGATGAACTTTTGAAAGATTGTTCCTCTAGTGTTGACATGAGAGTTTCTTTCCAGAAGAATATTGAACAAGTCGCATGAAAGCACTTCACCTTGCATAAAACTATTTTTAACATTAGAGCTATCGGCGAAGTCTTTCCCGAACTCGATGCAGCAGCATCCATTCTCCATCGTCATCCTGCACAAACAGACGTGTTTGGGAGGGATGCCAAAACTAGACATTCCCTTTAAAATCAATGAAAGGCAAATATTTGGTCGAAGGTGGACTTTCCTGGATTAAGACTGGCTGGACCTATCAGGTTTTTGACAAATGGCTTAGTGCGCACACAAAGTATGGCAGAAAAGATCTTGTATGCGCTATTAAAGACACTGATGCCTCTATAGTTGGTGCAGTCCAAGGGATCACCTTTCTGCAGGATCGGGCAAACAATGCTGAGGTTCCTCTCAATGTGCATTCATTCCTCCAACCATATTTTGCAGATGAACTGGTGTCATACTCCTAACCAATTCATCGCCAGTCGCTTTGAATAGCTCGGCCGCAAGGCCATCAGCTCCAACAGCTTTATTGGACTTAAGTTTAGATATACATAGGTATCTTCACTTCGTCGAGATTTGATGGACAGAATTGTTGGCCTAGGTCGACCACGTTGAATAGTGCAATTTGTATGGCAGCGGTATTCAGTCATCCCCGTTATAAAGTTTTCCAAACTATTTTTCCATATCGTCAGCACTGACGGTGATTCTACTACGATGATCCCTGATCCTTGCAGGCTTCGATTCGGGCTTTGTAACCCTGTGAGGTTCTTTTTACTTTTTGGCTTTTTCATGCTCTATCTTTATCCTTTTCTCCTCTTCTGCTCATAGAGCACGCAAGGAGCTCTGGTCCTTCTATGCAGCCCCGCTCCGTATGCCTGTTGTTTGACTGCATGTAATTGCTGGCATTCTTCGTCAAACCATTTTTTGCAACTATAGCCGTCCGTCGTCGAACTTCCTCACAGTATTTCCCTATTTTGGCTCTGGTCTGAATATCAACAACATTACCTTGGTTACAACGAGGTAGTTGTCCGAATCAACGGTGGCTCCTCGGAACGTTCGGACATCCTTGATACAGGAGCAATGTCTTGCATCGATCGCAGTGTGGTCAACCTGGTTGGCGGTTGATTGACCAGGAACTCGCTTTGTCCGCTTTTGTATATCGAGATGTGGGAACTGCGTACTAACTACTACAATCAACGTTTCGCCCCGTAGCAAAGTCGATTAACTTGAGTTATCAGAGTTGGTTCCGATTGTACCACCAAAGACGCCTTCTCTTCCTAGTTCGGCATTAAAATCACCCGGGACTCGATATCCGATACTGCCCGGATAATGTACGCACGAATGTACAAACATAAAATTAAGCTAGATATTTGTTATAATTTATGTAACACTATCCGGATAGTATCGGACATCAACTGTTTCAGTTAACTTCCGTGATATCCGACTCGCCGGATCGTGTACACAAGGGTAAAATAAAGTTAGATATTGGATACAATTTATTCAACAATATCCGGATAGTGTCGATCCTCAAGTGTTTTATTTGACTATCCAAATATCCGACACTACCCGGATAGCGTACAAGAGAAAAATTGGGTTAGATATTAGAAACAACTTATTTCACACTATTCGGTTATAGTCGGATAGTGTCGGATCTCAGCTTTCTTTTTTAACTATCCGGATATCCGACAATACCGGTACAGAGAACACATGGATACATAGGGGAAAAATTAAGTAAGAGTTTAGTAACAATTTATTTAATTTAAGTTATAATAATTATTATAATCAACACAAGATATCTTCACTAACCTGCTTATCCACACCAACAACGACTATGAAGAGCACATACCTGTAAAATAAATAAAGAAAAAAAAAATTTAATCATAAATGTAAAAACTACAAAATATATATAGAATACAGAAAAGCGAATAACTCCTTAAGTCCTGTATTTCAAAGTTTCTAAGCACTTCTTTTGGTATTACAAATCGCACTTTAAAGTATTCCGTAAGAAGATTCTTATTTCCTAAGTAAGAAGATCGAAGTTTTTGAAAATTTCATTTTCTTTTTTAATAAAAGCCCTTCAGTTGTTGTAATCAAAAAAGTTCATAATTATAATGTCTTCCATCGAAAATTGTAAACCTTCTTGAGCAGGACATCTTGAAACACGACTTGGAAAGTGGACTCAGTTTGAAATTAAATTTTTCTCCAAAGAAGAGTCCCATCTAATGAAATTATAATGAAGTACTAAAAAATAAAAAAATAAAAGAAAAAAGTTATACTGATGGTGGTGTTGTTGGTGTAAAACTTTTCAAGAGCTTCATTCTGTGAATTAGTTGAGTTTGATGTCAGACAAATAATCGCCAACAAACGCCACCGACAGACGAGCGGTGCTGGCACACACCTTATGTCACTTTAAAGGACTTTTTGTTTATTTTTTTTCTTCTTATTTATTTCAATGTTTTGGTTAAACTTGTAGCTCGGGTGGTATTTTATTTATTTTTTCTTTCTTATTTCTTTTTTTCTTATTCTTTTGGGAGGCATAGAGAGGCGAGTGTTTCCTTTTATCCTTTGGCCTTAGTTAAACCTCCCCATTAGAATCTTGAATGGGATTTGATTATTTTGTCTGGGAATTCACCTTGCCTTGTTGGATTTAGCTTAACAATTGAGGTCAACAGGTGTTAACTGAAAGGCACACATTTGACAGTGAATACTATGTATCAATTTATCTATGAGGTTCAAACATAATCTCACAGGGAATAGAATTTTCGAACAAAAGAAGAAAACATATGTCCTGTCTTGTTCGGTGTGTGCGTTGTCGTCGTGCTCGGTCATCGCTGTTCTTCATGTCGATGGTTCATTGTTGGAGGTTCGAGCTCCAAGGGCAGGTCTTAATCCTGCAATATGTGTCTTTCAAGCCCTTAACGAACTAAACCATTCCCTAAAACCACAATTTGCTGTCATATGATGTGTCATTTGATACAAGGGTTATAAGGCTGATTAAGAAAAGTAGCCAACGTCCTGACATTATTGTGTTCGAGTCTAAGTAAGTATGTGTGTGCTCCTTTAGCTACTCACACCCAAGTGTGCAATTTAGGATATTAAGAAGGATTTCTTACCCTCTCTCTCACTTTGTCTAGGTTCTGCCTCTTCATACCTACAATATTGCTTATGAAAAATGCATTATGTCAGATATAATCTTAAATTTAACTTGACATTCAAAGCAATTATCAGTTTGAGATGCGAGCAGTTCAATGACTCCAGAATGGGTAAGGTTGGGTCTATGCGTAGGTATAGCTAGATTTAGGGTAATTTTAGTAGGGATTAGGATTCTGGAGCAACTTCCTTTGGAAAATATATAAATATACAAAACTCTATCCCAAGGCAGGTTGTGAATAAACCAATTAAATTGCTTTCACTTCACACACTCCACTTAAGTGTTGTTTTTAAGGATTGGATTTATGGTAGGTAAAGGAAATTCGTACAGATGATGGACTTATGCTATTAAGATGGATTATTTTATAAAATTAACCTTAATTGCATTTATTATCTCATCAGAGAACAAATATTGACAATAGTCTTAATGAGCTATGGTCTAAAAAGGTAGACAAATACTAAAACCAAAAGCATATGCTTTCAAATTTTGTATAATACTATGTAGGTAATTTTGTGTACATTCATTTGAGCATAATTTTTGAACAAATAAGCTTTAATACTGCTTTGTTTTCAGATAATCACTTAAATAAAGGTAAAAGCAAATCAAAGTAAAATGTTGATAGCACAGAAGATTTGATAACCCATAGGATACAATGAATAACTGTACATATGTACAAATGTCACACAACACACAATTGGTAGTGAGATATACTGACACGAAAATTCTTAAGTCAACGATAAGAAGCTGTTTTCTTTCATGTATGCCTACTAGAAGGTGAATGTGAGCATTAAATAGTTGGGAAAGCCGACAAAAATATCGGAAAAAATAGAATAAGTTATGTACGAGTAAACAATAACGTTCAACCTTACCAGAGTTGTGACGACTGCAGTTCATTGACTAATCGGTTTGAAACCGATTTGAAACTGGTTTGAAATCGGTTGGAAACTGGTTTGAAACCACTTTGAAACTTTTTGGCAGCTGGTTTGAAATCAGTTGAGAACTTGTTTGAAACCGATTTGAAGCTGGGTTGAAACTATTTTGAAAATTAAATTAGTTTGAAACTGGTTTGAAACTTGATGGCAAGGCAGGGTAATATATGCAAGTTGGATTTATTAATTTTTTTTTTGTATCAGATCTTCGAAAACGGAGGATTTGATTGAAATAAGGGGACCATTTAACTAATCAAAAAGATTTGAGTCGAAAAAATCTATACAAAAAATTGTTTAATTTGATTTTTTTTTAAATTGTGGCAAAAAGTTTTATGATTTTAAAAATCCAGTTTTTGTTTTTATTCGTTAGGCATTTAAATAGCTTATTTATATAGGACAACACGCAATTTTCGTACTTAATGTTTTAATTATTTTAGGGAATTGTTGTGATAGATCAAGATCCCAGGGCCGCCAGACATACGTCATTTTATCATAGCTGAATTTTTTTCTGTGAATGCACACTAGGGTAGGTATGAACGAATGGATAATACGAACCTTGAACCCGGGTGCGTTTCTGAGGCATTAAGTGCTAAAAGTGCATAAAATTGATGCAAAATTACGTTATTTTATCAAAGCTGGTATTTTGATATGTTTTAAAGTAAGTTATGATAAACTTATTTTGACACTTACCAGACACCTACATGGGTGCACAATGTCAGCCAGACACCATTAAAGGTGCAAAAAAAAAATCGTGAAATTTCATTATAATATCAAAGCCGAATTTTATATACATATGTTCTTCGGGAAACTGTTACAATATATTTCCTAAGCTGCAAGACACCTACAGAGGGACCAAATGTCAGGCAGACACCTTTGACGTTTTCAAACAAATATTTTAGTTTACGTTTTAGTGTCAAAGCAAACGTTTCATGCACTTCGGAAAACTATTTCGCAATATTTCTCAAGCGACCAGACACCTACAATGGGGCTTTGCATTCACTGGACACCCCAAATTTGTCGAAATAATCGTATATTTTACGTTATAATATCAAAGTTAAGTTTTATATTGCATAATATGTTCCTTGGGAAATATATTGTAACAGTTGTAAAATTCAGCTTTGATATTATAATGAACATTTCACGATTTTTTTTAGCACCTTTAATGGTGTCTGGCTGACATTGTGCACCCATGTAGGTGTCTGGTAAGTTTCAATATAAGTTTATCATAACTTACTTTAAAACATATCAAAAAACCAGCTTTGATAAAATAACGTAATTTTGCATCAATTGTATGCACTTTTAGCACTTAATACCTCCGAAACGCACCCGGGTTCAAGGTTCGTATTATCCATTCTTTCATACCTACCCTAGTGTGCATTCACAGAAAAAAATTCAGCTATGATAAAATGACGTATGTCTGGCGGCCCTGGGATCTTACTCTATGACTTTTGAGTGATTTTTACCAAAATTACTAGAGCATTAAATTTTATTGTTGGGCATTTCATATGCATTTTACAAGCGCTTTCTAATGCTATCACAAAATATATGTTCTGGGCACCTTGCTCTGCTAACTTGAGGGTCATTCAAATTTGATGTTTTCACGATGCTCTCTCCACGTCCGCCATCTTCTACGCTGCTCTTAAATACTATTTATGTGTAATGTTGATGATTTTCTAGACATTCGTACTCCAACTGCAATCTTTAAGTCTACACTAAACTAGATTCGATACTTTCTTCCGTCGAAATAAATTAGTTTGATATTTTCCGAAAAACAATGGTTGAATAGTCTTACCTATATCCAGCTCCTGGGGCCTATTTCTGCGCTACTACATCAATTACATCAACTTCATTTTACAATTTCATCTTACAATTACATCAGTTACAATTATTATTTGTTAAACTTTTTTGTCTTTTATTTCATAACTCCAGTTGTATGTTTGAATCAGACAAATTTAAATGATGTAGGTGTAGGCTTTAGATGTACGATGTAGTTGATGTAGCTGATGTAGCTCTGTTGTAGTAGCGCTGAAATAGGCCCCTGTTTTCTCGAGATATTTGCTCTGATTGGTGTAAACTTTTACTCGTTTCTGATAAACGTTTTATAATAAGCATCCAGAAAGGATATTATGGTAACTTTAGTTTTGTGCGTTCGGTCTGCTAGTTTCCTTTCCTTATATGGCACGGCATGGATGGGGAATTTCAACGCTTTCTTGAACTGCTTTTTCTTTAATTTATTTTCCTTTGGATGGCAAAGAAATGCTTAATGCACAAAAGGGAAGCCTTATTCGCGTTGACCATCCAGTGTGTCGGGCTCACTTTTCTACAAACCATACGAGACTAAAACTCTGCAACCCTCAGTTTTTGACCTCCCCTTCTCCCTCTTTTCATTACTTAAGGGGGGCTGTAGTCATACACCTTTTCAGACTCATTCTGTTTCGCGGTATTCGTTGCCAGCATCTTTTCGACTATGTTGCCTGGCGTGATGGTTCCAATTAGCCAGTCTCGCATTTCACCTTCCTACCTCCTTTAAGCTCTAACGCTCTTGTCATTTTTGTTTCATTAGCTCCTTCGCTTCATAGGTTGCGACACCATTCGGTATGCGCTAGTAAGCTCCACGTCTTTGCACTCCCGTTATCAGCTTCCGATACTTCTCTTGCTGGAGTGCTTCTGTCCTCCAAATCTCAAAACCGTACAAGAGGTTATTTTTCATGGTCGACATCAGAAGCCCTCGCTTACTGGCCATTGGACCACCTACATTCGCCATCTGCTTAATGACGTTGTTGAGTGAGCTTTGTATCCAGAGTCAGTCCCAAAATTAAAATCGGGATTCTTTTTTTAGTCAGCAGTATCTACTATTTTCGTCTTTTCCATGGCCAAACTTAAGGCTTACTCACCCATCCACAAGTTCACTCGTCGCATGACCTGGTTTAGCGTCCTTTACGCGTTTTCGGTGTCCTTTGCCGTTAGCAACGCTGCGATAACGTGTATATACTCTACGAGGAAAGTATCTTCCAGCATCTCATTGCGAAAAATTCCATCGTAAGAGATGAGGTCGGGCCCTAAAATTGATCCCTGATGTACTGCTCTGAAATTGATTTTGTTTCTGGAATCTTCTGCGGTCTCATAGATCATCTTCTGGTCCTTGAGGTAGTCTTTCTCCATCCACAGGAGGCACTTTGGAATGTTGAAAGTGTTCTCGAAAGTATTCAGCATGTCACTCCTTCTGGCTGAATTGAAGGCGTAACTGGCGTCCACAGGTGCCAACAATCCCATCTATCTTGCTAGCCTGTGGGATTGAGATTAGAGTGGTCTTTCATACTTTCTCAATCGCTCTTATCGTAGAGCTGCCTTTTCTGAACCTGTACTTCTTTTGATAAATATCTTGCTGTTTGTATTGGAGTGATTGCAGTGGTTAGTCGCGGTTTCTATAGCTTCTTCAGGAGCTTCCCTGTGGTCTAGGTCTCCCTTGGCCTGCACCAATCTTTGCGTCTTTCAGCTCTTAGGGAAGACTTTTTCCTCTAGGCATCTAATCGACCTGTCCAGCAGAAATTGAGGACTTGAGCAGGCAGTCATTTTGAGCACTTTCACTAGTATTCCGCCAGGTCCGAGTGCGCTTTTGCTATCAGGCTTTTCACAGCTTAACTCGACTCTTCTCCGCTAAACGATGGTTTATATTTTAAACTGCTGCTGTAATACACTATGCTCTAGTCCAAGTATTATTTTGTTTGTCAGGTTGGAAAAAATGCTGGAATACTTTCGTTAAGTTAAACTTATTCTATACCATTTTAAATTTAAGACTTCCCCCAGCAGCGGTATAGGCTCTAGAAAAAGGAAGTGGGAATGAAGTGCTGATTTTACCCGATTTGTTTTGAGATCTCTCACAATTTAACTGTGATTTTTTTCCGGGTTCATCCGAGATTTTACCACTTTTCCTGATATTATTACCGGATTCGAAAAATTTTTACAAGTTATACGGCGATTGTACCCGGATTCGATCCAGATGTTTACCACTTTTACTGCGATTTTAACCGGATTTGTCCGAGATTTGTACCAGTTTTACTGCAATTTTGAACGGATTCTTCCGAGGTTTTTACCAGATTTACTGTGATTTTTACGGGATTCGTCCTAGATTTTTACCAGTTCCACTGTAATTTTAACCGAATTCGTTCGAGATTTTAACCAGGTTTGCGGCGATTTTCACCAGATTCGTCCGAGATTTTACCAATTTTACTGAGATTGTTACTAGACTTTACCGGATTCTTCGGAGGTTTTTACCAGTTTTACTGCTATTTTTACCGGATTCTTCCGAGATTTTTTCCCAAGATTTTACGGAATTCACTCCATATTTAAACCAGTTGTACTGTGATTTTCACGAGATTCGTAAAAAAATTTTAACAGTTTTACTGAGATTATAACCGAATTCATCCGATGTTTATGAGCTATACTGCGATTTTAACCGCATTGATCCGATATTCCTACCAGTTTTACTGCAATTTTTACCGGATTCTTCCGAGGTTTTTTCCAAGATTTTAACAGATGGTCCGAAATTTTGACCAATTTAACTGCGATTTTTACCGGATTCGCCCGAGATTCTAACCAGTATTAGGGTGATTCTCCACTAAAAGCTCCTTTTCGTAGCCCCGACCAAAAATGGTTAAAAATATGAGAAAATTAAAAATATTTTACAGTTAATAATAGCGTAAGGAATGTTTCTAATTGGCCCACTTCTTTAATTTTAATAATTGGAAGTAATTAATTAGAAAAAAAAATATTTAAGGCCTAAACATCATTTCCGTAACGTGTCTCCTCCTCGTTTCAGCACAGAAAAAGTGATTTTTTTAGAACTTTTAAATAAATAAAATTAATTCTGATTAGATTCCAGCATACAAATATTGTTGTTTAATATAATTGTCCTTAAAATAAAATTAATTCATTTATAACAATTAACTTAGAAACTTACAAACATGTGTCTCCAGGTATTTGGATCATTTCCGTAAGAAAAAAGTAAATGCTTTTAAATTGAAATTAAGAGCCAGCAGTTTATAGAATTCAACCTAAATGAAGAAATTCAACCAAGTTTTCTTTGAAATATATTCAAAACATTAGATTAGAAATCAATTTCGATTGTAATTTTCAAGTGAGTGGTTGAATTCGTCACGTGTTCCATCAATTACGTCATTACCGTAAGTGGGTATAATTTTGTTACTTAAGAGTAAAACAAAATTATTTTGTTACAGTTTTGTGGTATTTTGTTGCGGAATGATTCATATTGCATTTGAAAAATATACATTCTTTTTTTCAAGTCTAAAAAGTTAAAAAACATCGATTTTCGTCATTTCCGTAGCGTCATTTCCGTGCCCTGTCTCTAAATTACGGTAATGACGAGTTGTTACGGAAATGACTTTAGAGTATTTTTCCTTTAAAAAATCATGGATTAGTTACAAATTCTCCATTTTTTACATTAGAGTACATAATAAAAACACTTTGAGGACAATGATGGGCCTTACATCCAAAACAAAATCGTGCACAGCAAGATCTTGTAGGTATATGTGGTCTATGATCAGATTTTTTATACTTCACCATTTTGATATCTTTGTTCTGTGCTACAATGGGGAGTTAGGGAGAAAAGATTAATATTCTTTTCGCCACTATATGCAATTATGATATAGTTATCTTCCGTAGGCCCAATTTTTAAAATACGGGAAACAATCCTTCGTCATTTCCACTGTTAGATTTTTTCTGATTAAAAACGGTTAAGTTGGTAGAATGTAACTTAATATTACCCTTTCCGCTTCCTAACGCTTCCATTTCATATCTTGACTTCAAGTGATTTCAGCGTTGATCATTGCGATTGTGAGTTTGGAATCCTCTAAGCATAGAAAAATGCCCGAATTTTGGCACAACACCGCGTCGGGCATTCGAGGTAAAGAATTGGTGCAGTAAATTCACCTCCACTTGCGTCCACTGGTCATCGGTTATCCGTTTTTCTTAGTTTCCATCATTAATGGCGTCTTGGTTGGTTTTGAATCAATATCCTTAGTACTCTTTTTTCGACTGATTGTGTCAGTTTGTGCACTTGAAACAAAGCAGTACCTATGATCTTAAATTTTACCCTCTCCGATGCCGCTTATTTTGTTGCTTAAATATGTTTTTTTAAACATTTATGGGAGGCTAGTATTTCATACAGTTTGCCTTCTTTTCAATGCATCCTTTATATAAAATCTACAAGGATGTATCTCTACGCTAGATTTATATACTTATACCTA
Source organism: Dasysyrphus tricinctus (assembly GCA_963921185.1). Classification (NCBI taxonomy): domain Eukaryota; kingdom Metazoa; phylum Arthropoda; class Insecta; order Diptera; family Syrphidae; genus Dasysyrphus; species Dasysyrphus tricinctus. Next base: position 57,949,621 of record OY992533.1, on the reverse strand, counting down.
TTAGTTTTTGAATAGGTCTGCTTCGCCCCTCCCCCCATCTGATTTGACATCCTGCCTACGCCCTTGTATGAAACTGTTACCTTCAAGTGGACACATCCCCACAAATTCCTTTATCTTATTTCAAATTACTTTCACACGATTGAAATTGATGCATTTCATAAATGGATTTGTGTCCCATAGGATTCAAATACCTAACCCAACCATATACAGATACGAGTATTTCAATTTTATGTTTAATTGATTTTAAGTAGGTACCTGTCAACTTATTAATTTTAACAAAAACAGATTTGTTATTTGCTTTATATAAGCAGAAAATGTAATTTCGGTACCAGACCATCATTTCCATAAAAAAGGCGTCATTTCCGTAGCAAGACAAAATCCTTAAAAACGCTTAAAATCAAGTGGCCGGACTTTTTAATTATCAGTTATAGTTTAATTTATAACAAACATTAAACGTGCATCACTTTTTTCTTAAATTAAGGTAGGGGACATTTTGGATGCTTAAATGGAGCTTTTAACAGAGAATCACCCATTACTGCGATTTTATTACCAGTTTTTGGTATCTCACCAGTTTCATCCACTCATTGCACAGTATTCCGACTAACGAAAGTAAAGAGAGCGACCAGCTATTACCACAAGAAATCAGCCGTATGCGACGCAGAATAGCTAGTAATATCAATAACTAGTTTACAAATTCATCAATCTAATCTAAATAAATTATAATCTCATCTTTTTTATAGTATTTATGGGTTGCATATACTTAGGGGTTTCTGTCTCGTGTATACATTTACAAAGCAGACAAATACAGAATGCGTGTCTTTTACTATGTTTAAAAAAGTGAAAATGCAAATAGCATAAGGTCGTAAAATAGCTTATATTTTCAAGAATTTTCATAAAATGTTACGATGGGAAAAATGAATATTTAATTTTACAAATTTACTATCAAAAACGCCGCAAATATACAATCCATCTTCGAATACTTAAAAACGAACTGCAAAATAATATACAAAAAAAAAGAACTCATAAACCTCGAAGTAGACAACAAAGTGATTCAGTCTAGGATTAAAGGAGTCAAGCTAACTTTTCTCCTTTAGCTTGCAAATCTTATACCTATCCCAGATCCATTTTGAAGATTTGCTTGATTTATTTAGATTCCTATATTCCTTAAAAAGAGGATAAATAAAAAAACTATACAAACGACCGGATGCACCCTTATATTCCGTGAAACACACATGTCACATTGTATCAACATAAAGATTTTCTAGTTAAAGGTACTGTACATAATATTGAAACCTTTTCAAGTTTTACAAAGATTCAGAGACAAAGGCCCGTAAGCAACTTAACTCAGTCGAAAAACTGCCCCAAGGCCGACAAGGAAAATATTAAACTTCGCATATCTACTAGCATTTAAATGATTTTACCATATTTTGCTTAAAGCAAACATGTGGTCAGTTTTATGGAATATAATGGCTTTGGACTGCCATGTTCTTTTGTTGTCCTGAACACTATTTCATTTATGGAAACAACGATATGGTCGTTTTGTAGGAAAATACAATATCAAAACCATTTCGACATTAAATGAGTACATACATTGATACTTTTTCAAACAAACTTTTCTTTGGTATCCTAGAATGTACGAGTATATATATCAGAGTATACCTAATGACATGACCAATATGTGAGGTTTTTATATTCTCTTATGCATAACCATAAAGACAGACCTTCATTGAATTTTATTTATCTTCAGACTTATCCCAAGGTACTTACATACATACATTATTCAGAACAATTCAAAAGTCAAAACTATCTCTACTCCGTCTTTGAACATACTCGTACATACTCATATCTCTTTGTATGATTCTTAAATGTTTTTATCTAAAAACAGATTATATAAAGTCGACAAAAAAAACACACAATAAAATTCCTTGTTTTGGTCGACATTTCGGAACAAAATCTTTTTAACCTTTCGTGAATCGTTATATTATGATATTTATTTCTTTTGGTTTAATCCTGAAGTGTAGATCTTTGCAATGAGATTTTTGGTACCATCATCAGTGCAAGAGATTCTCTGTGCCAAAAGATATAAATTCATTTCAGATGTAGCTCAGCAAAGAAACCCCGAAAAGTATGCAAGCGAGTATAGAGTGTTATTGAGGTGGTTATTAAATTATATCCTCCGGTCATGGTTTCGAACTATTTTTCACTTTAAAGGGTGAATTTATTATTTTGGCCGATTTTTTTTTTTCTTCTACCTATAATTTTACTGCATGTACTTAGTACTTATACATAACCACAGTGCTGTGTAAAATGTATAATTTTCCCTCAAATAGTCTCTCTTTCCAGCCCACCTGGAAAAATCGCAAGTTTTTGTCAAGTTTAATAAAGGCCCTAGAAAGGTTTTGGTAGGGGAAATCTAGACAAGGAAAACTTGTCAAATACTCGTGATGCCCTCGCTAATAAAAATTTGTGGGATAAGTCTTGTTATCCCGTAAAAATATCCCATATGTATATGACAAAAACAAAAAAAAACTAATATTTTATACCCATCATTAAATAGTAAGAAGAATTTAAGCATGTATCTATATATTTTTTCATTTTAAAAATTACGGAACTGTATTGCAAAAAACTTTCTAGTGCCCCGTTAAGAACAAGATTGTTTTTCCGGGTGGGAGGTTTGTTTTTGTTTGATTAATTTACGTTAACAAAATATTGACCGAAACCCTAACCTTAAAGTCAGCTTTAAAGTAATTTTACTTCAAAAATTTAATGCACGTCTAAACGTTCTGAGGAGCCAACGAAGACTCAGACAACTTCCTCGTTATAGCCAAGATAATGCTGCGGATATCCAGACCAAAGCCAAAAGAAGGAAAAACTGAGGAAATTCGACGTCTGACGGTAAGAGTAGCAGAGATCGGTTCTAATCCGATCAAGTCTCTTGCAACCTCTTAAATATTCCTATGACGCAGCCTTTACTTACTTACTTACTTATCCGGCTCCCGATCCATGAAGGGTCTCTGCCTGAGATATTGCGGTCTTCCATCGGTTGCGGTCCCTCGCACGCTCTCTCCAGTCGTGGAGACCAAGCGCTCTTGCGTCTGTGGCCGCCTGGTCCCTATAGCGGAGGTTCGGTCTTCCTGGTCATCTCGAACCTGGGGGCTGGGATTCGAAGATTTTCTTGGCTGGAGCGTTGTTGTCCATTCGCTCGATGTGGCCGAGCCAGTGTAGTCGACGTGTTTTGGCTCTTTGGACTACATCCACATCTTGGTACAGCTCGTACAGTTCACGATTGAATCTTCTCCTCCAATCGCCCTCTTCGTACATAGGACCAAATATCCGCCGAAGAATTTTTCTCTCGAAAGTGCCCAGTATCAATTCCCCTTTTTTACTTATCGTCCAGCACTCGGCGCCGTAGAGTAGAACTGGTAAAATTAGCGTTTTGTATAGCGTGCACTTTGTCTTTGTCTTTGTCGAGAAAGGAGTTTTGAACCCATTTGTTTGGCCAAACCGAAGTAGCAACGGTTCGCTTAATTCTTCGTCGGATTTCCACTAAGGTGTCGTTCGTGGAATTGATGTTTGTTCCGAGGTAGGTGAACTCCTTGACTACCTCGAAATTACTGCTACCAACAGTGACGTTTTGTCCTAGGCGATGGACAGATGAGGCTTTGTTTGTTGATAGCATATACTTTGTTTTGTCCTCATTCACTTCAAGACCAACGCGTTTCGCCTGTTCATCAATAGCTGTGAATGCTTCAAGTACAGCTCTCTTGGAGCGGCCGATGATGTCGATGTCGTCCGCATAGCCAAGCAGTTGAGAAGACCTGTTGAAGATAGTGCCTTCCATGTTAACACCACTCTTGCGCACTATCTGCTCCAGGACTAAGTTGAAGAAATCACATGATAGCGCATCTCCTTGTCTGAACCCTGTACACGTCTGGAATAACTCGGATGAGCTGCTACCCATTTGCAAGTTGCACCGCGTATTTTGTAACGTCTTGCGGCATAGCTGGATCAGTTTTTTCGGGATCCCGAGTTCCGACATCGCCAATAGAAGCTCTTGGCGACTTATGCTATCATATGCGGCTTTGAAGTCGATGAAATCGGTACGTGCCGATCATAGTGTTGCAGGAAGGTTTTAGACGCTCACATAGTACGTCGGATAGGATCTTGTAAGCAACATTAAGCAGGGATATGCCTCTGTAGTTCTTGCAGGACATAGGATCGCGATCCTAAAAGGCGAGGCGATGCCACAGCCTTTAGGCATCTTTAATCAGTGGCCCAAGGAACAGTTATATGAGCAGAGAGGAGAAATGAACACCGGCTTCTCAGAAAAAAAGGAGCATGATAAGCACACGATCGAGAAAATAAAGGGATGCCATTGCAGGAGGGAGGTTCGAAAGTTTTACCAAAAGGTAAAAAGAACCTCCCAAGGTTACAAGAACGCAACCGAAGCCGGCAAGGACGACAAGGGGAATATGGTAGTCTTTTTGTGTGTAAAGTTTCCCATGGTTCACAAAAACGGAGAAATGCTTTATGCACCACAAAAAGGTATAGCGTTCATCCAGTGACCATCCCCGTGCGCCACTATTATAGGTGGATAGTTTTATTTGCATTACAGCTAGAACTCCAAAAAAGAAACATGAGCTCCTCTAACCGCCCCCCCCCCCCCCTCAACTACTACTTGCGCATTACTGTAGGGAGCTGTCCTTGTTTTTATAGGGAGTTCAACAGTATCTCATTCTGCATCTTCTTCTAGTTTTTAGTTTTCAGTATGTAGACAAAGTACGTGTTGATTTGCTGCTATATGTCTTCGCTTTCTTCTGGGCTATGTTTCTTGGGTTGGATGCGCCAACGGTTTTCTCCAGTTCTGACCATTCGTGCTACCTATTTCTTGTACTGCTGCCATCTGCTTTTTGTATTTCACTTGTTGAAAAGCATCTGTCGTATTAAGCTTTCGAATATGAGGTTTGTGTGAGATGAAGGCATCAGGAGTATTCTCTTGCCTGCTATTTGGCCTCCTATATATGCTATCAATCTGGAAATGGCTGCTGTGGTTTTTGAAGCACGTTCCGTGGCTGAGCGGATCTATTCCAGAAACTCAACTCAACTTTTATGCGTTTTCGACTAGGAAAGAATCTTCAGGTATTTCTATTCAAAGATAATTTCATCGTAAGAAATATTCCAAATGACTGGTGGAAGGACAGATTCTTGTGAGGTTCTAGCTGTGATATCCTTTCTTTTGAGTCTTTCTGTTTATTGGTAGATTAGTTCGAAGTATCTGAGGTAACCGTTTATTATCCACAAAAGATACTCTTGGATGTAGAAACTTCCATCAAGTACGCTCAACATATCTGACCATCTGGCTGTGTTGAAAACGTTTCGGACATGCAGTGTTACCAGTAGCACAATTTTCTTGATGGAGTGGTTTCCTTATTGAACAGAACATCATAGTAGTGCTGAAGATATGGTCAATCCAATTGCACCGCCATGTGGATTGCACCATTCAACCTAGACAAAACGTAGGCCACAATTCCGTCCACCCGAGCTCGAAGAAGTGAAGAAAGGTTTGCCTAAGCTCTAGTCTAACAACGTTACTGGATCGGACGGCCCTGAGGCCGAGCTTTTCAAAGTTGCTAACGATGAACTAGTTAGAAAAATGCAGCAGCAAAATATGGTCGGCGGAAAACATGCACGATGGATGGAATCTCATAATTGTTTGTCCGATCCTCCAGAAACGCAACCCTTTGGACTGCATCAACTACAGAAGTATCAGTCTCTCCTTAACATTCTCTGCCGTGCTTTGTGAACGCCTAGAGACATTCGTCAATAGCCTGATAGGTCCATATAAATGTGGTCTTAGACCAGGAAAGTCTACCATTGACTAATTATTCACACAGCGACAGATATTGGAAAAAAACCCAGGAGATTCAATTCGAATCCTACCATCTTTTCACCGATTTCTACACCGCGTATGACAGCAGCTATAGAGACTAGCTGTTTAGAGCAATTTCCAGTTTTGGCATCCCTGCCAAATTCGTCCATTTGTGCAGGACGACGATGGAAAATACACGCTGCTTCAAAGACCACAACGCTACTTTTTATGGCAAAAAAGTTTTTAGACAAGGCGATGCGATGTCATGCGACTTGTTCAACATCGCTCTTGAAAGAATTGTGCAATAATCTCCCGTCAATACTGAAAACAAAATCTTTCAAAAGTCACACGAACAAAGCGTGATGTACGTGGTGCTATTGTCGGCATTGGGAAGGAATCCAAGAAGAGGGATATAACGGTGTATGAAAGCAAGATCAGATAATATATGCTGTGAACAGGAAAGGACACTCAACACCGGTGACGTCTCGGACAGAACGTAATCATAGACAGCTGTAATTTTGAGTAAGTCAGAAACTTTGTGCACTTTCAACTCTTACTGAGCGACGAAATCAAATGAAAAATTACTCTTTCCAATCGCTGTGCTTAGAAGGCAATTGAGGCCTTCATAGACAGCTGTAATTTTGAGTAAGTCAGAAACTTTGTGCACCTAGGCTCTTCTTTCAACTCTTACTGAGCGACGAAATCAAATGAAAAATTACTCTTTCCAATCGCTGTGCTTGGAAGGCAATTGAGGCACAAAGCCCTCATTAGAGCAATTATCAATAATCCCGGTTCTAATGTATGGTGCAGATGTATGAATACTATAAAAAGTAGATGAGAACGCTCTAGAAACCTTGAAGAGGGAAATTCTCAAGATGATTTTTGGTCCTGTACGTCGAAATTAATGGGGAATGGAGAAAAAGATACAATAACGAGCTGTACGGGCTGGGCAGTAACACAGACCTAGCCACTAAAGTGAAAAGCCAATGGCATAGGTGGCTGGGTCACCCAGATCAAACGGAGACCAATTCTCGGCCCTGAAAAGTCTTTGCGTCCAACCCCGTGAGACGAGTCGGCTGGAAGCAGCTTGTAGGTTCAGGTCCTGGTCCACCTCAGACTATAGCACCACCTTAAATAGTAAGTAAGTTGGATTTTATTAGTAGGATCTTAAATTTATTTTTTTTAATCTTAAATGCTTTAAAAATTTTTATTGTGATTACAAAAAAGATTCAAATAACATCTACCGCAGCATTTCTAGCTATTTTGTTTTTGAAATATAGTAAACAGTTTTTCACGATTTAAATAAAAAGCTATATCATGTAACTAAATCGTTTTATATACCAAAATATTGCACATTACTGTCTATACATGTAACATGACAATGTGGCGCATAGAAGTATGCAACACAGAACGAGAAAAAAATAATATTGCTGCATATCTCGTATTTAATATCCCCTATCCACCCTGGCAAGAGTCCAAATCACTGGGTGTGGTGGTGGCTTACTAACTTAAGACTTCGTTTTTGGTTTGCTACATATATAAACGGATAAGCATGTCCTCGCTCCTTGCTGCTTTAATTGAAATTTCGCTTCTCGTCCAAAAATATTTTGTTTTTCATGTTTATTATTATTTTTTTTTTTTTAATAGAACACTTTATCTGTATACAATGACATTATTATTTCACGTGTCAACTTATAGAGAGAAGAAAAATATATTCACATAAATAATACAAAGACCATGATACAAAACAAATATCATTCATCATCATCGCATCGCATGGCATGGCATATCTAAGCATTAGAAGCAGGGCCATTGCCATTGCCATTGACATCGCCTACATAATGCTATACAACACACCAGGAGCAAAGAACCTCTTATCCCATCTATTTAGTCCTCGTTCTAGCTCTTCATCTATTTCTATTTCTAGTTTTTTTTTGTGTTTTGTTGTGTTAGTGCTTTGATTGCTGACTCATTAATTGAATTTGCTGACAGATGGAAAGAAAATTCGATAGTGTGTTCGTGCTTGGATAATGTGTCCTGTTGAATTTCTCCACTTCATTACGGAGCGCTCCATCGTCCTTCGCTCGCTAAGGTTAAATTGACCGAAAAATCATTCATTCAATCGGGATTAGACAGGATCCCTATGGAAGTTTTTGACCAATGATGATTTATCTATAATTGAAATCTTAGATTTATTTTGTATCTGCGATGATGTTTAGAGAGAGATGTGTTTCGCTGGGTCTATGAGATCTTGAGTGTGTGTAAGTATGTGTGGGAAATCCTTTGTTTCTACATCTCGGGATTTTTGTTGTTCTTCTTGTTCAATGAGTGTGATATGTTGATATTTATATGAATTTCATTTGAAACGTTCCATCTTAATATCGTATCTCTTTAGTAGGGGGATCATTTTTCTGCTCACTTGGCATCACACGAAGAGTAGATAGTGATATTTTCACAGACTGTTTTTGCTGTCAAAAGGATGTGAAAACTTCCAAATGCAAAAGAGGTTTAGAGGTGGGGAGGCCGAAAGTCTCTGTTGTCGTTATCATCGCCACCATATCCCTGAGAGCTCACTTACTTACTACTTATGTATGTGATGCGATGTGATGTGATGATGTGAATGGGGCAAGTGCGAGTTTCTTTTCTTCTATAACAACATATGCCATGCACTTTGTTCCACCTAATAGCATGGCTTAATTTGTGATTCAATATTATTTTACTTAGCCAAAGAGGAAGGAAGGCGTTTGTTTTTTTATTTTTGTTGGTTGTGGGTTCTAGTAGGTGCTAGGTGAATATACAGTGCCGGATTATCAAAGAAAGCAAAATTGTTTTGAAGCTAGGCCGATGTTTGTTTTAGGGGCCAGACCTAAAAAGATCATAATAAAGATCAGGGTCAGATTTGATTATCTTTTAAGATTCTTCACCAAATTTATGTCGAAAAATATTCAACACGTCACTAAAAAGCAGCAGTTTTTTGAACGAGACAAAATTACTTGTCTAGTGTGAAAAAACTAATAATCACCCCGACTACAAAATCCGATGAAAGAGCTGCGGACGGAGTCAGACTCAATTTTGACATTTTGTTCATAGTAAAAATGTCAGAATTGAGTCTTATTCCCTCCGCAGCTCATTAACGGGATTCCATAATCGGAGTGAATGTTGACGCCCCCTTGCAAACGAAATAAAGGGAATAACACTGAACTGCTTGACAGTTTCAAAGCTGATACAGCATAAGATGCGATGAGATGAAACAGGCCTGAGAAAAACAGTTAATTGCAATTTTAACTACGAACACGAATTGTCACCTTAATGGAAAGGTGTACTTGTTAAGATATGGTTTTCCTTCTACAGAAGTGAGGATTCAGGATTTTGTAGTGTGAAACATGCTGGTATGATGATGGGGCATATAACACAATACATAAATGCTTGTTTTATAAGTGAAATTCAAACACTTTTAAAAATTTGTGCAACACGGGTTCTTTTCCGATCGAGTTTCTCGCGCTCTCTTAACTGGTCCTTTGCCGCCAACTGCAAACATCGAGAACCAGTGGAAAAACTGCCAGGAAGCACGACCACCACAGCGAAACCCCTGGTTCGACGAAGAATGTCAGCAAGTACATGCAGCCAAACAACAGGTATAAAAAGCGGTGCTGCATAGAAGGACCAGAGCTGCTCGCGAGCTCTACGAGCAGAAGAGAAGAGAGGAACACAAACTTCTTAGAAGGAAAAAGAAAGAGCATGAGAAGCGCGCGATCGAGGAATTAGAGGGATGCCACTGCAGGAATGAAGTTCGGAAGTTTTACCAAAAAGTAAAAAGAACCTCCCAAGGCCCGAACCGAAGCTTGCAAGGACATCAGGTGAACATCGTGGTGGAATCGCAGTCGGTGCTGAGGATATGGAAAAATCATTTCTGACAAACCGAGTTCCGCTAACATGCAAATTGCACCATTCAACATGGACGACGTAGGCCAACAATTCCATCCACCCGATCTTGACGAAGTGAAGATAGCCATTTCTAAACTTAAGTCCAATAAAGCTGCTGGAGCTGATGGCCTTGCAGCTGAGATTTTCAAAGCGGCTGGCGATGAACTGCTTAGGAGTATGCACCAGCTCATCTGCAAAATATGGTTGGAGGAAAGCATGCCCGATGAATGGAACCTCAGCATTGTGTGCCCGATCCTCAAGAAAGGCGATCCTCTGGACTGCACCAACTACAGAGGCATCAGTCTTCTTAAGGCAGGATGACGATGGAGAATGCACGCTGCTCCATCAAGGTCGGCAAAGACCTCACCGACACCTTTGATGTCAAAAAAAGTTTTGGGCAAGGCGACGCGCTGTCAGCGACTTCTTCAACATCGTTCTTGAAAGAATAGTGCAAGACTCTCACGTCAAAACTAGAGGCACAATCTATCAAAAGTCCAAAAGTGCGTCCAATTACTCGCTTACGCTGACGACATTAACATAATCGGACGAACAAAGCGTGATGTCAGTGGTACTTTTGTGAGTATTGAGAAGGAAGCTAAGAAGATGGGGTTAACGGTGAATAAAAGCGAAACGAAATATATTCTTTCAACTAGAAAGGACAACCAACTTCGAAGTCTCAGATAGAACGTTGCTATAGACAGCTATTATTTTGAGGTGGTCAGAGACTTTGTCTACCTAGGATCCGCTATAAGCTCAGCGAACGATACCAGTGCTGAGATCAAACGAAGAATTACTCTTGCCAATCGCTGATTCTTTGGGCTAAGAAGGCAATTGAGAAGCAAGGCCCTCTCTCGAGCAACTAAACTGTCCCTGTATAAGACGCTTATCATCCCGGTCCTGATGTATGGTGCAGAGACATGGACACTGTTAACGGTGGATGAGAACGCATTAGGCTGTTTTGAGAGGAAAATTCTCCGGGTGATTTTTGGTCCCGTCTGCATAGATGGGGAATGGAGAAGAAGATACAACAGCGAACTGTACGGGCTGTACAGCAACACCGACCTAGCCACAAAAAAGAAAAGTGAATGGACACCAATGCTCCGGCCCGGAAAGGCTGTGAATTCAACCCCGTGGGACAGCGCAGCAGAGGTGGACAGCGTAAAAGGTGGCGCACGCAATTGGAAGAGGACCTCATCCAACTTGGCGTGCGAAACTGGAGACAGCTAGCTAGAAACCGAGCCGGCTGGAAGAAGCTTGTTGGTTGAGGCCCTGGTCCACCCCGGACTGTAGCGCCACCTTAAGTAAGTAAGTAACACGGAACAGCAAATCTATAATAACTATAACTATTGTTTCGACTTCTTTTAACAAATGGAAACTTTCATCAATCCAACATTTCTGTAACTGGAAATAACAAGAATTTATAAAATAGAGAATAAATTGTTGAATAGATGATATATTTCAACTTGTTTGAGGTTAACAAGCTAGAAATAAAAACGTGCAGTAGCGTTTATCGAGTAATAGAATCGAGAAGATGGTTTAGAATTTATTTTTTCACCAAGAATTTGATTTACAAAATGTTTTTTTTTTATTCTGATTCAAACAGTTATAATGAGAAAAAAAATAGATAAAAGTATTCTAAAAAATAATTAACTTTGAAATAGAGCCCCAGCCCCATGTGTTGTCAGTGTATGGCGTGCAAGTTGTTGATTACCTTACTGAAAGTCCCTCCCACTTTTGCTCACTAATAAAAGCAAAACACTGGTTACAGATTAAATGAGTTAAGAAAGTTCAACAAGTCAAGGGATTTTTTTATATTGACAGTCGCTACGGTTTGTACCTATTGTATTTTAGAAGTAGTAGAAGTAGTTTAAAAAGTAGTTCTTGATTAGTTGTACTGTTTTAGGCCTAAGTCGAATATGGAATCAGATCGATAAAGTTGCAATTGGCTGAACGAAGTTCTCTTTCATCCTTACTGTCCATACCTTCTAAGCGGCCAAAATTAACTGAGATCACGTCTTGATTGGTGCTAAACCACGTTTACGAAGTTCGTAGGCCCAATAGGAATTTCAACGTTGGACCACTATATAATCGGAAGTTACCGCTTAAGCAAATTCCTTCTTTTATACCGGCCAGGCCAGGGCCACGTATACCTACTTCGATTTTTATTGATATCTCATAGCTGACCCCGAAAGACTTTCTAAACTTATTCTTGTCCTTTAGAAGATTAGAAATAAAGCAAACCATGGCTAAGTTCAAGTTATTTGAAAATCATTTTGAGGGTGATATGGTATGCGACCACATTCCCTCTCCCCCCTTTTTGTCATATTTCAAATTTTAAATCATACTCGTACCTATGTATGTAAAAAAAACATGTGGCACTTCAACAAAAGTTCTCATAGACAATACTTATTTGTATGCATTGATGTATCATAGATACCCATCGACTCATACAGAACCTAGAAAAAAGAACCCAAACAATTTCACTCAGTCTTGACAGAAAATATAGCAAGAGATCTTTAAGGGAAACTAAAATATTAACGAGACTTACGCTCTTGATCATACTTTACGTCATACAGCAATAAAGTAAACTTGGTTTCATTGTCCAGTTTAAAGGTAGAACTATAATGGTGGGAAAAGCACTAAAGCTCGCGAGCGCACCTCACTTCTGAAAGCAATAGTGCACGAAACTAAACACAACGTCCCACTCCGTATTTATAGCCGCTTAATATGTTTTTTGTGTATTCGCTTGATTTTCTCCGCCCACTTCAGCGCCCTTCCGAGAATTATAGTTCTAGCTTAACTCCGGCCTCAGACGAGACAAGTCGTTTTGGTCCCTCAGCGTTTGGCTTACTCGGGCTTACCCCACCAGTCAAAGGGGGATTCCTTTGAAAGGGGATTCCTCTGGCTGTTTGTTTCCCTTACCAGTGATAAAATAACCCAGGCAAGATGTACTGTTACTCCGGAAAAAATCCAAGGAATCTGCCAGACTGTTTCAAAAATTCAAAGCTCAAAGTGAAAAACGGCTTTTTTAAACATTTCAAAACCTTCACTTGGTTTATTCAGCAGATTGACGTTTTTTGCACAGGGATCTTAATATGAAGACAAGCATTCTAATTGCCACCAGGATATTTGGTACATGCTGATCTTCCAGCGCGAAAGACTGCCACATCGAGTGCCCCCAGAGGCCTAGTACTTGATTATTCAAACAGACTATACATTACTGTGCATTTATTTAAATCCGGTTGCCCTAACAGATATTCCCACAAGGACACTCTGGACGGAAAACCAGGTCATAAACAGTAATCATGTTTCGGTCTTTACGGACGGCTCCAAATCAAACGACGGGGTAGGGTCAGGCATCTTTTCAGTCAACCCACCCCCAGACAGATAAATAAAGCTACCAGATTTCTGCGTTGTCTTTCAAGCGGAAGTGCTCGCAGTTTGCGTGAGGCTGGAAAGAGCCTTTCCACATATGGATTAGTAAACAAAAATATTGACATTTTTTATTGATAGCCAGGCGGCAACCAAAGCCATTTCCTAAATTGTTACAAAGTCAAAACTGGTTGCTCGTTGCGAAATGAGTTGAAATTACTCAGTGCATCAAACACATATACGGGAACGAAATGGCAGATGAATTGGCCAAAAACGGATCATCTCTTGACCCAAGCCAAACTGACTGCTCGGTTCTTATGTCACTAGAGCAGTAAGAGAAAAAAGAATTTGCCAGAGTTTCCTCAAAGTTGTCAACGACAGATGGTCAACAATCTATACCTGTCGTGTTTCGATGAACTTATGTCCGGATATTTCAAAGAAAAGAACTAAATTTTTACTCAAGCTAAGCAGGCCTCAACTGTCCCTCCTAGTTGGAGTCCTAACAGTTCACAACACAATGGGAACCCACTTAAACATAATGGGCATCGGCTCATCTGAATTGTGCATAGGGTGTCAGGATAAAGAGGCAGAGGAGGACTCATTTCACTTATTCTGGAGAATGCCCAGCCTAGCCAGAGCTAGAAAGGCAGCCCCCGGAGAATACTTTTTCGACGAACTAGGCGACGTCTCCTTTTTGCCACTTAGAAACATCCTCAAATTCACTCAGAATTCAGGATGGTTCAGGGAGCCCCCCATACCTAAGCTTCCACTAATCAATTTCCTTCCCTCTCCTTATACCTACCTAGCCTACTCTCTGGGGAGCACAATGGATCCATTGAGATCTGAGTGAGGTGATGCGATCTTCTCGTATCATCACTCCTTTTAACCTAGCCTAACTTTACCTGATTATCAGGACTACCAGAGGCATACAACCTGCTGATTAGTGCCACCGGGGCGTAGTATCTGGTAATTGAGTGCCAGTGGCGTAGTTCCTGCTGATTAGTGCCAACAGGGGCATTGAACCGGTTTATTAGTGTAACCAGGAGCGTTGTTCCTGCTGATATGTGTCACCAGGGCTGTAGCTAAATAGTGCCCAGGGGCGTTAAACCTGCTGAATAGTAACAGGGGTGTTGTACCTGCTGATTAGTACCAACAGGGACATAGTTCTTGCTGATTAGTACCACCAGGCCTAAAGTTCATGCTGAATAGTGCCACCAATGCCCTATAGCCTGCTGAATAATTTCACCTCGGGTGTTGTACCCTGCTGATAATTACCACTTGGGGCGTAGTTCCTGCTGGTAAGTACCATCAGGGGCGTTGTATTTTCTGATTATCGCCACAAGATCCGTAGTAGCTGCTGATTATACCAGAACATTTTGTGTCTACTGTTTGAGTTTCCTATTACCCGCTGACCCATTCCAAATCCCCAAACAAGAGCATCAGTACCTAAAAGCGGAACGGCAATTCATCAGAATACCAAAATTCTTCTGGACCAGAACAAGTAAGGCACTCGATAGCTAGCATTAATCAGAAAGGCAATTTCCATAAACCCTTTAATATTAAACTTAGTATAGGTATTTCTTTTTTAAATATAAGAGTTGTTTTGCATAAGGTTCTAAGGACCCTTTTTCTCTGCAGTTTCGTGTTTTCTTCAAGATAACCTTGGTAAGACCGACAAGCATAACCTCGGCTATAAAGCAGTATTTTTTGCAAAAACCATATATGCAAAAGTTTTCATCAATATCGTTAGAGCCTTTTTTAAGAAAGTAAGAAAACCGAAATCTTCATATGGATGATTTCAAAACCACCTGAAACAGTATTGGACCAAAACCATAGCTGGAAAATACTGAATGATTTTTATTCATATGGATTCAAAATATAATTTAATAAAATTAATTTAATAATCGTTTGTAATATTTACAAACATCTAGAAACTGATACTGGTCGATCGGTATTTTTACTGGATTAGGCCCTAGACAACTCGGTATACCTGCCTTGTTCCGGTTCTGGGTTGGTAAAAATAATGTATTTAAGATTTCGCACAACCGACACGATGAACTCCCAGAAAAACTACACTACTTACACCACACGCCGGCCATTTAGGAATATTTAATTATTCCCACACGAAACAATAGTGGGAAGATTTTTGGACTTCTTTCATTGTTTCCAGAGTTTCCGCTTGTAACATAGAGGCTTGTCTGGAACTTAAAGAATATCATAGGTAAACGACTCAGCAACGAAGTCAACGACAACTACGACGACGACGACGATGGCCAAAGTGACTGGGTGATTGAATCATGACTGGGAGTATTTTTCCGATTGTGTGTCGTTGTTTTCTCTTTAGAAAAACAAAACCTAAAAAAAAACAAAGAAGAAGTGTTTCTCCACTTCTGTGTCTCCCCAAAAACGCTTGCTATACGTCATTATTGCATTTCAAGTAATCTAGTTAAGTATCTAGTTTTTTTTTATTTTTCTTAAAAAGCTACTTTTTTCGAATATTTTTAATCTTTCTTCCAGGGGAGATGAGAAAGGCTTTTTTCATGCAGACATACCCAAGTATACTCGTAACTCGTACTCATCTGGAAGCAAAAATGGGAACACGATTATTGTTATTATTTCCATGCATCTGTTGCGAAAAAATAAAGGGGGAAGTTATGCCTCCTTCTCCTGAATAATGCTTGCGATAATAATTTTTTGTTGTTGTTGTTGCTCTCGTTGTTTCAAAAGCCAAGTGAAGGACTATTATTTTTGAATTTTCTCAGTCAAATAGAAAGTTGAGTCGAGGGTATTGTTTGGAAATATTCATCCATCGCTCGCAATTGCTATGTCGACTGAAACGCTATTTTGATCAAAAAATGTCGGTATGTCAAGCGTTTATGGCAATGTTAATTTAGAAGCATAGTATTCGCTAACATGTCTGGGAGCATGTCGTATACTTAACGCTAAGTGCTTTGGTTATAGATACATTTTGCTTTATGTGAACTTAATTGCAACATAAACACAGTTGGAGACTCGATTTAAAGTACCCATTTTAAAAATTCTTCTTTAGAGCAAAAGAGGTTATAAAGTTGGGCTTTGTTATATATGTATGTTCTCTGTGTTTCTTGTATATTATGCGGGGGTTTGACAAAGCTTGTCAATATAAAGTAATACGCTTTTAAGCTATACGGGGTCTTCATTTAAACTTTTTCCTCTAGTTTTTATTTTTACTTTCAAGGGTTCGAAGGACTTTAAAGCCATAAAAAGTGTCCTTTAAATCTTAGCGATTACTAACCCACATCCACTATATACGGGGTATATATAGCTCTACATTGACATGCAAAAGGAATCACGTGTTGTTTTGAATACTGACGTGCTGAATTCGCGCGTGACCCAAAACATGCGAGCGCAGCTCAGCGACTTATGTATGCGAGTGCGAGGGTTTCAATTTCGATAGGGGGTGACTTCAAATCAAAAATAACAACAACAATAAAAAAGTTTTATATTTCTCTGCATATTCCTTCGCGGGTTGTGGAATTATTGTGCAAAGGATAAGCTGCTGAGTGTGCATGTTAATGTTGTTGTGGAATTATGGTGCGATGAAGAGGTGACGTATGGAATTTCTTAGCAGGTTTGAGCAATAATTTGCATATTTATATGCAATCAAAGCGTTAAATAGCATGCAAGACCAATGTTGGAATTATTATTATTGTTATTATTATTAGTGGCTTTTTGATACCCTCTTTTAAGCAAGTGTATTTACAAAGAGAGTAAAGTGGTTTCAAACGGAATCCATGTGTTTGTTTAAATAGCTTTGAGCAGTAGATAAGAGTCACGATATAGTGTTCAACGTGTTCAACAGCACATAGTGAAATGGGTCAGTTTAAAGATTTTTTTTAATATAAACTTTTTTAAAACCGAGGAAGAGAATCCTTGAAATTAACCATTAGTTTGACTTTTTATAACTAACTTAATAATGTCGGGTTCATCATTTGATTCCCATAATTTCCGGTCGCCCGGTTTCTTGAACAAACTTCGTCTACTTTTGCTTTGCCGTTTATTCTGTGACCTTAGAATATTCCAACTAGCCTTATGTTCTTTGTAAAATCGTTTTTTTGTGGAAGGTTTTGCTTTATTTCTTCAGTGAAACTTGACCTAAAATCAGAAGCACAGGTGCTCCAGAATCAGATAAGTTCACGTCAGAGGTGAGACAAGGAGTGAAGACAAGCTATAAGTAACAAGAAGTCATCTAGAAATTATTTGCAATCAGATGATGTTTTGGACGACCTGCATCGGGCCTGATGGGAAACTATTGACTGTTTTGAACTTGTTCTGGAGCAGAAGCGCAGCAATCAGTCACGATGAAGTGCTTGTTTTACCTTCTTACGGTGGTACCCGGGCAACTATCTGCGTATCCCTATATTCTTAAATATGCTTAAATTAGATCACAGAGGTTAAAATTCTTCGTAACTGAAACTTAAACCCGTACTGAAACCGACACTACGACTTGGATAAGAAATGAAAACACGTTGACGACTTTTGGCTCTTATACCAGGACAAATATTAGTTTTTGGAATTTGAAGACACTTCAGGAACACGGAATTGCAGATCCTCAAAATGAAACATTCCTCCAATGAGAGAAGGAACTCATGCGACATAAGATGGACAGCGTAGGGGTTAGCGAAGTTAGATGGTTGAGCTCGGGGAGGTTTTTGGCTCCAACTCATAATGCTGTACTGCCTTTTACAACCGGCTATGGGCTGCTTATGATAGTACACCACGCTGAGATTTCAAATTAGTTTATTGGGAGACTTGAATTCCACGGTTGGTAATAATAATGATGGGCTCAAGCATGATAAGTGAAAGCATTTGTTGGCGAGTGCAACGACTATTTTGATCGTTTTGTAGATTTTTTCCAATAACATAAACCGCTTTTAAATAGAAGTGATCATGTCTGAGCATGTGCTGCTCATCGACTTCAAAAAGGCGAAAAGGCTTGCTTTGCGCAGGAGGGACATCCCGGAAAAATTAATTGCTATTATCATGGTTAAATAAATGATGGATCCAAATGTCACATTTTGCGTAAGGGAAGGTTGTCAGGGGAGTTTGAAATTCAAGGCTCTATACTGTGACCAATACTGTTCCTGTTGGTAATAAGCGATGAACTGAACAAAAGGAGTGAAGAGAGAAGCTGAAATAGGTACACTAAAGATCAATATGATAAAAACCAAAAGGATTAGCCTTGGATCTTCCTCATCAATCTAAGTAGATATTTCTGGAAAACCAGTAGAGATGGTAAAGAATTTTCAATATCTTGAGAATATTTTATAGACTGGTGACGGAACCGAACTAAATATAATCAGCTGAATCGGGAAAGCATAGGCTGCTTTGCAAATGCCGTCCAAAACATGGAAAAACAACTCTTAAACCTTAAGAACCAAGCTACGACTGTTCCACTCCGTGCATTTTTATATGTGCAGCACAAGAGAAGTCACATCCGCTGACACAAATTACTGCAAACATTCGTAAATAGATGTTTGAGTAACATCATCAGAATTTGTTGGGTAAGGGTATTTCCAATGATGAACTTCATGTCAAGAACCAATTTAATTCTATAGCACGGATACGTTCTTACTTGCTTACTACTTTAGGTGGCACTTCAGTCCGGGTGGATAAGGGCCCAAACTAATAAGCTTTTTCAAGACGGCTCGGTCTCTAGCTAGCAGTTTCACACATCGAGTTGGTTGAGCTCCTATTCCCCTTGCGGGCGCTACCTGTTACGCTGTTCTTTTATATTGCGGCCCCAACGGAGCTGGATTCAAAAAATTTCCAAGCCAGAGCATTGATGTCCATTCGCTCCAAGTGACCCAGCCACCTCAGCCCTTGGCTTTTAACTTTTGTGGCTCGGTTGGCTTCGCTGTACCGTACGTTAATGAACCTTATTCTCCCTTCCCTATCTTAATCGACGGGGCCAAAAATCACCTGGATAATTTTCTCTCAAAACGGCCTAAAGCGCACTCACCCACCTTTAATAGTGTCTTTACCTCTGCACCGTACATCACGACCGGGATGGTAAGCGTTTTATACAGAGACACTTAAGTTGCTCGAGGCTTTGATCCTCACTTGCCTGCTTAGCCGAAAGAAGCAGCGATTGGCAGAAGTAATTCTTCGTCCGATTTCATCGCTGCTGTCGAACGCTGAGTTGATCCAAGGTAGACAAAGTCTCTTACCACCTTTAAATTTAAGCTGCATACAGTGACGTTCTGTCCGAGACATCGGTGTTTGGTGTCCTTTCTTGTTGGAAGCATATATTTGGTCTTGCGTTGATTCTCTGTCAAGCTCATCTTCTAGGATTCAAATAGAGAAATCAAAACATGTTCTGGAGTATACAAAATCAACTGTGATGACTGCGACAATTACTATATTGGACAAACAGGTAGAACATTTTATGACAGGTACGTAGAACACAAACCGAAACCGAATACAAAATCAACATTTGCACAGCATTTGATAAGACAATAACCACAATTACACCAACTTCGACACCAACTTAACGCCTTTACACATATGCAGAAAAGGGACAACACTAGACGCACTTGAAGAGTTTGAAATCTACAAGGCAAACATAACGGACCATGACAAAGTACTGAATGACAAATTGACAATTAAAAACAACACACTATATGACACTGCAATTAAACTACAAAATAGAAACACAAGATAAAAAGAGACAAATTCATATTCCCATGACAACCCAAACTCATCAACAAGAAGACACCAACATTGGCCTTTCAACACCACAGTTCGCCAGCATAAAGCCCGAAGATGGATTAAGAGATCCGAAACGCGTCGCTAAATAATAATTTATACATATGTTGTGATATAATAAAGTAAAATTAATTAAATCAAACAAATTAAAAAGTTTTTCTTTTCTTTTATTTTTGTTTCATTATTTTTATATATAAACGAATTCATCATCACGCAACATGGAGACTACACAACAACTAAATTCTAGGATTCCTTCTCATTCTAAACACTCACTAGAGATTCACTCAAAACACGCTTTGTTCGTCCGATTATGTCAATATCGTCGGCGTAAGCGAGAAACCCGACGTGACGGACTTTTCAAAGATCGTGCCTGTAGTGTTGACGAGAGAGTTTTGCACTAATCTTTCAAAGACAATGTTGAAGAAGTCTCATGACAGCGCGTGGCCTTGTCTAAAATCTTTTTTGACATCAAAGTTATCGAGGTCTTTTCTGACCTAGATGGAGTAGCGTGCATTTTCTATCGTCATCCTGCATACACGGACGAGTTTAGGATGGAAGACAAAACTTGAAATTCCTCTATATACATACATAATTCGTCCCTATAGATGCTGTCCTACGGAGCCTTGAAGTCGATGAAAAGGTGGTAGACTGCAGATATGATTTTTCTATATACCTAGCACCTACTGTGATTCTACTACGATGTTCCTTTGATCGTCCATGCAAGGCTTCCGGTCGGGCCTGTAACCTTGGGAGGTTCTTTTTACTTTTTGGTAAAACTTCCGAGCTTTATTCCTGCTATGGTATCTTTTTAATTCCTCAATCGCACGCTTCTCATGCTTCTTTTTTCCTTAAGTTTGTGTCGCAGCTTTTGTTGTGGTCATTGTTTTAGCTACCACAACGATTCGCCCCGCAGCAAAGTCGATTAACCTGAGCCAGTTATTGAAGGTGGTGTCATGGAGGCTATGCCTTCCGATTGTGCGCCACCAAAGACGTCTTCTCTTCCAAGTTGGGCATTAAAATCACCCAAAAAAATTATTTCGTTTATCAGCAGTAAATCCGTCGGTATCAACCCTCAACCTGGAGGACCAGACCTTTAGTAGAACTCGAAATGCTTAGAGTCGGGTTAAACGTTCCTTAAAGGTGTGAGCTCCAAATATGTCGCAGTAAAAGCTGTTCACCAACGAATTTAGTTCAACATGACAGGAACTATAGACGCCACCGTTGAAAAGAGAAGTGCATTAGTGGAATATTTTTTTGAGTTAGGACCAGACCTTTAGTAGAACTCGAAAGGCATGGAATCGGGTTACACGTTCCTCAAAGGTGTGAGCTCCGAATATGTCGCAGTAAAAGGCTTTCACCAACGAATTTATTTCAACCTGCCTGGAGCTATAGACGCCACCGTTGAAAATAGAAGTGCCCTAGTGGAATAATTTTTTGAGTTATAAACGAAAAACGAATCTGTAAGTTTAAAAATGATTCACTTATTAGAACCCTGCAAAGTTTGATGACGGACGCTTCCAACGAATAAGCCAAATGGAAAGCAGCCAAGCGTCTTAAAAGACCCTACACACGAAATTTGCTTAATGGATCAGAAACCCGAAATAGTAGGCTGATCTATTCGATTCACATTTCGCGAATGCTAAGCAATTCTCAGCCAACACAGCTACAGATCCAGTTTATTGATAGAAACGACAAATGTGAAATAACTTTTGTCACGCTCGAAGAATTAGGAAGCATGTGTAAACATAATTTGTCTAACAAAAAATCAGCAGGGTACGATCTAATATCTGCCTAGGTTTTTAAAGAAATGCCTTTAATAGCCTCCAAGAAAGTCCAATTTATAATAAACGCATGCCTTAAACTAAGATATGTGCCACATCATTGGAAAATTGCAGAAGTAATTGTTAAACCACCAACAGGTGTTACATCTCACAGACCAATATCACTTATGCCAATCATGGCGAAAGTTAAAAAAAAATTGCTCTTAAAGGCTAAGCAAAATAATGAAAGAAAGAAGACGAACTCCGAACCATGAGTTTGGACTAAGAAATAAAACATTCCACAATACATAGACCAAGCGCATTGAATTACGAATATTGTGGAAAAGCCAATTGAAGAAAAACAAGTATGCTCGGCTCTCTTCTTAGATGCTTAAGTCTTTGGCAAGGTTTGGCAGTTGAGACTTGAGTACAAACAGCACCGAGACTTTTCCAAGTTTAACGTTACGAACCAACTATTTAGACTACGGTATGACCAAAAATACTCGGAACTCAAGAAAATTGAGTCCGGTGTACCACAAGGAAGTGTCTTAGGACCAACGCTGTATCCACTATATATGTATACAACGCAACTTTTGGTGACGATACTGCAATATTGGTGCCAGATATACCTTTTACAAAAGGCTACACAAAAATTGCAATATGCATTTCATAAAACTAATGCTCAGGCGCAACAATAGCGCATTAAATTAAACGAAATCGAATTGACCTTACCCAAAATAAAAAGCTAAATAATGTTCCACACAGCTCCATCAAGCTCGGCAAAGAATATACCGATACCTTTGGTGTCAAAAAAGGTTTTAGGCCAGGCGACACGCTGTTATGCGACTTCTTCAACATCGTTCTTGAAAGAACAGTGCAAATAGATGGGGAATGGAGAAAAAGATACTACAACAAACTGTATCGACTATGCAGTAACACAAACCTAGACACAAAGTGATAAGCCAACGTGTCTGGGTTACCTAGGGCGAATAGACGCTCCAACTGCATCCTACCCCGTGGAACAGCGCAGTAGGAGGAGGTGGCACTCGCAAGTAGAAGAATGCTTCAATTAGGCGAGCGAAATTAGAGACAGCTAGCTCTAGACCGATCCAGTTGTAAGAAGCTTGTTCGTTGAGGGCCTGATCCACCCCTGGCTTAAGCGCCACCTTAAGTAAGTAAGTAAATGCTTTATTATTGACCTAACACTTTATTTATTTTGTAGTCTTAATTGGAGCCACTAACAGCAATTTGTTGATTTTGATCGACCATTACATCGATTCACGGTAGTTTCATAAACACACAAAATCCAAGCTAAGTTCAACAGCTGGGCGCCACTTAAGGAAATTTCAAAAGTCCACCTACATAGTTTCGGATCAAAATATACAACACAAGTCCCAAGATGGGAAGAGAAAACCCAAACAAAATTCATCACAGTGATGGTTGTGTAGTTACGACAACAAAGGGTAACACCTCCATGGTATTGTTCATTCAAATTTCGCTACTACATTCTTACTGAAAAAGAAACAAAAAATAACCTTTCACTTCACACCTCGAAGCTATGTCTGACCTGAACTCTTGATGCATCATCAATACAGTATTGAAGACATGAAAAAAAACATGCCAGTTACTAAGAAACTGATACTTTTCTCATCTTCGTCGTCCGGCATACCGAATAACCGAATCGAACCCTAACAAGAACTCCCTTATTTTACTGTTGTTTTTATTTTTTGTTTCAAAACCGAAACGAAACATTAACGCCAACAGGGTATCTAAGTATCTAAGTGAAGATATATTGCTGAAATTCAATGCTCCTGGAAATAATAACAATAACTATAACCATGCAATATCAATTCAGGTTTGGTCGGTAAGGTGATATATTATTCCTGGTCTTCCAGCAAAAATTTATCAAGCTATAATAATGTATCTCGACCGATAAGACAACAGTACCAGTAACAAACTAGGAACGAAACAAAACAAAACGAACAGCAAAAAAAAAAATGGAAAAATGGAAGCAGAAAAAAACCGATTAATTTCCGGCGCCACGAACACGTGTCCCCTGTGTACTGTTTCGATCTTATATTATTATTTATATTTTTTTTTCTTTCTAACAAACATGGTACCAACTTATACCCACTCGTAGATACTGTATCTACATACAAGTACAAAAAGTCAATTTAAAAATCGCACAAGTCAACAGAGGGCAAGCGAGAGCAGCCAGCAGAGTTGTGTATTTTTATGAATGAAATAGAAGCGCTAATAGTGTCTTATATTCGATCCTTCGTTCTTGCTGCCAATAAAATGAAGAAATGAATAAAAAAAAATATAACTGCCCCATGTTGAATGTAGCCGCGCCGCCGCCCGATGGACCGGAAAAGGGCAATCAGCACTTTGTGCAGTGAAATAAATAAAGGCTTCGCTCTCAAGACGTGCACTAATGCAGTGTACCCACAATTGCACAGCCACTACAACCATCCACCCAGCCAGCCAACCAGCCAGCGAGCCAACGGAGTTCGCGATTCCTAAAGCAAACATGTCCTCGGGAAGCTTATTCGTATCTACAATGGCTTCCACTTCCTCATCCCTCCTTCTACTCCTGATGCTGATGCTGCAAACTCACATAACCTGAATGAAATCGTGTGTAAAACTAAAAGAAGACTTGTCGAGGTAGGTATCTTAATCGGGACTCGTCGGGAGAGAGAACTAGTTTGAGTAATAACTACTTTGGCGTATAAATTGAGGGTTTATTGACAATCAATGCTAGTTAGTTGCTTCTGAATATTAATTCGTTAACCCCAAGTACACATGTATGTACTTCATTTATATACAAAGACACATGAGGGGAACCCAGAACCCAGACGCAGATTTGGAAGAAAGTGGCAAGAGGATCAATTATTTTTGATGGATGGAACGAAATCAGGTACCAAGGCACTAATTTAATCATCTTGTCACTTTGGCCAAATTTTTTTCGCAGAACACTTATGTTGGGAAAAGTGGTTTAAGTTTAAGCTCACTAAAGAAGTTTTGCCGTTTTGAAATATTTATATGATGACATTGGAGGCTTAAATTTTGTTGAAGAAAAATATTCTGAAAATTTTCAAATTCCGGATAAATCAGTATCATAAAACTAATAAACAAAATTTTTTATCCCCGCTCAACAGCTACTACTTTTTGTTTCTGGTGCCAAAGGTATGGTTTCATTTTCAGCATTCGGACGACATAAATTTTTTTCTAAATGAAGGTTCAATTGTGTTTTCAGCAATTATAAGAGATAGCATCAAGCCCTGAGAGATATGTATGGACAGACAATGTACATACATGCGGTGCAATTAGTTTTTATAGGGGGTAAAAAGTGTCTGAAAATGCTTTTAGGTTAGGTAATATCCTGTTAAAGTGGACATGGTCAATTGTAATACCGAAGAAACATATTCAAAGTCACAACTAAGAACATTTTGTAAGTAACCGTTTTAGGAATGAGTTGTTTACTTTCCATATACGGACTGTAACGCGACATTTACAAAATGATTTGTGTGGTGTCAAGAGAGTGCTGGTTTTAGAGAGTATTTCAACTGCTAAGGATTTAATGAAATGCAAAAGAGTCAATTTCTGTGGGAAATTACTCGCATTTCCAAGATGCAATTAAGCCTTAAAGCCAAACAAAAGCCTTGCTTAGATTTTTTTAGTGAAAACATAAGAATTTGAAAGCTTAAAAACACACTGAATCAACAAAACGTTTTATTCTGACTTATGGGACAAACATAATTATTTATTGATTTGTATGAGCCAAGGGACACTTAACAGGCGAGACAAAGCAAATATCTTCACAAGTTTTCTTGCTTTATGAATCAAAAACGTTTTGACTGATCTAGTGAGTTTTCAGGCTTATGTCGGATTTATTTACACAACACGATCGTCAAAGTAGTTAGAATTTCTGCTATAAGACTGGGCATATCCGTTCTTAATGTAAATGATTCATATACGAAGTCATAAAAGCGTTCCTCAAATATATCGGAAATGTGCCAAAAAAGAATGATCAAGTTAATTCTTTTTCTTGTATTTTGTCTTAGTTTGCAAAATGGCTTCAGCACAATGTTAATACAGTTCAAGTTAAATGGAATATAATTATAGTTTCAGTGACGGAAACACTGACATCTTAAGAAGATTGACTCGATGAAATCAGAGGTGGTTGGTACATCAAATCGAAGAAATTAAGACAAAATGTCACTTGTGTCATTCTGGCAATAGTATATAACATGGCTAGAGGTACGTATCTGCACTAATTCGAGCTGGTAACCGGGCAAATAGGGTGTTAATATGATGAGCAACTAAATCTGAACCACAGTAATAGAAAATTCCAAAGTTCACATAAGAAATCCAACTAAATATTCACACTTCTGAACACATGTAGAGGTTCCAATATTTTTGGTTTGATCGGTCATTTGATAGGTTATTAATTCATTAAAGTAAGATTTTAATTACATTATTTCTAGATTTTTATTTCAATTAACAAAAGTGCATAAATGCTCAAAAACACAAAATATAACAATTTTTTTTTAATTAATACCTAATTAGAAATTAAGAATTTCTCAACAACAAACTTTTTGCAGCCCGTTTATGTTCGTTTTTGAGGAAGTTGTCCTGCTAAGGGCTAAGCCACTAAGTGAGCGCCAGAGCGGCAAAACGACACAATCCCTAGCGGCAACAAGAAATTAAAACACATGGGATTGTATGGTTGCGGCCAGACAGTAAGCGGCAAGCAGCAGAGCTCTGATTTGGATTCTGCTTTATTTTTTTTGTATTCAATCTTGAGCGGCAATTTTCTTATGTTTTTTGAACGAAATAATAAAATAAAATAATTGCTTAGCTATGTTTTTTCTATTACCTTACTTGGCAACGGCACTTGCAGCTCCGATATTCTGCCTCTCATTTACAGAAATTACTTTTTAATTAAATCGAAAGAATTTTTTTTAACAAAAACTATTGACAAATGAAGGGTGTTTTTTTTAAAGGTATACAACTTTGAAATGGAATAAACAAAGATGATTTTTTTAATGTTGTAGGAACTGGGGGCCTCGAGCTGTATCTTTTCCTACACATCAAGTGCTTACAATACCTCCAAGTTGGTAGCCGCCGGATACTGGTCTTGGCTTTATGCCAGGACTTGCTAAACTTGTAAGTGCGAATGTTGATCAAGGAAAGAATTGCAACATTAAAGGTTAGTGCGTTGGGCTAGCGACCCGACCACAGTAAAAAAAAAACCAATTGTTATGAGAGAGACGCGGGAAGCCTCGGATAACGACCCCCCTCAAATGGCAACCAGACCCGGAACGAAAATGGACTATGATCTACGAGTATGCACCTGGAATGTTAGGACACTCTACACACCAGGTGCTACTCAAAACCTTGAATCTGTCCTCTCGCGGTACAAGGCAGACATTACCGCGATCCAGGAGATACGATGGATAGGATCAGGTATAACGAAAAGAAAAGATTGCGACATTTATTACAGCTGTCACCAAAGACTGCACATGCTAGGATGCGGATTCGTCGTGGGAAATCGACTCAGATCGAAAGTCATCGATTTTAAGCCGATAAGCGATCGCCTGGCTGTGATCCGCATCAAAGCTACCTTCCAAAACATCAGCCTAATATGTGCACACGCCCCTACCGATGAAGCTGAGGAGTCTTACAAGGAGGAGTTTTACGACCTCCTGGACGGAACCTACGGAGCCTGTCCGGAGTACGATGTCAAAGTCGTGCTCGGAGACTTCCATGCTTAAGTCGGAAAGGAAAACATCTTTGGCGGATTAGTTGGAAAGCACAGCCTCCACGAAACGACAACAGACAACGGCTTCCGACTAATCGACTTTGCTGCAGCTCGTAATACGGTGATAAGTAGCACTAGGTTCCCCAGGCGAAGGATACACACAGCAACCTGGCGATCTTCAGATGGTCGAACGGCCAACCAAATCGACCACGTGCTAATTGGCGCAAGGTATGCATCGAATATCTTGGACGTGCGAACTTTCCGAGGCGCAAACGTGGACTCTGACCACTTTCTTGTTGTGACAAAGTTCAGAGCCCGACTGTCCAACGAAAGGAAAACGAAGACCGCCCAAAGAAAGAAGTTCAACATCGCATGCCTTAGCACATCTGAGAAAGCCAGAGACTACAGTGAGCAATTGACCGGGAAACTCTCTGCCGTACACCCAGCCACAAGCGTCAACAACCAGTGGAACCAGTATCGCGACATTATTAAGGAGACAGCCGAGACCACCATAGGCTATCAACCACCCAGAAAAAAGAACCCGTGGTATGATGATGAATGCGCGGTATTGAAGCAGGAGACGGAAAATGCACGAATGCAAATGCTGCAACGGAAAACAAGAGCAGCAAAAGAGGAGTACCGCGAAAAGAGAAGGAAAGAGAAAAAAAACCTGCGTAGAAAGAAAAGAGCATCCGCAGCCTCTCAGCTCAAGTATCTCGAAGAGTCCAGCACCGCCACCAACACCCGCCGGTTCTACAAAACAGCCAAGCAACTGGCATCTGGTTATAGGACTGGCACGCAAGCTCTTCGAAACAGCGAAGGGAACCTAGTCACCGAAGCACAGGGAATTGTAGACGTGTTTAAGCAGCATTTCCAGCAGCTGCTTAATGGGCATTATGTAGAGGAGGCGACAGGGGAACAAGGAAGCATTAGACCAGTCAATGACGATCCAGTCCCAGCACCCAGTACTGAAGAGGTTAAGAAAGCCATCCACAAGCTTAAGAACAACAAATCCGCCGGCTCGGATGGCCTACCAGCGGAACTCTTCAAGTATGGAGGAGATGTTCTGGTAGGGTGCATGCACCAGCTCATCAACCAAGTTTGGGAGGAGGAAAGTATGCCCGACGACTGGTCAAATAGCTCCATATGCCCAATCTACAAAAAAGGCGATCCTATGTCCTGCAAGAACTACAGAGGCATATCCCTGCTTAATGTTGCCTACAAGATCCTATCCAACGTACTATGTGAGCGTCTAAAACCTTTCTGCAACACTATTATCGGCACGTACCAGTGTGGCTTCAGGCCAGGCAGATCAACGATAGACCAAATCTTCACATTGAGGCAAATCCTGGAAAAGACCAACGAATTTCAAGTCGAGACCCACCACCTATTCATCGACTTCAAAGCCGCATATGATAGCATATATCGCCAAGAGCTTCTATTGGCGATGTCGGAACTCGGGATCCCGAAAAAACTGATCCAGCTATGCCGCATGACGTTACAAAATACGCGGTGCAACGTGCAAATGGGTAACAGCTCATCCGAGTTATTCCAGACGTGTACAGGGTTCAGACAAGGAGATGCGCTATCATGTGATTTCTTCAACCTAGTCCTGGAGCAGATAGTGCGCAAGAGTGGTGTTAACATGGAAGGCACTATCTTTAACAGGTCTTCTCAACTGCTTGGTTATGCGGACGACATCGACATCATCGGCCGTTCCAAGAGAGCTGTACTTGAAGCATTCACAGCTATTGATGAACAGGCGAAACGCGTTGGTCTTGAAGTGAATGAGGACAAAACAAAGTATATGCTATCAACAAACAAAGCCTCATCTATCCATCGCCTAGGACAAAACGTCACTGTTGGTAGCAGTAATTTCGAGGTAGTCAAGGAGATCACCTACCTCGGAACAAACATCAATCCCACGAACGACACCTTAGTGGAAATCCGACGAAGAATTACCCTAGCGAACCGCTGCTACTTCGGTTTGGCCAAACAAATGGGTTCAAAACTCCTTTCTCGAAAGACAAAGTGCACGCTATACAAAACTCTAATTTTACCAGTTCTACTTTACGGGCGCCGAGTGCTGGACGATAAGTAAAAAAGGGAAATTGATCCTGGGCACTTTCGAGAGAAAAATTCTACGGCGGATATTTGGTCCTATATGCGAAGAGGGCGATTGGAGGAGAAGATTCAATCGTGAACTGTACGAGCTGTACCAAGATGTGGATGTAGTCCAAAGAGCCAAAACACGTCGACTACACTGGCTCGGCCACATCGAGCGAATGGACAACAACGCTCCAGCCAAGAAAATCTTCGAATCCCAGCCCCCAGGTTCGAGACGACCAGGAAGACCGAACCTCCGCTATAGGGACCAGTCGGTCACAGACGCAAGAGCGCTTGGTCTCGACGACTGGAGGGAGCGTGCGAGGGACCGCAACCGATGGAAGACCGCAATATCTCAGGCAGAGACCCTTCATGGATCGGGATCCGGATAAGTAATTAAGTAAGATTTTTTTAATTGATATGAAATTAACTTTATTCGAAAGATAGTCTTTTGCATTATAATTTAAATAAGATTTCTGGCATATTACCTTCACGCCTAGCTCGGACGTAGTCTAATCTGGAGGTCCAATTTTCCATGACTTTTCCAACATTGTGGCCGTATATCGGCAATAACGCGGCGAATGTTGTCCTGCAAGTGGTCAATCGTTTCAGGTTTATCGGCGTAGACTTCACATATCCCCACAGAAAATAATCAAGCGGCGTTAAATCGCACAATCTTGGAGGCCAATTAACGGATCCGTAAGATGAAACTATGAAGTTACCAAACGTTTCCTTCAATAAATCAATTGTGGCAGGAACTGTGTTACATGTTGCACCGTCTTGTTGCTCCTGCAATTGATGATGATTGTTCAATTGATGAATGAAAAAGTCAGTAATCATGGCACTATAGCGGTCACAATTCACTGTAACGTTCTGGCCAGCATCGTTTTTCAAGAAGTACGGACCAATGATTCCACCAACCCTTAAAGCACACCGAACAGTCAGTTTTTGTGGATGTAACGGTGTCTCAACATACACTTGAGGATTATCATCACTCCAAATACGTCAAACACGCAGTTTTTTTATTGACGTATCCATTCAACCAAAAGCGAGCTTCATCGCCAAACCAGATTCGCTTATGAAAATTGGGAGTCAGCAAACATTTTCCAAACTTTGAAATCAAAATTGAATGGTGATATAACTGTCAACTGGAACTAAGAAGATTAAACTTCCAATGACCAATCCAACGCCATTGACGCTTTCTTATGTCTTGTCCTGCGCCACAATTCCTCGTTTGATATTTTTTGTGTGCAGCGAATCATTAGGATGTGACGAAGACACCGATTCACAAAAGCCTGCAATTTTCTCGAAATGGTAGACGTGACTTTCCAGGTTTGACATTGTGCGTAAGGAGATTTGACTGGATTTCCAAATTGGGGACAGAAGGCAGCACGAGCTTTACTTATTCTACTTTTAACGTCCAGATCCGTACCACCGTTTGCAGAAACTTTACTGCCAAGGTAGTTAAACTGTTCGACTTCTGTCACTGTCGTCCCTTGTCTCTTTTGCTCTTTATTTTTAGACCACTCGACTCTCACTTGCGGTGTAGACCAATCCCGTTTATTCCACTGATGTTATTTGCCAGTAGAGATATGACATCGGAATAATCTAAATGACTGCGCCTTTCGAACGGTCTCCATTGAATACCCTGTCACTCAGCTTTACATACACTGGCCGTCAATACGTCGTCTATCGCCAGCAGGAAGAGAATTGGCGATAGAAAATCCCTTTTTCTCACAACCTGCTGCACTACGAAGAAGTTGGATAGCTGCCCATTGTGTAAAACAAAACACCTTGCGCTGTTGTAGGACTCTTTAATAATGGCAACAATTTTTGGCGGAATTTCTTTACCAAGCAACGATCTCCATAAACTTTCTCGGTTAACTCTATCGCAGGACTTCCCAAAGCTCCTTGCTGCATCCTGCGCTGGATTTTGTACGGCAGCGGTTCGTAGTTTGAGACTCATCAGAACCAAATGGTGGTCGCTCCCACATCGGCACTTCTGATACTCCGGACATCACACATTGACTTCCTCCATCGCTGCTGAATCATGATATGATCAATTTGGTTTTCGGTTTGACCATCCGAATGCGCCTAGGCAATTTTGTTGTATGTCTTATGGTTAAATACAGTCCCACATATCATAAGACGATTCGCGTTACAAAAGTCGACAAGCAAGTCGCCATTTTCGTTTTGTGACCCCAAGCCATTTCTTCCTATCACACGTTCCAGCCCGTAATTGGTAAAGTCTATAGTAGTCTTCTTCAATTCACTATAAATTTCGTCCCGACAAAAATTGCTACTTGCTTAAGCCCTTTCACTACCTAGTGTCCTGTATGGTTGCGAAATCATCTGCAAGTTAGAATTTGCGACTAGCCGCAAATTGAATATTGCTTATAACAACATTGCCCGCTATAGCAATAATCTACAACATAATGATTAGCCCAGGCAAAATATACCTTCACTGCGGTTATTCCGCAAATTTCGAAAATACAAGTTTTATGTGTATATACCTTGAAAAACTTATATTCTCGAAATTCGAACATTTTTAAAACAGCAATATCTCGTAACTGAGTCATATAATCTGTAAATTGTGTACAAAATTTTTTGAAAAAATTTGTTGTTTAAAAGTTGTAGGCGAAAATCCAATATTTTGAAATTTACACCTTTTTGAAGTACTAATATCTTGTAACTGATCACTCCTTTGAAAAAAGTTGAAATACATTTTTTGTGGACAATATAATAACACATAAAGAAGGAATAAATTTATCTTTGACAACTTCGTCAACTGTGAGTAAAAAGCAAAAAACCAGATTTGTTAACTTTTGACGAAATTTTTAAAATAGTGATATCTTTGGAACTATCGCTTGTAGAAAAAAAATAATATTTTCTTGTAGAGAATTTAATAGTGTAAAAACTTTGTATGAAGTTGTTTTCGA
This sequence comes from Dasysyrphus tricinctus, assembly GCA_963921185.1. Lineage (NCBI taxonomy): Eukaryota > Metazoa > Arthropoda > Insecta > Diptera > Syrphidae > Dasysyrphus > Dasysyrphus tricinctus. Next base: position 57,917,140 of record OY992533.1, on the reverse strand, counting down.
TAGCAATCACCGTTTACGTGTTACAGGCGAAAAACAGACATTTTCGTCAAATAACGTTTTTTTTTAAATGACAATATCTCCTAAGCGATCAGTCGGAGAAAAAAAAGTGCGTTAACTTTTCTTATAGAAAATTATATGAAAATTATACTTTTTGATAGCATTTACCATTTTTTTTTTACATTTGACCTTGAGTAACTTCTAACGCGCACACGATTTGTCAATGGACTTTTGGGTGAGTATTCCTTACACCAAAATAAAGATTATTGTATTTAAAAACCTTCACTTGGATTTTTTCCGCTATTTGGCCTTTGTTTTGTATATTTTTCCTGGGCTATGATCACGTTACCTCTTTTTCGGTACGGATTTCTGGTTCTAGCTTAGACAGTTTACTTTGAACAGAGATTTGTTGGAAATTATGTATACTTTCAACTGAACTTAGGTGAAATTTTCCAATACTTAATTATTGATATATTTTTCTAGCCGTAAGTGAAAAACTCCGAAAAAATGCATTTTTGCATCATTTCTTTTCATTTCTCTCAATGTTGCGTCACGAAATTTTAGTCGCAAGCCAAAGAGTCGGTTTCAGTACCTCCGAAAACATAAAGCAGGAGTAAAATCAATACTACCCCACAATTTGCTTGCTAAACTTTTGAGCACAAATTGACTGGACCAATATTTTTACTTCAAAAAGTGAAGTACCTACTAAAAATACAGGTTTTTCGAAAACAACACTTATTTGAATAACTTGTAGTTCATGCGATCCTTTAAAAAAAAATTATCATATATTTTCTAATAGCAATCATTTAAAAGATATTATTACCTACTTTAAAACCAGTATTTTTGAGTTTTTGCCAAAAATACCGGTTTTCGATGACATTACTCTGTGTATCGCAAGAAAGTCTTAAGTTTAATTTTATTTTCTTATTTTTCTTCTTATATACATAATATTTGAAAAATTAACATCTGCTTGCCCCTGAAAAACCAGTATTTTCGAAATTTGGCTAAGTCAAGTGGAGGGAATTCTCTATTAATAAAAAAACAATAAAAATATGTAATAAATAACAACATTAGATCTATTTTCAAATAAGGTCAGTAGATACCAATTGCAAAATTTTAGAAAACAGCATAGGTACGAAATTAAAAAAGTTTAGAACCACCGACCATAATTTGACCAACTTTTAACTTGCCTTGTCTAACTGATTTTCCATATATAATAAGTTCTATAACAGAAGAAGGTAGTTCAAATGAGACAAGTTAACTAGGTACCTATAAAAGATACTGAGAAAAAAAAATACTGCATTGATATTGAAATAAATCTTCTTTAAATCAAAAACCTATGTATCAATCTACAAAAAATTTAAGCACCAGGTGGGGTAAGTCTTCCAACTATACCAGGCTAAAACCCAGTACCTACTTATTTCATTCCCCCCACAATTGAATAGTATACGTATTACCCTTTGTTCCTATTTATTTCGATTGACATATCCAATATAAAATAAATGTTCCATGTCTGCCACAACGAAGCATTTGGGTTAAAGGTCTACCTAACTTTTGATATTGAGTTGGAAACAAAAAAAACAAAACGACGGAGAAAAAAAATGTTCTTGCTCTAATTGAATAATGTCCTTGATACTTTTTCTCCGCGAGACAATAGAAGGAAAACTATATGATCCGAAAGTTTGTGTATATATCCGCACCCAAAAGGGCAAACAAAACGTTGCGTTGCGTTGCAATTATTTTGCGAAGCGCAAACTCAACGAATATAATTGAATTGCGTTGAACAACAAGTGTGCGAAAGTGCACTAATAAATCGTACTGAGAGAGAATAATTTATAAAATATAAAAATGTCATGGCCGGACATTATAACCGAACCGAGTGGCATCACACACATGTGTGAATTATAAAAATTTAAAAAAAAATCTTCTTTTTATTTTCATACACACAAGTAACTTCAGTGCCACAAGATGCTGCATCTTTCTAGACTTCCAGTTTCATCCAATCTCTGTGTGAAATGTTAAAAAAAAAAACAAATGACAGAAAAAAAGAAGAAACTGAAGAACTCCAGCACCGGAGCGTAACCGAAAGCCAACACTTGCCGCTCATACGTTTTCTCTACTTGGATTTCAAAGTGAGATGTGAGCTGACGACGATGGGGGCTTCTTACATACATTGCGCCAGGGCTATCATCAAGGGAAGACTTTGGCGGGGGGAGGTCACGCTACGCATTAAAAATGCATCCCAACCATTTCTTCGTTAAGTTCATCTTAAAGATTCCATGGTACGCGCGCACACACAGCTTCTTCGGTCCATTACCTCACAAAGAGAGAAACTCTTCGAAAAACTCCTCGAAACGGCCATTCCCAAAATTGAGTACAAAAAAAAGAGAAGCGAAGGAAAAAACCTGCGCATTAGCAACATATGGTGCAGGAAGGCAGGAAGTTCTTCGACAAGTGTATCTTTTCCCTCGTCGAACATGGTTCACTCTGCAAGAGTACTATTTTTTTCGACTTCGAAATACCAACGCACAGCAATCCTAATCTTTTTCTTCGTCAATTCAAACTCTTTATTCAGCTTCGGTCTCGGTCTCAGTTTCAGTCTCGTCTCTCAGTATTTTGGAGTTTCGTAGATCTGGTGTTGTTTGGGACTTTACCAACATTTTGTTGTGTTCGTGTCTTTCGTATTGCATGCATGTGATGACATTTGCTATGTTGTTTTTTTTTTGCCTTCGTTTTCTTTGTTTCTTTCGTCAACACACAAGAAAATTTATATGAGGAGAAAAACGATATAAAGAAAAACCTCTTTTTTGAGCCTGTTTTTCTACACTTCGTTTAATACTCGTACACACCTACAGTGGTTATAATAAGACGAAACAGAAACGAGAAAAAAAACATTAAATGAATGCGAGCCGGGACTGAGCTTGGTTTTGACGACGAACAAACCATCTTAGAAGCTAACATTATGTTGCGGCACCAATAATCAGTTTTAATTCGTCTGTGGTGTGGTTGAGTCGTCGGTTGTTCTCGAATCTCGCTCGACATTAAACAAAAATAAATACAGAAAAGCGGTTTCTGCTTGGGACTTAACTTGAGTGTGAAAGAAGAAGCAGAAGAAATAATTTTCAAAGGAAACATTAAGCCAGTATAAGCTTGTGAAGCAAACGAAGGCGAATGCACCCGGTGGTGGTGCAGTGAAGATATCTATTGTATTTTTTGTTTTCTGATTGAAGAATGTTGTGATGAAAGATAGATTTGTATCTCAGAAATAATAATATTTAAATTATAATGTTCGATTGGATTGTTGGTTAACTTAATAATAATCAAAGAAGTTATGTGAAATTATTTAAGTTTGTTTGAGTATTGTCTTTCTTAAAACGAGTTTTTGAAAAATACTCGAATATATAAATTATACATTCCAAAGTTGTGATTTGAAATAGAAAAAGAAAAAAGAAAATATATCTCAAAAATGCCTAAATTTCATGTGAAAATAGTGCCGGTTTGATTGCTTAAAGTTTGAATTCGAATTTGAAATAACAGTTGCCTACGTATTGGATTGGTAATAATAAATTCAAAAACAGTTTGTGCTTAGAAAAAAAAAACAGAAGGATATACAATGGCTCACATAAATAGCCAAGGATTAAGCTTATTTTTGGGACTGCTCATAGGTAAGTGGAGTTTTTCGATATTTATTCAATATGCGTAGAGGCTTGATTTGAAAACGCGGACTTTATTTCCAATAAAAAAAACTACATTTCTTAAGAAAAAGGTGGGATACCTCTGCAATTAATTTCGGAAAGAAAAGATGAGAATGGGATTTTTAAGTTGCTTAGGTAGTTTTTTAACAGGTGTTACTTGCATTTCAAACGAAAGAGGGATTAAAAAGTTTTCGTTTTAAACCGAATAAAGTAAAATAAAATAAAATAAAATAAAATAAAATAAAATAAAATAAAATAAAATAAAATAAAATAAAATAAAATTAAATTAAATGAAATAAAAAAATACGTAATGTTAAAAAAAATAAAATAAAACGTACACCAACATTTATTAAAGTTAATAACTAAAAATTATAAGAAATAAAATTAAAATAAAAGTTTGCTGTTTTTTACTATTTTGCACAAAACAGATTTCTTAAGACAAATTAATCATTCTAATCAAATAAATAGACAAAGTTGTTCCTTCAATTCTGTCTGTCTGTACGATTACATTTAACGTAAGCTGTTGTTGATTTTCTTTAAATTCGGCGCCTAGGGTTTCTTGGGCATTCTGAAGATGAGTGTTTGAAATATTTTAGAACTTAAGATAATCATCACCGTCTTTGCAATCACTAAGCAATCTGTAAGGAAAATCTAACTTTTAGAAAAAATGGCTCGTACCTATACGATCTCCAAGAAAATTTGTATTTTTAACAGAAAATAAAAATAAATATTATTTTTATTTCTTAAATTTTATTTGTACTAAAACAATCATCATACAAAAAGTATCAAATTCTTCCTTTTCTTTTTTTACTGATTCAAATAAAAAAAAATTTTCATTTAAATGTATAAAGCGCATGGCAAACCAGCCTAAAAAATCACCCTTAAATTATATTAATTTGGAGGTACCTAGTTAAAAATATATTTTTCTTATTCTTAATTTAATTACTTAAATAGAAAATGGTAGCACTTGTGGTACAAATTTATTAAAAAAAAAAACATTAAAACAAAGAAAAATCTTGATTTATTTCAAATTTTCTTATACAAAAACTAAAAGAGTCTCAACTTAACAATTTTTTGAACGAAGTTTCCAGAAGTTTTCTTAAAAGATCATGTTAAAAACTTGAGTGAAATGAAGAGCAGTTGTTTTAGAATAGAGATTTTGATACCGATACAAGAAAATCATTTTTTATTTTAAAAGTTATTACAATGATTCAAAATTTTGGTGCATTTCTATATTATCTGTATTGATGAGGATTAATAACTGATCGATTTAAAATAATATGAAATTAAAAAAAATCTTGCAAGGTACTTGTTTTTCCTTAGAAAAAAAAGCACAGAAACCTAAACAAAGGATATCATATTTAAAATAATGATGTTTGTGGATTTTAAAAACTTCAAGTAGATAAGTATACCTTTAAAGCCGAGTGAGAATGAGGAAAAGCTACCCGGCTGTAAAAACAATCTAGTTTTTGGCGAGCGGCTAGAAAGTTTTACATAGATACTAGCAAGGGCGTAGCAAAGCTAACTCTAGAAATTCTCTAGGGCCTCGCCAGTGAAGTAACCTTTTTCCTTGAGAGACAGCAAACAAAAAAAAGTTGTCTTTACTGGGATCTTGCAATCTTCTGATTGCCAGTCCTATACCTTAACTACTGAGCTATTTCGCAATACAGTTGTGCAATGTTAAAAATGACCATATACTTTGATTTTTCTTACTATTGTATGAATATTTTTTTTTCTTTGTTATATATGAGGTATTTGTGATGGGATAACAAGACCTATCTAACAAGTTTTTACTAGCGAGGGCCTCGCAAGTATTTGACAAATGTTTGCCTTGTCTAGATTTTCCCTACCGCAGCCTTTCCAGTGCCTCGATTAAACTTGACAAAAACTTGCCATTTTTCCAGGCGGGTAGTCAGCCCAGGATAAAATTCACAAAAAAAAACACCAATCAGCGGAATAAATCCTAGTGAAGGTTTTTAAATGCAATAGTTTGTATTTTAACAAAAGAAACAATCACCGAAAAACCAAAATTGTCAAATCGTGTGCGGTCATATATCAAAAAAAATTTTTTTCGCTTATCACTTTAAAATGGTGAAAAATATTTGCTACAAAATTTCGTCGTCCAAAGGTTAAAATCACCAAGTGCAGAAAAAAATCAAAAAAGTCTCATTTTGCACGATTTTATAAAAATTGAAGGGTATGCCCGGGATCTTTATTTAGAAATATGCGGAACGTGACTTTTCAGCATCCAAAAGTATCATTCAATCTTATTTTCTTTGGATTTGGATTCGATAAGACACTGCTTTTTTGTAATAGAAGCAAAGCTGGATTATATCGCCTTCGCAGTTAAGGATCGCCAATACCTCTTCATCGCTCATCACGTGTCGTCGCTACCAAGAAATATTCTTCTCACTTCTTTCAGGATCGGACATTTTCCGATGAAATGTATGATGTCTTCTCTCACCGAAATGTTGCAAAGCGTGCATATTACAGGTAGATCCCCTCGGTGTGGCATGAAGTTCAATCTTATCAGCTCTCCTCTCATCTTAAATACCGCTGAGATTAATTTTTTTTTCAAAATCAATCATAAAATAATTTTGTTCAAAGAGGTTGTGTTGAAGAACGTTGTATGTGGCTCTATGGACAGAAGAAGTTGTCTGATAGCTATGTACATTCAAGCCTATATTTTGCGTCTACTTTTGCGATGATATCGTAATTTTCATTTTTGACATCTCTTCCATTATAGGACTGCACGTTGAGAGTAAAATTGAAACCACAGTACTCAGCAAGTTCATTTCATTTTTCGAACCAGACTCTTTCTTTGAATTATATACACAGCTATAATTTTTGGCAGTCTTTCATCAGGCATGTTGAAAACTCTCAAAAGATAATCAATATGTAGCTTAAGTGATTTTATAAAGAGTGGTGAAAGTCCCGTTTCAATGATGACCATGTAATTTGGTGTATTTTTCGGTAGTTGAAAGCATCTTTTGATATAAATTCTTATTAGTTTTTAAACTGTTTCATATTTTATATAGTCCCATTTTTGCGCTGCATAAAAATAAATAAATTGGGTGGCACCACAGCTCGTGGAGAACCAGGGCCTAGTGACTAACAACTGTCAACCATTCCTGTGTGCGTGTTGTTGGCAGGAATGGAGGGGACCTACAGTTTTTTGCCGAGTCCGAAGGGCTAAATGAGCAGCACTTATTCATGACAAGTATACTCTTGGAGGATTTGTCAGTTTCTCGCAAGAGGCAGTACCTCGGATAAAACATTTCTGTTTTTAGGTGGCACGGCTGGGAATCGAACCCACACCTTCGGCATGACATTCCTACGCACTAACCATTTTGGTAGGTATACCTGAGATACAATTTGTTTTGAGTATTTGGTCTCATGCCTGAAGCAATGCACTTCTTAGATCCTCTAAAGTTTATGACCTTGGATTTGTCTCCTTTACTTGTCTGCCAAACATGTTCCAGACATGTTCAAAGGGAATCAGATCAGGGGAGCAAGCTGACCAGTAAACTGCCGTCCTAAGGAAAAAACGGCGTATCTCCACTTTAGAAGTTTAGAGATAAATGCATTTTAATGATTTTGCTTTTCTCTTCTTCAAATTGAATACAATTGAATATTTTAAAGAACGATTTCTTATTAGAACAAATTATGTAGTTTTTCTATGCGTATAAGTTAAAGTAATTTTGGTGATGCCTTAGAAAAAAGAACTTGCGACTTTTAGGCCTAGTATAGGCACATAAGCAACTTGCTTAAAACCGGAATTGAAATTTGCGTTCGTGATTTTTAGCCATTTACAGTTGGAAATATGAATTTTTAGCTTAACACGAATATAATATACTATTTAACGGTTACAATTGTGGTACGAACTCAATTTTGGAATTTTGGCGTTTACGCCCTTTTTTTTTAGAACGGTAGAATAGGTTGTTCAAGTCTCTTGAAGATACGTCAAAACTCTGTTCGCAGTGTAGGAACGAGCGTTACCTTGCATTAGGATACAATTTTTGCCGATACTTGGGGCAAATGGCACAAAATCTTCTTCCAAAATATCCTTATCCCTTACATACCGTTCTGCTGTCTAGGACCCATGTTCAAACACATTTAACTTCCTGCGAGCTCCCAAAATATATGCCACCCATTATGGAATATCCACCTTAAGCAACGCATTTTTCTCAGCTGATCTTCTATACACTTATCACTGCGCTTGTCGTCTGGCATGCGGCAAAATTTGGATTCATTCCTTTTCAGTCATCCTCCAGCGCATGTGGTACTCTATGGCACCTGGTGTGAAGGGAAACCTTTACTAATCCAATCCTTACGAAATCAATCCAGTATCTTTAAATCATTTTCATACAGTTTTAGGGGATACTCGAACATTTTGCACTTCTAGAAGTCTGTTCCTACAGCCTAAACCGCCGCCGTTGAGGGCCTATTTCAGAGGGCATAGGTAGCAAGATATCGGTCTTCTTTTTGTTTCGGGACCTTTTTCTTGCCCTGTGAATGTTTTTTTTCTGAGAACTGGTTTCTCTGAATCTTTTCACGTTTTGAAAAATTATTAATTTGATATAATAAGCCATAAGGTCACTTGATTGTACGAATGAGTATTGTTGATCATACACATATGGCACGCGCTATCTGATCTTCAATTAAATTTGGCAGATTTACTCAAATTATTCTATTTTGCCAAAAGCAATACTACAGCAACACTTTGATAAGATGAATCGATAGAGAAGCCAGAAGAAACGCAAAACATTCAAAACTAGGCGCAAACGAAATTTCTCAATCAATTTTCAAATGGGTGGTAATTTATTGCTTTAATTACATTTCCGTTAGCCAAATGCTCTGAAATCTACATACTTTCATACATAAAACATTATAAACAAACCATCCCGCGTTACCCTATATTTAACCATCAAAGAATAAAATTAATCTTTCTTCCAATTTTGTCCAGCAGTGTATGTACCTTATGAATATTCATAACGAATTATCTGGAGATTAAAAAAGTTTATTTTCTAAATCTTTTTTTTTTTGTAAGACTCGGCTAGTTTCTTTTTTGGTTTTGATTTAAAATCAATAAATTCATCTACAGGCAGATACTTTTTTTCAAAAAATAAATCCGGGAATGCAGAATTCATACTAAGAATTGTTCTATGTCCATTGAATTCCATCATTTTGGGACTCAAGTTCTAACTGAAAAATTTAAGTTTTTGAAACAATTTTTCGCATTAAGTAAGTTGTCATATTACTGCAGCTACTGAAAATTCTTATATTAATTAAAATCAATATTTCTAGGAAAGAAATCTGCATTCAAAAATGTTTTGATGCAACGTTTTATCTCCAGTAAATAGTTTTATATTTATTTTTTAAGGTTTATATGTTTTTTTTTAATTCTGAGGAAGTGTCGGAAAAATTTCTAATCTAAACAAAAGACAAGAAAAAAGTTTGAAAAATGTTGTCCGTCTTAGAATTGTAGACATCCTATTATTAAAATGAATACTAGTTATTATTTTAATTAACTTTTGATAGCATCCATTAATACATTAATTAGTGAATTGGTCTATCGATCGGTAGCGGAGGTCTGTATTCGAATCCTTACTACTCCACCTAAATTTTTCTAGAGACGTAATTCCTCTTTCGAGGAAGTGAAAAATTCTCTAAGACCCAGATTGCGGCGGTGCTGAGTTAACTATGAATTAAATAAAAGTTTGTTAAGCCTACAATAAAATAAAATTTAAACAGTGCGAGTTAGCAGCAAAAGCTGTTTTTCTGAGGAAAATTAACTCTTCCTTTAATGTTATTAGAAAAAAGATAAAACACTTGTATTTTTGTTCCACGGTTTATAAAATTTTTTATTTTAATAATTTGGCCGACGCGTTTCGTCTGGTTAGGGCATCCTCAGGGCACTGGTTATACATTTTAAAACAAACTTGTGCAAGGCTCAATGGTTAGTGAGAATGATGATTAAATGAAATGTACATAAATAGTAATTTAATTTTTATAAAGAAAATTAAAGATTGAAAAAACAAAAACTAACGACATGAAAATTATAAATTAAACAATATTATTTGTTAGAAGAAAAATAAATAAATTATTTTAAAAGTGGGCTATTATTACATAGGTCTATTTGGCAATTTAAAATATTAGGCGTCTTTTGTCTATTTATTTCTTAAATCTCGTACTTATCAAGTACGCGTCCGGAAGGTTAAGAGTGTAGAACTTCTATATCTTCCAGAGAACAAATATGTCCAGAGTCTTTGAGGTGCTGCGAAAGGCCTAAAGTTGGATCCGAGAGCATGGAAGACCTTTGATGTTTAGTAAAGTGCGTCTGTAAGGTCCTAGATATTTTACCAATATATCCACCGTCGCATCCCTTGCATGATATTTTATATACGCCACTTTTTTTAATATTGTCAATTTTGCGTTTAATTTTGTTATTACATAGGGTTTTTTGAAGGGTGTGATCGCTAAAAAAGGCTGGTTTTATTTTAGCTACCGAAAGAAATAACTTTTCCGATACGGCAGGGACATAAGGGATTTTCCGCCAATTTGTATCTCCTGTTTCTTTGGTTATAGGGAATGTGGACTGAATTGCATACCGGTGAAATTTCTGATGAAGAATATTAAAAACCACTTCTTGTTTTTTGTATCCATTTTGTGTTGCAATGTGAAGGATAGTACAAAGTTCCTTGCAGTAATTCTTTTTATTAAGTGGCAATTTTAATAATCTGTCCACCATAGAGTGGAAAGCTGCAAGTTTTGTGCTCCAAGTATGGGCCGAAGACATTGGAATAATCATATCGGTGCTCGATTCTTTTCTAAAAATGTTGAATTCCAATTAACATCCTACAACAGATATAGTTAAATCCCAAAAATTTAGCTCATTGTGCCGATATTCAATTGTGAACTGAATGTTATCATCAATTTTATTTAAGATCTCATTTTGAAATATGATGAGGTTCCGATGTAGCCTATTGAATAGACCTTTTAAAAAGGAACAATTACGTGCACGGGTTTTTATTATTGAATATGTTTGTTTGGCCCATAAGCATGCTTAAACCAAAAATGCTACTAAATTCACCCATGCGTTTCTGAGAGAATGGTCACACTGGCCACTTTTCAGTATTTTTGGTATAACTCGAAAACTAAGCCGAATTTGAAAATTTTACATATAATACTTTTTGTTCAAAATTAAATTTTCTATTGGAATGGATAGTTCAAAAAATTTTAGGAAAAAATTTTAGCAGGAAAAGTTAACAAAAACCAACATAAAAAAAATTGAAAAATCTAAGATTTTTAAATTTTTTTCTAAATTGCTCATAACTTTTTTCGGAGCAAAGATACGCTCTAGACGTTCATAAACAAAGTAAACTGGAGTCTTACGGCTTTAATATGACATGTTAAAAAAGCCATATTATTTAAAAATTGACAGAGATATAACCATTCAAACTTTACCATTTCTTATCATTTTCCGCACTTTTTGTCCGAAAGCCTATTTTTTGGTACTTTATGACAAATTTAACGTTCCTAGCACCTAGTACCAAATCTTATGTTAATCGGACCAGCCGTTCGGTCTGTAGGTCTGAACGCATTTAAAAACAGCCGAAAAACGAAATTGCGAACTTACATCCTTTTTATAAATTCTCTATAGTTCTAATGTCATATTAAATCAAAACTTTTGATTTCGAACATTTTTACGAATGTGAAATTTGCCATATTGTACGGAAAAAGGGACTTTCGGGCCAAAACTGAGAAAAATTATAAGAAATGATAAGGTTTGAATGGGAATATCTCCGAACAAATATAAATTTTTGAACATGCCATATTAAGGCCTTTAGTCTCTACTTTGTTTTCTTTGTGCATGTCTTGATCCTATCTTTGCTTCAAAAAAAGTTATGCACAATTTATTAAAAAATTTAGATATCCTTGATTTTTTGATTTTTTTAAAGTTGGTTTTTGTTAACTTTTCCTGCTTAAATTTTTTCGTAAAATTTTTTGAACTATCCATTCCAATAGAAAATTTAATTTTGAACAAAATGTACTATATGTAAAATTGTCAAATTCGGCTTAGTTTTCGAGTTGTACCAAAAATACTGAAAAGTGGCCAGTGTGACCATTCTCTCAGAAACGCATGGGTGAATTTAGTAGCATTTTCGGTTTTAAGCATGCTTATGGGCCAAACAAACATATTCAATAATAAAAACCCTTGCACGTAATTGTTCCTTTATACCCCTCAATTTCCCGTCTATTCAATAGGCTCCAAATACAGAAGATGTCCTGTAGAGACATTTTTTACCCTCTGGTTTTTCTGCCTTAAACAAACCAGTTTTTGAAGTGGAGAATAGAAATTGAACAAATATTGGTCACAAATAGTTACATTGGACGTACAAAGATACGTTTTTGTGTTTTAAGATTTTTTTGTCTTGAAATCAAGGAACTTTGAAGTAAAAAATGCGAAAAATAGCAAAAAAAGGTACTAATGGGTAAAAAAGGCAAAATAAATTATATATTTTTGGAATCAGGGGGTCATGAAACGTATTTATATAAAGTCGATACATTCATACAATAACGCACAAAAAAGGCAAAGTTAGCAAAATCCTATCCCTGGTTATGATCAAGAAAAATCAGTTTTCGGCTGGAGGCTTTTGTTGTTTCTCAAAAATATATATATTTTTTTAATTATTTCCGTTGCTGTCGTGGAGAAACTGGTAAGTCTGTAAACTTAAAAAAAGTACTTAACAATATTTGACGAAGTTTTATACTTTTCAAATACATCTCAAAATACATGAAGAACACTGTTTTCCAAAGAAGTTTGATTTTGTGAATGAAATTGAACATAAACCCCGACATTTTGACTACTTTGACTGCAGTTAAGAGGCATACGGCTAGTTTATCAGTATTGAGTTTGCTCTAATTTTAAACTAGTGCTTGCTAACCTTGCATGTGAATGTCTTTATTATTGATTGCTATCTCGTCATGGACAAGAGATGTCAAAAATATCTTGACTAATCGTTAATCACTCGAGATTAATTCGGCCAAAAACTTTGATTATTTCGCACTGACTGACCAAAAATAAAGCCAAGTAAAAGAAATTAATGCATTCAATTATTTTCTGTCAAAATGTTCTACTTATCTATCGATCTTCCGTTTGGTTGGCAGTTTAAGTACCTAGTCACAGTTTTAACATGTATTCAAATGTAAAAGTCAATTGGAGGTGACTTAATTGACTGTGTTACACAACAAATAAATTATTCTCTTATAGCTATCTAGTTCTCACTTCTAGTCATGTACATACATATGTATTGAACCTATTTGTCGTATAAAGTGCTATTGAAATTGACGAGTTCAGAGCTTGTCAGCAAAAATTTTTCATGTTAGTCTCTGCGGAAATAATTATTTTCATTATCATACAGATCTTTTAGGATTTCTCTAAGAACTTCATTACGGCAACCCTGAAAACTATAGCTTTAAAAAAAAAAAATGAAAAAAAACACTTTATTTCTCAACCACTCTGAATAAAAGTTTTCTTTTTATTTTTGTAAAATTGCTACTTTAGTTTGACTTCTCCAATGATCCTTTTCTTTTAACTTTTAGCTTAACTTATTTTTCAAAGTAAAGTCATTCATAACTTAAAAAAAAAAAAAGAAAACAGTTCATGAACAAAGTCACTTCTGTTAAGTTATTTACAAAAAAAAAAAAAAAATGTACATGCTCCTTAAATAACAAGACATTCCAGTTAATAGTCGGGAAAACTCGACAACCTTTAACCTTTTGCAAACTTTGTTCGCAGAGTGTATAATGTACATTGTTTGATCAATTCGAAACATTACAAATTCAAAGAAAACTTAAATTCCATCAGCTGCTCACCTCCCCAACCCCCACTAATTCAAGCATCTTCTGGCTTCTTCGCTTAATAAATCTATCATCAAAAGGTGCGTTCTAGATACATAATTGCAAAGTTCAACATACTTGTAGTTGACTTGACTAGCTAAGCTATATAGCGATTAAGTAGTGGTATACAGTATAAGAACTCAATCAATCCAACTAGACTAGCAGCAAATTTAAAAAAAAGCTACTTTTAATTGGACAACACATAAACTATATACCTTACCTATACATCACAGAATACATACAGACTTTGTAGATTATACGTATAGAAAGACGCTTTCGTTGAGAGTCGTTTGATGGGTTTTTAGTTTTTATTTTTTTTTATTTTTATTTTTTATTATCTGTACTAAAAACGTTTACTTAATCTCTCTCGATTTCTTGAATGAAAGAATACTGATATTTCCTGTCCTATTTCATTATAGACACATAGGTAGGTTTAAACTTAACTTAATTCAGATATACGGCTTGGTTGGCTGGCTGGAAAACCTGTCTAATAATAATAGGGCCTATAGTGAAATTAGCACAAACATCATTGCCCTGAGATGTGTGACCAAGGTGTGTTATACATGTATAATTAACCGATTTTAAATGAGTTTTTTTTTTTGTTGTTGTTGCTGTTGTTATTGTGTTTTGTATTTTTAGCTTTGTTTTGTCAATGCAGATGGTTTATATATTAATTTTAAATTTAAATTAAGTGTCTTAAGCCCACCAGAATAAGTCGTCGATATTGTATTTCCGATTCATATAGGTTAACATTGTGGTTCACTTGATTAGGCACATTAGAAAAAAATTTCTCAAATAGTTTTAATTTAACGGTTTTTATCCAACTGTTAATTATTAGAATTCTAAGCGTGAAGTCAAATTTACACTATGCAACCATAAAAAATATCAACATGATATAGTTTTATTATTTTAGATTATTTTGAGTTTTTAGTAATTTACCAAAAATTTGATTAGCAACTTCTAAATGTCCAAATGTCCAAATTGTCAAATTTATTTCAGATTCGATTAGATTATGTCTCAAAATTATATTCAATAAAAAATCAAAATGATAGCACTAAAATTAGTGCTTTGTTCTTTTGAGAGCATTGCTCAACATTTTGGACTAGTTTTTCAAAACTTTGTACAAATCTGTATTGGAATCACTTTCTTATGAAAGTATACATTCTGACATTTTAAAAATAAACTTGACTAAATTCCTGATTTGGATAATGCTTTTTTATAATTTTGAATTGTTAGACCATGTTCTGCCTTAAGTTATGATGCCTAACAAGGAAGAGAAAAAATAAATAATAAGAAAAATAAGTACCACTGAATTCAGCGTCTTTAAATCATAAAGTGTACCAAATTTGATTGGTATTTATGAAGAATTTTTGAAGTAAATTATTTTTATCGCTAAGATTACCAAAGTGACTACTGAATGTGCACGTAGTTGTTGGTACAATCTAAAAATAATTTTCAATACAAAAATTGGAAAAATAGAAAAAAAAATAAATTCTAATGCCTTGCTAAAAATTTTAAGATATTTCAAACATAAACTTGACCCAATTTCTGACATTGACAATGTTTTTCATTTTTAATTTTGAAATTTCGGAAAATGTTCTCATCCAAATTCTGAAGCTCCTATTTCAAAGACAACAAAATAGGCAGTATCGCTGAGTTCAAAGATCTCAAATTATTAAGCGTACCAAATTTCATTAATCAAGAATTATTGGCAAGGGAAATTTGTGTCTCTAAAATTAAACAAACGGACCATTCTGGGCTGCGAAAAAAATCAAAGAGGAAACAAAGCCGGAAAATTGATTAATTTAGTACATTTTATCGCTGATGAAGTAAGGAGACAAATAACTGATTGTAGAAGGGGTGCTGTGACAAGATACCACGATGGAAATTCCTAAGAGATAAAAAAAAAAATTGGTGAAAAAAGGAGAAGTTTTTGTTCAAAAATTTGTTCGGCACGTAATATCTGGAGATATTCCTTAAAAATATAATTTTTCCGAACACATAAGTAGGTAATGATGGGGGCCATTAATCGTATGCATAAAAGTGGGGAGACTTCTCCAAATTATCGAATTTACTCGGCATTAAGTTCTTTATGGAAAAAGAATGGATAAATAAATTTGAGAGAATTTCGTTCGTCCGACTACGTAGTGCAGGGCGAAAAGCAAAATGGTACTTTTCGTTTCGCAGCCTCAGCAGAGTGCTAAGGCTCACTACGCTGCTGATGGGAAGCAAAAAATTCCATACAAAAATAACACAACGAAATCGTAAACGAAAAATTAGGTTCTACTTTTGTTCTGTATTGTGATGTTCAACGACAAAAAAAAAAAAACAACTGTAGCAGATTTTTTACAGAAGTCTACATTCATAATTAATTGCCTATAGACTAGACTATTAAGCCTAGTACGCTGCTGAGGTGAAACGAACATTTTCTGGGGTCTCCAACTCGAGAACGAAATCAAAAACGAAGTGATTCCGAAAAAAAGTATGGAGAGTTTCATCAGAACAGAAAGATGTCAAAATAAATTACAAAAAAAAAACTGTTCAAAGTCTTGTAATTTTTTTTCTCTCGTCTGATGTGAATTCTTTTCTTATTTTATTTTCGTGTCGTCCGTTGTGGTAGGTTAGGTTAGGTTAAATGGGGTGATGATACGAAAAGATCGCATCACCTCACTCGGATCTCAATGGATCCATTGTGCTCCCCTGAGTGTAGGTCAAGGTAGGTATAAGGAGGGGGAAGGAAATGGATTATTGGAAGTTTAGGTATGGGGGGCCACCCTGAACCATCCTGAGTTCTGAGCGAATTTAAGGATGTTTCTTAGTGGCAAAAACGAGACGTCGCCCAGTTCGTCGAAAAAGTATTTTCCAAGGGCTGCCTTTCTAGTTCTGGCTAGGCTGGGGCATTCACAGAGGAAGTGAACTGAGCCCTCCTCTGCCTCTTCATCCTGACACCCTCTACATAAGTCAGATGAGCCGATGCCCAATCTGCTTAAGTGGGTTCCCATTGTGTTGTGACCTGTTAGGACTCCAACCAATAGGGATAGTTGAGGCCTGCTTAGCTTGAGTAAATACTCAGTTTTTTTTTTTTGAAATATCCGGCCATAAGTTCCTCGAAATACGACAGGTATCAATTGTTGACCATCTGTCGTTGGAAACTTTGAGGAGATTCTGGCAAATTCTTCTTTTTTCTTGCTCTAGTGGCTAAGAACAGAGCAGTCGGTTTGGCTCGGATCAAGAGATGACCCGGTTTTGGCTAATTCATCTGCCATTTCGTTCCCGTATATGTCACGATGTCCTGGGACCCACCGTTGTGGTGCTAAGGGTTCCAAATAATTGTGTTTTTCAGTTCGTTTCGACGGTATTTTCTTCCATTTTCATTTTCAAATAAAATTCAACCGCAAAATAAGTTATAAGAAACTGTCAAATTTTCGTCTGAAATAATGTTACGTTCAATTAATTGTGTACGAAAAATAAGTGGAGACTTGGTTCTCGTATTGACTACGATTTTCTGTTTTATTGACATTTCGCTATCGAACTGCGAACTACATTACAAAAATCACAACGAAATTTTTCGTTTATGATTTTGTTGTGTCAATTTTTGTATGAAAATTTTCGTTTTGCTTCAGCTGCGTACTATGCTTTAGTCTAAGAGCCGACAGCAAATTTTAGGAGTGGATGTATAACAGAAAGAAATCGGAGTATGAGGAATTAAAGGTACATGTATTGTGAACTTGAAATCGAATCTGGCAGGTTTTGTTTTTAGCCTTTGAGAGGGGTGGGGTGTTAAAATGTGCTAGGCGCCCATTTTTATTTTCTGGGTTAAAACCTCTTTAATTAAAATTTTAAATGTCGGATCTAATGCTCTGTCATTTTTTCTAAGCATAAACACCACAATCTTTACGGTCGAATTAATAAAACTCAAGA
The DNA here is from genome assembly GCA_963921185.1 of Dasysyrphus tricinctus. Lineage (NCBI taxonomy): Eukaryota > Metazoa > Arthropoda > Insecta > Diptera > Syrphidae > Dasysyrphus > Dasysyrphus tricinctus. Next base: position 57,899,624 of record OY992533.1, on the reverse strand, counting down.
TATAACCATTTTATGTAAACCTTATCATCCTTTCTTTGGAGATTATCAGCAAAACAAAAAACCAACAAATAAAGTCTTCATAAAAACGCCGATAAGGTTTCCTAAAAAAATATAAATCATGGGTCCTTTTTATTGGATCACCGAGATAAAAGTCTTGGGACTTAGGGAAAATGACAGAGCATCATTTCTAATTTTTAAAAGTGAATTGAAGTGTTAATGTTATCATGGGTCCTTTTTATCGGATCACCAAGATAAAAGTCTTGGGACTTAGGGGAAATGACAGAGCATCATTTCTAATTTTAAAAAGTGAATTGAAAGGTTAATGACCCTACCGTGTAATAGGAAACCAAGCTGGTTTTAACCCCTCACCCCCACCAAAGGCTAAGAAAAAAACCTGCCAGACTTTTGTATTCGATATCACGATACATGTACCTATGATCCCTCATACTCCGATTTTGGTAATACATCCACTCCCAAATCTGCAAAGCCAAAGCCAAACCCAAAAAATCAATTGTCTATACCAAAAAAAAAAAAACAATAAATGAAAAGCAAATCGAAAATAAGTCGAATTGGAAAAGGCAAACGCATTGAAGGGTAGTTTTGAAATGAAAACAAAAATTTCATTGAACTAAAGGTCTAGAAAAGGATTGTTTAATTTTAGATGTGCTCAAAAAAAGTGTTGGTCTTGTTTTCGCAAAAATTAAGCCAACTTCTGGAAATACATTTTTTCAGCAAAAAGCAATTATATATTGTGTTTGCGAAAATAGCAATGCTTTCCCCCTATAAAATGGCTACCTACTCACTCAAATTCGTAACTTCCGAATAGTTTTTATTTTAAAATACGAAATATATGGCAGCATATGCGATAAGAATAAGTAGCACCTCAGTCTCCAATATTGATCAATTACTAGAGTTAGAAAATAATGATAAGATTTTGTAATTGATTTCAACTTTCATTTCTATAAGACGTAATTAGTTATTGAAATTTTTCCATTATATTTACAAATAATTGTAATTAAAAAGACAAATATAAATTACAATTACTTTAATTTGTATTTAATTGAAAAATTTCACTTAAAAATTACATTTACGAGGAATTGAAAATAGTAATCGGATTTGTCAAGTTCTTAACGGAAAGCCATATGTTTATTTTATTAATTCATTAACGGTTTTAATTAATTAAAAATCACGTAAAATTTAAAATTTAGTTGGAAAAAGCAATAAATGAATCAAAGGGCACGGTAGTGCCCAGCCAAGTTCGCGGCACTACACCCTTTTTACAGGAACAAACTCAGGCGATTTTCAACCCCCCTCTAACTTCAGTACCAATAAAGTCAGAAACTTCAAATTCGGAGTATTTGCTGATCAAACACAGGTGGCTCACCAAATTTCAACTCTTTAGCATTAGTAGTTCCCAAGATATAGGACTTCAAAAATCGCAAAAACCGTAACTGACTGACTCACTGACTCACTGACTGACTGACTCACTGACAGATCATCAAAATTATGGAGCACTTCCCGACATCGTAGAAACTTGAAATTTCGCACAACGGTAGGCCTTGTGGTACATACAAAGGAAAAAATCGAAAATCTGCAATTTTCCATTCAGGGGGCGTGGCATCCACCCACTTTCTTAAATATTCTATAAATTATATGGAGCCTTTCCGGTTGTTGCTGAACAATGAAAATTGGTAAGTTGGTAGGGTTTGAGGTACTTAGAAAGAAAAAAAATTGAAAAATTGGAATTTTGCATTCAGGGGGCGTGGTATCCACCCACATTATTAAAAATTCTTATAAATTATATGGAGCACTTCCGATTGTTGTAGAACGATGAAAATTGGTAGGTCGGTATGCCTTGAAGTACTAAGAAGAAAAAAATCGAAAAATTGGAAGTTTCAGTTCAGGGGGCGTGGCATCGACCCACCAAATTTTAATCAGTAATTATTAATTACCAAATTTCTGTCATGATTTGGAATTGTTTCGATATTACTCTACTTAAGATATTTGAAATTGAACTTCATGAACTTAAAACTTGGCATATATTTTAGATCTCATTACTTTTTTTGGCTGACTTTCTACGCACAGGTTTCTTATGCACATAAGAACTTGGCTCCTTTTTTAACATTTATGTTTTTGTTGTGATTTCAATTACGAGGAATTGTAATAGACTTTTTTTTCATTATTTCCCAACTCTGACTGAGAGGGTCCAAAAAAGTAATTTCCGTCCGTCTATTTCCGCATCTGTCCGTGCGTCCACTTACAGTACTGTTCGAATTAATGTGAACAAAGATAAATTTCTTAGAAATATGGTTAATGTCATATAATAATGTTTTAAGGCTTATAAATAAGTTTCTTTTGTTAATATTTAGTAAAAATATGTATCTTCTTTGCTTTGATAATGGTTTTTATGGTTTTCGGCATGGAATTCATCAGAATTTTGCAATTTCATCTCAATGCCTCATATCAAAATTATACAATTAGCCCTTCCCCCATTCTTGTTTCTGTTGTACTGCCCTTTTTCCCAACCTAACTTTGTAAATTGGCTATAAATTTTCAATAGAATTGAGTCCTGGTCAATTTTGCGGCCAATCCAAGGTGTTAATAATCTCCTCCTTGAAATATTTCATTCCTTTACTGGAAACTTGAAGTTGAGCTTAATCCTGTTGGAAAAAGTGATTTTTAGTAATCAGAATTTTGGCCAGCTATCCCGCTTAGAGATGTCCACTTCGATCTCGACTTCATTCTTTTTGAAGGAATGATGTACAGTCATAAGTTAAAACCAATGTTGGACTCCCACTAAGAGTAAGAGCTGCAGAAATGTTAGGCTACTGGAGATGCCATTTTTCAATGGGATTAAGCTCAATGTCAAGTTTCAAAAACAATGATGAAATATTTCAAGGAAAAGATTATTAACATTTTGGATTGGCCGTGAAATTAACCGGGACTCAATTCTTGTCACAATTAATAACCAATCTGGAAAGCAAAGTTTAGAAAAATAGACTCTAAAGCAGAATAAACAATGGGGAAAGGGATAATTCGGGGGTAATTTTGATATGAGGCATTGAGAGGAAATGGCAAAGTTCTGATGAACTCCATGCCAAAAACCATAAAAACCATTCTCAAAGCAAAGAAAAGACATATTTTCACTTAATATTAACAAAACAAACTTATTTTTAAACTTAACAAAATTATTATTTCAAATTAACGATATGTATAAGAAATTTCTCTCTGTTCACATTAATTCGAACAGTACTGTAACATCGATGAAGAGGGCAACCAAGTGTACCATTTTGTTTAAAATTTTATTCAGAGAATTTTCAATTCCAAATTTTCTTTTCTTAGTAAAAATCTAAGCTTAGCTTAAATGAAAGCTCTAATACTCCTTAAGGAGTTTTTGGATATTGTTTGAGGCGATAGTTTGTGAATAACAAGGGCCTAGTGACTTACTACTCTCAACTATTTCTATGTTTCTTGTGTGCATGTTTTAGTCACTAGGAATGAAGGAGACTTACATTTTCTGTCGTGTTTAAACGGCTAAGATGAGGAGCACCTTTTCATTGCAAAATAAAAATGATTAATACTAAAAAAGTATTAAAATAATACTAAAGAGTACTAAAATGTACTAAAAACTACAAAATAATACCTACTATAGTAAAAGTCTACGAAACTAGTCATTAAGAAATATTTTCTTTTAAAAAATTAATATCAAACAGAATTTCGATTTATCATAACTCAATGCAATCAATACAGAAAACAGAACAAAATGTTAAATTCAAAAATATTTTCAAATGCATATTTAACCGAATGAACCGGACTGTAGGTACCCTTGTGTCTCTCTATTAAGTAGTAGGTATATCTCGCGCGTACCTACACACATAAATACATATATGAAAAAAAGATTTTGTAATTCTATGTTCCCACTGACATTTCCAACAAAAAACCGTGGGACCATAGCGAACTAAAATTACAACAAAAAAAACGTGTTTTTCTAGTTTATATATATCTTTTTTTTTTGTAATGAAAACACAAAATTAAAAAAAAAAATATTAATATATGCAACGCGTACGAATGCTGTTTATCCCAATAAACATAAAGATACATAGTTAAAGATACAATATCTTTAATTCGACGACCTGTAGTAGGTAGAGGTAGATTGGTTCATTGCCGCTCCGCAGTCCATTCATAATTTTTTGATCTGACTGAATTTTGTTTGAATGGCATTCACATTTCCGCTCAACTTTGCATGAAGTGGTTGTGATTTTTCTTCTTTTTTTTTTGTTTTTGTTTGTCGGTCTGATGTTATTTTTTTTATTTTCACGCACTTATACGGTTCGTTTGGAGATTCTGATGATGAAGACTTTGTCATACAAGTAAATTGTTTTTTTCTTACTTCACCTTCTAAATCACCTGTTCTTCCAAAAAGTTAGGCACATGGAAATAAAATAAAAAAAATAAACCCATGTGGAAGCCGAGAATAAAGGAAAAAAAACAACTTTTCCAATATTCCACTTGATTAATTTAATAAGCCAACGCTCTTTTGGAGCCCAACGAAACGTAGACGAAATAACCTGAAATCAATTACCTCTTCGCAACTCTAACAGTCCGAAACATCCAGGGGGCGAGAATGATGATGGTGATGATGATGGTGATGGGGGCTTCAGATGAAACATAAAGGGAACAGAGACGGTCTCTGTTTTTTTTCTTAAGTTTTTTTTTTGCTTTGATTCCTCATCTGTTCATCTGGACGCCATCGTGGTGGTTAAGAAGTTGTATATGTGTGATGTTCGGTCGTCTTCGATTTGTATCGACCGACCGACACGACCAGGACGACAGAGAGCGGTTCACGCAGGAAATACCACAAAAAAACAGGCTATTCTCTCCGTTTATCATCTGACATTCAATAATGTTACTTGTAATGGTCCCTTGAGTTTTGAATATGACGAAAAAGTGAAGACAACAAGCAAAAAATCAAAAAATCAATATGACGGATAAAGGATCCCCCAATACCTATACCTGTATATTATGTTACAATACAATATATACATTATACAATACTACCATGTGGGGCGTCTGGCAGAACATTGCTGTGCAAAAGATTTGCTTTAACAAAGAATTTCTTTTATTGGTGCAATTTAGGGCAAGATTGACCTCTGACCTGATTTCTTTTTCTTTGATATCAATTTCTTTGTTACTTATCTACGTAGGCAATAAGGATTATTTAAAAGGTTTTTGCCAAGTAATAAATTCAGCAAACGATTCGCTTACATTCAAAGGATTATGTGTGGAAGTTTATTCAACATTGAGTTATTTATCTCTGGTTTAAGCCAGAAACGTTCAGCCCAGGATTTACATTTATTAAATTTTTGTATTAACTGTTCAACACAAGACCTTAAGGTTTCTAACCGCAGTACTTACTGCAACTAGGATTTCAAAGTGTATAATCATTATACGTAGTTTTCGGGAGTGCAAAACTTTATAAGCTCTTAATTAGCACTTATTAAGAATTTTATAAGCACTTAATTAATTTTTAGACTTTGCCCTAATTTATTCACTTTCCATTAAATTTTAAGATGCATGCCCTTGAAAATGGAAGATTTAAAAATCTTGTAAGCAATTTTATTACTTCCCCATTTTTGTTGGCGAATTTTAATAAAGTAGAGTAGAGAGAAAATAAATTTGGACTTAAAGTCGATATAATCGGGTTTGAGAATCTTTATCACTAAATATTTTTCTATCTGATAGAAATTAAAAAAATCACAACAAAAACATAAATGTTAAAAAAGGAGCCAAGTTCTGGTGTGTACAAGAAACCTGTGCGTAAAAAGTCAGCCAAAAAAAAGTAATGAGATCCAAAATATATGCCAAGTTTTAAGTTCATGAAGTTTGATTTCAAATATCATAAGTAGAGTAATATCGAAACAATTCCAAATCATGACAGAAATTTGGTAATTAATGATTACTGATTAAAATTTGGTGGGTTCACTGGTCAAGTTTTCATACATTTTAAATTTGTGATTAAGTAAGTATTTAAGAGAAAACTTGCCAAGTAAATCCACCAAATTTTAATCAGTAATCATTAATTAACAAATTTCTGTCATGATTTGGAATTGTTTCGATATTACTCTACTTATGATATTTGAAATTAAACTTCATGAACTTAAAACTTGGCATATATTTTGGATCTCATTACTTTTTTTTGGCTGACTTTTTACGCACAGGTTTCTTGTACACATCAGAACTTGGCTCCTTTTTTAACATTTATGTTTTTGTTGTGATTTCACTCCTTTTTGCAAAGATTTATTTTGCCAGATGAAAGTCAAGCCCTACCGCTCTACAAAGTTTCATAATTCTACGACAACCGAAAGTGCTCCATACAAATAATAGCAGTTCTGATAAAGTGGGTGGATGGCACCCCCCCCCCCCCTGAATGGACAATTCCAAATTTTCGTTTTTTTTTCCTTTCTAAGTACAGTCAAACTTCTTTATAACGAACTTCCATATAACGAATATCTCTATATTGCGAACTGCCACTCTGTCCCCCTCCCCTTAAATAAAATATCCTATATAAATGTGTTTCCATATAACGAATTTCCTTATAACGAAATTCTCTTTATAAAGGAATAATTTTTGGGACCCAGCATCATAATTGTTTCGTTATAACGAAATTCCGAACAAAATTTTTTCACAATTTTCTGCAAATAAAATCATTTCGGTTTTTGCGAATTACTCGATTTTGCACATCTTTGCTACCTCTATAACTCTTCAGATTTTTTGTGTGTTGAAAACTTTAATTATTGTCAACGAAAATTCTCGTTTTGACGTGTTAACGAAAAATTTGGTTAAACATTTTCAACCTCACCGAAATTAATTTTTCCGATGATCGACTTTCGATAAAAGTCGCCATTTAGCAAAAGCAAACAACACTCGTAATAAGGGCACAAGCTTTGGTTCCATAACTGCAAAAACAAAAAAAAGTACAGCCCAACTGTGCATTTCAAGTGTGTTGTTCTGGAGTTCTTTTAAAATGTCGAAGCGAAAAGTTATTGCACTTTCGTTAAAATTGTCCATTTGTGAAAATAAAAAAGGTTGTTGTTTTTTATATGATATTAAAAAAAAAACAATATTTTCAATAATTTCAGAAAAATTCTTTATTGCGAATTTTGTATTAAATTTCTCTATAACGAGCCAAATTTTTGGTCCCTTGAGGGTTCGTTATAAAGAAGTTTGACTGTACTTCAATTCCTACCAACGTACCAATTTTCATCGTTTTACAACAATCGGAAGTGCTCCATATAATTATAAGAATTTTTAAGAATGTGGGTGGATGCCACGCCCCCTGAATGCAAAATTCCAATTTTTCAATTTTTTCTTTCTAAGTACCTTAAGTCCTACCAATCTACCAATTTTCATCGTTCTACAACAATCGGAAGTGCTTCATATACATAATTTATAAGAAATTTTGAGAATGTGGGTAGATGCCTCGCCCCCTGAACTGAAACTTTCAATTTTTCGATTTTTGTTTCTTCTAAGTACTTCAAGGCCTACCGACCTACCAATTTTCATCGTTCTACAACAATCGGAAGTGCTCCATATAATTTATAAGAATTTTAAAGAATGTGGGTGGATGCCACGCCCCCTGTATGGAAAATTCCAATTTTTCAATTTTTTTCTTCCTAAGTACCTCAAACCCTACCAACTTACCAATTTTCATTGTTCTATAACAATCGGAAAGGCTCCATATAATTTATAGAATATTAAAGAAAGTGGATGGATACCACGCCCCCTGAATAGAAAATTGCAGATTTTCGATTTTTTCCTTTGTATGTACCACAAGGCCTACCGTTGTGCGAAATTTCAAGTTTCTACGATGTCGGGAAGTGCTCCATAATTTTGATGATCTGTCAGTGAGTCAGTGAGTCAGTCAGTTACGGTTTTTGCGATTTTTGAAGTCCTATATCTTGGGAACTACTAGTGCTAAAGAGTTGAAATTTGGTGAGCCACCTGTGTTTGATCAGTTCAGCAAATTATCCGAATTTGAAGTTTCTGACTTTATTGGTACTGAAGTTAGAGGGGGGTTGAAAATCGCCTGAGTTTGTTCCTGTAAAAAGGGTGTAGTGCCGCGAACTTGGCTGGGCACTACCGTGCCCTTTGATTTCAAGAATTTCTGTTAAATTTTTATTCGAAAACACTGTACTGCAATAGTGCTATAGAAAAATATTTAGAATTTTAGCTAAATTATCGAAGTGCATTTCGAAGTCAAATTAAAAAGAACTTAACTAGGACTAAGATCATGGATTACAATATTTTTAAAATTTTTATTTTAAATCTGTGGCAGTGATGTAATGATATCAGGGACTGGGATTCAAAGACGCTCTTAGCTAGAGCCGATGTGATCGATGTGTTTTTTATTTTCGGAACTACATACATCCACTACTTGATACAACTCATAGTGTTCGCGTTTGAATTCACTCCCTTCACCTTTCCCGCACATAAGACTAAATATCCAGCCTTTCTGCTTTACGCCCAAAATTTTCCGTCATAAAGCACGACTGGCAGTATAAAGGCTTTATAGAGTGTGCACTTTATATTACATCTGAAAAGGTTTGAACCCATTTGTTGTCCCAAACCAATGTAGCACCGGTTTTGTAGGGTAATCCTTCGTCGGATCTGCACTTAAGTGTCGTTCGTTGGATTAATGTTAGCTCCAAGGTAGATGAAAGCCTAAGCTTCTTTGAAGTTGTTTCTACCAACAGTGACATTTCGTTCCATCTGGTTGACAGATATTTTTCTCGTTTACTTGAAGACCAACAAAGTTATTGTTCCTGTTCGTCAATTGCCATGAAAGACTCCATATTGGCCCACTGGGAGCAGCCGATGATGTCGTTAGCATCGGCATACCATAGAAATTCGACAGATCTCTTGAAATTAGCGCCTTCAGTGTTAAAGCCTGTCCTTTGCACTTTTTGCTCTAGAATGACATTGAAGACATCACATGATAGCACATATCCTTGCCGAAGCCCTGTTCGTATTTGGAATGGTTCAGGAGCATTTCCCTTGTCGTATCACGTATTTTCCAATGTCACTCATCACAACTGTATCAGTTTTCTGGAGATCTCAAGTTGAACCACCGCCATAAAGAGCTTCTCTCGATGAATGCTATCATATGACGCTTTGAATTCGTTGAATAGATGATGGATTTCGACTTGAAATTAGTTGTTCTATGCCAAATTGGAATCCTACCGGCTTTAGATGCTCACACAGTATATTGAATATGATCTTGTATGCGAGGTTTATTAAGGATATACCTCGATAGTTGTTGCAGGAGATAAATTCACCCTTTTTTGTAGATGAGATCTAGGTAGCTGATCGACCAGTCATCGGGCATTCTTCTTTCCACCTAAAGTTGGTTGACTATTTGATGGATGCACTCTTTCCACACATCTCCCGTGCTTGAAGAGCTCCGCTGGACTCTGCTAACACCTGATGTTAATTTTAGATCACTTTTTTTAGTCTCTGCTGTAGGAAATTGCAAGTGCGTTCCTTGCCTCAGATTATTTCCTAGCAGATAGGTTAGATCAGGATATGATAGTCCTACGTAGTTACCATTATGCCATAGGGTGCTAAGGAAAGAGACAGTTCTTTAAGAGATTTTTCCTTAAAAAAAAAATCGTTTTTGATACGTTAAAATATTTTGAAACCATTTTGACAGGCTAAGAGTTCTAACTACAGACCATTCTTTGACAAAGCATTCTTTCGGGCTTCCTTATCAATAAGAATTTTAGCTCTTGGCATTTTTTGTTTTGAATGTCTTTACCAACATTAGGTATTTTTGTGGTTGTAAGTTTTTGGTTACCTATGTTACAAGTTTTCTTTGAGTTAGATTTGTAACTTTGGAAATGCTTTACAAAAAACTCTTATGAACAAAAAAGAAACCATCAATGGATTTTCTACACAGTAGTGTTTTTTTTTTGTTTTTTTTTGTTATGCTGTTCCTTAAGCCCTATATACCTTCCATCATTACTCATTACTCGTTGCTATCCTGCGACAAAACTCCATTCTTCACTTAACTCCTTATGCATGTTTGCCGTTGCAACGGAACATCAATTCCTGTGTAGATATGTGTTGCAAATTTTTTTAAGCGAAACAAGGATGCATATGTGCCTGTCGTCTAGATGGATACAGGTGGGTCCACCATTCATGATGTATACCATACCAACCAACAGAGGCAACAGAAGCAGCTATAGCCGCTCAACCAAGAACAGAGGGGACCGATGAGAGGGGAAGGGGAGACACAGCAGCCCCAAAAACAGACGCGAACTTGTGTGCACCTGCTCGATTTCCATGCCATGATGATGGGTTGCTGTTGGTTTGTACTGGTGCTCCTGCTGGTGCTTCTGCTTCTACTTCTGACTGTGTGTGTTCTGTTTCTGTATATATTCTGGTGCTCTCAGGTCCCTGCTCTTTAACCGGCATATTGGCAGAAGGCAGTAGAGACAGTGACTGAAAGGGGGAACAATGACTTCCTTGGGAAAGTGTTTTTTTTCGTCAATATTGTTGTTGTTGTATAATATTTTTTCCTTTCTTTTTTTTGTTAACTACCTCCTGTGAACTTTTCTGCTGAGTGTTGTGGGTATTTTTTTTTGTTTCGTTAGTTAGGATTACTCTGTACACTTGTGTATCAATTGAAGTACAATTTTTGTTGTTGTCCATGTTACACTGGTATTGTATGTGTAGTATATCATATCGTCACAGTTCGGGAGCCCCGTCCAATTAAGTGTGATTTTTATGGAGCGTAAAGTCATTGTGTGAATGGGATGAAGGTTTTGGAAACACTTAATGGAAATAGTTAATAACAAGATATATTTTTTTTTTTGATGAATTTTTAGAATAGCAAAGGTGCACGATATTTTATAGGTTTTAAGCATCAAGTTAACTTTGAATTTAAATACCCAAAAGAGATATCTCTCGTTTCAGGCTTCTTTTTATGATTTAGCTGAAAGTTCTGAGACTTTGACAACGAAATTCTTGGAAATGACGAAGAATATTACGGCTTTGTATTTTTATTATTATTATTTTTTTTTTTGAGAAAAAGCTGGGGATTAAGGACAAAAAATTGTTTTCTATAGAAAATGCTTCTTAAATGTTAAGAAATGCGAGGAAGTTTACTCAGAGAGTAGGAGACGCTATAATCACTGTTTGCAGATGTCCTAACTCATGACAAAATTATATTGGTTCGAAGTATTACTCCTTGTGTGAAACTAAGTTCACAATAGCTTCCAAAATTAAGGGCGAACCAAATAAAAATTCTATTGAAAGTCCTGTTGGGGTTGAGTACTAATATGTTTGGAAGAAAATTTGGTCTTAAAAGTTTGATTTCATCTAAAACCAAAAATTTTGTAAAAGCTTCAAAATTCATATGTTTAAATCTTGAGGAAAATCGCTTCAGCGTTTGAGAACCAAGGGCTAGTGACTTACACCTTCAAGCATTCCTGTATTGTTGATTGGTAGAATTGAACGGGAACTAAATTAAAATGATAGGCTCTTTTTCATAGTGATAACAGCTCTAAAGGTTCATCCAGTTTCTATAGACATCAGACAGACAGAAATACACACAAACAAAATAAATTAAATAAATGCTTTTACCCAACTCTTAAATTCGATTTTTTTTTTTGAAAATTTAACGTGACTAATAGTTCATAAGCATATTATGAGCTTTAATACATTTTGTATTCATAAAGTCACATTGAATGCTTAAGGGTCTAAAGAGGACGACTGATATCCTCTGTACTCAACTTTAAGGTTTCCAAACAAACAAAAAAAAAAAAAAACAAAAAACACCCCAAAGAATTAGTATTCAAACTTTAAAATATCAAAATAAATATAGCAATGTAGAATAAAAATGTTTATAAACTGAAATATACCCAAAGGACATCCATTTAATCTGCATATCCTCAATTGATAAGAAGATTTACCTTTTGTCTATACGCTTTCAGCATCTTTTCACAAAACTTTAGGTCAGTGATGTTGAATAACATTTAAACGTATCTATGTTTGTAGATATTTTAGTTGGAATTTACAAAATGGAAAAAAGAGTTCTATTATTTTTCTTGGAAAAATGTGTATCATTTTTCCCTTCAAAATGAGCTGACAAGGGCGAACTTTTGATATGTTATTAATGTCGACATGCTAATAACAAAAAAAAAAAAGATTTTTGTTTCCACATTATCCTTTCTTGTAAGTAAGGGATGTTAATTTTGTGGTTTAAAACTATAATGTGATTCAACACTTTCGAGATTGTTCAAAAGAAAGCGACGATTAACTATTTCTTTTGGTACTACTATGGAGCTTAAGAAATATCAAACCCTTTCAGTTAGATGGGCTATTATAATATGGGCTTTTAATTTTGCACGCACTGAATGGGTTGTGATCACTCTTGAGCTTGCCATACAACACCGAGTCACGCCGATCTATTTGGCTAGGTTGGATCGGCTAAAAATCCAAGTGGATTGCCCACTACGTATTAGCTTGATGTACGACGCACGTAAGGCCTTATAAACATACAAACTGATTTTTTTTTTTACGTGGGAAATTTTTAAAGTTTCTTATTGACCGCAAACTATCGATAAAAATACAAAACACGATGTTAAATGAGTTTTAATATTCTTTATTATTTATCGGATGCATTTCGAGCCATTAATATTGAGGGCTCATCTTCAGCGAGCGTTTAACAAATATACACTGAGGAATGAAATCAAAAAAGAAAATTTTGAAACAATAAAACAACAACAAACAAGTCAAAGAATGAATACAATATATGTAAGAAGAATGACAATGCAAAACAAAAGTTAAACAAAAATATTGAAATTACATAATTTACTTAAGTAAGTTGAAAAGAGATGATTCTATAACACCAGGCTCTAAATTCATTAAATTGTCAGTTGTCTGAATGTAAAAAGATTCGTACGCGTCTAATTTAGAAGGATAATTTACTGTCTTAAGTAGTTTGATGTTGTCTGTAACTACCTAGTGTAGAAAATGTGGACGGTTTAGTTGTGAATTTATCCGATGAAATTTTTGGTGCCAACGAGTTGGCACTTCTGATAGAGGTTTGAACTTCACAGTAAAACCACTCGTTTCCCCTCTAATTGACCTTGTAGCAGATATTGAATCATCGATCCAATTTAAACCTTTCAATGTCAAACAAGACATCAGAGATTGTGCGGTTCCCCATATCAGAAAACAAAAACTTTTAAAAACAAACGACAAGGATACTTTAAAGTGGAACGAAGCTCTTTCTAATTTAAAACAACGAAATGTGTTCTATATGAAAGCAGATAAGGGAAATCAAGTTATAATCATGAATAAAAGCGACTTTGATTAAAGAATGATTACATCTATTCAAGAAGACAACTTTATAGTTTGTAGAAGATCACCACTCAACAAAATGATCAACGACGCCCGCACAGTAATCGACAATCTGAACCTGGTGTTTGGTGTCAACAAACATCGTTTACGTGTATCAAACCCACAGGTTCCTCTGATGTACGGTTTACCAAAAGTGCACAAGCCCGGAGATAAAATGCGAAAAATCGTATCATGTGTCTCCTCACCATTTGCCAACATCTCGAAATGGTTAGTAGGTGAATTAAAACAGTACGGCGCTTTCAATGGTTTTGCCGTAAAGAATAGCTTTGATTTCACAGATAAAGTTAAAAACATTGAAATTGAAGAAGATGAAATCATGATTTCATTTGATGTTACTGCTCTTTTCCCAAGTGTACCGATCAATGTTGCAATAACAGCTATCAACGAGCATCTTTTAGAAAAGGCAGTCCCTAGGGAACAGATAACGGCGTATATAAATGCAATTGAAAAATGTATGTCGCATAATTCATTTCAGTTTAGAAATGTGTTCTACAGCACTGATGTTGGTTGCAGTATGGGCAATAGCTTATCACCTTTAGTAGCAGAGGCGTTTATGTGCAAGTTTGAATCGGATTTGAAAAAAGAAGATTTACTTCCGCGCATATGGTGGCGCTACGTTGATGATACTTTTGCAGTGGTAAACATAAAGGATATTGATAAAGTTTTAAACATCTTAAACAACAGATATGATAGTATTAAATTCACTTTTGAAAAGGAATCAGATACCAATCATACTTTGGCCTTTCTGGATTTGAATATCATACGCAATAAGAGAAAAATCCAATTTGCAGTATACAGAAAGACGACATCCACTGCCCGCTACATCACATTCGATTCGTTTTGCACATATCAAAATAAAATCGCAGCATTTCATTCGATGGTTTACAGACTTTGTCGTCTTCCCCTGACGTTGCAGCACTTCAAAATTGAATATGACTACATTGTTCATTTGGCACAGGTGAACGGATTTAACCAAGCATTAATAGACAAATTAGTTAAAAAACATTCAAATCGAATAAAAAGGTCAAATCTGTCAACGCTTTTCGTTCAAAACTCAGCTAGCCAGAAATCAATGGAGAGACGTGTTGCACTTGCATATATACCAAACGTCACAAACAAACTTCAAAACCATTATAAGAAAGCGAACATGAAGATTGTACACAACAACACAAATAAACTTCGTCTTAAACTAGGCACAACCAAAGACCCTGTACCGGTGATTGAGCGGAGTGGGGTGTATAAAATCACCTGTAAAGATTGTGATGCCTCTTATATAGGACAGACAAGGAGACCTTTGAAGGCAAGGGCAAGTGAACATGAAAGAACAATAAAAAACAAACAAGTTTCAAATGCAATACCGGCGCATATTTTTAATTTCGACAACACAGAACCTCACTCTGTCTCTCCAGTTACAGACAACATCAAACTACTTAAGACAGTAAATTATCCTTCTAAATTAGACGCGTACGAATCTTTTTACATTCAGACAACTGACAATTTAATGAATTTAGAGCCTGGTGTTATAGAATCATCTCTTTTCAACTTACTTAAGTAAATTATGTAATTTCAATATTTTTGTTTAACTTTTGTTTTGCATTGTCATTCTTCTTACATATATTGTATTCATTCTTTGACTTGTTTGTTGTTGTTTTATTGTTTCAAAATTTTCTTTTTTGATTTCATTCCTCAGTGTATATTTGTTAAACGCTCGCTGAAGATGAGCCCTCAATATTAATGGCTCGAAATGCATCCGATAAATAATAAAGAATATTAAAACTCATTTAACATCGTGTTTTGTATTTTTATCGATAGTTTGCGGTCAATAAGAAACTTTAAAAATTTCCCACGTAAATTACAACGACCACAAAGTTACGTTCAAACATTCGGTGATTAAATATCGAATAATTTGTTAAATACAAACTGATGACTGGTGGTATGATGGCATCTAATTTAGGTAAGTTTAGCCCCACGTTGGGCGCCATTGTTAAGAGCTAGAATACTAGAATTCCATTTAAGAATTTTTCGGTTTCTTGTACTCTATTATATCTTTGTTAGTTTTGCATGATATGCTAACTTTCCGATAATCGCGCTGCTAGTTTCCCCTTTGATCTAAAAATTATAAATCAGCTTAGATTGAAAAATGTTGACTTTAACTTGGATTCAAATTCTTTCGGACAATGAGATATTTTACGCAACCCCTAGGCCAATTCGCAATACAGAATATAGGTAAAATAAATCAATATGTAAAGGATTTTACGCTATTCTGTTGTCATAAAAATTTCTTAGGCAATACGTCTTCTCAATACATAGGTACTTAGTATTGACTTAGTACTTGTTGCTTGTATTCAAATAATGAAAGTTGCTGCGATGAATGTATTTTGTATGAAGGGTTTTTAATGCAAATTCTATTTACTACTGAATTAAAAATCAGACAAAAAGAATGTTTAGCATCTAATTGAACTTGTTGCAATATTGATTCTAAATAGCTTTAAATGTCCTTAAGACACTTCAATGTGCTATTTGTTAAGATGAGGGTTTTAAGTATTTATGTACCTAGTAGGTAATGACGGCATAAATCTATAAAATTTAAAGAAGCTTCTCTTATTTCACTATTGCACCTTGTCCATAGATATGTATTGCGTACATATCGTGTGTAAGTACAACACGTTTAAACAAATAATGCGTGTACTAATTCCAAAATGTATGTATTGATTTTAGATGCTGCCTGGTTTCATTAGGTACATAGGTACATATTCATATAATAAGTTCACATCAAATGTACTCAATACATAGAGCTTTTGTTGCAATCGCATGCAAATTTCAGTTTAATAAATATCTGTGTGCTGATTACATATACATCATTCCCTTATTGTTTGAATTACAAATTTAGGCAAAAGGCAATACTAAGCTATTTAAGCATTTTTACGCCTACATTTCCTAGCTAGAAAATTCATCTGATCTTAAAGTAAACTTTGTTAAACATTGTTATGAAAGATCATTTTAAGACCCGCAAATCAATAATTAGTGTGCTCCTAACAAAATCAGGCAAAATAATTGATTTTTAATAAAATGATGATTACCTTCTTAAAATAACAATTTTAAGACAGTCTTAGAATATAGACGTTCATTAATCTTAATAATTTATAAGATTAGATCAAAATTATTTAAAGCTGAAGCAATTTTGTATTCACATCAATCAAGGCTTAAAGCTCAGCTAAATCAAGGTAAAAATGAATTTTTTTTTCAGATTAGTAGGTAAGTAGATAATATAGGTTGGAGAGATATTTTGTTCGCAAAAGATGACGCTTCTGTGCTTGAGCTTAATAATTCAAGATTAATATGAAACTAATTATTTACAGTCCCAAATTTAAAATAGTAGGTATCGAACTCAATCATAGTTAAATACGGGTGTTCCCATAAAAACCGGCCCTGAACTAATGAACATAAAGATAAAATAGAAAAATTAGCGATACATTAAAAAAGCTTCAACGTTAAATTTTCAAAGCCGAAATTACATTAATTTAATAAATCACCATTCATAGCTTACCTGGAATTTTGAACCAATTGACAGAGACAGTTTTCTCGCTTGGTTTCCTCAAAGTATGATCAATCCATGGCCACTTTCGTCGCCTGATATCAAGAACAATTCTTCTCTGATGAGTCTTATTCCACAGCTCAATATAGGCTATGATTGTGGCCAAGGAAATTTTTAGAATGTATTGGAGACAACGGTTAGTCTGTTCCGAGATGTCAGAGTAGCATTTCCAGCATTCACAGGTGTACAGCAGGACGAATTTTACGTTGGACTCCAAGAGTTTCAGCTTGGTGTATAGCGTTATTATAATAATTTTAAGGTTATACCATGCCAACTGTTGCAATTTTTAAGACAGCCTTTTTTGATATCTTCACAATAACACCATCTTTCCAGTCTTTCGAATAGGTAACGTTCCTCCAAACATCCTGAACTAATGGTAGCAAAATAACAGTCGTTGTTTCAAGGTTCACCTTCAATAAATCCGCTAGTATGCCATAAAGTCAGCTGCCTTTTTATTTAAGGAGAAGGACCACATGCTTAAGTTCTGCATAGGATGAGGGGCCGGCCGGTGTCATGCTCCTAAAAGATCTGGAAATTCGGACCATTTGTGGATTTTCGATCGTCATTGAGTAGAACGCACAAGTGCTCCACCCATTTTCTTAGCTGACCTTGGACTATCACCAAAAGATGGCAGTTTATGTCCAACATATGACAGGTTGTGGTTTCATGTTGCACAATGATTTCTTTGGTGAAACTGTACAGATGTATTTTCCTCCCGTCTCACTGCAGCATTATCCACTTTGTCTTCCTCGGGTTGTTGAGTCCTGGTTATCAAGAGGTAGTATATTGACTTAGGGTGGAAATAGGGTTGGCGTTTAGCTACGGTAATGGGCTGACCCTGTGTCAGAGAAAAAGTGTACTACTTCATCATTGGTTGTTGGAGTGATATCCTGGATTTCCATGGCGCTAAGGTACCTTAGTTTAGGATGTCGTTAATTGTTTGTCATCGTTCTCATCAGTTGATAAGGGTGGTTGGCGAAGTTTCTTACCAGTTAAGCTGCAGAAAGCATTAAAGTACTTATCCAGGGGGACTACTTTGGCGGCCTCAGAATATAGTTTTTCAACTCTATGAAGGTTATTTTCGGTTCCTTCATAGCTGTTTTGGAGATGGTGAACCAAACTCGGTAGCTGTAACTGATAACTGATTTCAGAAATTGCTTGAAGATTTAAACTTTTGTCTGCTGGTTTAGTCCAGTTTTCTTTTCCATCAACGGGAAGAGGCGGTGGAAAGCAAAGTTGAGAGTCCGTGGATGTGATTTGAATCTCAGCTCAGCTCATTGAATTTGATGCCTAGGTACTTGGCGTTTGGCTGGTTATCTTTCTTCATCTTGTAGTGCTAGGGTGATGCTTTTTCAGCTTCAGCGACTGAGTGACTGCGTCTGCCTCCTGGTATTCTAAGGCAGACAAGCTCCGATTTGGATGAGTTGATCTACATACTCCAGTTGATGTAAGCCTCGAAGAGTTTGCGGACATAGCTTGAAACTGGTTGGTTAGAGGTCATGGTGTGAGGCAGCCAAGCTCTCATTTGGATGAGTGGATCCGTATACCCAACTCGAAGAGCTTACGGGCGTGGGCTTCAGCTTCTCGGACAGCTATCAATGAATACAATGATGAACGCGTAATATGTGACAGGTCATCAGCGAAGAGAAGGTTCTCAAATTCGCTTGAAAATGGTGATGTTGTAGAGAAGTGATCCAAGTTTCAAGCCTCCAGCTTTGATGCTCTTCATTGTAGATTTGCAGTTCGCTAGCACGAAAAAATTTCTGGAAGAAAGAAAAGAGAATAAAATGCTGAAGGAAAGCCAAGTATATATGAACACTTACACATTCGAATGCTTTGTCCACATCCAGGAAGCATCCAGCAGTAAATCGATGGTTGTTTAAGGTGGTGTTGATATCATGATGAAACTTCAGGAGCGAATGTAGTATTGAATGCTTTTCCCTGAAACCAAACTACATGAATGATATTATTGTTTTCACCGCAGAGCTCCTTGAGCTTTATGAGTATCAGCTCTTCCAAGAGCTTACTTAGGTTGTTGAAGAGGGACACCATCCGCCTGTAGTTAGTAACCATTACACTTTTGTCCACTTTTGCGGATTTTAATGATCGTGTAGGTATGTAATTTTGTCTCAGGTGACTTGGGATATCCAGGAATCCCTAGATTGTGTCTACGTCGGAACAGTTACGGAGCTGGTTTCTATAAAAAAAATTCTTACATTGGTTTAACTTGTCGTCAATAGAGTAGACATATGTATATCATCGTTCATCAACTACTCACGTGGCATTTCTCATCAGATATCTCCTGTGCTTCAGAGGTACCTTAGAATATAATTACTTATAAAATCAAAAGTATCATTAATGTCACACCCGTAACAATAAAAATATTATTACTTACTTTTACAGCTTGAATTTTTTTAAATATCCAATTTATTCAAAATCGATTAAAATTTTAATGATAAAAATAAGAATTTTCCTCAAGGTTTTATGGCATTATGTCCCTTGAAAGATCTAAGTTACTTGAAGAAAGCCGCATTTGTCATTTGAGTTTCTTACTTTTCTCATCAGCTCTATAATAGTAGAGGAACCTTATGATAATAGCGGAAGTAGACAAACAGAAATTTTAGAGCCGACAATAACAAAGCTCCTTAGGTGATGATTCACTTGTAATAATAATCTATGAGCCCACCCCAGAGTTAAAACAAAACAGAGTAAAATCACGCCTTATAGTTACTTGATAAGGTCTTATTACAACAGTGACATGCGCCTTTGAAGGCGGTAACTTTAAAACACCGACTGACTGATACGTATACCTATACCTTGTGACCTAAGCTAATTGTTTTGATAGAGAACAAAATTCTATTTGTTGAAATATTCCAGCTTCTTATTTGAATGCCTCTATTTATGGCATCTTACCAACATAAAAGTCGGAACAACGGATAAGAAAACAAATTCTTTTTTAAACAACCTGTCTCGGTCCCTACTTCCCTATAATGTAGTAGGTATCTCCCACAAACAAACAAAAAACACAGTCAATGGCCTTAGATTTGAAATTATCTACCTGGACCTCATTATTGTAAAATACAAAACAAAAAAAAAAACTTCCCAAAAAATTGATTAGATTTTCCCCTCTCGAAACTGGGAAGCATATAATTATGTTCCAATTATGAAAATGTAATAACGTTGAACTTTTTTTTCGTTGTCGGATTGGAACATTTTTTGGATGTTTTCCCTCGGAGTTCTATATCTTTGGAAGTGTACAAAATTGTAAAATGGATGTCGGATGTTAATTAGGTCTGCGCCTGGAGTAACTGGTGGTATAGTGGAGGTTGTGGTGGTGGCTTGGTTTGCCCTCATAAGGAAAGTCATCGCTCTGAAAACAAAGATCCCAGCAAGGGCGAGGGTGAAGACGACGACAGCTACGACGACAAACCAACGCAACGGAAGAGAAACGGTTCAAAGTATAATTCTCTGTGGCAGTTCGATGACTAAGTTAAGAAGTGTATTATAAGTGACCCAATGACTAAGAAAATTTATAGATACGACTACGACCAAGACACTGGACGGTAATAAACGCATCCCACCATACTATGTATTTTCCCTGGTGCACCGTGCACGTTGTAATCTAAATTAAGGTAACCTTTCTGGCATAGGAAGTGCTGCACTTCTTTCCTTTATGTGTGTGTGTATGTTTTTTTTTTCTTCATTCATTGTATTTTAAGTGCACTTTTATATATAAAATAATCTTCAAGGAAGCACTTTTGTCTTTTGTGTGACCGCACACGGGAAATCCTTGAAGTGTGACCAAGAGGAAAAAAATTCCAAAAAAATTAAAACTAGTTTTCTGCACACAATGCTCTTGTTTATATGTAATATATCAAAGGTATGTGTTATGTATATTGAGGGTCCGGCTAAAAGTCGTAGCATTATGTTAAAGGACTTTTAACACACAGGCAGCAGAGGTATAAACTGACCGGATGTCACACACTGGTTACCTGTTAGCCTTTCTGTGTCTTCTCATGTGTTAATTTCACTTTAGGGTTTTTTTTTTTTTGAAGTTCGAAACTAAATGTGGACCACACCAAGTAGGTATAATAGGTTGTCGTAAATTTTGAGGAAACCCATCCGGCAGATATGAAAATATCGTGTTGGTTTTATCAGGCGAAATCAATCAATTTATATATATCCAGTGAAAGTTTTATTATGCAAAGATGAAAGATACACCCACAATGTGTAGCTTACTTCTTACCTATGGCATCATCACGCTTTTCATATTATTTAAGTGGTTGATGTTTTGGAAAACAGAGATACAACAAGAAGAAGAAAAAATTAAAATTAAAAATCGTTGAAATTTTAAGCAGAACGAATATACTCACAGTGCAATCTCCTTAAGCCTATTCTAGACTATTTCACTGTTAGTTTTCACTTTTTACTGTGAAATTTCACTGTTAGTTTTCACTGTGAGATTTCAGTGTTGGTTAGTTGAAGTGAAAAAGAATTTATGTCACAGTTTTGCATTTCAGTAGCTTCCGTTTTAAAGGTGTTTTTCCATTTGAGAGTACTTTTCCTAGAAAACTCTCGATAGTGACTCTCGGATAGCTATCTACACCTCTGCGAGGTAATTTCATGACTGCGTACTGCGTTCACTTGCAAGTTTCACCCTCAAAAGCTGCTAACGAGTTGCTCACACATGCATCTAAAGTGTGTCCAATTGAGAGTACTTTCGCTAGTAAACTCTCGAGAAATAGTCTCTGGTGGCTGTCTATTTGAGAGTAATGTTCTTGAAATTTTAATTTTTGTTTTGATAAAATTTTGAGAGTTAATTTCCTGAGAATTTTTTTCAAAGCCATGTCCACTTGATAGCTATGTTTCTTCTGCTTTTTAGCTGGAAGTAAAAAACGTGAATTGTATTCAATGTGCGTATCCATTTGAGAGGAAAAAAAAAACTCACAAGCAGCTCTCGAAAGTAAAACTAACAAGTGGATACAATCATGAAGTAAGCTCATGGAGGGGTAGACAGCTTTCCGAGGCTAACTTTCGAGTGTTTTGAAGTGAAAACGCACTTTAACTTTTCGCACTCGTTCAGTTTCTTTCAGCATGGAGTTTTGAACTTTACATTCTACGGCTTCTACCTTAAACCAAAACCAATGCTTAAAGATTTTCGAACGTGAAAATGTTTGTACATTGTATAAGCTGTTTTCCATGCTATCCCAAGCATGACCATATTTTTATGAGTTGTTAAGTTGTGGAATGCTAGGATTCATATTCGAAATTCAAAAAACTGGCGAAAAATGAACTGTTGAACGTATTCAATTTCTTTTCACTCAATTTCAACTTATTGTTTTCCGCAATTTTATTCTTAACACAATTCGAGTAAAAACGAATAGTTCATACAAAAATCGTCAGCGTGAAATTTCAAACTTAATATTCCACAGTTTCCTTTTTTAATCCAAAGCTGATTGGTTTCCAAACTTTTTCACAAAAGTGTCAGTTTATTCCCTCGTTTTTCCATGCTCACAAATTGAAAAAATTGCCAGTAGAAGATTGTGGAATGCATTTCACGAAAGGTATCTACTATGTTTTACTTTCTTAGTCTAGTATCTTTAATAGTCAAGTGAAGTGAAAATGTGCCTGCTATACTTGAATTTACATTTGAATTTACATTCCACAAGTTCTATTTTAATGCAGAGCCAATTGATTTTCAAATGTATAAGACTTTTCCATCCTGTACCAGCTTTTTCCTTGCCATCCAACTTTCAAAAATGAAAATATTAGATTTGAAGATTGTGGAATGCAATTATTTTTCATTTCACAAGAGATGAGTAATAGGCTTTAAGCAAAAGTTAATTGATTTTATCGAATATGAAAATTTTATACACTATGGCAGCTTATTTGCTGGGCTTCTCATACTCAAAAAAATAAACATAGCCTTTCAAGAATTGTGGCATGCATTCACTTTTCATTTCATGAAAGCTGAGTACTAGAATTCACATCATGCTGATTTTGGAAGGCTTAAAAATACAGTCCGTGGTCTATCCTGGACTTATAGATCCATCTAAGGTTTTTTTTCACTTCACTACAGAGAGTTCATGTGAACAAAAATCACAAGAATTTTTATATTTCAAACAAACTTATATAAAGGTTCAAAGACTTTTTCACAGTCTTAAAAATTCATACAGTCTCATGTGGAAATTGTGTATACATAGACCAAAAAGTGGTTGTAAAATTTACAGCTATACATTCCACAGTCTCCATTTTAAAACAAAATCAATTTATAGAAACATTTCAAAATTTTAATACATATAGAGCTTCTTCAAAGTTTCTACACCAAACAGACAAAGCTGGAGAATAATTGTGGAACGTATTTTATTTAGTTCACATCACATGTAGTCAGTTCTAAGAATTTTAAATAAAATGAGAAAATTACAGTATGGAGTAGAAGTTTTTCACTCATTTTGGAATTTTAAGCGTCAAATTTCATTTAATATTGGTAAGTTTTGGTTTGTTGCAAAAGAAAAAATGTGAAATGTATGTGAAACGCTCCACACTTTTGCAAACAAAGAAAAGTGGAATGTATGTCAAACATTCCACATTTTTTTGATATGATAAAAACGTTACGAAGCCCAAAATGATGGCTGAAAAGTATTGTGGAGCGTATTGATTTCTAGCATTTCATCGATGTAAGAACCAGGATATATCGTGAGACATCTTTGTTGTCTTTTTCAATCAATATTTAATAATTCAGAAAATGTTGGGAAATTGAAATTTAAGCGTGACAAAGATTGTGGAATGCATTTAGTCCATATTTTAAAGAAAGGGACTAATTTTATATTCACTATACACGAGAACTAGGTTTAAAGACTTGAAAACGCTAGATTTTACCACACTGGTACTTGGAGACAAATGGGAAGCGAACATTTAAGTTTCTTGGATTAAAATTTCTTATTTTCTCAAGTTTATTCGAAAATATATAAATAAAAGAGTGTTGAGAAAGGTTTTAAAGATTTTTCCAAAAAGTTTCAAATTGACTGAACATTCTGCTAAACAACAATCACACTGTGAAGAAGGAAAATATTTCTATAAGAATACATAATTAGTTAACCTCCGCCTATGAGAGATTTCACTGTAATTAAAAAAACTTAACTATAAGAATAATCTGACCCTTATCATCTCAATCAAATGAATTGAATTTGAAAATTGAAATCATAAAATACAATTTTTAAGGTCTTTCATGTCGAGTCTACAGCGAGAGATGTCGAAGAAGAACAAAGGCAAAAGCCATATAAGAGGGCGGGCGTTGTTGTTTGCATGGCGTTTAATAAGTTTCAAGAAAATGAATAATAATAATTAACACCAAAGGCCTCCTACAATTGACTCTGGTCACGGGAACTAATTAAATTAAATTATACAAAGATGCGGGGGTCACCATCATTACCATCAGTCGGGAACTGGCTGACTCCACTATATACAATATACAAATGATGGTGATGATGAGCAATTCATAATAAATTCACAAATCCTCCACTTAAAAAACAAAATTCTTTCAGGGCACAAACCATATAGCCTTTAGTGAAGGCAAATAGCACCATACATCCATATATCGACCAGTCCCACCATCAGACTCAAAGCCTCACAGTCACAGAGAAACTCTGCAAAATAAATATTTTTCACAAAAAAAAAAACTTTTATCGCTTATCTGGTGTGTCATCAATTTTAAGAATGTTTGGCCAACTCTCGTGTATGGCGCTTGTCTGGTTCTCTGTATCCGAAAGTATCTGCAAATCGGGAGTCAACAGTCAAAAACAAAAAAAAAAAAATAGTTTTTTTTTTACGAGCATCGAGATGTCGATAAAGTTGACTTTATGTGGCTTAAAGTAAAGTGGTGGATTATAAAACAATGGTAATAAAAAAAGGCTTCTTTTGCTCCACATTTTATTGAAATGGAAAGTATGTATAGGTATTTGCACCACAGATATACAAAAAAATTATCTCTTCAGATTGTTAAATCTATTTTGATAGATCAAAGGTTGGCAGATAAAGAACTTAACTTATTGTTATAGTGATGGTTATTTGATTTGGCTAAGTTTTGGCCATAAAGTACTTACACTGTGTGCATCATGGATGAAGATCAGGGCGTTTTTTTTCTTTTAACTAACAACAGAGAGAAGAACAGGTTACAAAGAGAGCATGATAATTTTTAAAATTAAGGAATTAATCGGTCTAGCCACAAGCACTTTCGAAAGGCATAGATATATGAAAGGTTGACGTAGTTAAAATTATTAGAATCAAAAGGGTTTCATAGTTGTATGAGCTTAATAGACCCCACGTTGGGCGCCAGTCACATGTTTGTCTCCATATAAATGGATTTGGTTCTAATTTGCTCTATTGTAAATTTTATTTAGACTACTGTTATAATGACTCAAAAATCAAAACAAAGAACCAAAATAATTCGACTAGACAGGGTTGCATGTTAGCAAAAAGTTATTATTTTATGACTTACCAACATGCTACCCTTTATTACTTACTTTACTTATTAAATTCTGGTACATACATATGTACTTAAATTATGTGCTTATAGTTTTATGATGGAATAACAAAATAACAAAGTTTATTGTATTTTCATATACTATAAAGACATGTAAGGTAAATTATAAGGTATAGGGTTAGAGTATAGCACTTAAATGTCTCGTTGTATCTATTTTAAACCACTTAAATTGATATAACTGGGTTTATGTTTTTATTCATTTGTTTGTGATTTTAAAATTTAGAGTTTTTTTCGAAGAGTGAGATGACGTTTTAATGAGTTCAACAGACCCCACGTTGGCCGCCATTCAAAATTCTGTAAGAACACAAACTAAATAAACACATTTAAGAGAGTTTTGTAGATTCAAAGAAGTTCCCGCTGAACACGCTCAGTGAGAAAAGGTTTTAATGAGTTCAATAGACCCCACGTTGGGCACCATTCAAAAATAGGCCAAATTCTTTAAGAACATAAATTCAATAAACACTTTTAAGAACGCGTTGCAGATTTTAAGAAGTTTCCGGTGAAACCGCTCTGAAAAATGAGAATTTAATGAATTCAATAGATCCCACGTTGGGCGCCATTTAAAAGTTGACTTAATTTTACTAGAACATGAACTTAATTAACACCCTTAAAAGAGTGTTGTAGATTCTTAGCTATTACCTGTGAACACGCTCAGTGAGATGAAAATTCAATAAACTTAATATACCTCACGTTGGGCGCCATTTAACGCCATTGGACTAAATTTTGTAAAATATTAGCTAAATAAACACCTTCAAGAGAGTGTTGCCGATTCTACGATGGTCCCGGTGATCAAGCTCAATGAGATGAGATTTTAATGAGTTCAATCAATATACTCTACGTTGGGCGCCATTTAAAAATGGCTTAATTCGGTAAGATTAAACCACCGCAAAAACCTATAAAAGTTATCAGGCTTGTTAACTTGAATTTCGTCAGAAATATTTTTGAAAGTAAACTTTTCAAGTCGGCGATTTCTTCTCCGTTAGCCAAAATTATTCTTTTAGATCTAAGAGCCATGTGTTTTTTTAAATAACTCCATTTTATTCCCAATAAATTGATTATCCAGCTAAAAATTCATATGAGTTTTGATATTCTTTCCTAAAGAATGCAAAAAATGATGTTTCTTTCGAAGAATAATTGAATTTCAATAATTCTTCAGCTAGAATTGAATTTTGTATTATAATTTTCAACGTTAGACTAAACGCTCTTTTTTGCTGATTTTTCCTATCACAAATGCTTTTTCTATTCGAGGTTACTATAAAAATTTATTTCTCGAGAATGATGTATATTTAAACAAAAAATATATACATAACCTGTCAGAGTACAGGATAAATAAAAATATGTATGTTTACCGTTTGGTGTTGTTTTTGACATTTATTTTATATTAGTTGGAAAAGTATTTTCATTTAAATTTAAATTTAAAAACTCCATTATTTTTCAAAAAAGTTAGTTGAAAAACTAATTTCATTTGAAGTAAATAATATTTGACTTGAATATTATTGGACAGATTATGTATTTCAAATCACACCCGACTGACAGGAATTTCAATGAATTTTTTTTTATCTGGCTGTGACATGTGTTTCAAAAAAAAAATATTACTAAGGGGGCTTTATTTTTATGATTATCAAGACCATATAAAGAGTAATATACTTTTTTGCTTTT
The DNA here is from genome assembly GCA_963921185.1 of Dasysyrphus tricinctus. Lineage (NCBI taxonomy): Eukaryota > Metazoa > Arthropoda > Insecta > Diptera > Syrphidae > Dasysyrphus > Dasysyrphus tricinctus. The sequence goes on along the minus strand of OY992533.1, from coordinate 57,872,403 downwards.
AAATAATATTAAACATGTTAAAATATTTTAACAAAAAAAAAATCCTATAAAACTCACGTCAATGTTGTGGACTGCGGTTCTTTGACATGGTTTTTTAATCAATTTTTTTTTTTGTAAATTGATGCAGCGAACAATTTTTTTTATTTCGATTAAAGAGCTCGCATGGCTTTTTTTTAAATTTTGCTATTCCGGGTTTTATTTGAAAGAGTGAGAATGTAAAAAACGTTTTTCGGCACTAACCTTTTTTACTTTGGCTTGGATGTAGTTTTTGGATTGTCATTTTTTGTATTAACTGTTTGGGGTGTTTGTAAATGTTTCCTACAAGCTTCTTTGCCGAAATCAGTTAAGGTGTTTCTCAAATGTAATTTCGTTCGCTTCTGAATTGACACGGTCGATTTTGTAGGTAGAGTTTCAAATACTTCCGTTCGAAATAGTTCAGTGAATATCCTCAGCATTATTTTTAAAAAATTTAAGCTCTTTCATAGCAATCTTCGAGGCAGTAAACTAAAATGGATCAAACTGATCACTGGTCCCAGTAGTTGCTGGTAGAGAATGATATTTGTTTATCAGCTAGGTCCAGTTCGTCTTCTCATCAATTGGTGCAGACTATGAGTGCTACACAACTAACAGGTGTTGAGCCATTCCTTGAATCTCAACCATTAGTTGTGGTTGAAGTGGATCAGCAGTACTTCACTTGGCGTTTGGCTGATATTGTACATGTATTCTTGAACAGTAAACTGTCTTCTTAAGCAGAAAAGATTTTTAAGACTTGAGCATTGCTATCTACATATATGCTCTAAATTCTCCTTATGTCACTTCTTTGAATAATTTGCTGATCTTGTTGAAAAGACAACAAAGGCCGGTTCCGAATTACCATTATTTGATTTTTCCATTTCTTGGAGATATAAAAATTATTATTAAAGATTGTGAGTAGAATCATAACATCAAAGCTCTTGTGGAAGCCTTTTCAGAATAAATCGGACTTTCTTTGTTGGCTTTGATTTGTCGAAAATCTCATCTTTGTATACCATCTCCAAGGTGCAGAAATGTGGGGCATCATTTGGGGATCACTTGCCACACTGACGTCTTCGAAACTCACTTCTTCCATGTTCCGGTTGCAACGGTTTGCTCAATTGATAGCTCAACTTTGCCCAAGAACGCTGGATCAGCAGGTATAATGGATGTGCCTCAATTTATTTGTACAGCAGGTTCCTGTTTGCAGGTGAACAAGTTATGAAGACTATTTTGAAAAAACACTTTCATACATAAAGTGTTTGGGATATTCTTCTATACCTCCTCCTTCCCCCACATTTTGCCACATTTCGATTAAAACATAATATTCACCCAATTGTAAAAGTGGGAGTTGATTCTATAGCAGACTGTATTCAGAAGCACTATATGTACATCATGCTAAAGGAGCAACAAGATAAGTTTCTTCAAAGAACGTTACGTCGTTCGCATCAAACAGAAGGCAAAATGCATCAGTCGTCTAAGAAGTAAGTTGTTGTTCCACACCGAATCTAAATCTATATTTCGAGCCAAAAGCTCAAAATTTTCCAAACATTTTAAGACCTCATAATCTATGCTCTATCCAACAAAAATTGTCAGTAAAGGGAAGATAGGACGTTTGCCTCTCAGTCTGGTTGCATTGGCTTGCATACATCTGTCTCAAGTTAAAGCTCTCACAGGGTTTCCGTACTTTGAATTATAAATTGCCACAAATCGAAGAACAATGTGCATATGGTTACCATTGATACCATTTCAAACATATTAAAAAAAAGATCCATTTATCTTTTTTTTACCACAGCACACCTTTTTAAATGAATTTGATCACGTAACGCTTTGTGAATGTTTCAAAACTTAGCGCAAATAACTTTTTTCTTCTTAAAGACTAAAATCGTACAAATTTTAAGTGCATTTTATAGCTTTATTCAAATATACAAGCAAATAATAAGGGGACAATCAAAACGACAACACTTTTTTATAAATATTGTTCTCAAAAGCTTCAAAACTGAAAGTTCTTTCATAAAAACCACTGAAAAAGCTCTTTCGTACTGTTGTAACATCGCAAAGGCAACTCTGTTGGAATTTGAATTTTTTGTTTTATTTCACACAGCGAAGGTAGAAGCGAAAACGAGTATACGATCAGAATGCTTTTGGCATTGAAAGACGATGGTCATGTTGGAGCGAACGAAATGTTTCAAGGAGCAACAACAATTCCTGTATGTGTATCAGTGGTTTAGTATCTTTTTCAGTGGCAGGTTTGTTATTTTAGTGTTGTGATGGTATACACTGGCGCCACTGTTTTGAAAAAAGCTCGCCCATAAGCCCTGTACTGACAATTTTTGCTGGATAGACTATAGTAGATTACTACAATCACAGTTTATTACTAATTCTTTCTTCTTCGTATAAGTCCATATCAATATTGGGGGTTCGTCCAGGCGATATAAATTGCACTCATCAGTGACTAGTGACAGTCCTGACCCTAGAAAGTTTAATATTGATTTCAGCAAAGGTCTGGAAAGGCGCAAGAGTCCTCTAGGCCCTCGATAGTTATTAACATTTTGCCTCGAGTGGTATCAAAAAAAAGTTATCGTTTAGTGGATTCGATATTGGGATATTCTGGTAACCAGTCCAAAATGCTGACTACTGGGCTAATTCGCAATACAGATGTTTAATGTTGAAAATGAATATATATTTACTTAAGTTATTCATACCATTGCATGATGGGTATAAATTGTTTGTTTTTGTTGTATACGGGGTATACGAGACAGCAATGCTTGCACACCAAGTGTTTACTAGCAAGAGCCTCACGAGCATTTGACGGAAAACTATCTATGACCTTGACTCAAATTGGCAAAAATAATCCATTTTTCCTAGCGGATTGCTGCTTCCAGTCATCTAGACCTAGCCTTTTGATTAATTGGTCTTTAAAAACAGAGGAGGATCGGGCCTCCTCGTTCTCTCGAACCTGGGGACTGGGATTCAGAGACTTCTGGCTGGAGTATTAATGTCCATTTGTCCGATGCGGTATAACTATATATGGTGCAGAATCAACCGATTTCTGTCTTAGATCCATTTCACTACGTTGAGAAGATATTTTGGATTTTCGTTTCGGAAAGATCATTGATGTCGTCAAAAAATGCAACTCCAAACGAATGTGCCCTCACTCTGGCTAGACCAGGACATTTAAAAAGAAAATGAAGGACTGTTTCCTTTTCTTGCTGGTCTCCACAGCTAAGGCAGTGAGTATAGTAGGGAATACCCAGCCTCGCCGCATGTTCCCTTACTAGCCAGTGCCTAGTACAGGTTGCAACGACCCTGGCTATGTCTCGCCTGGGTCTACATATCAGATCAATTGTTCGGGATTAATTATAGGTGGGCCAGATCTTTCTGGATATTTTGCAATTGGTTAAGCTGCTCCACCTACGATTGGATTCACGAAGAAAGATTGACAATATATTGCCCTTCACAGCTCCAAAGGGAATGTTGACATTTTCCGAAAGTGGGATGTGAAGGGCTGATCCTTGCCTGGCTAGCTCATCTGCTCTTTCTCTCAATGCCACTGTGGCCAGGAACCCAGATAAGGGCGACCTTGAAGTTAGTATTTAGGATTGGGAGCTCATCTCGGCACTGCTGGACTTATTTAGAGGATGATGTAGCCGAATCAATGGCTTTAACAGCTAGTCATCAGAAGATAAGAGGCGCTGTACATCTGCGGTACCTCGGTCTTGATGACCGTGCAGTCACGCATCGGAATCAGTCGCTTGGCTTGGGGCAGCCATATGCGCACTTTAGGTTGTCTAGGGATATCCTTAGCTGGGATTATCTTGAGCCTCAAGCCGTCCCAGTCATTGCTAATCTTAGCAATGCATGACCCAAGGAAATCCCTAGAAAACACATCAGCGCACCTGACTACCCTGTATCCCCTGAGCATTTCACCAGTCAAAACTAGGATAGGGGCCCTCGCTTGCCGTCATAGTGTAGGAAAACACCATCTCCGAGAGCTTGGCCTCGATGCAGTTCCACAATTCCAGCCGATCTCTGCTGTTCACGTTCTCTCTGACAACCTCACTAAAAATACGCGGTAGCAACGCTCTGGGAGGTGGCACCTTCTCTACTTTCTTCGGGCCGTCGAACTTGTTCCTCTTGGGGGGTTGGTTGGTCTCTTCTCGAGACCTATTACGTTTGACTGCTTTTTCTTTGCTGGCCTTTTCTTGTGTAGCCAGGAGATTGTTGTATTCCTCAACGATCTTCTGGTACTTGGTGTTATCAGCGAGGTCTTTCTCAAGAACAGCCCCAGCTTCCTCACTCTTGGCAATCTTGACAAGAATGAAGCAGGCCTTTCGGAACTGGTACTTGAGAAAAGTACCCGCCGATTTTTGTTGTACTGCCCCTAACAGAGCTGCAATAGCTAGCAGTACTGCACGAGGGTTTGGTATTGGTAGTCGGTCGGGGCGCAGTGTGTAGGTTGCCTTGCGATGGTCTCCTTGCTGGAGGCCAAAAGTTCATCCTCTGTGTCAGCGGATGGTAAGTCTGTCCTGTCAATTTCGTTCATGTTAAAAAAAAATAAAATATAAATAAAGGTCCCACGAGTAGTCAGCCCCGGCAGAGCCGATTACCGTGGTAAGGCAGATTAAGACGGACCCTGCCAAGACATCCAAATGAGCTCGTTAGTGCCTGTATTACACCCAGCCTTCCATTTCTTCGGCACGGATTAAGAATAATCGCTCACACCACTACTAAAAATTAGGGACTCGCATCTATGGTCAAATCGAATTGCTGAGAGTTGAACTATGGAGGAGTAAAAGAACACCTCAACAATTCGACCCGACCTTAGCTAATCCTCAATCTTGTCAATACACAAGATCTACTGTATAGTGATCATTACCGCCCGGCACCCACTAGGAGGGTTTGATGCGAGCTTTTTGTCAGGCACACTGACTGGTACAACTGCAACAATCTAATTTACTAACAAAAAATAGTATTTTGTTTGTGAGTGAGTTCATAACTCCTGTCTTTGTTTTAGAGGCAAAATGATTGCTAGGGAATTTAAATCCTCCATAAAACATAAATTTCGTTTTAATAAATTCAACATTTAAGGTGGGTACTCTTCTTATTTTCACAAATGCATTTGATTAAGTTGACTATAATATTGCAACAATCGTTGTTTTTAAAACTTTCATTTCGATGACAATGCCATGACTCTATAACATTGGCAACCTTATTATAAGAAGTACGTCTCATGTGACATGCTGAGTAAGTATTTCGTTTAGAAAAAAAAAAAAACTGATCGAGCAAATTAGCAAAAAACAAAAATCTTCGTGGCCTATCCATCATTTAAATCCCAACCTACGAGTAGGTATAAATACCCAACCCACTTACATCACTCTAGTCCATCTAATTTCAATATAATACACACACCTAATTTCGATTTTCATTCAATGAAGGTGTTTAGAATTAGAAGACGCAATTATTATTATGAATAGAATATATTGTCCAAACCACGAACGTGACAAAAATTAAATATTACCTTTTAACCAAAGCATGATTTATTAGAGAACCCAGGATAATCATTTCTTAGTTTGTTTCATATCACCTACATACAAACATAAAATAAGTTTATATGCATGTGTAGGTTTATACAATTTATACAGATACATACGAGTTTATTGTGAAATAATCAGTTTCATAGTGAAAATGTAATCGTGACTATGAACGGTTCTAATCTAATTATTATTTACCTATGAAATATAATTACCAGATAAGCTTAATAGCATTAAGTTTTATACATATTAAATATTTGTATAATTGCGGACGAAAAAAAAAACACATAAATACACAAAATTTATAAATTATCTAAACCATCACATCACACACGAGTTTCAGTGAGAGTTTAGGGTAAATCGGTGGTAAATGACGATATGGCTTTATATCATGGGTTGTATACCTTTAGGTTAAATGTTAAAGCCATTTATGGTATACAACCCTTTAATGTTCGCCTAAATACAAAATAATGTATACCAAACTTAAATATTAATCATGTACCTCTACATACCGTACCTTTGGAATCTGCTTTAAATCCAAACCTATTTAGAAACATTTAAACGAAAAAGCCTAAACAGCGAGCGGGAAGGTATACATTTAACTAAAAAAAAAAATCCAAAAACGAAAAATGTTAAAAAAGGTTCTAATCCCATTTCCAGTCTGTGCCCTGGAAAATTGTGTCAACCTCATTTCTCCATTATATTTTACAACAACGTCTTTTTGGAGGCATATATATACTAAAGGCTTTTCTCCCACAAACAGAGCAGGTATAGGTATTTTCTTTTGTTTATACCTTTATACTTAAGCCACCACCGCACCGCTGGCTGCTACCACCACTTTCATCCACGCTTATATTAACTTTACAAATTTAAATTTTGTATGTTTGTTTGGATTTCATGAATTAGAATGAGATTGACGGAAATGAATACCGTTACGGAAGTATCTATATTCTTATAATTGGTTTTTTGTTTCATGTGTATAATATTTTTGTCTTCTATTTCTATTTTTATTTTTTCGACTGAATGTTTCACATTATTAAGTCATGCAAAACATTTCTAAAATGTTTACGTAGGAAAAGGAAAAAAAAATCACCTTCAAATTCAGATCATATTTTTACTAAGCTTTGGTTTCATAAAAAACGCGTTTTCTTGAGTAAACACTTATACCTACGCATCAGAGGAAGGGGACTAGAATAAGATGATTCAGTGAAATGTAATATCGGCCTATACTTGAGAGGATTCTCGCACTTAGACTGAAGAGCTTTCCCGATTCCCCGTGTTCAAAAATCACTCACTTCAGATAACAATTGCAAAAAAAAAAAAACTACTTACGCAAGTTCTCAATATTCTTGTTTGTCAATATATTTGTCATAAAAAGTAGAAAAACCTTTTTTTAATAGACAATGATTGATTGAGGAACTGAACAGGATTTCTGTTGTATTGTCGAACCTATAAGGACATTAATGAACGTGGTTAGTTGTTTCCCAATGACTTACAAATTTCATTCCAAACATCCCATTATTTATGAAAACTCTCTGAAACTATCGAATTTGCTGCTTTACGAAGTCTTTTACTTGAATTTTAACCACCAAATCTTCAAGGTTAAGGTTTTAGAACAAGGGCAAAATATTAGACTCTATTTAGGTAGGTATACACCAGCTGTTGGAACTTGGAAGAAGGCGAGACATTTTATTCAAGAAGCGTGTTTCAATGACATATTAATTCGATTGTTGACATTCTAAATTCACAGATTGATGTAAATTTTTAAAACAATATACGTGCATTTTTCGATAAGTCAGTCCCAGATGGCGCTCAATCACATAAGGCCTAGACAAAAAAATCATTGTACGAAAACAATAAGGAAGCAAAAGTATACATTTTAAGCCGGCCTTGATCCGCATCAAAGCCACTTACCAAAATATAAGCCTAGGATGTGGACATGCTCTTCACAATGGAGTTGAAAGCTCTTTAAAAGATGAATTTTATGATCTCCTGGACAGAACTTACGGAGCTTGTCCGGAGTAAGATGTACAAATCTTGCTCGCGGCACTAGGTTTCCACGACTAAGAACCCACAAGGCAACCCTTAACCGTCGATACGATACGCCAACCAAATCAACCGTGTGCTTGTTTCACCGAAGTTAAGAGCTCGACTGTCAAATAAAAATAAGCTACGAACCACACTAGAAAAGAAATTCTCGAAGTCGAAACCTTAGCATACTTGGAGTCGCCAGAGACTACAGAGAGCACCTGAGCAAGCTCTCTACTGTGCGTTCACTTGCCACAGACACCAACAACTTGTGGTCTTAGATCAAAGAGGCAGCCGAAATCACAAAAGGTTACCAAATACCTCCAAAAAAGAACTCATGATATGACGATGAACGCATGCAGCTGAAAAAGGTGATGGAAGATGAAATACGAATATGTTGCAACGTAAAACAAGAGCAGTGAGAGAAAAGTATCGAGTAAGGAGAAGAGAGGAGAAAAAGGCTTTGCGTACAACGAAGAGGACGTGCGCACCCTGCCATACCAACCAAAGACCCACCAACTGGCTGCTGGTTTTAAGACCGGGGCTCTTGGAAACAGCGCGGGTAACCTAGTCACCGGAACATAGGGAATAGTAGATGTATTCCAGCAGTAGCTGACCGGACATCAGGTAGATGGTAGAGCTCGAAATACGACAAGAAACGAATCCACCTCCAGTCAATGCAGACCAAGTTCCACCATTCAGTATATTGGAGCTGTGATAAACGATTCAAACTGCGATCCTAGCAAAGAAAACTATCGATTATATTTTCAAAGCTCTCATGGACATAAGATCTGCGACTTAAGTTTTCCTTTGCCTTTCATCGTTGCTCGCACCTCTGCTTGAATGGTTTAACGCGGATCCAACATAAACTCACCCTTAGCTAGAGAGAAGCTTAAAATCAACAAGGCTTCCGGATCTGATATTTTACTAGGGGAGCTGTTCAAACTCGGAGCGGTTGTGTTAAAAGGGTTCGTGCTTCAAGTCATTAATCAACTTTGGGTGGAAAGAGGCATGTTCGATGACTCCATATGTCCCATATACAGAAAAAGTGATCCTTTGTCCTGCAAGTACTATGCAGGCATATCGCTGATAAACTTCACGCATATCCAACGTGTTTAGTGAGCGTCTTAAGATATTCTGTAACACTATAATTGGGAAGTACTAATGTGGCTTCTGGCCAGGCAGATCGACCATAGACAAAATCTTTATTCTCAGACATATCCTGGAAAAACTCAATGAATTTCAAGTCGGAACTTACCATCTATTCATCGACTTATCGCCAAGACCTCTATATGGCGATGGTGGAACTTGGAATCCAGGAAATACTGCTCTAGTGTCGCGGGACACTGGAAAATACACAACACAATATTGAACTAGAAAAAAGCTCTTCCGAACTATTCCAAACATGCACAGGATTTCGGAAAGGAAATGCACAGGGCAGGCGTAGAAACTGGGGGCACTATTTTCAACAGATCTTTCCAACTTCTAGGGCAAGTTGATGATATCGACATCATCGGCCTCTCCCAACGGGCCGTTATAGAATCTTTCACGGCGGAACTTGTTGGTCTAGAAGTAAACGGGGACAAGACCAAATACATGACTTGTACACTCAATCATAGTTCTGTGAACCGGCTTGGACAAAAAGTCACTCCTGATAGCAACAACTTTGAAGTAGTTGAGGATTTCAGCTTCGTCAGAGTCAAGTTTGGAAGGACCAAACCTTCGGTTTAAATACACAAGCCATCACGGATGCCTGAAGGCTTAGATGGCTGGAGGAAGAGTGCTCGGGTCTAGAAAAATTAAAATTTCATTTTGTATCAGCAGCGTATAATGCTTAAGGTCAAACCATCTAAAGCCTAAAGAGTTACAGACATCAGCTGTTTTATGTATTGAACAAAAAATTAACTGAAAACCTGAAATTTTTGGTGTCTTTTGGGCTACAGAGACAAATAATCAAGCTGAAGTTGATGGTGTGAATGAAACACCAAACGTTATTGCGTTGGACTGTCATGCATGCCAAAGGTCTGACTTCGATTCCCAGCCGCTACCACCTAAACCAAGAATGCTTATTTTCGAGGTACTGCTTCTTGCAAGGAACCGACAACTCCTCCAAGAGAATCTGCTGCCATAGTGGATTTCATCAAGCCGTTCGTGTAGATCCCCTGCCAAGAGCACGTACAAAGGAATGGTTGAGCGTTGTAAGTCGCAAGGCTCTGGTTCTCAACGAGCTGGCAGCCACAAAATTTATAATTCTCTTCGGAAGATAAAACAGTACAAACCACAAAGCAGTCTCTTTTTTTAAATTTGATTTTAAACATTATTTAAAATATAATTTCAAGCATCAATAGCATCAACATCAAGATTATTTTTAAATTCTTTATGTTCCTACATTAGGTAGCTTTTTAATGGTATTTTACATAAATATACATATCTGCCCACTAAGCTTCCATTTTATTTTCTCAAAACAACAAGAAATCAAACCATAAATCAAGAAATCCTCAATTGAAATCTTCCTTAAAACATGTCGACTTTTCCAAAAACAAAAACAACAACAACAGCAACAAGAAAAAATCACCTTCTAAATAACCTAATATCTGGCATGTAAAACAATATTTACCTCGAAATACGTGCAAATAATTCCCTAAATCAAATTTTAACATCTTACGTGGCCTCATGTTTGCATGCCTCAAACGAGCCAAAAATAATTACCTACAATCAGAGTAGAATATTGCCTGACGTGCCTGGGATGTGTTTTGCCGGTACTTATTTTATTTATTGTCTCACTTCAAAAACTGCCCGGGGAATAAATTTTGGCACATAGGTACATAAGTACCTACCTTTGCATGCTGGTAGTAGGTATATAAGATACGTACAATAAATGGGACGACTAATTTGAAAAGGGATGATGATTTGTCAGAGAAACACACACATACGTTAACGATATACGAAACCTCTACCTTCATAGTACATGATAATTATCCTTATTCATTCTTTACACAATACCACATCTTTCTTCTTTACTTGCAGCGCACTTTCCAATTAATATCGTCACAGGACAACAACAAATGAATTACGCCGTACAATCTTTCCGCACTACCCCCCACGATGTACACATCCTCGAAGGTACCGACACCCTGCTTCGCTGTGAGATATCCAATCGAGTCGGAAAAGTTCAATGGACAAAGGATGGATTTGCATTGGGATTTTCCACCGTCATCCCCGGCTATCCTCGATATTCGGTTATTGGTGACTTTAATCAAGGAGTGTACAATTTACAAATATCGAATACGACTCTGGAAGACGATGCTGAATATCAATGTCAAGTTGGGCCGGCAAAAGGTAATCCAGCTATACGGGCCAATGCAAAGCTCAATATAATAGGTAAGTCGAACTTTAACGAGTTTTTTTTGAATAAAATCGTTATTTTTGTTGTTTTGGGGTTTTAATTAGTAATCCTCCTTCAACCATCTGTTGCAAAAAAAAGCCGCCAAAGCCCTTTTCATCTTCATCTTGTCACCAAAAAACAATCAAAAAGAAAAAAAGGATGAAAACAACAAACAAACAAAAAAGAAAGAAAAAAACCAAAAATCATTATCAATGTCTTATCAGGAGGATAAGCTCTTTTGCTAAATCCTTTTTCATCGACTTCCTTATCCTGTGTAGGTACTCTATAGGGAGATATAGACAGGCAGAGAGACGCACACATAAATTCTGACGTTAATAAGGTTGTATTGCATTTGAGATGGTACGAATTTCGTTCCAAGAGTCTCTAAGCTAGGAATAATCATTGTTATGCTAAGAGTTTCATCATACAATCGCTCTCGTGATTAAGCCGCCAGCAAAAGGATTTAAAGTTATGCAATTAAAACTATTTAACATAAAGAAAATTATATTCTCCAAGGCAAAAGCTTTGGAGTTCTTCAAACATCTTTCATATACCTATTCCTATAGATAGATACACCTCGACATCTTGGTCGTATCTTACTTCTGAGAATATTTAGAGTCCTTCATCGTCTTGTATGAATTTGAAAGATGGAAGGGTTGTTTTCTAAAGATATACGATATGTACCTTTGTTTGAGGGAGGGGGAACGAGGAAGGATGGCAGATAGAAAAGACAAACCCGACGACATACATAGCTGAAGAAGATGACGATTAATACGGCTATGACGACAATGACGACAATGACGAAGACGATGATAATGGTTTGCCAAAGCAAAGCATTGTTCTCCTCAGAATATCCATAACCCTGTTCCTATTTTCCTCCCTGCTTCCCCCCCCCCCCCTCACCTTTCCTCATATATACATTACCATTTTCGTCTATTAAAAGCGTAAGGGTAAACAAGATGAGCTCTGTCTGTCCTTCTTCTTTGGGCTTTCCAGAATCATTTTCTTAGCTAGCAGCAGAAGCAGCAGCAGCAGCAGCGCCATCATATGGCTGGGAGTGCTCGGAGGCCTTAATTATGTTTGTTTTGTGGGTGAATTAGCATAGATTTTGAAAATTTTGCATTCGATTTTCCATCGTCGGCGTCGGTGAAGACCTCCCCGTTTACTATTTTTCAATACCTATTCTTTTAAAGATCCAAAAGAACGTCTCTTTTGATTTTACTCTGATTATTCCACTCATCCCTTAGAGTCTTTATATCCAGTTATTATATTATATCAAGAAGGTGGGATAGGTGGATACCAGCTTTAATATTCAATTTCTGTCTGTGATATGCGAGTGAAGAAAAAGGATTTGGCGTGCAAAATTTTGTCTATGTGTAGGTGTTGGTGGATTGGATGGGATGGTGTTAAAATTTGGCACTTATAATGCAACTCACGTTCCTATCATTAGATCTTCTATTCTAATTTCTTTTTTTTTCTCTTTGTGTATATTTTTCAGCTGCGCCCACATCAATTCAAATAGATGGTTATGGCTCAAACTCTCGTGTTGAGGTTATTGAAAAGCAAAATTTGACTTTGAAGTGCATAGTGGAAAATGCCAAACCTGCCGCAGAAATTGTTTGGTATCGAGGAAATATTGAATATAACAGTGGTAAGAGATTTTATTTGCAAATCATTTTATTGAAAAAAAAAACGTTTTAATTTTTGCAGGGTGATTCAAAAACAAAAAATATATTTAATTTGAAAAAAAAAAACATGAAAGGGTCGCAAGTAGCTGCCCAAGTTATATTTTCCTCTCATACGACTCTAACAGAGCCTTACTAGATTAAATAACAGGATCTCGAAGACTTAAAATGTACTCTTAAAGTATACTTCCAAATTGTTATTAGATCGTTCAAAGCGTTAAACGGCCTAGTTACTATCACTATCACTATCACTATCACTATCACTATCACTATCACTATCACTATCACTATCACTATCACTATCACTATCACTATCACTATCACTATCACTATCACTATCACTATCACTATCACTATCACTATCACTATCACTATCACTATCACTATCACTATCACTATCACTATCACTATCACTATCACTATCACTATCACTATCACTATCACTATCACTATCACTATCACTATCACTATCACTATCACTATCACTATCACTATCACTATCACTATCACTATCACTATCACTATCACTATCACTATCACTATCACTATCACTATCACTATCACTATCACTATCACTATCACTATCACTATCACTATCACTATCACTATCACTATCACTATCACTATCACTATCACTATCACTATCACTATCACTATCACTATCACTATCACTATCACTATCACTATCACTATCACACTAGGTCTTTGCTCCCTACGAGCTGTTGCACCACCAAATTTATTTTTTTAATTTATGTAGGATATTTGTAAAAAAGCGCTCCATTTAATCGGTCATTAATTGGTCAAGGTCATATATATTAATTTTGGAATGTAAAAAAAGACAAGTAGGTATGCAATTAAAATTTTTACAAAATATTCAAAAGCTTCCAGCTATTTCAGTAAAAAAAATTTTATTATTTTTTCTAGAACATAGCAATTTTTAGCACCTCATTTGTGGAATATTAGCAAAAAATTTAGCGAATTTTCTATGTATGAGGTTTCAAAAATCAAACGCGACTTTCACAAACTTAAATTATTTACTAAAACTTTTCTATGGCTGACCAATTTCTATGTACTAGTTGACCTTTTTTTACCAATTACATGGCACTTTTTTTTGAATACCCTACATATGAGATGCCCGATCTCGACGAAGTAAAGATAGCGTTATCTAAACTTAAGTCCAATAAAGCTGCTGGAGCTGATGGCCTTGCGGCTTAGCTATTCAAAGCGGCTGGCGATGAATTAGTTAGGAGTTTCACCAGCTAATCTCTAAAATATGGTCGGAGGAAAGCATGCCCGATGAATGGGACCTCAGCATTGTTTGCCCAACCCTCAAGAAAGGCGATCCTCTGGACTGCACCAGCTACAGAGGCATCATTCTTCTTAATATCGCCCACAAGATCTTCTCTGCCGTACTTTGTGAACGCCTGAAGCCATTCGTCAACAACCTGATAGGTCCATATCAGTGTGGCTTTAGGCCAGGAAAGTCCACCATCGACCAAATATTCGCACTGCCGCAGATCTTGGAAAAAATCCAGGAGTTTCAAATCGATACCCACCACCTTTTCATCGATTTTAAGGCCGCGTATGATTGCGTCTATAGACACGAGCAATATAGAGCAATGTCTAGTTTTGGCATCCCTCCCAAACTCGTCCGTTTGTGCAGGATGACGATGGGGAATGCACGCTGCTCCATTAAGGTCGGCAAAGACCTCACCGAAACTTTTGATGTCAAAAAAGGCCTTAGGCAAGGCGATGCGCTGTCATGCGACTACTTCAACATCGTTCTCGAAAGAATAGTGCAAAACTCACACATCAACACTAGAGGCACAATCTTTCAAAAGTCCATCTCATTACTCACTTACGCTGCGCTGACGACATTGACATTGACAGTGGTGCTTTCGTGAGTATTGAGAAGGAAGCCAGATGGGGTTAACGGTGAATGACGTCTCGGACAGAACGTTACTATAGACAGCCATAATTTTGAGGTGGTCAGAGACTTTGTCTACCTAGGATCTGCTATTAACTCAGCGAACGATACCAGTGCTGAGATCAAACGAAGGATTACTCTTGCCAATCGCTGTTTCTTTCTTCTTTGGAAATTTTTGATTTATAAAATCACAGTTGGTAAAGAATCACCCACAAACCATTAACAACAATTTTGCGCAATTTTTTATTAAACAAATTTTAGACCATACCGCCTTAAAGAAGACACGAAACTTCTGGTGAAAAGGTCTTAGAACCTTATTACAAAATCTTTATTGAAAACAGACCTGGTGGGGCGAGGCCTTAGTAAGAAATAGCTGGACAGTTTCTCCCTTCTAACCTTGTTTTTCAACAAAACCTTTTACCTCTGGTGAGGGTAGGCTCCGAGAAAGCAAATATGTAAAGCAATTACAATATAGAAGGTAGTGGTAGTGGAAGTATCTTAAATTCTGAATACTTAATAGTTTTATTCAATTTCTCTCATTGTTTTAAATTAAATTATCAGCTTTTGTTATGTCACAATATAACCAACAAAGGGACATCTTCATCAGCATCTCATATATAAGAATCACCCTGTATGCAACCGATAATTTACAAAAGTAATAATGAACAAATTAATTTACAGCTTATGAACCGGAAGTGGAAGAGAAAGAAACACAATTGAAAACTTTTACCACCACTTCGACAATTACAATTCGTCCAAGTGCCGACGACGACTACAAGGACTTTTCGTGTCAAGCAAAACACCGCGCTCTGCCCCCAGATGTCCCGATGCGTGCCAATATTCATCTATCTGTTCTGTGTATGTGTTAATTTTAATCAATGAGAATAATTGATTCTGTTTTTGTTCTCTGAAATATTTTGGTTTGGCTTTAATTGCCGAAAAGAAAATGAAATACAAAAACAAAAATTTATATATAATAAATATTTCACAGATCCCCCAGGCCCGCCATTTTTCGAAGGCTATTCCACTGGGGAAAACTTGAGACGAGGACAAAATGTTGAAATTGCTTGTCGCAGTCGAGGTGGCAATCCGCCTGCTCAATTGGTATGGTTTAAAAATGGCCAGCCAATAGTATCACCACAAAAGTATGAATAAACATATATAGCTTCGATGAGAAAATGAAAGAAGAAATTAATGATGAAATAATTTGTTTACATGGTTATAATAGGAACATGGGACGTCTATCGGAGAATGTCTACAAATTTGTAGCCGAACCTAGTGACAATGGAGCAAAATTAACTTGTGAGGCGAAAAATATTCTTTCCGAAAAGGCCCTGAAGGCCGATCTTGAGCTGTCTGTGACATGTTAGTTAATTAAGACAAAAGCCCACACCTGTGTTTGTCACACACAAAAAACATCAACGATGCTAATTATTTCATTTTCCATTTAGTTTCTCCATCTGAAGTTACCATTTCGGGTCCCACAGAGGCCTTAGCTGAGGAAACTGTCCAGCTATCGTGCTCTTCTGCTCCATCGAATCCAATTGCAGAGGTCAGTTGGAGTGTGGACGGACAGCAAATGAATGCCACCAATTCGAAAAGCCAACACAGCCCTGAAGGTAAGTGCGTGAAGGGAATGATATAGGGAATAACAAGAACGACCATCAAGAAACAAAATGGCAATCAATCATTCATCCATTTCAGGTGGTTGGATAACAGTATCAAACTTATCAGTGACCATTGGATCAAATAAGAGATTCCTGGTTGCCGTGTGTCATGGATTTAATGCAGCCTTGACAGAAGCAGTAGTGGCAACACATACAATAAATATTTTGCGTAAGTATTATCATGTGTTGTGCATTTTTGTCTCTTTAGCCCTTTAATGCTAACATACTCAATATAGTCAGGGAGATAAAGCTGTATTTTTAATAATAACTGTAAGACTAAAGAGCCTTACTTGTCTTCAAAAATAATGCAACAGAGCTCGTATTTAGCTCCAACGCTCGGGCCTAAAAGCTTTTCAGCCAAAGTGATAGAAAAGGCAAAAAATTAGTATTTTAACTACATACTTACGAAGTTATTGGGTCAAATTTTATGAGAGGGTTTCTTTTGAGCGAAAAAAACTGGAATATATGTATGTCTTGGCATCGGATACTTGTCTTTTTTATTTACATTCGAAAAAATAGTTGCTTTCATATAAATTACACAGGGACGATATTGATTCCAATTAAAAATTACTACAAAATGCCCATCGATTTTTAGTTTAATTTTGTTTGTAAATATCAGACAACATTTTTAAAATAGAAATACATACATTCCCAGCCCGGGCACCATTTTATATCGTTCCGTTATTAATTTTGGCTGAAAGAGTTTCTATTGGGTTTTTATCAGCTGGGAGATGGAGGTGAGCAAAGAAGGACAGCTAAGGCCCAAACCCTCCGCTTTTTCAACTCCATCCTATCTTAAAATTGTTGGATATTCGAGTATGCTTTTACTGAAACGAAACATATCGTCTGACGGTGACATCGAACTCAACGTTACCAGCGAAATTATGAAAGTAAAAGCTGCTTTTAAAATTTTGCCTGCACCTAAGATTAAACTATCGAATCAATAACGCTAAAGAGTGCAAGATAAGCACCACCATTTAAATATTTTTTATTATTTTGAGAGTATCTTGGCGCGATCGAATTTCAAAGGAAAGTTTATCAGAGAAGAGTACATAAGCTAATATACTTTAATGACATTCTTTGAGTAAAATGATTCTAGCCATCAGTACCTTAATATGACACTTTACTATTTATAATGACAACATTACCTCCAGGACTATTCTGAGTCTATAAATCTTATAAAACAAACCTATGAACGTTACGGATGGACATTATAGGCCCACACATCGAGATTAAAAGCGAAAAGCGAAGCGAGCAGCAATGTCCGCCCGTCCTGGACGCGGAAATTTAACAGCAATATAGCCGTCACGCTAATTGAAGTGAAAATGTTGTCGCTGAAGCTGACAGGGTTTTTTTTTTCTTTTTTTAATGTTTTTTTTTTTTTAGTTGAGTTGAGTTGATTTATTTTTTTGTTAAATTCTGATTCAGTGTTTGCATGGAATTTCGATGAAAATCTGTGATGCAATGCACGCTCTAATGTAGGGAAAACACTGTTGGTAGTCGTGTTATTTTTTTTTTTTGGGAATATAGTTTGCACTGGAACAATATGAAGAGAGAGATATGGACTATGCAATTAATGCAATAATTAAACTTCCAGTAAGCGTGCTCATCAATAAAAACGACGGATTGTGATTAATCAATCGTTCAGTTTTCGTTGACATTTAATTCTCTTTCTTTTTTTGAGGATGGGTTCTGTTTCTGTCACATAGTCAACAACATAGGGGGGGTAGAACAAATATTTAAAATCACAAGGGAGTGGGAGAATATCATTTCTTTTTTCTGTTTTTTTTTATTCCAAAAATAAATCCTTAAGGGCTATAAACGAAGTGATGCTATCTGATCAAACACATACAAAAATCGAAATCAGTGCCAGATAACATGACCTGGGAAAGCGTTCTACTATAAAATTACAATAAAAATCTGTAAAAAGGCGAATCGGATATTGCTGAAGTAGAGAGTGATACCGTCTGATGTATTCCTATATAATGTACATCCATACAGATAGAGTTCTTTTCGGCAATCGTTATTGAGTTTTTTTTAACCTTTTAAGCTGTTATAATAAATGCAGGTATGTTTGTTTTTATTTTGTTGCTTTAACTGATTAAAAAAAAACATGTAACTGCATATCCCATCACTATACACTCTTTGATGTACATATAGTATTTTTTACAAAAATAAAATCTTTCAGCATCGTTTGACCGAAGAATATATTTATTTAGATAGAATAAAAGCTATTAACAGTTTGTGATATAAGAGCATGTTTGAACGCTTACGACACGTATGGATTGCTATAGAAGTGGGTGGATAGAAGGGATTTTGGTTGGAAATTGGAGATACGGGCATCAAAAAGATTTATGTTGTTGTATTGTGTTTCGCAGAATAACTTTTGTTTTTTAATTAGTACTTTTTTTAATTCTAGGCCTTTACAGTGAATTACTCACTTGGGAAATCTGAATTTCCGCTGCTTCACTTTGAAAAATAGGACGCACAAATTGAACTGAAATATTGGATGGGGAAGTCAAATATACCATACAATTTTGAAAGGCTCTTGCAGTATTTATTTTAAGAGTCCCACTGGAAAATAAATTCGATTTTTTTGCTTCAAATAAAAATAGTAGTAATACGTATTGAAACTTACGCAGGTCAAAGATAAATGAAAATTTAATTGACAAAAAAAATATGCAAAAACTGAGGATTATAGCTCTTTATCTAGAGAGCTAGTGGGGGTCAAATCAACTGATGAGGCTTCTTCCGGAAAATAAATGTTGAAATTTTTTTTTCTGTATTTGCTTTGAGATAAAAATACTTTGCAGAATACCTATGCTGGTGCAGGTAAATTCAATTTCTATATAAAGTACATCGTAATAAATGCCAATACATGAAAATACTCAAAATACATACTGAAGTTGAGAGCTAAGCTATAAATTTCATAAATTGTATTCTGGTATGTTCCTTAGTAAAACACCATTTAGTTAAACTTGATTTCTTGGTTCTAGAGCGTTATTGTTTATTTTGAATCAGGCGGGTGGCCCGGGCGCCACTTTCTTTCATATGATTATAACATTGGATATCAGTTCATACGGTTGAATGGTTTCCCCATACTAGTGTGATGAAATTGTATGCGTATAAATGTGCATGGACACTGTAGGTACCCATGACAGGAAAAAAATAGTTAAAATAATAGTTTGAACTATATGCTGTAAGACCTCCAGTCTTTTTGAATGCAACCTGAACTGTACGGCATCAGTTGGAATAGATTGGAAAGTTAGAATTGGCAGAGTGAATTGAGATAAAGGTGATTATTATCTCATTTAAACCCACGGGTAGAGTTCAGTTGAGCGGGAGGAATATTAAAGGTGATGCTGCCAAGAAAAAGACTCGAAGCAACACCTATAAGTTAGCAGTCAAGCACGACATCCACTGCAATATTGATAAACGCTTACATTTTTCTTTTTATTTTTCTTAAGTACTTTACATTCTACGAAATATCTAAAGTTAGTAAATATCTGTGTTAAGTAAATAAACTTCCTTTTTAATCATAGTGACCACAAAAAATTAGTATCTATGTACTTATTTTTTTTATCTCCCGGGCGCCATTTTGTCGGGATTTACGGTAGTACACCTCTTGATGTCAATTTTAGTCCAATTTAGCCCAAACCTATTGCAATCGACATTTAATATGAGTTATGCTAGTACACCTGTTCATGTCAATCTGGCTCCAATCTAGTCCGCAACCAAAATTAATATTGATTTTGTAAACCTCTTGATGTAAATTTCACAACAGTTGTGCACAGACCAATTACCATTGGTATGTAACAGAACAAAATAAATATTTTTAATTTTGCTGGATTTCTACCCGGGCGCCATTTAATGGGGAGTTATGCTAGTTCACCATTTAATGTCAATTTTACTCCAATTTAACCTGATTCTTTCTGGGCTTCATTTGAAGGTTTTTTCTTAAACATTTTGTGGGTCTGAATTAAAGCTTTGATGACTGATTAATACCAATTTAATTTTTGAAAAGTTTACACTTTCTGCTCTTTTTTATTTTGTTCCCACCCAAGCGCCATTTTAATGTTGGTTCTCCTTTCTCAGTTCTAAAAAACAAAAAACAGCTATACCCACTAATATCACTTTAATTCTTCAATTTTTTTTTTCTCAAAAAATCTTTTTAAACAAAAATATATTTATATTAAGAATTTTTATTTGACATTAGCACGACAAAGAAGAATAAGACACATTCAACTGTTCCTCCCTCCATCTACCACTTTTTTTCTAATTTATTTTAAATTGTATTCAATCTTCCTCAACAGACCCACCCTCAGCACCAACTTTAACAGGATACACAGATGGCCAAATAATCGTAGCCGGATCAATTCAAAAGCTGACCTGTACATCGGCAGGTGGAAATCCACCTCCAACATTGATTTGGTATAAGAATGATAAAAAGGTAAAATTTAAACTTTATAGCTCAAAAGTCACGCATTTTGAAAACACTCCCCAAAAAACACCTTCATCTCTTCAATAGTTAAACTCTGTATCTAAATTAAATGGAAATACAGTTATCTCCGAGTTGACAATATTGGCTAACGCATCAGATAACCAAGCTCGTTACAAATGTCACGTAGAAAGCCCAGCCAGTGATATTCCATTATTTGAAGTGAAAACCCTACAAGTTTACTGTGAGTTTTTTTTTTTTTTTTTTGAAAACTTGTTCGTCGTTGTCACGAAAAAAAAAATCGAATCTTATCATTTGAACAGTTCCACCTGAAACCGTCAAAATCCGAATCGAACCAAAGGATCTCCATCCAGGGACAACAGCCAAATTGATTTGTGACTCGAGTTCCAGCAATCCACCAGCTTTGGTGTCATGGTGGAAGGACGGAATACCCGTTAATGGTAAAATAATTTCATTAGATTGAAAATATGCCACAGTGGAAAAATCTCACTCACACGTACAATTTGTGTTCTCTTTTTTTATTTTTGTTGTTGTGTTTGTATCTCTTGCCACGACCATTTCTACAGGAGCAAATCCTTCCAATCGTTCTGGTTTATGGGGTGGTTCCGTGTCTACGCTGGAATTATTCATTAATATAACACAAGAGATGCACGATTCGATATACACCTGCCAGAGTATAAATGAAGCCTTGCAGCGCAGCGCTCACGAAACAATTTCCCTGGACATTTTATGTTAGTGTCAATATAGGTTTTAAAATTTACGTTTTGCCTTTACTAATTCAAAGACTGACTGAATCTTTCTTCTCTTCTCGTTCCCCTTCCTCATTTATACATATATATTTAGATCCTCCTAAATTTGCCACATCTCAACCAGTGACATTTACGGGGGTGGAAGGCGAGCCACTACAAATCCCATTAGTGGCAACTGCTAATCCAATGACAATGTCATTCACCTGGACTAAGGATGGCTTTCCGATTTCATCGAACAACAGAATTGCAAGCAATAGCAACAGCAATGAGAGAATTCTTGCGGAAGGACCTGTTCTAAACATAATCAAATTGGAGAGAACCGACGCCGGCAGATACACCTGTGAGGCTATGAACTCACAGGGTACGACGACAATGAGTGTCCTTGTGATTGTCGAATGTAAGGATGCCCATGCAGTGCTTTTTTGTTGTTTGAAAGACCATAAAAACAAAAAAAATCAAATTGTACATAATGCCCCCTCTCACTTACGCCTTTTTTTGTGCTTTATCACTTTAGATGCACCAGACATCGAATCAATATCGGATGGAAACATTTTTGCTCCCGGACAGGATGCAGTACTTTCGTGTTCGATTAATGGCAAACCATTAACCGAAGACCATGTCAGATGGGAGAGATCTGGCTATGATATGGCTACTCGAACTACGGTAGCTTTCGTCAACGGAACCTCGTATTTGCACATCAAAAATGTCCAACACTCTGACGTTGGGAACTTTACGTGCATGGTTGACAATCAGAGGGGTGCTATGGCACAGCGGGATGTCCTACTAATTGTTGAATGTGAGTATCAATGGCTCTGTGGTCTGGTCTGGTTTGGTTTGGTATGGCTTCGTTTGGTTTGGTCTCACAGCCCCAGTCCTCAGCTCTCCAGCTACAGAGTATGAATTCATGAATTCAGTGTGTGTAATGAACCTTTTTGTCCTTCTCTCTATCTTCCTCTCAATATCTATCTACTATAGCTGCTCCAAAAGTCGATAAATTTCCGTCAGCAACGCGGTTTGCGGCTGGTTTAGGAGAACGTGGTATACTGCAGTGCACGGCTCAAGGTGCTCCAGCACCCATGTTCGTTTGGCGGAAAAACGGCAAAGAAATTAAGATGTATCGCCGGAACAAGTTTAGAAGTGAAGAATTCCAAATTGACAAACTATCATCTGGATCAAGGTTGTTTATTGAGTCGGTGCTGAACGACGATTACGGAGTCTACGAATGTGTGGCAAAGAACATGCATGGTGAGTCAAGTGCTGCGATACAGTTGAACAAGCCATCGCGACCCGAAATTCCTCAGAAGCTGATGATTAATAACGTGACCGATAATAGTGTTCTTCTATCATGGATTGCTGGTTTCGACGGAGGTCTACCTGTTTACTTTCGCATTCGATACAGGTGAGTTGGTTTTGAACTGCAATTTGCTTGGTGTTAATAAAGTTCTCTTTGATTGATGATGTTTTTCGTCGTCACAGGCAATTGGAAGAGGATAAATACAAGTACGTTGAGGCACGACCGAATTTTCTCAATGCCACCATCTCAGGATTGCAATCGAATACGGTTTATGTCTTTTCGGTTATGGCAGCCAATGAGGCAGGTGGATCAAAGTTCTTACCAGATATGAAAATCACTATTTCCACGAATAAGTCAGAAGCCATAACGGCTACGGAGACTACTGAGAAGAGTGAGATGCCAAATTTGGTTATCATTGGAATCACGTCGGCTGCTATGATTTTACTTATTTTGAATGCTGCATTGGTGGCATGGTTTGTAATAAGGCGACAGAATAAGGATTCTTCGGAGAGTGAACATCAAACGGATGATGCATACTCTAAGGATGACAATCAATCAGATTATAAGGTATGTGCTGTGTAGTGGGAAAATGGGGGAGAATTGTTAGCAACGGTCAATTTTAGAGCCGATTTGTTCTGAACTGAGCTCACTCTGAAACGTCTATTGTGCTTGTCAACTATCAATTCATGATTGATAAATATTGAAATCAATTTCTAACCATCTTATTGATTAAGGCTTTATTGATTTAAGCTTTAAGCTTAAATTAAGTTTCAAAATACCAAATATCAACTATCAATTATAGGTTGACAATCGCAATAAGAGTGTCACACACAAAATTAGAGATCCCCGTATAGAAACTACTTTATAAATTGCCATTTCCACATAAATGTCAGCTTAACCCTGACAGTGGAATGATCACAACTAGCAAAACTATGTGTTATTATTTTATTTTATTTTGTTAAACTTCACTTTCTTCATATATATATATTTATTTTATTTATTTTTCGGCTAATTGGTATAAAACTGGGCGAATTTAAGTTTTTGTTCATGTTTAAGTTCAAAACTGGTTTGATTTTACTGTAGTAGCCTAGGGCAATCTAGATAAGTTTTCTCAGTCCGACGACTGTTCTGCGATTGACTGAGCCCTCAAACATCCGTTCAGCTTGACGGATATTCTAAGACTGACTGAGACACGTCCGTTCCATTCGACGGATATCCTAAGTCTGAAAGATTGTATCCTCTGTGAAGTCCTTATAATAAATTTACAAATTCTTCACTGACAAGTTACCCCAATTATAAAAAACAAATTTTGACAGATAATACTGAAGTCTCTTTAACTGTCAAAAGGTTGTCAGATGTTTATGTGTATAAAAGTAAAAAGTTAGAAATTTAAAAAAAAGTGAAAAATTACTTATAAAGAATTTTTAAAACTACGGAAAAAAACCCTTTAAATGTTCAACTTTTTATTAAAATATTTTGAAACAAATCCTCAAAACAACGAGAAATTTTTGTAAAAGATAAGAATGAAAAACTGTGAAAATCAACAAAAAAAAATGATACACCCTATTTTTTTTTAATAAGTAACCACAATTTAATATTCAAATTTCAGGGTGAAAATCACAAAAAAGCTGCCTCAACATATTTAGTGGAAAATGTAGATATCATCCAGTCAGCATCGTTTCCACCTAAATACCAAGAGAGTTCCTTAAGCTCTCCACCCTACACAATTAATGCAGGTACATATATATCCTCCCTCCCTGTCTCACATTTTCGCAAACCCAAAACAACCACCAACAATTTGCTTCAAAATTAAGCCCATTCATTTACAGATTATACCAAAACATTGCCAAATCCAAAGCGTCATGCCAAGATTATGAATGACAATCGATCAAAGGATGACCACATGTTGGTGTCCAATGGATTATACATTCCTTCGCCATCACCAGCTTCGTCATTGGTCATCAAAGGGAGTTACATCTCTTCGCCGTCACCAGCGCCACCACCCGATGGATCATATTTTAACATGAGCGATAAATACTTATCCTATCCGCCAGTGGTAAGAGCGGTGCGTTGCTTTTGATGCATTCTATACGAAAACCTCAAGAATATCAATCTCAATTATTGTGTTTTCTCTTTTTTTTGTTCTTTTAGGTTTATTAAAATGATGATGAAAAAAAAGACCACAAATCAACATTAAAAAGGGTGTCATGCGTTCGAGCATTTAAAAACGAAGTAGAGACTGAGAAACACAACAAAAGAACACAAAAAAAATTGCCCTTGGATGCACAGATTCAGAGAAGATTTTTTGAAATATATTTTACGTAAAGGGAGTTCTGTGCAAAAGGCTGTGATATGTACCTGTTATATGATATCATTGATACAATATTTATTTATTATTTAACAAAAAAAAATGAAAATTAAAAAAAAATACCTACTCACATTCGATTCGAAACGACGAAAATGTTGCTTATATTTCTTTGTACAGATAATTTTTTCCGATATCAAACTTTTTTATATATATAATTTAATTAATAATAATTATTTAGTGGATAAACTGTATTTTTAATTAAAATAATTAAATTTTAGCTTTTAGCCTACACACAAAAAAAAAACACAAAAAGACAATAAGTTAGTAATGCATTTCACACATTCAAAAAATATAAACTTTTAAATCTAATATAAATACAACAAAAAAATTCAGCTTGCATGTTTATATAACAAAAAAAAAATAGCTATACGACATTTTTTATCTATAAATATGTATATTTAAGAATTTTTTATTGAATAAAAAAAATATAATAAATAAAATTTACTGAGTTTTTTTTATTTTGGAACAAGGAAATGGTTAATACAGGTATCAAACCAAAAATCATTCCTTTAATACTGGGTAAGTCATTCCATTTTTCTGGCTTTCACACTTTAAATATGTACTCGGAATCAAGACTCATATTATATACAATAAATCACAATTAAGCTTTCCACCTGGGAAAAACTGCAAGTTTTTGTCGAGCTTAGTCGCGAGCCTGGAAAGTTTTCCGTAGGAGAAATCTTACTTACTTACTTAAGGTGGCGCTACAGTCCGGAGTGGACCAGGGCCTCAACCAACAAGCTTCTTCCAGCCGGCTCGGTTTCTAGCTAGCTGTCTCCAGTTTCGCACGCCAAGTTGGTTGAGGTCCTCTTCCACTTGCGTGCGCCACCTTTTACACTGTCCACCTCTACTGCGTTGTCCCACGGGGTTGGATTCAAAGACTTTCTAGGCCGGAGCATTGGTGTCCATTCGCTCTATGTGACCCAGCCATCTTAGTCGTTGGCTTTTCACTTTTGTGGCTAGGTCGGTGTCGCTGTACAGCCCATACAGTTCGTTGTTGTATCTTCTCCTCCATTCCCCATCTATGCAGACGGGACCAAAAATCACCCGGAGAATTTTTCGAAACAGCCTAACGCCTCCGACCATATTTTACAGATGAGCTGGTGCATACTCCTAACCAATTCATCGCCAGCCGCTTTGAATAGTTCAGCCGCAAGGCCATCAGCTCCAGCAGCTTTATTGGACTTAAGTTTAGATATGGCTATCCTCACTTCGTCAAGATCGGGTGGACGGAATTGTTGGCCTACGTCGTCCAAGTTGAATGGTGCAGTTTGCATGCTAGCGGAATTCGGTTCGTTATCGCCGTAATACAATTTGCAGAAATGATTTTTCCATATCCTCAGCACCGACTGCGATTCCACCATGATATTCCCCTGATCGTCTTTGCAGGCTTCGGTTCGGGCCTTGTAACCTTGGGAGGTTCTTTTTACTTTTTGGTAAAACTTCCGAACTTAATTCCTGCAGTGGCATCCCTCTAATTCCTCGATCCCGCGCTTCTCTTTCTTTTTCCTTCTAAGAAGCTTGTGTTCCTCTTTCCTCTTCTGATCGTAGAGCTCGCGAGCAGCTCTGGTCCCTCTATGCAGCGCCGCTTTGTATGCCTGTTGTTTGGCTGCATGTACTTGCCGGCATTCTTTGTCGAACCAGGGGTTTCGCTGTGGTGATCGTGCAAAGCCCAGCACGTCAGAGGCGGCATCTCTGATGGCTTCCTGGCAGTTTTTCCACTGGTTCTCGATGTTTGCAGTTGGCGGCAAAGGACTAGTTAAGAGGGCGCGAGAGACTCGATCGGAAAAGGACCTGGCGATTTCTTGCGACTGTAGCCGTCCGACGTCGAACTTCCTCACAGTATTTCCCTGTTTTGGCTTTGGTCTGGATATCCGTAGCATTACCTTTGCTACAACGAGGTAGTGGTCAACGTTGGCTCCTCGGAACGTTCGGACATCCTTGATACTGGAGGAGTGCCTTGCGTCGATCGCAATGTGGTCAATTTGGTTGGCGGTTGATTGACCAGGAATTCGCCATGTCCCCTTATGTATATCGAGATGCGGAAACTGCGTACTAGCTACCACAACGTTTCGCCCCGCAGCAAAGTCGGTTAGCCTGAGTCCGTTATCGGAGATGGTGTCGTGCAGGCTGTATCTTCCGATTGTGCCACCAAAGACGTCTTCTCTTCCTAGTTTGGCATTAAAATCACCCAAGACAATTTTAATGTCATAGCTAGGGCATTGCTCATATGTCTTGTCCAGGAGCTCGTAGAACTCGTCCTTGGTGTCGTCATCTTTCTCCTCTGTGGGGGCATGCGCGCATATCAGGCTGATGTGCGAATTTAGCCTTGATGCGAATTGTCATGAGGCACTCGTTCACATAGTTGAAACTCAAGACTTCTTGCCTAAGTCTGCCTCTAACGACGAATCCACATCCAAAGAGACGCTGCCCTTGTGGTCGGTAACAGTCACCGTAGTAGATATCACAGTCTTTCAGTTTTCTCTTGCCCGGCCCATCCCATCGCACTTCTTGGATGGCGGTGATGTCTGCTTTGTAGCAGTCTAGGGCCTCCGCTAAATGTTCGGCTGCACGTGGTCTATGGAGAGACAGAACATTCCACGTGCAGATCTGAAGTTCGTTGTCCTTATTTCGTTTGCTTGGTTCGTCAACAGTAAATCCGTCCGTATCCGAGGCTTGTTGGTGCTTCGCAACTAAGATATCTTTACGTGGCCGGGAAGTCACCCCGACGGCACGACCCCCAACCTGGAGGACCAGACCCTTACAATATAACTCCAAGGGCGGGGAACCGGATTAACCGCTCCTTATAGGCCTGAGCTCCGAATATGTCGTAGTAGCCCGTATAATGTGTTCACTAAGTAGTTCAGCCTGACTGGAACTGTAGACGCCACCGTTGATTCCATCTTGAGAATTCTTCCGCTGCCGCCTGGATGAAGGAGAAGTGCCTTAGTGGGAACACTCCTCCCCCCTCTCTCGTTTGCTGCCCCCTAAAACCGTAGGAGAAATCTAGCTGGGCATTATTTGGCACATAGCGTCGCATCGCACTATGGAGTAAATACATGGAAAAACGAGACAAAATTATTTTCTGGTTTCAATGGGTAGATATCCATCTGAAACGATATTTTATGACGTATAAAATGCATTTCATCTTATATTTAAGTTTGTTTCATTTGGAAATAACGTTTATTTGACAATTTTAAGTTTTTTTTAAATAAATGCACCGTCCCGTTGGAATCACTTTATAGCTGGCCATGATACCAGAAAAGTGTCGGTCTCGATTGGTGTCGGTGTCGGAAACCGAAGCGATACCGAGACGATAGCATCTCTAAAGCATCAGAAGCGATACCGACACGATATCAAGCCGAATCCGTAATTTTTTGGACCGAGACTATCGGTAGAATCATTAGGTATCGACAGTGACGCCCTTTTGACAGCAGGCGTAGATCCAGAGGCCGCCATCTTGAACAGTGGCATCTTTATTATTGAAGTTCCTCAGGAGAACGTCGAGGCTGTGAGGGCTGCTTTCCAGCAAGTGTACAAAGTGAATGCAATCATTCGCCTGAATTACAAACTTCACCACTTCTATTTTCTGAACGACCGACACTGCGCGCTGTGGTAATCGAAGAATTCGAAGAATCGCTGTTTCACTGAGTTCCATGAAGAACACTTGGCCGAGCGAACCCGTTAATTTCACACCTTTGATTCATTAAAGAAACAGAGGTCAGCAGGAATCGATGGTATATCCAACATTGGACTACAAAATCAACCTCTTTTAGTTAATCTATTAGTGCGTTGGACTGTCACGCCAAAGGTCTAGAATCGATAACCAGCAGCTGGTACTGCCTCTTACGAGGTGATTACAGCTTCTCCAAGAGCACTCTTATATGTTGTCATGAAAAAGTGATTCTCATCTTAGCCTTTCGGACTCGGAAGAAAATTGTAGGTCCCTTTATTCTCACCAACATCACGCACACAGGAACGGTTGGGAGTTGTCACTACGGCCTAGTTTTTTACGAGCTGCTACCAAATTAATTTATAAATGTTCCTCGATTAGTAGTTGACCTGGCATATCAACGTATTTTTAACAGCTATCTTAATAATGCAAATTATACAGCGTTTAGGAAAACAGCTGTAGAACATCCCCTCCCGAAAAATGGATACGACAACTTCCATCCGGCGAATCGCCAGTCGATAAAAAGAGCTCGGCTCAGTTAATCAGTTTGGTTCCAAGGTGGAACATGAAACTATTCATGCCACGTATAGGCTTGTTTCAGATATCAAGTGGAAGAACTATAAACCAGTTTATGGGTGACTGTCTGGTTGCCTTGGAAAAAGCTTACGACACCGCATGGTTAGAAGGCTTCTGGCTGGACTGAGCATACAATTTCTTCAAAATAAGGACTCCAAAATGTGAATTAAGCTATTCTTGAAATCCAAAAAACAAACTGCAAATTCAGATTCTTACTGCAAGTTCCTAGCATGTTTAGTTCCTGAGATACTGGATGTGGCCTGCTTACTGCTAAGTGAAGTCACTCGATAGCACCCTTATTTGATGAACCGCAAATTCGGGAAAAAAAATGCAAACAAAACTGCAAATACCTCCCAAGGTTCCATTTGTCTTGGTGAAAGTTGCTCTCCTAGATACACACACGTAAATCATGTGTACATATTGTAAGTTGGCAGAAAAACTCGTAGAGGCGACTTGCAATTTCCTGCGATCCCAAACGGCAAATATGAGAGGCATTTCTGCAAAATAAGGGATACTCTGAAAATATTTGGCACTTCTTCACAAGACAGTACTCATTTCCCATGATTTAGGAAAGGTGGAACCGACTAGATTTTCCAGACCTCTACTTTAACCTTTATACCGAAGGATACTACAAAGTGATATTATCCAAAGAGAACTGACTATATAAAAAAGAAGTGGTGTCTATCAGTAGGACTGAATATTAACTCTACAAAGGCAATGGTAGTTACATTTAGTAAGAAGAGGCTTCTACCACGCATTGAATAAATCGCCATTCAGATGGAAGTTAAATATCTAGGTATTACACAAGACAGCAAATTCCGGAACTAGCATATGTCGAGATAACTGAATGAGAAACCACAAAGTCTTTTATGATATGCAAGAGACTTGCAGGTAGATCACGGGCCTGTAATCTTTAGATGAATGAACACTGTGATGGTAAGACCCTTTACCTATGGGGTGGTCGCATGGCACAAAAGAACCGAACTTATTACAACAATAAATAGGAATCACTAGGAAATCACTAGAAAAAGTACAAAATACATGAATTTTCATCAGCGGGCCGATGAAAGCTTTCCACACTACAGCAGCAGTGAGTAATTCTTCACTTGGCCCCACTACACGTGATGGCAATAGAAAGCGCTGCTAGCGGAGCCATCATGAGATTTGCAAAGGAGGGAACTTGGACGGGGAAAACCATTAATATCCGGGAAAAGTACCCAATTTGCAATTCCTCAGAGTTGAACCTTCTTGACATTCCTAGAGATCGTGTGATTAAAAAGTCTAACTTCGAAAAGAAATTTCATACGGAGCTTAGTAGCAAAAAAGAGTATCAGACGAAACCGTAAACTATACATTCTTAAAGCAAATGACATCTAGTATATCTACTTATGGATCGATTACGTCTGATGAGACTGGTGGTGGAATTTTCGGGCATAGTCACAAATTTTATATGCCGATGGGACAGTCTACAACCATTTTTCAGGCAGAACCTAATGCCATAGTGAGATGCGCAGAAGGAAGTCTCAAAAGAAGCCGGAACATTACAATCATGTCGGATAGCCAGGCAACACTCAGAGTACTTAGCTCATAAAGCATTAGCTCAAAACTAGTATGGTAGTGTGTGGTCAGGCTAAACGAACTGAATAAGCTTCAGTTTACACCTGACCACGTCGATCGGTCGGCATACAGGGCAACGAAAAGACAGACTCGTTAGCGAAAATACAAAATCAAAACAGCAGAGGAGGCAGATCATAAATCTGGAATGAACTCTCTATGCTGAGACAGGCCAAACTTCTACTTAGGAATAACAACCAATAGAACGATTGCAATCCTGCGTCAACTTAAATAGGAACAAACTTAGAATAATAACGGGACTCGTCAAAGGTGGAAGCTATGGAGACACTAGGAAAATGTGATGCATTTATGCATCAAAGAAATAGGCATCCAGGAAATTACCAGATAGAGGATAGCAAAACCCTCCAAAAGTACTCCAAATACTCAAGCTTCTTAAAGAAAATAATATATTATTATATTATTAATAATAATGAGTTACCTCACCCAAGATCTAGATGGGCGCACACTAGATCTTAATGATTGCAGTGCCCTTATACAGCAAATCTTTCATACACTACAAAATGATTGCGAATAGAACATATTAAGAAACGAAAAAACTTAAAACCTGTGACCTATTACGTATATTATTGTTATATGCCTTTCAATTTCACTTTGGTTTGATGAAAAGTTCTGTGTGGGCGGAAAACCTGCAACCTCGATAGTTTCTTTCAGTGTTCAACATCATATAAATTCATAGAATAAACAAAAATTCAAAGTTTTAAGTCATAAAAGTTTAAATCTTGTTCAAAAAAAAAAAAATAGATACAAATAAAAAGAAACTTAAAATTCTAAGACTTTGGGGCAAGATCTCATATACCTACTAATCGATTTACATGAATATCCAATTATGATTCAAGTTCTAACTACAAATTGTAAAGGTTTTTATGGCACAGTTTACAAAAAAAACTATAAAATTTGCCAATAAAGATTGTTTTCTTGCCAAAGTGTTGATAAATACCAAACAAAAAAATTAAATATGGAAATAAAACTATTTAAATTTTAATTAAATAGCTTATGATGATAGGGATGGCAGTCACGACACCTACGCATGTGTGATAAAGATGTCAGTGTTGAGTTTTTGATTTAACATTCCGCTGTGAATATACATATTTTGTTCTTTGGAAAATCATGATTTTCATTCAAATTGTGCTTTACTTTAATTATTTGTCCTAATAGAAGTCTATTATAGTTCTGAGAGATATCGAGCAAGACTATCATAAGAAGAATGTATAAAAGGCATAAAGGCCGTTATATGAGTTAGCGATATATGAAATTTTACTCTTTCCAAATTTTAAGCCAAATTTTATATTAGGTTCCTAATTCCTAACAGAAAGTACAAAATTCTAAAAGATTTGTTAGTTTTAAGGCTTCAAAACCGGGCAGCAGCACGGCACCAAAGCTGTTTGCCGTTACTCCTGGGGTCGGTGTCAGTGGGGTGGTTGTGGCAAGTCATGGTCCCCCATCTGACTCAGATTCCAGTGAGAAAAGAAAGGCGATAGTAATACCTTATTTCAGTAATGGTCGGGTTGTGAATAACAATCCTACCACCACTTGAGAGAGTGGACCTCTTCTCGAGAGGGAGCCCAGCTCAGTGGTGCTTGGGTCGTGAATAACGGTACTTCCACCGCTGGGGTGGGTTCTCCCTCGCCTAAGCTGGTCGTCGTTACTCCTAGGGTAAGTGTCGGTGGGGAGATTGTGGTAAGTCGTGGTCCCCCATCTGTTGCAGATTCCAGCGAGAGGAGTAAGGCGGTAGTCATACCTAATTTCAGTGGTGGTCAGGTTGTGAATAACGATCCTACCGCTGCTGGAGATAGTGAACCTCTCCCCAATACGAGCGGGGGCCCGGCCAGGGTTGTGAGCAACGGTCCTCACACTGCTGGGGTGGGTTCTCTCTCGAAGTCATTGCGTGAGTTCAGACGATACAGGCCGTCGAAGAGCGGCTATAGGGTCAGGCGGTCAGGTGCTAGGATCTTCAAGACCTTCGGTCATAAACTGGAGGTAGAAGGGAATTGGGAGCTGGACGCCAGGATAAAATGGGCCAAGAGCATTTTAGTGAATGCGCAGACCAGTTACGACTCCACGTTTGAAGCGTAATAGGACTCTGGAGGAAACCAGGCTGGTCTGCCTGATTGTAGCCAAAATGTTGCAGTTAATACAGATTAACCTCCAACACTCCATTATCATACATTATCAAAGCACTCGTGAAGTGTCAGATTGGGAATCCTATAAGGTTACCCTAAAATTATATAAAAAAGCATTGAGAAAGTCAAAGAGATCTTCCTGTAGAATTTTCTGCGGAAAAGTACAGGAAGCTTTAGAGCCTTCCAGACTAAGGAAAATTCTCTCTACAAATTCAGTACTGCTAAGCTGTTTAAAAAATGCTGATGGCTTATGGACCAATTCCTGCGAAGAATCGCTTAACTTGCTATTAGATACTCACTTCCCTGGTAGCTCCCAAAACATTAATAGCTTCGACCATTATAGGTCTGATATGAATCCAAGCCTCTCATTACCAGGGACAAGCTGTAATGGGCGCTCAACAGCTTCCAACCTTACAAGTCTGCGGGACTAGATGGTATAATACCAGCCGAACTCCAAATGAATAAAGATTTAATTCTGCCAATTCTGGAGTGTATCTTTACTATTTGCTTGGCACTGGTCCACGTTCCCCTGTCTTGGAGAGAAGTCAAGGTTGTGTTTATACCCAAAGCTGGCAAGTGTTCCCAAGTAAGTTTAATATCTCCAAATACATTGCACATTAGCTCCATGATTGGTGTTATAACCGGACACTGTCTTATAGGTAAGCACGCAACGCGAATTGGCGTATTCTCTTACGATTTATGCAGAAGCGGTATGGATGAACGTGTCCTGCTTTATCTCATAGACGAAGACTTCACCTTGGTGGTTTTTACTTCAATGATCCTAGTCTAATAAAGATAGACATAGGCTGTCTTTTACGCTTCATAAGCAGCTCCAAATGGTTCAGCGAGTAAGGAAAAGGGTTTCCTAGATTCATGTGGTGTCACAATGGACCAACTAATGGTCTAAGTGTGTCAGTCTTCATGACTGGCAGCCACTTCAACCTAACCTAACCTAACCTTACCTAAGGCTACGATTAAACGTTCAACATAAAGCAGCGTCACTAAACTGTCTAGGTAGATTGCGTCAAAGCATGAAACCTTGACGATCAAGCAATTTGACAACATCTGCACACTTTGAATGCTGATGCGGAGTTGATAGAAGCAAAAATTAATTATTCTTCAACTTTCATCACATTTTACTAGGGCGATTTTAGGGCTGTCGGTAGACATTTCGAATTATCCGATTGAAGGGTGAATACTATGGTGATGGATATAATAAATACTCTAACGGCCAATTTCTTCTTAGAGCCCTAACGTTAGTACCAGAACTAGTTCTAAGGTTACAACTCATATCACTATCTGTCATTTTTTCATACGCTAAAGTATGAAAAATTAAGAGATACTGTAGTAGTTGCCAATCTGATAAGCCATAAACTGTCAAACTTCAATGAAGATTGGGTAACGACGTGATTTAATATGAGAGTACAGAGTAGAGTAGGGTAGGGCGGGGCTAGTTGGGACACTATTTACTTGAAGTCTCACAACTGTTCACTTATTCATAACATAATATTGAAACTGGATCATATAGAAAGGATATTATTTGCCTTCGTAAATTGAAAATATGTTATCAACTCAAGTCCACCAAGTCCAAATAGATGGGGTAAGTTGGACCAATGTCAGTAAAATGGAAAAACAAGCTGCATTAAGGACAAAACGCCTTTAACTCTAACTTAATTTGGTCTTAAATAAAAACTTCATACAAAAATATATTAAGCATTCGCATATGATCACCTTTGAATTAAGCAACAAGCACCTACATACAAAAACGGGTAGTACCTCGTGGCATGATGGTTAGTGCTTAGGACTGTCATGTCGAAGGTGAGGGTTCGATTCCCAGCCGTGCCAGCTAAAAACAGAAATGTTTTATCCGAGGTACTGCCTCTTGCGAAGAACTAACAAATCCTCCAAGAGTATACTTGTATTGAAAAAGTGCTTCGGACTCGGCATAAAATTGTAGGTCCCCTCCATTTCTGCCAACAACACGCACACAGGAATGGTTGAGAGTTGTAAGTCACTAGGCCCTGGTTCACGAGGAGCTGTTGCGCCACCCAATTTATTTAATTTATTACATACAAAAACGGATCCAACATCAATAAAAATAGGAGGAGCTTAGTGATACATTTATGTCTGTCAACAGAGGTCATAATGACTTTATTAAATAATTTTATATTAAAAAGTTTTATTTCAAGGTAGATGTTACTGCCTTAGGCTTACCTTTGTATCATTTAATTGAAGTTGAGTGGCTGGAAGTTTGTTGAAGTAAAAAACACTGAATACCTGCAAGAGAAATTTAAAATTTGGTCTTAGAAATGTGGGTGAAAATTTGTTTTTCTTAAAATTTAAGCGATATGAGTTTTTTCAATCTCAGTTCAGTTTTCAAGTTAAATACAATTTCTCATATATATTTAACATAATTTTGATATAATTTTCTAGTACTTCATGCATCAATTGGCCCAAAGCTGGGAGAAAAAACTATTTAGTCAGCACAGGGGCTTTTATGTGGATTGACGTGTAATGGTTACATTTCAATTTATGTATCTACAGAATGCAGCCCACCATCAACAAGTGTTGATTGAGTTAATATTTATGTAGTCATTTTATATAAAATTTATAACGTGTAGTGAATACACACGATATGTTTAAACTATTGACTTTTAAATATAGAATGACTACATACATATATGTCACTATTTAAAACTAGCCAGTTAATCAAAATTATATATGATGTATTCATGACACCAAGTTATGTGCTGAGTGCAAGCAAACGTGAACTAATAGTTCAGTCAAATTAGTATTTTATATCTACAAAAAATACTGCGTCTAATTTTTTGTTTGTTTCTTAAAGAGTACCTATTGGAGAGTGTAAATCCAAAAAGTTCGAACAAAAAGCGCCCATGCGTTGTCCGCCATTTTGAAAAAGGCTTTGGAAAGCGTGAACTCGATTTTCTCGGCTCCTATCATTACTAGGGCTGTTTTTTTTTTTTTTTTTAGGTTTGTGCGTTAAAATGTCTTCTTTAACTTTTGTTGAAAAAAAAATTTGAAATCTCTTTCCAAAAAAAAGTTATCGACGAAAAACTGTCGAGATTTTGAAGTAAAAAATGGTTTTTAACGTTTATGTCGCCTCATGTTCATCTGATCGAAAAAATACTTAAGTTGTTTTTTATAGATCACTTTATTTCCTACATTTTGGTATATTTAAATTTTATGTGCGACAAAAACTGTAGGAAATACAACCTGTCAAAATGGCCAATATCCTGCGAAAATTAAAAAAAAGAAATTTACTCACGTTTGAAAATTTTCAAATTTGATTATGTTCATTACGAAATTTAAAGAAACAGTTCAAACTCTTTTCCACACCATCACCGAAGTACAGTTACGGCGTTTTTTTTTTTAAATTGGTGTCCCCAGGATGTATAATCCACGATTCAATCGTTTTCGTTTCTATATCAGCCTATCGATAGCTCAGGTTAGGTTAGGTTGAAGTGGCTGTCAGTCATGAAAACTGACACACTTAGACCATAAGTTGGCCCATTGTGATACCACAAGAATCTGGGAAGCCTTTTTCCCTACTCGATGAACCATTTGGAGCTTCTTATGAAGCGTAACAGACTACCTATGTCAACATTTACTAAATCACTAGGATCATTGAAGTAGAAATCTCCAAGATGGAGTCTTCGCCTATGAGATAGAGCAGGACAAGTGCATAGAAGATGAGGAATCGATTCTAGCTCTTCCTCGTCCATACAGCTTCTGCAAAAGTCGTTAGAGAATACGCTAAGACGCGTTGCGTGCTTGCCTATAAGACAGTGTCCGGTTATGACACCTATCATGGAGCTAATGTGCAATCTGCTTAGAGATATCAAACATTTAGATCGCTTAAAATCCATTACTGGCCAGATTTGTTTTGTTGCCCAGCAAGTGGTGATATTGTTATCGATAGCTCAATGTGGCATAGTTTTTTCATGTCGTTCTTCTTCTTTTTTTTTGGGCTAGGCGTGCGAACATCAATGATCACATTAACGTTGTTAGTACTGCTGGGATCGTCATTCGTAGTTTCTTCAATGTTTTCAGGTGAGGAAAAGTCTTCACATGCGTCTTCATCTTCAAGTAAATTTTGCGCAAGGAAGGAACATTCTCGCATGTTTTTCCACTGCAGTAGAAACATATTAAGGAAAAATTCACACCAGATTTCCGACAGCCACAAGCTCGACCACACTGGCCCTTGCATTTGCAGGATATAGTTTGCAATATGCTTTGAGGAGCTGGATCTTGAGTGGTTGTAACTGGCTCTAATCCTCTCGGAGTTCTTTTCCAACCCCATTTTAGTGAGTCATGGTGAACATCGATCCAAGTCTGTACTTGATGGTAGGTACGGAATGTGTGTTGCCGAGCAGCTGCTGCACTAGGAGGCAATGAAGATAGATTAAACTTAGTTTTTTTGACGTTTGACGCGAGAATGTTCCTTCCTTGCTAAATTTACTGGAAGATGAAGACGCATGTGAAGACATTTCTTCACCTGAAAACATTGAAGAAACTACCAATGACGATCCCAGCAGTACTAACAACGTTAATGTGATCTACCTCGGTGGTGGTGTGGAAAAGAGTTTGAACTGTTTCTTTAAATTTCGTAATGAACATAATCAAATTTGAAAATTTTCAAACGTTAGTAAATTTTTTTTTTTTTATTTTCGCAGGATATTGGCCATTTTGACAGGTTATATTTCCTACAGTTTTTGTTGCACATAAAGTTTAAGTATACCAAAATGTAGGAAATAAAGTGATCTATAAAAAACAACTTAAGTATTTTTTCGATCAGATGAACATGAGGCGAGATAAACGTTAAAAACCATTTTTTTCTTCAAAATCTTGACAGTTTTTCGTCGATAACTTTTTTTTGGAAAGAGGTTTCAAATTTTTTTCTCAACAAAAGTTAAAGAAGACATTTAAACGTACAAACCTAAAAAAAAAGAAACAGCCCTATTAATGATAGGAGCCGAGAAAATCGAGTTCACGCTTTCCAAAGCCTTTTTCAAAATGGCGGACAACGCATGGGCGCTTTTTGTTCGAACTTTTTGGATTTACACTCTCCAATAGGTACTCTTTAAGAAACAAACAAAAAATTCGACGCAGTATTTTTTGTAGATATTTCGAATTAATTAATTTAATTTTACTGGACTATAAATCTAAACTGAACTTAGATATATGGAAAAGATTACATAAATATGCAGAGAACACGTAGGCATATGGACATATTACATGGATATGTACGCACTACATATATATGTTATGAGTCCATAGGAAATTTATATTTATGTATTTAGTACAAAAAAGTTGTACGCAATACACATAATCGCCATATATTTATGTAACGTGTGCCAAGAATAGTGCCTAGAAACTTAACGCACTGTTCAGTGTAGCCATAAAAATCGACATATATATATTGATGTAATGAGTGCATAGAAATTTTACTTAGTATACATTTAATCATGTGATCATCATGGACAACCGACCGACGCATATTTATTAGCGAGTCCACAGAATTAATTGCTGGCTACATCACTGCTAATAAATTTATGTAGTCAGTACACATTTAAACATGTAATAAGTACATAAGCTATGCATGCGTGCAGAAATCAATGCTAAGAGCAGATACATATCCATGGCAGTCGTGAAAAATCAGGTAGGTACGTTGAACACAAAATAAGTTATTTTTTAATTATGAATAAATAATAACCAATATCTTGAAATTTTACCCTTTGTGTCATACTTTCCTACGCATAAGAAAATACATGATGAACACTTTTTTTTAAATTAGTCGGATTTTTTCAATTACATGTATTTTTTTTTTTCTATTTGTTTATTTGCCACTCATATTAATTCCAATAAGGTTCTTAGGACTCAGTCCGCAAAAGTCATTCCATCGATTAATGGTAATAAATCAGTGAAGTGAAAACAGCGAACCAATTCCAGCACTGCTAAACCTAAGTATCAGCTACAACCCAGCAAGCAACCAATACGTTCAGTATTGTAAGTATCTCTTTCTGGTATGCTTAAGCAGTATCTTAGATCTGTGCTATCGTTTGCTGAATTTTCAGGTTCAAAAAATATTCTTCGTCAGTCGCTCTTCTAGAAAGATGGTATATTATAGGCACGTTTGTCGAGTTCGACAGTTAGACATGTGCATACAGATATAGAGACCCCTTTGGAGGTATGTACCCACTCTCCAAAGTATTTCTTAAATACTGAGGATTGGGATAAAACCACCCAGAAACGAACCCATTATCTGTAACGTTTACTGATTGAAAAAAGTTATTTTTCATGAGGTAAGAAATTACGCTATCTCTCGATGCACCGGACTTATCTAGAATTATTTTATGAAAATCGGGATGTGCACTTCTGCATATCTGCAAACACGCTCTGAGAATTGATCTTACAAAGATACGATATTTTTCCATATATGATGGACTAATATTCCACCATACTGGACTCGCTTAAGTCAAAATTGGACGAATAAATGCTTGATAGCAGATGACCTTCACATTAGGTCTCAAACGGAGTAGAGTAGAAGAGGCTCTTGAGAGACATTAATGTTGCCCTGGCTTTTTTTAATTGGGTATTTATGTGGTTATTGAAGTATAAAAGTAGTACCTCGTGGCATAATGGTTAGTTCGTTGGACTGTCATGCCGAAGGTGTGGGTTTTATTCCCCGCCGCTGTGCCACCTAAGAACAGTAATGTTTCAAACGCGGTACTGCCTCTGCCTCTCCCTGTGAGGAACAAGGAGATCCTCCAAGAGTATACTTATCATGAATAAGTGCTTCTCAGCTAGCCAAAAAAACTGTAGATCCCCTCCATTCCTGCCACCAACACGCACAGAAGAAAGGTTGAGACCCGTTTTCCCACCTAATTTATTTTATTTTGCTATGAAGTATAAAACTATGCACACAGTATTTCACAACCGTTCTTGATTCAGTGTGAAGGCCATTGGAACTTGTAATTTTTCAAATTATGCCGCAAATCTGTACCGCGTCTTAGTGGGGTGCGGAAGAGTATGGTTTCATATTTTGAATAATTTATTTTTAATTTCAATTCTGTGCAGAATGCTTGAAGTCTATGGAACTTATTTTGTAGTTCATATTGTCCATTGGCAATTTTTGGGCTACTTGCACACAAGATAGTATCATCAGCAAACGCTTAGAGGTCATCGAGTACTCCTAGCATATCGGCAATGAATATGTTAAATAGGGGCGGTGCTGAGACTGTTCCTTGTGGTAAGCCATTAATGACTTCAAAAACTCTAGTGTTCATGTACTGATTGTCAGTTACAACAAGTTTCTTTCCATTAATTATAGAAGATATAATCCTAATGAGATGGGGTGGAAAATCATAGCGCAAAGGCTTTCTCGATATACACTAGGCAAGCAGCTGAATATCTTTTCGCATTTAGGTTCCAATTTATGTTTGAAATAAGTTGGTTTTTAGGAAGATTTCTAGAATGAACAGCCTCAACATGGAACCAATAAGATTCAGCTTATCTATTCTGTTGTCAATAATAAAACAATTGTCGATGACAGGACAGTGTTCCCTGTTAATATCTGCTTGTGAGAGCAGCTACGGAATTTCGACAACGTTACGAAGCTTCTAA
Organism: Dasysyrphus tricinctus; assembly: GCA_963921185.1. Taxonomy (NCBI): domain Eukaryota; kingdom Metazoa; phylum Arthropoda; class Insecta; order Diptera; family Syrphidae; genus Dasysyrphus; species Dasysyrphus tricinctus. The sequence continues at coordinate 57,831,647 of OY992533.1, read as the reverse complement.
AGTTTTTTTTAAATAAAACAAAAACAGTTTTGGATATCAATGAAATTCATAATTCCTGTGAAAGTACGTTTGATGCCAATATGTATGGAACTCGATTTCTTTTGCATGGCCACCACGGGCACGCTTGCAGAAATCCAGACGCTGAATCCAATTTTCGACGGTTTTCAAGCATAAATCGGCCGATACTGCTGCAATTTCACGTTCGATATTCGTACGAAGTTCATCAATCGTCGCTGGCTTGTTGGCATAGACCATAGACTTGACGTAGCCCCACAGGAAATAGTCTAACGGCGTCAAATCGCACGACCGAGGCGGCCAAGCGACTGGACCATTTCTTGAGATAACTTGTTCTCCAAACTAGGTTTCCAATAAATTGATTGTGACATTCGCTGTGTGGCTTGTGGCGCCGTCCTGTTGGAACCACATGTCCTCCAAGTCTATATCATCCAATTGGGGCCAAAAATATTCGGTTATCATTGAACGGTGGCGATCCCCATTCACAGTAACGTGCCGGTCTTGATCATTACGGCAGAAGTACGGCCCAATGACACCGCCGGCCCATAAACCACACCAAACCGTAATTTTTTCGGGATGCAATGATGACTCATGGAGTACGTGTGGATTGCTGCCTGACCAATACCGCATATTTTGTTTATTGACGAAGCCATTTAGCCAGAAATGAGCCTCATCGCTGAAGATGATTTTTCGATGAAAATCCGAATCATTTTCAAGTTGTTGCTCAGCCCAATTCACGAACATACGACGCTTCTGGTGGTCAAGCGGCTTCAGTTCTTGCGTCAATTTAATCTTGTAAGGATGTAGGCCAAGATCTTTTCGCAAAATTCGCCACAACGACGTCACAGAGATGCCCAACGCTTGAGAGCGACCGACGTGTGAGAGACACATTTGGGCTTTCTGCATCTGAAGCCTCAGCGGCAGCAATATTCTCGACACTACGGGCACTTCTTTGTCTCACTGGCACGGGAACATTTTGTACTGTGCTGTGCCTGTGGATTCAAATTTTTCCACTAGACGCTCAATTGTTGATCTGCTAGGACGATTATGACGACCATAAATTGGACGTAGCGCTCTTAACGTTGAGGCCACTGACTCCGAATTTCGGTAGTAAATTTTAATAATTTCGACTCGTTGTTGGCTCGTATATCTTTCGATCATGAAATGGCAAACCTTACTGAAGAGAAATGTCAAAAGAGCGGCAAGAAATATGGCGTCGTTTGCTGTCTCTGTCGCTCTACTTTTGTAGCGTCCCTGTTGAAAAACCCTTTACATTTGGTTAATTCTTGGGAACATGTTTTTTTAATCAGATTTTAATTATATTTTCAGCCCTTTGCTTCCAGACATTATTCCAAAATTGCTGGCTCAACAACGTCTTAACATTTCTCAACACATATTTTGGTCTTATCAAAAAGCTTTTATTTGCTTGAAGAGTACGGATATCCCGATTGTTTTGTTCTTTAATTTTTGGAATTGTAGAGTCCATGGCTTCCAAAACCACCTGCGTAGGGCTCCCGATATAGGAATCGCACTCCCCGTTAGAGAGATTTCTAATAACAGGAATGTTCGACGACGAAGAGCAATTCCTATACTTTCTGGTGGCGCAACGTTGGAATCGACAGCAATTAGTTTGTCTAAAATTTAACTAAGACACCACGTGTCCCGTTGCAAAGCTAAATGACGAGTCTTCAATAAATGTTGTCGGTATTACTCTGGCCATGTGATCGCTATCATATGTCAATACAGATATTTTGTTTTCGTGAACCGTTTCAGTTTGCCATAGTGGGTCCGCGATTGACATAACATACAAAGTTTAAAGTGGTTCTTCAGAACCACCACAGATAAGCATAGACCAATTTAATACTCTTCTTATTAATTCATTCGCTATACAATTATCTTCGGTAAACTTATAGCCTAACCAGTCACCAATAATTTGGTTTTACACGTGGTCCATGAGTTAACGTTATCCCTTCGCTAACTCATGTTTATTAATACGGGAGCAACTATTTGCCAAACACTTTAATTTAAATACATTTTACAAATTAAAAGTAAACATGGTCTACATTTCTTAAAATTCGATTAAAGAAAACAAAAAAATTCAACACCATTGCATAAAACAACAAAAAGTGATGAAATTCCTGAGATTCAAACATTCTCATGCGAGAAATCATAATATGGGAATGTGAAAAACTTTTTTTTTCATATTTCTGTAAACAAAAACTTTCAGTTGCATCCCATAAAACTATGAAATTTATTCCCAAAGAAATAAACTAAAAACGAATCTAACAAATACCTAAGCTTCTAAAAGTAATCTTCTTCTCTTCTATTTTCTTTTTTTCTGTTGAACAAGAAGTAATTAAAATCTTCTACTCTGTTTATTTACAAACAAAAAGAGAGTTTCATATAAATTTTCAATTAAACAAACACACTAGGAACCCCTCAACCAACTCAAAAGCACTACCTACTGCCAACACTATCAATTAGGTAAATTTTATTCCAAGAAAAAAAAAAAAAACAGAAACAAATATAACGAAAAATATAAAAGTCCTTGTGATATATATAAAAATGACTCTGACACGGACCGAAGTAAGTAAAAAAAAAAAGCAAACTTTAATTCACTTTCCCACGATTTAGCCGAGGCCATCAACATCAAAACATCTCAAGCTTCCTCTTTTCTATATGTTATGGTTTCAACTGCTGCCATCACTGTACTGCATCCCATGCTTCATGCAAAATGAACTACAAACAAAAAAAAAATCCTCAAAAATGTCACTTCACAGAAGAGCTGATTTCTCGGAGATTAAAAACAAAACAAAAAAAAACATCCAAAATGAAAAAGTAAAACACATCACAAACACATAAAATGTGGCCAACAGATGTTTCGCGTCCAGCTATATAGCTCCACTATCAAAGCTACTGTGACTGTGCTCCAAGAGTGCTTCATGGGCGAGGGATGAAAAACTCGTCCAATTATTTTCTCCCCGAATGCGTGCAATATGTGCGACTTGGAATCGGACTCGGTCTGGTTCCCGGGCTCGGACTGGGACTTGCGACCTGCCAATAGGACACAAACCCAAAACTCAAATTCAAAGTCATTCCTCCAACAATTGTAGCGCAAACACTTTACTGGGTTTTCACCTTCTCTTGGAAGCACAGATATATTAAAAAGCACTATGGATGATGTTTCATGTTTTGAGATATTTTTCATTAGAGCCTTGGAATAAAAATTCTGTTTCACTAGTCCGGGAAGTTGTGTTGCTATTCCTTATTAGTAATTTTCCGCTCATTGGGGTTTTCCTTGGGAAACAGATAAATGGTGGCCAACTTCTAGGCCCAGTTACTCAAATGAACTTATTATATTACAAGAAGTTTTTGGTATTCAAAATCAGTGGAAAGATTGATTGATTCCATTATCCCCGCTAGATGGAGTACATGAAACATTGTCATAGCAACGGTTTTAACATAGGGCCCTACTAATAATCAAATTTAGTGAAGACTTAAATATTTCATTGAAATGGACCATAATGAAATGGACTCTAAATAATAAACCATACATGGTATGATCTTAATATTTAATTGAGCTCTTAACAATGAACCATAGGTGGTATGAACTCCAAAAAAAATTAACATTCCATGTATGGTTCATTATTTGGGATCCATAACATTATGGTTCATTTCACTGAAATATTTAACTCGTTGCTAAATTTGATTATTAGTAACCCCCATAGTCTTTAGATATGAAATAAAAAGAAAGGAAAGAAATTAAAATACTAACAATGCATTTGACAGATCCTGTTCTCGTTAGATCAACCAAAGAAGCAAGCTTTAGCGAATGAGAATTTCTCCTGTTAGAATTTGGTAGCGGAACTTCTCAAACTATAATCCTACCGCCAAATTTTGTCACTTGTTGATGCGGGGTTTTAATTGGACGTTACAACTACTGACGACAAAGTGCCTGACGAACGTTACCAAATTTGGACGAAATTGCCAAAAATCGACAGAACGTCTTGTTGTTGTCGACCTACAACTACCTATACTCGAGGTAGGCAAATCTAATGGCGGTTTGCAAAAGTATACAACCATGAGATCCTATGAATTCAGCAAGCTTATGATGGCATTCTACTATGCTTATTGGCTAACCGCTATTGAAACGGTATGCTTCCTGCATCTGTGCCAATTTGTACGACAGCTTTGGAATAATCCATGCAAACAAGCATAAGTCCAAAGCACTGAACAAACGCACGTTATATAGTTGTTGTTTTGGTTTAGAGTGAGAGTGCTATATAGCTTTGGCAAATCTCAAACAAATACACATCTAAAGCTATATGTACAAGTATTTTGTCGTTCTTCCGCCAGTTGAACTGTGAAACTCTAACTTCGATACAAAACATCAGAAATCAGTGTGGTGGTATTTACTTGTGGCGCCCCCCAAATGGAATTTGACTTTTAAAACAAAACAATCAACAAACATATGTATGTATATGCAGGATGAAGGCAGGTATTAGCATTGGCATATACATACATACATATAGTTGGTATTGCATTTCTTTTAAAATAACAACAATTTTTCCAAAAAATTTTTGTGAATTTTTATTAATTTATTTTTCATGGATTTATTTGTTCCATAATGTAGGTGGGTACTTGGACTTAAAGATAAGGCTTTTTATTTATACATTATGATGTATTAATTAATCGAAGGGGATCGGGGGGGAAGGAATAGGATATAGGAAATATAGGAAACTTAATATTATTTAAAACAAGGTTTTCTATAGAATTTTAAAGTAAAATTCATATTATTGAAGTTTTTTAGCAGAAATTAATTCAAGCTCTTAGCATAAAGATGCTTCCATGTAAACCGACCCTTTACAAAAAATACACAAAATATTATACTTAAAATTGAAAAACATAAAACAACCCATACCTAGGTGATTAATTTTTAAAACTCGAGTGTTTTATTTCAAAAGTGAATCAATTCATAAGCTAAATGTTTGATTTTATTACTAGCTTCACTTTGTGAACCACTTGGTAGAGAATTGCTTCAAAAACCTTATTTTTGATATCATTAAGGGCTAGTTTGTTCATACTGGAGTCATAAGATTTTCACAGGCTATCGTAAAATTGAGCTTATCATATTGGCTGATTAGCGATTTAATTGGTTCTTTGACTAAAATAATGATTTACAAGGATGTTCAAAGAGTATACACGGTGCAAGAGGACACAAGCGTCTATCAACTCCTACTCTCACCTCCAAGTGCTGAACATCGGGTGCCTAGTACCTTTAACTGAAGATGGAGTTCCAATCCCTATGGACGGTTGAAGGAGGCAGCAAACGAGAGGGAGGGAGGAGTGTTCCCACTAAGGCACTTCTCCTTTATCAAGTCGGCATCGAAAGAATTCTCCAGATGGAATCAACGGTGGGGTCTACAGTTCCAGTTAGGTTGAACTACTTAGTGAACACCTTATACGGGCTACAACGACAAATTCGGAGCTCAGGCCTTTATGGAGCGGTTAATCCGGCTCCCCGCCCTTGGAGTTATATTGTAAGGGTCTGGTCCTTCAGTTTGGGGGTTACGTAAAGCTATTTAGTTGCGAAGCAACAACAAGCCTCGGATACGGACGGATTTAATGTTGACGAACCTAGCAAACGAATTAAGGACAAAGAACTTTGGATCTGCAAGAAGTCTTGAGTTTCAACTATGTGAACGAGCACCTCACGACAATTCACATCCAGGCTAAATCCGCCAACATATGCCTCATATATGCGCATGGACTCAGGCTAATCGACTTTAATGCGGGGCAAAACGTTGTGGTAGTTAGTGCGCAGTTCCCGCATCTCGATTCCGGCAAGTACATGCAGCCAAACACAAAGCGGCGCTGCATAGAAGGACCAGAGCTGCTCGCGAGGTCAACGAGCAGAAGAGGAGAGAGGAACACAAGCTTCTTAGAAGGAAAAAGAAAGAGCATGAGAAGCTCGCGATCGAGGAAATAGAGGGATGCCTTGCAGGAACGAAGTTCGGATGTTTTACCAAAAAGTAAAAGAACCTAAAAGATGATCAGGGAAACATCGTAGTAGAATCGCAGTCGGTGCTGAAGATATGTAAAAATCATTTCTGCAAAATGGAAGTCCTCCGTAAGTAAGTGACTTAACTCAGAGAAGGTTTTAATGTAATTTGGTACTAAAAGCAAATGGAAAATCAGTTTTTGGGTAGTCAATTCATAAATTAAATAAATAAATAGGGTGGCGCACCAGCTCGTGGAGAACCAGGGCCTAGGGACTTAAAACTCTCAACCATTCCTGTGTGCGTGTTGTTGGCAGGAATGGAGGGGACCTAGAGTTGATTCCCGAGTCCAAACGGCTAGATGAGAAGCACTTATTCATGACAAGTATACTCCAGGAGGATTTGTCAGTTCCTCACAAGAGGCAGTACATCGGATAAAACATTTCTGTTCTTAGGTGGCACGAGATCACTTCAACCAGCTGCTTAGCGGCGGCGGCGAGGAAGGCCAAGATCCTGCCAAGGAGGTTGATGATCTGCAGTTCTCTCCCGACCAAAATGGCATTAAGATCACTAGGCTAAAATCGAACAAAGCAGCCGGGGCCGATGGTCTTCAGATGGAATTTTTCAAGTACGCTGGAGATGATCTGTTAAGGAGCATACACCATCAACTTGTATATAAAACTTGGTCGGAGGAAAGTATACCCGGCTAGTGGAAACCTAGTACATCTGCCCGATCCACACAAAAGATGATCGCCTTCTCTTCACCAACTTCAGAGGCATAGTCTTTTATGTATCGCCTACATGATCCTGTCAAGCTTATTATGTGAACGCTTGAAGCCGTTTAATGACATGTTTGGTCCTTAATAGTTTGGCTTCAGGCCTGAAATGAATCAATGAAATTTTCACATTACGCCAAATCCTGGAGAGGACCCAAGAATTTAATATCAATATACATTACATATCCCAGCCAAACGGATGCACCTAGTAAGGATGACGTGTGAGAATGCCCGCTGCTATGTCAAAATTAGAAGAGATTCTACCAAAACCTTCGAAACTAACAGAGGACTACGTCAAGGTAGCCCGGTTTCCAAATCCAAGTTTTAGCTCGAGCTATTTGTTTATTCACAAGACTCATTGTTTTCATGTAAAAAGAACTAGTCAAGGCTTTCTAGTTAGGGGTCCGGGAATCTTGATGTTTGTGTAGCTTTAGCTATAATATTCTAGCTTAAGCTATTATTAATCAAACCATTTGGAGCTTAAGCTGGAAAAACAAGAAGAATCTTGCTTAGCTATTTTAAACAAGCTATTACTAGAAGACATCTTTTAGTTTCTAGCTAAAGCTTGTTTTAATCACACAAAACCTAGCTCTGACTTAAAAATCCAAGTTTCAGCTTCAGCTTTTTTTTTATTCACAAGACCCAATATCTTGGAAATATAGATTACTTCGACATAATATGAGAAGAACAGAACGAGAATTACCGGTGCCTTTTCTAGTAACAAAAAACAAAATGGGTCTTGTTATCAATGATGAGAAGATAACATAACAAGATGCTGTCACCAAATAGAGTCGATTCTCATCGTAGACTTGGTCAGAACGTGACCATAGATAGATATAACTTACTTCGAGGTGGTCAGCGAATTCGTCTACATGGGCACGGCTGTGAAAACTCTGCAAATGACACAAGTGCGGAAATCAAGCGAAGAATAACTCTTGCTATGCGCTGTTTTTTTTTTTGCTTAGTAAGCAAATTGGGAACAAAGCCCTATCGAGAAATACTAAGGAGACACTGAACAAAACTCTCATTATTCCGGTCTTGCTCATCCAGCAGAAACCAGGCGGATGAAAGCTCCATTTGTGTCCTCGAGAGAAAAGTTCTACACACGATTTATGGTTCGGTTTGTGTCAATAGGCAAAACAAGGTCTGGAGAGGACGATACAACCAGAAACTATACGAGCTGAACAGCAACGTGCCCCTGGTCAAAAAAAGCTACGTTTTCAACGGTTAAGATGACTTCAGCATGAAGACCGAATGAACATTGACGCTCCAGCCCGTAAGGCATTGAATGCCAAGTCAGAGGGAGCGAGAAATAGACAGACAAATAGGTAGACAAACCAGTAACGTGACCAAGTTGTGGGAGATATAAGCCAACTTGGTGTAGAAAACTGAACAGCAAGAGATCGAGATAGCTGCCGAAGTCTATTAGTTGAAAGAACTATCATAATTAGATTGCACAGCTACATATAGAAAGTGATATTAACATTGATGCAATTTATTTAATTAAGTATGTACCTACTCCAATAAAATCTATATCTAGTCGTACATACTTTTCTTAAATTCCCGTTATTAATTGATCTAATTAATTGTTTTCAAAAGTTTAAACCAAAATTAAACGTTTGTCTTAACCCTCATGATCCCCAGTGACTTCTTGATCAGCTTTTAACAAGTTTTCAGAAGATTATGAAATCATTTTCATCCCAGCCAGCCAGTGTCCCAACAAAACACACATCACACATGAAATCATGTGAATATTCCCAGAGCCAATATACAAAGACATACAATCGTTATGTTACTATAATTACTTTGAACTTCTTCTCCAAGAGGTTATTTTTGTGGAGTAGAGGTATGTACCTCTATGAAAACAAGCTCAATTTTAAATACCAGCAGCAATCAATTTCTTCAATATTAAACAGAAGTATATCTTCAAAGAGAAGTTTGAGATTATTAGAAAGATGAAGAAAAAGATACAAAATCAAAAGTTGTATCTTTTTTTTCGTTTTTATTTTTTTAATTTAAGAGTGAATACAATTTCAAACATCTCTTCTATAGAACAAATTGGGTAAAAGAAAGAGAAATTCCGCTGGCGAAGATCCCATACATATCGTCAGGTCTTTGGTAGTTGAAAAGATGAAAACAACAAAAAACTTAAATTTCATTTTATGAATGAAACTTAGAAGACGCGAGACTTGCGCACCTGACTTTTATTGAAAAGCCTGTTGCCTGCCTGCCCGTTTGTGGAGAAACCGGTTGGTATGTGACGTGCAATCGCTTGCTTTGCTGCACCAGCAACAGCCGCGGCCAACCGAACAGGTTGTTCATTCTTCGTACACCCTACCACCACACTACACTACCCTACTGCTTCGACTCGGCTCAAATATGTGCATCGTTTTCTGCTAATGGCAATTGTCAGAAGAAGTAAAAGCGGCCATTTATTATGGTGGCAAAGTCTTTTTTCTCGTTTGTGCCTTCTACCTGGCTGACGATGGCGCAAGAAAAAAGCCAAATGCCAACTTGCTGGCTGCACCAGTCCAGCTTCAGCGGAGAAACTGGTTTCTGACCGGCCCGTAAGAGTTTTTTTCGTGTGCTTTTTTTTGCACTATCATTGTCATAAACAGTAGTAGTAGATACGTAGATACAATATATACTTGAGTGTAGCGATGAAGTTCGTTCGCTTGCACAGGTGAGGAAAACTGGACTGGGTTTTTTTTCGAGGAAGGAACAAGGCGACCGGGGCAGCGAAGACGATGATGACGACGACGCACATAGTCGCGCGTAAGCTTGAATTGCAGTTGCAGGCTTCCAGGCCGTGCAATTCTTGGTTGATGTATATTATGCATGTGAAACAGGAAGTGGCGCCCCTTCACTCTTGCCTCGGAATCAGCAATATAAATCTCAGCAATATAAATAAAGCAAGTTGATAATTCATCTTCGGTCGGGCTGCTTACTGCTCGGGGTTGGGAGGGTGCGGCTTCGGAATTGGTATTATGTATGGGAATAGGGATGTGGGGAGAAATTGAAGCGAAATTTCATGGTTGAAACGTTCTAGTGCTTCTGAAGCAGCATCACCATCATCAGAAGTCAATGACGAAAACGACCGACGCGACAACAGCGACAGCGACGTACGTAGTTCGCACGAGTTGGAAGAAAGGAGGAGTCTCGAGAAGGGTAGGTATATCAATTTTTCGTATCTCGTGAGAATTAATTATTATTCCCACTGGAAGCTGATAGTAGGATGACGACTTCATGTATTGTCACATAATATAATAATATTTGGCTTCTTTTCGTCTTGGGTCTTGGTCTTGGCTTTTTCTGTAACGCATTGGGAACTTGGCATCCATTAATGAGTCAAGTGGATGAAAAGAAGGAAGGAAGGCAAACTTTTCTACTTCCACCCAGCAGCAAGCTGTCTTATTGTTGTTGTTGTTTTTGTGGAAAAGCATGGATAAAATATAGACACACGAGGGAGTTATTTCAGGTCACGGAGAAAATTAATAATGTTTTAAATTGTAATTATCTTCTTGTGTTTTTTTTGTTTGTTGTTGTTGTTAGTGTTGTGTGTAGTGTGTTTTGCTTTGAGGCTACACATCTGATGTATCGTTAAGATACATAAGTTGTTGAAAGCATTAAGGTCGTATATGTACCAGATTTTTGTATAGGACTATCATACGTATCTCTCCCTCAGAAACATCTTTTACTTACAACAGTTGTTGCATAGCTTTTCTCACAGAGATAACAAAAAAAAAATGCTTAGAAGTATTAAGGCAACACATAATACTCTTGTATATTATATATCACTTATCACATTGGGCTCAAAATTTATTACCGACAAAAGACTACTTCTTTTTTCTCACCAAACAACTCTTCTTTTCATTTTGAAATAAGCTCGGAGATATATCAGGCTTTGAAAGATTGAAGTTTACGATCTCAAAATTATCGTGGTTTTGTGAAAATTGGTAATATGATGATGGGGGCTTTGATAAGCGGGAAAGGCGGGGTGTATTTTGGTAAAATTTATAAAATCACCAAATTAGCTTGATCATTGGTTTCTTGTGTGTATAATTGAATCAGCACGATTTGTTTGTTTTTTTTTGTTTGTTTTATTTGATTCCTTACGCGGGAATATGTTTTTTAATTTAAATTGTTTCAAATCGTTTATGCTGAAATATCTAGTCTCTAAAGTCTTAATCAAAGAATTTAATTGCCTCGCATACTACGATAATTAATGGTATTTGCATTTATAACTTTTATGGTTCGCAATCATAAATTTTTTAATGACGAGTTCAAGCATAATAGTGATTAGTTGGATACTGTGAAAAAAGATAGACCAATATAAACTGAAGTGCGATTCTAGAGCGATAAAATATTTTTTTTGCATGCAAGGATTTTATTCAAAAATTAATAGAAGTGTTTATTGACTTGCTAATACGTGTTCCTATTGTGTTAGCAGCTAAACATTTCACACTTGGATCTTTGAACTAAGATACGTATCATTATTTCGCTTTGGAATTTGGATTAATATAATTTCGGTTTACTGTTATATGAATCATCGATTTAGGTTAGTAAGCTTTTTACGGAGTTTAAAAAATAATGATTTCTTCTTGTTTTTATTTCAATTACAGGTTTTAATTAAACAAAATTGTAATTGAAAGAAAAACATACATAACCATTACTTGTAACTGAATCAGAAAAAATTCACTTACAAATAACATGTAATTGAAATAAAGTAACGGCTTTTCAAGATAATTAATTTCTTGAGTTATATGACATTCATTATTGACCCTTTTAAATTACGTGTTATTAGTAACAGAATTTCTTCACTTATATTTAAAAGTAATAGATTCAGAGAAATCAATTAAAAGTAATTGAAATTAACGTTCAATTACAATTACTTTTATCATTATTTTCCGACTTTAAATACCTAGGGTATGTGTTCAAAAAGAATGGAGGGCAGGAAGCACATATAAAGAACAGAATAAAAAAGCAGCAGCGGCCATGAAGGAAGCATAGGGGATTGGAAGGAGGATTGGGAGAGGAAAATGTGGCTTTTCGACACTCTGGTCTGGACGGTGATAGGATATGGGGATGGGAGGAGAGACAAGAAATGGAAAGGATGCAAGAAAGGTACCTCAAGTGGACGCTAGAGGTAGAATGGCAAACTCCAGGATACATGGTAAGAGAGGAAACAAAAAGAGATAAGAAAATGATAAGAGCAGGGAAAAGGGCATGGAAAAGAAATTTACAGATGGAAAAGGAAGTGAAGTAGCAAGGGAATGTTAAGAGGAGATGAAAAACAGATGGTTCACGATGGGAACAAGGGAGAGAAGAAATGAAGGGAAGAGAAGACAGTGTGAATGGATACGATGGAGTAGAAATAGAAGACAGGAGAGAGCAGGGGCTCTACTCTGTATTTCGTTCCGAAAGCCAATCCTGTTCCAAAGTCCGTTCCGCTTTTGAATTGGCACTCTGTAAAACTTTCGAAATGCAAAAAAAAGGTACTTAATACTTTTCCCACTAACGGATTGGTTTATTTCGAGTCTCGTTTTTTTTCTTTTGAGATCTGTCAAATTAAGAAATCAAAACAAATAACAAACAAGGCCGTTACGAACAAATTATAGTTTTTAGAGAAAAAAAGTATAAAACAAAGAAAAATGGATTCGGTTGCACTTTAGATGGATGAAGGAAATAATGAAGAACGGATTGAGCGGAAAATTATACATGATAAATCAAATACTATGGAAATGTGTGATAAAAGGTAAAGTTAGATTGATGGCAAAGATTCATTTCACATTTTTACTTTTGTTTATTATTTTAGTTGTGTTCAAAACTTTCCCCACCTGTCGAAAAATGCTTTTTTGTATGTTTTGAATTTCATACAAGATGAACTTCAACTGCAGTCCCAGATATCTTAAAACAAGCTGTTCTTAGGACAAGGAGGCTATCAGGGACCCTACTATGTAACTTTATTCTACTTTCGAATCGATTCGAAAGTTATTTTCAATGCTAATTATAAGTGGTAATATGTATGAAAGCGGGATAAAATTTTAGTGCTTTCGACTTTGTACCACATTCTTTCTCAATTTGCTTTTTATTTAGGCTTTATGATCTGCCCACACCTACAAAAAAAATAGATTTATTTATTTTAACTTCTTAACGGTAGTTTCGGCACTTATACCTACCTTTTCCAGGCGGCTGCATCCCGCATAGGTGGTCCTTCCGCATTTAACTCCAATGCAAACCTTTGCCACAAATCGTTCAATGTTTTCTTGGCGTTCGGGGTTATTAAATGTCTTTTGGCCAAATCAGGATGAGAACACATGAACTCCACCTACTTCTCGAACTATTTCTGTTTCGTATGAATATTTCTGCTAGGAGATTCCCTATAATTAATTATTATTATTATAACTTTATTAATATGTAAGTAAATTACAATTTTAACTTTATATCTATAGCACTAACTAATAATTAATTAAATTTGCTTAGTTTATAATTATAAATAAATAAATAAATTGGGTGGCGCAACAGCTCGTGGAGAACCAGGGCCTAGTGACTTACAACTCTCAACCATTCCTGAGTGCGTGTTGTTGGCAGGGATGGAGGGGACCTACAGTTTTTTGCCGAGTCCGAACGGCTTAGTGAGAAGCACTTTTTCATGACAAGTATACTCTTGGAGGATTTGTCAGTTCCTCGCAAGAGGCAGTACCTCGGATAAAACATTTCTGTTTTTAGGTGGCACGGCTGGGAATCGAACCCAGACCTTCGGCATGACAGTCCTACGCACTAACCACTAAGCCACGAGGTACTACTGTTTATAAATATTTTTCAAAAAAAAAAACTTACATTTTAAGACAGTCGTAATCAGTTCCGCTATCACATTTGTTGTAGAAACAATTTTTCCATTTTAGATTGCATTTGACATTCGGAAACGAGTTGCCAGGTACGAAAATTCCACTATCAGCATTGTCAATCCAAAAGTAGTAGATTTCATTCCGCTTTAGAAATAGAGAGTATAAAATATTCGTTTTCGGAAATTTTCACTTTCGGAACGAATTACAGAAGAGGTCCTTAGGAGAAGGAAAGAAGGGAACGAATAAAAGAATCCAGTTTCAACAGGTGGTATACAGAAGTAATAACAGAAGGGATCCCACAATATTTGAAAGCGGGATGGAAGAACAAGGAGAATTGCAAGAGTCAGGCTAAGGAATGAGGTAAGAAAAAGATGGTACTGGAAACGGGAACAGGAAAGAATGTGCAGAATATGTGAGGGTGAACAATAGAGGTGGGAACATGTATTAGAAAGATGAAGGTCTAGCGGAGATGAAGGAAAATCAATAGGGGAAAGGATGATGGAAATAATGAACGAAACGAGGAAGGGGGAAGAGCAGATAAAGGAACTACAGGCAGTGAGAAAAGATAAGGCGATAGAGAAGTGAGGAGAGGAAGCAGAGTAAGGAAACGGAAGCCTTGTTACCCTTAGGGGAGACAATACAAATCAATGCATTATTTTTCAACTCTGCAAAATTTTGAAAAATATAAATCCAATCAATTTAATTTTTTTTCAAAAATATTTACTTTGAAATTTAATCTCTCAAAACTATTCGCTTAGACAAATTGATTTAGGATTTATAACAAGCTGATTTATTACAAGTTATTGTTGAATTGTGTTTTTTTTTGTAGTTAAATTCAATGCTTCAGAAAATGCCTCCCTCCTCCATCAAGGGGGGGGCAACTTTCCCCATTTACAATTTTTTTTCTTAGGCCATCAGTTTTTATTTATTTATTGATTAAATCGTTAAGCCTGGTTCAGCCTGTTTCAACCTGGTTCAACTTAGTTCATCCTGGTTCAACCTAGGTTCAATCTGATTAAAGCTTGTTGCACCTAGGTTCAACCTGGTTAAACCTGGCCCTACATGGTAAAACTTGGTTCAACCTAGTTTCAAACCGGTTAAACCTGGTTTAACGTGGTTCAGCCTAAGTTCAACCTTGAGTTTCGTATCAAGCTCTCTTAACTAAAACGCCTGCATTTGGTATCGATGAATCTCTTCTTCATTGGATTAGAAATAACCATTTGAACCGTTCAATACAAGTTGTATTGGATGGTAATAAGTCTGATATGTATTTATTCATAGAATAAATGCTGATGTGCCCAAGGGTTCCGTTTTTTCTCTGACTCTTTTTCTTGTTTTCATTAATGGTATTTTGTCTAAAACTTAAAATCCATTGTATTGATTTGCTGACCCAGATTTTCATATTCGTTTCTAGATTTACATTCCTGTATTTAAGATGTTGAACTTCAACGCCAGCGTATGATAAGCACATTAAATCCTGATCCTGTAAACATTGTCCAGTGGGGAATTAAAAAACGCGGAGTATTTAATGGTTCAAAAACCCAATGCTGAATGCTGTCGCTGAAGCAGAACCCACCCCCAACGCCGATATTCATGAGCGGTACTTGCAATGATAGTATCATCGTCTACTCAAACTATTACAGTTCTGAAACATCGCCACAATGTTTGATGTCTCTCTTTATTCAATAGCTATTTCTATAAACAGTGTTCTATAGTCCAGTCAACGAAGACACAAAATTATAAAATAAATGCAATAAATCATGCTATCTGGGTTATAATTTAATGTGGTAGGGGTGACCCCCAGGTATAACATACTAAAAGTCCCCAGCCCAGGGCCGCGAGCTTCAGCCAAACCATTTATCAGGGTATCTACTCGAATTTTTGAGAATTAATATTTTGTTGAAA
The DNA here is from genome assembly GCA_963921185.1 of Dasysyrphus tricinctus. NCBI lineage: Eukaryota > Metazoa > Arthropoda > Insecta > Diptera > Syrphidae > Dasysyrphus > Dasysyrphus tricinctus. The sequence goes on along the minus strand of OY992533.1, from coordinate 57,816,104 downwards.
AAGCATTTCACCATAAACCCTTTGACTAAGAGCTTACTTCCAATAACTGTCAATACTTAAATTAAAAATATTTTTCCAGGTCGCACTATCTGATTTTGTGTTCTTCTTGATATCTGTAGACACTCTAAGAAAACATTTAAGATGCAACCACAGTTTCAACAATTCTCTTCGGGACTCAACTGGCCTTGGACAAAAGTACAAACTTCGTTTGGCCCTTCTGTAATACTGAAGTGATAGAAGTCTTTTTGGTATTTGTGTCGCTTTTATTTGACTATATATTATTAAATATTTTCATATGCATTTGACGTGCTTAAGCTAATATACAAAAAGGAATCTTCAAACCATGAATTTCTAGAATATTACACTCCCATTCATTTAAATAGGTTTAACAACGACAACCATCCAGTATGTCTCTTATATGGGTGTTTAGAATGCGCTCTAAAGTTTTGAGCATGAAAGATATTAGGCTTGTCGTTAGGAAATTTTCGCGGATTGATGCCCTAAACCACCCTAAACTGTCTCCAAGATTCAGGGACATGGTTGAGGGAGAGAAAACCTTTGAAAATCATCTTTGGTAGTATGGGGTCCAGGCCTGGAGACTAAAACGGAAGGAAAGCCCAGGCATTATTTTCTCTGGTTATTACGGTATTTAAATGCTCGACATGAGCTAACGATAGACGAATTGGGATTGCATCTACGCAGAAGAGAAATTTGACATAGAAACTTTTCAAGATCCATCAGGCTTTTTCAGAAATGATTGATTACAGTGCTCCTTGGATTGAACCTTGCTAAGCCTGGCAGAATCTTTTAAGCTCTCGATAGATTGGCAGTATACTGTGCAACCTTTGCTGCTTGGATGACGCGGGGGTACGCTTGAAAACTCTCAGACAATCTTTATAAGGTTGATAAAACTGGTGTTTTTGGCATATATTGAAGATTGTCCTTGTTATCTTGAATAAGACAAGCCTTCATTCCACCATGGGGAAGGGTTTGGCAGCTATATTTGACTGGGCAAGAAAAATTGAAAGCAGTGTTTATGAATGCTTCAAGAGTTTGTCCCCTTGACTCTAGATCTACATATAACCTATTCTGGACTCAGATTAGCGCAGTTTAGAATTAACAACTTGACTGAACTTCTTCCAGTCAATTCTTTTGGGATTTCTGTAAGGAGGAGGGGTTTTAAACTCGACATTTATATTCAAGAGAATCCACCTGTAATCCGAAAAAGAATTAACTAAGGATACTCTCCAATTCTCCACCGTTATTTTAAAATTAAGTTCATTCTCCCATTCTTTCGTAGTTGTCCGAGCTCAGAAAGACGAAAGTGGGAGTAATACCGCGGTAACAGATTGTAAAAGTTACTAACTTGATATGAACCTAACAAAACGCAAAAAAACATAGAAAACATTGCACGACAAAATTGAAATTGTCACAATTAATTGATGGCTGTTAAGAAACGGCAAATTATCCAGCCATAAACTATTCGGTATACACAGTTTGTAACACTTTTTGAGGTGATGCTTTGCTCACTTGATATCAAGCTAGCAAAGGACCCAAAAAACATAGAAAACATTGGGCGATTAAATGGAATTAAATTTTTTACAACTAATTATATCATGATAGTTGGTTTGCTAACTTGATATTAGATAAGCAAAGCACTAAGAAAAAACATAGAAAACATTGAATGACAAATTCCCAATTGGCACAGATTATTAACGACTTATTAAAGGTAAAAATGCACCTACCCATTTTTCGATTCTTGAATGATGTTTTGCTAGCTTGACACACATAGAATACAAATCATCTTAAAGAACAGAGAAAACATCGCACGACAAAATTGAATTTCCCACAACTTATTAAGAGCAAATTATTAAGCAGTAAAGTATAAGGTTTAAGAAGTTTTTAACACTTTTCGAAAAACATAGAAAATATAGAACGACAGATTCAAACAACAAACAACAAAAATAGAAAACATTGAACGACAAATTCGAAATAGCCACAACTTATTACTAACGGCAAATAATGTACCTACCCATTGTACGATTCGTGAAAGCTATTTCGCTAGCTTGACACGCGTAGATAACAAATCACCTTTAAAAACAAAGAAAACATCGCACGAAAAACTTTAACTAATCACTGACTAACGTCGAATATTTAGCAGTAAAATGTTATGTTTTAGAAGATTTTACCATATTTCGAAAAAAAAACATAGAAAACATAGAACGACAAATTCCAAATTGTCACAACTAATTAACGACAAATTATCGACCTACTCATTTTCCGATCCGTGAAAGTTTGTTTTGCTTGCTTGGTATCAAGTATGCAAAGCACCCAAAGAACCAAAGAAACATAGAAAACATTGAACGACAAATTCGAGACTCTCACAAGTAATTAACGAAAAATTATCCACCTTCTCATATTTCGATCAGTGAAAGTTGCTTTGCTCACCATTTCACTCATCATTTTGTTTAAAGAATTAAAGTCATAACTCATAAGGAATCACAAAAAATTCCCTCTCACATTATTTCTTGAAGAAAATAATTGGAACCTATTCAAATGAACAGAAGTGTATTTGGATGTTCTGCCATCACAATTTTACGCATCAAAAATATTACGTACGTATTTATTAAAAGAATTCTGAGAGGAGATGCTTCTGCATATACCAAAACAATGATATAATTCATCTCGTTCACATAAAGAAGAAAACGCAGTATAATCACCACCCGGTGTTTGCTAAATACCCTAAATGCAAAGTCTATTTATGTGGCATGGCCTATGTGATGTAGACGAATATTATACGAACATAATAAGTCCCTTCAAAAATGTTAAACCAAGAAAAGCAGGAACCCCTCTGATATTTCGAATGTTTATCATCACGATAAGTGATTCTTCTGTACGCCGAATGATGCGGATCCAGATCTAGGAAGAGGAAAGAAATCCCAGCATCGTCATCATCGTTGTTGTCGGTCGTAGCCATCGTTATCGTCATCATAGTCGTGTCGGTCGGCGCGTCGGGGCACACAGTAGCGGGGGTGGAAATTCTAGATATCCAAAATCACATCTCTGCCAGTCGCATTTTCCACCTACATACAACACCATAATAAGTATGCAACCAAAAAGGCTCTGTGTGCTGTGCTGTGCTATGAATATAGAAAGCCCTGGTTTGATTAGAGACCGAGATTCGAGATTGATTGCAGTTGCACAAGTTTTAAGTGCGGAAGTGGCACGATATAATGCCTTTGGCCCTTTATTTCATTCGTTGCTGCCTCTAAGTCCTTTTCGTCCTTAGTCCTTAGTGCTAAATCCTCAGTGCCTATAGTGGAGGCAGAGCAGAGGCAATCGTTTGAATAGTACGTTATAGTTGGTATCGACAAAGCACTATACAGAATGCCTGGTGCGATTGTTCTGTTGTCCGTGCCACATGAACGAAGCCAAACGATAGTTCAAATCGATAAAAGAGGTCACGCAGAAATGCACAAATCCTCAAGTGAAGGGGGTGGTTTTTCTCTGTCGTTGTCGTTGTCGCTGTTGTTTTCTTTTTTGCTATTCTTTTTTCTTATTTTGAGTTTTGTGTTGTTTTGTATTTTGCATTGTGTGTTATTTTGCACTCTCCAGTTTTTGCATCTCAAAAAATACAAGACTTGCGCAATTAAGATCGACAAAAACAGGATATTTTTTCACGCTTTGTTTTGGGATTTCACAGCGCGACACTTGAGAGTCGAGAGGAATTTACGAAATTTTCAAAAATTCGCATGGCGGGAACTTAGGACAATATGGACTTGTAAGGGAATATAAAACAATAGACTTTCAAGTGTAAATTACCAGTGTTAAGTGGAGGGGGGTTGTTATTTATGTGATGTGTTGATGTTGACTTTTTATTTTTCGTTCTTCAATTGAGGCAGCACGCACGCCTCACGCCAACCAACAGCCGACCGACACAAACCGTGTTAATGATGAAGTTTTAGTGTTTTATTTGTTTGTGGTTGTCAGAAGATCCTTCAACGAACTTTAAATGCAGTTAATAGGGTAGTTCCGTGTGACTTCAGTAATTTGAATTGAGATAAATATCAAAATTAATTTGTAAAGAAAACAAAACGTCCAAGTCATATTTCCTTTTTTCTTTTATAGTCAATAATTATTAAAGCAAAACAAGCTGTGGGCATGGCATACGACCTACATGTGACTTATGAGCATACAAATGTGCGGGTAAGTAAATCATTCGTAAAGTAGTGGTCTTATAAATCGAAACGCCCCCTGCACAGTGGTTCAAGTTGTATGGCGAGGCGGCCATAAATCAGAACCACTTAACCGATTTTGATGAAATTTTCAGGCATTTCATTACGACTACTTTAAAATGTACTTATAGGTCCAACGTACAAACTCATTCTACATAGAACCTTTCATACGATGCGCGATGCTTGTACGTTTGCCGTTTTTTGACGTATAAACGTCGTCACTGATCATTCGCAAAGATTTATACTGCGAAAAAACGTGTGGTGCATTGCCCTGTGAACCAGGTTTAAAAAAATATTGAAATATTGGGATGTGGCGAAGACAGCGATTCACAAACGACTGCAATTTCCTCGAAATGGTAGACGTGACTTTCCAGGTTTCACAAGCATATAACAGCACGCATTTGACATTGGATTCGAAGAATCTCAACTTAGTGCGTAAGGAGATTTGACTGGATTTCCAAATTGGGAATAGAGTACCGAAGGCAGCACCAGTTTTATTTATTCTACTTTTAACGTCCAAGTCCTTACCGACGTTTACAGAAACAATAGTGTAGTTAAACTGTTCCGACTTCTTCCACTGGCGTTTTTTGTAGAATAATACGCAGCTGTGTGGAGTGGCCTGTGATCATTATTTTTTGTCTTTTTGCTGTTTATTCTTAGACCACTCGACTCACCCTTCACTTGCAGTGTTTGGCACATCCCGTTCAGCCCAACACTAATAATGTGAGAAATTATTCCAAATCCTGGTAAAATTAAAATATAACCTTCTGGGTGTCCAAAAAATCAAAATAAATGTTGGTATAATATTGGGTCTCCTATGTTATTTGCCAGTAGACATATGTCATCGGCATAGTCTAAATGACTGAGCCTTTCGAACGGTCTCCATTGGATGTCTCACACGCTGTTGCACTACAAAGGAGTCGAATAGCTGCCCATTGTGTAAAACAAAACACTCTTGTTGTAGGACTCTTTAATAACGGCAAACATTTTTTGGCGGAGTTCCTCTGCCAAGCAACGATCTCCATAAACATTCTAGGTTAGCTCGATCGAAGGCCTTCTTAAAATCCACGAACATGAGGTAAGGCGGTGATTGAAATTCCATCGACTACTCGAGGAATACGCAGGGTGTTGATATGGTCGACACACGATCGACCACTGCAGAAGCCAGCTTGATGCCTCTTGAGTGTAGACTCGATTCTATCCTTTAGTCGCTCGAGAATTATGGTTGCCATTAGTTTTGGGAAAACGGACAAAACTGTGATACCACGCCAATTGTTGCAATTCTTAAGGTCAAGTTTCTTTGGCAGTTTAACAATCACACCATCCATCCAGTTCCTGGGATAGCTTTCGTTTTCCCAAATACTTTGTATCAACGAATGTAAAATACTAGCCGCTCTTACGGGATCGGCTTTCAGGAAGTCAGCTGGGGCCTATAACACAAAGCTACAAGTACTTGTAATACAAGTCAATCCTTACAAATGTAATGAATTTCTGTAACACAAAGCTACAAGTCGACTGGCTCTTTTACAAGTGTAATGAACATTCATTATAAGTGGGAAATTGTGCAATTTCCCTCTTTCTGTAACACAAAGCTACAAGTGTAAAGAAAAACTAATACTTACTTGTAGAATAATCGATGAAATCTTACAGGTAATTCAAGACTTGTAGGATGCAGAAAATGTATTTTAAAATGCTAAAAATCAATCTTTTCAATTAATCAGCACTTCAATAATTTTTGTTCATCATGATTTTTGCTTTTTTTAACCGAAAAAAAGTTCCAATCGTCAATATATCAATGCAGATGTTTGTTTCTACGTTTGTGATCCAAATTTAAGGAAGTGTAAGTTGCTTTAATAGTCTCCTATAACATTAATATTGTACATTTATGTACAATATTGAAAAAAATTTAATTATTGAATATGCCTACTTTGAATAAAATCTTAATATCTTGTGTAGGTATATATAATTTTATATAAAGTTACTGTGACCTTAAGTCCATATGTGTTTCGCTCAGGTACAACTTTAAATTCAAAAGTGGACTTTTTAATGTTATTCAAAATAAATAATGATTTGTTTTTACTCTTTTTATCGTACCTAAAATTTGTAATCTTAGTAAAGCCCGTATGACACTACATTTTTTCTTCACAATACATATTTCTCATTAAATCAATCAAAGTGTCAGCAGAGCAAAAAAGAGATAAAAAGAGTTTTTTAAGGGCTCTGGAGACGCTCGAACATAGTGCGAGTGAACATTGAATATAGTTCGAGTACTGTGTTCGAGTCGATTTTACTTGTTTGCGGGCTGGTTAGAGTACCAAATATTTGGTGTCACTAAACAAAAATTCGGTCTCACCAAAATCAAACAGAATTTGATTTTGATCGAAGTTCAAGGTCGGGGCTATTTTTTTGTCGTACCAGATTCGGCTGTTTGCAGAATGGTTTCGTATGTTTACTCGAATATTTCAGTTTAATTTTGAATTTCAATTTGAAAATTTTGCAAAGAAAAAGAAAAATATCAAATATCCCGAATAAAAAATAAATAAGTCTTTCAGTGAACTATTGGAATGACGTATAAATCGTAAGAATAATAAAGTTCGAGTAGTTTGGTCGCAGTTTGGTTTGAGTGTCTGCGGAGTTAAGTCGAACTATGTTTACTCGCACCATATTCGAGCGTCTCCAGAGCCCTTAAGAAAGGGACATCATTTCTCTAAATAAGTTTTCACAATTACTATGTGTGACATTTTTACAATTTTGGATATAGTGCGTATTCACTCACACCTATCACAGCTTGAAGAAAAAATAGAAAAATAGATTAAGGGTAATTTAGTGTCATACGAGCATTAATGAAATAAAATTTATATTAAAGTGATTCACATTTTTACTTTTCGCTCATTTCATTGCGGTTAACACATCGGAAAATGACAAATACAATATTTTTATTTTCTCTAATTTTAGCCAACAAGGACATTTTTCTTAAGTTAGTTAAAAACAAATGTACAGTGCTCCCCGCTTAATTGACCACCCATTTTGTGTAATTTTTAGATCAATTAACCGAAATACATATTTACATGTTTTTATTTTGTTGGTAGCAGTTTTTTAAGATCAACTTAAATCAACTAAGTGAGGTGCAACTAACCGGGGAATACTGTATAGCATGTCTACACGCATAGATGCATACAACACCAAATCTTTATGAATTTTGATATAGGACTTAACATTTTTAGTACGGAATTAAACACGAATATAGTTTGATATTTTGATTTATAATGTCTTAATCTCAAATATCCGAGCATTAGAAGCAAATTGATAATTTTTGAAGCTAATAAAATCGGCGTTGCATTAAGCCTTAGTACACCACTCACAAATTTGTAGAAGAGGAAGAGGATTGGGGCAAATACTTTATACAACACAATTTTCAAAATAGTATAAGTTTTCATCCACTTTTGCATTTTAAAAAATGAAAATTAAATTGATGGGAGACTCAATCTGCCATCTAGTATTAATTTTTGTATATCTCATCAAAAAATGCAATACAAAAATATAGCCTCATATTAATCCTTTACTTTAAGTCCTTAACTTTGAAGATCGGACAGTTAGAACCAAAGTTATAAGCTTTCCAATGGGTCGGTTTTAATGCTTTTTGTGCACAACAGAAATTTTCTACACTGGATCTTGTCGGTCGGTCGCCGACGAACACTCAACTTATTGAATGCAAAATGGAATGCCTACAAGTGTAGGGAAATTTTTGTTTCTACAGCTGTAAGTTTTGTTTTTGTGTTACAGAAATAATCTACACTTGTAAGACTAACATAATCCTACAAGTGGCTCTTGACTTGTAGACTTGTAGCTTTGTGTTATAGGCCCCTGATATTCTGTCAAGTCCAGCTGCCTTGTTGTTCTTGAGGAGATTTATTGATGTTTGGATATCCGATTCTGACGGGGGTTCGATGTTTATACCCCTATAGGACCTGCACATCTCGTTCAGTTGGGGCACTTCAGAACTCTGCTCAACTGAATACTCATTTAACAGGGCACAAAAAACGTCCTTCCATCTGCGTAGCTGATCCTCAATTGCTTCGGCATTTATTTGGATTTTCAACGATTTGCGAAGTTCGATCTTATCCCTCGTTCTCGTTCGCTTGGGTACAGTTTCGGATCCAGCATCCATAAAAACTCTTTTAATTTCACCCCAGATCTCATCAATTCTTGAATGTTGAATTCCGTTCAATGACGAGGCTCTGTCGTTAAGGGTGGTGACATAGTTTCGACATAATGTTGGGGTCATTTAAAGCATTCGTAATGAATTTTTGACTTAACTGGTCATGAATTATTCATACACTCATTTTGAGTGTATCATCTAACAAGTTTCTCAAAAAAGCCAAAAATACCATTTATTAAACTTTAAAAACACAAAATCTAAATCAGCAGTTTTGAGCGAATGTTTATTCCCTGGTCTATTTTTATCCACATCGCTTTTTGAATTGGTAATTTCAAAGGAAATTTAATAATCTTTTGCTATATGGAACAGTTCCTATACCTATCTCTGCTTGTCACGGTAAAATTTCCCGTGGCAAAATTTGTTCTTTCAGTTATCTAAATCTTTGCTCCCACACCTTTTCATTTTTTCTTTCCCTATAGGTGGTTCTTTCAATATGCTGAGAGGGAGGAGGGCTGCCATGGTATATCAGCCATCGGTTCACTCTCTCAGTATGTTAAAACAAACAACATTGTTGATATATGAAGTGGAGGAGTTTTCAAATCACTAATTAACAGACGGCCGGCCTGCTACAAAACCCAAGAAATGTGATTGACAGAATCCTAAATGATCGATTGACATACGGGCGATCTGCTCAAATTCTATTACAAAGCTCGGGAGACAGTTAGTCGCCATGATGAAACTAAATATCGATATTATATTGTCGATATTGACAGCTTAAGTGGATGAACGATCCACCCCAAAACAAATTTGATCCAAGAGTTCGGGTGACAGTTAGTCCCCGATCACATAAAACAATCATTCACAGTCGGGACGGTCTGCTTAAAAAATACCATACAAAACAAGACTCAGAGGACGCTTGGCATCCGAAGCTAAAGCATTACTCATTTTGAGAATGGCCGACTGCCCGACATATACTTTTTTATAATTCCTAAGACTTTACTTTTGTTAGAAATGCAATGTTATCCCCAAAATCTAACGATAGTCCACCGAAGTAGTTTTTATTTTCTAATCGCTTTAAGAAAATAATTGCCAACTTTTCCTTCAAAATATTTAGTCACTGGTCATTGGTTGATTGTTTCACTGCTGCAAAGTTAGCTTTATTTTGTTAGGGATTAATGTATTTATTAATTCGAAATTGAGTTCTTTGGTTTTTGAAATTTTGTGTTTCTGTTTGGCTTTCTTTTATAAAAAAAATAGGGGGAAATTGGCTCAATGCTATCATAAGTTCCGCCGCTCCTGGAAGTTAAATCAGCGATCGGCGAATTTCATGATGACGGTGCATAATGTTAGCGTGTTGTGTTTGAGTAAGTAGAACTGCTGGATTTCGTCAACAACACAATTCAGCAAGTTAACTGAGTGTGGCTGAAAATGACGTGATTGAAGTCAGCGTCTTCCGATTGACTGAAAACACGGGATACTAAGTAAAACAGGATGCCAGACAGACATCGACAAAATCTGAAAGGCACTTCACTGCCGAAGACCATGCAAGGACAGTCGAATTTTTGAAGAGCTAGCGAAGCGAAAGTGAAGAATTTAATTTTGACTGTATCAAAAATTACAATAAAACTAAAAAAAAGGTTTAATAAATTAAAAGAAAGGAAATTTGGTAGCAGAGAAGGAGAAAAACTTGCAGGAGAAGAAAGAGAAAGGAATAGCTGGCAGTTGCTACAAAAGATAAGTAGAGCGACATCTGTGGTATTTTTGATTAACTCGTTTTCATATTTGAAAAATGTATTGGGTATATTTGGTAAATCGGTCAGCTTTCATTCCGGTAAATTTTCTCTGACATCGCGGGACACGTGACCTGTTAATTCTATCTTCAGTTCTAGCGGGACAGACGGATAACGGTCCTTTTTTCTTCTAAGATTAATTACTATTCTTCACTGTTGAGAAGACTTTCGATTTTCTTCCTATATTTTAAAAGATTTCCCACACAATAAACTTTATATTATTGAAATCCCAGTTCGGAAATCCGTTTTCTTGGTAAATAAATATTTATATTTTTTGCAAGCATTAAAATTTTGAAAAAAAAATTAACTTTAAATTAAAAAAAAAAATATTTGTTTGTTTGTGTATATTTTTTCAAGTAATCAAATGGCATATTTGCTTTTGGACTTGAAGTTATTTAACGAGTTGTATATAATATAATTTTAAACTTAAGGCGCTAAATTATGTATAACCAACCATGGTAGTCTGACGCCGCAAAGTGCTAAAGGAAGGACTAAAAATTGAAATATTCGCCATTGAGTGGATAGGAATTATTTCAAATGGAAAATAATTGCTTAATTTAGCTAATTTCATTCGTATATGGCTAACATACAATAATTATAAACGAATGAATTTCTATATTTTGAAGCCACTTGAAATTTCGTTAAATTAAACATTCAAGTAAATTATTATCACTTAATGTTAAGCTTTTTGTTTTTAACAATAAATTTTGCGTACATTTTTTTGTTTTGTATTTATCAAATATTTAAGTCTGCAACATATGAAAAGTTTGGTTTTCATTAAAAAGTACACAACCCAGACACCACAAGGTTAAATTTTCTTCATTAAAACTGCTTTTCGAGTATAAAATGTAATTAAGACATAACGACATGAGGGAAATTAATTTTTCTTTGATACCTCGAGTCACAAAGAACGTCAGTGTTTATTTTTTGTTTTTTGTTTTTGTTTTTGTTTAGTGTGTCTTATAGTTGCGTGTGAAAAATAAAATGTATTATAGAAACTTTTCTTAAGAGATTCATGATGGAAAAATGAGTGTTATGTCATATTAAGTACTTTATTTTCTAGGCTTTGGTGGGTGTAGAAAATCCGTGTTCCAGATAATGTATTTATATGTTTTGTTTATATGAAGGAAAATACAACACATAATCTTCTTGAGATGGAAAATAGTGTAATTATTTTGGAATGCTTCAAAATTGAGTAATTAATTCAAATGTGTGGGTAATTTTGAAGAAGTTTTAGAAAAGTGACGAAAATCAAATCGAGTCAGGTCAGTTAGGATTGATTCAATGAAATTAAAGATAATGCATGTGGTTCAAGTGGCTTTAAGTTTTAAAGATTTAGATAATGTATCTTTGTTCATAGTTTTTAAAAGTTAGAAAGTAAACTTGAGCCTTAACACACATAACTTACCTGAATTTTGTTTTTGTGTTATAGGCTTTTCTTTGTTTCTTCTCACATTCACATATTCTTTATCCGCGTGCTAAATAACACGTGTGTCAAGGTCAAGGGACCGAAAGTGTTATTTTTAATGAATAACGAGGAGCTTAGACTTGCGTGGACTTGCGTTGACTTCCGTCGGATTGCGTGGACTTGCGTGTGGACTTACGTCGACTTGCGTTGACTTGCGTAGACTTGCGTAGACTTGCATAGACTTGCGTAGCATTGCGTAGACTAGCGTGGACTTGAGTGGGTTTGCGTGGTTTTCCTTACTGCCTAGACAACTATTTGCGTAGACTTGCGAGGACTTGCTTAAAATTTCGTGGACTTGCGTGAGCTTGGGTGGACCTACGTAATATTGCGTAGACTAGCATTTGTGTAGACTTGCGTGGATATTGGTGAACTTTCGTGGACTTGCGAAGGGGTTGGGTACGAAATCCCGAATGCCAAAATCCCGAAATGGCAAAAAAATCCCGAATGCCAAGCTCCCGAAACACAAAATCTCGTATGGACAAAATCCCGAATGAATAGAATCCCGAATGGCTAAAATCCCGAATGCCAAAATCCCAAATGGCTTAGTACTTTTTTGGTATTAAAAATCGCACGCGCGATTACAAGTTTGATTTCTTTGAAAGTGCTGATATAACGGGTGATTTTTTAAGAGGTTTAGAACTTTAAAAAAAAAAAAAAAACACAAAAAATTCGAAAAAATGAATGAAATATTTATTTGAATCGATAGTTTGAACCTTGCAATTTAATGTTTAAAGATAATTTCATGCAAATGTTGACCGCGGCTGCGTTTCAGGTAGCCCATCCGCTGAGTCCAATTTTGGCATACTCTTTCACACATATCGGCCGGTATCTCACGAATGAATGCATGGATGTTGGCTTCCAGTGCGTCAATCGAAGCGGGCTTGTCCCTATAGACATTAGCCTTGACATACCCCCACAAAAAATAATCTAATGGTGTCAAATCGCACGATCTAGGCGGCCAATTGACCGGCCCGAAACGTGAAATTAACTGTTCACCAAACTCGCCTCGCAATTGCGCCATTGTTTCGCGTGCTGTGTGGCATGTGGCACCGTCTTGTTGAAACCACATATCATGCAAGTCAAGAACTTCCATTTCGGGCAAAAAAAAGTTTGTTATCATCGCTCGGTAGCGTTCACCATTGACAGTAACGCTGCGATTCGCATCATCTTTGAAGAAATATGGCCCAATAATGCCGCCGGCCCATAAACCGCACCAAACAGTGGCTTTTTCGGGATGCATTGGTAGCTGTTGCAATGCTTCTGGCTGATCTTCACTCCAAATGCGGCAATTATGCTTATTTACGTACCCATTCAACCAAAAATGAGCCTCATCGCTGAACACAATTTTTCGATAAAAAAGCGGATCCTCGGTTGATAGTAAAATTCAATAATTTGCAAGCGTTGTTCATTTGTAAGACGATCCATGGTTAAATTGCAAACCAAACTGAAGCTGTTTGACAGTGACACAAGGTACTAAACACACGTCAGCTGTCAAAACCAGTGTTGCCAAAACCAAACCAGCTAAAAAATCACGTTAGTACTAAAAAAGAATTGAAATTCGGGATTCAATCCCAAATGCTATCGGGATTTTTTGTCATTCAGGATTATGTCCATTCGGGATTTTGACTTTCGGGATTTTGTCCATTCGGGATTTTGTGCATTCGGGATTTTTTGCCATTTCGGGATTTTGGCATTCGGGATTTCGGGATTTTTGGTATTCGGGATTATGTGATTCAGGATTCTCGTTTTTAGCTTTTCGGGATTTTGGCATTCGGGATTTTGTACACTTCCCCTTGAGAAGACCTGCGTGGACTGTCGTAGGCATGCGTGGGTTTGCGTAAATTTGCGTGGACCTTCGTAATAGACTTGCGTGGCCTTGCCTAGACTTGGGTGGAATTGCGTTGACTTGCGTAAACTTGCGTAGATTTGCGTAGACTTACGTGGACTAGTGTAGACTTGCGTAAAATTGCATAGACTTGCGTAGACATATGTGGACTTGCGTAGACTTACAAGGGCTCGCACGTACATGTGTAGATTTTCTTAGACTTGCGTGAACTTGGATGGACTTCCGTGGGCTTGCGTGGACTTGCGGAGACTTGCGTAGACTTCAGGCTCATTCGGTTGTGCAGGATGACGATGGAGAATGCACGCTGCGCCATCAAGGTCCTCATCATCAAGAAGCTCACCGATACATTTGATGTCAAAAAAAATTCAGGAAAGTCCAAGCGCTGTCCTGCGACTTCTTCAACATCGTTCTTGAAAAAAATAGTGCACGTTAACACTAGAGACATACGCTGACGACATAATCGGACGAAAAAGGCGTTATATCAATGGTGCTTTCGTGAGTATCGAGAAGGAACTCAAGAAGATGGGTTTAACGGTGAATTAAGGCAAAACGAATTATATGCTGTCAACAAGAACGGACACCCAACAACGCGAGACATCGACAGAACATCACCACAGGCAGCTATAATTTCGAAATGGTCAGGGCCTTTGTTCACCTAGGCTCCGCTATGAACTCAGTGAATAATACTAGCGCTGAGATCAAACGAAGAACAACTACTACAATCGCTGTTTCTTTGGGCAAAGAAGGCAATTGAGGAGCAAAACCCTCTTTCGAGCAACTTAAGTGTACTTGTATAAGACACTTTTCATCCCGTTCCTGAATTATGGTGCAGAGTCATGGACACTATTAACGGTGGATGAGAACGCCTCAGGTTATTTTGAAAGGAATATTCTCGGTGTGATTTTTGATCCCATCTACATAGATGAGGAATGGAGAAGAAGATACAACAACGAACTGTACGGGCTGTACAGCGGCACCGTCATAGCCACAAAAGTGAAAAGGGTTACGTACGAATGACCGACAAAAAAAATGTCGACTGGTTAAAATGTCGACTTTTATCGACTTTTTTGAAAGTTAAAATACCGACTTTGTTTTTACCGACTTATTAAAATGTCGACAGTTTGAAATGTCGATTTGACAAAAAGTCGACTGCCTTGATAGAAGTCGAGAAAAATATCGACTTGTCGGAATTTTTCCCATACAGAAAAGTCGATATAAAATATAAATCGACATTTTAACCAGTCGACATTTTGACCTGTCGATATTTTGTCTGTCGGTCATTTGAAAGTACTCTAAAGAACAAAGCTCTGCCTTAAATGTTTGAAAATTTAAGACTATGTTTAAGACACAAGTTCTTATTTGATTCTTATAATAATTAACTTATTTAGGTAGTTATTAATTTTATATTCCCTTTTGTTTAGCTTCAAGAAAGTTCAAAAGGACGCATTTTTGTTGCCTACCTACATTATACCTTATATTTCGAACTTTTAACTGCCTTATTTTCTGGATGTTTTATTATTGTATTAATATTAAAACACATTACAGACCCTGAATAATGGGCAATTTAGACGTCAATATATATAGGCAACAAAAATTTTATTACAAAAAATGCGATTTATTGAACTATGACAATGAGTATAAGATAATAATGATCTGATCTTAGCTTAGGGAATGATGTTTACAAGCGCGCGCTTGTAAACATCATTCCCTAAACTATGATCTGATCAAAATGTCGACTTTCAAAATGTCGACTTTTAAAATGTCGATTGTTGAAATCTCGATTCATAAAACCTCGATCACAGTCGACATTTTGAGAATCGACATTTTGAAAAATCGACATTTTAAAAAGTCGGTCAAATTTGTGTCTATATTTTGATCTGTCGGTCTTTTAACCAGTCGAGATTTTTTCTGTCGAGATTTTAAAAGTCGATCTTATGGAGTCGATATTTTAAAAGTCGACATTTCGTACCCAATCCAAGTGAAAAGCAAACGACTGAGGTGGCTGGGTCACCTTGAGCGAATAGACATCAATGTTCCGGCTGGAAGACAGCTAGAGACCGAGCCGACTGTAGGCTTTTTGTTTGAGGGTCTGGTCCACCCTGGACTGTAGCGCCACCTTAAAATAAAATAAAAAAAAAAATACTTTTTTGAACTCATTATATATTATCTATATATTAATACGTAAACACTTTTCTATATCTCCCTTTTTAACTGACTTAATGGCATCGTATTTTCACAATTTTTTTTTATTTGAAAGGTATAGCCAATCGCTCTGGCAGAATCCAATTTTTATATTAATATGTTGCCATTAAAACATTAATAGAGAAAGGTCGAATTTTGACCACGGGGCGATACTAGTGTATATAATTCTCTATGTACTCAATACATAAATAAGTGTCGGTTGTTCGTGATAGGTTCAGTTCATATGCACTCATTACATTAGTATAAATATCCCATGTAGTCAGTACATGGCTTTGTGTAGGTTAAGTATGAATTTGTAGTGAGTACAGATTAAATGTATTCAATACATACAACATAAATATTGTACGGTCTCATTTCATAAATATGATGCATTTTATTTACTTTCAACGATAAAGATCCCAGCCAATAGCCTTTAAAAATTTAGCTTGGAAGATACGCAAATCTGTCTAAAAAAAGACGCAGCATTCAACACTAACACATTGAGTTCAACACAGTTTAGTTTAGTTAAGCTTTTAAACATGGGTTTGCTTCGAAACTAAAAGAATAATTTATATTTGATTTTATATAAATATTTTATTAATTAATTATAATATTTTTGTTAAACTTTTCAAAATTTCAATGGATTCTCCCGCAGTCTGTGTTTTACATCCCAATTGTGTGTAATGTGATTAAGTGTATTTTTAAATTATATAGATACAAATATTATTCATTGATAGTTTCAATTAAAATTGTTGACCGATTAATAATATAATTATCACTAAAACCCTTTCTAAAAAATAAAATTAAATACCTACCAACAGAAATAAATATAAACAAAAAAATCAAATAAAAGCATACAAAACAGAACAATGTTTTTATTTGAAAAGAAGCATTAAGTAGATTTAACCATTAACTATACAAAACCAAAGCAATGTTTTAATTTAAATATTTAATCAACCAACAACGATACAATCAATTATTTAATTACTTTGTATTTTTGATATTTTAGAGATTTAATTTAATAAAATATTTTTTTTTAAACTATTCATGCACCATTTACTTTACAGACATAGACAAAGACGATTATGGTAGAAATACTTTGAAATATAGTTATTATGCACTTGCACTTGTACAAAATATAGAGCTGAATGATTTTTTTTTTAACAAATATGGCTTAGCAAATTTATTACAGAGAAGATGAAAATCGTGGTTCCTGGGATTTCTTTTGTCTGTATTTATTCATGTATGTATGTAAAAGCAGCTACAAGCTCAATATTTGAGATGATGAACTTAAACCTATTTCTGGCGGCTGGCTACCAGTCCCTTTTAAGTTTATGAAATTTCATATTCTGTTTACTGTTGGTGCACAGTTTCATTCAAGAGAAACCTGAAGAAAAAAACGAAACGAAAAAACCTGAAGTTTTTTTGTTGAAAAATTCAAGTTGCGCATTGTTCGCCGAAAGATGTACAGTGGCGTGCACGTAATTAGAAACGATTGCAAAGCCACTTTTCTTCCTTTCGTATCTTTTGTGTTTCTGCAGTAAACTTCTCCATTTTTTTGTCGTGACTAAGTGTTGTACCAACTAAACGATGAAACAAAATAAATTGATGTAGACTTCCGTTATTTTTCTAGTGCTAGTTATTGTATAGTATTGGACATAACTCTGAATCTCGTGCAGGGAAAGTGTTATAGTCGAGTAACTTTTGAACTGAACTATAACTCTTTCCCTGCACAAATTGCGTCCTAGGTGTAGTAACACTTTCTGACCTATAAAACCTAACCAAAAATTACGCACATTCGGGGATCCCAAGGAAACATCCGAATGTCCAAGTTCAAACCGATAGACTTAAGGACCCCATAGTCCGCCAACGACTTTTCACAAGGATAGAGAGCAATCAGTCTAACCATCTAAAGCCATTGGTGTGCTGTGAAAAAAGTTTTCCTATTCGATGCTAAAAGTCAGTCGGTCGCAACGAAGAAATAATTCCTGGCTTTCTGAAGAAAATTGGGCTAGGATCAAAGAAAGAAAATAGCTCAAAGCTAGCATTGCAGCTACTCCAGCAGCAGGGAGAAAAGAACAAGTCTGCGTTTCGCTTGAAGATGAGAGAAGCAGCATGCAACGTGATAACCGTAACTATATCAACGCATTGGCAACAGAAGCAAAAGAGGTCGCAAGCAGGTGCGATAGTAGGACCGTCTACAGAATTACCAAAAACCTAACAGGTGTCATAAGCTCTAAACAACACCTGGTAGGACATATTAAATTAACGCATTAAATCACGCTTTTACAAATGAATGAACTCAACATCCAAAACAAATTCCCAAATACGCACTGTTTCATCCAGTAGATAAAAAATCTTTGCCCCAATCAGAGCACTGAAGAACAACAAAGTTGTTTGACTTGGCTCTTACATCTTACTAGCAGCGCCAACAGCATTGAGTGAGCACCTTCAACTCCTTCCTGAGAGCTTGGAAAACAGAGAGTTTTCCTGAAGAGTGGAAAAATAGAATGATTTTCAAGCTCCCAAAGAAAGGAGACCGGAACGCAGTGCGAAAACGAGAGGAATTTGCGTGCTGCTTTCTGTAGCCAAGGCATCAGCAAAAATCGTTCTTGAGCGAATACAAGGCCACCTCTTAGACACGCTTGACGCCAAACAAGTAGGATTCCGCGCTGGATCTTCTTGTTTGGACCACGTCAACACCTTGTGGATCATCATCGAACAGTGCGTTGAATATCGATCAACACTTCACTTGCTGTTTATCAACTTTGAAAAGGTATTCGACATTGTCAATAGTGGCTTGCTTTGCGCAGGAGGGGCAAGGTAGTCAGAGGAATTCGAATTCCAAAGTGTCAAGTAATTGGACATACGCTTCGAAAAGGTCACGGGTGCATTGCGAGTCAAGCGGTGCAATGGAACCCTTTCACGTAGCGTGGCAGACAAGTGGGCCGACCTAGAAGTACTTGGCGAAGAATGGTTGAAAAGGAATCAGCACAACTGGGGAAGAGTTGGAGAGAGCTGAGGTACATCTCCAGAAACCGTACACGACGGCAAGTAGAAGTATTGAAGGTCCTATGTCCAGCAAGGGGAACCAAACGGAAGCAGCAGGTCTGAGGACCTAAGGAAGGAATGATATTACTCAGTTTAAGATTATTTTGAAGTTTATTACTCAATGCGTTTCATACTACTCTTCAAGTCATGGAAGGGTTCGAAAATCCAATATTTTCCTGTAGTATTTTAAGTTTTTGAGACATACGTGTACTTTGTACTAAGTGGAACATAATACCCTCCAGATTTTTAGAGTGATGTTTTGGGTTACATCACTAATTCCTTTGTTGTGTTAGTATAATTTATTTTGGGTTGCTAAGTATTTATTTAGAAAATGTCCAACTTTATTTTTTAAATTAATAACAATGCGAAAGCTAAAATTTGCTGGAGTTTGCTAGATAAAATAAGATGGTGGTCCTATTTATGCTACTCGAGAAAGAAGAGAATAGAATTCATAAAAGTATTCCTAAGGCTGCAATCAACAGATGGTCAAAAATTGTCACATGTTGGGTTGTAAGCAGATTTGAAAAGTTCTTGAGTGCTTCAGGACTTCAGTCTTTTCAAGAACAAGTACAAAATACTGGTATTTGAACCAGTAACACTGGTTGAAAAAATAATTTGTAAGAATTTGGGGAAAAGTAACAAGTATTAAATACTTACTGCCACACTACTTGAGCAGTTACTGAGTACTCAAGTGCCACGGTACTTGAGCAGTACTTTCTAGTATTTGACCAGTACTTTTAAGTACTTTCTAGTTTAACGAGTAATTTTAGATTCGACTTTAATTTACAAAGGAATTTTACTATCTACTATTATTACGTAGTTCATCAGATTTTTTTTTATAATTTGACCAGAAACTGTCAGTCTAATTGTTGTTTCCCGAATTATAATGTATTCGAATTTTTAGAAACATAGAGTCGGTATGTACAGTGAGCGTCAAAAAAAAGTGTACAGCTGTGAACTGCGTTTTTGTAACTCTGTTTAAGAAAATAGATTCGATCTTTTAGGAATAAACTTATCTTATTTTTTAAAGCGGTTAATCTTCAATGAATTGGCATATAAAACTTAACAAAAAATATTATAATAAAAATTCAATAAAAAAATAACAAAAAATACTTCATTTTTATGGCGTCAAAAGAAAGTGTACACTATTCAATTAAAGCGAAAAACTTAAAACCAATACTTCACCTGCTTCCCTTTCACCCTTAGGACAGCTTCTATACGTCTGGGGATTGACTCTACTAGCTTCCCTGTCAATTCAGCTGGGATTTTTTGCCTTTCTTCAAACAAAATTGAATTTTATGCCTTATTGCTAAATAATTTCCTCTTTTGGATCTGTTTGTACAAATAATCTCACAAATGCTCAATGAGGTCAAGGCCTGGGGATCACGGAAGGTCTTCTACTTGCTAAGAAGTACCATGGAGTAACCATTCCTTGACCAATTTCGATGTATGCTTGAGGTCGTTGTCTTGTTGGAACACCCATGAATCAGTTAACCCCAGTTTTGCTACACTAAAAGGCAAATTGTCTCTTAAAATATTAAGGCAATCTTCAGTCCTCATCGTATTGTCAATAAATACAAGGTTTCCAGTACCAGATGGCGCCATACATCCCCAGACCGTTACCAAACCGTCTCAGAAATTCCCAGACCATTACCGAACCGTCTCAGAAACGTTGCCATATAGCCATACCTTTCCGCAGAAAATCGAAAGTGAAAGCTTCTTTATGCCAAGAAATATAAAAATTACGGTTCATCATTCTGGGAAATGATCTTGTTAGTGGGCAAGAGCAAAATTTCTATATTTTTGGCTAAAGACAGCTACAAAAATATGGCAACTGTAAAACACTAAATTAAACGGGTTTCTTGCAAAAAGCAAGGAGGAGGTTTGGTAATGGTCTGGAGATGAATGACGTCTTCTGGAGTAAGAAACCTTGCCTTTATTGATAATACAATGAGGGCTGAAGATTGCCTTAATATTTTAAGTGACAATTTGCCGTTTAGTGTAGCAAAACTGGGATTAACTGATTCATGGGTGCTCCAACAAGACAACGACCTCAAGCATACATCGAAATTGGTCAAGGAATGGTTACTCCATGGTACTTCTTAGCAAGTAGAAGACCTTCCGTGATCCCCAGGCCTTGACCTCATTGAGCATTTGTGAGATTATTTGTACAAACAGATCCAAAAGAGGAAATTATTTAGCAAAAAGGCAGAAAATTCAATTTTGTTTGAAGAGTGGCAAAAAATCCCAGCTGAATTGACAGAGAAGCTAGTAGAGTCAATCCCCAGATGCATAGAAGCTGTCCTAAGGGCGAAAGGGAAGCAGACGAAGTATTGGTTTTAAGTTTTTCGCTTTGATTGAAAAGTGTACACTTTCTTTTGACGCCATAAAAATGAAGTATTTTTTGTTATTTTTTTTATTGAATTTTTACTATGATATTTTTTTGTTGAGTTTTATATGCCAATTCATAGAAGATTAACCGCTTTAAAAAATAAGATAAGTATTTTCCTAAAAGATCGAATCTATTTTCTTTAACAGAGTTACAAAAACGCAGTTCACAGCCGTACACTTTTTTTTGACGCTCACTGTAAAGTGTAGATTACCTATTTTCTTATCCAGAAGATTTTTTTGTGATCGATCAGAGAACTGCTCAAGCACTTGAGCCACTGTAAATTACTTGAATTTACTGGGCAAGTACCTAAAGGTACTGATTAGGTCCTTGAGAGTACTTAGCAGAATAATTTTTAAATGACTCACGTCTTGAAAACTTTAAACACCAGAACAAAGGTTGGTTCAGGGAGGCACCCCATACCTAAAAATTCAACTTACTTCTTTCCTAACCCTTTCTTAAATCTATATGTCCTGTTTACTGCAGAGCACAATTATAGATCCAAGAAAAGTGCTACAGCACAGGGCTCAGATTCCTGTCACTTTAAAAAAATAATACAATCAGCTTCAGTAAAAAGATTATTTTACCTTTCAACAAAAAGCCGTTTATTGAGGCAGCCAATAATAATTAATAAAATTAAATTGCATGCAATATGCGTTGCATGTCTGATCAGAGTACCAAGTGCGTGAGTAATTATGCAAACTTATTAAAGTAATCACTGGTTCTGCTTTAATTTTATCTTACCTCTCAACACTTTTGCTTTCGACACCAATTTCAAAAAGCTGTCAACGTTTTGCGAAACATTTTTAAAATAAAAAAATCAATCAACCCATTTAAGTGAACGGAGTGCAAAAAAAAAAAAAAAAAATAAAGCATAAATGATCTTAATATTATGCGAACTGGTTAGTTAAGAAGAAGCACAACAACAACAACAACAACAAGACCAAATTAAAAGACATCTGAAGTACAATTTCTTTTTTAAAATCGGGAACACACAAAATGCCAACTATACACAAACTGGAACAAAAAAGAAGAGCAATTCATTAACTTAATTGGCTATTAAGCTAAATGAATTCGAAATTATGTCCAGGGGAGTATAAATATATATAGGGAAACGGAAAGCTTTTGTCTGATTAGCAAGACATCTACTATAAAATCTAATCTAAATGCTCCTCCACCTGCCCCTCCTCGACCCCTTATCTCCACCCGCCAGGTTCCTTTTCTTTGCATCTTGTGAAATTTCACATCTTTAATAATATCAGTTCTCCTCAATGTTCTTCTATGGAACTATTCAGAGTTATCTTCTAGGAAACTTTATTTGCAAATTGCCCTCCTGAGTCTGTTCGTTGCTGGGACTGCTAGCGCCCCCCTAAGTCGTCGAAGTCGCATAAAAACGTAGGACACCACACATTTAATATAAATTTTGCATTTTAAATTAGGGAATTCCTTTCATAGTTGATTTTGTGTTAGGTACTATAAATTAAGTCAAAAGCTGGGTCGTATTCACTTGCTATATGACTAATGGTTGTCCTATTATATTATACGTTACTGTTACAAATCAATTAGTTAGAGACTCTTAAAATAACGAAGTGGAATTCTGAGAAGCTGCAAAATAAATCTTAGAAAATGTTTTTATTTCCTCTATCTAAGTATTCTCGGTCTTGCCTTTATAATGTATGTTGCGTCAGGGTCTGTATTCAATTTTCTTTTTGGCCTATACATTCAGCTCTAACAGATTCTATCAATCACTCAAAGGCAATTAGGGTAGAAGACGTGGCTTACTTTTTTGAATTTTCAAACAACGGGGTTTGGATTTCACAAGCTTGTTAAAAATTTAATTTTCAAATTCTAAAGGAAATTGGAGTGTTGGAGGATAACTGTTAAGTAAAACTGAAATTTATTAGAATTTTAAATAATTTAACTTGGCAACTACCTACGCATGTCTCTTACAAGAATGAACGTATAACACTTTTGTTAACTCTTTCATTATACTTGATATCTAAATAAACACTAAGTTTTCACAATAATCTTAAAGAAGTCGGTCTTTTTCTTTTCTAAAGTTATAATATTTGTTAAATATTGTATAATGAGAGATCCCCTCCACGGGGTAAGCAAACATGGGTAACGAATTTCAGATCTGCCCGTGGAATGAACTATTCTTATACAGGTTAAAGGCTGACGTAACAACTTTCCAGGAAAATCGATGGGATGGAGGGGTCATACGAAGGATAAAATCATTATATTTACTACAGAAAGTGCTATAAGGAGCAGGGTCAGCGATTACGACTATTTGGTTGTGATTTTGTGATAATAGGAAGACTTAGGCAAGAAGTTTTCAAGTTGTAAGCGAGCGCTTGCTCACAATCCACATTAAAGCCAAATTCAAGAACATTACTGATCTGCATCCACGCCCGCTCCCGCGGAAAAGAGAGAAGACTCAACCATGAAGTACGATGTCAAGATTATTCAGGAAGACATCAACACCAGATCCGGAAAGGAAGGCATCATCTCAAGTACGTATGCTGAGGGTGCTGTGAAAAGATTTGATGTTGAGAAACTAGAAACGCAAGACCATGCATCTCTTAATCGTTCAACAAGCCCGCCACCAGCATCAAGTACAGAGGAGCAGTGGAGACATTGTCAACAAACCATCAGAATGCACAAAAAGGAGGGAGGAACCCCGACTTCTCACGAAAAAAAGAGAAAGCAAGAGAAGCGGTGTGTCGAGTCTAGGGAGGATCCTACCGGCTAGGGTTAAGTTCGTAAGTTCTATGATCTAACAAAATAAATACATTTACAGCTCGTGGAAAACCAGGGTCTAGTGACTTTCAGCACTCAACCATTCCTGTATAAATGTTGTTAGCAGGAATGTAGGGGACCTACAATTTTTTGCCGAGACCTAACAGCTACAGTGAGCGTCAAAAAAAAGTGTACATCTGTGAACTGCGTTTTTGTAACTCTGTTGAAGAAAATAGATTCGATCTTTTAGGAATATACTTATCTTATTTTTTAAAGCGGTTAATCTTCAATGAATTGGCACATAAAACTTAACAAAAAATATTATAATAAAAATTCAATAAAAAAATAACAAAAAATACTTCATTTTTATGGCGTCAAAAGAAAGTGTACACTATTCAATTAAAGCGAAAAACTTAAAACCAATACTTCGCCTGCTTCCCTTTCGCCCTTAGGACAGCTTCTATACGTCTGGGGATTGACTCTACTAGCTTCCCTGTCAATTCAGCTGGGATTTTTTGCCTTTCTTCAAACAAAATTGAATTTTATGCCTTATTGCTAAATAATTTCCTCTTTTGGATCTGTTTGTACAAATAATCTCGCAAATGCTCAATGAAGTCAAAGCCTGGGGATCACGGAAGGTCTGCTAGTTGCTTAGAAGTACCATGGAGAAACCATTCCTTGACCAATTTCGATGTATGCTTAAGGTCGTTGTCTTGTTGGAAGACTCATAAATCAGTTAACCCCAGTTTTGCAACACTAAACGGCAAATTGTCTCTTAAAATATTAAGGCAA
This sequence comes from Dasysyrphus tricinctus, assembly GCA_963921185.1. NCBI lineage: Eukaryota > Metazoa > Arthropoda > Insecta > Diptera > Syrphidae > Dasysyrphus > Dasysyrphus tricinctus. The sequence goes on along the minus strand of OY992533.1, from coordinate 57,791,454 downwards.
TCTTCAGTCCTCATCGTATTGTCAATAAATACAAGGTTTCCAACACCAGATGGCGCCATACATCCCCAGACCATTACCAAACCGTCTCAGAAATCCCCAGACCATCACCGAACCGTCTCAGAAACATTGCCGTATAGCCATACCTTTCCGAAAAAAAAAATCGAAATTGAAAGCTTCTTTATGCCAAAAAATATAAAAATTACGGTTCATCATTCTGGGAAATGATCTTGTTAGTGGACAAGAGCAAAATTGCTATATTTTTGGGTCAAGACAGCCATCAAAAATATGGCAACTGAAAAACACTGAATTAAGCGGGTTTCTTGCTAAAATCACGGAGGTGGTTTGGTAATGGTCTGGGGATGTATGGCGTCATCTGGTGTTGGAAACCTTGTATTTATTGACAGTACGATGAGGACTGAAGATTGCCTTAATATTTTAAGAGACAATTTGCCGTTTAGTGTTGCAAAACTGGGGTTAACTGATTTATGAGTCTTCCAACAAGACAACGACCTAAAGCATACATCGAAATTGGTCAAGGAATGGTTACTCCATGGTACTTCTAAGCAACTAGCAGACCTTCCGCGATTCCCAGGCTTTGACCTCATTGAGCATTTGTGAGATTATTTGTACAAACAGATCCAAAAGAGGAAATTATTTAGCAAAAAGGCATAAAATTCAATTTTGTTTGAAGAAAGGCAAAAAATTCCAGCTGAATTGACAGGGAAGCTAGTAGAGTCAATCCCCAGACGTATAGAAGCTGTCCCTAAGGGCGAAAGGGAAGCAGATGAAGTATTGGTTTTAAGTTTTTCGCTTTAATTGAATAGTGTACACTTTCTTTTGACGCCATAAAAATGAAGTATTTTTTGTTATTTTTTTATTGAATTATTATTATAATATTTTTTGTTAAGTTTTATATGCCAATTCATTGAAGATTAACCGCTTTAAAAAATAAGATAAGTATTTTCCTAAAAGATCGAATCTATTTTCTTCAACAGAGTTACAAAAACGCAGTTCACAGCTGTACACTTTTTTTTGACGCTCACTGTAGATGGGTGATTCTACAAAAAGTGGAAGAAAATTATGATAATTTCGGCAAAACATTTTTGGAAGCAAATAAACGCAAAAACTAACTACAGTTGAACTTTGGAACGTCCTTTAACATAATTGAAAGCGGCCAGTCAAAAATATTAAAAATATCGATTTTATGGCAGTTTTTTGAAAACAGGTGTTCCAGGGAACTGAAAATTTGTATAACTATTTTGCTATTTTTGGTAAGTTTTTTCAGAAAATCGTACCCCTCGTCTAAAGGAGAGACTACACCCCCTCCCACACAATTTTTTTCTTGTTTCGATCCAACCAGCGCCCTCTAGCGTTTTTAGGCATTTCATGCAAAACATCCCGTATAGCTTATCAATTAATTTCCAAGTAACTTGAAAATAGGAGCAAGTTCGTGCGACCGAGTCGTGCTTTTTATTTTATAATTATTTTAAAAGAAAACCAGCACTTACTGAACATTTCTGAGACCTCCAGATAGAAAATCAGTCATTAAAATGCAAGGGGACGGAGGCCAGGGGAATGAGTGTTTTCATAGTTTTTGCACCAAAAACATAGTAACGCAATCTACGAAAAAAAAAAAAAAAAATTATGCAATAAGGGTTTTACCTAGTCTGTAACATAATGTTAAAAAATACGCCTATTTATAGAAATTTTGCCTGTAAATACTCATCAGGGTACTGAGAAACTGAACGGACATTCCATGATCTCTCGCACAAATCCCTTCTTCACAAATGAAATAAAAAGCGGATCTAAGATATGGATATAGTTTTATTCTCACGAGACTTAATACTTTCCGCTGCTAGATCTGAAACTTCAATAGTTTTCAAAGTTAAGGATATTTTTGCTTGTTTCAATCTGTCCGTGGGACAAAAATCAATGACATTTTTTTCTTAAGTAAACAAAATTTTACTAAAAATGTATTTATATCATAAAATGGTATATTATTTAACGTCAATAATATTCATTTTGGTTTTGGAACTAAAATAAGATAACTGTAAGAATTTTCCTATTCGAAAACGGGCAAGGGACACGTCAGGGGACTGTGAATAAGACACTTTGAAGAATTTTTTGAGTAATGAAAGTATATCATATCTAAATAATTTTGTCTGCCCATGTAGATATCAATCCGATTTACAGTTATAAGAAATATCAGATAAAATACTTGCGCTATTTTTAAAATATCAGCGTAGCCGCCGAAAATTCCATAATTTGTAGAATCACCCAGATGAGAAGCACTTATTCATGACAAGTATATTCTTTGGATTTGTCAGTTCCTCGCAAGAGGCAATACTTCGGATAAAACGTTTCTGTTTTTAGGTGGCAGCAGCTGGGAATCGAACCCAGACCTTCGCCATGATAGCCCAACGCACTAACCATTATGCCACGAGGTACTACGAGGTTGAAGCGATCTACGCAAGGCTATAAGGCCAGGACGGAAGCCTGTTGAGAGGAATGTTACATATTTTTTGAGAACACAACTGAACTGTAACCTACTTAACATCGTTCTTGAAGCAATTCTATGCAAATCGCAGGTCCGCACCACTGGTACAATTTATCAAAAATAAGTTCAAAGACTTGCAAATGTCATGACAGACATTATCGGCAGAAATTATCGAGCTGTGGTTGGTTGGCGCATTTGCCAGTCTTGAATCGGATGCCCTGAAAATGGGATTGGCTGTCAATAAAGGCAAAACAGAATATATGCTATCAATGAGAAAGTTTCTCAACATCATCAACTCTGGCAAAATGGAAAGATATAACTTCGAAGTTGTCAAGACTTTGTATACCTGGGATCCACTATTATTTCGAAAAATTACATCAGTGCAGATATCAATCGAAGAATAATTAGTCTTGCCAAAGAAGTCTTTTCGGACTAAGAAGGCATTTAAGCAGTAAGGCCATCTCTCATAGAACCAAGGAGAATTTATACGAAACCATAATCATCCCCGTTCTGCTGTATGGGGCAGAAGCATGGACCCTAAGAGAATCGGATGAAAATTAATTTTCCTGTTGCTTTGTTAAACTGGGGTGTAATCGGCTAAGCTGGTACTGGAATGTCAATATTTTATTGGTCGTTTCGACGATAGCTATCTCTACCATGTCTATAAAGAAATATATAGAGAGAGAGCAATTGCCAAGCCTACAATCGCATAGTCAAGTGATCACTTAGGTCTTACGCGATACGGGCCTTGACACTAATAAGTTTGTAAAGCACATCTTTGAAAATCGACTAATTTACGTCAAATTATTTACAAAATCGCTTTCTAATCGGCGAATGTTGTTTTAATTACTTGACATTAAATCAAAGAATTTTTGTGAGACACCCTACTGTACAGAAAGCCTTTGGGTGGACTTTTTTTAGAAATCCAAAACATTACCCTGTAGTACCTATGTACCTATCAACATATTAATATAATGTTGCAAATGAAAGCAAAGGGTCGCACGGCCGGACAGATTATTACAGTCAATTTTCCAATAGCTCTGACGCACGACGACGCACTTTTCGCTGAGCTAATTTGTTTGTATTAATAAGACGTGCAATGAGATCAATAATTCCATCATAACTCCTTGGCTATTAAAATGACGAATAAAATAGGAAGAAGAAAGACAAACAAATTGACTTTTCATGAATAAATCACTGAATAAGAAATTAAAACCAAAAAAAAAAGTATTCTCTGTGAATTTTATCAAATGGTGGCAGCGATATTAAATCTGTGATCTTTGAAGCTGGACCCATTATGGATGCTTTGCAATGGGTAAACTTTGTTTTTGACTCCATCAAAACCAATTTCACTTGTGAACTTCGTTCTTATTTTTTTTGTCGTCCAAAAGGCAGCGCAGTGGTGGCGGATATGATGATCTAAAAAATATTGGGAAGTTTCTTTTTTTTGTTCCTTTTTTTATTATTATTTGATTTATTCAAAAGTGATTTCAATATATCCTATGAGTTGAAAGTGTATTAGCATTTGTTTTTTCTTTAAAAGAAAGGCAGATTTAGTTGCGGCGGAATGCTTAATGAGAACTTTTGCTTTTAAAGCACTCAGAGTGGTGTTATGAATTCTAATTGCTTTGGAAGTCTGTAAGGGACACTTATTGAAGATTAAATAATGGGAAAGGTAAAAAATAGGGAGCCTTTTTCCTGAAACCACTTTTGTGTGGTTTTATCGTTTAACCCTTAGACCTAATCAGACTTGTTTTTTTTTATAGGAGTACAGAAATAAACATTTTAATACCGAGATAATTTTCTATGGAAAGTTGTGTAAGTCCACTCAAGAGACTTAAAGAATAATATAAATACATAACCCAAAATAAATTAATGATGAAACAACTCAAAATGAAAGAACTCGCTTTAGCCTTGACAATAAGAAGCGGGCTAAATTATTAAGGGTTGCAGTGGACATTTGATAAAGCTTATGTATTATTATCAAAACGTAAGGTACGACTGAGTCGCATGACTTGCCTTTATTTCTCAAGGCTATGGTGCTATGGATATAACATACAAAAAACACGGAAGGGTTCTGTTTTTGATGAAAGTTGTCTTTATTTTTCTCTACAGATATAAGAACAGTCAAAAAAGGTACAAAATGGGAGGTACATCTTAAGCATTTAGTGGCATACAGAGACTGTGCATTTGCATATTTATCCTCCCATTTGTCCTCTATTTTTTTAAACTTCTACCAGTCAGACGGAAAGTGTGTAGTCAAAAAATATTCAGCATTCAATTTCGAACATTTGTTGCCAAAGATCCAACTCTCTTTAAAAGATAGATTCCTGTCAAAATTCCAAATCAGACCTATGGTAACAATAAATTGTTCCAAATTACAAGCACTGGAAGGATGAATACGCTAAATTGTTTCGTATGCTTTAATTTCTGACTATCTTCAAAACTCAAAGACCCACCACATGTTCCAATTTGGTGTGACATCTAAACCTAGTTTAACTGTACTAATGACAATAGCAATAGTCCGCAATGACCTATTTTTTAAAGATTGGTTTGCCTTCGAGATATTAGAGAAAAATATTGTTGAATAATGTTTGTAACCTTTTTCTATAAAAAAAACTGTTTATTACTTTTTTTACAAATTTGAACTACATAGTATGTAGAGTAAAATTATCCCAACACAAGGCCATATCAAAGTCTGTTCTAATGATATTTGAGACTAAAAAAATGTTCAACAATTTTTTGTAGGTAGAGTTTCTTGTATTTTTTCGCTTAAAAAAACAGTTTGTTGATTGCTTGCAGTTTTTTCACTTTAAACAAAAACTATTAACTCAATATTTTTAAAAATTCTATCAATTTTTGTTTTACACAATGAGCAGCTATCCGACTCCTTCGTAGTGCAACAGGGTGTGAGACAAGGGGATGTTCTATCGCCAATTCTCTTCCTACTGGCGATGGACGACGTATTGACGGCCAGTGTTGGTACCGCTGAGCGACAGGGCATTCAATGGAGACCTTCGAAAGGCTCAGTCATTTAGACTATGCCGATGACATATGTCTACTGGCAAATAACATCAGTGGGCTGAACGGGATGTGCTAAGAATAAACAGCAAAAAGACAAAAATAATGCTTACAGGCCGCTACACACAGCAGCGTATTATTCTACAGGAGACGCCAGTTGAAGTAGTTGAACAGTTTTACTATCTTGGCAGTATTGTTTCTGCAAACGGTGGTAGGGATCTGGACGTTAAAAGTAGAATAAATAAAGCTCGTGCTGCCTTCGGTACTCTGTCCCCAATTTGGAAATCCAGTCAAATCTCCTTACGCACTAAATTGAGATTCTTCGAATCCGTGCTGTTATATGCTTGCGAAACCTGGAAGTCACGTCTACCATCTCGAAGAAATTGCAGGCTTTTGTGAATCGCTGTCTTCGCCACATCCTACAGATTCGCTGGCTATTAAATGAGGAATTGTGGCGCAGGACAAGTCAAGAGCGGCTGGACCTCGGCATAAGAAAGCGTAAATGGCGTTGGATTGGTCACACACTGAGGAAACCAAACGATGAAATTGCAAAGCAGTCCTTTGAATGGAATCCTCAGGGTGCATGGCGGGTTGGAAGACCAAGAACAGCATGGAAATCAAGTGTCTTAGCGGAAGCAGAATCCCAGAGAAAGACGTGGCCACAACTAAAGTACCTTGCAGCAGACCGTGAAGGTTGGAGACGTTTTGTTGACGCCCTATGCCCCAGCCGGGGTTACAGGTCAAGATGATGAACAATTTTTATATATAAACTAGTGTATAAATTAAAATTACCTCGAAGTCAGTATCATTGTTTGTTCTCAAGATATTCGAGCCAAACCACTTTTTTCAACAATTTTTAGCAACTTTTTTTTATTAAAAAAAACTATAGGTTGATGTTTTTATATTTTTACCAATTCTTTATTACGTCAATATGCGTAGAATAAAATTAACCCGAAGTTGATAGCATGATTCGTTCTCAAGATACTCTGGACTAAAGAAATTCAATAACTAGTTTTTAAAATTGCTATTGTAAAAAAACCTCTCATTGAATATTTTTAAAAGTCCTTTCTGGACGTAATGAAACTACTATCTATAAAATAAAATTCATCCGAAGTCGATATCTTTATTCGTTCTTGATATATGGTGAACGAAAAAAAGCGAACGAACGTAAGAACGTACGAACGTACGTAGGTACAAACACAGACATCTTTTTAAAAATGATGGATTCCGATTCTAAGGAGCTTGAAACGTGAAGATATGTCAAAATTTTCGATTCGACAAATCGGACCAATTACAATAACTTCCAATGGGAAGATAGAAATCAAAGTGCACGTCGTTCATATTATAATGCAACATTTAATGAGGTTATGTGCGTCTTACAACGCACCTCGGCGAGTACATAGGTACCCAAAGATTCATTACTCGGGTAGTCGAATAAAACCCGTGTTTTTCTACCCAGATACGCGGGTAGTTTTAAAACCAGGTATTACTCGAGTGAAATCAAGTGCCCTGAAGCATATTGCACATACAGGGAAGGATTATGCTAACTTTGCCATTTTTGTGCGTTATCGTATGAAAGTATATACAAATACGTTTGATGTCCTCCTGATTCCAAAAATATAAATTTATTTGTCCTATTTTACACGTTGTGCCTTTTTTTGCCTTGTTTCACCTTTTCTTCTTCAAAGTTCATCGTTTTTTGATAAAAAATATGAAAACTAAAAAAAGGAGTTTTGAGTATCTGTGTACATACTTTGTTGTATTAACAAGCATGTGTTTTGTACCAAAGATTAACAAAAAGAGCCAATGCAATTTATCACCAATTTTTGCCTTATTCCTGTTCTGCAATTTAAAAATTGAGTTGTTTTCGGCAGGAGACATTGCTCACGAGAGAGTAACATATTTCCCCTTCCTAGCTAATTCTGTCCAAGAAATTTCGTTTGGCCGAAATTATTTGGTCTGTCAAATGCCAGGTTAACAGCCAGATGTCATACACAAAAGTTCGTGCCAAAAGTTGCTCCCAAATCGTTCCACACTTTTTTCCCGCAATTTCTCTCTGATATAATTTCATCGAAGTTTAAAAGACTATCCATTTTTGCGCTTAAGTCTATGGAACAAGGCTATTATTTTCATCAAGGTATATCATTTGCCTGACAAGTGTTTTCAATTTTAAAGGATATTAACGAAAATTTGGTAAATGCTTTAAAGTGCGACGTCAATTATCCAAACTTCCCGAAAATATTGAGGTTAGTGGATTCGATAGAATTTTAATTTCTGCGCTTTTAGAAAACAATCTAGAAATCTAGAAAACAATCTGAGAAATTTAAGAAGCTTTTCATAGTTTAATGCCTCTACAATTGAACGTTAAATTACATGTACATACATATTCTCTATATTTAATAAATTTCTATTACCAATTTTCATCAGTGTTCGGAGACAGATGAAAGACAAATTAAAGACGCATGAAAGATGGATCAAGGACGGATGGAAAACGAATAGAAGATGATCAAAGACGGATAAAAGACGGATAAAAGACGGATCAAATGCTGATCAAAGATGAATTAAAGATGGATCAAACAAGAATCAAAGACGGATCAAAGACGGATCGAGGACTGATCGAAAACGAAGCGATAACAGATCAAAAACGAATCGAAAACCGACCAATGATAGCTTGAAAACGGATCAAAGACGGATCGAAGACGAAGCGAAAACTAACCAAGAATTAATCGAAAACCGACCAATGATAGCTTGAAGATAGATAGCAGATGGTTCGAAGACGGATTAAAGACAAACGATAATCGGATCAAGGAAATAGAAAGAGCGTTTCAAAAGAAAAAGTTTCAAATGATGAAGTTTCAAAAAACAACTTTTTAAACGTAAAAGCTTTATTTTCGTTTGGATTTTGGGATGGCAAAAAATGAGACAAAAATATTGTGGTACGTTGGCATAGGAACTCATTTCCGAAGTAAGAAAAACTTATACTGGCAGAGCATATAGAGCGTTAATCGGGTCTCCAGTTTTTGACAACAATCAAAACTGTGAGTGGTGTTGTAGGGATTTCAAAAAACAAGAGGAAAACTGAAGTTATTCGAATTATTTCATTATAATCTTCTTTTAGACCCTTGCCCAGTTACAAGTTGTACATGTTAAGAGCTAAACTATCTGTCAACTTGTATTATAGGTACTTCTGCCACCCTTAGATCCTAGTGGAAAATGTATGGCCAGCAACGATAAACACTACTTTTTGAAACTTTGCCTTTCGAAATCTTTGCGGATTTAAATTTTCCTTGAACTTTAAAATTGCTTCGATTTTTTTTTTTTTTTTTTTTTTTTTTTTAACTATACCTATGCCTGTAAGACCTTAGGTCTTTTCAATGCTTTTGCTCTTACTCGTAAACATCGAAGTTCCATGACAACGTCAAATTTCGAAAGAAGTTTTTTTCGGTGATATTAAGATGCGTCCCGACCCGCAAAACAATAACTTTTTTTTGCGGTGGGCAATACAAGCAATTTTAAACATTTTAAGGCGGTTGGGTCAATTGTCTACAGAAAATACTTAAAGTTAATATATCTGGACACAAAACGGAAACTTTAAAGCTTTAAAGCACGACAGAGCCAACGAGCTAAACGCCCCCGCGCCGATCCAAAATCGGTCGTGTGTGGCGTGGATCGGCCACGCGCCGATCCATTTGGATTTTCAGTCAATCTGAAATACAACCAAGCCAAATGGATCGGATGGCTCGGTCGTGTATGGTCATGTGTAATTAATATTTACAAAGCTACAACATAATAGTAATACAAAACAGAAACAATTTTTCTTCATCTGCGGTGTTGCCCATACTTACTCCAGTCTTATTTTTTAATAAAAAAAACTCAAAACAGGACAGCAAGCTTTTTTAGCTTTTTAGCTTTTCAGTTTAGTAACAATTTATCCTACTAAAAGCAGGGTCAGTTAGCATGGCAAGAAAGTGCCAAAAAGTTGAACTATGAAGCTTAAATAATAATTATCTTAAAAAAGATACATATTTAGTGTTTGATTAAATATTTTATTCAAATTACATTTTGCATAAATGCTGTCTGGCTTTGGCTTCCTGTTAAACCTTTAGGGAGAAAACGTTGACTTCTTTCAAAAACAAGATTTTCCCTACATTAATCAAAATGACTTACGTCCATCAAACATGCATCAATGCAATGATGATTTGTTGCTATTGTTCATTTATATTCAACTCAGGTAAAGTTCAAAATGAAGTGACAAATGCAACATAGCTTGAAAGTCGTAAGCTAACCCTTAATAAAAATATCAGAAGTTTGCACTAAAGCAAAAATTATTCTATCGGAAAATATTAAGTTGCTGTGAATCCAGTTTTTGTGGCGTTAAAATTTTTTGAATTAATGTTGTTGCTCTTATATCCATTTCATACTTACACGAATAAGGAATAATTTTTTTTTGTCAACCCATCAATTTAATTATGAAAACGCAGTCAACTTCTGGTAGCCCTTCAGAAAAATTTACACCCAACTTAAAATGCTAAGCCTGATTAACTATTCCATCTACTTACTAATCCATCGGTGAGAAACCAGGAGCTGTTCTACCGCATTAATGATCGGGCGAATAAGTGAGTGACATCCGTGATCGAGAAGGTAAACAAGGATGATTGATTATAGTCACGTCTCACGTATCGCAAACGTACATTCCAAATCGTAGTTCTCTACATCAGCAAGGCAGCAATGGACGTTTCTTAATGCACAAACATATGCATGTGCAAGTTCTAGTGTGCCGGCAGTGGCGGTGGCAGTGCCAATGCAAGTACACTGCAAGCAACCCATCAATTCGACATCACATATCGAACCAATCACAACCAATTGAACGAAGCCTATACAACCAAGGGAAGGGCGAATGAATCTCAAATTACGATTATTATGGTTATCGATCAGTGCGGTAGCCGCAGCGCCAGTAGTCGCATTTTTCCACTTGCAATTGGTGCTTGGTCCTCTTCTTCTCTAAGTTGATGGGCTGCGGCTAGGTTGGGTCCGAGTTCGGGTTGAAATAAATTGAATTGCGTGCCCAGAAGGCATTCAAATGATTTTCATGAGATATTTTGATAAATCATTAGCTCACAGCTCAAGGCTGCTTCTGTTCCGAACTGAGCCATTTCGCAATGCTGACTGCATCACCATCATCATCAATGTCACAAAAAAGCTGCAGAGAGTTGCTCTATTTTGTATCACAAATGTAGGTACATTTAAGTAGAGAGAAAACAGCTAGCAGCAAATCACCGAATCAGTGCTGTCATGGCCAATGCAACCAACCAACGCACAGTCTAAAACGGACTTTTTGATTTCATTAGGCATCCCCCGTCCAGCAGCGACAACGTCCATAGCTCATGTCCATTGTATTATGCATGAGTTCATTTGCGTGCAACGTCCCTATTTATGTATTCGCGGATAAGCCTTTTACTTGTTCTACATCAGGAAGTGTAGGTATAGCCTCACTTGAAAAGAAAGGAAAAACAAAAACGCCAACAAAAAATTGTTTTTGATGAAGGAACTGTCAGATGAAGTTTCGAGATGACTTGATGTTCAACATATTTTTTTTTGTTCTATATTTAGAAGGCCCTTTGTAAAAGTTTTAAATTGTAGACCTTAGCAGTGATTGACTTACATGTGCCTAACCAACACGGTTGTTGAATAATTGTCCAAATTGATCTAATTAGTTAAATGATTTTAAAATTTTAACGCCTACTGCCGATTAATGTTGCCATACTGGTATGGTCTAAATAATGAGCTTTCGGGAGGTAACTTGGAATGGCAACGATATGATATGGGTACAGGGTGATTCAAATTAAACGCGAGAAAATATCAGATCGTAAAGATTAGGCTGTTTAAGTCCGATTAGACGGAAGGGCATTTTCCCTAAAAAATAGAGACATCTGACGTTTTTTTCTTTAGTGAAGTTGAAAAGATCTACCTTCGAAATTAATAGGAACTATCTTCGATAACTCGCCAAGAAGGGAACTAGAAAAATCATTAGTCTCAGAGAAAGGAACTCGATTTACGGTCGAAAGGAAACATACCTCCTAGACATTCCAAGAGATGGCATGATTAAAAAGTATAGTTTCGTAAGAAACTTTAAAACGGAATTAAGTAGAAAAAAAGAGTGGGTTTTCGAAACGGTAAGCTGCACTTTTAAAGCAAATGCCATCAAATGGAAAACTGATGGATCGAGAACGTCTGAACGGACTGGTGCTGGAATTTTTGGGCCTAGAACCAAACTTTCCATACCGTTGGGACAGTCCACAAGCATCTTCCAGGCAGAAATAAGTCCCATGGGAAAATGTGCAGAACGTAACCACGGGAGAAACAACAGGCACCATGTCGCACTTATATCATAAAGCATCGATTCCTAAGTAGTATTAGAGTGCGTGAACAGGCTAAATGAACTGGGGCAGAAAAACAATGTCACACTCTACTGGGTACCGGACCATGTTGGCATACTGGGAAATGAAGAGGCACATTCCTTAGCAAAAATAGAAGCAAGGTCAGCCCGCACACGACCAGAGCCCTATAGCGGTATAGGAGAAAATATGATTTAAAGAAAAATCAAAGAACAAAATGAGACCAGAAGATTAAAAATCTGGAACAAACTCGCTAAGCTGAGACAGGCTAAGCTTTTGCTTGGGAGTTACATCCAAGAACGTTTCCTCTCCTGCATCAGCTTAAGTAGGAACAAACTCAGAATAGTAACGGGTTTTTTCGCTTGACGTCAACAAAACGTGTCTATCCTTCACGGTCTGCTGCAAGGTATTTTAGCTGTGGCCACGTCTTTCTCTGGGATTCTGCTTCCGCTAAGACAGTTGATTTCCATGTTGTTCTTGTTCTTCCAACCCACCGTGTACCCTGAGGATTCCATTCAAAGGACTGCTTTGCAATTTCATCGTTTGCTTTCCTTAGTGTGTGACCAATCGAACGCCATTTACGCTTTCTTGTGTGAACGTCCAGCTGCTCTTGACTTATCCTGCGCCACAGTTCCGCGTTCGATATTATTTGTGGCCAGCGAATCTTTAGGATGTGGCAAAAGACAGTGATTCACAAAAGCCTGCAATTTATTCGAAATGGTAGAAGTGACTTTCCAGGTCTCACAAGCATATAACAGCACGGATTTGACATTGGATTGGAAGAATCTCAACATAGGGAGATTTAACTGGATTTCCAAATTTGGGACAGAGAACCGAAGGCTGCACGAGCTTTATTTATTCTACTTTGAGCATCCAGATCAGTACCACCATTTGCTGAAACAATACTTCCAATGTAGTTAAACTGTTCGACTTCTTCCACTGGCGTTTCTTGTAGAATAATACGCTGCTGTGTGGAGCGGCCTGTGAGCATTATTTGTCTTTTTGCTGTTTATTCTTAGACCACTCGACTCTCCCTTCACTTGCAGTGTTTGGCACATCCCGTTCAGCCCACTGATGTTATTTGCTAGTAGACATTTGTCATCAGCATAGTCTTAATGACTGAGCCTTTCGAACGGTCTCCATTGAATGCCCTGTTGCTCAGCTGTACCAACACAGGCCGTCAATACGTCATCCATCGCCATCAGCGAGAAGAGAATTGGCGATAGAACATCCCCTTGTCTCACACCCTGTTGCACTACGAACGAGTCGGATAGCTGCCCATTGTGTAAAACAAAACACCTTGCGTTGTTGTACGACTCTTTAATAATAGCAACAATTTTTCTCGGAATTCCTCTACCAAGCACCGATCTCCATAAACATTCTCGGTTAACTCGATCGCAGGCCTTCTCAAAATCCACGAACATGAGGTAAAGCGGTGATTAAATTCCCATGACTGCTCGAGGACGATACGCAGGGTGTTGATATGGTCGACACACCACCTTGAGTGTTGTACAATATAGGATTAAGTATCTTGTGTACATTATCCATGAAATAGATGAAATGATTCTATCCTTTATTCGCTCGAGAATGATGGTTGCCATTAGTTTTGGGAACAAAACGGTGATACCACGCCAATTGTTGCAATTCTTAAGGTCACCTTTTTTTGACATCTTAACAATCACACCATCCATCCAGTCTTTGGAAGAGCTTTCGTTTTCCCAAATTATTTGTATAAACGGATGTAAAATACGAGCCGCTGGTACGCGATCGGCTTTCAGGAATTCAGCTGGTATGCCGTTAAGTCCAGCTGCCTTGTTGTTTTTGAGGAGATTTATTGATGTTTGGATTTACGATTCTGACGGGGTTTCGATGTCAATACCCCTATAGGACCTGCGCATCTCGTTCCGTTGGTGCACTTCAGCACTCTGCTCAACTGAATCCTCATTCAGCAGGGCACAAAAATGGTCCTTCCATCTGCGTAGCTGATCCTCAATTGATACCAAAATGTGCCATCCACATCCATTACAGGATGATTGGTGATGCTTTTTTCCCAACAACATCTTTGGTTGTTTGGTACAATTCCCGGATATCTCCTCTTCTTGCAGCGTTTTCCGCATTATCTGCGGGTCCATCTAACCTCAGCCTCTTGTCACGTTTCACACAGCGATAGACCATCTTATGTGCAATGCGATACTCACTTCGCAATTCAGCCTTTCGTTGAATATCTGCTTCGGCAATTATTTGCATTTTCAAAGATTTGCGAGGTTCGATTAATTCCAGGTGTTTTGGAAGTCTCTAACTCTCGTCCGCTTGAGTACAGTTTCTGATCCAGCCTCCATAAAAACACTTTTTCACATTCACACCCGCATTTTGTATGGTTAAACACATAACTGCTCGAGGCTGCCCACTATGGGAAAACAGACGCCTTTTGTAGCCGCCCAATATGGGCTACAGACGCTACCTGCTGCTGCCGTTGGCCTTTTACCAAAAAAAAGCTCCTCCGCCACCAGACTATCATGCCGTTGACCGCCTCCTGCAGTTCATCCGCTTTTAGGGGGCTTTTAACCATCCCGAGGACAAGCTTGTGCCCTGACCAGCAGAGTGCTGGTTTGTCTGCTTATCCCGGCATTCATACGGTCCCCCTGCACGTTAGCGTTACCCGCTCTCTACCACGCGGATGTGTGCATAGGGATTTTCATTTCATTGAGCCTAGGGCCGAAGTGGCGTCCTAGCGCTCTTCAGTAATTTTAGAGAGCAAAAATGTCTTAAGTCTATAGATGATAGTCTATAGATTGAAAAACACTTTTTGGCAACTTGTCACTTTCTGCCCCTTTGGGAAAATTATGACATTAATTTTTAGCTTAACATTTTTTGTCTACACTTTTGATTTACCAAGTAAATCAATTCCATTTGTTTTCTTAAGTGGGGCAAAATATATTCAAACGCTTTGAGGTTTGGTGATACACAGTACCCCATCGTCTTTTGTTTTTAACTCAGAAACAACTGTGTCCAAAATTCATCCTAATACGATGTTGTTCTATAAGTCTGCTTTCGGAATTACTATTTAACTTTACTTCAATGTCTATTTTCTTATAAAAAAAAACATCCACAGAAAGACATCACCAACAAAATCAAATACGAAAGTTTTCTTTAAGAGTATAAAGTTTAAAGTAAGAAATATATTAAACCTATAGAGACTATTTAAATTTACCAAACGCATGACTAAACATTATCTACAAGAAGTGTGGGTGTATTGTCTACCGGACCGGCACCTTTCATACTCATCGAATGCCTTCACTTGATCCAGGATCAACTAAGCTTTTATCTTAAAATAAAACAAAGATATAACCAAAAACAAACGAGAAGTATATTTCAAAGATTTTCTAACGTGCAAGTGCTTTGTAAATATTCACAAGAGTTTTGTTTATATAATCTGCAAATAGAACAAGAACATGCGACAATTTAGCACCATCACCAAAAGCAGTTCCTCCTTTTTTGTTCATGATATGCGAAAAGTTTCCTATATGATGCTTTTAATCCGGGCTAACTGCTCCGACTCGACCTCCTCTAAATGCTCCATGCAATTTTTTTTATAGGCCAGACAATATTAATGCAATCTATTCCTGAGGCCAAAAATGTCCTCGTTCGTTGACAAACACACAAAAAAAAAATATGTCAGCTTCTATATAATTTCATATTGATATACACATACTACACCCGCTCTCAGTTTACACCCTCATACGAGTATATAGTCTCCCTCTTGTTTTTTTTGCTGTCGAATATTTATCTGCCACAAACGAGGCACAAGCTATAACAATGTCAAATGGTTTGCAACCCAATTATTTATTGTTTAAGCCAGTAAATTTCGATTTTTTGACGGGTCACTAACAATTCGCAACGGGGGGTTCAATTCTCCATTCATTTTGCGTCGCGTCACTTGCCCTCCCTGGATGACATATTAGGTGTAGACTTTGTATAGAAATCCTCTAAATAATACCCACAGAGTCCCGTGTCCCGTCCCGAGAGTGTTATATTTCCATCCATGTATACATGTATACGTAAGTATGAAATAAATTTCGTTTTTGAGGGAAATATTGTTTGTTTAATTTGGTGTCGCCTGGATGGGTTTTTATAAACTCATAGCTCATACCCGCAGAATCGGAATGACAGTACAGAAGCCACATCGACGACGTCGTCGTCGGTTCAACACTTGAAATATTTCATCTCATGGTTTTTCTTCTTTTTTTTCAATGCTCGTATAAATACTTTTAAGTAGATATTTTGAACTCCTACCACAGGCAAAGATACACGCCACTCCAGAGCATAATATATATATTTTTTAAAAATAGATGAATGTGTCTTCTTAGGTTCGGTCGTATGGTATCTTCAGGCAAAAAAAAAAAAAAAAAACAGACATGTGATCCTTATCCCTTGTGTGACCGCAGCAGCAGTTAATGCGTTTATGAAATTTGTCTTCCAATTGGTCCATTTCTAAATTTATAACGTGTTGATGTTGATGGTTTGCGTTGTGCCATCGGGCTGAACGTTTGACTCTTGAGTTTATGGATCTCATAGGGATATATACAATTTTGCCTAATTATCCTTTTTTTTAATGCACACACGCGTCGTAAGAGTTTTGTTTGCTCCTTTTAAATTTTCTTCTGTATATAGAAATTATGCATTCCTACACTTATCAAAAAAGGTTTCCCTTTTCAATGTTAGAGAATTATTATTCTGTCTGACCTAGAAGAACTCTTCAATTGGTTTAGAATTCGAAGAATCGGTCTATGATTCACATCATGTTGAATGAATAACATAAACTATGGGGTTTCATTAATTTTCAATTTGTCAGAATAGTTTCCTGTTTTTTTTTTTTGTTCTGTAAAGAATGTATTCAGGATAATACAAAATATATTGGCAGGAAGGGTATTAAAATAGTTGAGTAGATTCAGTTATCATGTTAACGAACTTATTGAAGTCTTTTTTAATGGAAGTTATAAAGTTAGTCATTTTGAAAGGATGCAATAAATGTGTTGAAATAATTCAACGGTAAAGCTCTTATTGTTTTTTGTTTACTGAATATGGAAGTAATATTAAGTTTTGGGAAGTGAAGTTGATAAAGGAAAATACGAATTATACATAATCGGACGAACAAAGCGTGATGTCAGTGGTGCTTTTGTGAGTATTGAGAAGGAAGCCAAGAAGATGGGTTTAACGGTGAATGAAAGCAAAACGAAATATATGCTGTCAACAAGAAAGGACACCCAACACCGACGTTTAGGACAGAACGTCACTATAGACAGCTATAATTTTGAGGTGGTCAGAGACTTTGTCTACCTAGGATCCGCTATAAGCTCAGCGAACGATACCAGTGCTGAGATCGAACGAAGAATTACTCTTGCCAATCGTTTTTTTTTTGGGCTAAGAAGGCAATTGAGAAGCAAAGCCCTCTCTCGAACAACTAAACTGTCCCTGTATAAGACGCTTATCATCCCGGTCCTGATGAATGGTGCAGAGACATGGACACTGTTAACGGTGGATGAGAAAGCGTTAGGCTGTTTTGAGAGGAAAATTCTTCGGTTGATTTTTGGTCCCGTCTGCATAGATGGGGAATGGAGGAGAAGATACAACAACGAACTGTATGGGCTGTACAGCGACACCGACCTAGCCACAAAAGTGAAAAGCCAACGACTAAGATGGCTGGGTCACCTAGAGCGAATGGACACCAATGCTCCGACCCGGAAAGTCTTTGAATCCAACCCCGTGGGAGAACGCAGTAGAGGTGGACAGCGTAAAAGGTGGCGCACGCAAGTGGAAGAGAACTTCAACCAACTTGGCATGCGAAGCTGGAGACAGCTAGCTAGAAACCGAGCCGTCTGGAAGAAGCTTGTTGGCTGAGGCCCTGGTCCACCCCGGACTGTCGCGCTACCTTAAGTAAGTAAGTAAGTATACGAATTCAGACGAGATGAAATAGAAGAACCGCTTATCACGTCTGTTTTTATTAGTTATTAGAAACTTTCAGTCGATAGTTTTGTCGGGTTTGGCTTACGATACTTAAATTTGAAGGAAAGTGTGGAGCGCGCACTCCTGAGAGTACGAGAATACTTTTGTGGGGGAAAGCGGTACACCTGGCTTTGACTCGTTCCTTGTAGCATGCGGCCCCTACTATTTTTCGATTACACTCAGAAGGTAAAAAGGCCAAGCAACTGGCTGCTGGTTTTAATAACGGTAGATGTATTCAAGCACCGTTTTCAAGAGCTCCAGTCAGTGAAAGCTCAGTTCCACCACCAAATATAGAAGAGGAATACTAAGTTAAGAATAAGAAGCTAAAGAACAACATGGACGCCTGATCTGATGGTTCACTAGCGGAGCTATTCTAGCATGGTAGGGATTATGAATTAACTCATCAACCAAGTCTGAGCGGAAGGAAACATGCCCGATGACTGCTGTACCAGTTAACTGTGTCTCATCTATACAAAAAACGTGATTCTATGTTCTGCAAGCGCTATCGAGGCATATCCCTGACAATCGTCGCATACAAGATCCTATCCAACGTACTGTGTGAGCGTTTTAAGCCGTTTTGCAACACTAAACCCTGCAAGTACCAGTGTGGCTTCCAGCCAGGCAGACCGACCATAGAGCAATTGTTCACTCATTCATTGTCAGGAGCTCTATATGGCGATGGCTGAACTGAGCTTGGGATCCCGGGAAAATTGTTCCAGCTGTGTCGAGTGACATTGGAAAATACGCGATGCAATGTCCAACTAGGGCACAGGGAACTATTCCAAACATGCACAGGGTTTCAGCAAGGAAATGCTCTATCATGTGATTTCTTCAATCTGGTTCTGGAGCAAATAGTGCACAGGACAGGCATAAACACTGAAGGTACTATTTTCAACATATCTGTCCAAATTCTTGGGTATGCCGCTAATATCGACATCATCGGCCACTCTCAACAGGCTGTTACGGAGTCTTTCATGACAATTGAAGAACAGGCAAAACTTGTTGGCCTTGAAGAAAGCTAAATTTAAAACTTTAAGTTAAATAAAACTAATAACCTTCAAAGTTATAAATATAAGAAAATCTTTTAAGTTTAGAATGACACCAGAAAGCTAGAGGACAAAACTTCACTATTCATAGCAACAACTTCGAAGTAAGCATTACTTCCACGAACGATATTATAATGGAGATCTGACGAGGAATTAGCCTAACAAACCGGTGTTACCTTAGTTTGGCGCAACAAAAGAATGTGAATGTAGTTTAGAAAATCAAATTACGGCAACTATATTGGCTCAGCCACATTGAGCGAATCGACAATAGTTCTCCAGCGCTCCAGCTAAGACAGGCCATGAATCCCAACCTCCAGGTGCGATAGAATGAAAAAAACTGAGCTTCCAGGTTTAAGATCAATCCATCACGGATACTACAAGGCTTGGTTTAGATGCCTGAGAGCAGCGTACTCGGGATCGTAGAGAATGGAATGTTGCCGTGTCTCAGGATGTGACACTTCATGGATTGGTAAGTAGTAAACTTTAAATTTTTATTTCATTCAATAGTCCAGAAAAAGAAAAATGGTTCATTTTTTATTATTCGCTTTTCTCATCTACTTCAATGTATTTGATGACGTGTGTGAAGTTAGCAAAACATTTTTGAGCTAGACCAATGGGACCATGGCAGGAATTTGCAGTTTTTTTGCATTTTGTATGCATTTCTATTCCGGATTTTGCAGTTCACCAAATAGTGGGTGTAACCGACTGTACTGCTAACTTCACTATGAAGTTAGCAGTGCCTATGCTTTTCTCAGCAACCGGGCTAGCTAGGAATCTGAAATAAGGCTCTGAATTTGCAGTTTAATTTCCAGAAAAGGAAAAAACCAAATTTCTAAATCCTTACATAAAAAATTTCATACTGTACTGCTAACTTCACTGTGAAGTTAGCATAAAAGTCCTTTTCTCAGCAACGGTGATACTTTGAAATTTACAGTTAGGCTCCAAATTTGCAGTTTAATTTGCAGTTCAAGAAAATTTAATGTCCAAATTTGTACGTCCAAATTTGACAAAAAAAATCGAAAAATTCACTTTGCATTGTTAACGTCAGTGTGAAGTTAGCAGTACATATCCTTTTCTCAGGAACTGAGCCAGCTAGAAAATTGCAGTTAAGGTCCAAATTTGCAGTTTTTTATGCACTTTAAGAAAAAACTAATTTCAAATTTGAAGTCCAAATTTGACAAAAAAAATCGAAAAATTCACTTTGCTTGTCAACGTCAGTGTGAAGTTAGCAGTACATATCCTTTTCTCAGGAACTGAGCCAGCTAGAAAATTGCAGTTAAGGTCCAAATTTGCAGTTTTTCATGAACTTCAAGAAAAACTAAGTTCAAATTTTTAAGTCCAAATTTGACAAAAAAAAAATCGAAAAATTCACTTTGCATTCTGTTAACGGCACTGTGAAGTTAGCAGTACACATCCTTTTCTCAGTAACTTAGCAAGCTAGAAAATTGCAATTAAGGTCCAAATTTGCAGTTTTTCATGCCCTTCAAGAAAAAACTAAGTCCAAATTTTGAAGTCCAAATTTGACAGATAATCGATTAAATTCTTTTTTCATTGTTAACATCACATTGTTAGCAGTACAGTATGAAATTTTTTGTATGTAAGGATTTAGAAATTTGGTTTTTTCCTTTTCTGGAACTGCAAATTAAACTGCAAATTCAGAGCCTTATTTCAGATTCCTAGCTAGCCCGGTTGCTGAGAAAAGCATAGGCACTGCTAACTTCACAGTGAAGTTAGCAGTACAGTCGATTACACCCACCATGTTATGCCAACTTCACACACGTTATTTGATGTTTAACAGTGCTCGTAGACCTACAGATACACATGTTCGTTGAGATGATTTTCCAATAATTTTCTAAAATTACCAAATACATTCTTAGTGCTTGCGATTGAGACGTGGTCACAAAAAAGATCGCAAATTTTCTAGCTTACATATTTGCAAGCTTATCACGTTAGTTTGAAAAGTCATTTATGGTTCCGCGAAATAAGTTTCCAGGATAGTAGTAGCCCCTGCCAGGCCATAGTCGGCAGCGTCTACACGGAAGCTGGATCATATGTTTAAGCTCGGAGTTATCGAGGAAAGAACTAGTGTTGTGAAGGTTAATATGACCGATCGGTTTTCGTGACAATCTTCGACTCACTGCTGTACATGGAGCTCTCCTGTACTCCTAGTGTGAAAGCCTGGCAAAAATCGCTTATGTCTAGACTACAGGAAAGTTAGTGCCAAAACTAAAAAAGATGCGTTTCCACACAGATGGATTTCTATCGTCTTCCTGATACACATTTCCTTTCAAGTGTGGATCTGAAAGATGTTTTGAGCAGAACCCGATTGAGATATCGAGCCAGGAAAAGACGGCCGGCGGCGGCCGGCGGAGGTTTTGGCCGTTTGATTGAAAGAAGCGGGACGTATGATGGATTACCGGAAATTCCGCTTCAAGGAATTAAAATACCTGGGATACATTTTTGGTGATGGCTGAAATAGGATAAGTTAAGAGTCATTGCAGACTTTTCAACTCTGGCTTTGGCCAAACAAGTCCGACGTTTCTAAGGGTAAGCAGGTTGGTATTGGCGTTTTGTGAAAGACTGCGGGTACAATCACATATACTTTGAAGAAAAGCGGAAGAAATTTTCTTTCCTTTGCTGGTGAACCCGGATTTCGCGGAGGAGTTTGTAATTCAATGTAGCGCTTTCAACACCGATATCGGTTATGTCCGCAGCTACAGAAGCTCCACTTGGCCCAGCGCAATTATAAGGTAACCGATCGTGAATGGCTGGCTAATATGTCATGCGAGTCTTGAAGTATCGAGCCTAAGTTTAGGGGCATGCGTTTAAAATTGTGACAGACAATGCGAGATGGAGCTGAAAACTTCAGGGATTCGATTTCACCATCGATCATTGCCAAGGATTCCAGGGAAAAAATGAAATAAGGCCCTAAAATAATGCACACAAAGCAACAACAAAGAAAATTCTAAAATGTTGTGGCATTATTTCATTTTTTGGGGCCTTATATCCTTATATTTTAGTGCTTAATTCCATTACGAATTAAGGTCTCAATGAAATTAGACCTCACCCAACATTCATTGTTGGGTGGCCTCACCTTTATTTTACTTTGAAAAATAGTTTGTAGAATTATCTAATTTTTGTTTGTAGGTTATGCTCATCATCGTGTCCTGTAACCCCGGCTGGGGCATAGGGCGTCAAAAAAACGTTTCCATCCTTCATGGTCTGCTGCAAGTTACTTTAGCTGTGGCCACGTCTTTCTCTGGGATTCTGCTTCCGCTAAGACAGTTGATTTCCATGAAGTTGGTAGTCTTCCAACCCGCCGTGCACCCTGAGGATTCCATTCAAAGGACTACTTTGCAATTTCATCGTTTGGTTTCCTCAGTGTGTGATCAATCCAACGCCATTTTCGCTTTCTTTTGCCGACGTCCAGCCGCTCTTGATTTGTCCTGCGCCACAATTCCTCATTTGATATAATATGTGGCCAGCGAATCTGTAGGATGTAGCAAAGACAGCGATTCACAAAAGCCTGCAATTTCCTCGAAATGGTAGACGTGACTTTCCAGGCTTCACAAGCATATAATAGCACAGGTTTGACATTGGATTCGAAGAATCTCAGCTTAGTGCGTAAGGAGATTAGACTGGATTTCCAAATTGGGCACAGAGTACCGAAGGCAGCACGAGCTTTATTTATTCTACTTTTAACGTCCACATCCGTACCACCGTTTTCAGAATCAATACTGCCAAGGTAGTTACACTGTTTCATTTCTTCAACTGGCGTCTCCTGTAGAATAATACGGTGCTGTGTGGAGCGGCCTGTCAGCATTATTTTTGTCTTTTTGCTGTTTATTCTTAGACCACTTGACTCTCCCTTCAATTGTAGTGTTTGGCACATCCCGTTCAGCCCATTGATGTTATTTGCCAGTAGACATAAGTCATCGGTATAGTCAAAATGATTGAGCCTTTCGAACGGTCGCCATTAAATGCCCTGTCGCTCAGCTGTACCAACAACACTGGCCGTCAATACGTCATCCATCGCCAGCAGGAAGAGAATTGGCGATAGAACATCTCCTTGTCCCACACCCTGTTGCACTACGAAGGAGTCGGATAGCTGCCCATTGTGTAAAATTATGCTTGTATTATGAAAATTCTAGAAATAACACTGTTTTTTACTGAAAGTATTAAAATCCGCTAGCTGAGGACTCGGAGAAAGATTAGGGCCAGTTGCACAAATATTGAACTCGTGGTTCAGCAATTTTAACTCACTGACTTAACTGAATAAACTGAACTTCAACGATGGTTCAGGCATTAAATTGACTGCACTAACATACTTGAACCTTGAACCATCGCTGAACCCCAGTTATTTCGCCGAAATAAGCTAGAGTAAAAATAATTTTTCAAAAAATTGGAGCGACGTTTATACAACAGGTCCTTACTCCCTTAAGATTTTCAACATGAACAGAATAGCTGACAAAAGTCCAGTTCGTCTCCATATCCTTGTTACACCTTTCGCCCACCCCCCCCCCCTTCCAACAGTCAAGTCAATAATGTTATTTATTTATCATAACGATGGTCTTTCCAGTCTTAGAGACCACCGTATTTACTCAAATGTTCGATTTCATCTTACTTATCTTCACGATAAACTAGACTGCGTCACAAGATTCCAAAGTGATTGCCACCTTATTTTCCAAATTCTTTGTGTGAGTGAATTCAGCATCCCCATTTTCGATTTGGAATTGATTGAGTTGAAACCGTGTTGAACCACGGTTGAAACCGGGTTCAAACTTGAGTTGAACCTTAGTTGAAACTGGGTTGAACTCGGGTCAAAACTGTGTTCAAACTGGCTTGAAACAAGGTTGAAACTGGTTTAAAATCGGGTTGAGCCTAGGTCGACACCGGTTTAAAACCGGGTTGAAGGCGGGTCTTGGAGATGGGAGGGGGCCCTTCCCTCTCTCTTTAGAATTGTGTTTTACTATATAAATAAATAAGAGATATGCCACATGATTTAATATTATTTTTCATACTGTGACCAATAAAAGTTAAGTTGAATTTTTGGCCTCATGTAGTCATGGAAAATGGTACAAAAATAAATTACACCCATGTGAACAACAAAGAATTTTAAGAGCTACCTACAAATCCAAACTCACATTTTTGAAAAATTATAACTTTTATTTGAAGCTCTATTTGAATTTTGCTAGAAAAATTAAAAAAAGACATGAAATAAATCTGCTGCGGATGGCCTCAATTTTATTAAAATTAAAATTTAAAAATTCTAACCAAATATATTCAATAATGACAAGCTGTTTAAATGCTTACATTTTTACGAAACAGGAAACTCGTAATGTACAAAAATTATTTTCTATTTATGTCTGATGTGAAAATAGCTTTAAATTTAAGAGGGAAACTGGATTTATAATTTCAATCTAAGAACAGTTTGATTTTTTTATTTAAATAACCGGCTCAAAAGATGCGACAAAATTTATGGTCGTAAAATTTAAATTAACATCAATTCTAGTTTTCTTATATTCAACAACCAATAACTACAAGCAATTTAAATAAACATAAATTTAATTTTACTATCAGTTTCCCTTTTGAGTTCATTTTGCAGAGCTTATCGATAAAATCGCATAAATGTCAACAATTAAAAACCAAGAAAATAAATAAATCTCGAAAAAAATAAGAAATTAAAATAAACATAAAAATAAAACTAACATAAGTAAAACAATGTCGACGGTTTGTCTATCTGCGATGTGCTTTTACCCAACGATACTCTCTGGCTGGGCTAGCTGGTCATTTATTTATTAACTATTATCTTTGTCACTAAATCAAATATTCAGATTTATCACAACCAACACAACGGACCTTGGATGGTGTGTCGGTTCTGGTGTAATGGTGGTGGCTTGAAGCTGGAGCTCCAACATGGGGCTAGATGCCTGATGTTGGATATTTTTGTGTTATTTTTTTGATTTGTTATTTTACGACTCACTTTCCGAAATGGGACTTCCAACACACAAGAAGCCTCGACAACCTAGATGCTGGTTGGCCCACGCTTTCCCCTTACCAACACACCAACTCTCATCTTGGAGCTCTGGGTAGGTACCTTCATACATCGCGCCCACATTATTTTTATTTTTTATGAATGGACGGTCATTAAATCGACCAGGTGGATAGCTTTGCGACTTGATTTCATTGTGCCTACATTTTTACTCATAGCTGCTTTATAATATAGTCGAGACCATCCAACGCTTGAAATGTGGGTTTCCAAAAAATCAGCAGGCACCATATACTTACTGTTAACTCAACTCTCTTGAGTCTTGAGCAATCAACCTCTAAAGATTTCTGAATGAATAATCGCACTCAAGTCGTCGGTCGGTTCCGGCCCATTCTCCACTCACCGTGGTCGTCGTCGTCTTTGGAGTTAACTTGGCAACATGGACGTAAAGTAACAATTTTGAATTAATGGCAGTTTGAAGATATGGACAAAGCTCAAATTGAAAACCGGGCCTATTAAAATAAATTATTGCATCTAACTCACAATCAGACCAAGGGACAGATGGGCTATTAATGGATATATTGTATATAAAATCAATAATTCTGAATTTGATGGAATTGGAAGTAGAAGTTTTTGCCATCTCCGAACTGACCTTAAGTTGGGGGTTCTGACCTCGGTGGCTCTCAGTGCCTACCAGCTAAGACGTCATTTAGTTTTAATCATATACGGATACATTTTATTATGCAGTATATGAACGGAACCGACATGTGAGTGAGTTCCCAGGGTCTGTCTTACTTGTGGTTTAATAATATCTGCTTGAAGACCAACTAAGGATGTGGTCAGCAAATCATTTATTAAATATGGGTAACACGATGATTTTATTTCCAACGTCATCATCATCATCTTCGTCGTCTTGTTGGTCATCATCTTTGTCGTCATAGGGAAACAATAACACCAAAGATGTTGAAATATATAATTTAATTTTATTGATTGAATACTCGTTGAAATAGTTATTTATGATTTTGCGAATACAATTTATCATTTTCTTTATGGCTCATTAAAATTAAACAAAGAAAGAATTTAATCCAAAAAGATTGGCTCAAGAAATTTATTTGTTGGTGTCTTATGGTGCGGGATCTTGCCACAAAATATCTATTACCAATTTATTCAGATTATCGCTTATGTGAATCAAAAAAGTCTTGCTGTCATACAGAAGTAGGTGATTTGCATGCAAATGCTCGTAAAGGTCCAGTAATTTTATGTTAAAGAAAAAAGAAATAATTATTTCAAAATCTTTTAGCTCTAAAATTAGAATGGTAAAATACCCTGCAAGCGCTGAGAATAAAATGAAATTATAGGAGGCTAAGCCCTTAATGTTCAATTGAAAACATGAAATAACGTGAGCTACCGCATTTTTAACGTGAGTTACAAAAAAATTATTTTCAGTAATTTATAGCATCTTTACAGTTGTAGCTTTGTTTAGAAGTCTTTAGCATCATAGTTGTTATCTATCATGATAGTTTTCTATGATGATAGTTTTTATCGTGATAGTTTTCTGTCATGATCGTTTTCTGTCATGATTGTTTTATGTCTTGATAGTTTACTATCATGACAGTTTTTTATCATCTTAGTTGTCTGTCATCATAGTTTTCTAACATACTTACTTACTTAGGTCCTCGGACCTGTTACGTCCGTGAGTTTCCCCTTGCGGGGCATAGGGCCACCACTAATCCTACGCGCCATCGTGTACGGTTTCTGGAAATGTATTTAAGCTCTCTCCAACTCTTCCCCAGTTGTGCAGATTCCTCTTCGACCGTTCTTCACCAAGTACTTCTAGGTCGGCCCACTCCTCTGCCTCGCTGCTTGAGAGGGTTCCATTGCATAGCTCGCAATGCACTCGTGGCCTTTTCGAAGCGTATGTCCAATCCACTGCCACTTACGTTTTCGTATAATAGAGTCGATGGGTTCCTGACCTGTATGAAGTTCATCATTTGCGATGCGGTTAGGCCAGAAAATCCGCAAGATGTTTCGCAGACATCTATTTACGAACGTTTGTAGCTTTCTTGTGACAATGGGTGTTACTTTCCAAGTGCTGCATCCATAAAGAAGCACGGATTCTACATTGGAGCGAAACAGTCGTAGCTTGGTCTTTAGGCTTATAGAGTTGTTTCTCCATATTTTGGACAGCATCCCGAACGCGGCCTTTGCTTTCCCGATACGGCTGGTTATATCTAGCTCGGTCCCGCCATCAGTAGAGACAATAATCCCAAGGTATTGAAAGCTCTCTACCATCTCTACTGGTTGTCCAGAAATATCTTTTTGAGTAGAAAAGGAAGTTCCAAGGCTGATCCTTTTTGTTTTCGCCGTATTGATCTTGAGCCCGACGGTTTCAGCTTCTCTCTCCACCCTTCTTGACATTTGATGGAGATCCATGATCCTATGAGAGAGTAAGCATACGTCATCCGCGTAGTCCAGATGTTTCAGCTGTGATTGCAGATTCCACTGAATTCCTCCATTTGCAGTCGACAAAGCTGCATGCAGCACATCACTTATTACCAACAGGAACAGTATTGGTGACAGTATACAACCTTGTCTAACCCCACTTTGGATTTCAAATTCCTCTGACAATCTTCCTTTATGCAGAACGTGACATTTGGATCCTTCATATGTAGCCTTGATAATAGCAATCAATTTATCCGGGATGCCCCTTCTGCGCAAAGCAAGCCAAATAAATTCTTTATTGACACTGTCAAACGCCGAAATCGACGAACAGCAGATGAAGTGGTGATCGATATTCAACGCACTGTTCAATGATGATCCGCAAGGTGTTGTTGTGGTCCACACAGGAAGATCCAGTGCGGAAACCTGCTTGTTCGACGTCAAGCGTGTCTTCTAGGTGGTCTTTTATTCGCTCTAGGACGATTCTTGCTATAACCTTCGCTAGAGCAGGTAGCACGCAAATTCCTCTCCAGTTTTCGCACTGTATAAGGTCTCCTTTCTTTGGAAGCTTGACAATCATTCCCTTTTTCCACTCCTCAGAAAACTCTCTGTTTCCCAAGCTCTTTCTATGAGTGGGAGCAAGAGCTCAGTCGATATTGTTGGCGCTGCTCGTAAGAGCTCTGCGGGAATACCGTCAAGTCCAACCACTTTGTTGTTCTTCAGTGCTCTAATTGCGGTTGAGATTTCTTCTCTACTGGGGGGTACAGTGCGTAATCGGGAATTTGTTACTACGGACGGGTCATTGGGTAATGGTTTTCTTTCATGATAGTTTTCTATCATGGTAGTTTTCTATCATGATAGTGTTCTATATGATAGTTTTTTATCATGATATAAATTTCGGTCATGATAGTGATGCATCATGATAGTTTTCTTTCATAATTGCTTATGTCTTGATAGTTTCCTATCATGATAGTTTTCTATCATGATAGTTTTCTATCGTGATTTTTTTCTACCATGACTGTTTTATATCATGATAGTTTTCGATCATGATATTGATGTATCATGATAGTTTTCTTTCATGATAGTTTTGTATCATGGTAGTTTCCTATTGTTTTATGTCTTGATAGTTTTCTATCATGATAGTTTTTTCTCATGATATTTTTCTATCATGATGGTTTTCTATTAAGTTTAATATTTTATGGCTAAGACCATCGGACGCATGATAGACAAAACTACAATCAACAAATCGCAGAATTGCCTTGTAAACATCAATTTGGTTTTGTTGCTTAAGATAATTTTATGAACAAAAAACGAATGTCTAAGGATAACAAAATCGTAAAATATATCCGAAACTAGGTTAAGATATGATTTTTCGCCGTAAGAGCACGCAATTACATCCGCAAATCCCATGGTGTGAAGATAGAATTGAATTAAATTAAAAATAATAAAGGTCCAAGGACAGATCCTTGTGGAACGCTCGTGCTTATGTCATTCATGTTACTATAACTCCCATCAATTTTTACTTTTTATTTTCGTCTATATAAATATGTACCTAACCATTCATGAACAAAATCACGGAATCCGGCTGTACATAATTTATCAAAAAGAATGTTATGATCAACAAGGTCGAAAGCCTTGTCAAATTGATAAAAGCCCGGCATCTTCGGTCGACTTAACAGCTCGAAATCCCAATTGACTGTCGACAAAAAATTAGTTTGTATTCAAAAATTCTGCAATCCTATGAAATCTCGAGGCTATGAAACCTTATCAAAAATTTTGTAACAAACTGGAACTAGGTACTCGTAGGCCTGTAACTATTCATATTCGTGACGTTATTTTTTTTATAAAGAGGTATCATCAGCAATCCTTAAAGCATCCAGAAAAACACCTCCAAGAGCACTTTTATTAAATATGTGCGAGAAAACATCAACAAAATTATAGGATAAATTTTTTAACAAGAATTAATGGTCTTAGAATTAGTAAATTTATGATTCTATAAAATTTTTGGGAAGTAATAGTAGTCCAGTCAGGAAACTGATTCCCGTGCGTTTTTTGGCGGAGACCTTTTTGTGTAAGATTGGAATTCATTCCTTAGATACTAACGATGACATTTAGCTTGGGAGTCATTTTTGTCATCCTGTCGCATGGACGCCATTTTGAAAAATGGTGCCCAATCTGTAGTCCAGTCTGGAAACTGAAATCCCTGCGCTTTGGATAGGGGGGATAAAATTTCAGTGACATTTTTCGGGAGCATACTTTTTTGTATGTCAAAGGGAAGGATTTCCACTTTTTTGAACACGAAAAAACTTGCAATTGATTTTCCAAACACGAGTTTGGTATCTTGAAGCGTTTTTTTCGTATAATAGGTAGTTATTAAAAACTACAAAAAAGTAAAAGTCCCACCCTTTGACATCAAAAACAAGGTATATTACCAAAAAGTGGCTGCACTGACATATAAACCGAAGGTGCGTCTACTCAACACCTATATTTTAAGACATCAATCGTGATTTTGATCATGAGAATTTGGCGCCATTTTTGAAAATGGCATCCAAACGACAGGATTACAACAATGAATCTCCAGTTAAATACCTCGGGATACTGGCTGAACGAAAAGTGCGGCAGATATTTCAAGACCAACTTTTTCGACTTTTGATTCATAGCAATATCAGGTTTGACCCAAATTACAAGTGATTATTTAAATTGCAGAAATAGGTTTCTATTGCTTACAAAGAGCGACTTTGTAGTACTATACCTTGTTACTCAGAATACTTAGAAACAAAACTCTCGGCTCTTTACTTTTGTCCTGAATATTTATATCGTAATTTTCGTCGTTATTGACTTCTTCTTAAAAAAGAAAAAACATTTCATACACTTTGACCCTTTGATATAAAAAGTTATCCCAACTGTACACGAAGTAAGGTCGAAAACTTTGCGTTTTTTATCAGCCTACAAACCATAACTTCATAGGTATCCCAAATTTGGCCCTTCACTACCTTTTACATGACAAAATTATCCTCCAACCTATGGACCATTAGAGCTGAATTTGGATGGCCTTGATAGCTAGCAATATCATCAGAGTGAAAATTTCTGCATGGATACATTTTATATTGAATTTTTTCTGCAGGCAAAAGAAGTCTAATTTGACTTGGCTTATAAAAGAAAAAAATATTAAAATGACCAACAACTTGTTTTGGTTATTAAAAATAAATTACAAAACAAAACAAAAAAACATGATGGACCTGATTTTTATCTAAAATTAAAATCACTTTTCTTTATTTTTGATTTTCTCCTTTGAAGGAAGGTACCTACACATTTTTGTTTTCGTTGGTATCATTTCGATCAGCAGTAATTAATTTTTACGAGATTTTATTTTTATTCGTTTGATAATTTAAAAAATAACGTTTACCTTTGCATACAAAGTGATTTTTAGTTTAAATTGAAATAACCATTAAATTTTAAGAGTTATACTACTTGATGGCAAACAGACCAAGAGGTTAAGTCAAAATATGCCTTGAAGTTGTAAAGTGCTGTCGAAAGCAATTTAAAATCAAGAGCTCGTTACATATTTGGAGATAAAACTTTTAAATGAGGGATGAGAATGGAATGGGAAATTATGTAGACAAAATAAATGTTTCTTTTGGTAAAGTTCGCTTTGAATAAGTTGGTGGGTTTATTTTATTTAGTAGGTACCAATTGAATTATCAATTATTAGGCTTTGCCTAATAACGCCTCGTCATTAAACGGAATCCAGCATTCAACAATTGATGAGATGTGGGGGGAAATTAAAAGTGTTTTTATGGAGGCTGGATCCGAAACCGTACCGAAGCGATATCCCAAGACACCTGGGATAAGATCGAACTTCGCAAATCGTTGAAAATTCAAATAAATGCCGAAGCAGATATTCAACGAAAGGCTGACTTGCGTAAAGAGTACCGCATTGCACATAAGATGGTCTATCGTTGTGTGAGATGTGACAAGAGGGTGAGGTTAGATGGACTCGCAGATAATGCGGAAATTGCTGCCAGAAGAAGAGATATTCGGGAATTGTACCAAATAGCCAAAGATGTGATCGGGAAAAAAGCAACACGAATCATCCTGTAATGGATGTGGATGGCACACTTTTGGTATCAATTGAGGATCAGCTTCGTAGATAGAAGGATCATTTTTGTGCCCTGCTAAATGAGGATTCAGTTGAGCAGAGTGCTGAAGTGCCCCAACTAAACGAGATGCGCAGGTCCTATAGGGGTATTGACATCGAACCCCCGTCACAATCGGAAATCCTTACATCAATAAATCTCCTCAAAAGCAACAAGGCAGCTGGACTGGACGGAATACCAGCTGAATTCCTGAAAGCCGATCCCGTAACAGCGGCTAGTATTTTACATCCGTTGATACAAAGCATTTGGGAAAACAAAAACTATCCCAGGGATTGGAAGGATGGTGTGATTGTTAAGTTGCCAGAGAAAGCTTACTTAAAGAATTGCAACAATTGGCGTGGTATCACCGTTTTGTCCGTTTTCTCAAAACTAATGGCAACCATCATTCTCGACCGAATAAAGGATAGAATCGAGTCTGCACTCAAGAGGCATCAAGCTGGCTTCCGCAGTGGTCGATTGTGTGTCGACCATATCAACACCCTGCGTATCGTCCTCGAGCAATCGATGGAGTTTCAATCACCGCTTTACCTCATGTTCGTGGATTTTGAGAAAGCCTTTGATAGAGTTAACCGAGAATGTATATGGAGATCGTTGCTTGGTAGAGGAATTCCACCAAAAATTGTTGCCATTATAAAACACGCAAGGTGTTTTGTTTTGCACAATGGGCAGCTATCCGACTCATTCGTAGTGCAACAGGGTGTGAGACAAGGGGTGTTCTATCGCCAATTCTCTTCCTGCTGGCGATGGACGACGTATTGACGGCCAGTGTTGGTACAGCTGAGCGAAATGGCATTCAATGGAGACCGTTCGAAAGGCTCAGTCATTTAGACTATGCCGATGACATATGTCAGCTGGCAAATAACATCAGTGGGCTGAACGGGATGTGCCAAACACTGCAAGTGAAGGGAGAGTCGAGTGGTCTAAGAATAAACAGCAAAAAGACAAAAATAATGCTCACAGGCCGCTCCACACAGCAGCGTATTATTCTACAGGAGACGCCAGTTGAAGTAGTGAAACAGTTCAACTACCTTGGCAGTATTGTCTCTGCAAACGGTGGTACGGATCTGGACGTTAAAAGTAGAATAAATAAAGCTCGTGCTGCCTTCGGTACTCTGTCCCAAATCTGGAAATCAAGTCAAATCTCCTTAAGCACTAAGTTGAGATTCTTCGAATCCAATGTGAAATCCGTGCTGTTATATGCTTGTGAAACCTGGAAAGTCACGTCTATCATTTCGAAGAAATTGCAGGCTTTTGTGAATCGCTGTCTTCGCCACATCCTAAAGATTCGCTGGCCACAAATAATATCAAATGAGGAATTGTGGCGCAGGACAAGTTAAGAGCGGCTGGAAGTCGACATAAGAAAGCTTAAATGGCGTTGGATTGGTCACACACTGAGAAAACCAAACGATGAAATGGCAAAGCAGTCCTTTGAATGGAATCCTCAGGGTGCACGGCCAGTTGGAAGACCAAGAAGAACATGGAAATCAACTGTCTTAGCGGAAGCAGAATCCCAGAGAAAGACGTGGCCACAGCTAAGTACCTTGCAGCAGACCGTGAAGGATGGAGACGTTTTGTTGATGCCCTATGCCCCAGCCGGGGTTACAGGACACGATGATGATGATTAGGCTTTGCATTTGAGTGATAAACTGACACTGGAAGATTTTTTGTGATATTCTGGTTATCTCATAAGGGTTAGGAGCTATTATAAGATCCAAATACGATGGACCGAAATATTATGTCTTACACAAAGGAAGGTTGTCAGAGGAATATGAAATCCAAAGTGGAGTCAAGCAGGGTAGAATAATGTCACCAATCCTTTTTGTTTTCATAATAACTAGAAGTGATCTGCTGTATGCAGCTTTGACGGCTGGAAGCGAAGGAGTTCAATGGAAATGGACTCTGCAATTACTACTCAAACACTTGGACTTCGCGGATGACATTATGGATATCCATCAATTAAAAACGAGTGGAAGTCCCACCTTTTTATATAAAAATGGATGTTCCCAAAAAGTAGCAACACTGACATTTTACCCAAAGATTCGTCTACTTAACAATTATCTTTTAAGATATCAACTGTTATTTTTCCAAGTTCGACGCCCAGAGGCGTTCCCGCAACTTTTTTCACGTTAAACACTACATAACGAATAAAGGGGAAGTCCCACATTTTGAAATAAAAAAAATTGCCTTTGTAAAGGGGCAACATTGAAATTTTGACCGAAGGTGCGTCTAACTCAAGACCTTTTTTTCAAAATATCAATTTTTATTTCTCAACACGCGTTTCGCATCTAGAGGTGTTTCCGCAACTTTTTTCATGTTTAAAATATTAAAAATGATAAAAAGTGGAGGTTCCACACGTTGATATAAAAAAGTATGTTCCCGAGTGGCAGCATTGAAATTTTAACCGAAGGTGCACCTACTTAAAGCCTTTCTTTTAAGACATAAATCGTTATTTTGATCATGGAAATTTTCCAAGTAAATTACGATTTTAATTTTTTAATTTACCAATTTTCACAGATTGGGCGCCATTTTGAAACTGAAAAGAGACTTCCCTGACCTACACGGAAAGAATTGAAAAATCTCCAATTGAAAAATTTGCAGTTGCAATTTACGAATCATGTTTTATTCGTAAATCAAGGCATTCAAAATGTAGCAATTTACAAAATTTGTTTCTTCGTGATTTGCAATTTAAAGTCTATGATTCAGGCTTGTACTTTTCTTAGCAAAATACAACTTTTTTGGCGTAATTTACTCTCTAAAAGAATAATTTCACAAACAGCATTTAAAAATATTGATATGCGATTAATATTTAGTAATTTACATTATACAATAACCGATTTACGTTTTTTTTGTCGCATTTTTCAACTCCATGAGAATAGTTGCAAATCACAAAAAAAAATTTCTAAATCACGACTTTCTTTTACAAATTGTGCGATTGAGGAATATTTGGATCAAATTGCGATTTGTTGTTCGCAATTTCTGTTTTCTCTCGATAGAATTATTGATACTAAAAGAGCGTTGATTTACGATTTTTGAGTATTAATATCTTCATTTTGTTCAGTTTTGTAAATTGCAAACAAATAGTCGTAAATTACGATATCCCGAGCCAAGGTATAAATCGGGATTCATTTTTCGTAATTTGCAGCTCATTTTTCGTGATCTGATCCAAGAATTCTTTCCGTGTATGCTGATAAAAAGTATCAACTCGATTTTTAAATATTGAATTTTCAAAAATAAAATAATTTATTACCGACTTTGAGACTGATACAGATACCAACGTTAGGACTCTGTTAAGAAGTGGCTTGTAGGAAAGCTTCATAGGGTTTTTAAGTATCTAAGTAGGTTTCCTAGGTCCTAGGATTCGAGTAACTGAAAGCACAATCATTATAGCATAACGTATTTAATAACATACCTGATTTCAAAAAGGATGAAACTTTGGGCACGAAAGATGGTATTGCCATCATAGGTATACAAAAACGTCTGTATTACCTTCCTGCTCAATCGATTCCTTCAATTTTGTTAAGCCTTAAAATAAATAAAGACCAAATCCATCCAACCGGAGTGTATGATTAGACTATCGTTTTTTTTATGTTCGTAAATCTTTATATGAAACACTTCATCCTTGTTGAAAAGAGGCAGGCAGGCAGAGGCAAGACCGACTTTATAGACCAGGAGCTGGCAACAGTTTTCTTTTAACTCATATAAAATGGTACAAAATAGAAGAAACTTTGGTTTCAAAAAGGTTTATGGCCATCAAATACAAAAACTTCATTTTTACACACCAATTCACTGCATTACGTCTTTATTCATTAAAAATATAAAATCAATTTTTAAATTAGCAAACGTGAGTGGCAGACAATTGTTTTTGATGGCCATAAATCAAAGTTTAAATATTGCATAAAATGCGATATACAAGTTAATTCAGCACTTCCTTTATTAAATAAGTATACTTTTTTTTTACTTTTTTTATTATATTAAGACCTCATCCACCGAACCGAAGTGTAAGAATGAAGTTTTTTTGTGTTTAATTCTTCCAAAATGTCATAATTTTTGAAAATAGGTATGTAAATCCACTGCTGGCTCTTGGTGTAGAGAAGATGGACTTCTTATTGGTTTCTATATTGACCCTTAAATGACACAAACATTTATGGGGAAGTTTAATGTGTTACTAAGCTAATGCAGCAACTCTTTTTATAGCTGTATTTTTTGAATGGGAACGTGCGTCGTCAGTCGTCTTTGCTATCCTCAACCAGATCTTGCACCTGAATATACCTATATGAAATGATACTCATGCTAATAAGGCAAACAAAATGCAACGCAGGAATATTAAATAAAAGCCTTCAAGGACCTTTTGAAAAACGTGAAAAATTTTTATGAGACAGATTTTTTGTTCTTGAGAAGTGACACCTTTTTTTCATATGTTAATGCAAATAATTACATTTGTACTCGTATATAATTTCTAAAATTAATTATTTTATTGAAATCATCTCCCTTTGATAAAAGTCTGATTGTGAATCCAATAAAGTCACGTATTAAGTTAATTCCCGACACGAGATTTGTATTCTTCATTTTTGCTCTCCATCTCTTCGTTTTATGCGCCAAAACCATTTCCCCAAAGTGGCAACGAAGTGCGGTTGTATCTTGAGGCAGGTGATTGTGATGTAGCCTCGGTAGGCAGGTAGGTAGGTAAGGTAAGGTAAGGTAAGGTAAGGTAGAGATATAGGCACGTGCTATACAAGACAACAAGTTTTATAAATGTCAGGTGCAATGTGGCAGGAGTCGCTTTGTTTATGAACAAAAGCGAAAAACATCCGGCGATGTGTAATAAAGAGACCACAAGCATTCGGGTAGACGTATAGAAAGAGAGTATAGTGTTATAGAGCTAGCTAGAGGTAATCGTAAAGATAGAGTAGAAAAGTATCTAAGGAGACATATAACATGGGGTTGATGATTAAATTGTTAGGTGCGCATGATTGTCTGTCTTTGGGAATCCATCTGTCTGTTCTATAGTTACTCGATGGTGATTGAATAACATATGAAGCTCATTCAAAGAATCAGACAGAATCATCAATACTATGCCCTTGATGTTGACGGAGTACCTACATATATTTATGTAATTGACGAGATGGCAGAATGAATGACATCAACATTGCCATTTTTATGGACTGTTTTGAAAAAAAAAAATAGTTTTATTTCCTTTGATGAGTTGATATTTGAGATAAAGTTTGAAGGGGGAAAATAAAATTAAATAATATAAAACGTGTGGTTTTGCAAATTTGTTTAATGCCTAGCCACAATAATACAGGGTATTGAATTTTTGTTTTTAGGGCACAAGATATTTTTGCTACCTGCTTCTTAATTTGGTCATAATTTTTAGAGAAACTCACAAAATTGCTCCCGGATTTTACCTAGTTCCATAATTGGTTAATAAGTATCTACATTAGTTTTGGAAGAATAGTACCTACTTTTAACATGGATAAAATGTCAAAAAACAGCAAATTTGTTAAAAAAAATCCAAGTGGGATTACTCGATAGGTAATATTTATGTCTGAATCGAAATGGCATGCAAATGGCATTTAACATGGAGTTTTCTACGGGACAACTCAGTCTCTTAGAATTTTTGTGGGTTTTTAAATCGAGGAAACCTAGCTGCAACAATATCCCATCAGCTAGAAAAGGATTTTTCATTGCTGTCTATGGAGGAGGAAGCATGAAATCTTTGGCTGAGTAACATTCATTTCGAACATTAAAACATTAGCAAGCATTGCTTGGTAGTACTTCGGAACCAGAAGAGTTTAATGCTTGAGGGCACTTTGGCGCAGTGAATATTAATATATAATACACACACAAGTAGTCAGTTTAGAGAAGAAAAAAAAAATCTGTTGGCATGTCCACTTCAGCGTTGTTGTATTTTATTAGAGACAATGAAACAACCATCTGTCCACCGGTTAGGACAAAAATTCACTATTGAAAGCAAAAACTTAGAAGTACGAGAAGTTTCAAGGTTTATCTACCACCATAAGTACTTACTTACTTTAGATGGCACTTACAGCCCAGGGTGGACTACGGCCTCAACCAACGAGCCCCTCCAGCCAGCTCGGTCCCTAGCTAGCTGCCTCCAGTTTCGCACTCCAAGTTGGTTGGGGTCGTTCTCCACTTGTGTGCGCCATCCACCTAAGGTGAGATTTTCCTCTGTACCGTAGACCATCAGGGTAGATTGGAAGACTCGTCAGGCTGGTGCGTCAGTGTCTATACGCTTGACGTGTCCCAGCCGTCTCAGTCGCTGTATTTTCAGCTTTTTGACCAGGTGAACGTCGCTGAAAAGCCCGTAAGGCCCGTTGTTAGATCTTTTCCTCCAAACTTCATCGATACATACTGGACTGAAGATCACCCATAGAATTTTCCTTTCAAAGCACCCAAGCAGAGTGTCATCCGTTGCTGACAGGGTCCATGCTTCTGCCCCAAACAGCAGGACCGGGATGATGAGGGTTTTATATAAGGTCTCCTTGGTTCTTTGAGAGAGGGCTTTACTATTCAATATCTTCTAAGACCGGAGAAAAAGCGGTTGGCAAGAGTTATTTCTTCGTTTGATCTCTGCACTGATGTAATTTTGCGATGTAATATAGTGGAGCCTAGGTAGACAAAGTCCATGACGACTTCGAAGTTATACCTATCATCGTAACGTTTTGCCCGAGTTGACGATGTTGAGATTCCTTTCTCGATGAAAGCATAAACGTCGCCATGTCCTCATTATCAGCCAAACCCATTCTTGCCGTTTCCGATTCAAAACTTGCAAACGCGCCGGTAGCAGCTCGCTTCGTTCTCCCAATGATGTCAATATCATCTGGATAAGCAAGTGGTTGAACTGACTTTTGATACATTTTTTCTCTGTTGTTGACTTGCGAGTTGCGTACAATTGCTTCAAGTACGATGCTAAAGAGGTTGCATGATAACGCATCGCATTGCCAAAAAACTTTCTCGACAACAAATGGTTAGGTGGTGTTCTTACCAACTTTGACGGAGCAGTGAGACTTCTCCATCGGTGGTGTGTATCGATTTGAAACTCCTGGGTTTTTTCCAAAATCTGTCGTAGTGTGAACATTTGATCGACGGTTGATTTACCGGGCCTAAAACCACACTGATAGGGGCCGATCAGATCGTTGACAAACGGTTTTAAGCGATCACACAGTACAGATGACAGGATTTTGTATGCGACGTTGAGGAGACACCTCTGTAGTTGGCACAAGTCAGAGCATCTCCTTTCTTGTGGCTGGGGCGCACTATACCGAGGAAGATAAGTTGGTGTATACTCCCTACCAAATCATCTCCCCCTGCTTTGAATAGCTCGGCTAGAAGGCCATCTGCACCAGCAGCCTTGTACGCTTTAAGCTTGGCTATCGCTAACCGCACTTCATTTAGGTCAGGTGGACGGAAATTTTGATCATCATCGTCCAGGTTGAGTGGATTGTTCTGCCTAACAGCGGGATTTTGGCCATCTTCACCGTCTAGAAAAGTGTTGTTTCCAGATCCTCAGCACTGACTGTGTGTCTACTACTATATTCCCACTCTCGTCTCGGCAGGCTTTTGTTCTGGCCTTTTAGTCCGGGGTAGATTGCCTCACCCTTCGGTAGAAGTTTCGAACATTCCCCCTACCGGTACAGTCCTCAATAGACTCGACCACCCGCTTCGCATGCTCTCTCTTTTTCCTCCTGAGACCAACATAAGTAAGGAAACCGAAATTCCTGCGCTTTTCGTGGGAGGGACGTTATTTTTAAATTTGTAATTTATCCATGCTATGGATGTAATTTAGCTTGGGATTCATTGTTTTTATCCTGTCGCTTGGACGCCATTTTCAAAAGTGGCACCAAATCTGTGGGGGTAAAATTTCAGTGTTGCCACTTTTCGCTAGTTTTTTATATTTTGAGTATGAAAAAAGTTTCCAAAACGCCTTCAGATCCCAAACAAGTGTTGGGAAAAAATATTTGATATCCTAAAAATAGAGGTTAAGTAGAAGCACTTTCGGTTAAAATGTCAGCGTTGTCACTTTTCGGAAGTATCCTTTTTTTATGTCACAGGGTTTTTTGAATACGAAAAACCTTGCAAATTTTTTCACGTTAATAGTATTAAAAATTACCAATGATTACAAAAGTATGTTCCCGAAAAGTGGCATTACTGATATTTTAACCGAAGGTGCTTCTATTCAACACCTTTCCTTTAGACATCAACTGTTATTTTGATCATGGAAATTTTCCATACGGTTTCATTTTTAATTTACCATTTTCCACAGATTGGGCGCCATTTTTCAAAATGGCATCCAAGCGACAAGATTACAAAAATTACTCCTCACCTTAATTTCATCCTTAGCGTGTAAGGAATGAATTCCAGTCATAAATAAAATGCACGACTGGATCGCACGTACTTGCTCTTATGTTCAAGTTGTGTGGAACTTAAGAACTTTAAAAAATATTCAAGTAATTATAGAAAAAGTATAAAAAAGCATTTAAATCGTTCTTTTAATTGTTTAAACGGCCTGATAAATAACTTAGAGCGCAAAAAAAGTATGCCATTTGATAACTTAAAAAAATATCAATATATGCAAAAAAAAAATTTAAAATCGTTGGAGCCGTTTTCTTAAAAATTAATTTCTTATATATACAATTTTTGTAACAATTTTCAAAAAAAAAATTGGTATGCCAATTTTGAGTTTATATTAATATACATTTAAAACTGAAAATTCAAATTAATTCATCAACCCGTTTTTGAAATATTGAATTTTCAAAAAAAAATTTTCAATCTTTTTTTAAAAATCCAAAATTTATTTTTTTCAAAAATTTTGGTATGCAGTTTTATTTATATTCTAACAAAGCTTTTGTGAAAAAAAAATTATTGAGATCGGATGAGCGGTTAATGAGAAGACCAAAAATCAAAAAAACCGTTATATGGCAGGTAACGTTAATAAATGTTTTTGGTGATTTTTTTTCTTACTAAAAGGTACATCAAATTTACAGTAATACACTGATTTTTTTTTTATCAAAATCGTTGGAGCCGTTTTTGAGATAAATAAGCTCTTCCTTAACGGTTGTATGGCAAGCTAAAAAAAAAATTTCAATTTCCCCTCTGGAGAGTTACAAAAAAACCTTAAGTTCAAAATTTGAAGAAAATCGCTTCAGTGGATTAGGCTGTAGGTTGAGGTACATACAGACAGACAGACAGACAGAATTGTGCCACCCACTTTTTTCGTGTTCTCTATCATCGTAATGTCATGTTTGATTGTTATCTCGAAATTTTTTTTTTTGCACGAATCCAAAAGTTGCCCTATAGTACCTATATCGCAAGTAAAAAAGGTACCCGTCACGAGATTTTGTTTCCTGACCGGACTATTAAAACGATCTTGCGTAGGTACCCTTTACATATTCAATAATTTAAAAAATGTTCTTACAACCTGCAAAATGTTGATATTCCCTCTGCGTTGGGACGCGGTCAAAGTCTTAGCGTTTTTGAAATAAGCAAATTCGATATGACACTCACAGTCGTATTTATAAACTTTGTCTAACTTTAGACTACTGCCCAACTCAAAAAAGTTACCAACTAATAAACTAAGTTTGCTGTTGTCCTAAAGTTGTCTAACTTGGACAACGGCACCGATTGTCTAAGATTTGTCTAAGTTGACATTGTATTTAATTAAATAAAGCATATTTCCAACTATTCAGGAGTTTTAAGAACTGTATAATTAGTCAACTGTCTAATAAATGAGGCCGTGAGTGCAAAAGAGGTGTCACCCATTTTTTGGCATTTTTGATATTTTTGTCTCGTATTTTTACATTTATGCATCAAAAGTCATCAAAGCTAAAATTTTAATTTCTAAAATATCTAAGCTTTCCAAAAATGTGACGTATACTCCTTGAATCTTAGTTAAAATAGTTTTAGAAACCGATTCAAAACGAAAAATATGATAAAAAAAGTGGGTTACACCACTTTTGCACTCACAGCCTCAAATAAGGCTGCCAATGCTTAACTGACTGAAACTAAATAAGGTTTCACAAGTTTTAGTTTTTTTTTTATACAATATAAAGTAAGTTTTTATTAAATTCATAAATGTGGTGCCTTTGTAGAAGATTCATCTGACTGCATAGAATTTTTTTTTGTGCGCTGGAGTGTCATTTCGAAGGTCTTATGCGTTCGATTAGCTCCTGCTACCTTAAAGCAAAAATGTGTCTTCATGCGGTACTGTCTCAGGCGAGAAAATCTCTTGACATTAAAAAAGTGCAGACAATTGTAGATCCCTCTCTTTTTCCTGCAGACAACACGCTTACGGGAATGATTGAGAGCTCTAAGTCACTAGGACATGATTCTCTACGAGCTGTCGCGTCACTAAATTTATTTATTTTTTTTTTTATTGAAAGACCGAATTTCTTTGCCTGTTAATTCGATTTTTTTTTGTTAGGCCTACAGGTTATTCTACAAACGAGAAAGACAAAAAATCTTCAAGAATCCTGTCAAAAATTGTCTAACGTGAACGTGACTTTATTATATTCAGTCAGATTCAGAAACTTCAATCAAAACCCAGAATATCATTTCACAAAATACACACTTTCTTTGTCTTTCGTATAACAAAAAAGATATAAAAGCTTGTCACTCGTTTAAGAATCCTATCAAAAGCTTCTAAACTCAAGGTGCGCGTCCAATATAATTTTTTTTATTTACTTTTTTTTTTCTGACAGCAAAGGTCCTTGAAATGACAAACCCTTTTGCATACATTCATCACATGTTTTACATTGGATTTTATATGTTTTCTATAGATGCTCCTTTATTTTCAAGTTGGCACCTCCTACCAACAGCAACACATTTGCATGAATTACCCTTTAAAAATCGCGACATAAAAAGACAAGCTGTCTCTATATTATAATCGCTGATGCTGCCCGTATAATAATCAACCAGTCAGCCATGATATTGTAAAGAGATAAAGGATACAACCATTGGCGATGAAAGCAAAAGAGAAAAAAAAAGAAATATCTGTGATCTTATGAAACATGGAAATTCAATAAAATTTTATTAGATTTCCTGATAACCGCTCAAAGGAAGAAAAAAAAAAACAGAAGAAAAAGTAGTGTACCGCAGCCAGTTCTAGAAAATGGAAAACAATCTCATGAATCAAGTTCTGTATAAAAATTCACTTCAGGATAGTCTCGGTTAAACAATGCTGAACGATTTCCAAACACCCAACTATTACCCCACTCAACCCTACAACACCAACTCTTTCTATTTTTCAATTCAAACCATCTTCATCAATAATAATCAATAGTGAACCCTTTTATTTGGCACCAGGATAAAAAGGAAGAGTGTCGTAAACGTAATCGCTGGCTCTGTTCGGTGCTGGTTGTGGAACATCATCGAATATGACGTACAATCTACATACACAAACATATCTATATAGAGTTTATGTGTATTCCAATTAAATTGTGAGGTACTTTTTTCCTGTAGGTATATAGTGTTGAATTTCAAAGGATAATTGCGCGAGTTTGTTTGCTTTGAAATGGAAACTCGTTTCAGGCAATCTATTGACGCGTCCTTATTGACACAGTCCAATTAAATTGACAAGAAGATAATCATCACTTTCACTCACACCAAAGATAATATCGATGTTCTCCAACTATAGAACGACACTTAGAGCACAATTGCTGTTAAGAGTCCTTAGAAGACAAAACAGAAGCACACCAAGAGTACGAGTATACACCACTACACATACATACATATAACAACAAAACAAATTACCTTCACCTTAGATACGCAAATTTGCGTTAGTTGCCTTTGCTTTTACGTTCTAGGCTTTTGGCTAAAAAAAAGGGGTAACAATTTTCGAATTTGCATACTCAGAAGCGGAACACATTCAATTTACAAAGCCAGTGAGTTAAAACAAAACAAAAAAAAAGGTATAAAGAGCCCGAAAACACGGTTTTATGTAAAGGTTTTGGATGTATCTAGTATATTTTAAGCAAAACAGAGCCGGATTTAAAACACAAAATAAAGAGTCCTTGACAAATCGCTGACAGTTGCCTTGTCACTAAAAAATAAAATCTGCGGCAACCGAAAATCCAATCCTGATATGATAAGCTATGAAAACAAATAAAATAAAATGCACGACTGGATCGAACAGATTTATGCTCTTGTGGTTCAGAACAATAATGTGGTTATAGGGACTATAGAGATGTGTGGGGCTCTTTAATGAAATTATATTTTTGAAAAGAAAGTGTAAACAAAAGTCAAAAATGCTTAAAAAGGAAATTTGTCTTTGATTTATTTGCTTTTAAAAAAATACGTTGAGTAAGGGTTGGGGATTTTAGACATTCGGAATTCTTTACACATAGGCACCCACAGGATTTTTTTCTCTTAAGGAATATCCGGTTTTAAATTTGTCTGGAAAATGCCTGAATCGCATTACCATTGCAGTTTTCTTGAAAATAACAGTCGCGAAATTTCATCAAAATCTCTTGATTAGTTTTTGAGAACATTTTTAAAATGGAAGCCGTTGTATGGCAGATATAAGGGATTGACAAGATTGACTAAAAACTAAATTTGCACTTCACCTCTAGTAGACCGAGAGCCCACAGCAGATTTTG
This sequence comes from Dasysyrphus tricinctus, assembly GCA_963921185.1. Classification (NCBI taxonomy): domain Eukaryota; kingdom Metazoa; phylum Arthropoda; class Insecta; order Diptera; family Syrphidae; genus Dasysyrphus; species Dasysyrphus tricinctus. The sequence continues at coordinate 57,747,293 of OY992533.1, read as the reverse complement.
GGTGTGATCGATAGCAAAAAAAGAAGTATAGGCGTGGAAAGCTTCATTAAAGGCTATTCAAAAAATCAAGGTCTTGCAGTCCACAACTGGGGCCTTTGCGAGAAATAGTGCATCGAAAAAAAAATATGAATGCAACTTCGAGAATAATCGTTCTAGCCGAAATTGGTTTTCACCCCTCCCTAGATAAGCTCCTCGGATCACATATCATGGAATCTGAGACATTTTGAGTGTATAGTTCGCTCTACCGGACCATTTAAAAAATTCAAAATTCTAAGTGAAAAACGGTTTTTTTAAACAGTCTGGCAGGGCGAATTAAACACTCAAATGATCTCTGATTCCGTGATATGGGATCCGCGGAGCCTATCTAGGGAGGGGTGAAAACCAATTTCGGCTAACACGATTATTCTCGAAGTTGCATTCATATTTTTTTTCGATGCACTGTTTCTCGCAAAGGCCCCAGTTGTGGACTGCAAGACCTTGATTTTTTGAATAGCCTTTAATGAAGCTTTCGACGGCTATACTTTTTTTTTTTGCTATCGATCACACCCAAAATCTGCTGTGGGCTCTTAGTCTATAGGGAATCAGGTGTGACAAGGCTAAAAAGTGTGTAGATTGGGTTGATACGAGAAAAAAAATCGTACGGTAGGTCTGCGGTCTATTGGCCCCCCCTTAAGACAGGAGAGGAAATATTCTAAAAAATTGACTTAATGTTAGAAAAAGTATTAAGAACAACGACAACACTTACAATGTCATGATATAACTTTATTTTAAACCAAAAAATCAACTTTCTTATTAATATACGTAGTTCAGTATTTTTTTAGTTTTTGAGCATTAAATACTCTTATCTATTTTAAATTAAATACTGAAAGGCTTACTGTCAAATGTCTTGTAGTTTTTGAGAAAATTGAAAATAGCAAAAACTTGTCTTCGTGTAATTTGATACTCAGAACCTCAATCTTTTTTTCTAATTCCTTTAAACACACTAAGGTCCAGTTTTCAGTACTGCGTTAGCTTATCCAGTTGAGGATGAACTTAATCTTTCCGTTTTCACAAATCTATTGAAATCGATGTCACGAAAAATGCTCTCAGTTTTGTCTCTGAGGTAACTTACCAAAGTAGGCGAGTTAGCTTAAGATTAAAATTTACTCAAAAACACGCTTCTGGAGTTTACTAAGGTTTAACCCCGAGACTAGGATATTTTCGCACTGAAAAACTGGCCGTTACTTACTTTACTTTAAATGGCGCTCATAGCTCTGGGTGGATTACGGCCTCAACCAACAAGTGTCTCCATTAAGCTCTGTCCCTAGCTAGCTGCCTCTAGTTACGGAAAGCTGGTTGGTTGAGGTCGTTTTCGACATGTGTGCGCCACCTTTTGGGATGTTTTTCTCTACCACATCCACCATTAGGGTTGGAGTCGAAGATTCTTCAGGCTGGTACATTGCTGTCCATACGCTCCACGTGTCCCTGCCATCTCAGGCTATGTATTTCAGCTTTTTGACCTGTTCGACGTCGTTGTGTAGCCCGTAAGGCTCGTTGTTGAATCTTTCACTCCCAACTCTTTCGATTTACACATGACCGAAAATCACTCGAAGGATCTCGATCTCAAAGCTGCCAAGTAAATTGTCATCCGATTCATTCATGGTCCATGCTTCTGCCCCATACAGCAGGGCAGGGATGATAAAGGTCTTGTATGAAATCTCCTTTGTTTTTGAGAAAAGGCCTTTCTATTTAAATGTCTTCTAAGCCCGAAGAAACAACGGTTAGCAAGAGTAATTCTTCGTTTGATCTCTGCAATTATGTCATTTTGTGAGATAATAGTGGATCCGAGGTTAAAAAAAGTCCTCGAAGTTATATCTCTCCATCATCGTGACGTTTTGTCCGAATCGATGATGTTGATATTCCTTTTTTGATGATATATATTTTGTCTTGTCTTCATTGACACCCAATCCCATGTTCAACACCTCCGATCCAAATGCACCAACCACAGCTCGCTTACTTCTGCCGATAATGTCTATGCCGTTTGCATATCGTCGGTGTGGGCCTTTCAATGTCCTTATAAAAACCGTGTAAATGATCCTTTTTGGATTTCGAAAAATGCATTTCATTCTCATTTTCTTGAAAATTTTTTCTGCGCTTAGTGAGTTTAACATTTGGACCGACAATATGCAAGTAGTTGAAAGGACTTTTATAAATTGTACCTAGTGGTGTTGTGTATCAACTTTCATGTTCCCATTCTCATCTTAACAGGCTTCCATTTCAGCCTAGTCGCCTTGGGTAGATCGTTCCACCTTTTATAGAACTTACGAACATCACCGCTGCTGGTACAATCCTTAATAGACTTGACCTCCCGCTTCTCAAGCTCTCTTTTTGTTCCTAAAAAGTCGGTGCTATACTCGCTCATTTCATGACCGACCCGTAGATCTCTCTCAGCAGCTCTAGTTCTCGTCTTCAGCATTGATTGGCAACCTTACTATGGTGAAGAATCTTCTTTCAAAATCTGGCTTTGAAGTCTCCCAGAATAATCTTGACGTCGTAGTTCGGGCACATATCATACGTGTTTTCCAGAAGATCGTAGAATGCTTTTTTGGTTGAGTCCTCTGTCTTTTTGTGGGAGCGTGGATGCACATCAGCGTGATTTTTTTGAATTGAGCTCTAAAGCTGATTGTGACCAGCCCCTTGATTATACTTTGAAAGCCCGAGAACTTCTTACCTAAGCCTTCCTTTTATTACAAAACCACAACCAAATAGCCGCTAACCCTACTTCTTATAGCACCTTTCGTACAACATATCACACGATTTCATCCTCCACCCCATCGCAATTCTTGGTTAGCTATTACGTCATCCTTAAGCCTATCCAGGGTCTCCACTAATTGTTTAGCTGCACGTATTCTTTATTAGGGCAGGACAATCCACGTTTAGATTCGTTGTCCTTGTTGTTGTTGTTGTTGTTGTTGTTGTTGTTGTTTCTGAGCCCCCGTCTTTGAGGACTCGAACTGTAAATACCATCGTTGATTCCATATCGAGAATTCATCTACTGCCACTCAATCGTTGGAGTGCCTTGGCGGAAACACTCTTTCGTTGCAGGGTAATTAGTTAGTAGCAACAGCCTACTCCACTTTGACTTCTCGACCATGGGAGGCCCTTCTGTAGAAACTAGTTCGGCGATCGCATAGCTATAGGTTTGATTATAGTAGTAGCCGTAAGCTCCAACGCCACGGCTTACCTCCCGTGGAGTAATTTGACATCAGTGACTGAATAATAAGCAACCAGATTTGACAGACACCGCCAAAAGAACATCTCTTAACTATTAAAAATGTTATAGTAACGGCAAAGGGTAAATCCCTTAACAAGTGCAAAGAGACATTTTGTAAGTCGATTTTAAAGACGTTTCATTTTACAAACAAAACAATTGAATATGATTATATCTACGCATTACGTCTGCTAGGCCTCTGATAGGCCCTTATAAATTCAACTGCGGTTCTGTATTATAAATAACTAAAGGGACACAGTTTTCCATGGACCATGGCCAATATTATTTGAGGTCAAAGTTCGTTTTACAATCCTCAACTAAATGAGTTTTTCTTGCAAATATTTAACAGGCGGAAAAGTTTTGTATGTTCAATGTTTGTACATATATGAAGAGGTATTGCCCTTTTAGGTAAAGCGGTAGCAATAGCACCTAACGCGGCGCATACAAGCAGGACAGTTCAATAATTAATTTAAGGGAGGTTTTGAAAAATTTGTTTTAATAGTTGAAAATTTTTTGTTTCCATATAAATACAAAGTGTAGCTTACCTACGAGTACCTATGTTTTTGGTTTTGGCATCATTTTAATCACACTAACGGCCAATTTCTTCACAGAGTCCTAACGTTAGTACCGGTATTAGTCCTAAACATAGCACTCAAATCAGTATTTCTCACTTCTTCAAACACACAAGTATGAATAAATGAGGGAAACTGATTTGAGTATCAACTTTAGGACTAGTACCGGTATTAACGTTAGTACTCTGTGAAGAAATTGGCTGTAAAAATAATAATTACTAGTAAATTTAATTTTCAAGGTTTTTCAAGAATTTATCCAGCACAAAAACGCAAAAAAAAAAGAAATCTAAAACAAAATATCGGAAGCCTAAAAATAAAATAAAATGTTTGGTGGTACAACACCAACAGCTCGTGGAGAACTAGGGCCTAGTCATTATCAAATGTCAACCATTCCTGTGGTGTTCACATTTGGCAGGAATGAAGGAATCTACGAAGTACATGTAGAAGAAAAGCGGAAGAAAGCTGAACTATTTAATGAAAACCTTATATTGTCGGTTCAAAAGTAAAACTCACTAAGTGCAGAAAAAAATGTTCAATAAAATGAGAATGAAATGCAATTTTTTAATCCAAAAAGTCACATTCTGCACGGTTTTTATTAAGACATTGAAAGGTATGCCCGGGAACTTTATTAAAAAAATTTGCGGAACGTGACTTTTCGGCTTCAAAAAGTATGTTTCAATCTAATTTCTTTCACAAGTCTAATATGTTAGTTAGTGAGTTTTACCTTTGGACCGACGATATGAACATACGAATGGATTTGTTGATGGCAGACCAATCAAACGAAATACGGACAACGAAGTTCGAAGCGGTGTATAAGGTACTAGTTTCTTTAATAGGCCAAACGCAGCCAAACAATCAGCGCCAGCGGCGGCCCTAGGTCATCCAAGAAATGCGATGGCATGGACAGGGAACGAACATCTTATCCCTTCAATCCGCATCAATGGTAAATTTGCATAAGTGACTGACTTAGCACCAGCAAAACAGTCTAATGACTGAACAACCATGAAATAGCTATAACACCAGCCTATAGAAAATCTTGATGTAAGCGCACTGAAGTTACTGTTGTAGTGCTGTAACGCTCAAACCTTAAATATTCATATGATGGTGGGAAAGCTTGGCAGCCTACTGCTGAGTATGTACAAAAACCCCTTTCAATATAAATTCACCTTTTTTTCATAACTCGATGTCATCAGCAGGAATAAATTTATTTTGTTTGTCCTTTTTTTAATTCACATCCAGTTGTAGCAGCAAAACTAAAAAGAGGTAGTATGAATTTAAGAAAAATCCGAAGCTAAAGAGTAGTGACAATTCTTAATTGTATGCATTTTTAATTATAGGGGAATAGAGGTTCCATCTAATCTTTGTTTGTAGCTACTCTGATAGCTTTTTGGCATCCACCGTGAAATAAAAGTAATTCTCCCTTGGACTAGCGTTTCAACTGTAACTTCCCTGCTTACTCTTTCTGAGTGAGATCTTGGGTCTCAAAAGTTATTCTTGCTAATGGTAAGCCTTGGACAGGAATCAAATTCGGGCCAAAAGTAATTTTATCTTGGACTAGCCTAGGACTGGAATCAGATTCCTATCGTAACTTCCCTGCTTGATCCTTCTGAGTGAGATCTTGGGCCAAAAGAAATTCTTTCTTTGGTTATCCTTGGGCTGGATTCAGATTGCGACCGCAAGTAATTCTCCCTTCGACTGGATTTATGATGTAGTCAGATTCTAACCGTAATCTCCATTTTTAATGCTTAACTACACATCTTGGACCAAAGCACTTAAATCTAAACATTCACAAGATGGCATGGAAATATAAGGTTAAAATATATGTCAACAGGATTGACTACCTTTCGTATCAAGGATGTCCGAACGTTCTGAAAGGCCAACATTGACTTGGAATACAATAATGTTGTAACCATGGCACACCCGTGGATATAGCAGAAATTTATAGCCGAACGGCTGCAATTGTGAAAGGTTACAATGTTCTTCTTCGATCGAGTTTCTAATAATCTCTTGCGAAGTCCGTTGCCACCACCATCAAAAAAATATTGAGTTACAGTGGCAACATTGCGAAGAAGCCATCAAGGCTACGACCCATTATTAATATCACTGATCTCTGATTTGACTATGACTGCTAGCAAGTACATGTAGCTGAAGAAAAAGCATACAAAGCTGTGGTGCACACAAGGACCAGAGCTGCTAGCAAAGCCCTACGAGCAGAAGAGTATAGAAAAACAACGTTTTCTCAGAAGGAAATAAAAGGAGCATATGAAATACGCAATTAAGAGAATAGAGAAATGTCATATCAAGAATGAGGTTCGCAAGTTTTACCAAAAAGTAAAAGGAGAACCTCTTAAGGTTGCAGGACACGAAATCTACAAGGATTAAACATTGCAGTAATTGCGTTCGAAACACACTTTATGTTAACGGTGATGATAATACGAATTCCGCTGTCAGGCAGAGCTTTGTTGGTTAGAAGTATGTACCAGCTCATCTGCAAAATATGGTTGGAGTAAAAGTTGCCCGATGAAACTTGTTTGATCGATGCGCAGAAAGGAGACCATCTAAGCTGCATTAATAACATAGGCCTTAGTATTCCAATTCCTTCTCGATGACAAAAATAATTTTAAATAAGAAGATATGCTGTCATGCAGCAGCTGATTTTACGTCTCGATAGCATAGGAATTGAAGAGATGAGTAAACTATTCTGGCTGTACAACCACCGAGTTCGCTGGGCCATGTAAAACAGATGGGCGCAGTAGTGGAAAAACGCTTGGCGTGTGAAACTGGAGACAGCTAACTATGGATCGGATAGGCTGGAAGAAGCTTAAGCTTGTAGGTTGAGACACAGGACTATAAAGTCACCTTAAATTAAGTTATGGTGTGGGGAGGAAGTTCAGCTCGAACACATATTGCAAATGTTAATTTTCAAGCAGAACGTATTTTTAGAACCTGCAGATTGTTTTTTATTCAAATTTTTAAAATATTTTTTTTTTGTCAAGGGGAGGGGGAAGGTTTGTTATTACAGTTCTACGTCGTCAATTTCAATAAAAGTTATACCTGTGGTTTATACGTTAAGGGCATTTTTGGATGAGAGTCGTAGGTAACTGAAAAAGTACATACAAGCCATTAACACAGATTATTTCTCGTATGCAATTTATAAACGATACACTGGACAAACTCTCAAAACCAACGTTCAGAGTAAAAATTTAGCAAAAACATACTATAAATATTGTTAACCATTTGTGGCATTCATATTAAACTTTCTCTTCTCACCAAACTCCATCAAGAAGTTCTATCGCAAGCGTTTGGACAATAAAGTTGAATTAAATGGCATTCATCCCAAAAACTTTTGAGATAAATGCACTTAAATGTGTGAGTTGAGTTGAGTACTGCGCCACCTCTTTGTGTGTTCAGTGGAATTACCAAAAAGTGTGTCCTTGTAATCGATATGGCCCATCTCATGCTCTGATGATAGCATCCACAAACGTATCTATCTCCTCTTGATAAACAAAAGCAGATGATTGTCAAGTTATACACGGCAGCTATCTACAATTAAAATATATATGTACGGTAAATTGGTAGATATATACATAGAAATGTATATAATGTGTAGTTGCCGCTACTTTCTCTGAAGCGGAAGCGGAACCTCCACTTGAAAACTTTTGTTTTGTTTACGAAGTCGTTGAATTGAATATGCGTTACATGTTCTATAGGGATGTAGAATTTCAATTTGGTTGATTTCCCAACACCTAATTAGCAAATGCAGATTCGTTGAAGAGTGTTTAATTGCTGTGAACAGCAACGAACCGAACAAATTTTCGAGAATTAAATTCAAAATAATACTATTTCGAGAGTCGGGGGTGTTATAGGATATTAAAAGGATGGCTATATTATGTACCTATGTAAGTTAGTGTGCTGATGCAATTCTAGCGGAGCTTAGAAATTTAGAAATTTCTTCTGCAATAATTGGAGCATTTTTGTGCACTCAAAACGTTTGGTTCTTATAGTTTTTTTGTTTGTTTTTGTATTCTACAATATTGTTGTGGAACTTTATTTTGTACTATATTCAGAATTGAATTGTTATTTAAAATGATTTTTTTTTGTCAAGCAGCTCTGTAATGTAAGTAACATAAATGAAAGTAAGTAGGTACTATATGGAATTCATGTTCCAAATTTCGACGATCAAAGAATTATGATTTCGAAATCGTTTTAAAGAAAAAGCGCAATCAAAAGAAAAAAAAATCGAAAGCTATAGGGATTTCTTTGTATTTTTTGTTTGATTCAATTGGTTTATACTGAATTGTTTTCGGCCATTCCAAAGTAACGGAGAAGACAATCGGACGCTTGTAAATAAATAAATAATTAGGGTGGCGCAACAGCTCGTGGAGAACAAGGGCCTAGTGACTTACAACTCACATCTATTCCTGTGTGCGTGTTTGTTGGCAGGAATGGAGGGGACCTACAGTTTTTTGCCGAGTCCGAACGGCTAAATGAGCAACACTTATTCATGACAAGTATACTTGGAGGATTTGTCAGTTCCTCGCAAGAGGCAGTACCTCGGATAAAACATTTCTGTTTTTAGGTGGCACGGCTGGGACTCGAACCCACGCCTTTGGCATGACAGTCCTACGCACTAACCATCATGCCACGAGGTACTACTGAGGTTTTTCTTGTTAAGAAATTAATATTTTTTTATGAAACTCAGTGGTTTTTAAGAATTCATCACAAAGTACACGACACATATATTTCACCAAAAAATTAAGAAATTTAGTAAGTTTATACAAAAAAATAGATGGTAACGGAGAAGACACGTACGATTTAGAGATTTCCGACCTTTGCCTTGAAGTTTAAAATTTTGCGCTGTCCATTAATATATGAAGTTGATTTTTTTTGCACACTTTCATTAAGCTAACAGTTATCAAAAACCATCCTTGGTTTCCATCCAAGTTTCATTTTACTATCAGAAAAAAATATGAAAGATGGTAACGGAGAAGACAGCTAATGGTAACGGAGAAGACACGTACGATTAAAGCTTTCTTTTTTTTCACTTATATTGTAATTCGTATTTTTTAATTCTTCTCATCAATGATAAAAGTGATTCAGGCAATTGAAAAACTGTGTATAAAATTTCATTGAAATCGGTGAACGTTAACACGTGCTAGCGAGCACTTGAAATTATTCATTCAAAATACATGTAGGCCAGGAAAAATGGGTTCCGAGGTTGAAAAAATTAATTCATGAAATATTAAAATTGGAATCAACGCAGAATTGCAACCTCTATAACATATCCAAAATCCCCGCATTGGCTTTTTGTGTAGATGCATTTGAAGAGGTGCAGACGGGGAGAATTTGGAGGTCTATCAAACTAAAATATTTGTTTGGGTAAAACCTGATCATATGATAGATGCTTTAAGGGTAGTTTTTAACGCTGAATCCAATGGCACCATTCATTCAAAATGATACAACCACCCAAAAAGAAGTTATAGTCCTTTTTATATACAGATGACTTTTTTTCAGGTACAACAGGTAAAATATTACCGAAAACCCTTTCAAAATAACGGTATGTTAATGAAACTTGGAATTAATGTTTCATTTGTCATAGGAACCAAGAATCAAGAGAGTCCCTAAAAATATCCATGGTGAAAGGGTGTTTTTTTAAGGGGGAGGGGCAAGTGTAGAATGTTAACCATACTACCGACGAAAAAACTCTTAGACTCATGAAATTCGCCAAAAATATATAATTTGTCAAGGCAACCAAGAATCAAAATAGTCCTCATAAATATATTTGTTCTGGGGCCTTTTTATCGAATAGAGGGAAAATCTGGGAAGAAGTTGGAAGATTTGAGCCAAAATTCCGATTTGGTGTAGTTGAGGTATATACACAAAGTATGGTATATGATTTAAGGGTATTTTTTAACGCTGAATCTAATAAAAGCAAAACTAAAATGATACAAGCACCCTTAACAAAGTTATGGGCCTTTTCAATCAAAAATTAATTTCTGAAATCGTATTTTCCGTAGAACAAGTAAAAAGTTAACAGTCACCAAAAACACTACCTATTAGAACAAAGATATTTGTATGGACTATTTTGATTCTTGGTTGCCATGAAGAGTTTAATATTTTTGGCGAGTTTCATGAGTGTATGAGTTTTTACGTGGGTGTTATGGTTAACATTCTTTGTTGCCCCTCCCCCTTAAAAAAACACCCTTTCACCATGGATATTTTTAGGGACTCTCTTCATTCTTAGTTCCTATGACAAATGAAACATTCTTTCCAAGTTTCATTAACATACCGTTATTTTCAAAGGCAGTTCGGTAATATTTTACCTGTTGTACCTGAAAAAAAGTCATCATTACATAAAAAGGACTTTAATTTCTTTTTGGGTGGTTGTATCAATTTGAATTTGGTTTCATTGGATTCAGCGTTAAAAACTACCCTTGAAGCATCTATCATATGATCAGGTTTTACCCAAACAAATATTTTAGTTTGATAGACCTCCAAATTCTCCCCGTCTGCACCTCTTCAAATGCATCTACACAAAAAGCCAATGCGGGGATTTTGGGGGACTTTGGATATGTTATAGAGGTTGCAATTCTGCGTCGATTTCAATTTTAATATTTCATGAATTAATTTTTTTAAGGTTCCCCATACGATTTGTGCTATTTTTCCTGGTCTAATGGGGTTTTCACAGTTTTTACTCAAAATATCAGCAAAATTGTAAAGTTGATGGAAAATCTTTAAACTTGGCACATAAATTAACTACCGTAAGGGGTATAAAAACAAATATTTTCAATAGTTTTGTATAATACTAGCCCCATCAAAAAATTTAATTAAAAATCGTTGTTTTTGTGCATTTGTTGCTATTTTCAATGGAGTAACTGTTACTTACAAAAATAAAAAAAAAGTATCTGTATACTCCTTATGGCATTTAGTATATGTGCCAAGTTCAAAGTTTTTAAATCAACAATTACACTTTTACGGGCACTTTGAGTAAAAGACTGTCAAAGCACCATGTATTTTATGAAAAACTTCAAGTGCTCGCTAACAACTGTAAACGTCAACCTATTTCAATGAAATTTAACACATATTTTTTTTTATCAAAGGGATCAAAGAAATTCAGACTTAAAAAAAAAAAAGTGCCTATGAGTCGTTGAAATTTGGATGAGAAAGTGCAATTTTGTCTTCTCCGTTACCCTGTTTTAAACCGTTAGACATGATTTAAAAATCTATAATAAATCCACAATAATTCTTATTCAAGTCTTGCTTTGTATGCGGAATAATTTTACAAACACTAATATAGTTCACCATTTATACCAACTTTTGTCATTTTTCGGTAACGGAGAAGACATGAAATGTTGAGTCATTTCAAAGCGTATTACTATTTTTACAGCACTCCTATCAAGAAAATAGTTCCGAATTTAAATAGTGTATTGAAAACACTTATAAAAACCTAACTGCACATCGGCATTTGCACCACAATTTATAGAGAACTGATAGCGGCAAAAATGCTGAAAAATGCCCAGGTACGGAAGATAAAGTATGAGCTTTTTTGATCACTTGCCTATTTTACAACAACAAATACAATTTTATATTTACATATTTTTCGTTAAATCTAATAATAATATAAATATTGGCTATTTAAATATATTTTTTTCTTTAATTTGAAATTGAGTTGCTTGGTTTTGAAATTTTTGGAATGGCCGTTTTTAGCAGTTCATCATTTGGCCATCAACATTTCACAATTTGTTGTCTTGAAACTGTTGACCTTTCTTAATCTTCCTAGAAATCATGCTTTGTGATGCGATTTATTGAAAGTAAAAATGTGTAAAGGCCCTCTTTAAAATGTTTAACTTGAACAAAAATCTCTTCTTTGCTCAAAAATCAAAATTCATTAATCACACATTCAAAAAAAATGTTTTTTACTTGAAACTCAAACAAAATATAGTTTATATATATATATATAGGATGTTATGCTTGAAATTTCATTAAAACTATTTGTTTTATTAAATTTAAAGATGTGTGCGTGACTCGATATATGTGTAGAAGGAGTCATAAAAGTCCGGTCAGGAAACCGAATCCCGTGCGGCTTTTGCGGTGACCTTTTTTACGACTAAATTTAGCTTTGGAGTCATTTTTGTAATCCTGTCGGATGTCATTTTGAAAAATGGCGCCCAAACTGTAGTCCAGTCACTTCGACTCAACACCTATCTTTTACGATGACAATCCTTATTATTTCAACACGCGTTCGACACCTGGAGGCGTTTCACAACATTTTTCATGTTTAAAATTACAAAAAAAAGTGGAAGTCTCACCCTTTAATATACAAAACTTAGTGAAAACACTAAAATTTTACCCAAAGGTACGTCTACTGTCAAGTTAGCATTACCAGGGATTAATTTAAAAAAAAAACAAGCACGACAAATTATTTTCTTTCACGACAAATTTAAAACAAATTTACGACAGTTATTAGATTCTAAAAATTTTGAAGTTGTAAAGTAATGCTAACTGGACGGACATCTAAAAACGCACTGGATTCGGTTTCCTGACCTGACTGTACCGTTTAATTTTTGTTCAGTAATTTAATTAATTTTCCAAAGAAAACGTAATAAAAGAAAATAAAATAAAATAAAATACAATAAAAAAAATTAAATAAATTAAAATAAAATAAAATAAAATAAAATAAATAAAAATAAATTAAAATAAATTAAAATAAAATAAAATAAATAAAATAAAATAAAATAGTGTTTTCGCTTTGTGCAATTCCTGAGATATTTTTATATTTTTTTGTATGTACCTACCTATATAATGATGAAAGCCGTCAAATTCAAAAGAGAATAGAAGCATAAAAATAAAATAATACTGATTAAAATTTGGTGGGTTCACTGGGTAAGTTCATAAATACATTTTTAATTGTGAGTAGGTAAATAAGTAATTAAGAGAAAACTTGTCAAGTAAATCCCCCAAATTCCAACCAGAAATCATAAAAACAAAATTTCTGCCATAATTTGGAGTTGTTTTGATATTACTCTACTTAAGATATTTGATATTATAAGCTTCATGAACTTAAAAATTCCCATATACATATGTATATTAGGGTGGTCGTTACAATGTTTTTTTTTTATTTTTTTATACCTATTTGCTTGGAGCTAAATCAGCTCTAAATGAAGAAAAACAAATTTCCTAATTTTTTCAGATTTGTATTTTCATCCCCTATAGTCGCTGTAGGGGTAAATTAAATTTCCCCTATTTTTAGAAATTCACGTAAAATCTGTCAAAAATATTTAGAGCATGTAGGTGGGAAGTAGACAAGAAAAAAATACTATGAGAGGGGGGTAATATATCCACCCGCTTGGGCAGGAGGTGCAATTTAATAAAATAATTGCATAAAATAGAAAAAAAAATAATTACAAAAGAACGGCAACACTAACAGTAATGTTTTTTAGCTGTTTGGAAAGTCAGAACTCTATTTTTACAGTTAATTTTCAAATGAAGTTCTTTGAAAAAACAACTTCAGCAAGAACTGTTTTTAAATCTAAAATTTTGAAAAAAAAAAAAAATAGATTTTTCTTCAAAATGTTGAGTTTGGCACAATTTTTTGCCAAAACTGTTCATCAAAAAAACTTAATTTGAAAACAAACCGTAAGAATGGACTTCTGGCTTTCCAAAAAGCTACAAAACATTACTGCCAGTATTGCCGTTGTTTTTTAATTATTTTTTTTTCTATTTTATGTTATTATTTTATTAAATGGCCCCTTCCGTCCAAGCGGGGGTTGATAGCACCCCTCTTCCGTGGGATTTTTTCTTATATACTCTGATTTTTTTGGTAGATTTAACGTGAATTTCCTAGTATGCAAAAAAAAGGGTAAATTCAATTAAATGTACAGTTCGCTTTATTGGACCGTTTAAAAAATTCAAAATTCTAAGTGAAAAACGGTTTTTTTTTGTAAACAGTTTGGCAGGGCGAATTAAACACTCAAATGATCTCAGATTCCGTGATATGGGATCCGCGGAGCTTATCTAGGGAGGGGTGAAAACCAATTTCGGCTAACACGATTATCCTCGAAGTAACATTCATATTTTTCTTTCGATGCACTGTTTCTCGCAAAGGCCCCAGTTGTGGACTGCAAGACTTTGATTTTTTGAATAGCCTTTAAGGAAGCTTTCGATGCCTATACTTCTTTTTTTGCTATCAATCACACCCAAAATCTGCTGTGGGCTATTAGTCTATAACTCTCTACCAATTCTCACCATTCTACGACAACCGAATCGCAAAATAAAATTGATAACAATTTTAAGAATTTGGGTATCCACGCCTTCTGAGTGGAAAATTCTAAGTTTTTTACTTTAATCCTTGTATGCGGTGCTGAGCCCGCCTGTAGGCAAAACAGGCAATTGCCTAGGGTGACACCTTGAAAAGTCGACAAAATCGAAGAATATTCAAGTTTTAAAGTACCTACCTGAACGCATATAATAAAATTCAAATTTATTTCGTCAACGGTTATTTGGAATCCAGTTTTTATGCAAAATAAATATCCCTTCCAAAGATGCAACGATCGAAATAAATTAATTTAACCTGTTTGGAACGTTTAGATAAACTTCGACAGATTTCTTAAAGCATTATGATTGAGTGTTTTAAGTACCTACTGCCTTTGCGAATCACCCTGTCCCTGTCCATGTAGGTGGACTATTAAAACATGCATTTAAATATATCTAGATACTTACACCTCATTATTTTTGTTAGACAGTTAAATTATTATGGCATTCTCTTTAAAAACACATCATATTAAAAAAATAATGCCTTCGCAGGAATGAACATTAAAAATGTAAAAAAATTTCAAAGAAGTTGGAATCATTAAAAATGCTTTAAAACCAAATTCAGAGAAATTTCAAATTGCTAATTTATGCAGATATATTCGTATTTTATTTTTAAATGTATGTTTGCACTGAAAAATTGTACGAAGAGTGCAGAGTGGACATTCATGATAATATTTGCTTTATTAGGTACTCAATTTGGGTTAATTTAAAACAAAAATATTTTTTCTTAAAGCAATTAAAAACAATGTTTTTTTACGATTTTTTTGAAAGTAAAATTTTATAAATGAAAAATGATACATTTGATTTTTTTAACAAAAAAATTTATGAAGCTTTGATAACAAAGATAATATTCTCATATTTGGAGCGTTTACAGAATAATAATAGGACAGTTCCCTTTATGCTTAGTTTGGGCATTTTGAGTTCTCCCGTCTGAAGAAGAAAATGGGGAAAATTATATTCGGGGGAAATAAGAATTTTTTTTCAAATGTTAATATAAATAAAGACTTTTTTCATTATTATTCCGAATGTTTCATTTATATCTTTTCCAAAGCATACACTTCTTTATCTTATTACTCAAAAGAAGATTAAAAAGTAGACAGAAAAATGCACGACTGGGTCGCACGTACTTGCTATTATGTTCAAGACACTTCGGATTTAAGAAAATGGTATATAAAAATATTTAAATTATGAGGGAAAAATGTAGAGAAGCATGAAATATTTAAATTGGCTAAAACAACTCTTTTGACAGTTTGAGGTGGAAAAAAAGAATGTCATCTTATTTCTTGATTGAATATGGTATGGAATATGGTAGGTTTTAAAAAAAATTAATTTTTATAAATGAAATTCTTAAAACATTTTTAAGAAGAAATTCTGGTATGCAAATCTGAAGTATATATTTATGTGTAATAAAAACAAAATTTGAAAAAAAATTGTCAACCCTTTTTTGACATATCGAATTTTCAAAAAAAATTTTGAAACTTTTTTAAAAAATCCAAAAACTTTTTTTTTTAAATTTTTATATGCAATATTATTTGATATTATCTGAATTTTGTTTATAAAAAAATTTGTCTAAATCCGTTAATCCGATAACGAGAAAATTAAAAATAAAAAAATACGTTCTATAACAGGTACTAGCTAAGTGTAAAATTTTATAATTTTTGGTAGTAGATCGTACTAATTTTAGTAGGTATATGAAAAATTTTAATCAAAATCGTAGGAGTCGTTTTCCTTTGCGGTTTTTTAACTTTTGTATGGAAGATACCGTTATTTTTTCATAAATGTAAAATTTTTTCTAAAAATTTTCTAGAGAGTAATAAAAACCTCTTAAATATCGAGTTTCAAAAAAATCGATCATGTCGTTTTCGAAATACATATTTGATTTTCCAAAAAAAAATTTTGAAACATTTTTAAAAAGTCCAAAAAATATTTTTTCAAAAATTTTGGTACACAAAACTATTTATATTTTTTGGCAGCTTCTGTATAAAAAATAAAATGCACGACTGGGTCGCACGTACTTGCTCTTATGTTCAAGACACTGCGAGTTTAAGAAAATTGTATATACAAACATGGAAATTATGAGAGAAAAATGCAGAGAAGTATGAAATACGACATTTAAATTAGCTAAAACAACTCTTTTGACAGTTTGAGAAGTATGCCATCTTAATTCGTGATGGAATATGATTGTGTGAGAAAAAAAATTTTAAAATCGTTGGAGCGGTTTTTTTTTTAATTAATTTTTTCTTTAACATTTTTAAGAACAAATTTTGGTATGCAGATTTAAACAATATATTTATGTGTACATAAAAACAAAATTTGAAAAAAAATTGTCAACCCGTTTTTGAGATATCGAATTTTCAAAAAAAAAGTTTGAAACTTTTTTTAAAAATCCAAAAACTTTTTTTTTGAAAATTTTGATATGCAATATTATCTAATCTTATCTGAAATTTGTATATAAAAAAATTCATTTAAATCCGTTAAGCTGATAACGAGAAAACTCAAAATAAAAAAATACGTTCTATGACAGGTACTACTAATAGTTGCTATGTGTAAAATTTTATAATTTTTGATGGTAGATCGTACTAATTGAAATATATGAAAAAAGTTTAATCAAAATCGTAGGAGTCGTTTTCAAGCAAAAAAATATTTTCTTTTGCGGTTTTTTCACTTTTGTATGGAAGGTACCGTTATTTTTTCATAAATGTAAAATTTTTTCTAAAAATATTTTAGAAAGTACTAAAAAAGTCTTAAGTATCGAGTTTCAAAAAAATCTATGATGCCGTTTTCGAAATATGTATTTGATTTTCCAAAAAAAATTTTGAAATATTTTTTAAAAATCCAAAAAATATTTTTTCAAAAATGTTGGTACACAAAACTATTAAAATTTTTTGGAAGCTTCTGTATAAAAAGAATAATTGAAATAGGTCATACCATTTTGAAGAAAATTAAAAATTAAAAAATGGTTCCTTGGGAGGTACCATTTATAACCATTTTTGAAAAATGGTTTTCCACCCAAAGAAAGCCTTTACTAAAATAAATTTACTGAATTTTTTTTAAGAAAAGTTGTCGAGCCGTTTTTGAGAAAAATACGATTATGTAAATTTGCCAAAAAAAAAATGTATGGCAGGTACCGTTATTTTTGGTTCTAAAAAAAAATGAAAAAAAACCTGTCGGCAGAATCACCAAAAACCACTATGTACCAAGTTTGAAGAAAATCGATCGAGCCGTTTAGGCTGTAGACGAACAGACAGACAGACAGACAGACAGAATTGTGCCACCCACTTTTTTGGTGTTCTCTATCATCGTAATATCATGGTTGATTGTTATCTCAATTTTTTTTTTTGCACGAATCCAAAACTTGCCTAATAGTACCTATAATCGCAAGTAAAAATAATTGAAATCGGTCTTATCGTTTAGAAGAAAATCAAAAATTACAAAATGGTTCTTTGGGAGGTACCATTAATAACCATTTTTGAAAAATGGTTTTCCACCCAAAGGAAGACTTCCCTAAAATAAATTTATTGAATTTTTTTTAAGAAAGTTGTCGAGCCGTTTTTGAGAAAAATACGATTATGTAAATTTGCCAAAAAAAAATGTATGGCAGGTACCGTTATTTTTGGTTCTAAAAAAAAATGAAAAAAAACGTGTGGGCAGAATCACCAAAAACCACTATGTAACAAGTTTGAAGAAAATTGATCGGGCCGTTTAGGCTGTAGATGAACAGACAGACAGACAGACAGACAGAATTGTGCCACCCACATTTTTGGTGTTCTCTATCATAGTAGTATCATCTTTGATTGTTATCTCAAAAAATTTTTTTCCACGAATCCAGAACTTGCCTTATAGTACCTACATATGTATGTATATCGCAAGTAAAAATGTATTGGGATTATTATTCATTACATTACATACATATGTAGTACCTAGTGGCATGATGGCAGTGTTCCCAGATTGGTGGTTTTTCCAACCAAAATGGTTGGAAAAAATGCCTTTGGTTGGAAAAATGGTGGGAAAATATTCATAGTGGGATTTATGGTGGGAAAATATTTCAATGGTCTCCTTTTTGGTGGGAAAAACCACAATTCACCATACTTGCCTATCTTCCAATTTTATGACCTATGTATAATGATTTGGCACGAAAAACAGAAACATTAAAAAATAACTTTTTTTCTGAATACCACACAAATGAGGTACCAAAAATCACAGACCTTGAAAAAATAAAAAAATATCTCAAAGAAAAACTTTGGCTGACCAATTATTGAAAATATGTAGTTGATCTTATCATGATCTAGTGATCTTTCGGATCAGTATACATTTTTTGTGAATATTCCACAAATGAGGTGGCAAAAATCGTACGTGACCTTAAGAAACTTTAAGACTTGATAGTTTTCTAGGGCTGACTAATTTCTAGGACAAGTTAACTTTCTTCACCAATTACTGACCGATTAGATGACATTCTTGTCTTGCGAATATGAAGTACCAAGAATGCAGAGCGAACATTCTTCTTTTTTTATATCTAGGAAGTATCTGTAGCAGAAAAGGTTATGGTGGTTTTTTTTTCCTTCCAGTACAAAAATGGTGGGATTTTTTTTGGAATCTGGTGGGATTCTAGAAATCTCATCTGGCATCACTGCATGATGGTTAGTGCGTAGGGCTGTCATGCCGAAGGTGTGGGTTCGATTCCCAGCCGTGTCACTTAAAAACAGAAATGTTTTATCCGAGGTACTGCTTCTTGCGAGGAACTGACAAATCCTCCAAGAGTATACTTGTCATGAATAAGTGCTGTTCATTTAGCCGTTCGGACTCGGCAAAAAACTGTAGGTCCCCTACTTTCCTGCCAACAACACGCACACAGGAATGGTTGAGATTTGTAAGTCACTAGGCCCTGGTTCTCCACGAGCTGTTGTGCCACCCAATTTATTTATCATTACGTATTTAACCTTTCCTTAGAATAACAATTTATAAGATTAAACTCTTATAAACCAGTTAACCGTATTATTGAGGTCTATCGCTCATAGGTTAAGTCCAACCCTCGTAAGTTTTGCTTTACCATCAGAATAACCCATAAGATATAACAATCACTAATACAAGGAATCTATTCAGGAAAACTTGCCAAATAATTGTGAGACCCTTGCTAGTAAGAAATGTCTGGGTATGTTTTGAAATCCCATCAGAAATACTCCGTATATATAACAAAAACTAAAATTTTACCCATATTTATTCATTTAATTATACATTTTCAGCATTGCACAACTGTATTGTGAATCAGCGAGATTATCGTCTTGAGCCGCGTCCAGATCAATAAAAATTTGCGTTTTGTGTCGTGATCGGCGCAAATATTTGTGTGAATGCAAAAAAAAATACTTCAATGTGGACGTCCGGACTCACACAAATTTTTGTGTCACATTCAACGCACGTTATCCGATTCCGATGGATTTTCAACGCACACGAACAAAATTTATGGCGCACAGGTGTTTAGATGTGGACGTTATAAAACATTTTAATGCAAATTGAGCCCTCATGCACGGCGTACAACGCAAACATTTATTTCGAAATTAATTTGAATTTTTGGCAAAATATTTGTGGCGAATACAAAATTCAAGACGCATGGCACACAACGTTAATTTTTACTGATCTGGAGGCGGCTTTGGACGTCTTGAGAAGGTCCAAGACCGAATCCCAAATAAGACAACTTTTTTCCGCTCGAGGTAAAAGGATAAACAATTGGCATGGGTGCCCAGTTTCGATATATAATTTATTTGTATACTTGATATCTCAATCGCAATAAGATCCCGAAACTTCGTTTAGGCGTGCATACAACTACTGAAAATAAAAGTAATTTCCTTAAAATGTACAATATTACTTTCACTAAGCCATTTTGTTTAGAGTCGGGTCTGATCGGTCGGTCAATTGGAAACTACACCAACCACTTATTTTTGTATCTACAATCTACCTATGGCTTTTTTAAAATTGAAAAATTTTAGATTTGTATAGACAAAAATGTTGCTCTAATATAAAAGCAAAAAAATAAATGTCCAAACAAATCGTAAAGTACCTATAACAAAGTAAACCAAAATCCATCACAGTGGACAAATTACATTTTTTTTTTCAAAAGTTCGCCATCAGGGTCACTTTCTAAAGGTCAACTCTCTATAATGCCTTTCTCAGACGCCGCATAAATCAGTCAAACACAAAAACAGAACCCGAAACACGACAACGAATAACAAAGCACGACAGCTGACTTAAAAGTCCTAAACTGAAAGTTGAAAAAAAGTAAAACATTTCAACCTTCCAAGTTCAGCAAACCAAAGAATAAGAAAAATCCCTCTGTTAACTGTTGTAGTAGGTAGGTATTAGGTATAGGGAAAAAATATTGACAGTCTTAAAAAATTCTTTGTTTTGTAATATATTTTATGGAAGCCCTATGTACCCTTCTTCTACCCATGTCAAATTTTAATTAACTCAATCCAAGAATCTTGTTTGATTTGGTAGACTTTGTCTTTTACAAGCCTTTGTTTATCCGCTAATTAAGATTTACACTACATTCACTCTCACTCTCGCTCCAGAGAAAAATATCCCAAAAAAGAAAAAAATAAGAGAAAAAAGTCCCCAAAAAAAAATAACAGCATCAAATGATTCACGTCAGCAACAATGGATTAATTACTTCAATTAAGAAAATTAGCCACTTTGAACAAAGGCGCAAGCCAATGGAATCCTAACAAACACAAAAGACGCAACCTAAAAGGGGAACACGACCAAACCAGGGTATGGGGACAGGAAAAATAAAATAAGGAATGGTATAGATGTAGAGGAGCAATATTTCACAAAAATCTCAATTCCATTGATATGAAAAAAGGACAGCAGCAACTTGTCAGATGAAAGACTGCATGAGCCACAACCATTCATTAGGGACCGAAGGCTGAAGACCGAAGACCGAACGGAAGGCAGACTTTCGGCTCTTGACTAATTGCGTTTAATGAAGATATTGTTGCGCAGAATATACAAAAAAAAATAAAAGTAAAAAGGATGCTGATGCCTATGCGGTGGATCGGTGGCATAAGCTCACAACTTGTTTCAGATTTGGACGCACAAAGGAGCAGTTTTTTTTGTTGTCTCCACCAATTCGTGTTTGACGCAAAAGACCGCTTTTGCAGCACGAGCGCCACTACCACCTACCACCGGCAACAACGGCGGCGCGAAGGAGGAGACCGTTGTGGGGGTGTACTATATTGAAATGGAAAATATGTTCAAATAAAAAAGTTAAACACTTTCATAAAATTCAATTAACGGACCACTTAACACGAATTGTTGAATTGTTTGCGGTGGCAATTAATGACACTGCCGTTGCCAACGCTATAGCCGTCGTTGCTGCCGTTGCATCCCACAACCAATATATTTTGCATTCAAAAAAAATGGATATACCTACAGAATGTATAGTTTTGAGTTCCTCCAATTGGAAACTGCGACTACATCAATTGGCAACAGCCACCAAAATATTTTAGTCTCACAAGGAATACGTGAAATCAGTCAAAGCCTCACAAGGAGGTGATGACTGCAGAAAAAGAAAGCAAATACAATGATCCAAATTTAGGTCGAGGACTTATTAATTAAATTTGAATGCTGATTCAAGAAAAAAACACACACATTATAAAGCCCTAAATTGGTTGCACAAATTGACTTTTGTGTCGAATCTTGGTCATTCCATCACGTGTAAGGGTTTGTTTAGATATAGGATTATGCATAATGCAGTATCTATTTTCAGACAAATAAAATATTTATATTGGTTGTTTTTTTTAATAAGAAATTCAAAGATCGAAGAAATCCTTTTAGCTAAACACGCCAACATCGTATGGCCTTTTCGATTGGGGACAGAATGACAGTTCTTGTTCTGAAAAGCAGAGAAAATCGTTCTGGATTTGATTTCAGAATCGAAATAAGAAGCGCTCACACGCATCGAATCGGTGTTCCGGATTGCCAATCGAAAAGGCCAGTAGAGAAAATAGAACCTACGTTTTTGAGGAACAAAAACATCAAAGTACTATCCAACATTCTGATTCTATTTGGACCCTACAACTGAACCGCTTATTTTTAAGACTTCGGTATACCTACTAATTTATTTAAAGGGCTTCCGGTGGTGTCCTGTAGATTAGATACCTTCTTAAGTTTTAATATAGGTACCTATGTATTAATTTGGAATAGTGTCCGAATAATTAATAATAATATTTTTTTGTATTTGTGGAACTATCGATGAATACGTTTCCGTTGTGTTTTTTGTAAGAATTCTGTTGTCTTTGTACTTCAGCGTACTAGGCTTTAGAGCAAAATAAAATTTAATTTCCCATCAACTGAACATTTCAAATCCAAAACCTGAAGAGAACATTTTAGTGGCTTAGATTGATTTAAAGGCAAACAGTCATGCATAAAGACAGACATAGACATAGAGACTGGCAAACGGAATGATGTAAAACACGAAACCCTATGGATTTTTTTTCAAAGGGAAATCCCATCGAAGTCACATGCACAATATGAGAATCGTTGCAGGTAAATTGTTCAGGTTGTGATCCCTAAACTTCAACACCACTAAGTCTGAAAATGAAAAGAAGCAGGTAGGTACTAAGAATATTTCCGAATGCAATACGTGCACCATAATTATGCAAGCCAGAGTTAATAAAAAAAAATTAAAGTGAAGAGAAACGAAGCATTTAACCATGCTCCCTTCAATTGAACAAAGCTGCACACAATATTCCTGCAAAAGGAGCAGACATTTAATTAGGTGAATTACAAATTTATGAAATGCGGAAATGTATCATACGAATGAATGAATTCAGAATTTACCTGCAAAGGATTGTGTACAAGAGATGGCGTATACGAAACGGTATACACCTATATACATTTCTGTATGTGACATGAAGTGTGCAATATTTAAATAATAAACCTACTCTACTCCACTCTTTATCGTCCTCGTCGCATTCCCTATTTATTACTTTTTTTGATATGAGAATAAAAGCAATTTAATGACCTTCTTTTTCTGTATTTTTTTTTTTAATCTATCACTCATTCTCTTGGCTGTGATATATAGGGTAGGTATTACCTTTTCCGATGAATCACATTCAATTGTTTTATCTGTCAGTTTAGAGATCAAATTTAGCAACAATATCCAGAACCATTTCTGCGAATTTATAGAAGAAGCATTTTCATTTTTTTTTTTTATTGCAAGAAAGTGCTTACGTTTTTGTTGTTCATGCTTTTGCTTTCGACACACAAAGGAATCATAAAGAAGACAACACCAACAACAACATGACGATGAACAAACAAAAAGGACGAATGCTCCCTTAAGGTAAATTATTACCGATAAAATAGGTTTCGCATTGAATTGAATTTAATAGCATCTGGAAGAATAATATGATAAAATGAACGATCAACGTATGAAAATCATATCTGCAATAAAATAAAATCCATAATATTACACTACCTCCAGCTCCATCACTCCTTATCCCTGGTCTCTCTGATTCCTTTATGTCCTCGGTGAATTTAAGTCGTTTCGTTTCATTTTGTTTGTAAAGAAAGGGAATATTTTTATTTACAATTTCCTTCCCTCAGTTATAAACATTTCTAAAAACGTAAAGTGGATGCAAAGTAGATACTTTGCTTTTACCTATTTCTCCATAAGATTTATATGAAAGATATCCTCTGAGCTTCGACTATACGGGGTTAAGTGTGAATAAAACCCTAAGACCTCTTTCGTTTCCTCTCTTCCTGTGTTGAAATGAAAGAAAATCAACTAGCGAAAGTTTTCTTATCATTCAAGATGGTGGCTTAACCCGGCTGAGCGTATCTTTCTTTTTACCATTGCTAGACAGACAATAATTATGAAGAATTCGAGCGGTATCACTGGCATACCTGCGTTTATCCCTGAATTGGTTTAAAGATATAAGTACATTCATACATAATGTATGTAGGTATGCGCTTTCATTCATCCTTCTTTTGGTTGATTAAGTGCTAAGGAAAGACGTATAGCAGAGAGTAACCCTAGCGTTCTTCTATGACAAGAAAATTACTGACATTTGTTTTGACTCGTTATGATAATACTGGTTCCAAAAAAGCAACACTGAGCACAGGATGATGATGGTTTGGAACGTTTGCATAGCTATTTCGCTTGATATTTTGTGCAATTGGGTACTACAGGTGTTATAAATTGCGTTTACTTTTGCTTGCTAGCGTCTTATCATGAGGTGTCTCCGGTTTCGTGAGGTAATAAAAAAGAGAGAAGGTATCTAACATGGTTTAGGGTTGCACAAGGTTTACGATTGTTAATTTATCTCTGTGGAGAGAAAGTTGATTCTGCTAAAAGAACATTCAAACTTATTTAAGAGGTTATAAAGCGTTATGTGTATAAATAATAATCCTCATTCATAATGAACAAGAGCAATAAATTGTTTTATTGATGCAACGAAAGAAAATTATTTGGTTATGATTTTCATCAGGAGGGAATATTTTTGTTTTTTTTTTGTTTTTTTCTTCTTGGCGGGTTAAATAAGACTTTTGTCTTACGATCTCGACGAAGTTAATGATGTTTCAGTGTTTCACAATACGCATAAAAACAATAATCAAAGCAGGTTGAGAAAACCATTTGCAAATTAAGCCCTTTAAACTTGGATGGCAATTTTTTGGTGTGGGGGAGGTGGGGAGGAGTGGGGTGCGTAAACTTTTTATTTCATTTGTCTGTGTCGTTAGTAAATGATAAAATAAATTGTTATTGTGGCTTTGAAGACCCCTGCGTACAGGTTCATTTTTATGGGCGGATAATCATTTAGGCTTTGAAATGATACCAGATCAGAGGAGGAGCACCTATGGAAGCTTCTTTATCCACCCTTCCACCAGCCAAAACTCAGACTTGTTGTTTAAGGTAGTTAAGAAAGGAAAAACACCATTACGAAGGATTAAGACCCTCTTTGAGTATGGAATATAGGAATCCTTTTAATATCTTTATTATGCAAACTCATATTGATGAAAAAAAGGCGCTAGCAACGAAATAAGACATGATTGTGATAAATATATGTAATATGAAGATGACACTATTAATAAATGGAATACCTTCATGTTATCAACTGAAAAGTCCAGGGGAAAAACAACTTAAGTCCAATTAGGTTGATTCCGAGAAAAATTAATTTGTAATTTTATTAGATACTAAAAAACGCTTAATTCAAAAAAAAATTAATGAACAAAATAATTGTTTTAACTGGAAAAGTCCTTAGTTATGCAAACATAAATGATATGAGTCAAAAGGACCTTCCACGTTAGAACCAAAATTTCCAAGGTATTTAAAAAAAAAAAAATTTTTTTGAAAAAATAGGATATGATAATCGGAAACTGTTTTTTACTTTTTAAAGTGGACCTAAGCCGTTTTTCTCCGGGACCCTTGAACTGTTCAAGTACCAACACAAAATAAGGATAGGTAGTTTCTGTAAAAAGCTGACGAGCTTATGTTGATATAATTAATCATCATTTCCTGATTTCATTGTTCAGAATTCTTAATTCGATATTCTTGCTTCGTTACATATGTACATACCTTTTTCGTAAACCGGGATCTGATGGCCTTTTCGATTGGGGACAGAATGGCAGTTCTTGTTCTGAAAAGAAGAGAAAATTGTTCTGGATTTGTCGAAATGAGAAGCTTTCCAACGTATCAAATCGGTGTTCCAGATTGCCAATCGAACGAGTATGAAGGTTATAGGAACATGTAACGTGATATCAAATGCCGAAGTCTGAAAGGTTTTTTTTTCTCAGATTAAAAAGAGCCAGTTCCTTTATTTTATTCTTAAATTTATTTTTTCCCTAAGCAGAAGCACCTCAATCATGAAGAACCGATAAATAGAACTCAATATACAGGGTGTCCCGGACCTGAGTGGAAGTATTTTAGGGTGTGGTTCTTGGGGTTATTCGAAGAAAAAAATTGTATGGGGGGAAAGTTGTATCTCCCCTCCCTGAGGCAGAGGGGGGGGCATTTTCTGAAACATTGACTTTAAATGCCAAAAAAAAAACATTAAAAATCAATGAAAACACATCTTATAGGTAATGTGCTATAGTTTTTTTGAAAGCTAATTTTCCATTCTTGCATTTGATATCTAAATCAAGTTTTTTAAGCGAATAGTTTTTGAGAAATTAAATTTCAAAGTCAAAATTAAAAAAACAAAAAATGTAATTTTTTTCTTAAGTCGATATTTTTCAAAAATTTAAGGTAATTAAGTGCTTTTTTCTGTTTAATATTCTTAACATAATTAGGAAACAAAGCTGGTTCTTACCCCCTCCCCTTCCAAAGGCTAAGAAAAAAATCTGCCATAATTTTGAATTTGATATCACAATTTCACAAAGCATACCACCTACTACAAACCCTCATACTTATATTCAATATTGAAAGCTTGATAGATTTGTAGGTATATGCCCCTCTCCACCATTTTGAAATTACTTTGAAAATAAAAAATGTGATCCTATGGTTTCAAGGGTTATGAATCCAACGTGATTTCTCGCATCATCGTCAGACACCTGGTTCTCGATTTATAGGCCAAAAAATGTTTGCAACATTTCGGGATATAAAGTGGTAAGTGGCAACACTTCTCTCGTCCTTTTGATATTGTTGCCACCTTAACCTTGGCAAAACTTCTTAGAAATAAAGTTAGGACATGAATTATAGTAGGTATATTTTACCAAGCTCAACCCGGTCAGGTTGAAATGACAGGTAGTCATTTGCCTTCATATCGTACACTAACGCCTCTACTATGTACCTAGTGTATTCGAAATTCATTTATCGGTATTCGTATTTCATGTTGCGTACCTAATTCATATTTGTGAATTCGGCAACCAGAATTCGGATTTCGATATTTATAATTTTGGATTACAAAATCGTAAATTACAATACGCAATACGAAATTTAAGATTAGTTTTTTTTTATTAAGAATTAATTCGTATTTTGTACTTAATGCATTGACTGCCGTGACTATCAAATAGGATAGCCAAATTGTATTACAAAAAGGATAGCCAAATTGTATTAAATGTGGGGAGTGGAAGCACCTAATGAAATAATCGAAAATACCTAGGTATGAAATTCAATATACATAGAATGAAAACCCTTGCAACCCACGTTTTCTTAACTAAACTTTGTTCGTATTGTAAGGTGAAACCCTTTCTTTAGAAGTTACACAAATTTAAAATATTTTAAGGTTACATATTAAATACAAGGCAGTTTTAAATGAATTTCCATTGCTGTCTAGGGTGAAGGCCATAGCATACGTTTTTGGTTTTTGAACCTTTTGAGACGCCCAAAGCTTTGAATGCATAATGAGTTGAATTTTTAAGATGATATCAATTTAAGGCTAGAGGCAAAAACCTCTGACTGACATTTTCGTCTCCAATATCAATAACTAATAACTTACCAAAATTATTTTTGCAATATCAGATTGCAATATGGCCTTGAGTAAACAAAATATCAAGTAAGAAATTGAATAAGTTTTAGGGATGAAAACTGATAATTTGTTGAATCAAATACAAAATCGAATCTTACCTAAAAGAGATAAAGCTTTAAAATAAACCACTTCAATTCATTCAATTTGACTTACCTACCTTTGAAAACTTCATAGGTATATCAGACTAAAAACGAATAATGGCATATTTATTAACCTTAACAATAACGGAAGCGGACACATTCACAATTTACACATTTATTGATTGATTTAAACTACATTGGATTTAATAGAATGGCAAACATATTTTTTTTTAAATAGCGCAGAATTTGGAACTTTTAAAATAAGAAATGATAAGGAATGGAATTAATGGACACGAAATTTTCTTCAACAAAACACAATATTTAACAATTTTTTTAACGAATGTAAAAAAATATATTTAAATATAGAAATAACTGAACGGATATTCCATTTAACTATACGCGCACTACAAATAATGAAGGATCACCAATTTACCCGATACTTCTCTTAAGAAAAAAACACGAAATATCAAGTAAACGGACCGATGGCCTTGAAATCCAGAAAATTTAAAATCGATTACCT
This sequence comes from Dasysyrphus tricinctus, assembly GCA_963921185.1. Lineage (NCBI taxonomy): Eukaryota > Metazoa > Arthropoda > Insecta > Diptera > Syrphidae > Dasysyrphus > Dasysyrphus tricinctus. The sequence goes on along the minus strand of OY992533.1, from coordinate 57,719,103 downwards.
TTAATTTTTTTAATTTGGAAACCCAATCAAATAAATATCGTGCGAAATCCGAAAAAATTAAATTAAACTTTTAAATCGATTACCTTTAATTTATTAATTTCGACGCACACAAAAGACAAAACAGTTATTTTACGGAAACCAGCTGTTTTTGGCGCGTATAGAAAAAACTTTATCCGTACGGATAAAAGATGGATCCGTTCGGTTACCTACCAAGTTTAAAGCGTGAAACAGATGGAACCACTGATCTCTATAAATACATTATTATAGAGATCAGTGGATGGAACCAGCAATAGCGGCGGCCTTTATTTAAAACGAATAGGCGTGTTCTGTTGATCTCCTAATAGGGATGTTTTTTAGGGCATTTTTGTCTTCGCTTGAAAAAAGTAGCATGTTAAATAAAACAACAATACGAAGTTATATCAAATTGTTGTTGTATTTAACACGCTGCTTTTTCTAAGCGATGATAAAAGATAAACTGCCTTTCACATGAGCTGTGAACTGCAAATGCGAATAAAATTTGTTAAGGCAATTCCAAGTGCAAATATCAACAAATTCGTGTTTTAACTATTGACAAAGTGAATACTGCCGTTATAATAAGAAGAAAAAACGTATCTGTGTTTTTGACTATTCGAGATAAACGTTTTTTTCTTTTTTTATCTCTATCTTTTTCGTTCTGTTGATGAATGTTTTTGGGGCCCAATTCGTCAAGAGTGAACGATTTTCCATCTACACATTCTATTCACACACGAAGCAAGTGTGAATACATTTTACTGCACGCGTTAACTGTCAACAACTTAAAAATCACTCTTGCAAAAACACGATTTTCTGTGAACACAGATAAAATTCCCTCTTGTGGAATTGGGCCCCTGTCGTATTTACAAGTAAATCATTTCTTTTTGCATAGATTAGGTCTGATCCTTTGCTTTGGGTATCTGTGATTTTTAGTCCAAACTTGTGTCAAAATAATTTTTTTATATTAACTTTGACACTACTTTGGACTGAAATGCGCAGAAATGCACAGAAAATCACAGAAATTCAAAGAAAAGGAACAGACCTATTATTTATCAGATATACAAGCTTGTTATATGAGTGAAATATTTTCAAAATCTGTCATGGGAGATCTGAGATATTTGAGCTTGATGTTGGCAACTGCAAATAGAGCTTTTTCAGGTTTTTGTCGATATCTTCCGATCTAGGATATGTAAGAAAATGATACTGGTGTCAAATGAAAGCTACATTTCTAGGCTTTTCAATATACCTAAAATTATTTTGCTACTTTAAACACATTTTGAGATATTTTTAAAAAAACTCCTTTTTTGCACTGCCTCTTGCACAACGATATCTCCTAAAACTCATTGATGACCATACACTTTTTTGGCACCATTGAAAAGCTTAATTTGAAACCTTTAATTTAATATATAATTTAGTGGCCTTTGCTCAAATAAATACTTACATATAAACAAAACTTAATTCAAAAGGCACTAAGCAAAGAAAAGTGCTTACAATGTGTGAAAATAAACGAGAGACGGACACAATCCCAAAATTCTGAATCCAGAAAACCCAAAATCCCGAAAATCCAGAATCCTGAAAACCCAGAACCCCGAAAACCCAAAACCCCGAAAACCCGAAATCCCGAAAACCCAAAATCCAGAAAGGCCAAAATCCCAAAACTATAGTTGAAAAAAAAAGTAAATTATAAAAAGTATACAACATTTGGCAAAAATGTCATTGCCATTAGTCTGACTTTTCTGAGGAACTTTTTGGCCGAATTCACATTTAAGTAATGATATCGATGAAATCACGATATATGATAAAATATTGTGGATCGAAATCAAATGAATAACTGTTATCTCTGACAAATATGAATTTTTACTGAGTTCCGATAATTTAATCGTTTTTAAACTCTCTTCCGAATTTTAGCATGCTGTTTTGTATTCAATTTATCGCCTTGAAACATTTTTTTGTGTTTTGCTTATTTTCTGACCTAGGCATATTTTTTGTTTAAAGCATTCGCGCATTAAGTTTTAATATAAAAATTGATTTTAATTGAAAAATAACATTAAAATGGATTTAGTTTAGTTAGTTTAGTTTTTATTGAAAAATGTAAATAAATACATAAAATATTTTAACAATAGTTGTGGCATGGCCTTTGAGCCGTCAGCCAGAGTGATGTTACAATATGATGCAATGAGCAAAAAAGAAGAAAGAATAACAAATACAATAAAATTAGAAGTAATTTAAATAAAGAAAAACAAAAACCAAATTTAAGAATGGAAGAACACTAAAAGCGTAGGTGGGATTTAGTCCACTCAATACGATGGAGGTTTTGTTCAAACCAAGCGCCCCGACTCGCTCGTTGGTGTCGCTTTTTTGTCCAATTCAGTTTTGTTACCATCAATTAAAAGAAATTTATAAAACTGTTTCCATATTCTAAAGCTTCTTTGCAGTAATGAGCTAGGTTTAACCATCCTCCAATGCCATTAAGAATTCCATATGTTTCAATTAGAGTTAAGTAGTTTTTTCCAAAATAAAGCCTTCGGAGTTCACGTAAAATTGGACATACACCTATAAAAAGATACACATCCTCACGTTCATTAAGATTACAAAGGTTACATATAACAGACAGATCATGCCTGTATGGCATAAAATTAAGTTTTAAAAGCTCTGTCCTAACACGAAATATCATACAAATCTTATCTAGACTTAGACCGTCATTGAAGTAGTTCATTATACCAAGATGGTGATTCAAATTCTAGTAAATAAGTCTTGTTTCCGATGAGACCGCTCTTCTAAGTTGTTCGTTGTAATTTGATTCATCAATTGCAGCTATCAGATCATTAAACCCATTTCGCCATTGGTTGTAATCCTCCGTTAAGTGCAACTCCCAACTGTGATTATTTGCTAGCCTGTACAATTCCTCAAAAACACCCTTTTTAGACCTGAAAAGATACATCATTATAGTTTTTTGAATACTTGCATTATCTTTACTCATCATTTTAATGATGTAGTTGCAGCTCGCTTTGAGATTTTTGAGGAAGATTTCTGCTAGACCAGTTTCCACGAAAAAAGCATATGTTGGGGTCGTGATTGGTAGTCTGAAGAGCCTTTTAAAAAAAGTCTCTGCAGTTTTTCAAACTCTTCGGCCCTAGTACATCCGAAAATTTCTTTGCCATAGCATAAACACACGTTGGTAGTTGCATTTAAACTTTGTATTTAGCAGCAGTGCATATGTTTCTATTCGCGTAAAAATGTTTCCACATCGTGTTTATTGCAAGTTTTGCTGTTGTACTTTTAGCCTTAAAGTGACTTTCCCAGGAACGATTTGAGGTTAGCGTTACTCCCAGGTACTTATACTCTCTCACCACCTCAAGCAACTCGTTGTCCAGCTTCCATCTCTCATTAACAGCACGCCTTCGAACATTTTTTTCAAAAACAATTATTTTAGATTTGCCAGCATTAATTCGCATATCCCAAACGTTACAATACTCTGATGTTCTATTTATCATGAGCTGAAGAGTCACTGGACTTTCGGCTAGAATAACTAGATCATCAGCGTATAGTAAAACCTTTATCAACAAACCAGCAAATCTTACACCCCCAGGTAGCTTTTGAACAATGTCATCAATAAATAAAGAAAACATTATTGGACTCAATATGCATCCTTGAGGGACTCCAGTCAAAGTATTGAAAACGTCTGATGCCTGCGATCCTCCATGAATAGCTGCTGTGGTATCTGACAAAAGTTCCGTGTACATTCTTAAAAATTTTGAGGATAATCCCAAAGTCGACAGTTTATAAATAAGACTATTTCGGTTGACATTGTCAAAAGCAGCTTTGAAATCAACAAAAAAACAATACAATTTCTTGTTATTCTCAATAAAATGCTTAGCGGTGCTATGAAGAACAAATATTTGGTCGGCTGTGGAAAAGCCAGCACGAAGCCTGCCTGGAAACAGCTTAGCACGTGTCGTGCCGAGGAAAAAAAGGAACAATTAGAAATCTTAACAAGACTTTTGTGTGATGTTTATTTCTGGAGAATAAATTCATATAAATACAATTTCAAAGGTTTCTTTATATTTTCTTACCGCAGTTATAAGTTCCTCTTCTTCTGGCTTCGGCTTGACAAATGACAATGAGAATTAGAAATGCAAAATGAATGATAAAAGGAAATTGCGCGTGCTCATTAAAATGGCTGTCATTTTCCCGAAATACTCGATTAATTTTAACGAGTGTCGAAATGTCAGTGCGAAGACGAAGTATGAAAGAAGAGGAAATTAAAGCTGGGTTCACATTTGTGGATGAAGATTATTCAGTTGAGCCGCGTTCCGCAACAGCACGTCATTTTCGTCTATCCAAGAAATTAGTCTGCTATACATGACTTGAGTAAATATTTTTCTTAAAGAGTTGAGAAAAGATATTCCTCTATAATTTTCAGGCAATTCCCTGTCACCTTTTTTAAAAAATGGGAAGATTAATGATTCTTTAAAGCTCCTTGGCATTTTTCCCGTTGCGTAAATCGTATTGTAGAGATCAACAATGATATTCAAAAAGGAATCCATTGAGAATTTATAAAATTCGGAGGGTATACCATCAACTCCTGTAACATTTTTTATTTTTAGCCAAGCTGAGTGCTGTTTTTACTTCTATTAATGTTATGGTATCATCCATGGCTGGGACATCAATACTTGGAAGTGCATATAAGAAAGTTTTTTGTTCTGAAACAGGATTTAAAAGTCCTTGAAAATAGAGAGCAAGTGCATCGGGTTGTACGGATATGTTTGAGATTGGTGACAAATCTCCTATAGTTCTGACAATAGGCGTGTTTTTTTATCATCGGGATCTGGATCTTCTTTTAACACGGGTTACAAAAACAATTTTAGAAAATTTCCCATTATTTTGTTTTTGTATAACGTGTAAAACTTAATCCAGATCCAGATCCCGATGATAATAAAACACGCCTAATGTTCCAGAATGATTTTGAATCCTTAGTATTCTCTAACAGTACTGCAAGCGAATCAAAATGTTTTTTCTTTTTGTTTAGACAAAGTTGCTTTTATTTGCTATTTTTAGTTAGATATTGAAGTCGAAAGAAATCAGAATTTGTTTTTCTATATAGCTTCAGAAAGGCAAAGCACGATTTTCTAAGCTTTTTACATTCAGTGTCAAACCAAGGGTTGCGCTTCTCCACCATAGAAGAAAGGGATCTGCTGGATACTGCATCATGTACCATTTTCTGTATATTTTCACACCGTTGATCAATGTTTGCAAATTCAATTTCCCGGTTTCTTTCCAAGCATTGATTTAAGTTTGCCTGGTACTGCATTTTTATTCCATCAATCCATTTTAATTTTGGCAACACATTGTTTAAACTAGATTCTGGTTGAACAAGTATTTCCAAATCGACAAAAGTTACAATTGGCATATGAGCTGAAAAAAATTTGTTTTCGATTTTAAAATCAGTAACATTGTTTTTCCAGTCACCTTTGATTGCACAATAATCTATTGTCGAGCTTCCTTGTCCACCAATAAATGAAAGTTCTCCTTCTTTATCACTTTTTGATACTCCATTAAGAACAAATAAACCATAATTTTCAAACATTTCAATAAGTTGTCTGCCTTGACTATTTGAAATGCTGTCTTTGGATTCTCGCTTTTCTGAAAAATGGCTGGGCAGATAAGAAACTGGACTTGTTGGATTTTGATAGCTTACTTACTTACTTACTTACTTACTTAAGGTGGCGCTACAGTCCGGGGTGGACCAGGGCCTCAACCAACAAGCTTCTTCCAGCCGGCTCGGTTTCTAGCTAGCTGTCTCCAGTTTCGCACGCCAAGTTGGTTGAGGTCCTCTTCCACTTGCGTGCGCCACCTTTTACGCTGTCCACCTCTACTGCGTTGTCCCACGGGGTTGGATTCAAAGACTTACCGTGCCGGAGCATTGGTGTCCATTCGCTCTAGATGACCCAGCCATCTCAGTCGTTGGCTTTTCACTTTTGTGGCTAGGTCGGTGTCGCTGTACAGCCCATACAGTTCGTTGTTGTATCTTCTTCTCCATTCCCCATCTATGCAGACGGGACCAAAAATCACCCGGAGAATTTTCCTCTCAAAACAGCCTAACGCGTTCTCATCCACTGTTAGCAGTGTCCATGCCTCTGCACCATACATCAGGACCGGGATGATAAGCGTCTTATACAGGGACAGTTTAGTTGCTCGAGAGAGGGATTTGCTTCTCAATTGCCTTCTTAGCCCAAAGAAACAGCGATTGGCAAGAGTAATTCTTCGTTTGATCTCAGCGCTGGTGTCGTTCGCTGAGTTTATAGCGGATCCTAGGTAGACAAAGTCTCTGACTACCTCAAAATTATAGCTGTCTATAGTGACGTTCTGTCCGAGACGTCGGTGTTGGGTGTCCTTTCTTGTGGACAGCATATATTTTGTTTTGCTTTCATTCACCGTTAAACCCATCTTCTTGGCTTCCTTCTCAATGCTCACAAAAGCACCACTGACATCACGCTTTGTTCGTCCGATTATGTCAATGTCGTCAGCGTAAGCGAGTAATTGGACGGACTTTTGAAAGATTGTGCCTCTGGTGTTGACGTGAGAGTTTTGCACTATTCTTTCAAGAACGATGTTGAAGAAGTCGCATGACAGCGCGTCGCCTTGCCTAAAACCTTTTTTGACATCAAAGGTGTCGGTGAGGTCTTTGCCGACCTTGATGAAGCAGCGTGCATTCTCCATCGTCATCCTGCACAAACGGACGAGTTTGGCAGGGATGCCAAAACTAGACATTGCTCTATATAGCTCGTCTCTATAGATGCTGTCATACGCGGCCTTGAAATCGATAAAAAGGTGGTGGGTATCGATTTGGAACTCCTGGGTTTTCTCCAAGATCTGCCGTAGTGCGAATATTTGGTCGATGGTGGACTTCCCTGGCCTAAAGCCACACTGATATGGACCTATCAGGTTGTTGACGAATGGCTTCAGGCGTTCACAAAGTACGGCAGAGAAGATCTTGTAGGCGATATTAAGAAGACTGATGCCTCTGTAGTTGGTGCAGTCCAGAGGATCGCCTTTCTTGAGGATCGGGCAAACAATACTGAGGTTCCATTCATCGGGCATGCTTTCTTCCGACCATATTTTACAGATGATACATACTCCTAACCAATTCATCGCCAGCCGCTTTGAATAGCTCAGCCGCAAGGCCATCAGCTCCAGCAGCTTTATTGGACTTAAGTTTAGATATGGCTATCCTCACTTCGTCAAGATCGGGTGGACGGAATTGTTGGCCTACGTCGTCCAGGTTGAATGGTGCAATTTGCATGGTAGCGGAATTCGGTTCGTCATCGCCGTTATACAATTTGCAGAAATGATTTTTCCATATCCTCAGCACCGACTGCGTTTCCACCACGATGTTCCCCTGATCGTCCTTGCAGGCTTCGGTTCGGGGTTTGTAACCTTGGGAGGTTCTTTTTACTTTTTGGTAAAACTTCCGAACTTCATTCCTGCAGTGGCATCCCTCTAATTCCTCGATCGCGCGCTTCTCATGCTCTTTCTTTTTCTTTCTGAGAAGCTTGTGTTCCTCTTTCCTCTTCTGCTCGTAGAGCTCGCGAGCAGCTCTGGTCCTTCTATGCAGCGCCGCTTTGTATGCCTGTTGTTTGGCTGCATGTACTTGCCGGCATTCCTCGTCGAACCAGGGGTTTCGCTGTGGTGGTCGTGCGAAGCCCAGCACGTCAGAGGCGGCATCTCTGATGGCTTCCTGGCAGTTTTTCCACTGGTTCTCGATGTTTGCAGTTGGCGGCAAAGGACTAGTTAAGAGGGCGCGAGAGACTCGATCGGAAAAGGACCTGGCGATTTCTTGCGACTGTAGCCGTCCGACGTTGAACTTCCTGACAGTATTTCCCTGTTTTGGCTTTGGTCTGGATATCCGTAGCATTACCTTTGCTACAACGAGGTAGTGGTCCGAGTCAACGTTGGCTCCTCGGAACGTTCGGACATCCTTGATACTGGAGGAGTGCCTTGCGTCGATCGCAATGTGGTCAATTTGGTTGGCGGTTGATTGACCAGGAATTCGCCATGTCCCCTTATGAATATCGAGATGCGGGAACTGCGTACCAGCAACCACAACGTTTCGCCCCGCAGCAAAGTCGATTAGCCTGAGTCCGTTATCGGAGGTGGTGTCGTGCAGGCTGTATCTTCCGATTGTGCCACCAAAGACGTCTTCTCTTCCTAGTTTGGCATTAAAATCACCCAAGACAATTTTAATGTCATAGCTAGGGCATTGCTCATATGTCTTGTCCAGGAGCTCGTAGAACTCGTCCTTGGTGTCGTCATCTTTCTCCTCTGTGGGGGCATGCGTGCATATCAGGCTGATGTTGGCGAATTTAGCCTTGATGCGAATTGTCGTGAGGCGCTCGTTCACATAATTGAAACTCAAGACCTCTTGCCTCAGTCTGCCTCTAACAACAAATCCACATCCAAAAAGACGCTGCCCTTGTGGTCGGTAACAGTCACCGTAGTATACATCGCAGTCTTTCAGTTTTCTTTTGCCCGGCCCATCCCATCGCACTTCTTGGATGGCGGTGATGTCTGCTTTGTAGCAGTCTAGGGCCTCCGCTAAATGTTCGGCTGCACGTGGTCTATAGAGAGACAGAACATTCCACGTGCAGATCCGAAGTTCGTTGTCCTTATTTCGTTTGCTAGGTTCGTCAACAGTAAATCCGTCCGTATCCGAGGCTTGTTGATGCTTCGCAACTAAAATAGCTTTACGTGGCCGGGAAGTCACCCCGACGGCACGACCCCCAACCTGGAGGACCAGACCCTATATATATAACTCCAAGGGCGGGGAGCCGGATTAACCGCTCCTTATAGGCCTGAGCTCCGAATATGTCGTAGTAGCCCGTATAAGGTGTTCACTAAGTAGTTCAGCCTAACTGGAACTGTAGACGCCACCGTTGATTCCATCTTGAGAATTCTTCCGCTGCCGCCTGGATGAAGGAGAAGTGCCTTAGTGGGAACACTCCTCCCCCCCTCTCTCGTTTGCTGCCCCCTAAAACCGTCCACAGGGATTGGAACCCCATCTTCAGTTAAAGGTACTAGGCACCCGATGTTCACCGCGGGGAGGTGAGAGTAGGAGTTGATAGACAGAGGTTCGCTTTGAAACAAAGCTTGTGGACGCTTGTGTCCTCTTGAATGCACATGTCTACCCTTTGAACATCAAAATAAACAGATTTTGATAGCTACTTATTCGTGAATTTAAATCCCCGATTACCATAACATTATTTGTCTTAGATCCACTTAAAATATCATGCAGTTCATCAAAATCGTTTCTCCAATTATAACAATTAATATATATTGGTATTAAGGTTAACACATTTCTAGGCAAAGAAAGTTGGACAGTTGGTTGAGTTTGTATGAATTGAAATCGAGCAATTTTTCCCAAGGTGGTGTTATTATATCCGCATAACATATCCCCACTAGCCCTTCCAAATGCGGAGTTTCTTTTAGCTGGTACCCATTTAAGAGAGAAACCAGCAAAATATTTTGTAAATTCAATTCAATTCAATTAAAATGGATTTAATCAGCACTAAACAAAGTAAAGAAGTATGTACTTAATTTCGAGGTACATAAGTGAATTCCGTCTTTAAAATGCTGAGAGCATGGGTTGGTATAAAAGAATATTCATTAAACGTACATATATGTACATACAAACATTTATTATGTAATTCATCTATAGGACAAATATTAAGGAAACGTTTTTAACGATTTATTTTCGTTTTCTTCTTTGTCTCGTTATGTTTAACTTAATATCTGCTTCAGAGCTAATTATTTTTCAGATGAAAATTTTAACACAGTTTTTGCCTCTCCCATATAAGATAGAACAGACATTTACATCAAAATTCTAGAAAAAACTTTTCACGAAATTGAAATTTTAATAATTTTTCGGGATTTTGGGTTTTCGGGAATTTGGGTTTTTGGGATTCTGGGTTTTTGGGATTCTGGGTTTTCGGGTTTTGGGATTTTGGGTTTTCGGGATTCTGGATCTTCGGGATTTTGGGTTTTCGGGGTTTTGGTTTTCGGGATTCTGACCCCGACCCAAAATAAACAGATTTCGAGGAAACATTTTTTCAAATCAGGCATGATAAGTGACGTTTTTTTATGATAATTGTTATTTTTCTTTGGTTTTTCTATTTTGTATTTACATTTCTTCTTTTACTTACAGTGTTACATAAAACTTATTTATTTCTTATAAAATTTCTTACAAAATAATTATGTAAATCCATTTTTTTCATTCATAATGCTGTCATTACATTACATTATTTTCGTGTCCAACCCAGCTTAGATACCAAATTATGGTCTTATTGGGAGCGATTTGAGGAAAGCAAACCACTGTTCTTCGACCTACAATCGCAAAAATAGGTACTTAACTGTAGGCATCCGTAGGTGAGTAGGGAGGGCCTAGAAGGGGCATTTTCCATCCTGCTGGAAAATACACGCCACCAACATATTTTTAATTCTGAAAAAAAATCCTGTGGGTCTCTTTATGTGCTCATTAATGGCTTATCGCTCTGTTGATGGCAAATATGTACAAATATTCACCACCATTTATAATTCAAAAGTGTTCAAAACTATCTTTATCAATAAGTACTTATATACTTACTTCTTGCACGAGTATACATACGAACCTAGGGAAGCCATTCCTAATGTTAACGAAAAGTTTTTGCAATTTTAGATAATATATTAATTGTCTATGATTTGGATTAGTTTTCGTTTAATTTTCTTGCTAATAAATCAGACAGCATTAGCTGTGTTTTTTTGCTTGTCCAAATAAAATCGTGTGAAAAAAACGACAACAAAGCAAAACAATTTACATGTTAAATACAACAACAACTATGTCCATATAGAGTTAGCCACGTCCAGATAATTAACTGGAGTTAGCTTTTGTCCCGATAAAACGGTATTGCCAGACTACCATTGTCGTTGTGCTATCGATAATTTGTATAGAAATGTCAAATGTTTGTTGGTAAGATAGTTCAGAACCAAATGGCAGACCATCAAGGCAAATGTTGAAATGTCCCGATGTATTTTTTTCGCCAAACTCCATATGGACATACAAAAAAACGCAGCTATTATGAATTTAGAAAATCGATTTACAAAATAATTAAAAAAAAAGTTTTATAAGAAATAAATAAGTTTTATGTGACACTGTAAGTAGAAGAAGAAATGCGAGATCTGTTTATTTTCACACATTTTAAGCACTTTGCTTTGTTAAGTGCCTTTTAAATTAAGTTTTGTTTATATGTAAGTATTTATTTGAGCAAGACCACTTAATTATATATTAAATTAAAGGTTTCAAATTAAACTTTTCAATGGCGTCAAAAAAGTGTTTTGAGAGATATCGTTGTGCAAGAGGCAGTGCAAAAAATATAGTTTTTTAAAAATATCTCAAAATGTGTTTAAAGTAGCAAAATAATTTATATTATAAAGCCTAGAAATTTAGCTTTCATTTGACACCAGTATCATTTTCTTCCATATCCTAGATCGGAAGATATCGACAAAAAGCTGAAAAAGCTCTTTTTGCAGTCGCCAATTTCACACTCAAATATCTCAGATCTCCCATGACAGATTTCGAAAATATTTCACTCATATAACAATCCCAACATAAGCTTTCATTTGATACCAAATTCATTAGTGTTCACTTTAGGCCGGAGCGCCATACAAAAATGAGCAATTCCCTTTAACAATTTAAACTAATTTAAGTTCGTGTTTTCTTTTTAAAATCGTAGATAGGATCGCTTATTCACTTTATCGAAAAATTAAAACGAGAATTTGGTGATATTTGCGCTTGGAAATGAGTTAACAAATTTATTTGCATTCAAAGGTTGTACCTCACATGAAAGGGCCTTTACTGGGGTTCAATTGTTAAGTTAACTTGTTGTTGTTGGAATTTGCATATGAAGATTTGGCTTAATGTGAAGCATTTCTAAATAATCACACTAAGCATTTCAACAAAACATGCCTAATGTATTTCAATGGTTCAGCACAGATGACATCAGCACCAGCAACGTCAACAGCAACTTTGACAGCATCGAAAACTTTGACATCAAAAGTCATGTGAAATAGATTACAACGTGAACAGCGCTTTTGACAGCATAAAAACAAAAAAGAAATTAGTTGAAAATTGAATATCACTTTAAAAATAAAAATACTCTAAGAAAGAGGGCTATAAATGAGAATACAAATGTTTATAATAACACTGAACGCACCTTTCTTTTTTTTATTCCACCTTTCACATGAAATAAAAAGAATGCATTTTTAAAGTTGCGAAAGAAGAAAGAAAGAGCTAAATGATTTATCCGGAATATTTAATAAAGAAACGCAAAATGCTCATTCCAAATGTTCTGAATGTTCAGAATGAATAAGGAAACATACTCTCTATCTTTTTTGTTTAGATTTCTGCCAACAACACGCACACAGGAATTAATGGTTGAGAGTTGTAAGTCACTAGGCCCTGGTTCTCCACAAGCTGTTGCGTCAAAATTTTTTCATTTTTTCTGGAATGAAATAGGAAACACTCCGTATGACTTGGCTTGAAATGATGGGTCGTTGGTGCTGGGTGTCCTTTCTTGTTGACAGCATATATTTGGTCTTGCCTTCATTCACCGTTAAGGATCTCCCAAACCAATGTTAAACAATCGCTGACTACAGTTTTTGTTGTTGTTAAGTATTGTGTATCTGGCCCGTTGCGAATGATTCACTTTGATTTCACGTTGGTTAAGGCAAGTTTTTAAGTCTATCTTCTTGGTTTCTTTCTCAATACCACGAGCACCACTGACATCACGGCTTTTGTTCCTCCGATTTTGCTTGGGCTTTCGGAGCTACTCCTTTTTCACTCTATTTACTTAAAATTTTCCATGTTAAATATGACCGGAAAAATTACAAACTCCAATCAAAAGTGACCTAAGGTATGCCTGTGCCCACCTTCTGTAATGTTGTTTTCGTGTTCTGTTTAATTTCTATGGAGTATGGAAAATTTGGAGTAGTAGGACTGGAAAAGGAGTACTCCAAACATCTAATCGAAAAAGACATATCTCTCGCATCGATAAAATCAGTTGAAAACGTAGAAAAATGGAGCAAAATTCATGTATTTCTTTAAATTTTCATTTTTTCTTGACCAATTTTACCGATGACTTAAAAATTCACCAAGTTTCCGAAACTTGTTATTTTTCTATAGTTTCTGAAGGCAAATTGTCAAAATTTGCAAGAAATTTCAAGTTAGCAAACACAGTGAAGTGAGCTAGAAATGTTCATATTGTGCTCAAAGTCAAATGATGCAATTCACAAATATTTCATTAGTATTTGTGTGAAAACTACAAGAAGTGTATGCATCACATGAATTTTTTCTGCGAAGTGGGCAGTCTCAATCGAAACAAGATCATTGGTCGTGTTTGGCTGCGATCTTGATTTGTTTCTGTTGTTGTGAAAAAAACAGCTAATGTCAGCTGATGCAAAAACAACTCAAGATATTTGAAATTTTTTTGGATAATGAATGGCCCAAACGCGAGGATTGTTGTCAAAAACTCAGTCCGGACTCAATCTTGTCAGTGATGCGTTCTTTTAGGTAACTCTATTTAACTATGGTTAATTGTCATAAAGAAGAATTGCAATGTTATAGTTAAAAAAGTTACGTTACAAGCACAAGTTTTTTCATTACAAATCGATCAAATCGGAGAAAAAAATATGAAAAAACCTAGAAAATAATTTCCAAAAACAATCGACGATAAAATCAACTAAATTAAAAATATATTAATTCAAAATTGATATGAATTCCAAACAGAATGATCGAGAAGCAAGAAAAAATAACTCAAAATGAAAACAATGTGATTTCAGCTGCTTTTGACAGATTAACCCTTTTAACTTACATACATCAAGGAGGTGAGTTGGAAAAAGTTACTCGAAGTTACGTTTTGACTTTGAATTTAAGAACAAATCTTTGAAGTCATAAAATTATATAAAGTATCTTTTTTGAATTAACCCTGAGGCCACACGAGCGAGCAATCGCTAGCGAGTTACGAATACATCGAAGCTTTTCCTACTCGCTAGCCAACTAGCTTACCTTTTTCACCCGGAGGCCACACGAGCGAGTACTCGCTAGCGAGTTGTGTACATACATTAACTGTCAAATCACTCGGCACTCTACCCGCTTCTCAACTGGGTTCGAAAAAGGCAAGCCAGTTGGCTAGCGAGTAGGAAAAGTTTCGATGTATTAGTAACTCGCAAGCGATTACTCCCTCGTGTGGACTCAGGGTCAAAGCCAGTTGAGAAGCGAGTAGATTGGCGAGTGATTTGAAAATTAATGTATGTACCCAACTCGCTATTGAGTACTCGCTCGTGTGGCCGGGTAAAGGAACGATGAAAGTTAACTAGTTAAGGCCACTTTACACGATAATAGAAGTCATATGACCTCTCATATGACCTGTCAAAAAAATCATACCAAATTGTCTAAACGCACTCAAAGAACTCATATGACTTCTAAAAAGCAAAAAGCATATCACTTTTTTGACATAAGAACTGTAGCTAATTATTCGAGAAGTCAAACGGAATTTGTTGTTTGATTGAAAAATAATAATTGCCTCTCATCTCCTAGGCAATATTGCCATTTCCATTGACAAAGCATATTCATTTTCATTATTACTCTGTGGCTCCATTGGAGTATTTGAGGCGATGACAGTTGAAATGGGAAGGGTAATTTATGGCTTGGGTGGGCATTTTCATTGCTTGGCAATTTCAGTTATAAAATGTGCGTATAGAAATAGTTTACTGCAAATGCAGTCAAATGCTGTTCAAATCCCCTGTTTTTAATATAATGGAATTTAAATTCACTATATTTCGTCATGTGCGTTGTCATATTCTACCCTTAAATTGAAAAAATCGATAAAGCAGTCATTCAAAATTACGGGGAACCCCATATTGCCTTAATTGATTGCCTCGGCGATAGAAATCTATAATTACCTCTCATCTTCTAGGCAATAGGCATTTTTCTTTTTACAGCTCAGTGCTATGCTTGGAGCTAAAAAAGAAAAACGCCTAATATTGCCATTGCCATTGACAATAAAGTACTTCCATTTGTATTATTCAAGGCAATAGCAATGAGTGAGGCAATTTATTTCCTCAAATATTGCCAATCGAGGAAATTAGGAAATGCACTTTTCAGGTTTCATTTTCCGTTAATTGTACCTAGAATACAAGCAACTTATATAAATGGGGTATCAAATGAAAGCTAGGACTGTCCTCTACACGATACCAATGGTCGGATAGACTTTGTTGGCTGTTGCCACGAGTCCAACCACTTTTCTAAAATTAGGGATTGGGTTCATCCTTGGGTGAAAACGAAAAAAAAGGGGTTAAGACCACTTCCTTAGTCATTTGATATGATTTTACTCAGTTTTCCCTAATGTCAAACGCAGTATTTAAAAAAACACCATTTTTTTAAAAAATGGTTGGACTGGTCATCACAAACAAAAAAAAGTCTATCCAACCATTGGAATGCTGTAGAAGACAGTCTTATCTTTCATTTGATACCCCATTTGTAGAAGTTGCTTATATTTTTGGTACATTTAGCGTAAAATGCAACCTGAAAAGTGCATTTCCTAACCATTACGATCAGATTAAGCTTGTCCGACCAGCAGTTTTATAAATGTTTTGACTAAAGCTATCGGTTGGCATTCAATTTTCGCGATGCCGCGATGAGATAGGTAATCTTACGGTCGGCTCCCGGACTATAGCAATGAGTGAGGCAATTCGCATTGCACATAAGATGGTCTATCGTTGTGTGAGACGTGACAAGAGGGTGAGGTTAGATGGACTCGCAGATAATGCGGAAAACGCTGCAAAAAGAGGAGATCACAACAAAAACATAAATGTTAAAAAAAGAGCCAAGTTCCAATATGTACAAGAAACCCGTGCGTAAAAAGTCAGCCAAAAAAAGTAATGAGATCTAAAATATGCCAAGTTTTAAGTTCATGAAGTTTAATATCAAATATCTTAAGTAGAGTAATATCGAAACAATTCCAAATCATGACAGAAATTTGGTATTTTATGATTACTGATTAAAATTTGGTAGGTTCACTGGTCAAGTTTTCATACATTTTAAATAAGTAAGTAATTAAGAGAAAATTTGCCAAGTAAATCCCCCAAATTTTAATCAGTAATCATTAAATACCAAATTTCTGGCATGATTTGGGATTGTTTCGATATAACTCTACTTAAGATATTTGATATTAAACTTCATGAACTTTAAAGCTTGGCATATATTTTAGATCTCATTACTTTTTTTGGCTGACTTTTTACGCATGGGTTGCTTGTACATATTGGAACTTGGCTCTTTTTTTAACATTTATGTTTTTGTTGTGATTTCACTCCTTTTTGCAAAGATTTATTTTGCCAGGTAAAAATCAATCCCTACCGCACTACAAAGTTTCATAATTCTACGACACCCGAAAGTGCTCCATATAAATAATAACAATTCTGATAAAGAGGGTTGCTGGCACGGCCCCTGAATGGAAAACTCCAATTTTTCGATTTTTTTTCTTTCAAAGTACTTCAAGCCCTACCGACATACCAATTTTCATTGTTCTACAACAATCGGAAGTACATTAAATAATTGATAACAATTTTTAAAAAGTGGGTAGATGCCACGCCCCTTGAGCTGAAAATCATACATTTCTTACTTTTATCTTTGTATGCACGTCAAACCCTACCGCTCCACCAATTTTCATCGTTCTACACCAATAAGAAGTGTTTCATATAGTTTATAAGAATGTTTGAGAAAGTGGGTGGATGCCACGCCCCCTGAGCTGAAACTTGCAATTTTTCAATTTTTTTCTTTCAAAGTACTTCAAGCCCTACCGACCTACAAATTGTCATCGTTCTACAACATACGGAAGTGCTCCATATAATTTATTAGAATTTTTAAAGAAGTAGGTAGATGCCACGCCCCCTGAATGGAAAATTGCAGATTTTCGATTTTTTTCTTTGTGTGCACTACAAGCCCTACCGTTGTGCGAAATTTCAAGTTTCTACGATGTCGGGAAGTGCTCCATAATTTTGATGATCTGTCAGTGAGTCAGTGAATCAGTCAGTCAGTTACGGTTTTTGCGATTTTTAAAGTCCTATAGCTCCGGAATCACTTATGCTAAAAAGTTGAAATTTAGTGAGCCACCTGTGTTTGATCAGCTCAGCTAATACTGCGAATTTGAAGTTTGTGACTTTATTGGTACTGAAGTTATAGGGGGGTTGAAAATCGCCTGAGTTTGTTCCTGTAAAAAGGGTGTAGTGCCGCGAACTTGGCTGGGCACTACCGTGCCCTTTTATATCCGGAAATTGTACCAAATAGCCAAAGATGTTATTGGGAAAAAAAGCAACACCAACAATCCTGTAATGCATGTGGATGGCACACTTTTGGTATCAATTGAGGATCAGCTTCGTAGATGGAAGGACCATTTTTGTGCCCTGCTAAATGAGGATTCAGTTGAGCAGAGTGCTGAAGTGCCCCAACTAAACGAGATGCGCAGGTCCTATAGGGGTATTGACATCGAACCCCCGTCAGAATCGGAAATCCATACAGCAATAAATCTCCTCAAAAACAACAAGGCAGCTGGACTGGACGGAACACCAGCTGAATTCCTGAAAGCCGATCCCGTAAAAGCGGCTAGTATTTTACATCCGCTGATACAAAACATTTGGGAAAACGAAAGCTATCCCAGGGACTGGAAGGATGGTGTGATAGAGATCTCTACCAAATTGTCAAAGTCAAAGTGACAGCTAACAATTCGGCATGTTTGACAGACGCTATTACCAAAAAAAAACAAAATCCAAACATTTACACTCCACTTCAAATGAATAGGGACACAAATTTTCAAAGGTTCTTTTTCAATTTTTTCTTAACATTTTCCTTAATGAATCATTTGATTATCCTTATTGTTTGTTTATGATGTTGGGAAAAGAAAACAGAAAGATTAATTCAAAAATTTACCCGATTTGCCATTCTAGCATAGTTGAGGTACATTAGAAATAAAGAAAGCATTTATGTTTTTTTAAAGCTTTGACTGAAGCCAATTTTATTGTTTTGGTAGGTTTGCATAGTAAATATAAATATTACCAATCGGTATCAATTTGTTTTTTATTTTTTTGCTTTAGGTACCTACATCTTCTCTAAAATTTTAAACCTAAGGTTTTTGTTTATTCAATAGAGACGAAATTAATATTTGTAGCTCCAAAATAAAACGGCACCTGGCATTTCCATTTCGAAAAAGGCTATTTTTCCCTAAATATTAGTAGGTAGATATACAAATATCTGTGTGTATACCTAGTCTGCATTTCGATTTAAAAAAAATTAATAACAACTACAATTAACTGTACTTAATTATTTTCGACTTACTCATTAAGAACATTTTGATGAAATTCGGTAAAGCTTTTAACAAGTAAGTGGAAATTATCATTTTATCTAGCTTATTATTACTCATCCTTCATTAGCGCAACAGCAAGTTTGAGCGATTTAATCGTCCCTTTTATTTCTTGTAACATTTGTCCAGTTTATATTTCTGAGGGCTCAGAGAATTTCCCCAGATTTGCTGTCAAATACTAGGTAAAAAAAATGTTTGCTCCGTCAGCTCAGTGAGCGCTTATAAAATATAAACTGAACAATTTATTATTTTTAAATAGCTATTTATTCATTATGGGGGTTCACATGAACCAACATGTTGTCCAACATTGCTTGACAACCATCGATGTTTGATCATTTAAACGCATAACCAACCATGTTGTCCAACTTTGTTAACTTTGTTGTATGACTTTCAAAATATTTTGAAAACTGTTCCGATTCCATCAAGCAATGTTGTCCAACATTGTTGTTCCATGTGAACTCCCCTATTCAACACATTCAACAAACAATGCGCCAACAGACTAAAGGCAGACAGTAATAAATAACCACAAAAGCAAATTTGAAATCGATCCCAATATTATCTATCCCCTCACTTTTCCCTGTGTGGTACTTTTTGCGTTTTTTCCTAAATCGTTATGCCTATATTCCATATTCGGTATTCGGTATTCATTTTCATATTTTATTTTCTCCACATGCAAATCTGGGTAGTCTACGAACACTTCTCCTTTTTTTGGTGTCTGTTTTATCATCTTCTTTGTATTTTGTTTCGGCAGAGCAGCATGAACAAAGTGAAGCTTGAACACAATAATTTTGTCTATACCCCTGACGTTTCGCCCTCTTTGTCTACTCGGGGTTTCACATTTTTGGAATTCTGTTGATTTTTTCACATTGTTAGTAGGTATGCCTACGTTTAAGCATTTCTAATGTTAAAAGAGCACTGCTATTTTTCCTGTTCAAAGTCTTTCCATAAGGGAAAATGCAGTCTTTTTGTGTCAACTGAATAAGCTCAAATATTGAAACTGGTAATAAAAATTAATGGATGGAAGTAAAACAATTTGTATTGAAATAGTTTTCTATGTTTATATTTATTCTCGGACAATGCACAGTGTTTGAAAAAAAATTGACAAACCAATTATGAAAATCCGTTTGCTCATTCTGTTGAATTGGAGTGTATTTGCCTCCGAAATAAAAAAGAAAATGGGTGCTACCTAAATGTCATTCGTGCCGAGGTCTCGAGTTTGACATTTAGAAATGAACATTGGTATTTGCTAAAAAGCCCTATTGTTAAGTTTCCAAAGAAAGGTGACTTAAGGAATTGCAACAATTGGCGTGGTATCACCGTTTTGTCCGTTTTCCCAAAACTAATGGCAACCATCATTCTCGAGCGAATAAAGTAGAGAATCGAGTCTACACTAGAAGCATCAAGCTGGCTTCCGCAGTGGTCGATCGTGTGTCGACCATATCAACACCCTGCGTATCGTCCTCGAGCAGTCGATGGAATTTTTCAATCACCGCCTTACCTCATGTTCGTTGATTTTGAGAAGGCCTTGGATCGAGCTAACCGAGAATATATATGTATGGAGATTATTAAAGAGTCCTACAACAACGCAAGGTGTTTTTTTTAACACAATGGGCAGCTATCAGACTCCTTCGTAGTGCAACAGGGTATGAGACAAGGGAATGTTCAATCGCCAATTCTCTTCCTGCTGGCGATGGACGACGCGACGTATTGACGGCCAGTGTTGGTACAGCTGAAAGACAGAGGGCATTCAATGGAGACCGTTCGAAAGGCTCACAGGCCGCTCCACACAGCAGCGTATTTTTCTACAGGAGATGCCAGTTGCCCAAGGGGCACAGATTTGAATTTTGCAACAAGAAAATCCAATATTTGGTTTCACAAGGGTAGCTCCGAAGTGTTCTTATAACATCTTAGTTTTCTTGAAGTGTGTGTGAAGTTATTAAATGGTCTCATTTTATTTTAAATTATTTGAGTTCCAAGTCTGTAATACTTAGGTCACGGCTTTTATGAAGTGAGACTAAAAAATAATAGGCGTGGTTTAATAGTAACTGGGTAGTTATCCATGTGTTCCATTATAACCTAATTAAAATTATTCGTTTTTCAAAAACAGAAGAGAAACTGTTTTGCGTCTTTGAACTTTTGCAACTTCAAAGTTACTCTAAAATGTCTAATTAATTATAATTCATAAAACTTATGTACAACACTTTTGTGACAAAGTGAAAAATCCATTCAACTACTACTTTACGATTTTAAAGTGACAAAAATTAAAAAAAACCTAAATGCAACTACATTGCAACTTTACTTTGTTCTTCAGATTCGTTAATCATAATATACATATGTATAGGTACACATGTAAAAATTAATTTTTAGTTTGGTTTCAACAAATAATGAGATTTGTTGGTTATTTTGTTTAATTTCCAATACATACGAGTATATATACTTTTGGAATTAATTTTATAATATTAACTTAAAAAAAAAAACACTTGTATCTCAACTCGACCAAATGAAACCTAAATAAGTGCAAACACACAAAAAAAATAAAATATATCTTTAACCCTAGTAAATCGCAAACAAAATGGCAACAAAACCTAAATGTACCAAGAAGTAGACACAGCCGGTCACATAACTGTATTCGATTTCTAAAGGATTCATACATCGAAAACAATTTTGTAGCCGTTTGTATGTACTTCTTGTTACAATTAGGTTTGTTTTTGCCATTTTGTCAGTAACGGATCAGTAACTACAATAAAACAATCAAGCAGTTGTCAATTGTCATACCAGAGTTGCATCCAAGCCCTTCAATAACACCGGAAATCGAAAACAATTTTGTGACCGTATGTGTACATTTATTGTTACAATTAGGTTTTCTGCCATTTTGATTTCGACATGCTTCCACAATCTATTATCCATAAATTGGAAACAGTTTCGTAACCGTTTGTATGTACTTCTTGTTACAATTACGTTTGTTTTTGTTTTCATTGCAATTGCCCCACGATAAACAGAAACAAGGTAGTCTACTCATTAGATACAGCCCCTATTTTGTTCTCGTGACGTATTAATCATCTTTTACCATCTTTCATTATTATTTTCATTTTTAAGAGAAACTATGATTAGAAATTAAATAATCAAACGAGTTATTTTCAAGAGATAAAGACTTTACCTTGTTTCTGTTTATCGTGGCGCAATCACATTGAAAACAAAAACAAACGTAATTGTAACAAGAAGTACATACAAACGGTTACGAAACTGTTTCCAATTTATGGATAATAGATTGTGGAAGCATGTCGAAATCAAAATGGCAGAAAACCTAATTGTAACAATAAATGTACACATACGGTCACAAAATTGTTTTCGATTTCCGGTGTTATTGAAGGGCTTGGATGCAACTCTGGTATGACAATTGACAACTGCTTGATTGTTTTATTGTAGTTACTGATCCGTTACTGAGAGGATGCACGTATTTTTTAGAGGGAGTGCGTTCCATTTCTTCTTTAAAGCTTACTTTATTTAACTTACATCGTTCATTTATTCCAAAATCTGGTATTTTGTATTTGGAACTATTTTTATTTGTGTAATACTTTTTAAATTTAATATATTCTGTTGTCGCTTTCGGTTTTTGAAATTGATCTAAGATATTTTTTGATTATAATTTATATTCTGCGATCCGTAAATAGCTCGACTTGGTCAAATATTTATAATGGAATTTGTATGTACCCATCATATAAAATGAAAAAAGGGATAGGTATATTTTGCTTAATGACTTGATTTTGTACAAAAATAGTCAAGAGAAAGGACAATCGGCAAAAATGTATGGAAGGTGGTCTAGGACCCAATAACAACGAGACGTATGTCGTTGGAAAGGTATTTTTATGCGCTACAATAGTCACTATGGCGGCTCATTTCAAATCACTGTGTGAAAAAAGTTATTCGTTAACCAACGTTTTGTTTTAGTACCATTTAGTGTGGAAAAAATGTATACAGACTGGTCTTACCAGTACTAATAAGATGCATGTCGTTGAAAAGGTATTTTCATGAACAATAATAATTACCATAACAACTTATTTAAAATCACTGTGTGGAAATAGTTATTCGCTGTTTTAGGGAATTTTAGCACAAATAAAATATATGGAGCATGGGTAACAATTAGCGAATAACTTTTTTCACACAGTGATTTGATTTAAGCTGCCATATTGACTATTGTAGTACATAAAATTTCCTTTCCAACAACATACGTCCCGTTGTTATTGGTGGAACTTGCCATCACCCTTTTTGCCCATACTAAAAAAAAATACATTTTTTCACACTAAAATGAACCACAATATTTGATTAGTTTACGAATAACTTTTTTCACACAGTGATTTGAACTGAACTAATATGAAAGATACTGTAGGTAATGGAAATACTTTTCCAATGACATATATATTGATGTTATTGGTTAGACCAGTTTTCATAAATTTCCCCCATACTAAATATACTTTATTCATACTAGAATGCACCAGAGCACTATCCTATCCAGCGAATAACTTTTTTCACACAGTGATTTGAAGTAAGCCCCCATAGTAACTATTGTAGTACATAAAAATACCTTTCCGACGACATATGTTTCGTTCTTATTGGTCTTGTAGACCGTTTTGTCCTATTCTCCTTTAATTTGTAGATTTTATGAATTTTTCATGTGCTAACAATGTCATACCCTATACATTCTGATGCAAACATAAGCTTTCCTTCAGTAATTCTAAAAATAGATTTAAAGTTCTTTGTTAGACTAATTAGAATTTCTAATTAACATTTCTAAGGAAAAAGAACGCACCATGTATGCTTTGTTCATTGACGTTTCAAAAAAGTTTTTTAAGCGTCTCAGTTAGTTGCTATTGGGTTATAAAAAAACTTATTCTCAGCCATGTTTTTTTTTCTGAAAATAATTTTTTTGCCATCCCAAAAAAGAAAAAAGATTTAAATCCTTTGTTTTTAATTTGATATATTGAAACCTTGATGTTAATCTGTATAAATGGATAAAATATATCAATTTAGTGTTAATATTTAATAATCTTTACAAAAAAAATCATTTAAAAAAAAATAAAAGGGCACTGAATATTTAACAAAACACTTTAAATGTAATTTGTTATCTGAGCGCGCAGGTTTTGAAGGTGGTAGCATAGAAAATTAAATGATTCAACTGTAAGCGTTACGAAAATTAAATACGTAGAACCTTGAAAATTAATTATCTAATATAATCTGTTTTCATTAATTAATAAAAGAGCCAAAAACCAGTTATCGCGTCTCAAAAATGTTTGACTTTGTTTTTCGTTTTATACTTTAATAGGAAATACAATTTTGAAACTGAATGAAACTTGGTATGTATGCCAATCAACTTAAAATAAAGTAACGAAAAACTTTTTAATAACTTTTTGATAGGATTCAGTTCAGCCTTGACAAACTCCACTACAACTTGTTCATCAGTTACAATTAAGACAGCAATGACTTGACTGTAACCTCTCAAAAGTGTTGCAATTCAGTTTGAAGCAACCGCTTTAAATCGATTTACATTGATTACACAAGTGTTACGTACAACTGCATAGTAACCTGAATTAAGTTACACAACACAACCGCTTTCTGCGCTTTTTCTGTTATAGTGATGTTCCTGTGACTAGTTTTTTTGCCCAAATGTAACCCTCACTATGTTACTGAGAAGTCACCACAACTTCTCAATAACATAGCGTGCCTCTTGGGTGGAGTAGTGGAACAGTTTAACTACCTTGGCAGTATTGTTTCTGCAAACGGTGGTACGGATCAGATCGTTAAAAGTAGAATAAATAAAGCTCGTGCTGCCTTCGGTACTCTGTCCCCAATCTGGAAATCAAGTCAAATCTCCTTACGCACTAAGTTGAGATTCTTCGAATCCAATGTCAAATCCGTGCTCTGTTATATGCTTGTGAAACCTGGAAAGTCACGTCTATCATTTCAAAGAAATTGCGTTCTTTTGTGAATCGCTGTCTTCGCCACATCCTAAAGATTCGCTGGCCACAAATTACAGCTGGATGTCGACATAAGAAAGCGTAAATGGCGTTGGATTGGTCACACACTGAGGAAACCAAACGATGATATTGCAAAGCAGTCCTTTGAATGGAATCCTCAGGGTGCACGGCGGGTTGGAAGACCAAGAACAACATGGAAATCAACTGTCTTAGCGGAAGCAGAATCCCAGAGAAAGACGTGGCCACAACTAAAGTACCTTGCAGCAGACCGTGAAGGATGGAGACGTTTTGTTGACGCCCTATGCCCCAGCCGGGGTTACAGAACACGATGATGAGGATGATGATATTTCGTAAAACCAAAAAGTATTTGATTAACAGTAGTTTTTTTTATGAAAAAAAGGCAATAGGCAACGTTGGTCTTTATATGCCATCTACCTTTGAGTGCGAAATGAAGGAAAAGCAATAAAGTATGAACAAGATAATGACTGAAATCTGACTGGAAAGATTATTTCAAGAAATCATTAGCAGAGGTATTTATAAACCCATTCCAAGCAATGTCTAATTTAGACATCTCTGTCCAACTCCAAAATGTTATTTATAAACATTATGCACCGATTTGCTAACTTAGCCACTGAAATTGGTTGTCCACATCTTATTTCAAGGAAGACACGTTTAATGAATAAGGTAGGCGAATATTTCTGGTTTTCTAACTTTCTAGTTTTGAAATGAATAAAAAGCTAGTTGAACGTGTCCCAAAGCGAACTAAAATTCATTAATTCATTCAAAAATGAATGAATACAGGCATGTCACTGAATAAATGAGGTCACATTTGGGCGATTGTTGGAATGCGTTTATAAATAACAAGTTGCCTAAACTATTTTGGGCATTGCCTAGCTGGACAACTGCACAAGCAAGGAAAAAAACACACCTATTTTACCTGATTTTGGGAAAAATTGGGTCATGTAAATGCCAAATAACCACAGTTAACTATATTTAAAGGCCACTTTACACGATAATAGAAGTCATATGACCTGTCATTTTATTTTCTGTATGATTTCTTGGCTTTAATTTCAAGTCAAGTTCTGAGCTTTCATTTCAAGTCAAGTCACGCGGTTTTCCTTTTATTATGTCTACATGTCTTTACTTCGCATTTGATTTTCTCTATGATTATCTGTCAAAACCAAAATAAATGTAAAATCTCATGCCCAACCTTTGAATAGCTTCATATGTCGTGTTCAAAAGTTGGTTTTCTTCAACATGTCGTCAACAAGACATGGATTTTTCTGCCTCCATTGGTTTTTTTCTGTACATGTTCATAGTCTCAGCATGGCTCGTGTCTAGTGAAGCCAGCATGGTTATGAAGAGGAACTGGGATAGAAAGTTTCCTCTGTGAAGAACTGAATTCAGCCATAAATTAATCCTTCCATATAAGAAAAGGTTAGTTCGATTAGTAAAAGCATTTGTCCTAGGAAAATTTAACAAGATAAATTTCTAATCTCCCAGATTTACGAAATAAATTTGTATGATAAATCTATGAGATTTGAGGAAGATTTGAGGTAAATCTTTAATAAATCTCAGATTAGGGTCAGGTGGAATTGTAGCATAAGAATACTTTTTGTTTTCAAAGCTCTGAACTCATATTAATTTCCATCGTCGAGGCAATAAATTGAGGCAAAATGGGGTTCCCCGTGATTTTGTATGGTTTCTTTGTTGATTCTTTCAATTAAAGGGAAGGATATGAGAACGCACATGACGAAATATAGTCCATCATATTTATTAGATTTTCTTAGAACACGCTTGGGCAGCTGTCCAGAACTAGTCAATGCCTAAATAGTTTAGGCAACTTGTTATTTATAAACGCATTCCAATAATTGCCCAAATGTGATCTCATTTATTCAGTGACATGCCTGTATTTATTCATTTTTGATTGAATTAATGAATCTTAGTACGCTTAGGGCACGTTCAACTAGCTTTTCATTCATTACAAAACTAGAAAATTATTATTATTATTATTATCTTTATTGCTTTTTTCAAATATAATGATACTTAAGTATGTATTTTCAATCAATAATCTTGTTATTATTAATTTCTTTTCCGAAAATACAAATACAAATTTGAAAATGCATATCTAGGGCGAAAAAAAAAAATAAATCTACTTATTGCATTTTGTTTTTGGATCAACTTCGGAAAATTTTCCGATCAGTGGCAACGCTGGCTCAACACTGAAAACACAAGACTCTGGGAAAGGTATTAAAGAGAACACAAACATACTGGAAAAATCGTGTCAGTTTGCCCGGAACGGACGATTTGGTCCTTACCCCTCATTTTCTACTCCCTTCACCTATGAACAAAAGATCGACTGTGGAAAAATCGGGTGGTGTAAATGCCGACTATGAATAAAAGATCAACTGTGGAAAAATCGTGTGGTGTTAATGCCGACTATCTCAGCTTTGTCGGCATTTACATTACCCGATTTTTCCAGTACGATTTTTCCCAAAATCGTGTGAAATGTTTACATGAAACGATATGAAACGATTTTTCCAGTCCGATTTCTATTCCTGTCCTCTTCATACTTTATTGCTGTCTCTTTCATTTTGCATTCAGAGGTAGATATTATATTAGGACCAGCGTTGCCTATTGCATTTTTTTTTTTGTAAAACACATCTACTGGCAATCAAATACTTTTTGATTTTACGAAAAAAAATTTAATTCAACAAAATTATACCCACAAATAATTTCATCATCATTGTTGTTGTTTTTTCTCCTGAAACCCAACCTTTAAGTGCCTTGCATATGAGCTGCGTAGCAAACTATGTATGTATTTTCAATCACTTATATGTATGTATTATTAATTTCTTCTTCGAAAATACAAATACAAATTTGGAAATGCATATCTACTGCGAAAAAAAAATAAATCTAGTTACTGCATTTTCTTTTTGGATCAGCTTCGGAAAATTCTCCGATTAGTGGCAACGCTGAACACACAAGACTCTGGGAAAAGTATAAAAGAGAACGCAAGCATACTGGAAAAATCGTGTGAGTTTGCCAGGAAGTCCCCTTTCACACGAAGAAACAAGTTGCTGGAGATTTTTTTGACGTTTTCTTTTAATCTCCTTAAAAATCTCTTGTACCTTTCATACGAGGAAACAAATCTCCAGGCAATTTTTGAAATTTCCTTTGAAAATCTATTGGCTGAACACACCTAAACCTAGATGTGAAAGGAAATGTCAAAAAATCTCCTCAAAACCTCGACCGGGGAGATTCTGTTCGCCCCTCTTTCCTCCTGCCCTTCTCACCCAGGAACTAAAAGTTGCTGGCAACTCAGTTTCCTCGTGTGAAAGGGCACGAACGGACGATTTGGTCATTACCCCTCACTTTCTACTCCCCTCATCAATGAACAAAAGATCGTCTGAGGAAAAATCGGGTGGTGTAAATGCCGACTTTCCGAAAGTCAACCGAACGCGACCATTTTTTATCCGCCCATCCCTACTACGGATAAAGTTGATTTTCGTACTGTACTACAGAACAGAACTGTAAAAAAGAGTCAAGTGCTTTTCCGTTCTGTTGTATTTTCCGTAAAATTAAAAAAATTAAATTTAAAGTGTGAGATTACGAATTTTATTGGTGCATTTAAGCTAAAATCGAATTTTTAAAGTTATTTGTTATTATTTAAGCAAGGCCGTCCTTGTATGAACGTGATATTATCGTTTATTCAGAGAAGGATCCGGGCTAATTTATCATCTTTATATTTATTTGTGGTAAGATGCGTTCTGTTACTTTTTTATTTTAATAGAAATATTTCGTGCTTGTAAAAAAAATGTTAAATTAATAGGTAAATAGTATTTTTTTTGTTAAATTGCAAATGTGCAAGTTCAAAAATGGCTTGGCCTAGAAATATTTTGTATTAATATAAGTAAATCCTGTTTAGTTTCAATTAGTGGAAGGTGTAGGTTGTGAAAGTGTCTACTTCCGTTATAAATAGGAGAAGGAACAGGAAGTAGCTAATCATCTTTAGCATGATCCATGACTGGTTCTAACTTTAAGTTAAAGTTTTCCAAGGTACTCATATTAAAAATATAAAGTGAAATGATTTACTATAATAACTTTCTCTCTTCTTCTAGGTAAGTTTCGATTTATTGAAATCTTGATACTTGATGATTGAATACTTGTTGAATTCTCTATTTGATGAGTGTGATTGGCTTTTCCTAGGCAAAACCATATTGCATTTTCACATTGAAAACTTAAGTCTGAATCGGTAAGTAACTAGGTACTATGTAGGTATTTATTATTGTTTAAATCAAATATTCGTACAAGAATCGGTAGCAGAGATTTTAAGAGTGAGTGATATCGAAATCAAATGCAAAAGTCTGGCAGGGTTTTTTCCCAGCCCTGTGCTGTCGGAACAAGCTTGGTTTCCCGTTTTTGTATTACCTTGAAGCCACAAGAGCCAGTACTTGCTAGCTAGTCGCAATGCACTCACATTTTCTTAACTAACACCTCCAACCTGAGCAACTAGGTCCTCAACAGGTAGGAGCAAGTAAATTGACAATGAAGTCAACTAGATAGTCAATACTGGCTCGTGTGGCGTCAGGGTAAAGGTCATTACAACTTCACATTTCTTTTAAAAAAAGAAGAAATGATGCACTGTCATTTTCCTTGAGTTTAAAGAATTTTATCTTGATGATCCGATAAACAAATCTTTGACTTTATTTTTATATTAAACTGGGCATCAGAAATTATATATTCAAATTGTTGAAGCGAGTTTAAAAGAATTGAACAAAATTTGTCTCCCAAGCCCTAAATATTTATCTGTTGGAAAATTTCATATTTTTTTGCAAGAAAAACAAGTAAAAAATAGACTTTAAAGAGCACAGACATAATGGACCTCTCTTCAGTATTTTAATTGTTGGAGACCTTTACAAAACGCACTTCCACTAACTTTTTTTTTGTAAAAACCGTCACATTCAAATATTTTGCAAACTTGAAGCAAACTTCCATTTTTAAACAGAAAACCATCAGCCGCATTTAACCAGAATTCTGCACACATATAGAAGAATATTAAGGCTTTTAAAATTATTTTTTTTTGCCGAAAGTTAGATAAAGCCTTTACTATTTATGCTGTTTTTTTATAAAGAGGTGGCTGACTACTAAAGAAGGCTGACCTAACATGACATCCACCCTACAACGATTTTAACTGTTTGATTTTAAAATCTCCAAAAAAGATGATAAAGTTGACATAAAGCTGTTATATACATATGTATATATATATGTTGAGTTTTATTAATCCGACCATCAAGATTAAAGTGGGAAAATTATACGAGCATCATAGGTGTCCGATTAGAAAGAAATTAAAGTGGTTAGGTATGTCCCGACTCTAAAATCGAAAACCCAGTTTCTTCTTAACCCCAAAACCTTGTAAAGGCAGACAAAAAAAAGCCATATTTTGGTGGGTAGGTACCTACTTTGATATCACTGCGTACAAAATACAAACCCTCTAACTCCGATTTTTGTAATACATCCACTCCCAAAATTTGTGCTCAGCTCTTTGATCGACAATGTATCAGAAGTCAGTATTGTCACTTTGGCTTGAAATTGATTATCATCTCAAAAGTTCATTGTGCATTCAAAGCCGGGGTTGACTCATGTTGTTGTAAGAGGAACTACCTCAATCAAAAGGGTCTGCGAATATCTCCCTAGATATCGATTGAATTTCAATTCAGAAAACGTAAATCAATCTATCCTAGAAATGTCTTTAAATTTTGTAAGTAAAGTGCTAGGTTTTTACCTCGAACGATTGTTGGCTCTTGTTCCCCTCGCCCTAGGCGTTGGGTTCGAAGATATTTCGCCATGCCGAAGCTTTCATCTTTGTATGATCTACATGACCATTTCACCTGGACCTTTATTCTTTTGACTAAGTCGGTCTCGCTGTTCAGTCTTCTGCATTTATGTTTATATGTAGATAAGAAGAGACCAAAAAACATTCGAAAAATGTCCCTCTTAATTTGTATTAAACACACTTTAAATTTGGTAATTGATATTGAGAGATGCCGTGCGTATACGTAGATATTAAATACATAATGTGATTTACTATTTTTCCGATAATTTGATCACTTTTTTTTTTAAGACATCAGCTTAGGGAAAAGTCCGAACAGAACTTTCTTGACCACAACATAAAATTTCTGACAACACTAACCTAAAAGTAAATAGAAGAACCTTCCCCGACATTGTAAATTTCATAATAATAAACTGCATAAAAGGGAGACATTTAATCTAAAGCCCTGAAACCGTTGCTTAATCAAAGTAAATCAAAATACTTATTGATCTAGGATCGAATTTACGAATATTACATGAAGTGTTTTTATAATTTAATGATCCAAATTGAAAGCATCAAATTGATTGATTTCATAAGGAAAACAAAGCCTTAACAAAAAATTTAAAATTCACTTTGAGCACAGACGGATTTACATATCAATATTTCACCTGCACTCTCCTTCCAATCTGTATGCAAACATTAAAGTACATACATAATGTAGGTAGATCATCCATATGTCACGGCAGCGTGAGTGTGTATTAATATTCAAATTTTAACTTTCTCATACTTCCTCCTCTGATGTCCTCATTTGTGTCTTATATTTCAATCGAATATAATTTGAAATGCTCACAAATAAATTACATTAAGCTACAAAACCTATTGAACTTGTGTATATTTGAATATTAATAAAAACATAGGTATGATGTGCATAGGATAGATGCTACTACTCTTGTACATAAACATATCGAATCCTTAGATTTAACATCGACTCTGACGTCGTCGTCGGCTTCGCATTTTGAATTTGTCAAATTATAGACGAACATAAAATATAGACAACTTTGTATCCTTACACTCACAGAAGATGCAGAAATGGTATCCTGTATCCAAGTTTTCTCTTCTCTTCTGTTTTTTTTTTTTTTTTTTGTTTAATAACTTGAATTTCCGACTAGGAAGTCTTGCTTTCCCCCGAAAGCATATTCAAGAATTGATTTCATCTTTTTTTTCAGCTCAGCAAAAGGGAGACACATCGAGACCCAAACGACCGAAGATACGGAATCAAAAGCAACCAAGGTTTTTGGTATTTACATATTGTGACATGTGTTGTGTCTGTGGGGGGGTGTGTATGTGTGTTCCTTTGCAACTTTCTGCATAACAATCATTCTTTGATTTTCGCATATTTTCGGTTGTTAGTTAATGGTGTAGGGTTTAGAATGTAATAATTTGTTAGCCTTTGAAATAGCAGAAGTAATCCTTGAAGAAGGTTAGGAAAATACTTGTAACTAGGTACCTACCGTATGTATTTTAGGTGCAAGCTTGTAGTCGGTCTTTTGTGTTTTTTAATGAGGCTGCGGAAAGTCATTTACCGGTCGTTGAGTCTTTAACTTTAACACGTTCTCTTCTAAATTTGAGGTTTAAATTAATGATTTTGGTTGAGGGAACTGAATTTTGTTATTTGGTAATAAATGTAGCCTCTTATTGTGAAGGACCTTGGGGCGAACAACTGTAATTCAATTTTACATGTAAGAAAAGATATATTTTTGTATGCAATCGTTAAGCCTTGGGTCAAATTATGTTGATCAAAAACGATCGAACGAGATCTGACAAAGAACAGAAAAAGGAGATAGTTGAGGTTTTAGAAATGAATGAATTACTTCAGGATGTTTTTTAATGGCAACAAAAAAAAAGGACGTCACCCAGTT
The DNA here is from genome assembly GCA_963921185.1 of Dasysyrphus tricinctus. Classification (NCBI taxonomy): domain Eukaryota; kingdom Metazoa; phylum Arthropoda; class Insecta; order Diptera; family Syrphidae; genus Dasysyrphus; species Dasysyrphus tricinctus. The sequence goes on along the minus strand of OY992533.1, from coordinate 57,686,945 downwards.
CATCGAAAAGGTATTCTCCGACGGCTTCTTTTCTGGTTCTGGCTAAGCTGGGTCATTCAACAAAGGAAATGAGACCTCCTCCGCCTCTTTTTCCTGAACCTATCAAATCTATAAAAGAGAAAGCTATAAAGACAGTTAGGTATCGAAAAAACGTTTACGTTTGTTTATATTAATGTTATCTAATTTAATCCCTGGTATGAATAGGCCTTAGTTGAGGTTCTAGATTGGAAGAGGTGATGAATCGTGTAACAGTTTATCGCACTCGGAACTTAATGCATTGGTTGCTCTTCCCATAATTGAAAGGTAAGAACGACAAAAGGTGAAATAAGGTAATGGAAGGGAGAAAGGGGTTAAAGGGCATTGCTTCCTTCTGAATAAATTTTGGATGTCATTTAGTGGCTTTTTTTGAAAGAGCTTGCAGTTCATCAAACAAGATGACAAGATGTTCATTTCCATTCTGACCAAGCCTGGGGTATGGGCAACAAAAGTGAACTGATCTCTCTTCAGTGGTATAGCCAGCTTAGACACCTAAAAGTTTAATATGTCTCAATGACCAGAATGTGTCAGTTTGTAATGCTTAACATTTCAAGCTTTAAATAATTTTGAACAGCTTCTCTTGTAAATAGATCTGAGGGGGACTTATGAACAAAAATAAGCTCAAATAGCAAACTACTGTGATATTCCCATAATGGTTGGGATCCACATTTGTCATATTATTTGCCCCAAGCGAAACAGTAAAAGTTTGCTGGTTACTTTGTTTAATTTTCAAAAATAGCTTGCAATTTTTGTTGTCATTTATTTACCCTTATTATTTCGTTATTGTTGAAATTAAAAAACAAAACTAAAAGTATTTAAGTTTTGACAAAACAGATCATAGAAAATGGACAAGCACCTTATTTCAAATATTTTGTGTGTTGCCATTTTGCTGCACTAAGCAAATTATTATTATTATTACTATTTTTGAGCTTATTATTATCCTGTCACTCAATATAAACCTTTTGCACTATCTCAATTTTTGTTGTTATAGGGTTTTCTGCAACTTTTCGCTTAAGAAGCTCCAAAGCCTTTTCTTTTGGATTCATATGCGCAGAATTCCTAGGTCAGTCCAATACTTGATTTTTTTTTATTGAGAAAGGTCATGACGATTTTAGTTTCATGAAGAAGCACTATCGTGCATGAATATGGGACCTTCGTGCCTCAAAAACCACTTCCAAATTTGTGGAACTAATACGTTATGAAGATGCTTTATTGTTAGAAAATGCACTCTGGTTTGTTTCGCTTGCCTGACCTTCTACGCACAACTTTTTCCTTTAGGTGTCAGTTATAGCTATCATTGAAACTCATCATTGAAAACTTTAATGATTGATTTTGAGACGTTTAGAAAGCAAAATCATTCATTATTTTGATGGACGGTTAAAGCTCAAGACTAAATTAATATTTCTAGTAAAAAAAAATTTCAAATAGGCCCAGCTTTCCACAAAAAATTACTTTTAATTTTTCAATGATCATTGGTAAGGTAGTTCATTCATTGAAATAAGAAAAGTCTTTTTATGTGGAAAGTTGGGCCTATTTGAATATTTTTTTTTTGGCTAGAAGTATTAACCTTTATCTGTCCATCAAAATAATAAATGATTTTACTTCCTAAACGACTCAAAATCAATTATTAAAATTTTCAATGATGAGTTTCAATGATAGCTATAACTGGCACCTTACAGTCAAAACATGCAAAACTATTTGATCTGAAAAGCAAACCTGTGAAAAATGTTTTTTGAATGATTTGTTTGGTCTAATTACATGTTTTTATTATTTACATTGTCTTATTATTTAAAGACTCAATTAAGCTTTCTTCCATAGTAAATACCAACACTACTCTTCAAAACTCTACCAAATTCCAGTCTTCCTTACGTTATTGTTAGGTAACAAGCAAGCAAGTTTAAAAAAAAGTCGGTCGTACTCTACATTCTATAAACTTAAACTAAATCCTTTTATTTTGCGAAATTTCAAATTTATATTTCTTTTTCACTTAACAAAATATGGTTTCTGATGAAATGTTTCAATAACAACCAATTCCTTCTCCACGTGTACCAAATGTATTCCAAGAATTAGGATTAAAACGATTCGAAACCATTTGAATCATTTAGCCACGTGACGTATGTGTTCATTGAATTATTACGAGTATTTTTGAATTCGTTGAATGAATCCACTGTTACAAGTATAGTAATATTTTTTTTTTTTTTGTCTTCCTGTGCAGGTAAGAAAAAAAAAATAATGGCAAGAAAACAAACCACTGTTTGTGGTTTTGTTTTGTGAGGTGGATTATTGACTTTCACACAACATGCAATTTACTTTTGTGTGAAGAATCAATTTATTGTTTTATTGTTTTCTTTAACAAATCATTGAGCTAGACCTTTTGTTTCTTTAAATTTTACGATTATCAACAATTATTTGAGGTTCATCGATTGTGACATGTTTTAAAACAATTATCGAAGGTTTAGACGTCCAGGTACTTTAATAATAGTACATTCTTCCTTTCCTATTTTTTTTGTTAATGATACAATCGGCTTTGTTTGAATTCTGAAGGAGTGAGGACAAGAGATGTAGGTATACTGATTGTGCTTGAAGGAAATTTACTACGTATAGTGTGTCTATACATGGATGATTTGATGGCACTTATGATGGATACAAAGGAGAACTACCGTATCCCATGAAGATTCTCGGATAAGGTTATCTAAATATTTGAACAATGTCGTTGATTTACCACCTTCCTTGCTAGCTTTGACGGTGTTTAAACTTAAGTGTTTCAATCGATGCATATCAGCGGTCAGGTGGCAAGTGTAAGATTTAATTAAAGTCAAGATTAGATTTTCCCGATTCAAGACATGAGTTGAATCAATTTCAGCTACTATATTAATAGAAAGCCCTTAGTGGATAAAGTTTTACTTACATCTACTTTACTTTAAATAGACCTTATGGTCCAGGGTGGACTACAGCCTAATTAAAATAGATGCCTCAGCCAGGCTGGGAAAGCTGTGTCAAGTTCGGAATAATTTAAAAACTTAAGTAATTTATGAGTTCTAAACACAACGCAAAATAAAATATGATAATATTATAAATATCACATTACATGCATACCAATATATTTCAACATTTTTGGGAACTAACCGTTCTAGAGTAAGATCCCAGGACCACCAGACATACGTCATTTTATCATAGCTGAATTTTTTTCTGTGAATGCACACTATGGTAGGTATGAACGAATGGATAGTACGAACCTTGAACCCGGGTGCGTTTCGGAGGTATTAAGTGCTAAAAGTGCATAAAATTGATGCAAAATTACGTTATTTTATCAAAGCTGGTTTTTTGATATGTTTTAAAGAAAGTTATGATTAACTTATTTTGAAACTTACCAGACACCTACATGGGTGCACAATGTCAGCCAGAAACCATTAAAGGTGCCAAAAAAAATCGTGAAATTTCATTATAATATCAAAGCTGAATTTAATATATGTTCTTCGGGAAACTGTATATGTGTATTTCCCAAGCTGCCCACGGAACATATTATGCAATATAAAACTTAACTTTGATATTATAACGTAAAATATACGATTATTTTGACAACTTTGGGGTTTCCAGTGAATCCAAAGCCCCATTGCAGGTGCCTGGTCGCTTGAGAAATATTGTGAAATAGTTTTCCGAAGTGCATGAAACGTTTGCTTTGACACTAAAACGTAAACTAAAATATTTGTTTGAAAATGTCAAAGGTGTCTGGCTGACATTTGGTCCCTCTGTAGGTGTCTTGCAGCTTAGGAAATGTATCGTTACAGTTTCCCGAAGAATATATATAAAATTCGGCTTTGATATTATAATGAAATTTCACGATTTTTTTGGCACCTTTAATGGTGTCTGGCTGACATTGTGCACCCATGTAGGTGTCTGGTAAGTTTCAAAATAAGTTAATCATAACTTTCTTTAAAACATATCAAAAAACCAGCTTTGATAAAATAACGTAATTTTGCATCAATTGTATGCACTTTTAGTACTAAATACCTCCGAAACGCACGTTCAAGGTTCGGGTTCAAGGTTCGTATTATCCATTCGTTCATACCTACCCTAGTGTGCATTCACAGAAAAAAATTCAGCTATGATAAAATGACGTATGTCTGGCGGCCCTGGGATCTTGGTCTATTCTGCGAATTTCTCAAATAAATTTCGTTCCTATAAACGGACACTAGCTTAAACGGGAGCGGATAATTTTTCTTAATCATTTCAAAGAGAAAACATCCCAAAAAATGGATACGTCATTTTATTAAGGGATCATTTGTGTATCAAAAAAAGCGTAAGATCTGTTTTTATCATAGTTTCGTTTTTATATTCTTTAAATACATAAAGCAGCCCATACACAGCACACTATGTGTGCATACAAGTGCGGTCGATCGGTGTTATGTGTGTGGGAAATTTTCAAAAATTCATCGAGGAATCCCCTGCTTTTTCCGCAAGGAATGGGAGCTGCGACCAAGGAATTTTAGGTGCAAACATCGAGGAAATTAACATGGGGTTGAAATTGGCGTTCACCAAGTGATTTTCTTGGTGAATATTCAGTAGGGAAATCACTAAGAAGGTTTAACTTGTCTTTTCCATACTGAATTATATTTGATGAAAAAACCATGAATATACATCAGTGATTTCTTTAGGTACGTGGAGTTGCTTTTTCACCAGGCCATTAATCTTAGCTGCAAAATGTAATGAATGTTCACTAAGGAAATCGCTTTATAAATGGAATTCGCCTAATCATAATCATCAACATCGGTAGTGTATTTTATAATTTAATATTAAAACGAACCAAAAAGCAAAGAACTGATGAAAAAGGCAATACCCTTTTCTAATGAAACCATTAGGCGCACTGCGCTTCCGTGCAGATTGTATGCAATGCAGCGCACATTGGTTTCAATGGTTAAGTGGACACAAGGCGTAAGCAACACATATTCGTCACAGCATACAATCAGCAAATCGCCTGGCGTACAGCAGTGTTGGTGTCTTCGACGACTCCCGGTCGTACAGGTTCAATTTTTGTATGGAATATTTGTGTGAAATGTCGAATTCGTGTTTTCACTCACAATATACACAAAATCTCTAATAGATAGACCTTCTAAAATGTCTGAAATCTAGGGCCTAAGTATCTAACTCGATTCTACAAAATAAATGTTGGGATTCGCAAAATTGAAAACAACTTTCGAATGGATTACATTGTAAGGCCCCTAGAATAGCCTTCTGTTTGTATTTGTTTGGATGTACAGATGCACCCAAGGTCCTTCTTTTTTCGGATACACAGATAATAGACGCAAATTTTCTTCATCACTTGAACTTGTCATATTTGCAACAAAAACGTCCACATTAATTCATATCTTTGATAAAACTATCCTAATATTTAAAATCTAATCGATTTTGCATATCGTCCCCTGATTGCTAGGTAACTCAATTTTCAATTTTTAAAATATCTCGGCAAAACCGGTATTATTTAGTACAGTTTTCAAGATTGTTCGTCCATTTTTTTCTATTCTAGACAAATAGAGAATATTTCTGAGGTGTAAGAAACATAAAAATTAAAGATTCCCTCGTTCTCTTGTAGTTAGGCATCAATGAACGTTGCTATCTCCAAAATGTATAAAATTGAGTTACCTATTTCTTGCAATCAGGGGACGATATGTTGTTCGACGGTGACAATACGCTTCGTGTGCAGAAGATGAATCTTGCGCAAGACGATGTTTCGTGTGCAGAGGGCCTTACATACATGTTCCTCGTAAAAAGTAGTCAATGAATTCATTGTTGTATGCACACGAATTTTTCCCTGATGTAGAAATTTCTTAATGAGAGAGTGTGTGCACCTAAGTGTGGTGTGTATGGTCCGTCTTTGCACTTCTGTCACTGACTATCACTTCCGTTGCAGCCTAAAAAAAGGGATCGATTTTCTTTCAAATTTTAAACTAGAGTCCAATTTAATGTCCAATCAAAAATTGTCCTTAATGTTACCTCTTATGCAACTTTTTTTTTACTTTTCGATTTGATCGTTAACAGCCCAATGGAAATGTCCTTTTTTTGTTTGTAAACATTTTAGATTTTGGCGCACTTTTTGGAAAAGACGTCTAATGATTTACGAATTTGTCGCGAATGTTGCACCAAATTGCTAGTTTTCTTTATAAAGCTTGATTCATTTTGTAAACGCCCATTCATTTTTGATTGGACTGGAATAAGAAGATTATACTGGCTTATCCAATGTGACATAATTTTTTTTCGATATTTGATTTTCACTGAGCAATATTTGGCGTAAAGTTCTACAAAAAATCAACCTATTATACTGCCATCATAAAGAAAAAGGGTGTATCTCCATTTAAGTAGTTTTGAGATAAATGCATTTTAATGATTTTGTTTTTCGCGTCTTTAAATTAAACAATTTTGAAATTTTTTAAGAACGATTTCTTATAAAAAAAAATGTTGTTATTTTACTATGCGCATAAGTTATAGTAATTTTTTGCACAAAAGCTTTGTTAGAATATAAATAATGCTGCATACCAAAATTTTTGAAAAAATAAATTTTGGATTTTTAAAAAAAGATTCAAAATTTTTTTTTGAAAATTCAATATTTCAAAATCAGGTTAATGAATTGTTTTGAAATTTCAGTTTTAAATGTATATTAATATACAGTGGTGGCCATAGAATTAGAAACAAGAATTTTGTAACAATGTTAAATTGCATAACTTTTTTCTAGGAAATTTGTTGAGGTTGGTTAGTGGTTCTTTTAATAGACCATGACATATAGTACACTTCTGAATATTTTATAAAAAATAAAAGCGTGACACTAACAGTAGAAAATTAATATTATTTATTTAACCCAAATCGCACTTGGCCATACAATTAGAAACGCAAAGAAAAAATTGGTATTTCATAAAGAATGTTCGATGAAAAATTAATATTTTGTAGGGAATCCCTTATTTTTTGTCACTGCAGCTAATCTTGCCTGCATACTTTCTACCAAGGCGCGGCATCTTGATGGGGGTATACTCTCCCAGACCTCCTTTATATTTTCAAAAAGTTCCTCAGAATTTTTTGGGTTCTTGGATTTAAGCCTTCTCTCCACGTCTGCCCACAAGTTCTCGATAGGATTCAAGTCTGGACTTTGGGCGGGCCAATCCAAAACATTATTTTTTGCTTTGGATTCTTTTTGGAAACATGTGGTTTTTTCCTGGCAATGCATCCACGTGGCCCATGTTCTAGAAGTCGGCGCCTTATGGTTCTAGGCTGATAGCTCTTGACCCAATTGGGGCGAAACAACCTCTTTTATTTTTGCAGAAGTCAAAAAAGGATCAGCTTTGCTAATTCGGCATATCAATCTGTCCTCTTTTGGCGTGGATTTTCCATCATTTAGTTTTCTTTTTGGGTTTTGCAAAGCTTCCAGTCCTTTTATTGACTTGAATAGCATCAAATACCATATTTTTCGAGCAACTAAATCTTTTTGCTATGAAATCAATTGACTCGTTTTCGTTTTGATAGCACTGCACTATGAGCCTTCGGAATTCTGGACTACAAGACTTATTTTTGCCCATTTTCGTGTATTTTTAATTAATATTAATATTATAAAAATAATCAAAAAAAAAACTGAAAACAATCAACTCACATTGATAATAACTTTCTTTATTTTTAAATTTACCAATTCTTTTGTCGTTTCTAATTTCGTGTCCAGCAAAAATGTCGACTATAAATGAATTTTCTAAAATAACGGTGTTTTATAAACTGTTCGCGTTCAAGGAAACTGATATTTAGAACAAACATGTCACCTGTCAAAAACCAACGACACAAGCCACGCACGATGGTGCTTACAAAAAATATTATGGTTGATAAAGTGCTTTTAGAATTGTTGTTTCTAATTCTATGGCCACCACTGTATACTCAAAATTGGCATACCAAATTTTTTTTTTGAAAAATGTTACAAACATTTTATATATAAAAAATTCATTTTTAAGAAAACGGCGATTTAAAATTTGTTTTGCATATATTCATATTTTTTCAAGTAATCAAATGGCATACTTTTTTTTTAGCTCTAAGTCATTTATCAGACTGTTTATAGAATTAAAAGAACGATGTAAATGCTTTTTATATTTTTTCTATAATTACTTGAATATTTTTTAAAGTTCTTAAGTCCCACACAACTTGAACATAAGAGCAAGTACGTGCGATCCAGCCGTGCATTTTATTTCAGATCTCTTGATCTGAAGACGAGAGATTCGATCTCTCTTGTTTGAGAGATTCTAGGTTTTAAAATAAAATATTTCAGATTTCAATGAAAAACGACATTTTAAAAGAATGAAGAATGAACTTGCTACTTTTAAGCTTAGTATAGGCACATACGCAACTTGCTGAAAACCTGCAAAGAAATTTGTGTTTGACCTTGAAAGAGACCTATGATCCTGAGCAATGTTCTGAGAAGTTGTTGACTATTTATGCCCTCACATATTGAGCTACCCACTTTGTCACCTATGACTTTGTTATTTTTGGCTTTAAGGAGGTTTTTATACAAAAACTGTAGTAAGATGCCCACGCGGCATTCATTTATTCAAAGTGCCTTAAATCAATCAATTTTAAGAAACAATAAATTATTTTTATTATTTGGAATCAACGACAGTGTTTCCATCTAAATGAATAAATTTTAGCTCAAAGCAGTTTTCAACAGATTTTACTACGCTCTTGCTTGGCTGACTTTCTGATTTTTTGGGTATACTAAAAATATATCTTTCGTTTTGGAAAATTCATACTTAGTATTTTCATAATATCAAAAACGCATTTAAAAAAATGTATGTAATGTTAACTTTCGAATATGTGCAACAAAAAAACGTAAATAAAATTAAAGGAAACTATTGAACAACAATCAGTATTCTTCTTAAAATAATTAACTTTTTTTTTTTAAATGAACAACACTTAAATACCATAAAGAGGAACATGGGCAAATGACATTGACAACCAATGTGGGAAATAAGAATAATGGCACGAGCTGTTATATATGATATACATATAGAAAAAAAACCACTTGAAAGACTCCTTCCGACGGATGAGCACAACGTCCAAGTTTCCACATAGTACTCGTATATAGTTTCTTTGTGGTCATAGAAGAACAAGAAGAAAAGTATTGAGTATACTTATGGAATACCGCATTAAAGGGATACCGGCAATGGCTCGAAATACAAAAAGAACTAATTATTATCAACAATGAACATGAGCAAACCATAAAGATGTATTGATTTCATTCTAGAGGATCTTACGTTTAATTAGAAATCGAAATGCTTTTGTTTTCAAAAAAGTTTATTTTTTCAATAAAGTTTTGAAATAGATGAATTTTGAAAAGATAAATAGTGGATTAAACAAATCCATAAAGCGTAGAATTTTCAGTAGGATTATTGGTAAAAGTCCGAAATGCTAAATGCTTTGTTTTCATAATTTATTCCAGACTTTTTTGGTCAACAGTACCTATGTACGTTGGTTGAGTGGACCACTTACCAAATGGATGACGTTTACCAATGCTGCAAAAAAAATTCAAAGTTTTACTGGTAAATTCAGGAATAGTAATGTTTCTGGGTTTACAGTGACATACATTTATGTATATGTACATTGGTTAAGTATTGCCATCTTCGCTTTCCAGCCGAGCCAGGTGCTCGATGGTCTTGCGAGGGTCGTCGTGAAGAAAATACGAAACTTCAGAGGAAAATCTTAATTGAATCAACTCTTATAACGAGTGCTTTCCTTAGAGGTATAAAAGTTGGCAACACTATTTTAACTGGCGGTCATTTTGTCAGCTGTTAACGTCAAGTGATTTATTTTTAGTTTGGTTTGGCATTTCAACATGAAAAGACTTACGCCTGAACAACGCTTCAAAATGGTGCAAATTTATTTTGAAAATAATGGTTCCGTTCGAAATACGTATCGCGCGAATTTTGTTTAGCGATTAAGCTCACTTTTGGTTGAATGGATACGTCAATAAACAAAACTGCCGTATTTGGAGTGATGATAGGATAATCCTCAAGTGTATGCTGAGACACCGTAACATCCACAAAAACTGAATGTTTGGTGTGCTTTATGGGTTGGTGGAATAATTGGTCCGTACTTCTTTAACGATGCTTGCCAGAACATTACAGTCAATGGTCACAGATATAGAGCCATGATTACTGACTTTTACGTTCATCAAATGAACAGCCACGATGTGCAGGAGCTGTGGTTTCAACAAGACGGCGTAACATGTCACACAGCTCATGCCACAATTATTGATTTATTGAAGGAAACGTCCGGTAAGTTTCACGTTACGGTCCCGTGAATTGGCTTCCAAGATCGTGCGATTTAAAGCCGCTTGACTATTTTCTGTGGGGATATGTGAAGTCGCTAGTCTACACCGATAAGCCCGAAACGATTAACCACTTGGAGGACAACATTCGCCACGTTATTGCTGATATACGGCCACAATTTTTGGAAGAAGTCGTCGAAAATTGGACCTCCAGATAAGACTACGTTCGAGCTAGCCGTGGCGGTCATATGCCAGAAATCATATTTAAATCATAATGCCAGAAGATTATCTTTCGAATTTTCATGCCAATTCAATTCAAAAAATTATCTTTGTTTATTCCATTTCAAAACTCTATACCTCTAAAAAAAAACACCCTTTAGTTACAACAAATAGTATTAAGTTTAATATTATAGGTTTACGGCAGTATCTGAGAGCTGGTATTTTGATTAATCGGGTAGTTCATTCGTTCGAGTTGTGCTGCTTTCAAGTTCGGGTGCTTTTGTATTGGGAAACTAGCTTCCTGTCCTTGACATCGAGTCTGGAATGGTTGTCGTGTTATAGGCACTTATTAGCAGGAACAACGCCCCTGGTGGCACTCAATCAGCAGGTGCTAGGCCCCTGGTGGCACTAGAAAGGCAGTCTTTAGCTCTTGTAGTTCAGCAGGTACAATCAAGACGTTTGTCTTTCTTTAAACAAAGACACTGGTGGGGGAAGTTTTATCTCTCCTACCTGAATTGGTATTTTAAAAGAAAACCCATACCACTAGTGGGAGGAGCAACGAGGGTGAAGTCAACAGCTAAGTGACCAAAGTGACTTGAATGCTTGACTCGTTTCCGCTTCTGCGACCGAACTCAAAAAGATTGAAAGCACAATGCAATGCAGTACAATACACCACCTGAGAGGTCAGTAAATGGTTTAATTTCAGTAAATCGTAAACGATGGATTTTTTTATGAATTTTTAAATATCTAATAATTAAAAAAAAAAACTTGTTCTTTAGCACCAATATCGCAAGTAGAGATACTTCCCGGTGGTGTCTGCAACAACCACTGCTTAATCAAAACAAGTGGAAATTATTAACTAAAATGCCAAAATTCTCATGACAAACATTATTACTTTTATCATAATACTGTGATGTACCTATGTATGTTTTTCTCCCTTCATAGAAAGTGTTACTTTTTATAATAAAAAAAAACATATTTATATGTATTTTGTACCTATTGCGCTGTACGTGATGATAGGTATTTTTCTTGAAAAGTGTAACTTATTCATTCTCAGGTAGAGCATGAAATTTTCGTATACCCCTGAGAAACAGAAGCTGTCAATCTAAGACAAAGTACTAACATTCATCTCATCCACAAGCTAAGAGTATTAGAATACTCTTTCGTTTTTTTTTTTTATTTGTTTGTATTGAAAAGGTATACAAAAACAAACCCTCTGCTGTATTTTCACCCTAACCTGGCTTACTTTAAATTACCAAAAGTCCTTAACACTAAGTATATATAAAGCAGGTTGATGGCTGTTTGTTTGTTTGTGTATCTATGGTTCTGTAGGCGCACAAACAACATTGTCAATTTTAAACTTTTAGCCATCATTCAACAGATCCTTCAACAAATTTTCCTCGAATCAATCATAAAATGTTACTTCACAATCAATCAACACACATGTTAGCAGCATGGAGGTTTTTGAGTTTTTATATATTTTTTTATTTTGTTTTGTTTATTTTGATCAATGTTCTGTTCACTGTTGCTTGTCCAATCAAACATACATTATTCAAAAAAGACAAAGTAAGAAATAAAATTTAAAAAAAAGAATAGAAGAAAAAACAAACGAAAAAAGTTTTTATTTTATAATTTAATTTTATTGTCCTTACACTCCACATCACTTGATGGAGGCCGTCAACGACCTGATTAGATAATGCCTTATATCAGGACAAATTTCTGATATTTTTCGTAAAAAAAAATATGTACAAATTTTAAAATTTAAAATTCAGAAACTTGGAGTATTTCAAAATGGACATGGTGATCCAGAAAGGGGTATAATGCAGGTTGAAAAGAATGCCAGAAAAACTGCCGTTTTATTTCCGTGAAGTTTATATTTTCCATATGGCGTTTAAGGGCAGTACTTACCGAGCACTAATTAAGCGAGTTAAGACATTCATAAACCTATATTCACCAACTTTAAATTACAGTCAAATTCATGAGCGATCGTAAAACTCGTCAGTTGCTGCAAGTCTCGAACACTCATAAGTTAGGGGCTCTTAGCGTAAACTTGTTCAAAAACTTTTCGGTTGTCCAGTGGCAAGTATTTGTATTAAGGGTTAGGCTAAAAATGAAAATAAAATAAAAAATGTACTTAAAAATATATAATTTTTGTATTTAATTCATTTAGCTTTAATTGTATCACAACATTAAAAGTATATTAAATTAAAATTTAGCGACGCGTTTCGGATTAAAATCCATCTTCGGGCTTATTAAATTAAACTATGTTGTTATTGGTTGTCAAACATTAAATTTGTTATTGTAGTCATGGAATGTGTATATCTCTTTTTTTTATCTTCTGTTTCTATTGAGGTGGTGAATCGCTGTATCATATAATGTGTTTTGTTTTATAGTTAATTTGTCGTTATGGGGTTAAAGTTGGCGTTTAGCCACGCCTATGGATTGACTTTGGTTCAGAGTAGAACGGTTTTGCTTTATATGTGGGGGTTTGGAGTGATATCCACGATTTCGATAGTGCTTAGGATAACCCTGGTTCAGGATGTCGTTTGTTTGTCATCGTTCTCATCAGTTGATCAGGTTGATAGGCGGTGCTTCCAAGGGAATTTCCTTGGCATCAGGTTAAAGTTACTCGTTCTTTCAGCTCTTACGCCGGCGGCGACGATCGAAGTAAGCCCAGTGCATATCCTCAGGACTTTCTTTTCAAATATTTGCAGTTTCTTCATAGCAGTTTTGGAGAGTTGTAACTAATGACTGGTCTCAAGAGTTGTTTGTAATTTAAGACTTTTGTCAGTTTGCCTAGCAGTTCTCTTTTTTATCAGGTGGTAGATGCGAAGAAGTAATCTGGTTCAGTCTGGAAGTACTTCTGCAGCTTCCATCTGTGCGACCGCGCCTACTTCCTGGTTATCTTAAGCTCAAAATCTCCGATTTGGATGAGCTGATCCGGATACCCCATTTGATATAAAAGTGGAAGAGTTTGCGGACAAGGGCTTCGACTTCTCGGACAGCTTTCAATGGAGATGATTTTGATATATGTATGCGCCAAATAAGAGGAGGTAAAAGAAACACACGACGTTCAGTTGAATGTTAACTTTATTGTTACATAACTTATACTAGTTAGGTACATGCTTACATACTAGATATTATGATAAGAGATAAGATCTTTAAATTTACATATTTTGAGTTGAGATATGTATATGAGCCATTTTATGATTTCCATCGATATTTACTGAATATACAACTCTTCCTATTTTCTTAACTATGATTCCAGGAATCCAAGTATACAAATTCTTATGTTTCATTTTATACAAAACTTTTTCACCTACTGATAATGATTTTAAAGAATGTTGATTTATGTATAATGGTGAAACCTTGGGATTTTTAGTTTTGACTGGCTCGAGATTTGAATTTTTACTCAAATTGCTAAACTGACGGACTTTTGGGTTAACATCATCAAGAAGTGTCCTGGATTGGACTTTAAATATTAGTTCATTTGGACAAAGCATAGTTGTAGTTGTGGCGTAGAACGATATTTTAAAAGAAAATTGAAAATAAGCCGTTCCATTGGAATATTCTCATAATTAGGGTCCATTACAAGTTTTTTAAGATAATTTTTCACCGTTTGAACTCCCTTTCTGCTGCTCTATTTGATTGCGGATGATATGGTGGACTTTTTAAATACTTTATATTGTTATTTTTACAAAAAACTTCAAACGCTTCCGAATTAAAGGGTGGACCGTTGTCTGACACCAAACTTGAAGGTAATCCAAAATATGTAAAAATAGGCCTTAAAATCAAAATCAAACTTTCATTCGTATTTTTCATCAACTTAACATCAATCCATTTGGTACAACTGTCAACTACAATTAAATAAGTGCAGCCTCTCAAATAAAAAAATCTAAATGGATACGCTTAAAAAATGCTTTTGCTTCTGGCCAAGATACATGTTCGTTTGAAGCAGGTTTATTATGGCAATCGAGAATCGATCCCTGGCCACCAAAAATATTTCCTCGCCAACATTTTCATACGCACAACTCCTACATGCGACTCATGAAGAAGATCTAAAACTGACTTCTGCACACCATCCGGAACAACCAAACGCTCACCATAAAACAAACAGCCTTCCTCTTCAGACAACAACACCCGTTTATAAAAATATTTCTTTAAATCCATGTTTAAAACGCTTTTGATTTTCCAATCCTTCTCGTATTCTTTGGCTGTCTGAAAATCTTACATTGAGATAATGATTGCATTGGACTGATCGTATACTATCTTCTACTCCAGTAGGATAAGATAAAGGAAGTCGTGAAAGACCATCGGCATTCGTCATTTGAGTACCCTTTTTATAAACAATCTTATAATCATTCATACTCAAAATCACTGCCCAACTATTTAGTCTAGCTGTTGCCACTGCTGGCGTCGACTTGTTTGGATTGAAGATCTCCCTTAATGGCTGGTGATCTGAGTATATGGTGAAATTTTTGCCATAAATATAATTTGTGAAACTTCTTCACGGTAAATATAATCGCCAAAGCTTCCCGATGGAGCTGCGAGTAGTTTTGTTCTGCAGCGCTCAAAGTGCTTGACACCATTGATAATATGTGACAAAATTCCACCCACACCGTATGGGCTCGCATCACAGTGTAAAACAATTTCTTTGTTAGGGTCGTAATGATAAAGAAGGTTATCATTTAAAATTAAGTCTTTACTTTTCTTAAAAGCAGCTTCACAATCATCAGACCATACAAACTAACATTTTTCTTAGTAAAGGAATACAAATCCTTCAATTCCGATGACAAATTTGGTATGAAACGTGCATAATAATTTAGAATTCCTAAAAATTACTTGAGCTGAGTACTATTTTCCGGCCTCGGAGCATCTCGTATAGCTTCCAGCTTTTTCGGACTAGGTTTAATATCCATTTACTACATGGCCTAAATAAAAAATTTCCTTTTGGAAAAACTGACATTTTTCATATTTGACCCTAACGTTAAACTTATTAAACCTTTCTAAAACCTGTATTAAACTCTTTTTGCATTCCTCTACATCCGACCCTCCGATGATAATATCGTCAATATAACACTTGACCTTGGGAATATCTTTTAAAATTTCATCCATAATCGATTGAAATGCGGCAGGAGCTGACTTCAAACCTAAAATTAAACGTCGAAATCTGAAAAGACCAAGGGGGGTATTAATGGTGAGGAACTCTTGACAATTTTCCTCAACCTCGACTTGCTCATAAGCTCCTTCTAAATCTAGGACGCAAAAACACGATGAACCGTGCAAACTGGCAAAAATGTCTTCAGAAAGTGGCATAGGAGAATGATCTGTGCGAACCCATGGATTAGTGGTCATTTTGCAATCAACACAGAGCCGAATATCGCCATTCGGTTTCACCACAACCACTACCGGAGAAGCCCAATCGCTATAACGCACTGGATATATTATACCCTCGGACACCATTTTCTTAATTTCATTTTCCACCTTGTCTCTAACACCGAAAGGAACTGTATATGGTTTAAAAAACACGGGAACACTATTTTGCTTCAAAAGGACTTTGGCTTTAAAATGTCGAACGCAATCTTTTTTGTCACCATGAAACACGTGCTTATAGCATTCCACTAATTCAGAAACATTAGCTAAACTATCACACCTACTATCACTAACCAACGTACTTCTCCAATTAGGTAGCAACTTATCTAACCATGTTCATCCAAGCAGCGGAGCAAACACCTTTGGACCCTAAACTATGACCAACTCCAGACTAAACGACTCACTTCAACTTGTCTAAATTACTAACGCGTCGATAGAACCCACAATCTTTACCTTGTCTCCAGAGATAACATTTAAAGACCGATTACTATTAAAAATTTCAACGTTTGGATATAAAGAATTAAATGTGCTTATATGCATCACCGACGTACAAGCCCCTGAATCCAGTTCCATCCTTATACATTTACCACTAAAAATTAAATTAAAAAATAAAGGATTATTTTCCATATGTAAATTGTTAATATAACCTAAATCATTTGGCTCATATTTTTCGATTTCAGAATTCTTATTAATACAACTAACTCTATTACCTCTGCTTCCGTTATAACTGTTCTTCGTTCTCGTTCTGCTTCTGCTGTTGTTACTGTTGTTTTTCAGAAAACAGTACTTTTGCACATGGCCCCACTTTTTGCAAAAATAGCACTGTACATCTGCCAAATTTGACCATCTTGACCTCGACACATGCCTCCCTTCTTGACTTCGTTTTCTCGAACTCTCCTGACTCTTTGAACGACTTGGTGCTCCCTCATTCGAATACTTAGCTTTCATCGAATTTAAAGTCCCCGATGCTGATGTACCACTCATATGAACCATTTCCAGTTCAATCATCTCCATATTCAAGGCAGATTCACACGCCTTCTCAAACGTTAAGTCACCACTGTCGATAAGCTTAGACTGTATCTTTTTATTCTTTATGCCCGTAAGCAATCTGTCCTTGAGCACATCTTCAAGGAACTCTCCATATTTGCAGTTATCTGCCAACTGCTTGATCGCCACAATATAATCAGATAGATTTTTATCCATCTCCTGATTGCGGTTCAAAAACTTAAAACGCTCTGCCGTCGTATTTCGTTTGGGTTGGAAATGTGCTTTAAGCTTCGTTACCAATTCCTCATACTTCAATTCATCTGGACTTTTTGGCGCAACCAACGTCTTGGAGATACTATATAAATCTCCACCTCCAAATCCAATCAAAAAAGAAACCTTGTCTTCATCCGCCGTGATTTTGTTGAGCTTCAACAAATGGTTTCACCGCTCAATATAACTATTGAAGTTATCACCTGCATTGAAATATTCAATGCGTCCAATAAAACTTGACATTTTATTACTGCCGCTACTTATAATATCGGGTTTTATTTTACTGCCTTTAACTTCGGTTTCGTCCATAAACTACCGCAAATTTGATTGCCTTCAGAAAAAAAAAATTACTTCCAGTTATCCTCGTCGCCAATTTGATATATGTATGCGCCAAATAAGAGGAGGTAAAAGAAACACACGACTTCAGTTGAAGACTAACTTTATTGTTACATAACTTATACTAATTAGGTACATGCTTACATACTAGATATTATGATAAGAGATAAGAGAATAATAATAAGAGAATAGTGATCGATGATGAGAGATGACAATATGATAACCTATAGTGTTGTTACAAAGTATTGTACCACATACATATATATCAATGATGATGAGTTGTATGTGAGCGAATCATCTGTAAAAAGAAGGTTCTCGAATTAGCTTGAAACTAATTGCTCAGAGTTTATGATATTGTTCAGAAGTGGTCCAGATTTCCAGCCTTGGACAATTCCAGCTTTTGTGGTCTTGAGTAACGATTTACAGTTCCCCAATTGCACGAAGATATTCCTGGAAGAATAAAAGATAATTTTGATTAGTGCTGAAGAAAAGCTTAGTATGTGGAGGTTATGGATAAGGACTTCAATCCAAAAACTGTCGAATGCTTCCTCGACGTATGGGAAGCGTTCGCGGGTATCCCGATTGTTGCTGAAGGTAATGGTGATGTCGAGATGATACTTTAAGAGCGGAATGTGGAATGCTTTTCTCGAAAACCGAACTGCATGTCGGGGATGATGTTTTTTTCATTCAGCGCAGATCTTTTTAGCTTCCTGAGTATAAGCTCTTCCAATTACTTACAAAGAATGTTCGAGGATGAATATTTACCTGTAATTGTCGATGATGTTCCTAGCATCTTTATTGGGAATCGCCACGATTTTTGCAGTTATCCAGAATGTTTTCATGTAAAATCAACATTTCTCCATTTATAACAGTGGTTTTCATTGTTAGAGGTGAGACGTTAATAGTCACAGTTTTTTTTTGAGATGTTTATGAAACGCATTATTATTGATGCTCACTAGATAAGATGTTGTATTTTATATGCAAATCAATACTTTGCATCTTCAGATGACAAAATGTATTAAAATTTCAAATTTGTCAATTGAATTGTCATTAGTCAAGTGAAACGGAGTGTATATTTTTATTTTTTTTGTTTGCGTATAAGTTTGAAATTTGTATTATGTTTCTATTTTTTTTTTTTTGAGAATTTTCTCGTTTTCATTTATTTTTCAACATTCTCGATTTTCCAACAGTCAGAGTTTCAGAACCACTCGCTATCCAACCCCATCTCCTGCCTCCTAACCAAATGTGTACCTAATCAAACATACCCACTGCCAAACGTTACGAAAGAAAAGGATGTAATTTTAAATTTTTGCATATTTAAAATACTTCCTTGTTGAAATGAGATGCTTGATTCTGGTCTTGGGTATTGCTATTGGTATAGGTAGGTGGGTATCAGAAGAAAAGAAAGTTCTTTGGAAGGGAATCACATTTTGTGTGCATCCATGGAGTTGTGAATCGCGGCGAGATAGTAGATCTAGATACTAAATACAGTGCTGTATACAAACATTCTGTCAAATGAGTTTTGTAGGATTATTACATTTCCCTTTCTTGATGATAGTGAATTGCCGATGTACTTAATGTACACACAAATCAGAAAGTTTTAGGGATGTTTAACGAGCACTCGTTACAGGTTACATAGCAGAGAGTTATCAAAGACTTTTTTATCATGTTTCAAAGGAAAAAAAACATTTTTTTTTTTACTCACAGCTCTGTATATGTGTTCTTTCTGAGCTACTAGTTGCCTCTCGCAATTGGCGAGGGAGTGCGATGGTTTTTTTCTTCTATATTTTATGTGGATAACCCAGCAGCAAGTGTTTGACTGGTTCCTTTCAAATTACTTGAAGGAAAGTTCTTTTTTTTAACTCATTTTTTTTCATTTCAACCAAAAAGAAACATTTGGAGAATACCAATCTGGAGAGAAAAAAAAAGACGATGACGACGTCTCCTTGACGTTGAATATATGAGTATAAACGGATGTTCGCGTTAAAGGTTAAATACAAAAGATGTACAAAAACTTTTTATATTTTTTCAAGCGAAAGAAACTTCTAATTTAAAACGGAATACCGTTGCAGAATATGTAAAAAGGATTCATTCGAATATCGTGCTGTACGTTATATCTTATCCTTATAGAAAACTACTTCATCTTTTTTATTTCAAACCTGTCACTCTCTTTCTCTATCTCATTCTCTGTGGCTGTGAAAAGAAAACAAAAATTGTATAGGTACCTATGTATCCTTTTGCTTTAGATAGTTATCTCGAAATGTGATTTCAATTTCCTTCATTGCAATTTCCAAAATTGATAGAAGGTAGAATACCAATTAAAGTTTAAGAAAAATGTCTATAGTCAAATTCTATGTTCTATGAACTAGCTCTTAAACTAAACATTTTTAAAGGACAGAGAAATCGATTGAACTTTTAACATGAACTCGTTACACAAATTGGTTCTTTATCCAATGAACCAGAATGCGTTTTGAGGAAACATACTTTAGTTAAAAATTCTGGCCGTATAATATATCACTTAAATCCACTAAAAGAGATAGGTAATATCTTTAAGGTACTAAACAATTTTGTGTCGGATGATGCATTTAAACGAGGGACTAGAAGGGACGACGAGGGGCGACCATAAAACAAGCTGAAGAGGAAAGACTGGACAGAAGAAGATTTCAACAGAGTTTTATGGAACGACGAATCCCAGTTTGAGGTACAAAACGGAGGATTTTCGTTCGATGCAGCGCTGACAAAAGATGCTACTTGACTGTTTGGTTCCTACGGATAAGCATGGAGGTGGTACTGTGATGGTCTGGGGATGTTTCTCTTCAAGTCGATGGGAGATCTGGTTCGAGTGATTGGAAAAATGAACAAAAAGGCGTATAAGACGATATTGGACACAACGCTTTGATCTCTCGACTTAGATTGATTTGCGAAGGATTCGTATTTCAGCAGGACAACGACCCTAAACACATAATACTTTGCCGGGACTATCTCAAACAGAGGGAAGACGAAGAAATTTTACAAGTCATTACATGGCCGCCGCAATCACCAGATATAAACCCAATAGAGCTATTGTGGAAGGAGCTGGATAGTAGGGTTTGGGATCAATCGTCTGAATCAGCATTGCGGAATATATTACAGGATTGCTGCAACAATATACCACATGAAACAATTCAAAAACTTCTGGCTATATATAATCCTGCCAAGAATTGTTAAAAAAATAATAGAATGTTAAGGGGGATTTTTTGATGAAAAGTCGATTTAAGCCATTTTTGTGTTTTTTTTTTTTATTAAATTCCTATATGTTAAGTACAAAATGAAAATATTTTTCTCCTTATTTTGGTTTTATAGGTACATGTTCTTCATTAACTTTGCATACTTATTTTCAACAAAAAAAAATTTCTTTGTTAGAATTCGTTTTTCCTTTCATCAATGGACTTAAACTTATCAATTATCCATTTAAACACAACTGGAATATGGTATTTCAAAAGTCAACTGTCAAAAAACTGACCAACTATTCATTGAAAATTAATAATATTCTTGCAACTGTCAATGGTCTACATTATATTCAATTATCAACCGCGTTGTTAAATATACAAATTCAATATTTATCAATCATCAAATGATAATTGTCAATCGTGATAGGGATGATTATAAGTATGTACATGTGGTCAAATAAAACGACGAACTTGTCATTATCAGATTTGACAGTTTGTGAATCGTCAAAAGCAGAAAAATATCTGTGGTGTTTGGTAAAAAAACATGATAGCTCCATATTATAAGTTGCGTCCACTGTACAACGACCTATGTAGATCCTAAACGGGTGAACCGATTTTCTTCAAATTTGAAAGAACAGCCATGTTCATAAATATTCCGAATTTAAAGAAAATCCGTTAACTCGTTTAGGTTCTAGCTCGATGTAAAGTTTTCTACTCGCTTATTTTACTCGTTACTTTTACTCGTTACTTTTGTTCTATATTTTTACTCGTTACTTTTACTCGTTTCTTCTATTCGTTATTTCTTCTCGTAGTTTTTATTCGCTACTTTTACTCACAACTTTTAATTGTTACTTTAACTCGTTACTATCTACTCGTTACCTTTACTCCGTACTTTTACTCTTTACTTTAGTCATTACTTTTCCTTGTTACTTTTACTCGTTACTGAAGAAAAATTATAACATTACACTTTTTAAAATCAGCCCCAAGTTCCTGCAGCTCTATCTCCAGCTTACGTTAACTTTTCGCTGTCCATGATGGTCTATGCACTTTTGTTCTTGAACTTACTTAAATTTTAACGAGTGCAAGTGCAAAACCAGATCTAAAATACGCCAACAGGAGCCATAGGACAAAGCTTAAACGGCGCAAATGCAAACGAATCGACAAGTTCAAGTAGCGGCCACACCACTTTTGCATGCAGCACCAACAGTATCTGCTGAACAGTCAGTGTTAATATACACATTAATATATCTATAATATTTCAGCTTCATATGTTCATCAAATAAGCACTCATTATTAACGTTAACAAAAACATAATTTTGGTACAGTTTATTGTCTTTTTGTTTTAATTATTCTTGAGTTTACTATAGTACGAGGCCAGACAACACCTACTTACGAAACGAAAATATGTATTTGTTTTCGAATGACAGTTCTGCAGACAAACTATAACGAAGTCCTTAGGGAACGGATATAATATTATAAGTATTTTCTTATCAATCTTCAAAATGTCGAGTACTAAGCTTCAGATGAGCGTTTTCCTATGTTCAGCCTAAACCAAAAGTTTCTCGGAAACCAATCAATCTTTTCTGCAAAAAAAAAAGAAAAAAGAAAAGGGAAACTTAACAAATAGAAGATTTTTCGTCTATCAAACTTTTTTTTTATATCCCCTTGACCTTAAATTTCGCAATAAACGAAACCCTCGAGGGTGGGAAGCTTATTTAACCCACGTGCTTCCCAAAACCATTCCCCCACCCCTCTGCAAACATCTCACTCTGTGATGAAAATATTTACCAATCTAACCATCGAACAAAATACTTATGTATTTTAAACATTTTCTTCAGAATGTAATCTTTGAAAATAATTTTAATTTAGTTTTTTTTTTTTTTTATTCTTTCCATTAATGTTCATTACATTAACTTCCTGTTAACAAAAATGAAAACCAAGAAAAAAGAAATCCTTTGAAACCATCGCGATCGATAATATTGCGGAAATTATCCTGAAATGATTTCGTAAATTTTCAAACATTTCTTCGTCGTTATTTTCATCGGTTATGGTTATTTTTTTTTTCTTCCGAGATTTTCTTTAATATCCGCTGAATTAATTTCCAATCGTAAGTTCGTTGTTGGTTGGCCTGGTCTCTTACATGAAACTTTCATAACATTAACAAAAAAAAAAAACAAAAATTGCGGTAGCACAGATAGCTAAACGGGACTATCTATTTCAACAAAAAATATTAACTACCTACACTCAGAGAAAAAAAAAATATATAGATATAATATTTAGTCCGTTAAGTTAGATAGGTACTGCGAATTTGTATATGTTTGGGTTTGCGTACTTTTTTGGATTTGTATGTATTTATTTCAATGATTGGCTTAAAGACAATAAGAAACATTTCTTATAAGATAGTGCTAAGCATAAAAAAGAAAAACAAAAGGTAAATGAAAGCTACATGAGCAGTAAATAGAATAAAGTTAAAAGTTAATTATGTTAAAAACAATTACAAAATTATAATCAAATAAACTATTTTACAATATTAATGATTTAGAAATGAGAAAGTTAGTTAAGTGTGCCTAAGAAAACAAGAAAAGTGTGACTTTAGTTTGCTTCGAAATCTTGCTGTGCTATCCATCCTTCTAATTTCCCGTGGCAAAGAGTTCCACAACCAAATGGAACTAATGACAAACTGACGTTCCGACGTCAAACAAGAACAACGAGGATGAATTAATTGAGCTGATGTGTTTGAAGACGTAAAACTAATTGTTTCATAAAGATATGAAGGTTGCGAAAAAAATAATGTTCGACAAGAGACTCAATGCACGAAACTTTAGCAGATTGTCAAATGACATATCATACAAATAATTGGCATAAATAAATGTGAGCGAAACGCCGCATTCCAAAAACATAATGCACTATGCTGGATTTCATGGGGTTCAAAATGAGAGAGTTTATTTTAGGCCATCCTGTTATTTCTGCAAGGTTTTCATTCATACAGGAAGAACCGTGTTCGATTAACCTAAACCATACATGTTGATAGAGCAGTGCTTACTAAGAGTTGGAAGCTCGTTAATGTACAAAGAAAAGAATGGGCCTCAAGATGGATCCCTGAGGCACTCCACTAGTTACGCCAAGGAAGTCTGATAAATTATCATTTATAGCCACAGCTTGTATCCTACGTAAGACGAAATGAGTTTAACAACACAAGACGAGAAATTGTACAAAAAATAAAGCTTGTGACATAAAATAGTGTGATTTACCATATCAAACGCCTTGGAAAAGTCTAATAAGACCGAAAAAGACACTTGACCATCTTCAAGAGCAAGACGGTTTTCTTCAGAGACACCTATTACAGTAGTGGTACAGCTGTGTTTCTGTCGAAACCCAGATTGCCTAGGGGACAAAAGGCTAGAAAGATGGTGATTAATTTGCTTTTGTAAGACCTTTTCAAATAACTTTGATAAAAAGGAAAGGATGGAAATAGGTCCGAACTCATTACCTTTTGGAGTTTTGGGAACGGGAATTACCTTGGCTGACTTCCAATGAGAGGGGGAAATACCTGTAGTTAATATGGAATCAAAAACGTGAGTAATATACAGAAGAAGTGTAGGCAAAATTATTTTTAGGAATGAAGGGCGTATTTCATGTAATCCAACTGCCTTAGATTTTATAGACAATATGCTTTCAAGAACATCTGTTAAGCTTACCGCATTGAAATAGAAAATAGGACAATGGGCAGAGAAGGACGGATTTTCAAATCTTTGAGGCATTTGCTGAATGTAATAAAAAATAATTCTAAACTACAAAGAATAATGTATCGAATTTTTATTGCGTTTCGTAAGGAGTACCTCTTAAAGAGTTTTAATACACAAAGTTCGAACAAAAAAGTACATGCGTTTTTTACCATTTTGAAAAAGAGCGTTGAAAAACCTAAATGGGATTTTCTCCGACTTCTATTGGACCCTCAGTGTAATGGAAACTCTTGATGACAACATAATCATGGACAACTAGGAAGCAGTCTCGTTGACATTGGGTCAGCCTTCTACCGTGGCTAAACGCCAACACTTCTACCAACCTACACCAAAAACACCATTTTTTTTTTTTTTTTTGTCCGTGGGTAGGTGCAAAACCTGCATCAGGCTCTATGAGGACCGAAAATCGCGTGCTCATAGAAGTGTGAGATTCTTACTACACTAAAACCACCTCCAGTCCCCGATTGCAACTAAGTTGAAACTTATCTAGCAATTTATTTTTAACGAAGTTAAGTAACGTGTTGCAGGTAACTTTCTGGTGAAAGTTCCTGCTTATTCCGCGATTTTAAAGCGGTTTTCCGTTCACCGCACCAAGTCGGAAGGTTTTGTTCTTTGCAGACGGCGGCGTACTAAATTCGACTCGTCAAGAATGTCAACAATCGTTGGATTAGCGTGATCTAATAGCCGATTTCTATGTTTTCGCGCGAAACTCTTTATTTCGTCTCGAACCGTTGGAATCCCGAGATCCCTGTGAAGATCTTCGTTTCTTATATACCATGGTGCATTTACAAATGACCTAAGAAATTTATTTTCAAACGTTTGTAAGTTGTTTAAATTTGTATCGCAGGTACAACCCCAGAGTTGTATACCGTAAGTCCAGACAGGTTTAAGTACCTGCCTGTATAAAATCAACTTATTATTAATACTAAGCTTAGAATATTTACCGAGTAGCCAGTTCATATCTCTTAATTTACTTTTTAGTTCTTCGCATTTCAATTTCGCGTCTAGAGTCATTCCCAAATATTTTGCCTCATTCGCAAATGGAACACGACCGGTACTTAGAAAGACGGGCAATCTATTTATTTTTTATACGTAAAGTCCACGTGGACTGACTTTTGTTCATTAAGCGCTATTTGCAATGTTTTTGTCCACTCATTAACGTTATTAAGAGCATTTTGTAATTTAATCGTAGCTTCGTTAATCGTTTTGCCTACTGCTAGTATTGCAGTATCATCAGCACACGTTGCTACGATAGTGTCTTCTGTTTGAGGTATATCACGTGTAAATAGAAGGTACAGAACTGGACCTAAAACACTACCTTGTGGTACCCCAACCACTATTTCTTTGAAATTAGAATATTCATTTCCGTGTCTTACACGAAAAAGTCTGTTTTCTAGATATTCGTTTAGAATTTTATAAAGTCCTTCAGGCAGAACTTGTCTTAATTTGAATTTGAGGCCTTCGTGCCACACATTGCCAAATGCTTGCGACACATCCAAAAAGACTGTCGAACAAATTTTCTTTTCTTCAAGAGCTCTCAATTACGTCAGTTATTCTATGCACTTGATCAATTGTTGAATGCTTGCTTGTTCGGATTTAGAGCTGATGTTCAGGTATTAATCGTTTCTCTTCTATTATAGGCTGCAGGCGCAGGAGTAGTATTCTTTCAAAAACTTTCGATATTATTGGAAGAAGTGAAATCGGTCTGTAAGAGTTTTTTTCATGAGATGGTTTGCCAGATTTCAAAACCATTATGACTTCCGCAACTTTCCATTGGCTTGGAACATATTCTAGCCTCAGAGCGGCATTTATTATATAAAGGAGGTTAATTAATCCTTTATGAGGAAGCATTTTTAATAATTCCGCTGTTATTAAGTCATATCCGGAGCTTTATTAGACTTTAGCTTCTTTATTTCTCTGTTCAATTCAGCGAGCGTAGCATTTCTGGTTCTATAGTTCTTACTTGAGCTAAAACTCATATTAATATTTCCATTGAGTGCTTGCCCATCAGAAGGTTTAAATGTTTCTTCCAGGTAATCGGCGAATACCGCCGCTTTCTCTTTGTCACTTTTAGCCCATTCGTTTTGGCTTTTCTTAATCGGGGGCACTGGAAGCTTTGGTTTTTTCGTTGTTTTTATAGCTTTCCAAAGTGAGTTGGATTCTTTCCCAGCTGGCAAGCTTTCAAGGTAATTTTCAACTTCACGGTTTTTGAAATCTGATATCGCTGTTATGATCTTTGTGTTGAGGAGCACGGGTTCGCTGCCATTTCTTACGTGCGTTTCGTTTATCTTTTATTAAGTCTTTTACTTCCTGCGGATATTTTATATCTTTATAGCGCGGCGTAACCCTTTGATAAGGTGTGTCATTCCACGCTGCCTTTTGTATTATATCAACAAAGGTATATACTGCGTCTTCAAGCTCAAGAGGCGTTTGTAATGATACCCTCAATTCAACGTTGTCCTCGATATCTTTCTAAATTCCTTCCCAGTTGGTTTTACCGTTTATTAACCTGGGTGGTTTTTCAATTTTGACAAGACTTTCGCTCATAGTGAGTATGACTGCAGAATGATCTGAGAAGAGATCATGGCCTTCTGAGATTTCAATACGGTTAGAGGGTATTCCTTTTACCATAAACAAATCGATTAAGTCAGGTATTTTTGACGGATCAGTTGGCCAGTAAGTTGGCTTTCCGGTCGAATGAAAATCGCAATTATTTTCCATTCCTGCCTCATATAGCATTCGACCCTTTTGAGATATGCATCTTGAAGCCCAAAAGGTGTGCTTTGCATTAAAGTCGCCACCAACAATTAAGTTTGGGCTTAGCGACTTTATCAATGTCGTAAATTCACTCTTATCGATTTTGCAACGCGGAGGGCAATATATCGAAGAGACATTGAGAAGAATGTTTTTAGTTCTAACCTGAACACTACTCAATTGCATCGATTCTACCTCTGTTTTCAGGTATATTGAGTGTTCAATGCACTCTTTTATATATAACGATGATCCACCCCTTGCTTTATCTGAATATATTTATAATTTGCTAAACTTAAGACATTGTATAACGTTAGGCCCCCTATGTGCCAACAAATGTAAATTTATCATAGTATCATGTTAGTAACAAGCCAGATTGTGTATTTTATGTTCAATAAAAGAAATTGAATTGAATTGAATTGACTTCTATTGGACGTAGAGTAATATTTTTGTTTGTTTTTACTCGTCATGAAAAATCGAATGCTGCAACATTTTTTTCGAAATCGAACCATTCTTACGACACTGTTGATATTCCCAAAAATTCTAAAATTATTTTTGTTACTTTTAATCATAATTTTGTCGGTTACTGTAGGTAAAAAAATAAACGATTGTTGATTAATTTTTTTTAATTTGAATCATTTTATGGCGCTGGCTGGTGACAATCAACAAATTTTCAAAAATTTTTTTCGGCAATTTCTACTTTTTTCATCACAATATTTATGCTACGGTTATTAAAAAAATAAATAAATATATGTATCGAGATTTTGTCGTGACAAATCGAACGCCGTTACCTACATTTTTCAAAATCGAACCATTTTTACGACGCTGCTAACTATGGATTTTCTCTAGGGCCTCACCAAAGCAACCTTTTGCTTCGAGAGACAAAGAAAAAACACTGGGATTCGACCCTTTGATCTTCTTTTTACCAGGCCAATACGCTTACAAGGTACTGAGCTATTTCGCAATACAGTTGCATAATGTTGAAAATGAAAAACTTTATGCATATGTACTTATATTTTTCTTACTATTGCATGATGGATATAAAGTATTTGTTGTTTTGTTTTTGTCATATATGCGGTATTTGTAAGAAGACTTATCCGACAAGTTCTTACTAGCGAGAGCCTCACGAGTATTTGAAAAGTTTTCCTTGTCTAGATTTCCCGTACCCAAGCTTTTCCAGGGCCTTATCCCACAAGTTTTTACTAGCGAGTAACTCACCAGTATTTGACAAGTTTTCCTTGTCTAGATTTCCCCTACCAAAGCCTTTCCAGAGCCTTGATTAAACTTGACCAAAACTTTCCATTTTTCTTGAATTTTAAATATTGTCTTATTTGTTAGGTAAATGTAAACTTCCCTGTTGTGCTACCTACTCCATTTTTTATTTTGAACTACTGAACAAATTTTTGAAAAAATATGAATAATATCAAAAATTTTAAATTTCTTTCTTTCAGTGTATGACACAAACAAATTTTTTTTTCATAGGTATACTTACCTACACTTTTTTTTCTGTTTCAAACACACAAACAAATAGGAAAAGTTTAATTAAGTAGTCCCTTTTTTTTTGTTTGTGTTGTTGCACAAGTCACTTAAGTAAAGATAAATAAATAAAGATACAATTTTTGCCACTTTAAAGAAGAGCAGCAAACGCCTGCATCATCACTACCATATTTTCTGGTTTAAACATCACAGACAACATCAATTTTTGTTTCCTTTTACTTTTTTTCCCGACCGCTTTAAATCCAATTATTTTCAAAGAAACACGTGATTCAGACAGGAAAGACATTAAGCTACATTTTTCTCTGTGAAAATCTCTGCAATAAAAAAAACAACAAGTGTATCTTTAAGGTGTATGAAAAATGCAAAAAGAAAGGAAAAAAAAAAACAATAATAAAAAATGCAGGGCTGAGTCGTATGTATTTGTTCTTAAAGTGATTTATTTTTATTATTTTATCGAAAAGTTAGTCAGAAAGCAATCGTTTTGTGAAATGGAGTTTAAATATGTATGTACATTTTTTGCAAGGTTTTTTTGTTCGGCACTTTTTCCTTATTTCGTCATAACTTTTCTATTAATGTAATAAAAAAAAAATAAAGGAAAAATTAAAAATGACGTTTTGGAATTTATGAAAAAAAAAAAAAAATGTGTTGCATTGAAATTTTTTTGATGCAACAAATTTTCAATATTTTCACAAATTTTCGAGTTTGCATTAACATTTTTTAGTGCAAAAATAACGGTACCTGCCATTTAATTTTTTTAACAGTTTTACAAAATCTTACCCGGCTGGAAAAACAATCTAGTTTTTGGCGAGAGCCTAGAAAGTCTTACCTAGATACTAGCAAGGGCCCAGCAAGGGTAACTCCAGAAATTCTCAAGGGCCTCTCCAGTGAAGTAACCATTTGCTTCGAGAGACAGCAAAACAAAAATAAAAAGTTGTCTTTGCTGGGATATAAATAATACTTAAATTTTTCTTACTATTGTATGATTGGTATAAAATATTTGTTTTTTTTTATGTATGGGGTATTTGTGATGGGATAACAAGACCTATCCAACAAGTTCTTACTAGCGAGGGCCTCGCGAGTATTTGACAAGTTTGCCTTACCGTAGCCTTTCCAGGGCATCGATTAAACTTGTCAAAAACTTGCCATTTTTCCAGGCGGGTATTTTTCTCAAAAACTGCTCCACAACTTTCTTTAAAAAAAAATCTAAGTAAAGGCTGCTTTTGAATAGGAAACCATTTTCCGAAAATGTTTATTAATGGTACCTCTCAAAGAACCATTTTTTATTTTCGATTTTCTTCAAAACGGTAGGTACTTATGATTTGAATCATTTTATATGGAAGCTTCTAAAAAAATATAAACAGTTTTATTAACCAACATTTTCAACATATTTTTTGGATTATCAAAAAATAATCAAATTTTTTTTTCAAAATCAAATATTTTGAAAACTACATGGTCGGTTTTCTTGAAACTCGGTATTTAAGGGTGTTTCAACACTTAAGAAAAAATTTTACATAACAGGGCGTCCCCAAAACTCAACGTAAAGCGAGAAAAGGGTGATAGGGTAGGTTATACCTATACTGGGAAAAATAAGAAAAAAATCCATCCCACTTGGTTTACTAATAATTGCACTATTTAGGAAAGTAATGAAAATCGATACCTTAGGACAAATTTTTTTAGTACTGTGGTCTCAATTTTCCAAATTTCAAAGTTTTTTTTTATGTTTCAAATTCTTAAGAGCCATGCTATTGATCGCAGCTATAAATACAATTATAAATACATATTATAAGTTTTGTAAAAAAATAAAGTTTGACGAGTCATCTTTCAAAAAAGAATCTTAAGCTAATTTTGGCACTTCGTATTTGTAAAAAATGTACTATTCCACCCTCGGCTAGTAATTTAAAAAAATTGCCATTTTCATCAAGATTTAAAAATGGTACAACACTTGCTACTTATTTATTCAGAAAAAATATTTTGGATTTTTTATTTGCAAAAGGACCCCAGCTCACTTTATATAACTTTATAACGTGAATTTTGCTTTTTTGTACTCAAACATCGGTTGTATCGTAGTGTGTGTAAGGTAAAGAGAAGAAGTATTAAAATAAAACACTGTCCGTCGTAAATAAGAGTGAGATAAATCTACATTTCATACGGTACACTAAGATCTACGTTGGGTACGCTACGTTCCTGCGTTTACTTGCAACTTCTCGTAATCGTGAGCTTTGTGTTACCATAATCGTTTGGTTTTCTGGTTACAGGAACTAAAAACCTATCGCGAAATGCCGATTTTGTACACAGCTCAAGAAAATGCGAACATACATATTTTCTAGGGTGAATGCCGTCGTAATCCCTTTGGCCCCGCCGCCACCATTGTAATGCGAAATTAACCAAATGTGGTGCGTCACCTAGACCAACGAGTGTTCATCTATGCACACCTATCATACTCGCAAGGACGATTTCTTTTTGCACGATTTATAGGTTATGAATAATCGCCCACCGTAGTCACTAGATTTGAACCCAATAGAAAGTCTTTGGGAGACCGTCAAACGCAAAATTAATGGGGAAATGTCAAAATTGCGGACAATTTTGTTAGAAGAATAGGTACGGCCTGGAATAAGATTCCACATAATTTTATTAAAAAAAGTGAATCATTGCCACGAAAATGCAAGGCAGTCATCGAAAACAAAGGGTTTTCCATTAAATATTGATTAATTTTTAGTGTTTTTGTATTTGAATTAACAGTTGCAATTGTTTTGTCGTGTGGTAATTTGAGGTTACTTGATACCTACATTTCAAAGTAGATAACTGAAATTTTGTTAGAATTCTTAAAATTATACGTTTTTATTTACGTTAAATATACAGCTTTTAAAATACACTATAGTTTATCCAGCAAAAATTGTCAGTACTGTGAAGATAGGACGTTTGCCTCTCAGTTCGGTTGCAATGGATTGCATAAATCTGTCTCAAGTTAAAGCTCTCACAGGGTTTACGTACTTAACATTTTAAATCGCTACAAATCGGAAAGCAGATTGCATAAGGGTTTCCATCCTGCTGATAAAAAAAAAATTAAAAAAATATATTTATCTTTTTCCACACGACCAAGCGGTAAGATAAAAGGCGCGTTTTTTTTTTAAGGGTGTCCCCGGTAGGCCTAATCCCTTTTCAGTTTGTTTTCAAAAAATTAAATATTAGAAAACAAAAAAAACAAAAAAAATAAAAATGAAAATATAATTGCATTTATTCATAAAATTTATTCATAAAATGTCATAAAATTTTTTTTGTCGCCTCAACAATTTGCTGCTTATTTTCTGCACTAAGATCTTTAGTACACTTTGACTTTGAAGCCATTTTTTCCCATACTCACAGATTTATACAAAAAACGAGAATTTGAAACTATGCACAATGTACAACATCGATACATATGGATTTAACACAACACTTTTTATTTAACACATTAATAATTACAACACAATATCACTTCACTAATTTTATATCAATTCACTGTTTATTAAACAAAATTTCACTTCACTATTTATTAAACACAAAAACTCACTTCACTTTTTATTAAACACAATACAAATTCACAATTTATTAAACACATCACTTCACTGTCAATAAAACACAGTATGATCACGTAATGAATGCACTTCGCTCAAATAACTTTTTTCTAAATGACCAAAACCCAACAAATTTTATAACTGCTTTTTAACTGCTCATTCAGAAATAAAAAAATAAAAAGGGGAAAATCAACGCGACAACACTTTTGGCTCTCACCTTCACAAATTTTGTTCTCAAAAGCTTTAAAACCGAAAGTTCTTTGATAAAAACCAAAGAAAAAGCTCTATTGTATTGCTTCCAATTGGCAAAGGCAACTCTGTTGGTATATGACTTTTTGGTTTCATTGAACACAGCAAGGTAGAAGCGAAAGCGGGAATACGATTACGATCAGAATGCTTTTGGCATTGAAAGATGACGGTCATGTTGGGCCATGCGAATTGTTTCAAAGATTTACAACAACAATTCCTATATGTTGATCAGTGGGTAGGTATCTTTTTCAGTGGTATATTTCTTATTTTAGTTTCGTGATGGTGTACACAGGCACCACTGCTTTGGAAAAAGCTCCCCCATAAGCCCTGTACTGACAATTTTTGCTGGATAAACTATAGTCAACAAAATTAAAGGAACAAATATTTTTTCAATTTTTGTTAGCGTTTTTTGAAGAGCTGTATCTTTGTGACGAGTGGTCGTATTGAGTTGAAATAAAAAGCATTTTACAGCTTTATGGTTTTTGTTTTAGATTTGTTTGCAAACAAAATTTTTTGAAGTACCGTTATTGCGTAATGGCAAAAAATGAGACGAGACAACAAATTTTTTGTTTTTTATTTTTCTTGAAGGTCCTCATTTCTATGGATAAATTTTTTTGAGTCAATTAAATGTCATGATCTGATACCTTGCTTATTCAGCTTCAATTCAGTTTTTTTGTTGTTGTCGTACGATTTTTTTTGACATGGTTTATCTGACTTTGAATGAAAAAAGATACTTTTAGCCTTGATAACCAATATCTCAGCAAATAATGACGTTATAAAAAATTCAAAGACAGTTTTGGAAATTTGAAAAAGCGTTCTACAAGATTTTTTTATGATTTTGTAGAAATTATTTTATTTATCGTTCACCGTTAGTTTAAAAAAAGTACTAAAAACCGACGTTTTGTGGTCTTTTCGTAAATCTTTTTTTTCTTTGCAAATATTGATTGCATGGCCTGCGTTGGTATGCAAATTTATAGACCTTTAAATCATCAATATTCTTGTTAATTTTCAAATTGATTCATCGAACCGTTTTTCCTCACCAAAACTTCAAAGTCTTACAAACCAAGTAAAGGAACAAATTGTGTTGTTCCTAAACAATGCGAAGTCGTCATCAAAATGACAAGAAAACCGTAATTCCAGTGGATTTTTTTCACAGTTTTGCATTAGTTAGATACCTTTTTTGAATTAAAATGAAATAAAAAGTACATTTTTCCAAAAAAAAAAAAAAAAAAATCAAATTTTTTTGTTTGAAAATTTTTTGCAATTATTTTTTTTTTTTTTGAAAAATATACTTTTTATTTCATTTTAATTCAAAAAAGTATCTAAATTCAGTTTTTTTGTTGTTGTCGTACGATTTTTTTGACATGGTTTATCTGACTTTGAATGAAAAAAGATACTTTTAGCCTTGATAACCAATATCTCAGCAAATAATGTTGTTATAAAAAATTCAAAGACAGTTTTGGAAATTTGAAAAAGCGTTCTACAAGATTTTTTTAAGATTTTGTAGAAATTATTTTTTTTTACCGTTCACCGTTAGTTTAATAAAAGTACTAAAAACCGACGTTTTGTGGTCTTTTCGTAAATCTTTTTTTTCTTTGCAAATATTGATTGCATGGCCTGCGTTGGTATGCAAATTTATAGACTTTTAAATCATCAATATTCTTGTTAATTTTCAAATTGATTCATCGAACCGTTTTTCCTCACCAAAACTTCAAAGTCTTACAAACCAAGTAAAGGAACAAATTGTGTTGTTCCTAAACAATGCGAAGTCGTCATCAAAATGACAAGACAACCGTAATTCCAGTGGATTTTTTTCACAGTTTTGCATTAGTTAGATACTTTTTTGAATTAAAATGAAATAAAAAGTATATTTTTCAAAAAAAAAAAAAAATAATTTCAAAAATTTTTCAAACAAAAAAATTTGATTTTTTTTTTTTTTTGGAAAAATGTACTTTTTATTTCATTTTAATTCAAAAAAGTATCTAACTAATGCAAAACTGTGAAAAAAATCCACTGGAATTACGGTTTTCTTGTCATTTTGATGACGACTTCGCATTGTTTAGGAACAACACAATTTGTTCCTTTACTTGGTTTGTAAGACTTTGAAGTTTTGGTGAGGAAAAACGGTTCGATGAATCAATTTGAAAATTAACAAGAATATTGATGATTTAAAAGTCTATAAATTTGCATACCAACGCAGGCCATGCAATCAATATTTGCAAAGAAAAAAAAGATTTACGAAAAGACCACAAAACGTCGGTTTTTAGTACTTTTTTTAAACTAACGGTGAACGGTAAAGAAAATAATTTCTACAAAATCATAAAAAAATCTTGTAGAACGCTTTTTCAAATTTCCAAAACTGTCTTTGAATTTTTTATAACGTCATTATTTGCTGAGATATTGGTTATCAAGACTAAAAGTATCTTTTTTCATTCAAAGTCAGATAAACCATGTCAAAAAAAATCGTACGACAACAACAAAAAAACTGAATTGAAGCTGAATAAGCAAGGTATCAGATCATGACATTTAATTGACTCAAAAAAATTTATCCATAGAAATGAGGACCTTCAAGAAAAATAAAAAACAAAAAATTTGTTGTCTCGTCTCATTTTTTGCCATTACGCAATAACGGTACTTCAAAAAATTTTGTTTGCAAACAAATCTCGAAACAAAAAACATAAAGCTGTAAAATGCTTTTTATTTCAACTCAATACGACCACTCGTTACAAAGATACAGCTCTTCAAAAAACGCTAACAAAAATTGAACAAATATTTGTTCCTCTAATTTTGTTGACTAGTGTATATCAGAATTGTAATGTTTTTAATAAAACTTTTATGAATTTGATGGAACATACATGATGATACATGTATGCATGTATATGACTTTTTACATTGAGAGGTCAACCAAAGAAAATTTAAAGCTTGAGTGCAAGAGTGGCCTATCTGATCAGTTATAACGGTATTTTGAAGGATCATTAATACAAAATCAAAAACCATTTGTTTTTTTTATCATATTGCGAATAAAAATCAAATTATGTTCATTTATTTAAAAACTACAATTTTTTTTTATTTTTTAATACTACAAGTATTAGAATATAATATCTTCGGCTTTCAGGTCAAAAGAAATACAGTATGAAATCGATTTACGCAACCCTCTATTCGTGCAACTCCTCGATTTTCGCAACCAAATTTGTAGCACGTCTTGATTCATAAGTGCAACTTTTCAAAAACGCTACCTCGATCTGTGCAACTTGTGTTTATTCATCATGTTTGTATCACATATTAATTTTTGTATAAATTTCGAACATTTCGTTTTCGTATTTAATAAAAATATGTTCAAAAATAATTGTTTGTTTTGGTTTCACTAAAGTTTTTTTCATAACGTTTTCGTTACCTATCTATAAGAAAATAAGCTATTTCAACTTTAACTTGTATCAAAAAAAAATACAACCCAGTAAGTGCAACAACCTCGGTTATTGCAACTGTCCCAATTTCTATTAACGGGTGATTTTTTAGCTGGTTTGGTTTTGGCAACACTGGTTTTGACAGCTGACGTGTGTTTAGTACCTTGTGTCACTGTCAAACAGCTTCAGTTTGGTTTGCAATTTAACCATGGATCGTCTTACAAATGAACAACGCTTGCAAATTATTGAATTTTACTATCAAAATTCGTGCTCGGTTCGAAATGTTCATCGCGCGCTGCTTCCATTTTATGGTCGGCATTCTCGACCTTCTGAGCAGTCTATTCGGAAGATTGTGACCAAATTTCGCACCAAATTTACTTTGTTGGACATTAAACCACCAACACGTTTACGTACTGTGCGTAGTGAAGAAAATATTGCGGCCGTATCAGCTAGTGTGACAGAAGACCGCGAAATGTCGATTCGGCGCCGTTCCCAGCAGTTAGGCCTTTGTTACAGCACTACGTGGAAAATTTTGCGGAAGGATTTGGGCGTAAAGCCTTTAAAGATACAGCTGGTGCAAGAACTAAAGCCAGCCGACCTACCACAACGCCGAATTTTTGGTGAATGGGCTCTTGGAAAGCTGGCCGAGGATCCGCTTTTTTATCGAAAAATTGTGTTCAGCGATGAGGCTCATTTTTGGATGAATGGGTACGTAAATAAGCATAACTGCCGCATTTGGAGTGAAGATCAGCCAGAAGCATTGCAACAGCTACCAATGCATCCCGAAAAAGCCACTGTTTGGTGCGGTTTATGGGCCGGCGGCATTATTGGGCCATATTTCTTCAAAGATGATGCGAATCGCAGCGTTACTGTCAATGGTGAACGCTACCGAGCGATGATAACAAACTTTTTTTTGCCCGAAATGGAAGTTCTTGACTTGCATGATATGTGGTTTCAACAAGACGGTGCCACATGCCACACAGCACTCGAAACAATGGCGCAATTGCGAGGCGAGTTTGGTGAACAGTTAATTTCACGTTTCGGGCCGGTCAATTGGCCGCCTAGATCGTGCGATTTGACACCATTAGATTATTTTTTGTGGGGGTATGTCAAGGCTAATGTCTATAGGGACAAGCCCGCTTCGATTGACGCACTGGAAGCCAACATCCATGCATTCATTCGTGAGATACCGGCCGATATGTGTGAAAGAGTATGCCAAAATTGGACTCAGCGGATGGGCTACCTGAGACGCAGCCGCGGTCAACATATGCATGAAATTATCTTTAAACATTAAATTGCAAGGTTCAAACTATCGATTCAAATAAATATTTCATTCATTTTTTCGAATTTTTTGTGTTTTTTTTTTTAAAGTTCTAAACCTCTTAAAAAATCACCCGTTAGTTGCATAAATTGAGTTTGTACCGTAACTGAATTCAAATATTAATATCACGTTACTATAACATGGTTCCTTTTGGTTCTATCAACCAGCTTTAAAACCTTTTACGATCTAAGAATTCCATTTTATTACTTTTTGTGTTTTTTGATCAAATTTTTTAAACAGACTTACGAGGTTTTGACAGAAAGCCGACCATATGTTCCTAATTTTTGCACTATTGAAAATAATGTCTTGTTATTCCCATCACAAATACCCCATATATGAAAAAAAAAAACAAATATTTTATACCCATCATTCAATAGTAAGAAAAAATTAAGTATGTACAACATATGTATATAGTTTTCCATTTTCAACATTACGCAACTGTATTGCGAAATAGCTCAGTAGTTACCGTATTGCACTGGTAATAAGAAGATCACAGGATCGAATCCTAGTGAAGCCAACTTCTTTACTTGCTATATAATGTAGGTACTATAGGGAAAGTTTTTGATTCGTGCAAAAAAAAAATTTGAGATAGCAATCAAACATATTATGATGACAGAGAACACGAAAAAAGTGGGCGGCACAATTCTGTCTGTCTGTCTGTTTGTATCTGGATCTACTGCCTTAATCAATGATGCGATTTTCTTCAAATTTTGAACTTAAGGTTTTTTTTGTAGCTCTCCCTAAAAATAACGGTACTTGCCATACAACCGTAAAGGAAAAGCTAATTTATCTCCAAAACGGCTCCAACGATTTTGATAAAAAAAATCAGTGTATTATTGTAGATATGGTTTACTTAAGAAAAAAGGTAAGAAAACACAAATTACCAAAAACATTTACTAACGGTACGGTACCTGCCATATAACCGTTTATTGATTTCCGGTTTTTTCATTAACCGCTCATCCGATTTCAATAAAATTTTTGGCACAAAAGCTTTCCTAAAATATAAATAATATTGCTACGAAAATTTTGAAAAAAAAATAAATTTTGGATTTAAAAACAAAATTCGAAATTTTAGTTCCAACGTCGAAAGTCCTTTTGACTCATATCAGCGTATCAGGCATACAAAATCAAGATGTTAAAATCAATATATGTTTGCATAGTTGAGTTCTTTATGCCCAACAAAAAAGTTTCTTACTTTCATTTATTTTTCTTTCTATTAAGCGTTAATCTAAACATCTATACATCTATACATCTATACCTATAAATAAAATTGGAGTGTCTGTCGTTAATATTGAAATAATTTCAAATTTTTGAGCTTAGGTGGTTGCTTACTTGCCAAGAAACATAACTGCATCATTTAAAATTTTTTTGTCTGTCTGTCTGTTTGTCCGCGGTAACCTTCAAAACAGCAGAACAGGTTATAATGGTACTTTCCGTAAATGTAGTGGACAACTCTGGGAGTAATCTAGGCTACTTTTAATTGAAGAAATGTTAACGGTATCCTTAAAATATTATAAAAAGAATAAAATTAAGGGAAAATTATGTCGAAACAAAAAATTTATATATAGGAAATGATTATAAACAAGTAGAAATAAAATAATGAATTCCTAAGTGAGCTGGAGGTCAGTTTTTGTTTTTATTTTTATAAAATTGTGACGTTTCGGGCGTGGTTACACAAGTAGAAATAATCGATTTTTAAAGTGTCTGATACTTACAATTATATTAGAAAAATAATTATATTGTCTTAGAGGTGGTGAAAGCTTTGCTCAAAATTTTGTCAACGCAGTGCCTAGATCTGTGCAAACTACATGCCACCAACAAGGCAGCGATGCCACGGCCGGCCCTTTGACCACCACAATGTATTTTCAAGATGCAACAAATAAAAGTGTTTTATACCCTACACTTTGTATTCGTTCAAACTTTATGCCATCAACCTTGCAGCCTTATGACGGCCCTTTAACCACAATAATGCACTTTTAAAAATGCAACAATGCGGTTGACACGCTGTCAGGTTCTATTTACATAATAATTAAATTGGAGTGTTTGTCTTTAATACGGAAATAATTGAAAGTTGAAATTGAAAGTATATTTCTTAACAAATAAACAAC
Organism: Dasysyrphus tricinctus; assembly: GCA_963921185.1. Classification (NCBI taxonomy): domain Eukaryota; kingdom Metazoa; phylum Arthropoda; class Insecta; order Diptera; family Syrphidae; genus Dasysyrphus; species Dasysyrphus tricinctus. The sequence goes on along the minus strand of OY992533.1, from coordinate 57,647,603 downwards.
CACCTGTTTATTTGTTAAGAAATATACACATGTAATCAATCATCAATTAAAAAAATTTGTCTGTTTAAACACAATAATCTTTAAAACGATTCTGACGAGACTTTACGTGGATGTAGTGGAGTAACCTAATAGTAGGGGAGCCCACTAAGAGATTTCGGGATTTACTCGAGCGCGTCAGATTAGTATAAGGGGGGGTACCTTGCACCCTGCTGAGTACCTCCACCATATATCAGTCCTCTATGTAGGGCCGGGCGCCTAAGGCAGGTTGTCAGATTAGTAAAAAAAAATCGATAGCTCGAAGTACTCGAGCGCGTCAGATTAAGATAGGGTAGGTTAATTACATGCTGAAAAGTGTGTATTTCAATAATCTGACTATTTGAGTGTGACCTAAGGTAGTGGGAGGGTTACAAACTTGCAAAAAAAAAATTGTCATCTGGACATTCTCGAGCGCGGCTGAATTTTTTTTATTGTGAAGCAAATAATTCTAGAATAACGGGAAAAGTATAATCTGCCATTTTTCTCGTCCTGGTTTGGAGGTAGAGGTGATTTTCGAAAAAAACGACTTAAGTGGAAAAATAAGTATTAAAAATCAACGACAATACTTAGAATGCAAAAAATAACAGTTTTAAAAGCCAAAAATCTGATCTTTAATCCTACACTTAAATTATATTATTTGTGTTAATAGTTTTAAAAATATTTGCATTTAAACTTAAAGTTTTTATAAAAAAAAACGCAAAAAAACATGCTTGGATCAATTTTTCTCAAAATTGTGGAATAAAAAACTAAATTTTCTTTTCGTGATCAATGCTCGTATTAATTTTGAATGGAACACAAAAAACCGGAAGCTTTTATGTCTTCTAGTTTTTAAGAAAATTGTAAATTACTGATACTACTTTTTTATGAGTTTATTATATTATATCATTTTGAAGCTGTTCCCATTAGTAGCTATTGACATTGGAAACAGAGAATACATTCAAAGTTATAAAATGCAAACGAAATTTGGCAAACACCGAACCTCGCAAATACCCCAAATCCTATAGTGAGCTCAAGCAGGGCGGTTGCATACATAATCTTACTTTTAAAACACAGCCGTAATGCTGGCAGTGCAAGCAAATTACAAATATCTCAAAAAAGTAGTATTAGTAACTTGCAATTTTGTCAAAAACTAGAAGACACAAAACCTTCCGGTTTTTTGTGTTCGATTTTAAATTAATATGAGCATTGACCACAAAAAGAAAATTTAGTTTTCACTTTTAGAAAAATTGATCCCAACATTTTGTTTGCGTTTTTTAATCAAAATTTAGAGTTTGTATGCGAATATTTTGAAAACTATTGACATAAATAATTTATTTTAAATGTAAGAAAAAAGAACAGATGTCTGGCTTTTAAAACCGTTATTGTTTTGAATTTTAAGTATTGTCGCCGATTTTTAATATTTTTTTTCCATTTAAGTCGTTTTTCTCGAAATTGCCTCTTCCTCCTAAACGGGGCGACATAGATCCCCCCTCCCATAGTAAGAAATGCTTGTACATATTTGACCCTTCTAAAAAAAACCGTTTTCAATTTCTGGCGCCCAAGCTATTATACTCTCCCCAGTGATTGAAAAAATCCTGAATACAAATTTTTCTTCTTTTCAAATCGTCAGATTAAGAAAACCCCTCCAGATAATCGTTAGATTAAGGTTCAGCACATGTAGGACATCTAGTTGAACCACATATATCAAAATCTGACGCGCTCGAGTATTTCAAAATGGCGATTTTTTTTTTGCATTTTCAAGAAGCTGCCGCAAGCTTGCGTCACATCCGAATCGTCAGTCTTTTGAATGTGAGCATCCTTGGGGGTCACTTAACATCCCCTATTAAAATCTGACGCGCTCGAGTAAATCCATTTGTTTTACAATTTCTACACTCCCATTTAGCCACCCCCACCACGCAAATCGGCAGATTAACATACCACCGTTATTAGAAAGACCCAGGCCATATACACTATCAATATCTGACGCGCTCGAATATGTCCACGTGACTGTTTTTTTTAACATTTTTGAACACCTGTAGATGCTCCCCCCACCGATGAAACGGTTTACTTTACTAACATTTTTTTCTCTCCATCATCAAATCTTCAAAATCGATGAGGTCCCAACGACGCTCGAGTAAATCCACATTTAGCATCGTGGGCTCCCCTACTATAAGGCACTTTTAATGACATAAATGGTATGGATATCTTTGAAATTTTAGAAAAACAGTGAAATTCCGGTAGGTGCTTTCAACTTCGTCAGCAAAAAATGAAAAAAGTCAGATCGTTGTATCAATATTATTCCCTTTATACTTCTATCAGCACGACTTTAATTAAATGGACAACGACAAATGCAAAGCTGACCTTCGTTTTATTAAAATAAATTTCCTTGCACTTTATAGCACACAACAGCATAACGGCGGCGCACAGTGGGGCCGAGATTTGGTATTGTGATATACTTTTCTCTCAGTATTTTTCAGAAGAAATCTGGCTGTTATATTGATTTTATGTAAATAATAGCTTTCATCCGAAACGGAGTTCACCCAGACCTTTAAAATTAAGAGCCCTAAGACTAATTCTATATATAAAAATGAATCCATATTTCCCTTTGTCACGCCATAACTCAAGAACTGCTTGAACTATTTGGATGATTCTTTTGAGATAATCTTTGGTTTGGGAGTGTTTTTGTGAAGTTTGGTTAAAGTCGTCTTGCGGTTTGCCAAAAATATGCAGAAGCGGACGCTGGGTACCTGCTTTATGTAATCAAAAGTAAATCAATTCAGTTTGAAAAGAAATCAATTAATCAAGAAATTTGGTTCTAACAAAATAAGATTAAAAAAATGCAGTCGAATCTCAGTTATTCGGAGTTCAATTAATCAAGGACACATAGTTAATTTTTTTTTTAGTTTGTTCTCAAAATTTGTGTGTACCCGGGCAAAGCCGGGGTGGGCCAGCTAGTTTAGTAATAAATTTACAATTTCAGTTATCTTGGACTTAAGCCGGTTTTCCCCTGTACTCTTCATTTGTATAAATTTTTTTTAAAACCCGCAGTATCTTGAACATAAGAGCAAGTACGTGCAACCCAGTCGTTCGTTTTGTTTTTTGTATGCATCTTTAAATGTTGATGAGTTAGCATCAACATTTTGGATACAAAAAGTTTTTATTTTGCATAAACATTTGTAATACAAACATTTTTATATTGCCTTAACATTTTTTTAATACAACAAATTTTCTAGCTTAGATTAACATTTTATTTTTAACTCAAAATTCTTCTTTTTTTGCATTGACATTTTTACAACTCTTAGTGAAAGTGGTGGACAATATAACCCTATACGATTCATATGTAAGGTAAGGCTTCAAGTTTGCACTATGCTGATTGTCAATATTTTGATCGTCGTTTTCATGATAGCTTTCTCTTAGGGAAATATAGAAAGGGCAATTGTCAAAACGACTATCGTTTAGTCGAGCTATCACTTTGGTCTTATGTGATGCGGGCCTTGCTTGCTTCACAGCAGATACCGAAAATAACAATTGACCTTTATTTTCAATTGGTTTCTCATTGAGAGATATTTAATTCGTCAAATTTCATTTTGGCCGTCTAGACATAGGTTTCAGTGCCATTGTGGTCATTGTGTTAATCTCGCTTTTGTCTCGCCGTGCCCGTTTACACTGCTATTTGTGTCGTGGCTTTCTCGCTATGGTCTAGGTTTGGTCTCGCCGTGATATTTACACGTGGTGTTTGGCATTTAGAATGTTTACCATCATCTCGCTTTGGTCTCGCTATAGTCTCGCCAAAACTCTTTTTTCAAAATTATTTTTTGCATAGGTTACAATGAGCTAAAACAGTGGTTAAAAATTCCAAACGTTGGTTTTATGTTTCATTTACACGGCTACCTGTATCGTGGATTTCTCGCAATAGTCTCGCTATAGTCACGCTGTGACATTTACACGTGGTTTTTGTCATTGTGCATGTCTTATCATCGTCTCGCTGTGGTCTCGCTTTTATGTTACCAAAGTCCGACTATTATAGCAATTACAATTTCATTTTAGCTACATTTTTCAAGCTGATGACAACGGTCCTGACTGGCAAAAGAAAACTGTTAACAATGACAGTTGACACCTTACTGCCGACTGAACATACATACCCTAAGTGGGTCAACGGAGTTGCGTGAGTGGCACAGAGACCCCAAAGAAAGATTAAAATCCAGATGAGAACCCGTTGGCCGGCCAACGCACAATCGTTCGATGAAACTGTCGACTAACCTTTAAAGATCTCCTTAAGCTAATTTTTCAAATAAGACCATAACGAGATGAAATTATAACCATAAGCAAGAAAACTTGTACGTGTACCTTTATGCATACGGCGAGAATATATGAGCTCCAACGAAAAAACAACTTGCAAACGGCCATGGCGAGGCGTATGCCATGGGACAACAATAAAACAAAACGACGTGTAAACGCAATCGGCAAGATGACTCCAAGAAATCGTCGCTATCACCATCGTGCAGACGTCGTTGTCGTTATTGTATACGTCATCGTCGTTGACGTTGTATTTCGACTTGCGCGATTTTAAGGTGCGAGATTTTGACCAGAAGCCTCATAGACGCGTGTCAGCTCAAAGACCAAAAAGAGTCAATTACGATCAGTACTTCCACTAAACTTTTATTGAAGAGTATTAAACAATGTAAACAATGAATAACCAAACAATTCTTTGATAATCCAAAAGCTGAGATTCTTAATAAACAAATCAAAATAGAAATCTCCAAATGAGATTTATTTTTTTCTCTCAGCGATAAGTTGTTGATGACTGAAACCTGAAAAAATCAAAACAATAGTTTCTCACTGAGAGAAACCGAAAAAAGTTCTTTTTAAGTTAAATGGCTATTAAGTGAACATTTTTAAAAACCTCGAGAGGCAAGCGAAATTTTAAAGACTTAAAAGTTTGAGTTTTATTTTCGTCATCTGCTTCACAGTAAAGTAAGACTCCAAATTTGACTCCTTTCAAATTTTGAAGTCCTTAATTAAAAAAATTTCACAGAGTTGACTTCAGTGTGAAGTTAGTAGGTCAGTATGATTTTTTTTGTCTTCAAATTGCGGACTTCAAAATTTTGAGCTAGCCTATCGTTGAAATGCAAAAAACTGTAAATTTGGAGCATTACTGCAATTATCTAGCATACTCGGTCCATGATATACACGATCTGAGTTGTTAACTTTACTGTGAACTGAGAAAGTTTTAAAATTAGGGACTTTTAATTTTACTGTGAAGTTAGCAGATCACTCGTTTGCACTCTTATTTGGGTAACTGCTAAATTGGGAATAGAAATACAAAAAAAAAAATCAAATTCCTGTCCAGATCTCATTTGCTTAGTCACCTAAGTTGCCCTCCTAATATCTTTGACGTCAGAAAAACTTTGTTTTCCTCAGTTTCACCATCATAACTGACACCAACACTAGCCAGCAAGGAATCTATTTCCAATTGTTGTTTCTTTAAGCTTTCATTACTACTATTTACAATTAACTACCTATATAGACCAGGAAAAATAGCACAAATCGTATGGAGAACCTTGAAAAAATTAATTCATGAAATATTAAAATTGGAATCGATGCAGAATTGCAACCTCTATAACATATCCAAAGTCCCCCAAAATCCCTGCATTGGATTTTTGTGTAGATGCATTTGAAGAGGTGCAGTCGGGGAGAATTTGGAGGTCTATCAAACTAAAATATTTGTTTGGGTAAAACCTGATCATATGATACATGCTTCAAGGGTAGTTTTTAACGTTGAATCTAATGAAACCAAATTCAAAATGATACAACCACCCAAAAAGAAGTTATAGTCCTTTTTATGTAATGATGACTTTTTTTTCAGGTACAACAGGTAAAATATTACCGAAAACCCTTTGAAAATAACGGTATGTTAATGAAACTTGGAATGAATTTTTCATTTGTCATAGGAACTAAGAATCAAAAGAGTCCCTAAAAATATCCATGGTGAAAGGGTGTTTTTTTTTAAGGGGGAGGGGCAAGTGTAGAATGTTAACCATAACACCCACGAAAAAACTCTTACACTCATGAAATTCGCCAAAAATATATAATTTGTCATGGCAACCAAGAATCAAAATAGTCCTCATAAGTATATTTGTTCTGGGGTTTTTATTAAAGAGAGGGAAAATCTGGGAAGAAGTTGGAAGATTTGAGCCAAAATTCCGATTTGGTGTAATTGAGGTATATACACAAAGTATGGTATATGATTTAAGGGTATTTTTTAACGCTGAAGTTATGGGCCTTTTCAAGGAAAAATTAATTTTTGAAATCGTATTTTCCGTAGAACAAGTCAGAAGTTAACAGTCACCAAAAACACTATTAGAACAAAGATATTTGTATGGACTATTTTGATTCTTGGTTGCCATGAAGAGTTAAATATTTTTGGCGAGTTTCATGAGTGTAAGAGTTTTTACGTGGGTGTTATGGTTAACATTCTTTGTTGCCCCTCCCCCTTAAAAAAAACACCCTTTCACCATGGATGTTTTTAGGGACTCTCTTGATTCTTAAGTCCTATGACAAATGAAACATTCATACCAAGTTTCATTAACAAACCGTTATTTTCAAAGGGTTTTCGGTAATATTTTACCTGTTGTACCTGAAAAAAAGTCATCATTACATAAAAAGAACTATAACTTCTTTTTGGGTGGTTGTATCATTTTGAATTTGGTTTCATTAGATTCAACGTTAAAAACTACCCTTGAAGAATGTAGCATATGATCAGGTTTTACCCAAACAAATATTTTAGTTTGATAGACCCCCAAATTCTCCCCGACTGCACTGCACCTCTTCAAATGCATCTACACAAAAATCCAATGCAGGGATTTTGGGGGACTTTGGATATGTTATAGAGGTTGCAATTCTACGTCGATTCCAATTTTAATATTTCATGAATTAATTTTTTCAACCTCGGAACCTATTTTTCCTGGCGTAATACTGCGTAAGGCACTATTTCTAAAAAAACAAACGCAACTCTACGAGGAGCTAATAATCGGACTCCTGTATTTCAAGGAACTGATGCTGATTAAGGTATGAGCTGCTCGAATTTCGCCGTACCAACATCTCCATTGGCCCATAGAAGAATGTACGACAAATAGATATCAAAGGGCACGGTAGTGCCCAGCCAAGTTCGCGGCACTACACCCTTTTTACAGGAACAAACTCAGGCGATTTTCAATCCCCCTCTAACTTCAGTACCAATAAAGTCAGAAACTTCAAATTCGGAGTATTTGCTGAACTGATCAAACACAGGTGGCTCACCAAATTTCAACTCTTTAGCATTAGTAGTTCCCAAGATATAGGACTTCAAAAATCGCAAAAACCGTAACTGACTGACTCACTGACTCACTGACTCACTGACTGACTGACTCACTGACTCACTGACTGACTGACTCACTGACAGATCATCAAAATTATGGAGCACTTCCCGACATCGTAGAAACTTGAAATTTCGAACAACGGTAGGCCTTGTGGTACATAGAAAGGAAAAAATCGAAAATCTGCAATTTTCTATTCAGGGGGCGTGGCATCCACCCACTTTCTTAAATATTCTATAAATTATATGGAGCCTTTTCGATTGTTGTAGAACAATGAAAATTGGGAAGTTGGTAGGGTTTGAGGTACTTAGAAAGAAAAAAAGTGAAAAATTGGAATTTTCCACACAGGGGGCGTGGCATCCACCCACATTCTTAAAAATTCTTATAAATTATATGGAGCACTTCCGATTATTGCAGAACGATGAAAATTGGTAGGTCGGTAGGCCTTAAAGTACATGAAGAAAAAAATCGAAAAATTGGAAGTTTCAGTTCAGGGGGCGTGGCATCCACCCACATTCTCAAAAATTCTTATAAATTATATGAAGCACTTCCGATTGTTGTAGAACGATGAAAATTGGTAGGTCGGTATGCCTTGAAGTACTTAGAAGAAACAAATCGAAAAATTAGGAGTTTCAGTTCAGGGGGCGTGGCATCGACCCACATTCTTAAAAATTCTTATAAACTATACGAAGCACTTCCGATTGTTGTAGAACGATGAAAATTGGTATGTCGGTAGGGCTTGAAGTACTTTTTGAAAGAAAAAAAATCGAAAATTTGGAATTGTCCATTTGCAGGGGGGGGGGGGTGTTGCCATCCACACACTTTATCAGAATTGCTATTATTTGTATGGAGCACTTTCGGTTGTCGTAGAATTATGAAACTTTGTAGAGCGGTAGGGCTTGAATTTCACCTGGCAAAATAAATCTTTGCAAAAAGGAGTGAAATCACAACAAAAACATAAATGTTAAAAAAGGAGCCAAGTTCTTATGTGTACAAGAAACCTGTGCGTAAAAAGTCAGCCAAAAAAAGTAATGAGATCTAAAATATATGCCAAGTTTTAAGTTCATGAAGTTTAATATCAAATATCTTAAGTAGAGTAATATCGAAACAATTCCAAATCATGACAGAAATTTGGTAATTAATGATTACTGATTAAAGTTTGGTGGATTTACTTGGCAAGTTTTCTCTTAAATACTTACTTAATCACAAATTTAAAATGTATGAAAACTTGACCAGTGAGCACACCAAATTTTAATCAGTAATCATTAATTACCAAATTTCTGTCATGATTTGGAATTGTTTCGATATTACTCTACTTAAGATATTTGATATTAAACTTCATGAACTTAAAACTTGGCATATATTTTAGATCTCATTACTTTTTTTGGCTGACTTTTTACGCACAGGTTTCTTGTACACATAAGAACTTGGCTCCTTTTTTAACATTTATGTTTTTGTTTTGATTAGATACTACACGTAGAACTCTATGTAGAGTACGAATGCTATTAGTAATGAATTTTTATCTATTTTTAACAACAAGCTCTCAACTTTAGAAAGATATTGAAACAGCCATTTTTTTTTCATTTTATTAACACCTGTAGATACCTCCAACCACCTAACATTCTCCAAAACTTCATTAACATGGTAGGAAATCATTTAGGATTTATGATTTGAACACAATTGTTTCTACGAATCCCTAACTTACCTTTATAGTAAATACGTGTTTTGTATCATCAGTTAAAAGAAATATTGTGTAGAAATGATTTTTTTATTGGCGCATCGCAGAGGGATTTGATGTTTAATATGGCAAACGAAATCACCTGTTGTATTGCGAGAAAGTATTAAGAAAGTGCTAACAGATTGCCTGTAACTTGGCTTTGATGGTATAGTCAGTCAGTCATTCAGCATGTGGCACCCGGTATTTAAGGTTTGCGTTGATATTTTTGTCTTCATTTTCATTTTTATTATTTTGTATTTTGTATTTTTTTCTTTTTCGTTAAAGAAACAACATCACCTTCGAACCTTTAAAACATTGAAAACATCTGGACCACCACAATATTACCTTATCCACCCCACACCTTTCAAGTTTTTTTGATGCTATACCTAATTATCTATATGCAGTGTTGTGCTGATGTGTTTCTTGTTCTTCTACGACAAATTGATGGGAATTTTGAAGTCTCATAAGCTGAAGAGCAAAGGGCGTGCATGAAATACAACACAAGCTTATAACAAACAAGACCGTTGTTATCCATTATAACCAATTTGACACACAAAAATTGCCCTTAAAATCACCTTCTGGTCCCTTGTTTTATGTCTCAATTTATAATGGATAATAACACTAATTATATGAAAAACTTAGCCAAACAAAGAATAGGTCGGTGTCAACATACAGATGTATCTTCTTCAGTAGGTATACTCTATAGAGAGATGTTGGATTTCTAGAAATGAAATTTATGTTCATAGAATTTGTATAGAGGTGTTGCTTTTTGGAGGCAGAGAGAAGTTAACTTATTGCCCTAAAATTAAGACTTTTTTTTCTGTTTTTATTTTGATACATTTGAACCATGTTCAATAAAGTAGGTGTACAGGGTGAGTCACGTATTTTCTCCGATTAGACTAATATGATCAGCGTGACCGTTAGTAATCTAGTTTGACTTCGAAATATTTCGACAAGTATCTTTATTCTAAAGGGATAATCTCGTGGCTTTGCGCTCAGTGAAATACTATTGTCATTGCCTTTATTTGGGTCAGAAATTTTCAGAAATTTATCATTCTTATTTTCTATCTTTTCTAAGACAATAAAGTCCGCCAGAAAAGGGGGTTATTTTCTAAAAGGTTTTCGAAATATGCTTTAACCTGACCAGACTAATTCCTATTTTCTCAAACTCCTGCCACTAATCTTAACCATAAGTACTTCCCGTACTGATCCGTCTCAGCTTGCTTGATTCACCAAATTCCAATTTGCAACAAATACATTTCCAATTTCAAATACAGACAATTTGTTTGTAATAGACGGAAATAGGTGTATTAAGGAATTAGAAAGGGAGATATGTTGTCACCAATTCTAATAAAATGACTGCCATGTTGGCACGAACAATAGGAATGGCATTTAATGGAATTCATTGAAAAAGCTTCATCATTTGGACTATGTACGTTTCATGTGTGGTTGGCTTGGACCAAATGTGCCAATTGCTGCAAGTGAACAAGGAGCTGGCTGGCTTAAAGATGAACGCCAAACTACTGCAGGCTTGTCGCAACACACCACAGCAGATAATTTTCTGGTAGGAAATTATTTGAGAAGGTCACGCAGTTCAACTACGTTGGCAGTATCGTGTCAATTGATGGTGGAACGGACTTTGATGTTGTCAATAGGATAAAAAAAGCTCGACGAGCATTTGGAATACTTTCTCCTGTGTGGGATTCAAGCATAATAACGTCTCCCACCAAGCTTAAACTCTGAGTCAAACGCAAAATTCATCCTGCTGTAGGCGTGTGATTTCTGGAAAAGCCCGCTGACATCTCGAGGAGACTATGTGCTTTATCAATCGTTATCTTCGATACATTCTCAAAATTCGTTGGCCATAAATCATAAGCTATGTTAAGCTTTGGAATAGGACTCATCAGAGAAGAGTGGATTATCAGACAACGAAAATGGTGATGGATTGAGGAAACCAAAGAGAACATAGCGAAGTAGTTTGAGTGTGTGCAGTCCTCAGGTTGTAAGGCGAGTTGGAAGACCAAGAAACACTTGGAGGTCAAGTGTACTTAACAAAGTTCATCCTTAAACATTCAAACATTCGGGTGCAGCTTAAGCAAGATTCTTAAGGTAATCTGCTGCTTCCCTATGCTCCAGAAGGCTTTAAAGTGCTGCTGCGAATACTGCAGTGACCGTGCAGTGCATATAGAGACGGATATGTAAACATTTCGAAACGTTTTTAACGTTAGTTCAATCAAATGTTCAAACCAGCTCTTAAGTTAGTAGAAATGGAAAGTTATAAAGTTTCATCGATGAAATTGTCGCCACTAATTGATATTGGTGTTGACCACAGACCGTGGGTTCTGCTTTAATGAAAAATACATTTTATTCACTAATCAAACTAGCAATCTAGAGGTTCAGTCTTCCTTGTTGCCTCGAATCTTTGGTCCCGTCTGTATAGATGGGGAATGGAGAAGAAGATACAACAACGAACTGTATGGGCTGTACAGCGACCCCGACCTAGCCAGAAAAGTGAAGAGCCAACGACTGAGATGGCTGAGTCACTTAGAGCGAATGGACACCAATGCTCCGGCCCGGAAAGTCTTTGAATCCAACCCCGTAGGACAGCGCAGTAGAGGTGGACAGCGTAAAAGGTGGCGCACGCAAGTGGAAGAGGACCTCAACCAACTTGGCTTGCAAAACTATAGACAGCTAGCTAAAAACCGAGCCGGCTGGAAAAAGCTTTTTGGTTGAGGCCCTGGTCCACCCCGGACTGAAGCGCCACCTCAGGTAAGTAAGTAATACCAGAAGAGGTGGACAGCATAAAAGGTGGCGCACGCAAGTGGAAGAGGACCTCAACCAACTCGGCGTGTGAAACTAGAGACAGCTAGCTAGCAACCGAGCCGGCTGGAAGAAGCTTCTTGGTTGAGGCCCTGATCCATCCCGGACTGAAGCGCCACCCTAAGTAAGTAAGTACTTACCCAGCACGTCAGAGGCGGCATCTCTGATGGTTTCCTGGGAATTCTTCCACTGGTTCTCGATACTTGCGTTTTGAAGCATAGGACTATTTAAGAGGGTACGGGAGACTCGATCGGAAAAGGACCTGGCAATTTCTTGCGACTGTAGCCGTCCGACGTTAAATTTCCTTACAGTATTTCTCTGCTTTGGCTTTGGTCCGAATATCCGTAGCATTACCTTGTAGCAATCTGGTTAGCGGTTGATTGACCAGGAATTCGCCATGTCCACTTGTGTATATCGAGATGCGGGAACTGCGTACTAGCTACCACAACGTTTCGCCCCGCAGCAAAGTCGATTAGCCTGAGTCCGTTATCGGAGGTGGTGTCGTGCAGGCTGTATCTTCCGATTGTGCCACCAAAGACGTCTTCTCTTCCTAGTTTGGCATTAAAATCACCCAAGACAATTTTAGTGTCATAGCTAGGGTATTGCTTATATGTCTTGTCCAGGAGCTCGTAGAATTCGTCCTTGGTGTCGTCGAGGCTTGTTGTTGCTTCGGAACTAGAATAGCTTTATGTGGCCGGGAAGTCACCCCGATGACACGACCCCCAACCTGGAGGACCAGACCCTTACAATATAACTCCAAGGGCGGGGAGCCGGATTGACCGCTCCTTATAGGCCTGAGCTCCGAATATGTCGTAGTAGCCCGTATAAGGTGTTCACTAAGTAGTTCAACCTAACTGGAACTGTAGACGCCACCGTTGATTCTGTCTGTAGAATTCTTCCGCTGCCGTCTGGATAAAGGAGAAGTGCCTAAGTGGGAACACTCCTTCTCACCTCTTTCGTTTGCTGCCCCCTTAAACCGTCCACAGGGATTGAAACCCCATCTTCAGTTAAAGGTACTAGGCACCAGATGTTCACCTCGGGGAGGTGAGAGTAGGAGTTGATAGACAGAGGTTCGCTCTGAAAAAAAGCTTGTCGACACTTGTGTCCTCTTGAATGCACCATGTCTACCCTTTGAACATCTTAAGTAAGTAAGTAAGTTGTCTCGAATCTAAGGACTGAGATTATTTCTCTTTCTTCGCACACAAGATCAAGTATCCAACGCAGAATTGTTCTTTCTTAAAGTATCAGTGCCAACTCTCCCTTTCTGCTTATCGCCCGGCGCGATAGAGCAGGACTGGTAGTATATGAGTCTTATAGAACTTGCACTTCGTCTTACCTTAACTGAAGTAAAACCGGTTTGCTAGGGTAATTTTTCGTCAGATCTACACTAAGATGTCGTTCATGGGATTAATGTTTGCTCAGAGGTAGATGAACTCCTTTCTACATTCAACAGTGACGTTTTGTCCTAACCGGTTGACAGATCTTTCACTGTTTGTTGGTTGCATGTTCTTGGTCTTGTCCTCGTTTTCTTGAAGATCAACAAGTTTCGCGTGTTCTTTAATTGCCGTGAAAGGCTATAACAACCTGTAAGCAGCGGCCGATGATACCGACATCATCGACATACCCTATATAAGTTGGACAGATCTATTGAAAATAGTGCCTTCGTTGTTAACGTCTGCCCTGCGAGCTGTTTGCTCCAGAACGATAGTGCATGTCCTTGCCGAGTCCCTGTGAATGTTTGGAATAGTTCGGAAGAGCTTTTCCCCTAGTTGCACTCTGCATCGAGTATTTTCTAATGTTACGCGACACAACTGGATCAGTTTTCCCGAGATCCCAAGTTCAGCCATCGCCATATAGAGACAATGAATGCTATAATAACGCGGCTTTGAAGTTGATTAATAGATGGTGAGTCTCGATATGAAATTCGTTGGTCTTTTCCAGCATTTGCTTGAGTTTATGGCCGACCTGCCTGGCTGGAAGCCACACTGGTACTTACCGACTATACTGTTCCAGAACGGCTTAAGACGCTCACTCAGTACGTTGGATGGGGTCTTCTTTGCGACGTTTATCAGGGATATGCCTTGATAGTTTTTACAGGACATAGGATTGCCTTTTTTGTAGATGGGACATGACATATCGAACTAATACCCAGTCATGCTTCCTTTCACCTAAACTTAGTTGACGATTTGGTGCATGCACCTTTTCTTCACATCCCATCTGTGCTTAAAGAGCTCCGCTGTGAAACTATCAGATCCGACGGCCTTGGTGTTTTAAGTTTTTTTTAGCTGGGTGCTGGAACTGGGTCTTCATTGACTGCAAGTGAGTTCTCTTTTGCAGCTGAAAATGCGGCTTGATAAAATATTCTTTTAAGTGTGCTTCTGTGAATTGGTTACCTTCGCTGTTTCGAAGAGCCTGCGTCCCGGTCTTAAAACAAAACCAGCTTAAAACTTCTGGACGTTGTTTCGATCGCAAGACTCTTCGATTTCCTTAGGCTGGGACAAAGGATGCTGCGTGCATCCATTCCTTTCTACACAGGCTCTTCTTTTCCTCTCTTCCCCTTGGTCGATACTCCTCTTTCGCTACTAAAGCAAGAGAAAAGAATTTGCCAGAGTTTCCTCAAAGTTGCCAACGACAGATGGTCAAAAATTGATACCTGTCGTATTTCGAGGAACTTATATCCGGATATTTCAAAGAAAAAAACGGAGTATTTACTCAAGCTAAGCAGGCCTCAACTATCCCTATTGGTTGGAATCCTAACAGGTCACAACACTATGAGAACCCACTTAAGCAGAATGGGCATCGGCTCATCTGACATATGTAGAGGGTGTCATGATGAAGACGCAGAGGAGGGCTCAATTCACTTCCTCTGTGAATGCCCCAGGCTAGCCAGAATTAGAAAGGCAGCCCTCGGAGAATACTTTTTCGACGAACTGGGTGACGTCTCGTGTTTGCCACTAAGAAACGTCCTTAAATTCACTCAGAACTCAGGATGGTTCAGGGAGGCCCCCCCTACCTAAAGTTCCAATAATCAATTTCCTTCCCCCTCCTTATACCTACCTTGCCTACACTCAAGGGAGCACAATGGATCCATTGAGATCCGAGTGAGGTGATGCAACCTTCTCGTATCATCACCCCATTTAACCTAACCTAACCTTACTCCTCTCTCGCTGCTCTTGTTTTACGTTGCAACATATTCGCATTTGCTACTTCTTTCACTTTTTTGAGCTGCATGCATTCATCATCAGACCACTGGTTCTTTTTCGAAGGTGGTTGGAAGCGTATTGTGATTTCGGTTGCCTCTTTGATGATATCGTGAAACTCGGGTCACTGTCACTGGTTGTTGGCGATGAAAGCTGAGAGCTTCTCGCTCAGGTGCTCTCTGTACGCTCTGGCGACTACAGGTAGGTACGCAAAGGTGATCAACGTTGAAATTCGGTGATTCGCAGCTTCTTTTCGTTTGGCTGTGGAGCTCTAAACCTTGCCGCAACAAGGAAATGGTTAGAGGTGCGTCTTGCTTTGATTTACACATGATCGATTTATTTTGCAGCGTTGTGAAATGATTCCAAAATTTATAATAACAATATCGCATTTTAAACGTAACTAAATTTCGCATTGCAAATTTGAAAATTCATTCAATCAAATAACATAGGTTTACACGGGTTTGGTCAAGGGGAAGTACACTCCATTCTATAAGTAATTTTTGGTTCCGAATTCAAATCCGTCATCCGCTAAGTTTCAGTTTAAATCATTTGAATATCTCTTTTACTCTCCGAGAAATCCTTAGTTAGTTTTCTGTTTTCGTTTAACCACTAAACATAAGCTATTCGCCCCACAGTATGCTTAAAGGCACTCTTATTTTGTCGCGCCCACAAGCTAACCAATATTTGTAAACCTGTTAAATCAGTAGTACCTCGTGGCCTGATGGCAGAGATGTAAAAAACTGCAGTCGGTTGGTGACTGCAGTCTTTTGACTAGAATGACTTATTTTATAAGTTTTTTGACTTACTTAATGACTTAAACTTAAAAAAAAAACTCAGCAGGCATTTTTGTAACTCTGACTTATAAGTTAAATAAAGCATTCAATTGACTTATAGTCAATTGACTGCAGTCCTCTTTGACAGTGAAAAATATGTGTAAACATCAATGAAATTAATTTTGAATTTATAATAACACTTGAAGCAAAACTTTGATTAAAACCCAACTCCATAATTGCGCTTCGCCCAGGCACGATAGTTGGGCTCATCAGTCAGATGATTATCGTACCCTTTTAAGACGCAATTTTGAATCGATGTTTACGTCTTAAAAAGGAACGATAGTCATCTGACTATTGAGCCCAACTATCGTGCCTGGGCGAAGAACAATTATGGAGTTGAGCTCACTTGAACTTTTACCTTGAATTATAAATATTCAGTCACTCCACTTAAACAGAAGAATTTCTTTACAAATTTTCTTCATATTCTATTATGATTAAAAACTTCATTTGATGACAAAAAAAAATTGTTTTAGTAAAAAGACTTAAGACTAAAAAAAAGTCAATTGACTTACAGTTAAATGACTGCAGTCAACTGACTTTTGAAATTGACTTAAGTTAAGAGTTGACTTGTATAAGACTTACAAGACTGGAAAAAGTTAAAAAGAACTGCAGTCAATTGACTGCTTTATTTAACTTATAAGTCAGAATTATAAAAAAAGACTGTTGACTGTAGTTAATAAGTTAAAGTTCTTAGTGAAAAGTTTTAATTTAAGTCAATGGCTTAAGTCAACTAACTGCGACTTAACTGACTGTAGTCTTCAACTGACTGCAGTCTTTACAATTCTGCTTGATGGTTAGTGCGTCGACTGTCATGCCAAAGGTGTGGGTTCGATTCCCAGCCGTGTCACCTAAAAACAAATGTTTTATCCGAGGTACCGCCTCTTGTGAGGAACTGATAAATCCTCCAAGAGTATACTTGTCATGAAAAAGTGCTTCCCGTTAAGCCGTTCGGACTCGGCAAAAAACTGTAGGTCCCCTCCATTCCTTCCAACAACACGCACACAGGAATGGTTGAGAGTTGTAAGTCACTAGGCCCTGGTTCTCCACGAGCTGTTGCGCCACCCAATTTATTTATTTATTTTATTTATTTACATCAGTGACGCAACAGATCGAACCAGGGCCCAACGACTTACACTTTTCTTTAGTTATGAATAGAGAGTAAAATTTCTGCCGAATTTGAATGGCTAGAATGAGAGGCGCTTTTTCATGAAAGGAGTAATGGATACCCTAGTAAAATTTGTCATTTCCTCCGCGGAGTCTGTACTCCTGACTAAGCATTATTAAGGATGGAATAAGCTGGATTCTAATATAAGCCGTTGGTTTAATATCCTAAGCACTAACCGATAGTCCTTGGCTAGGAGTACTATGAAATACTATATATTTTTTTATAAAAATAGTTCCCAAGTATCCAAAAACCGCTTCTGTGTCTTCACCTCAGAAAACATTATCATAAAGAACGTATTGCACTATGCAATAAAAGTCATTTAGTACAAAATAAAAATCGTAATATCTTCCTTTTCCATACCCAAGAACCCTTTTTCCATAGTTAACTTTAATATACCTTCAGTTAAGTAATTCAATGATTCAAAGATTTATCGCCTCACCCTGTGTATAAGGAACCTACATTTTAGCTAGAATGATGATTTTACTTCAATCCCAAAACTGAACATGTAGTGAGGAATATTTATACAGAAACAAGGCATACAACAGGTAATGTAATAGACGATTGTCAACGTGAAGATTACTTAAGGTTTGACTTTCATTCACCCCAAAAACATTGGTCGCAAGGGAATGTATCCCATTATCTGCCGAGCAGAGGGACGAATTCGAATCCGAATAATTGGCAAACATGGATATGGATACAAACACGAATACGGATGGCCAACTAACTAGAACACACGTAAGAGATATTGTAAATGTTTGCTAGGGTATTTATTTCTTCATAATGAATAATTGAACAAAACTAATGGGTTTGTTCTTGTTCGATGCTAAATTTTGTGATCCAGAGAGACACAGAGACCGAGTGAGAGAGAGAGAGAGAGTCCTGTGATTTGATACCATTATCCTTGCAAATAACATTTTCTCTATTTTGCAAGGTATACTAAAATTAATTAATGTACAATGTAGATTTGTACTATGTTCCTAAATAATTTTTAGTTATTTTCCTAGAAAACATCTTGTATATTATTTAATATTGATCAGTTACAAAGAAAATAGGCGTTCACTCTTTGCTATGGTAGATTTTTATAATGTTAATTGAATAGGATGCACAGGGTGTTTCGTATTGGAAGGAAGTATATTTTCCCCGTTTCGGCGGGGAAATTTGAAAATTGCTTCTTCTGTCTATGGTCCGTCCTATACTATAGTGTGTTGTTTCCACCCAATCAATTCGCTCTATCTTTAGCTAATAAAGTCAAACTTTACTTGATATCAAGTGATCAAAGCACCTCTCACGGATCAGGGGAATATCGTAGTAGAATCGCAGTCAGTGCTGAGGATATGGAAAAATCATTTCTGCAAATTGTTTATCGGCGATGACGAACCGAATTCCGCATTTCCTAGACGACGTAGGCCAACAATTCAGTCCACCCGATCTCGATGAATTAAAGATAGCTATATCTAAACATAAGTCAAATAAAGCTGCTGGAGCTGATGGCCTTGCGGCTGAGCTGCTATTCAAAGTGGCTGGCGATGAATTGGTTAGAAGTATGCACCAGCTCATCTGTAAAATATGGTCGGAGAAAAGCATGCCCGATGAATGAAACCTCTGCATTGTTTGCCCGATCCTCAAGAAATACGATCCTCTGGACTGCACCAACTACAGAGGCATCAGTCTTAATATCGCCTACAAGATCTTCTCTGCCGTACTTTGTGAACGCCTGAAGCCATTCGTCAACAACCTGATAGGTACATATCAGTGTGGTCTTAGGCCAAGGAAGTCCACCATCGACCAAATATTCGCACTACGGCAGATCTTGGAGAAAACCCAGGAGTTTCAAATCGATACCCACCACCTTTTCATCGATTTCAAGGCCGCATATGACAGCATCTATAGAGACGAGCTATATATAACAATGTCTAGTTTTGGCATCCCTGCCAAACTCGTTCGTTTGTGCAGGATGACGATGGAGAATGCACGCTGCTCCATCAAGGTCGGCAAAGACCTCACCGACACCTTTGATGTCAAAAAAGGTTTTAGGCAAGGCGACGCGCTGTCATGCGACTTCTTCAACATCGTTCTTGAAAGAATAGTGCAAAACTCTCACGTCAACTCGTGAGGCACAATCTTTCAAAAGTCCGTCCAATTACTCGCTTACGCTGAAGACATTGACATAATCGGACGAACAAAGCGTGATGTCAGTGGTGCTTTTGTGAGCATTGAGAAGGAAGCCAAGAAGATGGGTCTAACTGTGAATGAAAGCAAAGCAAAATATATGCTGTCAACAAGAAAGGACACCCAACACCGACGTCTCGGACACAATGTGACTATAAACAGCTATAATTTTGAGATGGTCAGAGACTTTGTCTACCCAGGATCCGCTATAAACTCAGCGAACGATGCCAGTGCTGAGATCAAACGAAGAATTACTCTTGCAAATCGCTGTTTCTTTGGGCTAAGGTGCAGAGGCATGGACACTGTTAACGGTGCGTTAGTGCCCTTTCACACGAGGAAACTGAGTTGCCAGCAACTTTTAGTTCCATGGGGAAAAGATAGGAGGAAAGAGGGGTGAACAGAATCTCCCCAGTCGAGGAATTGAGGAGATTTTTTGACATTTCCTTTCACATCTAGGTTTAGGTGTGTTCAACCAATAGACTTTCAAAGGAAATTTCAAAACTTGCCTGGAGATTTGTTTTCTCGTATGAAAGGTACACTCAGAAAAAAAAGCAGGTATTATCAACCAATTTCTGGTCAATCATATCTGATTTTCAGGTTGCTATTTTTCAACTCGATAGATCAGGTTAACTGTTAAACCAGATACCTGATTTGTAAATTTAACACTGTAATCCTGTAAATTTTACCTGCAGATATAGTTAATTTAACACGACAAAATATTCAATGCCCTGT
The DNA here is from genome assembly GCA_963921185.1 of Dasysyrphus tricinctus. NCBI lineage: Eukaryota > Metazoa > Arthropoda > Insecta > Diptera > Syrphidae > Dasysyrphus > Dasysyrphus tricinctus. Next base: position 57,627,597 of record OY992533.1, on the reverse strand, counting down.
AAATCTAACATGAAAATCTGGTTAGTTTAACCTGAAAACCTATAGTTAATTTAACAGGTTTCAATGTTATATCAACCCTGTATCTAATGCCGGACTTACACGACTTGAACGCTTTCACTATAATGACAAAAAGAATGAATTTGTCCATTTTTTTTTGTTGCTTTTGTCATTATACTGGCAGTTTTCCAATCGTGTAAATCCGGCATAAGTCATGAATCTATACGTCTAAGAGTCTCTTGCGCTGCCTATCGCTCAACTCATTAAGCATTATTCTGAAAGTACATATAGAAATTTATTACTTATTTATTTTAATTTAAAAATAATTTGTAATACTTACTTCAGTTTTGAACTGGGAACCTTTCACACACGAGGATAGCACTCATCCACTGGGCCAATTCACTACTCAAAAAACTGGTGCCAGATATCAATACCTAAGTTGAAAATCATTGGATGGCTTGTGTGTGTGTTTTAACACTAGTGTCACGTTTATATGAACTGGCAGAGTGCTACTTTACCAGGAGGCCAGGTTAGATTAAAATAATTTTATTTGAATGGCGTGTGTGTGTGCATTTCAACACTAATGTCACGTTTAAATGAACTGGCAGAGTGCTTCTTTAACAGGAGGCCAGGTTAAATTCAAATCGTTGTTCTTAAATTGCCTGTGTTTGTACGTTTCAGCACTGGTGTCACGTTGGAATGAACTGGCGTGTGCTTTTTTAGCATGAGGTCAGGTAAAATGCAACAGCTAATTATAACCACATTAAATGTTAATTCAACCTGATGTGTGGTAAAACAGAAATTCAAAACATACAGTGTTAGAAAAACACGATGTCGGTTAAAAAAAACACTATATTCTTGTTAAAATTTCTTATTTACAAGAATTTAGTGTTAAAATAACAGGTCATCTTCTTAAATCAACCTGAATATGGCAAGAAAGACCACCAGGTTCATTTTACTCTGAATAAAAGGTTACTAAAATCAGGTAAATTTCTGAAATGTCAGTTACTTTGTATGGGATTGTGCACCTCGTGAATTCAACAAGGCTCAGGTTAATTCTTTACCTGACGTTTTTCTCTGAGTGTACAAGCGAATTTTAAGGAGATTAAAAGAAAACGTCAAAAAAATCTCCAGCTTCTTGTATCTTCGTGTGAAAGGGGACTTAGGCTGTTTTGAGGGGAAAATTCTACGGGTGATTTTTGGTCCCGTATGCATAGATGGAGAATGGAGAAGAAGATACAAAAGCCAACTGTACGGGCTGTACAGCGACACCGACCTAGCCACAAAAGTGAAAAGCCAACGACTGAGATGGCTGGGTCACCTAGAGCGAATGGTCACCAATGTTCCGGCCCGGAAAGTCTTTGAATCCAACCCCGTGGGACAGCGCAGTAGAGGGGGACAGCGTAAAAGGTGGCGCACGCAAGTGGAAGATGACCTCAACGAACTTGGCGTGCGAAACTGGAGACAGCTAGCTAGAAACCGAGCCGGCTGGAAAAAGCTTGTTGTTTGACGCCCTGGTCCACCCCGGGCTGTAGCGCCACCTTAAGTAAGTGAGTAAGTAAGTATAATGATTAAAAAAAAAATGTGGAGTTAGCCGCTTTTCCGACATTATGTCGAATAGTTAATGGCTTATATAATTTGCCGTTAGTTTGTCTTTAATTAATTTTGACAGTTTCGAATTGGTCGTGCAGTGTTTTCTGTTGTTTAAAAAAATCAAATTTTTCACTACTTTACGGCAATTAATAATGCAATAAAAGATTAAGTTCTAGAAGTTTTTACCACTTTTCAAAAAAAAAACATAAAAACATTGAACGCCACTTTCGAAACTGGCACAAATAATTAACGACTATATAACGGTTAATTATTTAGCCATAAACGATTTGGTATATGAAGTTCTTACCCCTTTTTGAGGAGGTCCTATGCTAACGTTAGCGAAAAACGAAAAAAACATAATTTAAGACTAATAAACGGCAAATAATCCACATACCCATTTTTCGATTCCTGAGAGTTGCTTTGCTTACTTGATATCAAGTTAGCAATGCATTAAAAAAAAACAAAGAAAACATTGACAGACAAATTCGAAGTTATGACAATTAATAAACGAAAACTATCCACCTATCGCCCTCCAAAAGTACTTGAGAGTGCTAGGACGCCATATGGCCCTAGGCTCAATGATAGGAAAATCCCTATGCACACCTCCGCGTGGTGGAGGGTGGGTAACGCTAACGTGCAGGGGGACCGAATGGATGCCGGGATAAGCAGACAACCCAGCTTTGCTGGTCAGGGCACAAACTTGTCCTTGGGATGGTTAAAAGCCCCCTTAAGACGGATGAACTGCAGGTGGCGGTCAACGGCATGATAGTCTGGTGGCGGAGGAGCGTTTTTGTTAAAAGGCCAACGGCAGCAGCAGGTAGCGTCTGTAACCCATATTGGGCGGCTACAAAAGGCGTCTGTTTTCCCATAGTGGGCGGCCTCGAGCAGTTATGTGTTTGACCATACAAAAGGCGGGTGTGCCTGTCAAATCTGAGCTTATGTATGTTATTAATCGTATCTCGGAAAATACCATGGTGGAAGGATATATGCTATTACATGAAATATGACAACAATTGGAAATGAGTCCCCAAGAGGTAACCATTTTATGGAGAATCCTTCTGCAGCTTCGGCTGCTGTAAACCGCACATCGGATTTGGGGGTGCGGCATCTTTCGTGTACCAGCGTCAATCAAGACGCCATAACAATAAATGAATCGTTAACAAATAGAAGAAGTCTTTTAAGAAGAGCAAATGATACTTTTGGCTACCGCATACGTACGAAAATCGGAGCATGGAACGTTCGATCCTTGTACGGCGAAGGTAGATACGAGCAGGTTGAGCGTGAAATGCTTCACCTTAAGATCAGTATCCTAGGCATCAGTGAAACTAGGTGGAGAGGAAGAGCCGAATACAGAGCTGACTCTGGGCAAACGAGAATGCTGTATTCCGGGGAGGATGAAAGAGAGGGTGGCCAAAGGCTGCATGGTGTCGGAATTATGTTGAACGAAGAAGCAAGGCGTAGTCTTATATCCTGGGCGCCCATTTCTGCAAGAATAATGACAGCAAGGTTCCGTTCAAAAATTCGCAACGTCACAATAATTCAGTGCTACGCCCCCACAAATGAAGCCACCGAGGAAGACAAAACCGCTTTCTACACTCATCTTAACTCAGTTTACAGTGGTGTTCCAAGAGCCGACATCATAATTGTCATGGGAGATCTCAATGCCCAAGTCGGATCAGACAACTACGGTCTGGAACGCGTCATGGGGAAAAATGGCTTGAGGTCACGAAATGAAAATGGCGATTTGCTGGTCGATTTTTGTAACGCTAATCGTCTTGTACTGGGTGGAACTGTGTTTAAACATAAGACTTGCAACAAAGTCACCTGGGTACATCCGGATGGTCAAACTGAAAACCAAATTGACCACATCATGATTCAGCAGCGATGGAGGAAGTCAATGTGCGATGTTCGGAGCGTGGGCGGTCTTGTGTCGACCATATCAACACTCTGCGTATCGTTCTTGAGCAGTCTGCGGAGTTTCAATCACCGCTTTACCTCATGTTCGTGGATTTTGAGAAGGCCTTTGACCGAGTCAACCGTGAATGTATATGGAGATCACTTCTTGGTAGAGGAATTCCCCCAAAAATTGTTGCCATTATAAGAGAGTCCTATAACAACGCAAGATGCTTTGTTTTACACAATGGGCAGCTATCCGACTCTTTCGAAGTGCGGCAGGGTGTGAGACAGGGAGATGTTCTATCGCCAATTCTCTTTCTACTGGCGATTGACGATGTCTTGACGGCCAGCGTTGGAACATCAGAGAGGCAGGGCATTCAATGGAGACCGTTTGAAAGGCTTAGCCACTTAGACTATGCCGATGATATATGTCTCTTGGCAAATAACATCAGCGGGCTGAACGGGATGTGTCAAGCTCTGAAGTTAAAAGGAGAGGCGAGTGGTCTTAAAATAAATAGCAAAAAGACAAAAATAATGCTCACAGGCCGCTCCACACATCAGCGTATTTTAATACAGGAGACGCCAGTTGAAGAGGTTGAACAATTTAACTACCTTGGAAGTATTGTTTCAGCAAATGGTGGTACTGATCTGGACGTTCAAAGTAGAATAAATAAAGCTCGCGCAGCCTTCGGTTCTCTCTCCCAAATTTGGAACTCATGTCAAATCTCCTTGCGCACAAAGTTGAGATTCTTCGAATCCAATGTCAAATCCGTGCTGTTATATGCTTGCGAAACCTGGAAAGTCACGACTACCATCTCAAAGAAATTGCAGGCTTTTGTGAACCGTTGTCTACGCCATATTCTAAAAATTCGCTGGCCACAAATTATATCAAACGAGGAATTGTGGCGCAGGACAAGCCAGGAGCGGCTGGACGTTGACATAAGAAAGCGTAAATGGCAATGGATTGGTCACACACTGAGGAAACCAAACGATGAAATTGCAAAGCAGTCATTTGAATGGAATCCTCAGGGTGCACGGCGGGTTGGAAGATCAAGAACAACATGGAAATCAACAGTTCTAGCAGAAGCAGACTCCCAGAGAAAGACGTGGCCACAGTTAAAATATCTATCTGCAGACCGAGAAGGATGGAAACGATTTGTTGGCGCCCTATGCCCCAACCGGGGTTACAGGACTTGATGATGATGATCCACCTACTAACTTTGTATTGCTAACTTGACACTCATTGATATTTTGAACACTTCTTCCACTGTCCAAATAGATAGAAGGTATAAAGACAAACAATAAACTTTTTCTCTCTTGCCAGTAGGAATTGGCATCTTCATAATTACACTGGTTAACTGCCAAACCTCCTGTGTTCGAACACATTGAAACAAATTTGGTATGAATAGGAATTTAGAATAGAAACATAAAACCCGTTACTCCACTGAATGAATTACATATTTTGAAAATTGTTATTATTATGACAAAAAATTAAGTTTTTCTAGGAAATTTATTTAGTAGGTTGAAAACTTTTTCCTGTAAAAGTGACCTTTTCCTTGAAAACCGTTTGGTGGGGCCTTTGATCCCTTGTAAAATTGTAAACGCGGGTTCATAATGATGGGGATTTTTATAGTTGCCTTCGAACGCCATGAGGAGGTTGTGTACCAAAATGCAGCTTTTCCTCATTTTTTCGAACAAAAACTGTAAACTGTAAGATTCATTTTCTTAGCTAATTTTATTTTCCATTATGACAGTATTTAATCTGCCGACAAATAAAGCTATTCCATGTCAATTTTGACATCTTCGTAATCTAGATTTCCCCAGTAAATATGACATAACGATGAAATAGACAACAATTTGGTATCGCAATTCTGTCTATAAGTTATTATGACAATAGAAGCAGTTTTCCATAATCCTTTACATGATACTGTTATTACGATTATAGGGAAGACTATTCTGCCTACCTGTCCGATGAGTTACAGCCTGGATCGATTTTCTTATAAAATTGGTTCATAAAAATACGGCTTCACAAATGTTCTTACAAAAATTCAGTAATTAGCTTTTAGTAAAGGCTACATTTGGGTGGAAATCCAATTTTTAAAAAAAGGTTGATAATGCCTAAGAAACATTTTTCTGATTTTTGATTTTCTTGACAACGAAATCATCGGCTAATTTATTAAATAGTATTGTGTACCAAAAAAATTCAAAAAATATTTTTTGGATTAAAAAAAAAAAATATTCAAATTTTGTTGTTTTTGAAAACTTTCAGATATTTTTAAAACTCGGTACGGAAGCGTGTTTAATACTCTTGAATATTTTAGAAAAATATTTTACTTTTATGAAATAATGGTATCTTCCATAAAATAAATTAAGTAAATATCTCATTTTTTCACGGGAAAAACTGCTTTTGCACCCAGATTGATTTCGAAAACGAAATAAATTTAAATTTATCTTATTATAAAATATTAAATTATTTTAATTTATAAATTAACGACATTTTTGTTTTTACCTAAAAACTGAATACTGGGAACTTTGCAGTCTTCAATTTTTTTTGCTGCTAACTAGCAATAGTTGGGCCTGATACAAGGAATATTCAGAATTTCAAGCTAAGCCATTTGTTCACTCTGACTGTAAGAGCCATTTCACACATAGCCGGCAACCGGGTACCCGGTACCGGCTAACCGGTCGTTTGGTTAAGGATCTTATGGAAGCTTTCGCACATGCCGGAACCGGTTCATTTGATGAAAACCGGGTAACCGATGCCGGCTAACCGGCTGCCGGGCATGTGTGAAATGGGCCTAAAGAATCAAAATAAATCAGTAGTTGTCTTTAAAAATGGGGAATTTTCGCTACCTGGAGGAGGGTGCGAAGCACTGGGAGAGTGAATAGAACACCACTATACGAATTACTCATGTCATTATTAGTTCGATTTTCGTTTTTCCCAGTAAACCATGGACTCTGCTTGATGATTTTCAAAAGAATTCAAACTGAAAAAGTTCAGCAAACCAAGCCCTACAATTTGTGTATTTCAAATAATGTTCAGTAAGCGAAACCATAAATACTTTTGTATTTTTCTCTTTTGTCTTTTGGATTGTGGCAGAATATACAGTGATATAATCGGTTACCAATGAATTTCAATTTTAATAATTTAGTATTTCTACATTAACCTTTAATGTTTGGTTGCGAATTTGGGTATAGATATTTTATGTGATTTATTTTTAAACGGCACCTACCAATTGAATAAAAACGCTCCAGTAATCTAATGAACTTTTGAAGTTTGAGAAACAGGGGTTAGGTTAATTGCAAAAATAAATAAATACCACAGTTAGGTATCATATTCCTATATAATTTGCAAATACCCTAATTCCTACTTGTACTTGCTGTATATGTAAAAGTTTTGTAATTTCTGTTGAAAACATAAAACAATGGAATTTTGTATGATTGATTTAATGAGTAGGTACAACATTTTTGGAAAGGTCGATTCATTTTGTACGAAATAACAACTCCAAGATCTTGGGCCCTATCAATAACCAAATGTAGACACGACTTAAATATTTAAGGAAAATAGACCATAATGGTATATACTCTTTATATAATAAACTAAACATGGTATGAATTTGTTATTTAAGTGGACCCTAAATAATGAATATTACAAGGTATGGACTCTTGAATATGAAATATAACATGTATGGTTCATTGTGTATAGTCCATACTATTCTCCATTATGGTTCATTTTACTTAAATATTTAAGTCGTCTATAAATTTGGTTATTCGTAGGGCCCATTGAAAATAAAATGCAGTTATTTTCAAGAAGCTAAGAATTTTAAAAACTTGTAGGTAAATATTTACAGGTATTATGAGAGAAAAATGTTTAAAAGATGGAATTCGTTATTTAAATTGCTAAAACATCTGTATTCTTGAACAAATGGAGGGTTTTTTTTTTGTTAAACAACTAAACCTGCAAAAACCTACACCCAATTTTTACTTACGATATAAAGGTAGATACACCTATAGACAATGAAATATCACACTTATAGAATACAAAATAATTCGAAAATAATTTCCGTTATTTTGAATGATTATTGCAAATTTTTTTTAGTTATGTTGCTTACGGCATCTGACCCAACTAAAAATGTCAAAATTCGTAGTGGGAAATCGACTCGGATCGAAAGTCATCGATTTTAAGCCGATAAGCGATAGTCTGGCTGTGATCCGCATCAAAGCTACCTTCCAAAACATCACCCTAATATGCGCACACGCCCCGGTAGGAAGCTGAGGAGTCTAACAAGGAGGATTTTTACGACCTCCTGGACGGAGTCTTCGGAGCTTGTCCGGAGTACGATGTCAAAGTCGTGGTCGGAGACTTCAATGCTAAAGTCGGAAAGCAAAACATCTTTGACGGATTAGTTGGAAAGCACAGCCTCCAGGAAACGACAACCGCTTCTGACTAATCGACTTTGCTGCAGCTCGTAATACGGTGATAAGTAGCACTTGGTTCCCCAAGCGAAGGATACACACAGCAACCTGGCGACCTCCAGATGGTCGAACTGCCAACCAAATCCACCACGTGTTAATTGGCGCAAAGTACGCATCAAACATCTTGGACGTGCGAACTTTCCGAGGTGCAAATGTGGACTCCGACCATTTTCTTGTTGTCAAAAAGTTCAGAGCGACTGTCCAACGAAAAGAAAACGAAGACCGAAAAACCCGTGGTATGACGATGAATGCGTGGTATTGAAGCAGGAGACGAAAATGCTCGAATGCAAATGCTGCAAGAGCAGCAGGGAATTGCAGACGTGTTTAAGCAGCATTTCCAGCAACTGCTTAGTGAACATTATGTAGAGGACGCGACAAGGGAACAAAGAAGCGAGCAATAGCTCCATATGCCCAATCTACAAAAAAAGCCGATCCTATGTCCTGCAAGAACTACAGAGGAATATCCCTGCTTAATGTTGCCTACAACATCCCTTCCAACGTACTATGTGAGCGTCTAAAACCTTTCTGCAACACTATGATCGGCACGTACCAGTGTGGCTTTAGACCAGGCAAATAAACGATAGACTACATCTTCATATTGAGGCAAATCCTGGAAAAGACCAACGAATTTCAAGTCGAGACCCACCATCTATTTATCGACTTCAAAGCCGCATATGATAGCATAAGCCGCCAAGAGCTTCTGTTGGCGATGTCACAACTCGGGATCCCGAAAAAACTGATCCAGCTATGCCGCATAACGTTACAAAATACGCGGTGTAACGTGCAAATGGGTAACAGCTCATCCGAGTTATTCCAGACGTGTACAAGGTTCAGACAAGGAGATGCGCAATTATGTGATTTCTTCAACCTAGTCCTGGAGCAGATAGTGCGCAAGAGTGGTGTTAACATGGAAGGCATTATCTTCAACAGGTCTTCTCAACAAACAAAGCCTCATCTGTCCATCGCCTAGGACAAAACATCACTGTTGGTAGTAGTAATTTCGAGGTAGTCAAGGAGTTCACCTGCCTCGGAACAAACATCAATTCCACGACGACACTTCTTCGGTGGATTATTTGGTCCTATATGCGAAGAGGGCGAAAGGAGAAGAAGATTCAATCGTGATTTGTGCGAGCTGTACCAAGATGTGGATGCAGTTCAAAGAGCCAAAACACGTTGACTACACTGGTTCGGCCACATCGAACGAATGGACAACAACGCTCCAGCCAAGAAAATCTTCGAATCCCAGCCCCTAGGTTGTTCGAGACGAGACGATCAGTAAGACCGAACCTCTCCTATAGGGACCAGGTACAGACGCAAGTGCGCTTGGTCTCGACGACTGGAGGGAGCGTGCGAGGGACCGCAACCGATGGAAGACCGCAATATCTCAGGCATAGACCCTTAGTGGATCGGGAGCCGGATAAGTAACTAAGTACTATAAATTGACTAAAAAATGATTTAAACGACCAATACAAAAATATACATATGGGTGATAAGGGGTTGTATTTAACTTTTGTTGGGTCAGATGCTGTAAACAAAATAACTTAAACAAATTTGTAATGATCATTCAAAATAACGGAAATTTTATCGAATTAATTTTTATTCTATAAGTGGGCTGTCCATAGCTGTAAGTACTATATGGCAAGTTATGCATTCGTAAAACAAACTCGAGATTTTGATCAAACTTGTTATTTCGATGATAGAAAAGACGATAAAAGTTGGTCTCACAATTATTCTCTATATCTGTCTGTCTGCCCGTTGAGCTACAGCCTAAACTTGGTCATTCCCCCATAACCAAAAATAACGGTACCTGCAATACACAATTATTTTTCTCAAAAACGGCTTCAAAGCTTTTCTTAAATAAAATTCATATCTTACCTACACTTTGCTCGCCAGTGGACGCTATTTGGCCCTACAATCACCAGCTTGCGCCAGTTCTTTCTCGTATCTCTTGTGGCTCCATGCAACAGAGTCCTAAACAAGATATCGCTGAATCTTCTCGAAATCACGCTGCAAAAGAATTATGATGACCTCGACTTTTGGAGCTGTTCTTTACGCAAGGTACACAAGTCCAATAAGCTAACTACTGAGCTATTTCGCAATACAGTTGGGTATAGTTGAAAATGAAAAACTACTACTATAACTTAAATTTTTCTTACTATTGTAAAGGGTTTTTCAATAAGGACGCTACAAAAGTAGAGCGACAGGGACAGCAAACGTTTTTTTGTTTTTGTCATATACGGGGTATTTGTGATAGGATAACAAGACTTATCCCACAAGTTTTTACTAGTAAGGGCCTCACGAGTATTTGACAAGTTTTCCTTGTCTATATTTCCCCTACCAAATCCTTTCCAGGGCCTTGATTAAACTAGACAAAAACTTGTCATTTTTCCAGGTGGGTTTCACCTCAAAGTATCAAATGCAGTTGTTTTAGCAAATTTAACATCCTTAAAGTAGGTACCTACCATACCATAAATTAGGACCTGAGCTGGGGTTTTTAAGATGGGGAAAGGGAAAATATTTTTCCAAAAAGTTGTTAATGATGTTAGTTACCTCCCAAAGAACAGTTTTTTATTTTCGATTTTTTTCTTAACTGCGTAACCCCCTACAATATACATTTTCAATCCGCTCCTGTATTGCCTTGAGTATAGACAAAAATCTTATGTAAGTAGACACAAAAATTATAAACACCGCATTTTCGAATTGCTCCATAATTAAACTTATTAAACTGAAAGTCAAAACCGACCTACTTTATGAATTTAATTAGCTGCAGGAAGGTAACGTTCTGCAGGTTTGTATTGTTGCGTAAAGTAGCTCGGCTTTTTGGCCAATCAGAATACAAAACAAAAAAAAAACGCCTCATTAACCACAGCGTAGCCGATTTGGTTTTCAATTAACGAATTTCGACAATCACATCCGTGAAGGATTTCGTCGCTCATATTTTTTTCATTATTATTATTATTATTTAATCAATAATCAATGAATTAAAATAATCAATTTAAAAAAAATACAAAAGCAAAAATAATAAAAATATATTTTTTAATAAACTGAAACCGATAGTGCTTTTTGTTGGGACGACAAGCCTAGCAAACTCATTAATAATTTCCTCTTTCGTTTAATATCTATCAGCGACCGACGACGCACGACGACATAAAAATATATTTAAATGTATACGTAGGTATGTATGGATTGTTATATGTTGCATGCTTCACCGTCAACCATGCAAATTGGACATGCATTATAGCATGCGGCCGTGCTGCAGCTGGAACAACGGCCATGGCAGCCTGTGAAGCATTTTCAAACCTATGAGCCGTGAGACTCGACAACACCTCTTCTTTTTCATCGCACAAGCTTCTACCCACTATTTTATAGGGTCTGTAAAATGCAGACGCGGACCGCCGAAGTCTCCGATACATGCGTGTGCCGTGTAGGTCAGTCAGTGTTTTCAGCGACAGAACCGTCCGTGTCTCTTATTTGTTATGCAAAACAATTAATTAACGAAAGAACGGTTGGCTTTAAATAAGCAACAATTGAATTACTTATATGTACGGTGACCATATTTTAGAAAGCTGAATAATGAACAAAAGAAAAAAGAAACATAATTCAACTCAATCTTCAATCATTTATATTCCATTTAATAATAAATATATATTCTCTGAAGAAAAATGGCTCAACTTAAATAGAATAAACTCAATTCAGTCTTTGCTTTAAGCTTAGTACGCTGCTGATGCGAAACGAAAAATCCCATACAAAAATGACAACGAAATCATAAACTATAAATTTAGTTCTACTTTTCGTTCTGCAGTACGTTGTTCGATGAGCGAAATTGATAATTGTAGCAGATTATTTGGAGAAGTCTACACTCTTTTTTCGCACACAATTAATTACCCAGACCATAATTGTGTGCGAAAAAAGGAAAATTGTGTTTTTTCGTGTTTATTATTGTTGTTTCATTCATTACAGCATGGCTGCTTTTTTTGCATTTGCATTTGTTTTAATTTTTTGAATTTGTGCAACTGTCATTGAATATTTGTCCGCTTCGTTTTCGTAAGCATTTCGTTGTCTTGTTGGAGAACAACTAAAAATTTTGTTTCGCATCAGCATTGTATTAGGCTTTACATACAAACTTAGAAATAAAAAAAAAAATAAAAACTTAGGTCAAGAATTTGTGCTGTTTTTTTCAATTCTTTATTAAATACACACTTCCTCCTGAGTGGCATCAGGGTTAGCTAAAATAATTTTCAATATTGAATTGCTTTTTTATAAATAATTTCATATAAAACTTACAAATCTCAATTATTCAGCGCACACGCAGACAAAACACTGTTCACTGACAGCTGATGTGTTCATGAAATGAAAAGTTTTTGACTTGAACATGACAGATGATGCAAAAAGCGATAGAGGGCGGCAAGGAACAGTAAATTTGTACTAGATTTATTATTTCTTCGTTCACTAACTAAATGCACGTGAGCATCATCTGCTTCTTTCATTAAATTTTAACGTTCCTAATGTGTGCGTTATTGTTTTTGAACAAAATTAAAGAAATACAGAACAAATAATGAACAACTATCAAAATACAGAACATTTATATGTTTTCGTGTACAAAATAATTAATAATGAACAACAGCTTCAAATACAGAACAGTTCATTATTATAATGAACGGATGGTCACCGTACTTATATGAGACTCATGAGAATCCTTCCTTGTTCAATGTTTACTTTTTGTTTGGTAAAGGCATGGAAGATTATGAGATTTATTTCAATATTAACAAAACAAAAAATAAAAACGGGAGGGTTTTTGTCTAAATTTATTTGTAGGGTTAGGGCTTATCAATTTTATATATTATGTATATTGTATATAATTTGGATCGCAGTGGATTGTGGAGAAGAACAATAATTTTTGTTGTTGTTTTCTTTACCTAAAACCTTAAAGACTGATGTAGTAAGGCCAATTTATAAAAAAACGTAGAAAAAATGAATTTAACAACTACAGACCGATTTCCATATTACCGGTTGTTGCAAAATGCTTGGAATGTGTCGTTGTAAAAAGACTTCAGAGCTTCATTGAAAAACATTCACTTATTAGCAAAAGCCAATATGGGTTCCAAATAAACAGGAACACAGGACAATTGCTTGGAGAATTTGCGAATTTCGTAAATGAGAGTCTAAATAGAGGCCATCATGTACTTGTGCTGTTCATGGATTTCAGCAAAGCCTTTGATACCCTATACCACCAGACGTTACTAAAAGCCCTTCGAAGAATTGGAATCCGAGGAATGATGGCTGACTGGATGACAGATTATCTTCAAAATAGAAGGTTCTGCGTCAATGATGTGTATAGCGTGGAGACTAACGTTGAATATGGAGTCCCACAGGGCTCAAATTTGGGTCCATTGTTATTCATCCTGTATACGAACGAACTTCTTCGAATCTTCAAAAATAGTACACCATATGCTTTTGCTCACGATACTGCAATTGTTGTTCGCCAGAGGTCTTTGGACACCGCGACAGTGCTCATGCAGGAAGAATTCAATGCAGCTGTACGATGGTGTCATGATAACGGGTTAGTTATAAACGCTACTAAAACTAAATTAATGCAAATCCGAAGCCCACAAATCAAAAAAACCGCCCAACAAATCTACTTCAGAAATGAACATTGTCCAAACACGTCCACCGAATGCATTGAATTAGTTGAGAGCTATAAAAATCTCGGAGTCATCATTGACTCTCACTTCTTGTGGGATAAACACGTAGACAAGCTGCGTATGGAGCTGAAGAGGGGTCTATTTGCGCTTTCTCACCTGCAATATCACACCAATGAACCTGTATTACGACAGGTCTAACTAACTAGCACATATTGTACCAGCAACAGTGAATTCGTTACCTCAAGAACTAAAATATATTCAAAATTTTAAAACAAGAAAAAAACTTTTAAAAAACTTTTATTTAAATTCACATTCCTAAAACTCAAAATGCATTATGAACCTTTAAAAAAAACAGCTTAATTTTAAACAGCTTTTTGAATTGTATAGCTTTTTTTTTTTTAACTTATGCTCACCACTTTGTTATTATAAATTAAAAAAAGAAAAATAATCTTCTGCAGAGAAGCCAAGGCTTCGCAGAAAAATTTTGTAATCTCAACATTAAAGAATAATAAAGAAATTAAAGAAAAAAAGAAAAAATAGAAGGTTACAAATCTTTACAATAAAGATCTACCCTAACGACCGCGTCGAGAAAAATAATACACTAAAGCAAGAAACCTTTTTCTTGAAATCTGTTACTCTTTCGAAAAAAGTATTAAGTTTGCACTTAATTCATTTTAATTTCTAACTTTATTCAAATTCATTCAAAAAGTCACATTGGATGGGTCTAAATCGGCTCTAAATGAAAAAAAAAAATACTTGGAAGGAAAGTTATTTAAAATAAAGAAAACTGTTTTATAGGAGATACTATTAACAGTTACCTACGCTCCTGATGCAAAATTAAAAATTTCATACAAAAATGACACAGCAAAATCATAAACGAAAAATTTAGTTCAACTTCCGTACACTGTTCGACGAGCGAAATTGATTATTGTAGCAGATTATTTGGAGAAGTCTACACTATTTTTTCGTACACAATTGTATGTTTTTCGTGTTTATTTTTGTTGTTTCTTACATCATGGCTGCTTTTGTTTCTTGTGTATTTGCATTTGTTTTAATTTTTGAATTTGTGGAACGGTCAATAAATATTTTTAGCTGTGTTTTCGTTAGCATTTCGTTGAAGACCAGCTTTTTTTTTCTTTTCTGAGATATTGCGGTCTTTTATCGGTTGCGGTCCCTCGCACACTCCCTCCAGTAGTCGGGTCCAAGCGCTCTTGCGTCTCTGACCGCCTGGTCCCTATAGCGGCGGCTCGGTAGTTCTGGCCGTCTCGAACCTGGGGGCTGGGACTCGAAGATTTTCTTGGCTGGAGCGTTGTTCATTCGCTCGATGTGGTCGAGCCAGTGCAGTTGACGTGTTTTGGCTCTTTGGACTACATTCACATCTTGGTACAGCTCGTACAGTTCACGATTGAACCTTCTCCTCCAGTCGCCCTCTTCGCATATAAGACCAAATATCCGCCGAAGAATTTTTCTCTCGAAAGTGCCTAGTATCGATTCCCTTTTTTACTGATGGTCCAGCGCAAGGTGCCGTAAACTAGAACTGGTAAAATTAGCGTTTTGTAAAGCGTGCACTTTGTCTTTCGAGAAAGGAGTTTTGAACTCGTTTGTTTTATCAAACCGAAGTAGCAGCGGTTAGGGTAACTCTTCGTCGGATTTCCACTGAGGTGTCGTTTGTGGAATTGATGTTTGTTTCGAGGTAGGTAAACTCCTTGACTACCTCATACTGCTACCAACAGTGACGTTTTGTCCTAGGCGACGTTCAAATGAGGCTTTGTTTATTGATAGCATATACTTTGTTTTGTCCTCATTCACTTCAAGACCTACGCGTTGCGCCTGTTCATCAATAGCTGTGAATGCTTCAAGTACAGCCCTCTTGGAGCGGCCGATGATGTCGATGTCGTCCGCATAGTTGAGAAGACCTGTTGAAGATAGTGCTATCTGCTCCAGGACTATGTTGAAGAAATCACATGATAGCGCTTCTGCTTGTCTGAACCCTGTACACGCCTGGAATAATACAATAAATAAATTGGGTGGCGCAACAGCTCGTGCAGAACCAAGGCCTAGTGACTTACCACTCTGAACCATTCCTGTGTGCGTGTGTGTTTGCAGGAATGGAGTGGACCTACAGTTTTTTGCTGAGTCCGAACGGCTAGAGAAGCACTTGCACATGACAAGTATACTCTTGGAGGATTTGTCAGTTCCTCGCAAGAGACAGTACCTCGTATAAAACATTTCTGTTTTTAGGTGGCACGGCGGAAAATCGAACCCACGCCTTCGGCATGTCAGTCCAACACACTAACCACCATGCAACGAGGTACTGCACACGTCTGGAAAAACTCGGATGAGCTTTTACCCATTTGCACATTGTTATGTTGTAATGTCATGCGGCAAACCTGGATCAATTTTTTCGGGATCCCGAGTTCCGACATCGCCAATAGAAGCTCTTTGCGACTTATGCTATCATATGGGGCTTTGAAGTCGATGAATAGATGGTGGGTCTCGACTTGAAATTCGTTGGTCTTTTCCAGGATTTGCCTCAATGTGAAGATTAGGTTTATCGTTGATCTGCCTGGCGAAGCCACACTGATACGTGCCGATCATAGTGTTGTGGAAAGGTTTTAGACGCTTACATAGTACATTGGATAGAATCTAGTAGGCAACATTCAGCAGGGATATGCCTCTGTAGTTCTTGCAGGACATAGATTTGTAGATTAGGTATATGGAGATATTTGACCAGTCGTCGGGCATACTTTCCTACTCCCACACTCGGTTGATGAGCTGGTGCATGCACCCTACCAGGACATCTTCTCAATACTTGAAGAGTTCCGCAGGTAGGCCATCCGAGCCGGGGATTTGTTGTTCTTAAGCTTGTCAGTTGCTTGGCTGTTTTGTAGATACTTGAGCTGAGAGGTTGCGGATGCTCTTTACTTTCTGCACAGGGTTTTTTTCTCTTTCCTTCTCTTTTCACGGTACTCTCCGCTTGCTGCTCTTGTTTTCCGTTGCAGCATTTGCATTCGTGCATTTTCCGTCTCCTGCTTCAATACCGCGCAATCATTTTCATACCACGGGTTCTTTTTTCTGGGTGGTTGATAGCGTATGGTGGTCTCGGCTGTCTCCTCAATGATGTCGCGATACTGGTTCCACTAGTTGTTGACGCTTTCTTCCTTGGGCGGTCTTCGTTTTCTTTTCGTTGGGCAGTATTTCGGCTCTGAACTTTGTCACAACGAGAAAGTGGTCATAGTCCACGTTCGCACCTCGGAAAGTTCGCACGTCCAAGATGTTCGTGCGTACTTTGTGCCAATTAGCACGAGGTCGATTTGGTTGGCAGTTCGACCATCTGGAGATCGCCAGGTTGCTGTGTATCTTTCACTTGGCGGACCAAGTGCTACTTATCAGCGTATAACGAGTTGCAGCAAAGTCGATTAGTCGGAAACTGTTATCAGTTGTCGTTTCGTGGAGGCTGTGCTTTCCATCTAATCCGCCAAAGATGTTTTCCTTTCCGACTTTAGCATTGAAGTCTCCGAGATCGACTTTAACATCGTACTGCGGACAGGCTCCGTCCAGGAGGTCATAAAACTCCTCCTTGATGTTTTGGAAAGTAGCTTTGATGCGGATCACAGCCAGGCGATCGTTAATGGGCTTAAAATCGATGACTTTCGATCTGAGTCGATTTCCCATGACGAATCCGCATCCTAGCATGTGCAGTCTTTGATGACAGCTGTAATAATTGTCGTAATCTTTTCTTTTCGTTATACCTGATCCTATCTATCGTATCTCCTGGATCGCGGTAATATCTTCATTGTACCGCGAGAGCCAAGACCAGTATCCGGCGGCTACCAACTTTGAGGTATTGTAAGCACTTGATGTATGGGAAAAGATACAGTTCGAGGCCCCCAGTTCCTACAACATCCAACAAGCGGAGACAGCTAGCAAGAAACCGAGCCGACTGGAAGAAGCTTGTTGATTGAAGCTCTGGTCTACGCCGGACTGTGGCGCCACGTAAGTAAGTAAGTTACTTACACGTGCCCATGGAAATTAACCTCATTTGTGTAAAAAATCGTGTTCATAATCATTCAGCTCCAGCGGCAAATCAGCAATATGTTCGAGTGTGTATCAAAACAAAACATAGTAATTAAGAATTGCCTAGTTCTTTCCTTCTAGAGTCATCGAAATTGGTTGAATATTATACTTCAAATATGGTATTATTAATAATACCTCTTTTTGATTGGCCCTTTTATTGAAATTCCTACAAGGAGGCGACCTAACCAAAAACGGCTTGTGGAGCAATTAATTATGGCTGAGTGGCTTGGGCTTCAAAATAATTACCAGTTATAAACGGTAATAAATTAAGGATATTTTCGCTTTGTAAAGCATTGGAGCCATTTTTAAAAATAATTTTTCGCTTTTTTTTCAGTTTACACAAAACTCTTTATGCTTAAAAGTTGAGGACCGGCTTATACGCACATTGAATGATCCTAGACAAGAAAAATCTAAAAATAAAAATATTTATTTCATAAAAACAATCATCTCCAACGTTTTCGTCTTCTTTTATAATTAGAAAATTACATAAAAACAAAATAATAATCATCTTAATCCATGGATTTCAGGAGGTTTAGAAAAGCTATAGGTAATTTCATTCCAATGAATTTACCTATTTAATATTTTAATTTCAATTTAAAATTAAAACAATAAAAACGAAACGACATAGGTACCTACTTTATTTTGAAAGCAAGATTATGTAGGTACCTTATTTTCAATAAAGGTTGTTTAATTTTTGAATAAAAAAAAAACATTCTTAACCACTTATCCGCACAAATTTATTTTTAATTTTCCAGTTGTGAAACAAACTGCCTGTTTACTTATGCAAATGTAATATTAAAGTACTTATTACAAAAAAAAACAACGACTTGTAAATTTATCCTCAAGGATACAAGCTCTATTTAATGACTTAACAAAAACGATTATTTTCGTATATACCAGCCAGAAAGCGGGCTAACCTTTAAACAGCGCAATGTATAGTTCTCTGAATTTAGAAGAAGAAAAAAAGTGCAAAAATTATGTACCTTCTTAGGTACCTACATTATTTCCTAAAGTCTAAATCATAAAATTGCAAATTAACTCAAGCGTTACCTAGAAAGGTTACAGCAAAAAAAAAGAAGTGAAACAACGAACTAGCAATGCTTGTATAAGTAGGTACTAACCGGAGAACAGAATTAAGAGCCTTAGTGCAGTTAAAAACATAACAATTAAGAGCTTCTATGCTTTTTTTCCGCTCAATGCTTACAAAGATCCATTTCAAAGCCTAGTCCTCCCATATAACATTATCCGGTTGGTATGTGTGCTCAGCAGGTAAAACACTAGTACTAGTTGATAGGTAGGTAGGTATACAACATTCATCCATCCGAGATTCCTTTCCTACTCCATGAACCATACATACCTTCCCTATCTCAACCCCCTGTGCACCCCATTTCTACCACCCCAAAGCATGGAACATAACATAGCAAATGCAAAAACAAAAAACCAAAAAAAAAAAAACGAAGAAAATTTCGTCAGAAATGATAAATAACAAAGTTAACGAAAGAATTTCAATATTGTGCTGTGTGTGTACTTTTTGAAGAAGGTGGAAACAATAAAACTGAGCCCTCGCACACACATCTTCGCTATCAGCATAGTTCAACCGCAAGCTTAACGTTTATCCATTATCCTCTCGCACCTATAAACCCGGTGCTCTGACATCTTCCTGCCATCACCGCACCGCCAACGCAACGCAGCGCGACGATTCCTTCACAACAGGCAATACCGTTCCTCAAATACCCACCGTTACTCGCTATCCACCTTTGCCGTCAAACCCAACCATCCCACCGAAGCTGTTGGTTTTAGTTGAAAATTCATATCGGGCCTGAGCCTGCTGCCTTGTTTTTGTTTACCTCTAACAAGTATTTGTGATTATTAAGTTTGTTCAAAAAGACCAGGGAAAGAGAGAGAGGGAGAGAGTGAGAAAGAGGCAGACATAAATTTATTTCAACAAACAACCTTATAACACGGGTGTATATGAAAGCTGTGCCGTTCCGTTTTATTATTATTTTACTATGATTATACTACGGTTAGGCCATATTATGGATATATGAACTAAAGTACCTGCCACGTTCGTTAAATTAAGAGTTGACCTTCCTGATATTTGGTTTACATTTGCAATATAGTTACTATACTCTCTATACCTCCTTATGTATAAGAAGGGGAATTTATGCATTTGGGAGAAGAAAAAAACATATCATAAGTGGAGGTTCAAACCTGTCAAGGACGATGAGGAAAGATACCTACATATAGGTAGACCCGCAATTTGGCATTTCTGTCTTTATAAGCTCTGAAGCCTTAATGGTGAGACCGTTTTCTTTAAACTGTTATCTTTATGAGTTAAGTGTGTGAGGTACACTCTAGAGAGGTTTTTAGAATTTAATTTTTAGCTTAGTTAATACCTGTGCTGCGGTTAAGGGACGCTTATAAATATTTGTAAACAAGAAAGAAGTATTATAGCGACATAAAGAAACATTTTTATAAATTATTTGTAGAAATTTATTTTGTCAACCTAATCAACTTAAAAGATTGGAAAGATGTAATGACTTTGGGGGTAATTTTTTGTATATCAATAATTCAAATATCAATTTTTACGAGGGTTACACTCATTGAATGACCCTTGTTTGTGTATGAACATGCCAGAATATCCTACCTATATACAAAGCAAGGATTTTGGTAAAAGTTATCGTACATCAGGGTGCATTGTCTTAAGAGTGGATACTTTTTTTTTTAAACGAAAAAATACAATAACTCAACGTTGGGATACAGTTTCTAGCCCTGGTTATAGCTAGGGCAGTGAAGTTTGGGATTAATACCCCACCTTAAGTTAAAGTTAGTTAAAGTCGAGAGCTTGGACAAATGTTGTAGGATTGAATTCTCAGCTCTAACTATTGTTAAAGCAAAAAAGTAGTGAAGCTACTAACTGCTGGTACACAAGGCAACCAGCATCGTGCATATTATTAGTAACCAACTAATAATATTGAGATAAATCTTCCCCAAGTACACTTGATGTGTACTTATACGTAGAATCTCATTTGCTTGAGAATCGTCCCCCTCCTTTCTTATTGATTCTGCTGCTAATACAGAAAATGAATTGAAAGTAATGCAAAAAAGTCCATTGCTTATGAAATAACGTGGGTATGGTAAGGTATGCAACGTTTGTTGAATGCTTTTTTTTTTTGCTGTAGAATCTTGCCGACTTGTTGGTATGCAGCTGTAGTTATATGAACTTAAGGTTGCGCTACAGTCGAGTGGACCAGGGACTCAACCAACAAACTTCGTCCAGACAGATCGGTTTCTAGCTAGCTGTCTCCAGTTTCGCACACCAAGTTGGTTGAGGTCCTCTTCCACTTGCGTGCGCCACCTTTTACGCTGTCCGTCTCTTCTGCGTTGTCCCACGGGGTTGGATTCAAGTTTTTCGGGCCGGAGCATTGATGTCCATTCGTTCTAGGTGACCCAGCCATCTCAGTCGTTGGCTTTTCACTTTTGTGGCTAGGTCGGTGTCGCTGTTCAGCCCGTACAGTTTGTTATTGTATCTTCTTCTCCATTCCCCATCTATAGGCAAGACAAACAATCACCCCGAGAACTTTACTCTCAAAACAGCCTCAAGCGTTCTCATCAACCGTTAATAGTGTTCATACCTCTGCACCATACATACATCAGGACCAGAATTGTAAGTGTCTTATATAGGGATACTTTAGTTGCTCGAGAGATGGCTTGATATTCAATTGCCTTCTTATTCAAAAAAAGCAGCAATTGGCAGCAGTAATCTTTCGTTTCTTGTTTCTTCTCAGCGCTGTATTTTTCACTGAGTTGTTAGAGGAGCCTTGGTACACAAAGTCTCTGACCGCCTCAAAATTATAGCTGTCTAATAGTGACGTTCTGATGTTCACGCTTTGGTCGTGCGATTATGTCAATCACCCTTATTACGATAGCCGTTTTACTAAAACGCCAGTAAAATGACATGGCTCTAGAAGCGACATTTGTCGTTTCAGTAAAATTACTACACTTAAAATGTTGAGAATAGTGAAGAGCGGAGAGAACACTTAACTTTTAGTTTCATTTAAACGCCAATTGTCGTTTCTGGAGCCTTGTCGTTTTTTTGGCGTTTTAGTAAAACGACTATCGTAATAAGGGTGAATATCGTCAGTAAGTGATTTCCAGCCGCTTTGAACAGCTCGGCCGTAAGGCCATCAGCTCCAGCTGCTTTATTAGAATTGTTGACCTACGGTAAGGTACAATCTGTATGGCTACGGAACTTGATTCGTCATCGCCGTTGTACAATTTGCAGAATTGATTTTTCTAAACCTTCAGCACCAATTGATATTCTACCACAATTTTCCCCTTGATCGTCCCTGCAGGCTTCGGTTCGAGCCTCCTAACCTCTGGATTTTTTTTTTAACCTTTTGATAAGACTTCAGAACCTAATTCTGCACTGGTATCTCTCTATTTCTGGAGTTGCCATAGTCTACAGCTACACCTTTCACAGATGCCAAGAACCAGTGGTCCCAGTCTCGCGGTATCATAAAAGAGGCAAACGAAGCTACAGTAGGCATCCGCGGTATGATTATGATTGCGTGCGCACCTGAAATAGGCGACAGAATATGCTGCAGCGCAAATAAAACCAGAGAGAGGAGGGTATTGAACAAGGAGAAGAATATCCTGCGTAGAAAAAAAAAAGAGCGTATGCAGCCTCCCAACGCAAAGGGATCGAAGATTCTCCGTGTCGGAGCAACTGCCGGAAGTGAAAATTGAAAAAAAAACACGAACTGGCTGCTGGTTTGATGAGCGGCTTCTCCTAACAGCGAAGGTAACTTATGCACTGAAGTACAGAGAATATTAAATGCAGAAACATTTCCAGCCAGTCAATGAAGACCCAGTTCCACCACTGCGTAGAAAAAAGAGAGCGTACGCAGCTTCCCATTGCAAAGAGATCGAAGAGTCTCCGTGTCAAAACAACAGCCGGAAACTAAAATTTAAAAAACAGCAACTGGCTGCTGGTTTGATGAACTGTACGCTGGGTCATCGAAACAGTGAAGGTAACTTAGTCACCGAAGCACAGGGAATAGTATATGCAGAAACAGTTCCAGCAGTTGCTAAATGGGTACAAGGTAGAGCGAGTAAAAGGGCAAGAAGAGAACCCGCCTCTAGCGAATGAAGATCCAGTTTTACCACCTAGTAAAGAAAAGGAAACCGAACTATAAAGAAGCTTACTGCTGGCCCCTGGATCTGATGGATTATTAGCAGAGCACT
This sequence comes from Dasysyrphus tricinctus, assembly GCA_963921185.1. Taxonomy (NCBI): domain Eukaryota; kingdom Metazoa; phylum Arthropoda; class Insecta; order Diptera; family Syrphidae; genus Dasysyrphus; species Dasysyrphus tricinctus. The sequence continues at coordinate 57,604,669 of OY992533.1, read as the reverse complement.
TCAAATACGGAAGAAGATGTGTTGAACGAACGCGTGCATCAAATCAGCAATCAAAATTACATAACAGGAAGCATGCCCCCCCCCCCCCCCCGTCAATGACCCCATCTTCAAAAAAGGCGGTCCTTTGTACTGCAATTATCAAGATCTTATCCAAGGTAATTTGCAAGGGTCCTTCACCATTCTGCAACACTAAAATTGGCAAGTACCAGTGCGGCTTCTGGCCAAGCAGATCGACCATAGACCAAATCTTCACTCTGAGACAAATCTTGGAAAGATCAATGAATTTCAAGTCAAAACTCACCATCTGTTCATCGAACAAGTTTATAATTTCATCAAACGATCAAAGGTCTGTCAACTGACTAGAACAAATAGGTAGCAGCAACCTCGAAGTAGTTAAGGAGTTCATCTACTGGGACTAAACATTAATCCTACTTACGACACCTTAGTGGAGATCCGACGAAGAATTACCCTAAGATACCGGTGCTGGTTGGTTTGGCGCAACGAATGGGCTTAAAACTCCGTGTAAAACGAAGTGCACGGTCTACAAAACCCTTATACTGCCAGTCCTGTTTTAGTGTTCAAGTGTTAGGCGATAAGCAGAAGGGAAGAGCTGATACTGAGCTCTGTGGAAGAAAATTTCTTCGACGGATATTTTTTCTTTCGAAAACGGTTAATGGAAGCTGTATGAAGATGTAGATTTTTGTCCAGAAAGTCAAACCAAGTCGTTTACATTGGCTAGGCTAAATCGAGTGAAAGGACAGTAAAGCCCCAACCGGGAGAGTCTTCGAATCCCAAATCCCAGGTCTTGCCGACAAAGCAGACCGATACTTTTAAGTACCTATAATTTATTTATATCTTCATGGATAAGGCCCGTTTTCACAATGCATGATACTAACCTGAATACGTGGTACTCAAGTCTCCCACATTGTCAAGTGAACTGGATCTAAAATTTACTGAACTAAATCCTTAGCTCCTTCAAGATTGTTTTCTTTATAATTAATTTAAACAGGTGGGGCGGAAATTGCCCAAGCTGAGTGTGTGGGAACCTCTGTAGTAGGTACCTACGACCTTATTTGCTAGATAACATGGCCGCGCACTAAAGTGTCTCTTAGTTCTAAATCACATTAAATAATTTTTCTCAAAATTTCAAACCCAAACTTAACAAACAAACTTTCAAAACCAAACTTTGTTGACTCAGTCGTGTATTATTTTGTTTTAGACTTTCTGCAACTCGTGACTTACAAAAAAAATTAACAAACTTTTCTACAAAAAACAACAAAAACAACAACAACATTAACAACAACTAATTCTCGTTATTCTATGTATGATTTTGTTTATTGTCTTGAATCTCACATAGCGAGGTTAAGCTCTGAAGCGAATAAAGTTTTTCGGCGAAGCATGTCTCTGAAATCTCTTTAGCTTAACCGCAACGGCCTTAAAAAGCTATTGTGCAGCAGAAAATGGCGAGATGGTGGTGTTGCGATAGTTGTTAGAGCTGCTTAAGCATAAGAAAATTGTACTCATGACTAATTGCGAAGGGAGATGCCGCCACTGCCATTTGCTAACGCTAGCGCTGGCTGGCTGCTGGTGCTGCCGTTGCCGCCGCCTTTGCCGCGCAAAGTTAAGAGATGTTTTTCAACATTACCCCCTATGGCAATTTGTTCAACACTCCCAGCCACACTAATTTGCCTACACAACACTGACGAAGACAACATAAAGATGAGCGCAAAGTTTATCTGGAACTAAATGGGAAGGAGATGTGTCTGAAAGTGTTAAACGCATCTCTTTCGTACTATATGGCGATGGCAAAGTATACTATGGGTTTGGGGTGTGATAGAAAGACCAAGGACCCCTTCTGCTCCTTATATTCTTCGACTTATTCTATTTAAGTCGTTAGGAATATTCTGAGGGTATTATTAAATTTATTTGTGCTCAGCAGCGGCAGCGTAGGGAATAGGGATCTAAGAAAAGGATACGTCTGCCAAACCGTCATACCAATGCCGCCACCATCCCACATCCTATTATAAGCGTATGTACCTAAGTTTATATGAGATGAGAGGACGACAAGGACGAGTTAGCTTGCGAGTTGCGATGCGTCGACCGACGACTACTATATGACTATACATAGGAAGAAGAAGAAAAAGAAGAAATGTTTTATCTGCGGAGGATGTTTGAACAATTCTTAGTCCCGCATGAGCAAATGAAAGTTTCGTGTAATTTATTGTTGCGAGGGTCCTGTCATGATCATTCGTGAGTTATTGTTTAGCAGTATAAGACGTCGACTGCTGCTATTAAAACGACACAACGTCGTCGACGAAGGCAACGACGACGACGCACGATAACAATTTTCTAGCGTTGAAAAGTTAATTTTCTGGTTATTTTACCCGCAGCAGTAGCAGCAGTCTATGACAGCAAAAACAAAATAAAACAAACAAAGCTTAAATATTCCAAATATCCTTAAATACGCACATATTGGTGCTTAGGTAGATATTTGCGTACTTATTAATTAGATTTGTTATGATTGAAATAAACACATGTGTGTGAAAGACCAAATACACTCCGTTTCACTTGTATAAGGACAGTTCTTTTTTGTTGTGTTTGAAAATGCTGAGATTTCTGATGATCGTTTACCTGTTTTGGGTAGCAAAATTGGGAAGAGGTACTACATCCCGCAAACCAAAATCTCGAATGACAAAATCTCGCATTTATTTGAAAAATCTCCCAAATTAATTTTTCATTTCGCAGTTACTACAAAATCCCGTTCCTTAAAGTCTCGTATTCAAATATCGCGCCAAAAATCCGGCAAATATCAACCGAAATCTTGCCATTTAAAAATTCGCATATGAAAATCTCGTAAATTCAAATCTCACAGAAGCATATTGTTCTCAAATTAGCGAAATTTTGATTAAAAAAAATGTATTCGTTGCGAGATTTTAGTTTGCGGGATGAGGTTACAGACGTCATTAGATCACAGCCTCAGAAAGCTGACTTCACAAAATTATAATCTGAGATATCGGATGTCAAATAATCACAGTCTGAGATGGCAGTCGTCACTAATAGCCCGATTCTCCCCCTTGTGAGGAATCACAAGTCACAAGCTCTTGTGACTACTCCCTGTGAGGATTGTTGTGACTCGATAACATTTTGGTATTCTCCCCCTAGTAGTCACAAGAAAACTCACAACGAAATTCACCACAGCATTTTGTTGGTAGCTTCTTGACCGATGAGCGCACTCATAAACAACTCTACAAGTAATCGCAATAACGCACTCAACCAACACACCCACAATATGTATTCAGTTTATCTGTCTCATAAATACAAAGCAAAAGAATATGGCACCTTTGTCCTATTCTTTTGCTTAAGAAATGAAAGAATACATACAATTTGTTCTCTTTTGCACAGAGAACATAACGCCTCCTTAGATAAAATATAATTCAATGATTTGTAGAAACTCAAGTAAATTGTGAGTTGTGACCTGCTCTGGAGGAGATCACAGTTTTGGTTGTTTTTATGACTCTCACAAGTTGTGACTTTAGGGGGAGAATACGAAAAAGTCACAAAATCAGTTTCACCACTTCTTGTGACTATAAATCACAGTCTGATATAGCAGGCGTCATCAAATCGAAATCTAAGTTAACAGATGAGTTACTAATACACAGAAACTTTTGAAACTCACTCATCAACTCGCTAACCTTTTTCGAAGCCAGCTTTGGAGCGAGTAGAGTGGATAGTGATTTGATAATTATTCAATGCATCCAAGTCACTTGTTTACACCTCGCTCGTGTAGTCTCAGGGTAAATCACAATCTAAGATAGAAGATAAGGCCAAATCAAAGTCTGAGTAAGCAAACAAAAATAGATATTAGCCTGAGATAGCAGACAACACTAAATCACGATCTGAGTAAGCAGATTTAAATAGATCATAATCTGAGATATAGCAAACGTCCATGCATATATCCACACAAATCATTTGGGGATTCGACTTTGATTTGGATTTTGGACATCATTCATGCCTAGTGGGGGCAGCATCTTGTAGATCTTTTAGTTCGAACTGATTGTGAACTCTTATTTCACAGTGATCGCTTTTGTGGTAAGTACAGGGGCTACATTTAATTTAAAATGGCTTCTTGAACATGTAATTTTAAAGCTTTAAATCTCTACTTTATTTTGTTCAAGCATGACTTGAGACTGTCTTTGCTCCAAAAAAGGTTATACTCAACTTAGTAAAAAATGAAAATGTCAATTTTTGTAACGCTAACCGTCTTGTACTGGGTTGGACTGTGTTTAAACAAGACTTGCAACAAAATCACATGGGTACATCTGGATGGTCAAACTGAAAACCAAATTGACCACATCATGATTCAGCAGCGATGAAGGAAGTCAATGTTCGATGTTCGAAGCATAAGAAATGCTGACATGGGAAGCGACCACCATTTGGTTCTCATGGTCATGAGTCTCAAGCTACGAACTGCAGCTATAAAACGAAAATCACAGGGTGCAGCAAGGAACTCGAAGTTCAATACAAATGCTTTAAGTGATCCCAACATATGTCGTAACTATGTCACCAACCTTAACGACAGAGCTTCGTCATTAAACGGAATTCAACATTCAACAATTGATGGGATGTGGAGTGATATAAAAAGTGTTTTTATGGAGGCTGGATCCGAAACTGTACCCAAGCAGACGAGAGTTAGAGACTGTTGGATATCCCAACACACCTGGGATAAAATCGAGCTTCGCAAATCGTTGAAGATGCAAATAAATGCCGAAGCAGATGCTCAACGAATTCCGAAGAGAGTATCGCCTAGCTCCTAGCGCATAAGATAGGTAGTCTATCGCTGTGTGAGGGTGACAAGAGGGTGAGGTTAGACGGTCTCGCAGAAAATGCGGAAAATGCTTCAAAAAGAGGAGATATGAGGGAATTGTACCAAATATGCAAGGAAAAAATACCAGCCGAATTCCTGAAAGCTGACCTCGTCAGAACGGCTAGTATTCTACACCCGTTGATACAAGCTGTGTGGGAAAACGAAATCTATCCCCGCGACTGGAAGGATGGTGTGATTGTTAAGTTGCCAAAGAAAGGTGACCTTACGAATTGCAACAATTGGCGAGGTATTACAGTTTTGTCCGTTTTTTCAAAACTAATGGCAACCATCATTCTGGAGCGGATAAAGATTAGAATCGAGTCTACACTCAAGAGACATCAATCGACTATGTCAACACTCTGCGTATCGCTCTTGAGCAGTCTTCGGAGTTTCAATCACCGTTTTACCTCATGTTCGTGGATTTTGAGAAGGCCTTTGACCGACTCAATCGTGAATGTATGTGGAGATCACTTCTTGGTAGGGGAATTCCCCCAAAAATTGTTGCCTTATAAGAGAGTCCTACAACAACACAAGATGTTTTGTTTTACACAATAGGCAGCTATTCGACTCTTTCGTAGTGCGGCAGGGTGTGAGACAAGGGGATATTCTATCGCCAATTCTCTTTCTATTGGCGATAGACGATGTTTTGACGGCCAGCGTTGGAACTGCGGAGAAACAGGGCATTCAATGGAGACCATTTGAAAGGCTTGGTCATTAAGACTGCCGATGATAATATGTCTCTTGGCAAATAACATCAGCGGGCTGAACGGGATTTGTCAAGCTCTGAAGGTAGAAGGAGAGTCGAGTGGTCTCAAAAAAAATAGCAAAAAGACAAAAACAACGCTCATAGGGCGCTCCACGCATCAGCGTATTTTTATAAAGGAGACATCAGTTAAAGAGGTTGAACAATTTAACTTCATTGGAAGTATTGTTTTAGCAATTGGTGGTACCGATCTGGACGTTCAAATTAGAATAAATAAAGCTCGCGCAGCCTTCGGTTCTCTGTCCCTAATTTGGAAATCCAGTCAAATCTCCTTACGCACAAAGTTGACATTCTTCGAATCCAATGTCAAATCTGTCCTGTAATATGCTTGCAAAACCTTGAAAGTTACGACTACCATCTTGAAGAAATTGCAGTCTTTTGTGAACCGCTGTCTACGCCAAATTCTAAAAATTGGCTGGCCACAAATTATATCAAACAAAGAATTCTGGCGCAGGACAAGTCAAGAGCGGCTGGATGTTGACATAAGAAAGCGTAAATGGCAATGGATTGATCACACCCTCTGGAAACCAAACGATGAAATTGCAAAGCAGTCCTTTGAATCGAATCCTCAGGGTGCACGGTAGGTTGGAAGATCAAGAACGACATGGAAATCAACAGTTCTAACAGAAGCAGACTCCCAGAGAAAAACGTGGCCCCAGTTAAAATATCTTGCTGCAGTCCGTGAAGGATGGAAACGATTTGTTGGCGCCCTATCCCCCAATCGGGGTTACCAGACTTGATGATGATGATGAAATTCAGAAATTCAGAAATCTTTGATTTTTCGATATTTTTCGTTGTTTATTGTCATTTTTTCCATCAAAGTTTGTTATTACATTATTTTTAACCATCCATTTCGAAAGGAAATTAAATTTTGTAAAAAAAGTTCCAAGTGTTAAGTTGTCAAATTCGGCTTACTTTCCGAGTTATACTTAACATTTGGAAAAGTGGCCTTTATAACCTTCCTCTCAAAAACACAAGAATAAATTTAGTAGTATATTTGGTTTAAAGCATGCTTATGCCCCAAACAAAAGTTTTCAAGACTTAAAACCCTTGAACGTAACTGTTCCTTTCTTTCCCAGAGCTCACATAAACTTTTTATTTGAACTTAATTCATTCTCTACACTAAAACCCAAGGACATTATTTAAAAATTGTCTTCAAATTCTTAACTTAAAAGATTGCATTCATTGACTTCAATTTGAGACTTCAGCTTCAATTTCTGCAATCGTCTTGCATTTGGCAATGAAGTCGTTTCAATCAATGATCCATTCATTTTGCAGCAATCAATCTTAGAGAATTAATGCATTCTTTGCATTCATTTGTCTGCATTCCTTTAAATTTCCAAAAGGTGGAGTTCAATTGATTGCTTAAAAATGAATGGCGGATCAAATATCTGCAATCATTTCAATGTCAAATGAATGGTGATTGCAGAATTTGAAACAAAAATGTCGAACAGTCAAGTCAACGAATGCAATTAAGTCATAAAAGATTGCATTTACAAAAGATTGCAATCTTTTTCCCTGTTCAATAGCCTATTCTTCATCAACTTAAAGATTTCTTAAGTTTCTATATTATTACTTCTTAACCGATTAAATAATATTCTCAATTACCAAAAGCTCAATAATCTTATTGATTTTAAGTTATTTTTTTTTGCTGTATTTTCTGTTCTGAAAATAGTTTTTTTTCTTCTTAAAGCTAAATTTATATGCAACAACAACAAAAAAAACAATCAATTTCCCTTACCTTCCCAGTGAAACGGAGTGTACGTACAACGTACTCGTACATACTTCCTTTTCGAGGCACTATAATAGCCGTCCTTATTCCTAATTCAATAGAATAGCTGATTATTTAAGTAGACAAGAGAGCTTGAGTAATTATTTTATACATCATCATTCACCTAAAGGTAGATAGATATACCCAATAATGTATACATCATAATCACACGTGTGTTATATACTACACATTCGTGTGTATATAAACATACATAATTTGTGGTATGTATCAATTCATGTATTTTCACATAAAGCGCCTTAAACACGTGGGTGTTTACCCCATATGGTTATAATTAATACTCAGTCCTCACATATAATATGCAATAAAGCTTCCTTCTTTAATTAACTCTCCCTGGCCAGGATATATTATTTGCTTTGATAAACAGTTATTGTACACACATACATAGATACATTCATGTTATGCATTGCATTACACATTCACGTCTGATTTGATATGAATTTAATTCGTTTTTAATTTCAGGTTATTGAAACTGCAAAGATATTAATTGGATTTTATAACAAAAAAAAAAATAAAACTTTTTGACTTCGATAGTGTCAGTGTTTCCTGTTTGTATGTAAATTGATTTTATTTGTTTTCAAAAAAAAGCTAAATTTAAAATTAATTTTCTGAGTGGGAAATTCGAAAATTAAATAGACGTGAGTTGTTTGTAGTTTTTTTTATATAAAATATTGGCCCGTGTAGAACACACAGAAACGAATTTGTGAATCAAATCAAAATTTGCTCCTAAATGCAATTCTAGGCAAAAGTTATTTTAAAAAAAAATGTACATACACTAATGGGAATAAATAAACAAATAAATTCCAAATTTTTAACGATTTTTCAAATGGCCGTAATTGTCAACAGTACTCCAAAAAAACCCAATTTGAAGTCTCTAGTTTTGAGATTTAAGACGAATTTTTTCAAAGCAATGTTCATCGCGCAATCCTTATGGATACAGTGAAAAAAATTGTGCTGCGGGAAATAATTATTAACAAATTAAAGATATGTAGTATATCTGTAGTATATTAGGTCAGTCATAAGTATTGTGTTTTTATTTTGTTCCTGATTTATGTTTTCGGGGGTGCTGAATCTGAATTTGAGGTTTGCGGCTCTGGACCTTTGGCACCTCATTTGTGGGTAATTTGCAAAAAATGTATACCTTCCGACGGATCTCTAGATTGTGATAATAGGTCAACTTTTTTCAGCAATGACCTTGCGTGACCTTGAGAAACTTTAAAAGCCTTGATTACAAGTAGTCTATGGTTGACCAATTTGTAAGATTAGTTTACCTTTCCCGACCAATTACTGACAAAATAGATGGCAATTATTCTTTTTTTCAAACTTCCCATATATGAGGCGCTAAAGATCCAGAGCCCCAGTCTAATACATAAATTTAAGTCCAGTCAAATTAGACATTGACCCGCACATTTGAAAAAAAACAGCTGAAAATTGGTGAAAATGTTGAGAATGATGTCTTAAATGAAATATATAAGATCCCGAAAAATCCAACTTGGGGAAAATCCGCCATCTTGGAAAAACTGCCGCCTTTTTGAGTTTTTCGTTTTTTGAGTGTATCTTTGGAAACAGTACCCGATTACAGTGGTTTGGCACCAAATGAAAGCATAAACGTTTATTTATTGCTGAGAGCACTTAAATATTGTAAGATAGATATTGCAATGACTTTCATATTTGAACTATAAGGACTCAGAATAGCAAAAAAAAATGCACAATAGAGCTTAAAGTCGCAGTGGACACATACCCTTAACAAATTACAACGACTCTCAAACGAAGAAGCGCCATCTTTCGGATTATAGCAGAAAACCAACTGTCATATAAAATGTTTTGAAAGGGGAATTATGGGAAATTTCCCCTTCGGAAAGCTCTGAAAGCTGATACCAGAAAATTTTATTAATTTCCAGAGTTTTTCAAACAAGTATAAAAGGCACATGTTTGACCGGCGGTAGTGAGACAGTTTGTTTTTAATCATGAATGAATAAAGTTGGTTGTAATAAAAGTGAAAAGTAAAGTTGGTGAATGGGTAAATCTCTAAGGCCCATTTGCTGATACGAAACTTAAATATCTAAGTAGAACATAAACGCTAGTGTGACAGTTTACGCAGAGGAAAAAGTAGAACATAAGCTTTTTAAGTAGAACATAAATACTTAAGTTTCTTATCAGCAAACGGGTCTAAATGATTTAAATTTGGTCGATTTTAAGGCAGAACTGAATAAGCGAGGTCTTCCTACTGCTGGAACAAAGAATGATCGTATAATTCGTCTGCAAGAGGGTTTAAAAAGACGTGGAGAAAACCCAAACACGTCTATATTCGACATTGAAATGGAAGAAAAACAAGAGCAAGTAAGTACATCGGACATGACCAATATGCTGTCTCAGCTGCTCGCCAAATTTGAGAGTCAGGAAAAGAAATTTAAAGAACAAAAGAATTTTCTAGAACAACGGTTCGAACAGCAAAGCAAAGAACAAAAGAATCTTCTAGAACAACAAAGCCATGAACAAAAGAATCTCCTAGAACAACAATGCAACGAGCAAAAGAATCTGCTCGAAAAACAAGAGAAAAATCTTCAACAATTTCAAGAACAGACAAATCTGTTTGATTCTGCTTTTGACAACATAATTGTTGCTCTTGATGAGCATGTCGATAAACAATTTTCGACTTTCGAAGCAAAGTTCGAAAAGGTGGAAGATAAAATCAAATCAATTACCAAGGAATTGGGCAAAGTAAGGAAAATGAAGGTTCGAGAAAGTTCTGGTGACTGCCCTGGGAGAAAGGAGATGCATCCACCAACCTTCAATAGACAAACTTCTTGGTCAATTTACCAGAAGCAATTTGAAGCAGCCGCAGCAATGAATAGCTGGGACAAGGAAGACATATATATAGCTCTGAGGCTGTAACAAGATGGGACACCTCCAACGCCAGTGCAGCCTGCCACCTAGAAGACCTCCATGTTGGAATTGCAACAGGGCATACGGATAATGTTAACAATACCAGAAGTTTCCGTTTGAAACATACAAACATTTCAACACTTCAACAAAGCACTTTAAAACGGCTTGCTTGCATACCCCACATGTCTGACGTATATGACGGCGTTGTAGTTTAGTTTAGTTTAAAAGTTTATTTGGCTCAATGGCCATTAAAATTTATAAATTAGGTATTTACATTTTGAGTTTAAGTTAAATTTGGGAACGGGTCGTTACTCTGTATTCCAAAATTCTGTATGAGCAAAATTCTATATTTTAAATGCTGTATTAAATCTGTATTTGAATAAAAAATTCTGTATGAACATAACTCTGTATTCCATTATTCTGCTTTTCCATTATTCTGTAATCTAAAATTCTGTAAGTCCAGAATTCTGTATTTCAAAATTCTGTAAGTCCAAAATTCTATATTTTAAATGCTGTAAATCTAATATTCTGTATTTTAAAATTCTGTTCATCCATAATTCTGATTTTCGAAACTCTGTAAATCCAAAATTATAAATAAAAGTGTTGTAATAATTTTAAACAGGATTGTCTCCATTAAACAACTTTTATTCAATTAACAAAAATTACGAAGTATTGCAAAGATAAACGTTCAATAGATAGCACAAAAAAAAACAAAAACAAAACAAAATGTATAACTATGTATATAATTTAATAAATACTATATTATAAAGATGAAACATTTATTTCTTTGTTTGTTTTACCTTTGTATGGGGTACTCTCTGGATATATTTAACCGATCTTTAAAATTCTTTAATAAATGGAAAGATAATGTCCGTGAGCAACATAGGCTAAATTTTATTTGGACACAATTTAATTGCAACGTTAAAATCTAAATGTTTGTACTTTTTTTGGGGTATTTGTGAGTTTTTGATTTTTATATTTCGAAATTTCAAAATTTATATTTGAGTTTGAAAGGTTATTCTAAGGGGAAGGCTTAACGGTTAAAAAATTCAATTTGTAGGGATCAATGGGGTAAAAACAAAAATGGTATGAGATAACAAAAATTATTTTTCTGTTTGATAGAGTTTACTAAGAGGATGTTGTCTTCATACATAGGGTGATATGGGGTAGAATTAAGAAATGAGTATATGATTTAAAAAAAATTTAAGTTGGGAAGGTTATTATTAAAGGCTTAAGGACTGGAGACATTTCAAAATTTAAATACTTATAGTGTGAAATGGGGTATGTAAGCTATGGGATCTGATTTTAAACGTGCTTTTTTTATTTGAAAGGTTATATGTAGAGGATATCATTCGAAAATTTTGCCTAAACGAGCAAAGACGGGGCGGGCCAGCTAGTAACCTAATATAGATGAAGATTCTTGACTAACCTTTTTGAATACTCAGTCTCACTTAAAGCTCTTCTTTTTTTGATAGTAAAAAAAGTGCGCACTTTTGTTCCGAAATTCTGTAAATGATAAAAGAAAAATAGTTTTGATAATTAAAAAAAGTGCGCACTTTTTTTCATTATCAAAACTATTTTTCTTTTATTATTTACAGAATTTTGGAATACACAATTTTGAAATCCAAAATTTTGAAATACAGAATTTTAGATTTACAGAATTTTGGAATAAAGAATTTTGAAAACTGTATTTTGGCACTTACAGAATTTTGGATTTACAGAATTTTGAAATACCGAATTTTGGATTACAGAATTTTGCAATCCGAATTTTGACATATACAGAATTATGACCCCAACCCGTTAAATTTACATTCAAACGTTTGTCTAGGAATTTAAATTAATAAAATTCTTTGCATATAAATATATTTGATTTTTGAAATGACATAAATTATTTATATTTCTTATATTGGAAGGCAGATTGTTGAATGCTTGAAGTCCCTTGTAGAATATGCTTGCTTGAGCTCTAGTTGTTCTGGTCCGGGTTATGTTGAACTCTTCGGTGTTTCTCAGGTTATATTCTACCAATCTTCTATCGGGAACACTAGATTGCAGGTATTCGGGGCACAAGTTGTGTTTTATTTTGAAGACAAATATCATTGCCATCATAAAAAGTCTTTGAGTTATGTTTAACCATTTTAATGACTCAAGCATAAACGAAACAGAAGTAAATCGATCACATTTGAGGATAATGCGCATGGCTTTGTTTTGCAGTTTTTGGAGTCTGTTTTGTTGAGTGTTGTTACACAAATAAAGTATACTGGCACAGTATTCGAAATGGGGTTTAACGGTTACGTTGTATACTTTTATTGCACTATTTTTAGAAATGTTTCGTCGCATTCTTCTTAGCACACCCAATTTTTTTGACACTTTTTTACAGATGTAATCTATGTGTTCATTGAACGATAGTTTATTATCCAAGAGAATACCGAGATATTTAACTGATTTTATTTGTTCAATTGGTATATTATTTATTGATATATTAATTTTCTGTTGTGGGGAGGGATTGTTAATTATCATGAATTTGGTTTTGTTTGTATTGAGTATAAGTTTATTCATATTTAGCCAAGTATATATTGCACCTAAGTCTTTTTGTATATTATCTATTAATGTTTTTAAGTCTTTTCCTGTTACATACAGTAAACCATCATCTGCGAAAAGTACTAGTTTACTAAACTTTACCACTTTTTCTATATCGTTTATATATAAAAGGAATAATAGTACACCCAAAATTGTTCCTTGTGGAACTCCTGTTGATGTTATTGCCGGATTCGATATATTGTTATTCACAGAAGTTTTTTGTGTTCTATTGAGTAAAAATGTTTTAAACCACTTTAGTTCCGTACCCTTTATGCCATATTTGTCTAGTTTATTTAATAAAATAGCATGATTCACTGTTTCAAAAGCGCGTTTGAGGTCTAAGAACACAGCGACAACACAGTTTTTATCATCAATTTCACTTTTCCAATCGCTAATTACAAAATTAACGCAGGTTTCACATGAATGGTTTGAGCGAAATCCTGACTGGTGTAAACTTATAACGTTATTGTTGTAAAGATGCTCTTGAAGTTGGATCATTGCTATTTTTTCAATTATTTTTTCATATAATGGGAGCATATTTATGGGTCGGTAATCAATACATTTGACTGAGTTAGAAACTTTCTTTTTAGGAACAATAAGCGATTCCTTCCAGGTTTGGGGAAACACACCAGAGTTAAATGAACTATTTATTATACGCATAAGCACAGGACCAACAATTTCGATAGAGTCTTTCAACATTTTTACATTCATAAAGTTAAAGTCATTTTTTTGGTTTATCACAGTAAGGGTATTAATAATATCGATAGAATTTACTTCAGTAAACTTAAATTCTATATTGCACACTTCTACTAAACTAATATATTCAGAAAATATCACAGCATTGCTCAGTTCATTCACACTCTTAATGAAAAAGTTATTAAGTTTTTCAGCTATTATTGCACTATTAGTTTCCTTATCACAGTTTTCAAACTGCACTTCAGTTATTTCATCTTTGTTTGTTTTTAGCACATATCTTTTTAACTGTCGCCACATATCTTTTTGATTATTTGCTTTATTTATTTTGTCGGATATAAATTTTGATTTAGCACTTTCAATTTGATGTTTGTAATAGTTTCTGTATTGATGATATGCTTGCCAATCATTTGATGTGTTATGCTACATTTCCACCTAACGCTAATCTGAGATTTAATAAGATTTACCGCAAATCTCCTTTAAATCTTGAAGATTTACCATACAAATTTATTTCGTTAATCTTGAAGATTAGAAATTAATCTTGTTAAATCTTCCTAGGACAAATACTTTTACAAATCGAACTAACCTATTTATGTATGGCGCTGAAGGATTCATTTATGGCTGAATTCAGTTCTTCACAGAGGAAACATTCTATCTCACTTTCCTCTTTATGAGAAAAAATGAAACACCATTTTCATTTTAAAAGGGGATGTCAAAGTAAATCTTTTTTAAATCTTTTTGTGCGGTGGAAACACCAAATAGATTTATTAAATCTGAACTGAGATAATCCTTTGGTGGAAACATAGCATTAGATAATACAGCTGTTTTATACAAATTTATTTTTATGGTTTTAACTCTTTTAATGGTGAACATTATACCATTCACCATTTTGATAGGGGACAACACGAGTAACTACCATGCTATCTACTACTTTTTTTAATTCAATTGCAAATTGTTCACTTAAAACATTAACATTGTGCGGATATTCTGGGTCAAAATTACTGAAAAACTGGTTCAATCCAAGTTCACTAATGAAATGTTCTTTATTATACTTACAGTACTTGATAGTTTTGTTAAGTTTAGTTTGTTTTGTGCATTTGATTAAGACTTTTAAAGCTTCATGGTCACTTATTTTGAAGTTATGGTCGACACTGGCACTACAGATGTTTTTGTTATTTGTTAAAACATAGTCAATAAGTGTTCTTGATGTTTGTGTTATTCTTGTTGGTTCTGTGTTTAATAGAGTTAGGTTGTTATCAGTCATTATTTGTTTTAAGCGTTTTGCATATGTATCAGATCTCTCTAACGAATCTATGTTGAAATCACCCATTATTATAAAATTACTATTGCACTGTTGTAAGAAGTCAACCCATTGTTCAAGGGCATCACAGGCATTTTTACTTGACATATGAGATCGGTATATTGCACTTAGATAGAACGCAGATGTATTTTCGTATTGCAATTTAATAACAAGGCACCAATAGTTCATTGCTAAAACAAATTTTTTAACAAAAGAACACTTGAACATTTTTTTGACATAAAAAACCAACCCTCCGGTGTGACTAGATTCACTATCACAATTGAACATATAGTAACCCTCTAATTGCATTTCATTAACATCATGGTTTTTCGTCACATGAGTCTCAGTTAGTACGATTATATCACAATTAAATTCATTTATAATTATTTGTAGACCAGTATAATTATTTGATAAGCCCTGAATATTGGAGAAAAAACACTTGATAGTTTCTAGTTGCTAGAAGCTATCACGTTCTTCAGCGGCTTTTAGTTTTCTCAAAAATACTATAAGAATCTATAGTAATCCTAGGAGGCGCTTTACTGTAGTGTGTCAAAACAAAATTCCTCCCATCTAGCGGTCAATTAACTGTCTTAAATATTAAAATTGTATTGACACAAATTAATATTTGACTTTTAAAAAAGATGGTGGATTTTTCCCAAGCCGGATTTTTTGGGATTTCAGGGATCTCATATAAGACTTCATCCTCGACATTTCCACCAATTTTCAGCTTGTTTTTTCGAATGTCTGGGTCAAGGCTATTTTTTGTCTAATTTGACTTGACTAGTATTTAAAATTCCAAGCTTCTTAAGAGCAACTACGTTCGACCCAGTCGTGCATTTTACTTTAATCACTAGAGCTCCAAATCGTTAATAATTCTGTGAACTTTAAAGGTTTGTATTTTCTACCTACTTGAAGAGCGGTCGGGGGCAACATCGTCATGCACATATGGGCTATGTTTTCATGTAGATACATATCTACATGAATCGTTATAATATTATTGTCTTTATTTTCATATAACTTTTTATATGGATTAAACCTTTTCCTGTTCAATTGCTGAGTTCCTCTGAATTCTATGTCCTGGCTTTGGATTTCGAGATTATATAAATATTCTGGTACTTCCAGAACTTCTTAAGTTTAAATCTTGCCAGCTAGATCATATTCTTAACAATTGATAGATCTTTGACTTAATGTCCGATTTATCGTAAATGCCGCCACTGATGTGCTGGGTTTCACTAAGTGACCACAATGAAACCCCTGGTTCGATGAAGAATACCGGCTGGCGCATGCAGCAAAGAATGAGGCCTGCCAATCAATGCTGCAAACTAGAACCAGAGCTGCTGACAGATCAGCCCGAGAGCTCAACCGGCAAAAACGAAGGGAGCAATCCCGACTTCTCAGGAAGAAAAAGAGATAGCATGCGAAGCGGGTGGTCGAGTCGAGGAAGGGGTATGTTCAAAAGTTCTACTCAGGGCTAGAAGGCCAGAACGGAAGCCTGCCGAGACGAGAGTCGGAATGTGGTAGTTAAAACAGTCGGTGCTGAGGATCTGGAAACAACACTTTTCTAGACTGCTTAACGGCGAAGATGGCCAAAATTCTGCTGTTAGACAAAACAATCCATTCAACTTGGACGAAAATGTCAAAATTTCCGTCCATCCGACCTAAATGAAGTGCGGTTAGCTTTAGCCAAGCTTAAATTCTACAAGGCTGCTGGTGCAGATGGCCTGCGAGTCGAGCTATTCAAAGCAGGGGGAGACGACTTGGTAGGGAGTATACATCAACTTATCTCCACCATTTGTTCGAATGAATGTTTGCCCGAGGAATGCAACTTCGATATTGTGTGCCCCACCCACAAGAAGAGAGGAGATGCTCTGACTTGTGCCAACTTCAGAGGTATAAGTCTCCCCAACGTCATCTCTACTGGGTGAGTGCTTAAAACCGTTTGTCAACTATCTGATCAGCCCCTAATAGTGTGGTTATAGGCCCGGCAAATCAACCGTCGCACAGTGGGTCCAAACCTACGATTTAGGGAAAAAACCTCTAAGGGGTATCATTTCGTATGTATTTGCACCCGCTAAATTGAATGGTATCATCCGTTTTATGATCAAAGTTAAGGGAAAATTTTTAACTTTTCATAAAAGTGGGATATTTTGTATCAAGTACGATCAGGTGGAAAAAAGTAAATAACGATTTTTCGGAGAAAAAAAAAAGCGAATTGGAGTGATTCAAAGTTATTTTTGAAGAAGAATAATAAAATTTTCAAATTCCATTTCGAATTCTGTGAAAAAACCTATACGTCTTTATTGAACCGGTTATATTCAATCAGAAATTATCTTATTTCTTAAATTGAATTTGCATTCACTGATCCCAAAACTGGTAGAACCTGGTGATGACATTTTAATAGAATCCTTATTACTATCAGGACTACCAGAAAAGAGCTGAAACATACTCTAGGAAGGTGGAGCTTTTTTTTGCATGCCTACAGAAGGCTGGAAGTACACCCGATGTCCAAATTTTGGCAAGATTTTTCGGTGTAATCGGAAAAATGGGTTTAATTATTTTATCATCAGAAACCTTAAGATATATATTAACACAGTGCATTCAAGGAAAAATTTTAAATAATGATCCGTAAGATGGAGAAATCATGGAAAACATCAGTTTTAAAGGCTCAAAATTTCAATAGTCCGTTTTAACCCTTTATTTTGGGTGAAAGCTATTTTTTTTTCTATAAAATAAACCTTGTAAATAAAAGATGTTTTTCGTGGTAAGTCCGAAAAACATCTTTTATTTACAATGTCTCAGAACCACGATAATAGTCCTAAATCTAAAATAAACCTGTTTAACATCGTACTTACAGCAATTGCTCGCAACTCGTTAGTCAACTACAGAGGTACAATTTATCAAATATCAGTTCAACTACTTGCTTATGCCAATGATATTGACATCATTGGGAGAACGAAGCGGTGAAAATGGGTTTGGCTGTTAATGAGGACAAAACGACGTATGTGCTATCATCGAGAAAGGAATCTCAACATCGTCGACTCGGACAAAACGTTACGTTGGATAGGTACAACTTCGAAGTCGTTAAGGACTTTGTCTACCTGGGCTCTACTATAACATCGCAAAATGCCATCAGTGCAGAGATCAAACGAAGAATTACTCTTGCCAACCGCTATTTCTTCGGGCTAAGAACGCTTTAGAGTAGTAAAGCCCCACTCTCAAAGAACCAATGAGACCTTATATAAGATTCTAATCATCCCAGTTGTGCTGTATGGGGCAGAAGCGTGGACCCTGTCAAAAACGGATGAGAATCTACTTGGGTGGTTTGAAAGGAAAATTCTTCGGGTGATTTTCGGTCCTGTATCGATGGAGTATATGGAGGAGAAGATTTTACAACGAGCCTTACGGGCCTTACAGCGTCAGTCTTCGATTCTACCCCTGATAGTCTAAGCAGCAGAGGAAGACCCCACCTTAGGTGCCGCACGCAAGTGGAGAACGACCTCAACCAACTTGGAGTTCGTAACTGCAGGCAGCTAGCTGGGGACCGAGCTGGTTGGAGCGGCTTGTTGGCCAAGGCCGTGAGCGCCATCTAAAGTTAAGTAAGTAAGTACTTACTTAAGGTGGCACTACAGTCCGGGGTGGACCAGGGCCTTAACCAACAAGCTTCTTCCAGCCGGCTCGGTTTCTAGCTAGCTGTCTCCAGTTTCGCACGCCAACTTGGTTGAGGTCCTCTTCCACTTGCGTGCGCCACCTTTTACGCTGTCCACCTCTACTGCTTTGTCCCACGGGGTTGGATTCAAAGACTTTCCGGGCCGGAGCATTGGTGTCCATTCGCTCTAGGTGACCCAGCCACCTTAGTCGTTGGCTTTTCACTTTTGTGGCTAGGTCGGTGTCGCTGTACAGCCCATACAGTTCGTGGTTGTATCTTCTCCTCCATTCCCCATCTATGCAGACGGGACCAAAAATCACCCGGAGAATTTTCCTCTCGAAACAGCCTAACGCGTTCTCATCCACCGTTAGCAGTGTCCATGCCTCTGCGCCATACATCAGGACCGGGATGATAAGCGTCTTATACAGGGACAGTTTAGTTGCTCGAGAGAGGGCTTTACTTCTCAATTGCCTTCTTAGCCCGAAGAAACAGCGATTGGCAAGAGTAATTCTTCGTTTGATCTCAGCACTGGTATCGTTCGCTGAGTTTAAAGCGGATCCTAGGTAGACAAAGTCTCTGACCACCTCAAAATTATAGCTGTCTATAGTGACGT
The DNA here is from genome assembly GCA_963921185.1 of Dasysyrphus tricinctus. Taxonomy (NCBI): domain Eukaryota; kingdom Metazoa; phylum Arthropoda; class Insecta; order Diptera; family Syrphidae; genus Dasysyrphus; species Dasysyrphus tricinctus. The sequence goes on along the minus strand of OY992533.1, from coordinate 57,585,538 downwards.
TCTGTCCTAGACGTCGGTGTTGGGTGTCCTTTCTTGTTGACAGCATATACTTCGTTTTGCTTTCATTCACCGTTAAAGCCATCTTCTTGGCTTCCTTCTCAATGCTCACAAAAGCACCACTGACATCACGCTTTGTTCGTCCTATTATGTCAATGTCATCAGCGTAAGCGAGTAATTGGACGGACTTTTGAAAGATTGTGCCTCTAGTGTTGACGTGAGAGTTTTGCACTATTCTTTCAAGAACGATGTTGAAGAAGTCGCATGACAGCGCGTCGCCTTGCCTTAAACCTTTTTTGACATCAAAGGTGTCGGTGAGGTCTTTGTTGACCTTGATGGAGCAGCGTGCATTCTCCATCGTCATCCTGCACAAACGGACGAGTTTGGCAGGGATGCCAAAACTAGACATTGCTCTATATAGCTCGTCTCTATAGATGCTGTCATACGCGGCCTTGAAATCGATAAAAAGGTGGTGGGTATCGATTTGAAACTCCTGGGTTTTAGTAGGAGTAAGTTTTAGTAGTAGTAAGTAGAAGGTCGTGGAATTGAATTCCAGTACATCCAAGGCTTCGGCCTGGTAAATCACAGTGTGCAACAATATATTGGTAGATAACGGCCTACAAGATCTAGTACATCACATGTTTTACCTGCTAGATCCCTGTATTTCTGTGTACTGGTAGTTCGAATACTTTTTTTTTGTAAACCTGGTATTTAATTTATCTTAACCAATATCTACCTTCGACAACTTTTTTTCCCAGACTATGGTTGATTCTGGCAGTCTATAGCTTAAGCTAAATATTACGTTAAGCTCGTGAACTCAATAGCTGACTGAAAATAAAAAAAGTTATGTAATACACTTTCAAATAAATTTGGCAGGTACTGCATGGAGTTTTGATATTAGCTTTTAGTTTTAAACCAAGTTTTTTTTTCTAGCAACTTACATATTAAAAAAAAAAATATCAAATTTAAGAGCATTCAAATTTTAGGCATTTAAACGCAACCCGTTTTGAAGTTTTCTGTTCCTCTAATAAATAATTTAAATCCTCCTGCAAAGCAGAGAAATGTTACTTTTTCCTACTAGCAAATGCATTCTTTACAAAAGACTTACCTACCTCATGACCCAAAAAGAAGTTAAATGTAAGTTTATACTAAAAATGTATGTAGGTAGGTAGGTACCTAAAAAGCATATACCTTGACTATAAACATAAAACAGCAACTGTGTAGGTAGGTATATAAATGTTAAATGTATTTATATTATCCTGTCGCTGCCTGCTTCGAAGGAAGACAATAATATCAAACAATATATCTTGTGGCTTCTTCATTTAGTAAGAAAATCTAAGAAGAAGAAAATATTACGTCTCTCTATTTAATTTCTGCAGCGCCACTGTTTCGTCGTCTAAGTGGTGCCTTGAGACTTCCTGGAATACGGAATACGAAATATACGGAAAACGGAATACGACGACGACAACGACGGAACGAACTACTATGGTGGTTATAGCTAGGTATAGCTAGGTTCGGGTTGGTAGGTACATGTACATTATTTCAAAATGAATTTACTCTTTGTTGTTGTTTGTGTATAAATAGGTAGGCAAAATGTTCAACCCGTACCGTTCGTTATAATACCCGTCAAAGAAGAGGAAAACAAACGAAAGCCAGGGACAGGGAACAGCCAAATGAAATCCTCAAGTGACAATAACTCTCTCCTTGGCACCGACACCATAGCATTTATGATGTTCATGGACCATGTAACCAACAGATTTATGGAAAACTTTCTGCCTGATGTATCCTGAGTGGCACAATGGCATCGGTCCACTTGAGCCTATTGTTTCTATTCCTCCTGCTTCTATTATAGGTTTTTATTTTTTGTTTGTTTTATTTTAAAACAACGTGCATTTCGTCTTAGCATAAAATGAAAATGGATGCTTTGAGAAATCTATCAAAAAAAAAAAGCAAAAGAATCCGAAGCCAAATAGCTTAGTAGACGAACCAATTTATTACGATAATACAATTCCTTGATCCTTTTAGGAGCTGCTTCTGATTTGTTTACAATTTTTTCTCTTCTACTTTCTCGGAACAACACACATGTTAAAACGATATGATGTAGGATTGTATGTTGTTGGTACATGTTGTAGGCATTATCCTTTTGCTAGAAAGTGCGTGTTTTTCTGATGCTGTGGGGACCATATGTTGCCAAAACTTATTTATGGATTTGATTTTGTTATCCTTCGACCTGAAAATATCCTTTTTGAGTATCAATAGGATTCTTTTCATTTAACGCTTTATATATTCATAGGATATCCCTTGAGCAATGAATTGGATGTCCAATATACCTACCCACTTTTTTTTTGTTTTCGTTTCAATTTTGATTTTATTTTTTATTTGCGATGGCGATGGAAGAAACAAAAAGGAAGGTCGGTCACACCATTGCATGGAACATCTGTATAATGATTGTGAGAAATCAAATAAAAAATAAAATAAGGTAAATCAATACAACTTGTATAAATTTGCACACAAACAATGCTGGCAGAGTTGTAAAAGTTTATTCGAGACACCATATACATTCAACAAGAGGTATATGTATGCAACTTCAATAAAGATAAACGATGGATTTGTTTAATTAAAAATAATAATAGTCCTTTTGGGCTGCCGAAAAAGATAGCAAAGCTGTTTTGTTAATATATGTGGCGTTGAGCCTTATGGGTTTCTTCGGCCCGTTCCTAAAAGGATTTTTTTAGGATTTTGCATATAGTTAAACTTCTGACCTTGTGATGAAAATATCATCATAAAATATTATTTCAGTAGCAAATGTCCCTTTTTTGCTTTTACACACCTAACAAGATTAAGCAAATGAGGTGTAGATAGAAAGGCAATTTACTGTTGGAGACTTTATGAATTTATAAATACAGGGTGTGTCCTGTCCAGTGACAGATTTCAAAGTCGCGTTGAAAGCACAAGAGCTGCTATTTTTTTAGTCACCATGGATAAATCCTTATTAATAAAGTAAAAACAAAATGTTAAAGGTAAATTCGAGGCAAAAATATAGCACCAGGTTCGAATAAATCCATAAAGAGGCTCCTGGATATGCTAGCCTCAGCCCCCTCTCGACACTTATGTGGGTAATTTCTACACCTCGTCGATCTGTTTTACAGCCAATCAATATGCGATCCGTTTTAGATCGACTACGATCCGTCACCAACTCGGTTAAAATCCGCCTCAGATTAGTCGATGTTTTTCTAGCTGATCCATATGCGATGCTTTTCAATTCAACTTGGCTACCTCTCCAATTTGTCTAAAATCCGTCTGCGATTCGTCTCAGACGAACCTCCGTCTTCGGTCCAACTTAAGTCCACCTTTAATTCGTCTTTTAACCGCTTCTAATACGTCTTCGATCCGTCTTCGGTCCGCCTCCGATACGTCTTTGATCCGTTTCCTCTTCGATCTGTGTCGATCCTTCTATGATCCGTCTCCAATCTGTCTTCGATCGATTTTTGATCCGACTTCGATTCGTCTCTTATAATTATTCTTCGGTTCAACGCCAGTCTATCTCCGACCCGTCTCTGATCCGTTTGCTAACCGATTCTGATTCTCCACGATTCATTTCTGATCTGTCTTCGATTCATCTCCGATCCATCACCAATTCGTTTAAAATATCTCGGATCCATTGATCTGTTTTTCAGCCGATCCATAAATGATGCTTTCAATCGGCATTAGTACTTCTTAAATCTTCTTTTAATTCTCTTAGGTCTATCTTCGACCTCTGTTTAGACCCTTGTTTGATACGTCTCCGATCTGTTTTTGTTCCGCCTTCGGTCGGCCTTCAATCAGTCATCGACCCGTCTCCGATGTGTTTTGATCCATCTTCTTTCTGTATTTGACCCGTCTGCAATCCGTTTACGATCCGTCTTCGCTCAGTTTTTCATGTATTTTCGATCCATCTCCAATCCGTTATCTGATCTGTTTGCTATCCGTCGCAGATCCTTCATTATCTACTCAAAATTGTCTTCGATATGTCTCCGAACCGTATCCAGTTCGTCTAAAATTTGTCTGAGATTCGTCTCAAATCCTTCTTCAGTCCATCTTAATTCCCCCTTTAATTCTTCTTCGATCTGTGTTCAATATGTCTTCGATCCGTTTTAATTCGTCTTCTAAACGTCTCCAAGCCCTCTTAGCTCTGTTTTTGATTCATCTGCGAACCATCAGTCTTCGTTCTGTCTCTGATCCGTTTCGATCCATCTTCTAACTGTCTTCGACCCCGCCTTCTATCCGGCTTTGATCTGTCTGGTATACTTCCTCGATCCGTCTGCTATCCGTCTTCGATACTTCTCCGATACGTCTTCAATTGGTCTTTGGCCCATCTTGTAACGAAGTCACATATTTAATAATCTCAATCACCCTCACCACCCAGCAAGGAATGCAAAACACCAGCATTCCATTACACTTACTTACCAGCTGGAGCAATAAACAAGTATTGCATACCACAGATGCCCCAATACGAAGTACTGAACAGGGTACAATCTTGCCGCTTACCACGACGTCAGCAACGAATTGCCACCACCATTGGTGGGAAATCCACCAAAAATCAGATTCTTCTTGCCTTAGGATAATCTCGCTTTAATTAGTAAAACTAAAAACGAAGCACACTGCAGGCTACCTATTGTACCAGATAGTAGCTTCAACACTTCGGCTTCCACCGTAAATTTAACCCCGTTAAAAAAGACCTTAGGTCTTACAGGCATATAGTTAATATTATTATTATTATTATTATTATCCTCCTCCTTCCACCTTTTCTCTAGATTTGTTCTGCTGCTTTTAAGACTAGGGAGTATGTCCCAAACTACGCCGTCTTAAGCACAAAACAGACTAGGGAACCCGCCCCGCTGCTTCTACCCCAAATAAAAACTTAGTTCTGCCGCCGTTATAAGACTAGGGAGTACGTCCCAACCTACGTTGTCTTAAGCTCCGGTCAGACTAGGGAACCCGTCCCACCGCTTCTCCGCTGATATAAACTTCGTTCTGCCGCCGTTTTAAGACTAGGGCGTGCGTCCCGACCTACGTTGTCTTAAGCTCCGGTCAGACTAGGGAACCCGTCCCACCGCTTCTCCGCCGAAATAAACTTCGTTCTGCCGCCGTTTTAAGACTAGGGCGTGCGTCCCGACCTACGTTGTCTTAAGCTCCGGTCAGACTAGGGAACCCGTCCCACCGCTTCTCCGCCGAAATATACTTCGTTCTGCCGCCGCCTTAAGACTAGGGAGTACGTCCGAATCTACGCTGCCTTAAGCATCCACACAGATCAGCGAGCCCGCTCTGTCAGTATATTATATATATTATATTTGTTAAGCATATGAAATACCGTTTTAGCATATAGTTAAGCATCACGACCTCTGTAATTATATGAAATACGCTGTTAAGAGTTAAATTAAGAGACCTTATAATAAACACTAACTGGAGCTCTGAACTTTTATACACACCGAGTCTTACTGCTTTCTACGGTTATACCCTGGACCCCGGTAGACCTTATAATAAACACTAACTGGAGCTCTGAACTTTTATACACACCGAGTCTTACTGCTTTCTACGGTTATACCCTGGACCACGCTGACCTACCTCAGCTGGAATAAAAAAAGCATCAAAATCTCCAATCTGTCCTCTCACCCCTTATCCATTCGCGATCCGTCTCCGATCCTTCATGATCCATCACCGATCTGTCTTCTCTTTGTTCGAGATCCGTTTTCTATCTGTCTCTGCTCACAGGTAACAACTCCATACAGAATTACTTGCCATAGATCAGTTCTACTGCATCTTGTGGAGTTTTCAGTAAACTTCGAGTAGCTTCTTTCGATCAATGTCTGTCCTTCATCTGTTCCTACCTGCTCTAGCGTTGTTAATATTATGCATTTAATGCAAATCACCCCGTATAAGCGTAAGGCACCACCTTCTTTTTCTATGTGCCAAAAAGAACTTTAAATAATTTAATGACAATTTTTCAAACTGCCATCCCTTCTATGTAGGTTCCGATCTCATAAAAAGTAACGAATTAAAAAATAATTTCAGGCTATTCTAATCCGAAACAATTCATCTACATTCCACAATATGCATCCAAAAACCTGTCTCAAGTCAATGAATTGAATTGCAGATTGTAGGTACTTATTGCACTTGTTGTTCTTTTTCATTGATTTAATTTTAAATATGAACAATTTTACGGTCTGAAAATGTTCATTTTCAAAGCGGCGCATTTGAAACAAAATTGTCATGAATTCTTCCTTAAAAAAAAACCTTTTAAAGATATCAAAACCTCGTAAATCTATTGGAGAAGTTATTCTCAAAAATTCTCAATAAATAGATAATCCAAAAATAATTGCACAACATACTAGAGAAATCTCTCTTATTATTTTGTTTGTTTGGTTGTTGATGGTATACAATGCACCCTTATACTAAAAGGCATTGAAAAACTGAAGTAATTCTTTCAGTTCAACGCTATTTTTATCCAATGAAGAAAATATAAAAATTCCTTGTCGAATAGAATATCCCTAGTTCCAGTTTAACAATATACCAAAAAATGCTTATCCTTTAATACAACAGGGTAAGATAAAATCTTTCAATGTTATCATCTGTCAGTGGTTAACAATTGAAAGCTCTTCGACTAACAGTGGGATAATTTATAGAATAGAGTCGGAATAAATTCAAATTAAAACAAGAAGTATGTATGTAGGCTAGATTATACTTTTCTCTGAATTCGATTTTAACCTCAGACTTGCTTGATCGGCTAAGGTTTTCGAAACTTTCTTGAGGCCAGTTGGAACTGTTACCAAACATTTTCAAGACACGCATTATATATTTCAAAAAAGAACAATGTCAATTATGGTCGCTGCGTTTTCCAGATTTAACCGCTCCCGTTTTCTTCCTTTGGGGATGTCAGTAAGCCAGAGACTATACTCCAACTTAGGTTAGGTTTGGTTAAAAGGGGTAGTGATAAGAGAAGGACGCATCACCTTACTCGGATCTCAATGGATCCATTATGCTCCCCAGGGTGTAGGCAAGGTAAGTATAAGGAGGGGGAAGGAAATTGATTAGTGGAAGCTAAGGTATGGGGGCCTCCTCGTACCATCCTGAATTCTGGAGTGATTTTAATGATGTTTCTTAGTGACAAAAACGAGACGTGTCGCCCAGTTTGTCGAAAAGTATTCTCCGAGGGCTGCCTTTCTAGTTCTGGCTAGGCTGGGGCATTCACAGAGGAAGTGGATTGAGCCCTCTACCTCTTCATCCTGACAACCTCTACACAAGTCAGATGAGTCGATGCCCATTCCTTTGAAGTGGGTGCCCATTGTGTTGAGACCTGTGAACCAAGAGGGACAGTTGTAGCCTGCTTAGCTTGCCTATATATTCCGTTTTTTTCTTTGAAAAATTCGGCATTAGTTCTTCGAAACACGACAGGTATCGATTGTTGATTATCTGTCTTTGGCAACTTTGAGGAAACTCTGGCAAATTTTTTTTTTGGTCTTGTGGAAAAAGAACCGACCAGTCAATATGGCTCGGATCAAAAGATGATACGGTTTTGGCCAGTAAATCTGCCATTTCGTTCCCGTATATACCACGATGTCCTGGGACCCATCGAAGGGTAACTGTTTTTGATGCACTTAGTAATTTCAGCTCATTTTGACAACGAACATCCAGTTTTGACTTTGTAACAATTGAGGCAATGGCTTTGCCGCCTGGCCAACAATAAAAATGTCAATGTTTTTGTTGACTAGTTCACATGTGGAAAGGCTCTTTGCAGCTTTACAAACTGCGAGCATTTACTGCAGAAATCTGGAAGCTTTATTGATCTGTCTAAGGGTGGGTTAATTGAAAAGATGCTTGACCCTACCCCGTCGTTTCTTTTGGAGTCGTCCGTAAAGACCGAAACATGATTATTGGTTTATAACCCAGTTTTCCATTCAGAGTGTCCGTATGTAGAAATATCTGTTAGGGCTGTCGAATTAAACTAAAATCAATGTGCAGTTGACGTAGCTCTCATGGCACTGGCTGTACCGATACATGCTAGTCTTTGAATTGTTGTCATGGTTTTAAGATTGCTTGCCTGATCCAAAGCTGACCACCAAACTTGCGTATGTAAGGATTGGCCTTATTAAGGCTGTGTACACTGTACTGTACATCCAATGAATGATTTTGGGACTTAGACCCCTTTTTTTGCCGAAGATTCTACTGCAAGTGTAGAATGTTATTGATGCTTTCTTTTCTCTTTCCTTTATGTTTTCTTTCCATTTGAGTTAAAGATTAATAATCAGGCCAAGATATTTTGCCGTACCAGTTATATGGAGTGGTGTCCCATTTATAGTTTAGGTTTAGGTTTATATAAGGAATGTTACGTTTTCTTGTAAACAGAACTTTTGGCACAGTGATTGAGCTTGTTAATGGATGTTTGTTGGAGCTCGTACAGTGTGGGGACAAATATCCGTGAGGCCATAACAATATCATCTGCATATACCACAACTTTGAAACCTCTGAGACTAAGACTAACCTGGATCTGATTAAAGACCAGAAACCAGAGCAAGGGAGATAAAACCCCTCTCTGTAAAGTGCCCCCTACACTTCCTTACTTTAAGCTTGCTATGACCCATTTGTGCATTTACAGATCTCGTCTGAATCATGGAGTCAATCCAATTTGAAAGCCTTAGACCGATACCCATCGAGTCTAGGGTTTGTAGAATTGCAATGCTTTCAACAGAGGCCCCTTCTATATGTTAAATATGTACTTCAACCTAAAAAACAATATTCGAGATGAAACCCGAGTAAAACAACTTGGAGTGTTGTTGACTGTAGACCATCGGCATCGGCTGCTTTGTTTAATTTTTAGCTTGGTGAGGGCTACATTCATCTCACTAAGCTCGGGTTTCTGCCTCTGAATTCTACTGAATGATCTCTGAACCTTATGAACTTCTCGCTGCACACGATCTTTTTTATGATCAAGCGGTTTTTGTTACTTCTCTTTTCAACGTAAAGTTGACGGGAAGCTCTTTTCTACCTTTGCAGCCACGACATGTTAGCCTCCGTATGGACTTTGTTTGCCCAAGCACATTTGTAGTCTTAGCACCTCTTAGCCAGCACTCCTCATAGCTTGTTGGCGTTGTAGTAGTGAGTAGTAGGGTTTCTCGCAATTTCTAGGGATACCTGGTCGGCATTGGTTATGGCGATCTCTCCCCATTGCAGTCTTCCAAGTTAAATTTTCTCGTCATGGTTGATGTTTGCCATAGAGCTTCCATAGATATTCGCACGCGCCAGCTTGGCACCAACCAGGTAGTGATCCTAGTCAATATTCATGATGGATTTGGTTGCAGGTGCGATCATCGGGGGACCTCCAAGTGCCTTTGTGGATATGAGGTGATGAGAACCAAAACTCGCCATATCCATGCCAGAAAAAATTGTCATAGTCAAATGTAATTGTTCAATATCTTTTTAACGGGACTTTTGATACTTCATATTTTAATATGAAATAGATTTTTTAAATAGATTTCATAATATATGACTTGTTACAAGAAATTTTCCGACTGTCCTACCAAAGATGTATTCCTTACAAATTTTGGTATTAAAACCTCCCAGGAGTATTTTAATGTCATTCTTTAGGCATTGCTCATAAGTTTTGGCGACGAGCTCATAGAGTGGCCATCCTTCTCTTCCGTATGGGCAGGTACACTGATGTGGCTGATGTGGTGGAATTTGGTCTTTGCTCCTGTCCCTGTAGTGAAGTATCGTAAAAATGTCCGTACTGATTTATCTAACCGCCAGAATCGATTAAAGTACTTAAAGGAGAATCAGAAAAACTTGGGTAGACATCACTGTTTTCTGGATGGGGTTTTTAGACGGCATTTTCCAAAATGGCCGACAAATAGTAGTATAATTTGTATGGGAGAACGGAAAAATCTCCATAAAAACTAAACCACTAAACCGATTTTGATGAAAGGATCAGACATGATAAAAAACAAGATGAGAAGCCAACATAATTAATTTCCGCCCACTGCCATGCCCCCTTTTTTGAAAAAGTAATATTATTCGTCAAAATTAATACAAATTCGATGTTGCTTTAGTTAAACTTATAAAAATATTTTTGTATGGAATATAAGCTGTAAAAACTTCCTACCACGCCTATTTTGTGGGCGTTTATTATTTTGTGACTTGTATGGCGTTCGTTTTAGTAAGATCAAATCTGTACCACTTCACCCAGCGTAATGAAATTTCCGCACATGATAGCGAACAGTATAGGGATTGTATACATCCATCGTCCATTGACACGCCCACAAAAGGCCATCTTATCACTCTTCCTCATTAGCTGCTAAAAACCGAAGGAAATGATATCAATTAAGATGCTTTGTGAAGTATCCTGATTGATATTGACAATACAATTACATATATTTGCACATCATTTGTATACACATTTATCTCGTACATTGCTCACCACATTTGCAATACTCTGTGCATGTCAAATACATTTATTATTTACATTGAGGGGACCCAGCTCAACATCTCCGATCATGCCAAATATTTGGGTGTGATCTTGGATAAGAAACTGAACTGGAGGGTCAACATTAAAGAAAGAACGAAGAAAGCCATGTTTGCTTTCTATTCCTGCAACAGGATATTTGGCAAAACGTGGGGTCCAAGTCCAAAAATTATCAAGTGGATGTAGACGGCCATAGTTAGACCTGTACTGACATACGGTAACGTAGTCTGGTGGAGTGCACTGAACAAAGTTACCAACCTTAAAATCATGACAAAGGTACAAATATTGGCATGTATCGGTATCATTGGGGCAATGAGGTCCACCCCGACAGCGGGTCTGGAAGCTATATTCAACTTAACACCCCTAGATCTATATATACAGGAATCAGCAGCCAAGAGCGCACTTCGGCTCGGCTTAGCCAAACTGGCAGCTGGAAACAGAGTGCTACAGGTCACGCGCAGATTCTACAGAAATACTCGGGTTATATGGTTTGCACTGACTACATAACACCCCATTTAGACTTCAACAAGCCGTTCACGACAGCTTTTCCTAGTAGAGAGGACTGGCAAATGAACGAGCCGTCAACCGGCGATTCGATGATAGCTATATACACCGACGGTTCCAAGATGGATACAGGTTTTGGTGCAGGGTTCTATTCAGAAACCCTCAGATTATCCAGCTCATTCAGACTTCCTGATTACAGCAGTGTCTTCCAAGCTGAGGTCCTGGCAGTGACAAACGCTGCTAGACAAGTCTCAATCATGGCAATACCACAAGCTGATATCACCTTTTTCATTGATAGCCAAGCGGCAATAAAAGCGATTTCTGCCATAGAAATCAAATCGAAGCTTGTTACTTGCTGTCGCCAAGAGCTAAGGGTTCTTGGTACACAGCACAATATAAGGCTCTGCTGGGTTCCTGGTGACAGTGGTGTCCCAGGTAACGAAAGCGCTGACGAGTTGGCAAGAATCGGATCGACTCTTGATCCTAATCAGGCAATAACTACAGTTCAGGTTCCACCCTGTAATCTTAAACAGTTAATCGAGAGTAAAACTCTAGCTACGACGAATAAGCGATGGAGATCGCTCGATACCTGTGATATAACCAGAAAATTATGGCCTGGTTTCAACAAACAAAAGACCGACACCATCATCCAACTGAATAAAAAGTCCTTATTTCTTCTCGTGAGTATCACCACCGGTCACAACCACCTGGGTTACCACAAGAAAAAGATGAAACTCAGTCTAGACGATTTATGCAGGGGATGTGGTGACATAGAGATTCATGAGGATACTCCTCACTACCTGTGTCACAGCCCTGCGCTGTACCATCTCAGAAGCAAGCACCTAGGGAGACACTTCTTCAATGACTTGAAAGAACTCTCCGACATTCCAAGCAAAAACCTGTTGAAATTTATTAATGCTACCCAATGGCTTGAAAATTCTTAAGCTCTATCAACCAACGACCACGAGATTGGTAACTTATCCAACCGTAGTCAATAGACATAAAAAACATTTCTTCCTAGTACATATACATACACCAACCACTGACCTATCACTCTCATCTGCCAATCGCTGCATGGAGCCACTTCTCCTACGGGCCTGATAGAGGGAGGATTTCTCAAGTGGGAGCAAAGGAAGGATCACGCTTTTCAAAGGCGTTTTCCTCTCCTCAGCCTGGTGGTTATGTACCAATGGACACTCCTCCAACGACCAACAACACCCTTAACGGACTTGAATTAACATGGGATGTATCATAGGTTTCTTTTCATGGGGTTCACAATCCCTAGGGTACCACAATGGATCTACATTGATCTAAGTGTGACGGTAACAAAACCAACTGTCAGCCCATTAACCTAACCTAACCTAACCTACCCAAGTTTTTCAGACTCTCCTATATGTATTTAAATCGATTCTGGCGGTTAGATAAATCAGTACGGAAATTTCTACGGGACTTCACTTATTGATGCGAATTGTCGTTACTCTTTCGCTGAAAACACAAAATCTTAAAACTTCCTATGCCAAAGTTTTCCTCAAATTTACAGTGAAAACTGGTTTTTAAAATGGTCTGGCAGGGCGAACTACACACTCGAATGATGTCGAATTCCTTGATCTGTAACTAATTTTGGTTAACACGATTATTACTCTCCAAGTTGCGTTTATATTTTGTTTTGGATGTTCTGTTTAATCACTAAGGCCTCGGTTATAGAATACAAGACATTAATTTCTTGAATAAGCTTTACTCAAGCTTTCAACTCGTATTCTTTTGTTTTTGCTGCTTTTTATCAACTATTATAAGAGTAACTACGTAAGACCCATTCGTGTATTTTATTTATTTGATATTCCATAAAATCCTAAGCTATCTGTTTTCATGTTCAAATATTTCAAAAATCAAGTGCAACTAAAATATTGCAATTTTTTATTCAGTTGATCCAGTTCTGAAATAGTTTTGAATTTTACTCAAGGACTTTTAAAAAATCTTAAAAATCAGTCACACCCCAAATTTTTGGAATTTAACTTAAAATTATCTTGAGTTTTAGTTTGTGGGGGTGTATTGGTAAGGGTTTTAATTTTTGCTCAAAATGAATTTTGCAATCAATATTCCAAAGCGCTTTAGCCCACTGTTGAACGTTGAATAAAAAAAGTGTTGCTGCAGGGTATAAGAAACATCTACTCCAAAACAGAAGGACAAGAAAAGTGTTTTCCCATTGATTTGATTTGATTGAAAAGCATTAGACGTAAAATGTATTTCACTGACCCACTTTTCAACTCGATACTACATACATACATACACTAAACACACACACATAGTCATTTTGATTAAATAACAACTTCTTCGAGCTTCTCAATTTATTTTTAAGTTCAATTTGTTAAAGTTAGCCTGATGGAATATCCTGGAGGCATCAGCACGAGCGCACCAACTTAAAACTGAACCTTCTATATTATAATCGAGCCTGTACCACAACATCACAATAATAATACTTCCCCTTTTATAAAGTTTGTGTTTTTTTCGTTTTTTGTTTTTATTTTTTTTTTTTCTGTTTGCCACACAACAGAATCAGTTGGTGTTTAATTGCAGAACATAATTTCAAACTGCTGATATTAGGTATTTATGAATGCTTAATTAGAGGTTCAATACTTTACGTTCACGTGTTTTATATCTCATAACCAATTAATGCGGACAACAACATTCGCAGTGCAAAAGCAATCACAAAATGCATAATTACAGAAATAAAATTCAATTCCTGTGATTTCAGCAGGCCAGCGGGCGGTATGAGCTAGGCTGGGTGCAGGCGATGCGATAGTAGCCGGGAGAGCATCATAGGTTAGTGAGAAGGGGTCTGCAAGGGAGAGTTTGTGGGTTGGAAAGGCAGCACATGGCTGGCCGCATTTTGACCAAAATCGTACCTACTTTTGTGGAACCGCAAAAATATTTTAATTTCATACAGAGAGAGAAGCTTTTGTTAGAGGGAGCTACCGGTCAGTGGTGGTAGTCGAAGTGGTGGTCGGTCATTCTGACAGTGTTAGTGGTAGTGCTACCGGCCAATGTCATCCAGCTCGGCCTCCCCCGCTCCACATAACCATGAGAGAGAATAAATGCTATTACTCGTAGTAGGTACAGTGGAGTTTACCGACGACGGAATGAAACTCCAAAAAACACATAGATACTCTCATTTCCAACACAACACACACAACCCACAGCAACAGCAACAGCAAAAGCAACACAAATGAAAATAAAAACCCTGCTGGACATAATGTTCGGGTAAACAGTCCATTGCGTCACCATGAAAGCTTTATTTGGCCGGTGACGAGGACGAAGAAGGCACGGGAATGAGTTTAAGGTTTGAGGATGCTGTGTGTTGTATATGCCCCCAATGCCCACTACTCACTACCCACTGCCCCCAGTCTACTTTAAGCTCCAATGCCCAACCTTAGCCAAGTCCAGAGCCGAGCCGAACAGAGTCGAGTCGGGGTGATGTATAGACAAACATATTGTACGACGCCATAAACTCGAATATTCTGACCGAGAAAGCAACCCAAAATAGTGGCCACTCGCACATATCCTGCCAGCAGCGTATTATGGTGTTGAGCTGAAGACCTATTTGGTTAGTTGATATGGCCAGGTTCACTTTTCTGAATGGCAAAACCCAAAAACATAGTTTTTGCCTTCCAACAAGAAGTATTTTATGCGGCTATAATTGGACGCCAGTAGGTAGAGGTAGCCCATTGCATAGTTGTTGTTCCAGATTTTATATTTTTTTATTTATCCTTTTTTTTTACTGTTGTTGGTTTGGTTTGGTGCACTATTTTCAGCTTTCGCCTTTGGGGGGGTTGGTCTGAGAGGTTTTTGCTGTTTTAATTTAATTTTTTTTTAGCTTTATACTGACCCTCATTGTTTTTATTAAAACAAAAAAAAGTAGAATAAAGTTTTTTTATGATATCGTTTTAATCAGATATGATTAACTTATTTGATGAGGGGGTTGTGGAATGGATAGGGTTATTTTCAACTTCAACAAAAACAACATTCATACATAGGTACAACGAAATTCGCTAGGATGTTAAGGGATTTAAGTAAAATTATTTTTTATTTAAAAATTGCATGTTTTACCTAAATTCTTAATCATGCTTTGGCTGTTAGGCAATAGGTATGTATGTACACTTGTACATTAGTATTTGTATATGCTTTTTCTCGTTAAACCTCTTGCATAAGGACATTGAACTTTAGATTTTGATCAGAGGATAAAAGTGGGTCTCATAATTCTGTCTTTCTGTTCAGCTACAGTTTAAACGGTTTGATCGATTTTCTTCAAACTTGTTCCTACTGCCCTCCTATCTCCTAAGCGAAAAACTCTTATTTCATGAAACTGAAACTTTTGGGTAGAAGCCTTTTTTGTTAACGTGCAACCGACACCAGCTTATATAATATTTCATGAATTAATGGACCTGAGATATGACAAATTTGCAAAGGATTTCAATGGCTTTTGAGGCACGACTTTTTGAATGAATTTTTAATATTTCTAAGAAGATACGGGTTTCTTCATCATCATCAAGTCCTGTAACTCTGATTGGGCCATAGAGCGCCACGAATCGTTTCCATCCTTCACGGTGTGCAGCAAGATATTTTAACTGTGGCCACGTCTTTGTCTGGGAGTCTGCTTCTGCTAGAACTATTTATTTCCATCTTGTTCTTGGTCCTTCAACCCGCCATTACAGCACGGACTCAACTTTCGAAGAATCTCATTTTAGTGCGTAAGGAGATTGGACTCGATTTCCAAATTTGGGACAGAGAACCGAAGGCTGCGTGAGCTTTATTTATTCTACTTTGAACCATATCTCCAAGGTAGTTAAATTGTTGAACCTCTTCAACTGGCGTCTCCTGCAGAAAATTACGCTAAGGTTTGGAACGGCCTGTGGGCATTATTTTTGTCTTTTTGCTTTTTATTTTAAGACCACTCGACTCTCTTTTCACCTTCAGTGCTTGACACATTCCATTCAGCCCGCTGATGTTATTTGCCAAGAGACATATACCATCAGCATAGTATAACTGACTAAGCCTTTCAAACGGTCTCCAATGAATGCCCTGTCTCTCCGCTGTCGCAATGCTGGCCGTAAAACATCGTCTATCGCCAGAAGAAAAAGAATTGGCGATAGAAAATCCCCCTGTCTCACCCCCCGATCTCCATATACATTTAAGGTTGACTTGTTCAAAAGCCTTCTCAAAATCCACGAACATGAGGTAAAGTGGTGATCCGCAGACTGCTCAAGAACAATACGCAGACTGTTGATATGGTCGACACACGAACGCCCACTGCGGGAATGATGGTTGTCACTAGTTTTGGAAAAGTGGAGAAATCTGTAATACAATTGTTGCAATTCTTAATGTCACCTTTCATTGTCAGTCCTTGGGATAGCTTTTTTTCCCAAATGATTTGTTAAAACGGATGTAGAATACTAGCCACTGTTACAGGGTCGGCTTTCAGGAATTCAGCTGGTATTCCGCCAGGTCCAGCTTCTTTGTTATTTTTGAGAAGAGCTATCAAAGATCGGACTTCCAGTATTGCAGGGGGTTCGATGTCAAAAAGATTTACCCCCTAAAGAGATTTACGCATCTGGTTAAGTTGGGGCACTCCAGCACTCTGCTCAACGGAATCCTCATTTAGCAAGGCACTAAAGTAATTATTTCACCTGCGTAGCTGATCCTCAATTGATACCAAAGTGTGCCATCCACATCCACTACAGGATGATTGGTGTCGCTTTTTTTCCTTACAACTTCTTTGGATATTTGGTACAATGCCCTCATATCTCCTCTTCTTGCAGCGTTCTCCGCATTTTCTGCGAGACCGTCTAACTTCACCCTCCTGTCACGTCTCCCACAGCGATAGACCATCTTATGTGCTATGCGATACTCGCCTCGCAATTCAACCTTTCGTTGAGCATCTGCTTCGGCACTTATTTGCATTTTCAATTATTTGCGAAGCTCAATTTTATCTCAGGTGTCTTGCGGATATCCAAGAGTCTTTAACTCTCGTCCGCTTGGGGACAGTTTCGGATCCAGCCTCTTTTAAAACACTTTTTATATCGGGTTTCTTACTCAAGTACTATATCCAGCAGCTTAAGAACTTACAAAAAATAAGGAAAATAACAAAAATTAAAAAAATAAGTTACGACTTTTTCGATTAGAGAAGCAGAGGTAGTAGATACAACGCTATTTTTGATTTTGATGGAAGGAACCGTTTAATTTCTTAATTAACAATGGTAGTTTAACCGTTTTTCAAACTGTCAACCATCAGATAACAGTAAAAATTTGTGATTTCTAAGAGTTATTTTAATCCATCGACATCGTAGCCATCCGTCAATGGAATTTGATAGGGGACAAACTATATTTTGACAGAAAAAGTATATTTCTACCCAATTGCTTTAAAATCACCTTTTTTTGAAGCATTAAAAATTCATCAAGAATTTCAGATTTTTAAGAGGCTTTCTAATCCATCGACATCGTAGCCATCCGTGAATTTGACAGTTGGTGGTTTGAAATATAGGGGACAGACTATATTTTGACAGAAAAAGTATATTTTGATGCAAATGTCACCCAATTGCTTAAAATAACCTTTTTCTGGAGCAGTAAAAAGTATTCAAAAACTTCAGATTTCTTATAAGGTTTTTATTCTATCGACATCGTAGCCAATCTTGAATTGAATTTGACAGTTTTTGGCTTGAAATATATAAATAAAAGTATAATAATAATATAATATAATAAAAGTATATTTTGATACAAATGTCACCCAACTGCCTTAAAATCACCTTTGTTTGGAGCAGTAAAAATTCATCAAAAATTTGTGATTTTACAAGGGTTTTTTAATCCATTGACATCGTTGCCATCCGTCAATGGAATTTGATAGTTGATGGCTTGAAATATAGGGGACAAACTATATTTTGACAAAATATAAGCCCTGAATTTTCCAGCCTTATATCCATTTCACTTTCTGGTCTTTTTAACAAATTCTTGGGCAATTTCAAAAATGTATTCCAGAAAATTTTTGGGGCTTTTTTGCGAAACAAAATCCGGGATAGTTTCTACTGAGGTAGTTTCTTCAAGCCGTGTTATGTTTCGCCTTATTTTAAAGCTACTTTTACAAACAATGTTTCCTCCCCGAAAACAATTCCACCATAATACTTTTGATTTTCAGATCTTCAAAACTGTTGTTCATCTGAATATCCCTTTAAATCCTTCCTATTTTCCTAGCGCTCGCACTGTGCTCCATCGTATACATACATTATACCCCAGTTTCACGGTGAGAGTTTAAAGTCCACTTTTGGTTTAAACTTCAGCTCAGTAGAACAATTGAACTCAGTTTAAGGTTTATAAATAAATAAATTGGGTGGCGCAACAGCTCGTGGAGAACCAGGTCCTAGTGACTTACAACTCTCAACCATTCCTGTGTGCGTGTTGCAGGAACGGTGGGGACCTACCAACTTTAGCCCTTTCAATGCGAACTGTATTGATTTTCGGTATACTGCCACTAACCTATTTTGTGCAGCACACAAAAAGGGAGCCAACAACTATTATAAGTATTTAAAATGGGGTGCAAAGAGTGAGGGTAACAAAGGAACCTTGAAATTCTCTTCACAAACCCTTACTTAGAGTTGACTTTTTTACTGTCGATTAAATTAATATGCTCCGTAAAATCTTACTGAGAGAAAATATTTTAACCTGGGATTGCATTTTTAGTAAGAGTCACTGTTTGACCCTCAGTGTACCTAATTTGATTACTATTCAAACCTTCCAAATAATAAAACTGTTTAAAACCAAAAGGTCACCCGGCAGATCTCATCATGATTATCATCGTGTCCTGTAACCCAGGCTGGGGCATAGGGCGTCAACAAAACGTCTCCATCCTTCACGGTCTGCTGCAAGGTACTTTAGCTGTGGCCACGTCTTTCTCTGGGATTCTGCTTCCGTCTCCATGTTGCTCTTGGTCTTCCAACCCGCCGTGCACCCTGCGGATTCCATTCAAAGGACTGCTTTGCAATTTCATCGTTTGGTTTCCTCAGTGTGTGACCAATCCAACGCCATTTACGATTTCTTATGTCGACGTCCAGCCGCTCTTGAATTGTCCTGCGCACAATTATTCCTCAATTGATGTCATTTGTGGCCAACGAATCGTAAGTATGTGGCGAAGACAGTGATTCACAAAAGCCTGTAATTTCTTCGAAATGGTAGACGTGACTTCCAGGCTTCACAAGCATATAACAGCATGGGTTTGACATTCGAAGAATCTCAACTTAGTGCGTAAGGAGATTGGAGATTTGACTGGATTTCCAAATTGGCGACAGAGTACTAAAGGCAGCACCTCCTTTCATGCATTCTCCTGGAGAATAATACCCTGTTGTGTGGAGCGGTCTGAGCATTGTTTTTGTCTTTTTGCTATTTATTCTTAGACCACTCGACTCTCCCTTCACTTGCAGTGTTTGGCACATCCCGTTCAGCCCACTGATGTTATTTTCCAGTAGACGTATGTCATCGATATAGTCTAAATGACTGAGCCTTTCGAACGGTCTCCATTGAATGTATCATCAGCTGTATCAACACTGGCCGTCAATACGCCCGTCCATCGCCAGCAGGAAGAGAATTGGCGATAGAACATCCCCTTGGCTCACATCTTGCTGCACTACGAAGGAGTCGGATAGCTGCGCATTGTGTAAAACAAAACACCTTGCTTTGTGTTAGGACTCTTTAATAATGGCAACAATTTTTGGCGGAATTCCTCTACCAAGCAACGATCTCCATATACATTCTCGGTTAACTCAATCGAAGGCCTTCTCAAAATCCACGAACATGAGGTAAAGCGATGATTGAAATTCCATCGACTGCTCGAAGACGATACGCACGGTGCTGATATGGTCGACACTCGATGGACCACTGCGGAAGCCAGCTTTATGCCTCTCGAGTGTAGACTCGATTCTATCCTTTATTCGCTCGAGAATGATGGTTGCCTTTAGTTTTGGGAAAACGGACAAAAGGGTGATACCACGCCAGAATTTTGCTTTAACGCATACTTACTAAGTTATCAAAAGTAATTTATTAAAAAAGAAAGGAACCTAAGCGACAACCCTTAGGAACTCACGGTTCGGGACTGTGAACTGCGATAGGGTTTGAGAAAGATGCCTTGAATTTGTTCAGGTAAAACCTTTTTAATAATGATGAAATCCAACTGATAATAGCCCAAGAAGAATTTTTTTATCAGATTTTAAAGGGAATATCATCAGAATATTAATCAAAAGCCTTAAACACATAGTCTGCATAGATATACAGGTCTTGTCATAATTCTAACGCAATTTAGTAGTAACATTACATACATAAATGAGTCGATTGCTTTTGCATGAAACAAGTCCAATGTATGTCAATTTAAATATTTAGTTCTTCTGATTTAATATAAATTTTCTTGAAAACGACTTACAATTTCGAATAACCTTCTGACCTACGTACTGTTATGAAAATGATTGTAATTAAACAACATTTCATGTTTCTGATCAAAAATTAAGCAAATATACAAATTTCTTCAATGGTGGTTTTTTTGTTGTAGGTACCTCATGAAAGATATCTCCCTACACAAAAAGGACAATAAATCTTTAAGGCTGGTGGTTTCTGCTAAGTTTTTTTTTGTCAGTATATTAAAATCATGTGTCATACCCTTATATTGTACCAAAAAATATCTCCGTTAAAAAAAAACCTGATATACCCCCTCCCCCTTTCTCTATTTCATAAAAGTAAGAATTTGTTTAAAAATGTGATGGTCTACATGTATGTATCTACTTCTATCATATATTTGATACTAGAAAAATTTAATTTCTCATATCACTTAAAATTGAGTTATCTCGACATATCGCTTGCCTTCAGCCAAAACAGTCCTTAAAATTTTGTCTGTTTTTGGAGGTAGTCTCATACCGTTAATATCGACGAGGACTTTTAACAAACTCTAAAGAACATTAAAAGGAAATTTTACATCCAAATTCGGTTGTCCCCTAAATTAGTCTTAAATGACTCGACTCAAGCGGACGCCGAGTGGACGCCGCACAGTGGAACGAAAAGCTGAAAAAGTGGACATCGGCCTGTAACTTCTGAATTAGTGGATGGATTTGGATGATTTTTTCGCCATTTTGTTTTTAATATATAACAGATTAATAAAATGTTAATAAAAAGTTTTTTAGACAGTTGGTTATATTTAAATATAATATTTGAAAATGAAAAAAAGGCTATTTTTTTTGAGGTAGTGTAGGATATTGGGGTTATTTTTTGTACATATTTTCTGCTTTTGAAATCGGTTTAAATCTTTCCAGTATTTTCTTACTTTTCGAAAAGTTATATGATTCCAAAAAAAAATCTGAAAAATAAATGTTTTACCATCCAAAGAAAAAGCAATACTGTATGTGTTTTCTGTCATTTTTAAGCTATGTATATATATGAAGGGTCCAGGGGAAAAACGGCTCAAGTCCACTTTTTGAAAAAATTAAACTAATGATGACATCTTATAGTTTTGTATGGGTACTATCTGATGTAGTATAGCTCTCTTCACATAGGATTTTGAAAACTCGCAAAATAGTACACTTTAAAAAAAAACTTGTTTGCTCCAAAAAATAAACAAAGCGATATTAAAAAAGAAAAACTTGTGAATAGAACTAGCGACATGTCAGGTAAATAATTAAAACAAAAAAAATTAGATACTCTAACTACATCCGATCGGGGTCCTGTCTAACAAATTGAATTGCAAAAACGGTCCAATGTCACGCTTGTGAAAATTATTCCATTTTCAAAATCTAATGTGAAAATCTAGAGGTGTCTGAATAAAAAGCAAAAAACCGTTTCCAATTATCATATCCGGTTCTTTCAGAAGAAAATTTCAAATAAAGAAAATCAAAATTTTGGTAACAACATCGAAGTTCCTTTTGACTAATGTCAGATAATCATGCAAAAAATTCAAGATGTTAAAATCAATATATATGTTTGCTTTCTTGAGTACTTTGTGCTCAACAAAAAAAATTGTCAGTTTTATTTATTTTTCCTTAAATTATCCATTATTTTAGTAAATATATTTACAACTACGTTTTTCTCGGAATCAATTTAAGTGGACTTAAGCCGTTTTTCCCCTGGACCCTTCATATGATTCATACATATGAATCTAATCATAAGAATTAATAAAGAGCTCATAATAACTATAGAGATTTCGTTAAAGCTATGCTTTTTTCAATCCTAAATAATTTTTGTTGCTTAGTTTTAAAAACTTATTTAATATTTTAGCATATTTTGGAAAAATATTTTTTCTAAACACTTACTTTGCACATACCTTATTAAATATGTAAATAAAAAAGAATACAAATTTCCAGAAAAAATGCTTTTCAAAAATAGAAATTTTCTTAAACCTCATAGAAAAGCTGGGTCGGATCGGGTCGGATCCAATTTTTTTTTAATAATTTATAGAAAAAGCTCAAGAATCTGATAAAGTAAATCAGAACGCTTGCATATGTTAGCATTTTTACTTGCGATATAGGTACTATAAGCCTAGTTTACAGTTCCCATGCGCAAAAAAAAATCTATGCAAATATTCTCGCATGTCAAAAATAATTGAGGTGAAATGTAAAATTATTTGTTTGCATGATTAGTTTACAGTTTCATGCAAAAAGGAAAACTATGCTGTCATGGAATGTTATGCAAAACAATGGACCGGCAATTGATTTGCATGCGAAAAAAAGTCTGGTGAATAAAATATTTTTTTTTTTGATGGTCGGTTTATACTTCCGAAAAAAAAAATATATTCACCTCAAGGCATTATTTGCATGCAAATGGTTTTCGCATCCAAAAATAATTATTTTCCATTTTTAGGCCTATAGCTAGTCAATTAAGGGTAAATTAATGACTCAATGGGTGGTTTAGGCCAAAGCAAACGTTTTTCGCTTTGAATATTATTCAACTTGGTGCGCAGAATAGGTGGAAAATCGTTTTGAAAATTTTGTTTTTTTTTTCGCATCGGAACTGTAAACTATGCTATAGGGCAAGTTTTGGATTCGTGCAAAAAAAAAATTTCGCGATAACAATCAAACATGACATTACGATGATAGAGAACACGAAAAAAGTGGGTGGCACAATTCTGTCTGTCTGTCTGTCTGTCTGTCTGTCTGTCTATCTGTCCGTACCTCAGCCTACAGCCTAAACCACTGAAGCGATTTTCTTCAAATTTTGAACTTAAGGTTTTTTTGTAACTCTCCAGAGGGGAAATTGAAATTTTTTTTTTAGCTCAAAAAATAACGGTACTTGCCATACAACCGTTAAGGAAAAGCTAATTTATCTCAAAAACGGCTCCAACGATTTTGATAAAAAAAAATCAGTGTATTATTGTAGACATGGTGTACTTTTTGGTAAGAAAAAAAATTACCAAAAACATTTATTAACGGTACCTGCCATATAACGGTTTTTTTGATTTTCGGTTTTCTCATTAACCGCTCATCCGATTTCAATAAATTTTTTGTGCAAAAGCTTTGTTGAAATATAAATAATACTGTGTACCAAAATTTTGGAAAAAATTAATTTTGGATTTTTAAAAAAAGATTCAAAATTTTTTTTTGAAAATTCAAAATTTCAAAAACGGGTTGATGAATTGTTTTGAAATTTCAGTTTTAAATGTATATTAATATAAACTCAAAATTGGCATACCAAAATTTTTTTTGAAAAATGTAACAAAAATTTTATATATAAAAAATTAATTTTTAAGAAAACGGCTCCAACGATTCAAAATTTTTTTTGCATATATTCATATTTTTTCAAGTAAACAGATGGCATACTTTTTTTGAGCTCTAAGTTATTTATCAGACTTTTTATACAATTAAAAGAACGATTTAAATGCTTTTTCTACAATAACTTGAATATTTTTTAAAGTTTTTAAGTCCCACACAACTTGAACATAAGAGCAAGTACGTGCGATCCAGTCGTGCATTTTATTTTAAAACTCTATCGAACCTTAAGGTTCGCATTTTTTAAAAGAACAAGTATAAAATCGTGTGTTTTCAAATTGAAAACTAACTTTTTTGGTTGGGTTTTTGATGTTATTCAGTTTAATGAATTGTTTTTGACCTTACACAATTTATTTCTAAGAGATGCATTAAGAATTGACTGAGAAAAATGGAAAACAAATAATGTCTTATATTTCATTTTTATATAAAACTAAATAAAAAGTTATTTTCAATGAACCGTTATGTCTACAGAAAAAATTCTATTTGATTATGAAAGAAGAGACAATTTTCTTTATACCAAAAAAAAAAAACAAACAAATTAAACCAAAAAAAAAAAAATTACCCCATGACCGGAAATTTGTACTGATCGTTCCACTGTGCGCCGAGTGGACGCCGAGCGGAGGCCGAGCGGACGCATTCTCGGACGAATTCTCTTTCACACCCACTCAGTCGTGGGGGTATTCGGTTACGAGTTTTATACATGTGCTTCGCCTATTGGCTGGCATCCTGCCCCGTTGTTGAACCCAAGCCCGTAGCCAGTCTAATATTTCGGAGGGGGATATGAATTTTTAAGAGAAATTGTTTCACTATTTACTATCCATGTAATAATAAAATGATCTACAGCTCAAATTTTAGCTATTATTAATGTACCTAACTAACTTCGCAGAGGGACTTAATTTTTACCATTCAACACTAAAAATAATTCAATTCTGACTGACTCAAAGTGATCCTCGAAGTCCATCTTCTAAAAAAATAATTGAAATGGGATGTCATTTCTTTTTGTTTTTT
Source organism: Dasysyrphus tricinctus (assembly GCA_963921185.1). Taxonomy (NCBI): domain Eukaryota; kingdom Metazoa; phylum Arthropoda; class Insecta; order Diptera; family Syrphidae; genus Dasysyrphus; species Dasysyrphus tricinctus. The sequence goes on along the minus strand of OY992533.1, from coordinate 57,560,755 downwards.
TTCGCATTTAGACCTATAAGGGCAACTTTTCCACATATGTATATGTACTTTTTCCTCCGGTTTTGTTTACTGACACCCCTATTACGGTTATCAATTTGATATTTGATAAACCTTGAAAATTGTTTTTTTAAACTCAATTTATCAAAAAACTGGTTAAAAATTCTTTTATATTTTTGAATTTTCTTGTTATTAGCAACTGTCTGCATCATTCTCAATGATCAAAACTTTTATAAAATGGATTTTTAAACATGGAATCTTAAATTTATCAACTATCAAATTGATATTTTACAAGCGTAATAGGGGTGTGAGACTGAGGTTATTCTTCGCTGCTGACTGGAAACGTCAATTTCACAAGTCATCCATAATGGACTTAAGTGGTTGAAAATTAAAAAAAAAAATTAGTAATTGTTTGTTCAATGTAAATTTTCTCATACTTAGTGACAGCTTTTATTATTTACTTTGCGAAACCACTTAGTTTCGATGTGATATAAATTCATTAAAAGAAAATTTAAGATTTTACTGTTGAATTCAACGAATTCAAAAGTGAAACGATACGACTATCTGAAAAAAAGTTTGTCCTTTTTATGAATTGACGTTTGTTAAAGTACAACAGGATTATTACCGAAAAAAAAAACTTTGAAAATTATGGCCAAAAATTTGAGACCTCTGTGATCCCCCTCTGGTTACGGCCTTGGTTAAACCCACTCCACTCTCTCTATTTAAGTATCCCTTTTCCAAGTGAAAGGGATCATTTCCAATGGGTAGTAGATCAATGAACACATGCAGTCCACATCCGTCTTATCATGCCACGACAAAAGTAAAAAAAAAAAAATTTACACGATCAAAGTCCCCGTCCAAAGTCGGCCGGTATCGCGTAAGACTAAAGCGATCGCTAAAATAAATGATTGTCGTTTTGACGATTGCTCTCTCTATATTTTCCTATAAATATGATAGAGATAGCTATCGTCAAAATGACTATCAAAACGACTCTCAGCTTTGGCAATTCCACCCCAGGCTATGATCGAGAAGAGACCAACCTTAAAGCGAAGTTCCTTTACAACGTAGATTTTCGTGCAGCTTTGGGGAATTCAGAAAATATTTGTATAAGGTTTCTGAGAAAGTGGGTGGGTGCCACGCTCCGTGAATGGAAAATTCCAAATTTTAATTTTTTTTGTTTTTCTAAGTACTTCAAGCCCTACTGATCTACCAATTTTCATCGTTCTACAACAATCAGAAGTGCTCCGTATGGTTTTTAAGAATTTTTGAGAAAGTGGGAGGATGACAGGCCCCCTGAACGGAAAGTTTCAAATTTTCTATTTTTTCTTTCTAAGTATTTTAAGCCCTACCGAACTACCAATTTGTATCGTTCTACAACAATCGGAAGTGCTCCATGTAATTTATATTAATTTTTAAGGAAGTAGGTGGCTGCCACACCCCTGCATGGAAAACTCCAATTTTTCAATTTTTTTTTTCTAAGTATTTTAAGCCCTACCGACCTACCAATTTTCATCGTTCTACAAAAATCGGTAGTGCTCCTTGGAATTTATAAGAATTTTTAAGAAAGTTGGTAGATGCCACGCCTGCGCCCCCTGAATAGAAAATTGCAGATTTTCGATTTTTTCCTCTGTATGCACCACAAAGCCTACCGTTGTGCGAAATTTCAAGTTTCTACGATGTCGGGAAGTGCTCCATAATTTTGATGCTATCTCAGTGAGTCAGTTACGGTTTTTGCTATTTTTGAAGTCCTATATCTCGGGAATTACTAATGCTGAAGAGTTTAAATTTGGTGACCCACGTGTGTTTGATCAGCTCAGCAAATACTGCGAATTTGAAGTTTCTGACTTTATTGGTACTGAAGTTAGAGGGGGGTTAAAAATCGTTATTTGTTCCAGTAAAAAGGATGTAGTGCCGAGAACTTGGCTAGGCACTACCGTGCCTTTTAATGAAAGAAAAAGTGATTTGCAACCAAAGAAATGTATATATTATATTTTGTTATTATATTATATTTTTTCATATCAATGCCAAATGAATGGTGATAAATTCAGTAATTTCAAGTCGAAGTCTCGAAGAGAAGTCAATGAATGCAATATTTTAATTGAAGTCATAAAAGATTGCATTCTTTAACAACCCTTCCATATACTTTTATTTTATGAAACAAAATGATTCAATAAAACCAACTACATTTTTGCTATCCATTTTCCCTGTATGTATATATATTTATGTATGATAAAAGTTCTTAATCATTTTCACCCATGCTTCAAGCTTGAACTTTAAACACACACACATGAAATCTTAAGCTTCCATTTATTTCAACAAATAAACGATCCGATTATCGTAAATTGTTGTATAGTCCTTTTATAAAACTTCGAAATTGAACTATAATTTTTTTTTTGCCAATTTTTCAAAAGGATTATATATAGCCCCATTTTTAATTTTGCATTGTAGGCCTTCTTATCGTGATCCCAAAAAGAAGAGAGCAGCTCGCATTTAAAATCAATCCATGCCTTGGCCCTCTGTTAATTCCCAACTAATTTAGATACAGGAGATTTCATTGATTTATGGATTTCATTCGGTTGTAATAATTTACAGTATCCTTATATTCCGTTCCTCATCCTTGTGACTGCTATGCTATATTCTCAATCTCAAGAACTGAACTCGAGTGGCAGTGGCGTCGAATCGAATTGAATCGGGGGCAAAAAATGTGTGCAGAGATAAAGTGTGAGCATATAGCCTTTTCTGCAGAACTCTAAATAATGTTTTCTTTCCTCCTATAAAATGAGGAAAGTAATCCATCCTGAACAGGGAGCAACATTCATCCTTTATACGCTCTTCTCCCTTCCTTATTCTTCGTCCCGCATAAAAAGGGATACAACAATGATTCGCAATTCTCTTTGAATCGTAAGATTCTTTATTGATTTGTTTGCTGTTTGATTGAAGGTAGAGCGTAGAGAATGGATATATGAGAAGAAGAAGGAAAAAAACGAACCGAAGGATATATAACACTCCAGAACTCGGAACAGAACTTTAGATATAATTTATATTTGTATATACAGCTACATACATACATACATACGGCTAGGGGTATGTATGTATGTATATCAAAGCTCTGCGTATTTGTATCGAAACACTGTTGGTCTGCTAAATGCAGAAGTGTTGGGATGCTCTATAAATAAACATTTTTAATACCGGTCCGACACGATAATCTCAGAATGTGATTTTCCTTTTTGTTTATTATTTGATAAATACTTCCGATTACGCCTTATGGTCTGAAGATGTTGTTTGTCATATACGGACGTTTCAAAAGGTATTAACTGAAGATCCTGCCTTTCTTGCTTTGTCCTTTCGAGTGGGTTCGAAGACACCCTTGAGCTTAAGGAGAGGTGTTCCATACACTTGGCTTGACCTTGCCATCTTATACAGTTTGATAAATGTGATTTAATTTCTCTTCTTCCTTATTTTGTTTGTATACTTAGCTATGCTATTTATTTTATAGATATTTTTATTTCTTCGTGATAATTTGACTTTTTTTTCGCCCAAACCAAAAGCCATCAAAGGAAATCGGATGTGGAATTTTTGTTTTTTTTTAGCCATCCTTTGGTGGATTATATCAATTTTGCACTCGTTTACGAAATGTCATAATCTTGAGATTTTCAGTTGATTTGTCAGCAGAAAAGCATATCAGTTGAAAAAATTTTTCCACAAAAACATATGCACCTTATGTTCGCTCAAAAAAGGATGTTTCAAGTTAAAATGTCTAGCAGTCGCGGATATGTGTCAAAATGCTCGTTAGGTTTCTTTGCCCAACAAATGCTTATGGTTAAAAGAATGAAGTCAATGTTTTAATGTGACAAAGGAAATAAAAGGAAAATGTTTTCCTCGAGCTTTCACATAGGTTAAGATTTAAGCACATTACTATTATAATCGAAGGAACCAATGAGGTATGTTTTTGCAAGGGAATAGTTTAAATTAAGTACATTAAGCTCGGATTTGTCAATAGTTAGTAAAACCACAGATAGAACTTCAGATAATTCAAAAACGTGTTCCTGTTGCCATAGTTTATATTTATTAACTTATCATCGAAAAATCAGCTCTAAATAGCATAGAGCGCTAGCGAATAAAACATCCTAACAATGTCTACCAAGTTAAGGGGGAAATTATTGTAGATACAATTTATTTGTAGAACCCTTTGGTGTAATGATTAGTTGATTATCACGCTGGTGATCTGGATTCGAATTGAACCCATTCCGTCTATTTTTTTGCAGGGGTACAATGCCTCTTGCAAAGTTAGTTACAAATTCCTTGAGAGATTATCTTTTTTCATAATAAAGTGCTTTCATCGTAACTGTTCAGATTTAGCAGAACAACCTTTAATTAGATTTTACCACTCCGTTATCGCTTTTGGCCTTGATCACTGATCTATGCGTCTAAGTATAGTGTATAGGCTCTTCGACATCCATAGACTCTACAGGTTGATTTGGCTCTTAAGCCTTGAAGAGTCCCAGCTAGTTCTTGTCGTGTCGAAAATTGTGTACAAAGTGTTCGTCGGTATAAACCGATGCAAGATTAGGTTAAAAGTCAGTAAGAAAAAACAGGTAAATAAGGGGGTGGTAGTTATTAACTTGCCATGAAATTTTTATAGATAAATCTTCATCACAGTTAAGCTGCCAGCGCCAACCTGGTCTTCCTTATGCAGAGTAGACAAATAAACATTGCCCTAATTCAAGAACCCTGGATATCAGGCGGTAAAATTACGGGGCTCAACTCCAAGGGACTTACACTGTCTTAATCCTCTAATGCAGGTACTAGTATAAGTTAGGGTGTCCATAACGCGTTTGAAAAAAAAGAGGACATTTTCGAAACTCCAAACTTCTACTTTATTCCCCCCCTCGATCACCACACCAACATCAAAATAATTGATAAATGTGACCAAAAATTTACTTTAAATTTATTTTATTAATATATATTATAATTATACAAGTATTGTATATAAGTACACAAGAAGCAGCAGTTTTAATACTAATAGGTAGTTTATTTTAACATCTTTTTTAAGAAAACATATCTGTGATAGAAATCAGTATATATGTACATTAGGGTGGTCCTTAAATTGGACATTGTCTTCGATAGCCCTCATTCGGTTCAAAACATTGAAAAACAATTTCCCTAATTTTTTCAGATTTTTATTTCACCCCCCTGGTCTCCCTTTTTTCACTTCAAGGTACAAATAATGGAGTTAGGGTGATTCTTATAACACGCAAAAAAAAAGCCGGAACTTATAGATTAGATTCAGACGAAAAAAAAATCGTATCGGAGGGGGGGTCTATTCCCCCCCGTTCAGGCAGGAGGGGCAATTTTCTAAAAATTTGCCCAAAAATAGAAAAAAATTATTAAAAAACAACGGGACCACTTACAATGGTATGCTATAGTTTCTTTTAAAAGCCATGAATCCAGTCTCTAATATATTTTTTAAATCAAGTTTTTATTGTGAATAGTTTTTGAAAAAATAATTTTCAAACCTTAAAAATAAAAACAAAAATAATAGTTTCTTACGTTTGAAAATTATTTTTTTCAGAAACTATAATAAATAAAAACTTGATTTAAAAAATATATTAGAGACTGGATTCATGGCTTTAAAAAAAGCTATAGCATGCCATTGTAAGTGGTCCCGTTGTTTTTTAATATTTTTTTTTCTATTTTGGGTCAAACTTTTAGAAAATTACCCCTCCCGCCTGAACGGGGGGAAATAGACCCCCCCTCCGATACGATTTTTTCTTCGTCTGAATCTAATCCGACTAGTTCCGACTTTTTTTTTGCGTGTTATAAGAATCAGCCTAACTCCATTATTTGTACCTTGAAGTGAAAAAAGGGAGACCAGGGGGGTGGAATAAAAATCTGAAAAAATTATGAAATTTTTTTTTCTCCACTTAGAGTCATTTGATGCCTATCCAAGTTGGATTTTCAAAAAAACCCAAAATAAGGACCACCCTAATGTACATACATTATATTTTATAAACACTTTTTTGCGCTTCAAACTAATAAACCTAAAATACATAAACACCTAATTGAATTCAAAATAAATTCAAATTTTGAGTTAAAGTTTATAAAATAACAATGATACTGTTCCTCATATAAAATTGTTTTCATTCCGTAAAGAAAATTACTTGTAACAATTACATATATTATCTAAAAGTTGTAATAAATATTGACTGGGACTATTCATCGTTTGACATTAAATATTTTTTTTTCTTTTGTTTAATCACGCGTTCTCTTTATTATTCTTCGCAGTGCTCTTACTCTTTATAAAACCTGCTCCTAATTTACGCATGCATCACCGCCTGAACACCTTATCTTACTATACCCCCGGTTCTGTGCAGTGGTAAAAAAAAAAAAAATAATAATAAAAAAACTCGAATCGTATGGCTAATATTTTACATCGCTCAGTGCCTTGTTCTATATTCCACCTTATCCTCTACTTTTCGGAGTTTTTCTATTAAGAGATCTGATAAACAAGTGATTAATTAACTCTCTTCATAATGTCTAACTGCGTTGCATGTGACATGATACTTACTAATACAACAGATGATGCCCCTGCACTTCTTAAACAATTTCGTTCTTTTGTCCATTGCGAACCCATCAACGAGAAAATACATTCCACGTTCATATTTTGCGCAGGAAAACAAAAAAGGACTGGCACATTTTAAGAGCTCTGAATTAAACTCTAGACTTGTAGAAAAATTAAAACAGCTGGCCCACTTTTGAACAGATATTTTGTTTTTAAAATTTTCATTTTCTTTAGAAAGAAACTTGTTTAAATAGCAAAATTGGTCAAACAACTTTGAGTAATCCAGTAAAACTTCCTAGAAATTCAGTAGTCGATACTTTTGTCTAAGTCTTCCCATACTTATTTCTTTTCTAAATTTATTCATCGATCCTAGTAGGAAGGTTTTTACTTCAGTGTACTAATCAGAGAATATCAAATAAAGAAGCCCAATCGTCAGCTGTCAATTTAATTTGCCTACAAACTGAAGCGAACAGCTGATGTATTAGATTTGCAAAGGAAGTGAAAAACAGTGACAAAACGCACACATAGAATCAACTCCTCATTCAACACATCATTTAGCACAGGTCTTATTGTTGTTGCAATTCACATCTATTCTTCGACACAAAATTAAATTAAAAATACAACAAAACAAATGGGTTTTGCAGGGTGAAACGTACAAAAGATTGGCTTCTTTAATTGATATTCCCTGGTATTAATGATTTATTTTATATACTATAGGGGACAATACAAAAGTACATTAATGAAAAGTGTGTTAAATTAATATTTTGGTCACTTAGGAAAAAAAGAGATAAAAAAGAGTACAAAATAAAAAAGAGTAAAAAAAAAAGAATTTGATGAAAAAAGAAAGAATAAGAAAGATCAGAGTCAAAAAAGAGAACATGTTCTCTTTAAAAGAGATGTTTTGGAAACCCTAGTATAAGTCATAGAACATGTATTAATAAAAAACTGATTAATCTCTTTCTTCGGTCCACATACAGCTACCTAGACGAGACTGGATGGGCTTCCATCGCGTACCTTGGCATCCTGCTATAAGCCTTACGACGGAACGGAGGGACCACCTGCAAATATCACGTGCTTACTTGTTCAACGCGCAGCTGTGTAAAAATGGGACCTTATGATGAGATTCTAATGCACATCATATTCAATGGGGTAGCACTGACATCAACGATCGAGGTGAGTCTCTTTTTGGATTTACCATAGAAAATAACATTCTTGTCGCGAAAAGAATTAATGAACCAACATTTGTTCTTAAGAAACCCGAGGAAGTCCTCAATATCACCCTTGTGAAGAACTCGAAACAGTCTAAATAAAATAGTTGAAGGTATGTTAGGAAGAATCTTTTTCTGACCATAGGTTAATTGAATTCTTTATATTTAGTACAACAAACTCTCGAAAATCTTTTAGAAATTTTAGGAAAACTGACTGGGATATTTTTAATGGGGAAGTAGAGAATGGAATAAAATTGCTCAGTACCAATGCAATTGATAATCCTCAGAACTTAGAAAAAGCTGCCGAGAAATCCACAGGAATACTCAACAGTGATTTTGTCAAATTATTTCCATTTAAGCCAGGTAAGAAAGGCAGTAAAAAACTACCTTGGTGGAGAAGAGAACTGGGCGACATTGGGATCTACGAATCAAATCAAAAAAATTCGAAGCTCATATACAGCTAGGGAAACGCAGCATGTGGAGAACCTTCTGCGATGAAATAGAAGGCACCAATGAATCAGCTAGACTTAGGAAAAACCTAGTCACTCGGAAGCATAAGACTGTAGACCAATCAGTCTCACGTCCTTTACTCTCAAAACTTTCGAGAGATTGTTGAATATCTATATTCGCAGCACAACCCGGAGGCAATTTCTTTAATGCAGCATACCTCCTATACAAAAGGCAAAGGCGTAGAAACTGCACTTCCTTGTGTTGTTAACACAATTGAAAAAAAAACCTCAAAGTGGAATAGACTCTTGCTGCCTTTCGGGATATTCAATAATGTGGAAAACGATGCAGTAAAGAGCCTTGAAGAGCTGAATGTAGAACATTTTATCATAAAGTGCACTATGTGCATGTTAAAAAAACAGGCACATAAACACAGCACTTGAAGAGTCACGTTTAAAAGTATCCACATCCAGAGGAACACCCCAGCGAGGGGTGCTTTTTCAGCTTCTTTGGATACTAGTTATGAAAGAAATTCTTGTAAAATTAAAATATAGTGCAGTCAAAGAAGTAGCCTATGAAGATGATCTACCACTACTTGCGACAGGAAAACTCCCATCCACTGTCTGGACAAAAAACTGTGATCTAATGGCTAATCCATCGAAAACAGGTCTGGTGCCTTGCGGCTAAGCCAGACTTACTGCTAGAAATCAAGCACAACGGGCCATACTAAGACTCTTCAGAAATGTGTGGGAATTAATGTTTGAACAGGCTACACAACACGTCATTTAAACTCAACATACCCTTCTTTTCCCTATAGAGAGGATTGGGATAACAACCAATCTTTCAGTAATGAATCTACGCTAACTGTCTTCACTGATGGTTCTAAGGTGAACTCTAGAGTTCGTGAAGGAACTTTCTCGGAAACTCTAGTTAGCTCCTTCAGACTTCTGGATTTTTGCAGTGTCTTCCAAGGTGAGGTCTTGGCAGTGACACAAGCAGCTATGCAAATATCAATGATGGTGATACCACGAGCTGATACCAACCTATTTATTCATAGCCAAGAGCAATAAAAGCAATTTATGCTACCGAGATACATTTGAAGCCTGTAACTTGTTGGGCAACAAAAGAGGTGATGAGCTGACGAGAACCGGTTCTTCGCTTGATTCAAGTAAAGCCAAACAGCGATTTTTAACGAAATACTGGTGAAATCTAATCAGAGATGGAATCTGCTCGAAACATGCATCACAACTAGAAATTCAAATAAGCAGACCGTTCCTTTGTCAGCATAATCACCGGACACAACCTACTCGGATAGCCCAGAAACTAAATTAGGCTCACTATTGACGACCGTTGCAGAGAGTGCAACGATGAGGAAGCACATGAGAATACCTCACACTTACTTTGTCACTGTCCAGTACTCGTATCATTCAAGAAAGAAACACATAGGGAGGCATTTCTTCGATGATTCAGAGGAACTTTCTAGAACTTCGACTCATAGCCTTCTGAACTTCGTCAACTCCTGTAAATGGCTTGACTGCCAACAGAGGGATACAACTTCCTAGTGTATCACAACGGATATGCATTTAGATCTATGTGAAGGTAACAAGATAGTAAGACCTTCTATGTGACAGTAACGAGATCGTAAGCCTTTCTAGATTTCACAAGAAAAAAACTCAAGATAAGCAGACCTCAATTATGGCTGCTAGTTGGAGTCCTTACGGGCCACAACTCAATGCGAACCCACATGAGCAGAATGGGTATCAATCCATTGAACTTATGCAGAAGATGTCAACATGAAGAGGTAGAGGAGGGCTCATTACACTTTCTTTCTAATTGTCATAGCATAGCCAGAACTAGAAAAGAAGCCCTCGGAGAATACTTTTTTGATGAAATGGGTAACGTCTGAAATCAGACGTCTTCGTCTCTGTATTGTCCAAATCGAAAAATGTCAGCATTATCACGGACTCGGTCTCGTACAACTCAGCCTCGTTTCGGTCTCAATATGTATCAGTATTGGTCTCGTTATTTATTAGTAATCAGATCTTTACTCAAATGTATATCGTAAGCCGTATAAAAATAAATAAAAAGCTTCCTTCAGATAAAAAAGAAAATCCAAATCATTGGTGTCAGAAAAACCAAGCATACGAAAAGTGGGCGTGGCAGTAGGGGGTTCTAACTAAAATCGTTATGCCTTAACCTTCTCCCTACTAATAAGAAAAAACTGTGAAACCAGTTACAAGAATTGTTTCTATATATTAATAACTAGATGGCTCATCCCGACTCTACTCGGGTGGACAGAAGTTTCGAAAAACATTAACAAAATAATTTTTAAATAAATTTAGCATCAGTTTTATGCATAAGGTTGGCAATATGTGTGTTCTTGTGAACGAATTTGTTCGGTTAAAATAAAAGTGATTGATTAATGGTCCAAATTCAGTTTTTGTATCCACTAACTTCCAGGGTAGTCACGTTAATCACCGTGAAAAATATGGAATTCTTGGTGTGTATGGTAAAAACACAATTCAGTAAATCAAGTCGTGGGAAATTTGATTTAATTTTTATGGCTGCACCCACCCACTTCTATGGGCCCACGCAACTCCCATGCATTATAAAAAGTGTAATATCTATTACTCTATACGTCCAACCTCTGCTTTTTACTTTTATCTCATTTCGAAAACATCCAGCCAGTGGTCCTAGGTTAGGTTAGGTTAGGTAGAAGGGCTGACAGTTGATCTCGTTACCGTCACACTTAGATCTATGTAGATCCGTTGTGATACCCTAGGAAATTGTATTCCACTTTATGTAAAAACCTATGTGTTCTGTTAGCAGTCAAGCCATTTAGAGGCGTTGATGAAATTCAGAAGGCTAATAGCCGAAGTTCCAGAAAGTTCCTCTAGGTCGTCATAGAAATGATTTCCTAGGTGTTTCTTTCTTAAATGACAGAGTGCTGGGCAGTGGCAAAGGAAGTGTAAGGTATCCTCATGTGCTTCTTCGTCACTGCATCCTCTGCAAAGGTCATCAGTACTGAGCCTCATTTTCTTTTTATGGTATCTCAGTAGGTTGTGTCCGGTGATAATGCTGACAAGGGAACGGAGATGTTTCTTGTCCATTTGCATAATTTTGTCTGTTCTCTGCTTATTGAAATTTGGCCATAACTTTCTAGTTGTGGCGCATGTTTCAAGCAGATTCCATCTTTCATTGGTTTTTTCTAATATTTTGTTACCAATTTCCTGTTTGATGCTACAGGTTGGTACTTTAATATTTTGTTCGGCTTGACTTGAATCAAGCGACGAACCCGTTCTCGCCAGCTCATCAGCTCTCTCGTTTCCCTGTACATCACTGTGACCGGGAACCCAGCAGAGTCTAATGTTATGCTGCATGCCAAGAACCCTAAGCTCTTCGCGACAGCAAGTCACAAGCTTCGAATGTATCTCGGTGGCAGAAATTGCTTTTATTGCTGCTTGGCTATCAATAAAGAGGGTGATATCAGCTCGTGGTATCGACATCATTGATATTTGCGTAGCTGCTTTTGTCACTGCCAAGACCTCGGCTTGGAAGACACTGCAAAAGTCCGGAAGTCTGAAGGAGCTAGCTAGTCCCAGAGTTTCCGAGAAAATTCCTGCACCAACTCCAGTGTCCATCTTCGAACCATCAGTGAAGACAGTTATCGTAGATGCATTACTGAAAGGTTGGTTGTTTTCCCACTCCTCTCTATTAGGAAAAGAGGTAGTGAAGGGTCTGTTGAAGTTTAAATGGGGTGTTGTGTAGTCTGTGCAAACATTATTTCCCACATATCTCTGCAGAATCTGAGTATGGCCTGATGTGCTTTGCTTCCAGCATTTAGTCTGGCTGAGGCGCAGGGCACTGTATGCTGCAGATTCTTGCACGAATAGAACTAGGGGTCTCAAGTTGAGTATAGCTTCCAGTCCCGCTGTGGGAGTGGTTTTCAACGCCCCCGTAATACCTACGCATGCTAATCTTTGAACTTTTGTCAAGGTTTTCAGGTTTGTTGCTTTCTCAGTCGCGTTCCACCAAACTAAATTACCGTAGGTAAGTATCGGTCTAACTATTGCCGTGTACATCCACCTGATAATTTTTGGATTGGGTCCCCAGGATTTACCAAAGATCCTGTTGCAGGAATAGAACACAACCATAGCTTTCTTTGCTCTCTCTTTAGTGTTGAGACTCCAGTTCAGTTTCTTATCAAGGATCACACCCAAGTATCTGGCCTGATCCGAGATTTTGAGTGGAGTCCCTGCAATTGATGGTAATCTAAACATTGGTATTTTTCTTCTGTTAGTGAAGAGAACCAATTCAGTTTTCAATGGATTGACCATTAGACCACAATTCTTTGCCCATGTGTTGACCTTTGACAGGGCATATTCTATTTGTTCACTAATAGTGGATGGGAATTTACCTGTCGCAAGTAGTACTAGGTCATCTGCATAAGCTACTACTTTGACTCCACTATATTTTAATTTTACAAGAATTTCGTTCATGACTAGTATCCAAAGAAGCGGAGAAAGCACCCCTCCCTGGGGTGTTCCTCTGGATGTGGATACTATTAAACGTGATTTTCCAAGTTCTGTATTAATATGCCTGTTTTTTAACATGCCCTATTTTCCTAATGCTCGCACTGTGTTCAATCATTTTAAGGGTAGTCACAACCCCTTTAGTGCGCGTATATTATAAAAAAAAAAAAAAAAAAAAAAAAATAGTCCAGTTTATAATTGACTTTTCTATATTCAGCTCTACAAGGGCTCTCTTAACTGCATCATTTTCCACATTATTGAATGCTCCTTCAATATCTAGGAAGGCAACAAGAGTGTATTCCTTGTCTTTGAGAGTTTTTTCAATTGTATTAAGAACACAGTGAAGTGCAGTTTCTACGCTTCTGCCTTTCGTATAGGCATGCTGCATTGGAGAAATCACCTCCGGGTTCAGTGAGCTGCGAATATAGATGTCCAACAGTCTCTCGAAAGTTTTAAGAGTAAACGACGTGAGACTGATTGGTCTATAGTCTTTAGCTTCCGTATGGCTGGGTTTACCAGCCTTCGGGATAAATACAACCTTGACTTCACGCCATGCTTGAGGTACATATCCCCATCTGAGGCTACTTGAGAATATGTTTTCAGGTGTGAAGTAATCAGGTTTTCACTTTTTTGTAACATCATTGGAAAGATGCCATCTAGTCCCGGGGATTTGTAAGGGGAGAAAGAGTTTATTGCCCATTTAATCTTGTCTTCCGTTACAATGTCCGACGGTGTTCTGTGCTCTGTATATATCTCAGTTCCCTGGTTATAGCTTGGGTTAGAGCTACACCCGGGAAAGTGAGCATTAACTAAGAGTTTTAGAGTTTCACTGCATGATTCAGTCCAGCGTCCACTTGGTTCTTTTAAGGAACCTAAGGTAGATGGCTCTTTGGAGAGAATTTTTCTTAGTCTAGCTGATTCATTGGTGCCTTCTATTTCATCGCAGAAGGTTCTCCACGAGCTGCGTTTCGCTCGCTGTGTTTCACCTTTGAATTTTCTTTGACTGGATTTGTAGATCTCCCAGTCGATGTCTGATCTGGTGCGCTTGGCGACATTGAAAAGTCGCCTCGTTTCTTTCCTAATGTCGCCCAGTTCTATTGTCCACCAAGGTGGTTTTTTGTTGCCTTTTTTACCTGGTTTTAATGGACATCCTTTGACAAAAGCATTGCTGAGTATTTCTGTGAATTTCTCGGCAGCTTTGTCTAAGTTCTCAGGATTATCAATTGCATTGGTATTAAGCAATTTGATTTCATTCTCTACTTCCCCATTAAAAATATCCCAGTTAGTTTTCCTGAAGTTTCTAAAAGGTTTTCGAGAGTTTGTTGTACTAAGTATAAAGAATTCAATTAACCTGTGATCGGAAAAAGATTCTTCCTTAAGTACCTTCCATTGTTCTATTGAGACAGTATTCGAGTTGCTCACAAGGGTGATATCGAGTACTTCCTCGCGGTTCTTAGTGACAAATGTTGGTTCATTACCTCTATTCGCTACTAGTATGTTATTTTGTATGATAAATTCAAAAAGAGACTCACCCCGATCATTGATATCAGTGCTGCCCCATTGAATATGATGTGAATTAGAATCACATCCTATCACAAGGTCCCATTTCTCCACAGCTGCGCGTTGAACAAGTTGGCACGTTACATTTGCAGGAGGTCCCTCCGTCCCATCGTACGGCATATAGCATGATGCCAAGATAAGCGGTGGAAGCCCATCGCGCTCCAACTTTATCGCAGTTTGATCTAGGTTACTGTATGTGGATAGAAGAAAGAGATTAATCTGTTTTCTAGCTACAATACATCGCACCTCCGGTACAATAACGACGTAATTGCACTTTTCTTAAATGTTGAGGAAACACGTTTAAAGTTTGCGTGCTTATTCAAAATACAATAACGCAATAAAATAGGCCTACAGAATCGACTTCAAGAGTCCTAAAAATAGCTGATTATTCAGTGAGTTAGATTTCATATTATTACCTTTTATATTCTTTCACCAGTTTCTTTTTTGAGCTTTTGGAGGGTTTGAGGAACCTCAATTGTGTCATTTTTGATCCAGGAATTAATTTTTTTTGACAGTTGAGTCGTTCTTACTCTAAATTAATGGGCATTTTAGAATTGAAACACGCTTCTTAAATGTATTCAAAAATGTATGTTTATTTAAAAGGCTGTTGTAAAATGTCTCATAATATTGAGGAACAATGTTTGTTTTTATTAAGTGAAGGAGGTCTTCCTTCTTTCTGTTTGGAATTGGAATTTTGCATGTGTAGGCTGGCGTTAGCTTAATATTTTCAAATAGTTTGATGTTTATAGCTCGTCCACGGCCTTGAATTGGAGCAAGGATCCACTCTCCTTCGAAGGAAGTCTTGTATTTGTAGGTTTCCTATCCTTCTTCAACTGTAACCATTTTCAACTCCGAAATTTTAATTTGGTCGTTATTCGAGTTTTTTGTTAGGTTAAAGGACATTTCATCGGTCAACAATTTTAGGTCTACAAAGTCCTTGTAGCTCATTTCAATTACTCGGTACGGAGGCCCCTTTTTCCGAGCACTTCGAATAAGTGATATATACGTGATATATACAAACAAACTGTTAATTAAAGAGCACTTAAAACAAACAAACAAAAAACTCAGAAACAACGACGCAAAGTGCTGTTATGTCATTGTTGCCCTAAGATACACACTCATTTACTGACCTTTCGTACGTTACGGCGCGGCGTTCTAATGACTTTGCACAACTACTATTTACAAAGTATCGCGCGCAACTGACAATTATGTCTTTGTTGCATTGAAAAATTTTTTGGTTCAGCTTTTGTGGCGCGCAAAGTACAATTACGTCTTTCTTCCTCCGAAAAGTTTTATAGATTCAGCTTTTGTGTCAAACAAAAAAGTGGCCTCTTTTGGACACTAGTAAAGATACAATTACGTCGATTTTACCACGTATAAAACTTGAAATTTGGGACATTATGGCATTTTTAACTCAATTTCATAAAAAACTGCAATTACGTCGTTATTGTACCGGAGGTGCGACATGTTCTATAATTACTGTTGGTACTTGTGTTAGAGGATTTAAACAGTGTAAGTCCTTTTGAGTGGAGCCCCCTAATTCTGCCACCTGATATCCAGGGTTCTTGAATTAGGGCAATGTCTATTTGTCTACTCTCCATGAGGTAGACCAGGTTGGCGCTGGCAGCTTTACTATGATGAAGATTTATTTGTAAAAATTTCATGATAAGTTATTAACTACCACCTCCTTATTTACCTGTTTTTCTTATTGGCTATGAATCTAAGCTTGCATCGGTTTGTACCAACGCGCACTTTGTAGCTAATTTTCCGCAGAAGTGGCATCGATTTGTGGCTTAGACTCACAATCACTTCGGTGCCATCTTTGGTTGGTTCGTTAACCTGAACAACCTCCCAATTCTGGCTGAGTTGTTCGGTGTTCAGGGACTTGAGGTTCCGTTCTATCCGGTCTCTTGGTATCACGGGTCCCTTAAGTGTCAGCATTGCCTTTGGCCTGCTCAGTTCGCTGATTTCCTTCTTACTAATTAGTCGAAGGTCAGCGTTCGGCCAAGGAGTTCGGTCTTCTCGATGAACTCTCGGAGCCATGTGAGAGTGTTGCCGTCTTCACATGTCATCACCTTGAATCCGTGGACAGTGCTGAGGCTACCGAAGAGTGGCGGAGGCCTGTTCTGGACGATAGCCTCGTTTTCCCCGTCCAGAATTCTAAGTTCTATCAATTGCCATTGATCATCCGTCAGTTTCCTTGAAGGGTTGCCAAAGTCTGCAATCGCAGTCTGTTGGACCTCCATGGTCACCCGGGAGAATTTGGCTTTCTTCTTCTTGTTCCCCGGTGAGGGAACAGCTGGTGACGTAGTGTCGTCGTGCCTAGCTCTTTTGGAACCACTCGCAGTTGGGCGAGAGATAGGCGGAGGCAAGAGGCCGTCCTTTCCTACCTTCACCTTTCCTTGAGCAGTCCTCAAGTTCGGGTCGTCCTGAGTCAGTCTGTCCGTACATGTATTATCCGTCCGTGACGGATTGTCGTCTGGCCTAGCTTGGTTGGACGTACTCGCAGTTGGGCGAGAGCCAGGCGGAGGCAAGAGGCCTTCCTTTCCCTTCTTCACCGCCCCTTGAGCAGTCTTCAAGTTCGTCTGTCCATACCCGTGCTTAATGTCGTGGTCGATAGTCTCTGAGTGGATCTATCCAGGGCTAGCTTTTCCTTGGCCGTTAAGGATTCAGGATTCCTCTTACCTAGCCGCCGGATGATCCTCTCAGCGTTCCGATTTTGCCTGCGGAGTACTTGCTTATCGTCCAGGAGACCTTTCACCTTGCGCTTGCGACGCTCAGCTCGGGCCTCCAAAACAGTCTTCACGGAGTCCATTGTTGAGTCGGTCGGTTTGCAATCCCCTGGCTGAGAAGAGGTGAACGCATCCGGACTGCATTCAGGGTTCTGAGCCCGAACGCAATTCGAGTGCGACTCCTCTAACTCATCCACTCCCGTGGTTACCTCCCCACCTTCCAGGCCCGTTGGAGCATTATGAACCGCGCAACGGCTGGTTGATGGTTTGGATGGACCAGGAGCTGGCTCATGCATCTTGTCTTTTGTCGTGTCAGTATTTGCATGCACAGCTGATAAGGCCGGCCCTTTCCTTACCTGGGATTTACCAGCAGGGGGTTTGGGTGGTCCCATCAGCGTGTTCGCGTTTGTGTCTTCCACAGGAGTAGCCTTCGCCGGTGTTAGGACAAGAGGCCCAACTTCCATTGCAGACTCCTGCTGTAGAAGCGCACGTGCGTTATGCAATCGTTTGCGTTCCAATTCCGTAAGTTCTTCCCAACTCCTTGTGCCAAGTCGTTCGATCACTCTTCTACAGTTGCGGTATTTACTCCGCACTGAAGAAGTTGAAAGCCGTGAGATGTTAGAGCTGGCAACAGAACAGGAGTCACTGATGTCGTCAGTGTCAACTGTTATGATGCTGGCCCCATCATCCACACCGAGATTGGCAAAGGGGTTGAGAAGAAGGTCTTCCTCTTCCTCAGTCATTTCCGTTTTTGTGTCGTTCTTGTCTTTATTGTATATGTTTTTTGTCACTGGCGACTTCTCCCCTCGTTCGTTTCGAGGGGCCAAGCCCACGCCGGCAGCCGCGACTTCTACCGACGGTTTAGCGTATATCCCCGCTAGTTTGTTTTCTGTTTTGTGTGTCTTGTCCATGGTTTTTACGTTGTGGGTTCCTCTTAGTTGGCCTAGAATCCTCAGCTGTCCAGCTGCGGATCTCCTGATCAGTCTAGTCTGTGACGTATTGTCGTCTAGCCTAGCCTGTTAAACGTACTCGCAGTAGGGTGAGAGCCAGGCGGAAGCAAGAGGCCGTCCTGAGTGTGTCGATTTCCGTAGTTACCGTCCGTGACGGATTTTCGTTTAGCCTAGCTTGGTTGGACGTATTCGCAGTTGGGTGAGAGCCAGGCGGAGGCAAGAGGCCATCCTTTCCTTTCTTCACCTTTCCTTGAATAGCCCTCAAGTTCGGCTCGTCCTGAGTTTGTCCGTACTCGTATAAACCGTCCTAAAACGTAATGTCGGCCTAGCTTGGTTGAACGTACTCGCAGTTGGGCGAGAGCCAGGCGGAGGCAAGAGGCCGTCCTTTCCTTTCTTCACCTTTCCTTGAGCAGTCCTCAAGTTCGGCCAGTGGTCCTAAAAGACCATTCTCTAATTATAACCTTTCAAATATAAAAAGGAAGTCTAAAATTGGATTCCATATTTCATTTTATTTATGAAGCTAAAATTTGAAAATATCTAGCTGTAAAGTAAAGCATTCTACATTCGTGTGGTTCGGCTAAAAAATGAATCTATGTACCTAACAGAACGTCCGAAATTGGGCTCAAGGGTAAACTGATATGCATTCCTGGCAGTGCGAGTATTACGTGGGAATTGTTTAAGTGAAGGAATGCAACTGGCTATTTCGCTAGAACACATTAAATAGCGATAAAATAAGGCGAGGCATGAAACTTTTTCGATGTTCTAGAGATTCGAATGTTTCCGTTAGGCGCTAGTTATAGTTATTTTAATGTTTGATTTTGACTCGTTTAGGAAGTAAAATCATTTATTATATTGATGGACAAATAAAGCTTAGGACTTAATTAATATTTCTAGCCAACAAAATATTTCAAATAGGCCCAACGTTCGATATACAAAGACTTTTCTTATTTCAATGATTAAACTACAATGGTGCAGTGGATATAGTGCTTGACTTCTAACTTAGAGGTGTGGGTTCGAGCCCCATTCTAGGCAGCATTCTTTTCTATATTCTCCCAGCTTAACTGGGCGCCACCCGTGAGATTTAATGAGATAATGAACACCTTGATCTCAATCCACTTTGCCAAATCTTTCCTATCCTCCAACTCTTTCTAACTAGTGCCGTGCAATTCAGGTTGCATTTAAAAGACCTTAGGTCTTACAGGCATATAGTTAATATTATTATTATTATTGTTATTATTACCAATGATCATTGAAAAATTAAAAGTCAATTTTTGTGGAAAGTTGGGCCTATTTGAAATTTTTTTTTTTGACTAGAAAATATTTCTATATTAAGTCTTGAGCTTTGATCGTCCATCAAAATAATAAATTATTTTTCCTTCTTAACACCTCAAAATTAATCATTAAAGTTTTCGATGATGAGTTTCAATGCTAGCTATATCTGGCGCCTTAAAGTGCTATCACCTATCATTTTTAAAGCTATCCATAAGTATAACCCTGAAAGCAAAATGAATCTCTTAAATCAAATTTTCTTTTTACCAATTTAACCCTACAAATATAAACCTAAATCTTGAAAAAAACATCTAGCCCTAGGCCAAGCTCTAAATATAACCTTTCAAAAATAAAAATAATTGTTTTTAAATTGGAATAGCTTAGTAATATTATCAAGCCAGTGCAGTGATTTAGAAGAATTTGTTCTAAATATAACTTTCCAAGCACAAAAAGTGTTTTTGATATCGAATACTTGTATTTGTTCACCCCATTTCACCATACAATTATGTATAAATCAATAAAAATATCTACCTTTGACGTATGTTTCTGTATCTATCATTTTTTTATAAATTTTTGAACACAAACAAATTTTTAATTGGATTCCATTTTTTAGTTTTTATCCAATATATGTACCTCTTCCTATAAATATTACTTTATAACACACAAGGAAATTCAAATCGGATTTTTTTGTGTTTACCCCATTTCACCCCTATGATATGAAGCTTAATCTCGAAACATATCTAGCTTTTAACCCATCCTCTATGTCCATTCTCCCCACACTGATCCAAGGGGGCAATTTTTTAAAAACTGACCTAAAATGGAAAAAATGATTTAAAACCAACGGAAGCGGATACAATAATGTGTTGTAGTTTAATTATTAATGTCTACTAGAAATAACTAATATATGCCGCCATTCTTATCAATGTTTTGTCACCATGGATTGTTGTAGTCACATAAACCAAAAGGTGGTTAGCTTAAATAACCATTTAACCTTAAAGAGTAAGACAACAACTAATTAATAAAGATTATTTCGTTTGATCCATTTTACTAAAAAAAAAACGATTTTACTATCGACGACGCACAGACATCTATCTTGATACAAATAACAGCTTATAACCAAAACCAATTAACCGCACTATCAGGTTACAGACATGATTTTCTTTTGAAAATGTCTTTCCCCCCATTATCTACCTATCTCCAATTAGTAGGTATGTTTCAAGTTTAAATCCCAATTCTAATGACTTCATTATTCTCCAATTTAAATCTCCAATAAACCCAAACCTCAAAGATTCTCCCACCGACCATCATCGACATGAATCACAATCTTTGCCCAATCAATTTGACTTTGACCAATTACTTTTAATAAATTCATCATTTTTAATTGATTATGCATCTCAAAAGATCAACATTTAACACAAATAACATCAAATAACAAAAACAAAAAAAGCAACACACAATCATACACATGCGTACACTGAAATGTATGACCTATACCTACTATAAGTCATATTTAAGTAATTTATGTATAATATCAAAAAGGAACAGAAGAAGAGTCAAATATCATCTCTTAAACAAAACAAAAAAGAAAAAAAATAATCTACAAGTAAAATATCCCCCAACAGCGTTACCACTTCCGAAAAAAAAGCCGAAGTAGTTTTGAAGAAAAATGTGAAGTAGATTGAGAAAAATCGAAGTATGATTTCAAAATGTACTTTTTTGTACACACATTTATTAGGCCAAGAGCCGGGTTCATTTTTCTTGCAATTTATTCCTGAACTGATTTTCTTGATGGAATATGTTCAGAGGTTTCATCTGAATATAAATCCAAGTTGGCGGGACTGGGAGGGCACGAGCGTCAGCCGCCATCTTGGGAAACCTGATTTATCATATATCTCGTGAACCGTGCATCGTACGAATATAATAGTAATTTTTTTGAAAGCAAATATTCCATTAATTTATTGGTTTTTCTAAGTCATGTTGTTGCGAAAAGTTTTTGAGAAGTTTAATTTTAAAGTCAATGATTTTTGAAAACAATCAACTTGAAAAAAAATTTACAATTTTTCAAAAATATAGACTTTAAATTTTTATTTCTTTTCACGAAAACAACTTGATTTAAGTAAAATCAAACAAAAGAATGGAGTATTTACTCTAAAAAAAATTACTATTATATTCGTACGACGCGTCACAACGCATGGTTCACGAGATATTTGATAAAACAATTTGCATCGTAAAAAACGCAATATGGCTGGACCAACTGCGAACTCAATGAAATAAAGGAAAAGGGAGTATATTTGGCTTTTTTTTGCAAAATTGAAGTAGGTTGAAATAGAGAATTTTAAAATGAAGTAGATTCCTATATTTCAGTGATGGTGCGAAGTAGGGAGTAGATTTAAAAAAAAATAAGAAAAAAAGAAGTAGATCTACTTCAATTGAAGTAAAGTGGTATCACTGCCCCCAATTGCACAAACAGGAAACAAATTACCTGACGAAACAGGTACACACTCTTCTTCCTTTTTTTATTTTTTGTGTGTGCGAAAATTACTTCTATTTCATGTAAGTACACACACTGTGTTTACTGTAAAGAAGATGTATGATTCTACCTATGCCTATAGCTATGGATGTATATCTTTCAAAAGCCTAGAAAATTAACCCTTCTTGGGCAAATCTATTTTGACACAACGAACGAAACGAACGAACGAACGTTGGAACCTAACAAACAAAATCCTCCCACTCTAGCCCCCTGTCCCCCACCATTCCGAAGAAAATAAATGCAAAAAACCTGTAAGGGCGACAACGAGTATAAACGATGCTTAGATGCCTATTTCTCAGATATTTTGGAATAGATAAAAGTATCTACGAAAAATGCCAAGAAAAGAGAACAATCATACACTTTACTCTCTTTAAGTCATCTTTTCAGATATCACATCACTATATCAGATAGCTTCTGAGTAAAGTGTATCTCATAGATACATAGATAACAAGGCAACAACAACAACAAGAACGAAAAATATAATTCTGATATAAGAAATATAAAAGAAGAAAACGGCTCAGCCAAATTAACGAAACTCTACCTTATGTTATGTATGACGTATGTATTTTCGAGTTCGAATTTTTCTATTTTTTCGATTTTGTGTTTTTCTATTTAAGGGAGCCAAACAGCATCCGAAAAGAGTGTTTCTAATAGCTGAATTCATCTCACATACGAAATAATAGTTTCGTTAAGTTTTCTGCTAAGTGCTTATCCCAAAGAGCATGACTTTCGTGATTCTCTTACTTACGAATTCGAATTTAAATTTTAAACCGAACAGATGGTCACAAAAATCTCGTATCTATCCTCTTGATTCTTGGATGTGGATGCGGAGGCGAGTAAAACCTGAAAACTCAAGTACTACTGCTGGTGTAGAACAAAAATACACCAACAACAACAAATACACACAGGTCTCTTTAACTTGTGTGTCGTTGGTCGTTTGCGTTTCGTTGGACTGGCTCTGGCTCTATGGCATACTGATGGAGTACCAACGGAGTTTCCATCTGCACTTGGCTCTTTCGAAAATATCGTTAGTTCGGTTTTGATTCTACAACGAGAGTGACGTATTCGTGCGGATGCACTCTTGTTCAATCTATATACACATCCTTTATTCACAGATACAAAAACAACAAGAAAAAAGGCATTTTTTGTTCCCATTTGAATTCTAATACACATCAAACCTTGAGAGATACGCACCCGCATTTAAACGGAATATACAAAAAAAGGATATTTAATTTAAAACAAAACTAAAAAGTAAAAAGTTTGTGAAGAAAATAAATGGCTTTTCTGTTGCGGAAAAGAAATTTTACTGTTTTCTTTTTTTTCGTGTGTTGAGTGTGGAAATAAAAAGAACAAACCGGACGAGTTTATTTTTTTTTGCTCCTTAAGACGGTCGTGTAGTAGCAGCAGCAAATTCCGAATTGGATACACACCTCCCGCTGTGAATACTCTCAAAGTGCCACAAGGGCACGCCAAAAGCTACCCCACAAAGGACGCTCACTCAGTTCGTTCGTTCTTCTTGTGTTTCTTTTTTTTTGATTGAAGTTGTTGTTGTTTTCTTTATGAATCTTAATAGTTTATTTTGATATATGTAATATATAATTGCCCCTCGGAAGCAGTGGCAAGTGGATACATTTATAGCCGCACCTGAATTTTAATAAAAAAAAACATAAAACAACACAAAATTATTTGACAAGAAAAGTCCTTCATGGCTTTTTGCTTCGGAGAACAAAATACAAAAAAATATAATCCTTCCTCATCCTTGTCGTCGTCGTCGTTGTCCTCAGCATCATCATCATCATCAGCATCAATGTTGTTGTCGTTGTGTGTTTTATGTGTGATGTGGTCCTTGTAGTTCTTATCTTATAATCCCATGTGCTGGTTTAAATTCAATTACACAAAAATTTATAAATAAATTAAGGATAGCCAATTATCCTTTTTAGTTTATTCTTTTTTTAAACGTATTATGAATAGAATTAATTGAATACAGGGAAAAAATGTTTTATTCATAGAATTTATAAATAAGAAAAAAATAAATAATATCGTGAATAATTACTAAAAGTATGCAATAGAATTTATACATCTAATGCGGATATATATTACATTAAATATAAATAATTAAGCCTTTTATCAAACAAAATTTTCTAAAAATAAATAAAAATAAAATAAAAACGAATATTTATCGTGTCGTGGTTGTGTGAAAATCAATTTGATTTATAAAATTAATACAAAACCAAAACAAAAATATATAACAATGATAATATCCTAGTAATTGATTAAATATTTTATCAAACCCGCGCGCCTTTCCCCCTCTCAAAAAAAATTCTTTCGATCGAAAAGGATACATTTTAAGCTAATTATGGACTTTAAACATCAAAACTCATGGATTAAATTAATTTTTTGTGGTAAGTTAAGTGTTGATTGACAAAAAAAAAAAAATCAAAGAATAATTAATAATACAATTAATTTTAAAAATCAAAAATTCAATGATATGAATCCCTATTTTAAATTTTTTTTTTGAAAAATTGGCTGTAAGCGATAATCCATATTAATTGCCAAAACAATTATTTAATTGGTTATAAAACTTTTTCAAAGAATCGTTCAATGGGTTCAAGGAAATTTTAAGAGAATTTGCTTATGAGATTTCTGTTCTAAGAAATATTCTTACCTGGAAAATATTAATCTAATACGAGGTATATCAGATACATTGGTAGATGCGTCCCAACATAATAGAAGAGTAGGGTCTTAAGTGTTACACTAGGATGGTTGGTTAATGTCTGTTGATAGAACGTAGCTTGAATTCAAATGCTTGCATCCGGTACAATTTTAATAGCCTTTTCACACCGAACCCAAAACGCGGTTTTCGCGAAAATATCGGTTTTGGAGAAAAACCTAATCGAAAACACAAGTTTTGTCATACATTTTTTGTAGCTTCAGGTTTTCGTAAAACACAAGTTTTATATAAAACCAGTCGAAAACATGTTGGAATTCAGAGATGAACAAAACAAACATACCTTTTAATAAGTTCAGCGCCTATTGAAGTGTCAAAAAAGAAACTGATGGGATGCGTTCAAAAGAAATTGAAAACAGCTGACGACAAATATAAAATTCGAATTTCAAAATAAATTACATAATTTATTTAAAATTGATAAATAATTGTTTGTGGTATGTCAAATTGTTCATAGGATCCTTTTTATATGATAAATTACTGTTTTAATTTCAAAAAAATTGGAAGAAAATAAAAAAATTGTGCGTGGTTTGTGTAAAAAAAACTGGAATGTCAAACGAAAACGTGTAATGTTCAGTGTGAATGGTTTTCGGGGTTTTGAAAAGTTTTCGCCGAAAACCGGTTTTGGGGTTTGGTGTGAAAAGCCTATAAAACTCACTTATTTAGTTATAATTTTGTTCGTATTTTATTTACCAAGCTTGGACTTCTTGCTCAGTGTTTCTTTTGCAATAAATGCATTTTGATGTCTTGAAAGCTTTGAGTTTTTGGAGTTCTAAAGTTATACAAAGTAATTGTTAACTTTGTGTCCTTTTAATTGCAGGTCTTGTCTTGTTTATTAAATTTTTGGGATTGAAATTTTTGACAATTAAAGGACCTACGATATCATTTTTGAAATTGTAGTAGTCGTTGTCGAAGTTGGTTCGATAATTTTGTAAATAATAAAACCTACATTGGCATGAAGATGATTATCTGTCTTTAGTAGGAAGTCCTTTCGGGAGTGCTTGACCCAAGTTCGAAGCCTATCAGTTTTTTGAAAAGTTGTTCAATTAAAAATTACCATGCCATTAGAACTGCCGTCATATAGAAGAAGCAGAAGAGAGTTGGGACATCAAAAAACCGATACCTTTAGGTATCAGTATCTTTTTTTAATCGAATTGATGTTTTTGTTAAGGACAATGTCAGGTAGCTCTTAAACTTCACTTGGCAGGGAGAAACAAGTAAAAATGGAAAAAGTTGAGATATATCTTTTATGTTAAGAGGGGGGACTGACAGTACACTAACCACAACTAAAAGGAGTTTGATAATCAAGTTGCTCTCCTTGAAATATCTAGATATAACTCCAATCTATAAAATTAGTGGTAGTGCACGTACACAAGTTTTTGTTGTTTCATCCAATCTTATACGAGTAACTGCACGTTTTTGTTATCATAATACAAAATCCCCTTTAAGGAATTTTGTATAGGTATCTCATGTTGGTAGGAGTACATTTTTTTATTTGGTTTATGTATCTCTAATGGACAAAAATGGACACCCATCTATGAAGTGTCTTTTACTTAAACAAACAATATTCTTATCTAAATATATTCTTATCCAAACTAAACGCCCCATATATTCCTACATATTTGTTTTTTTTTTTTTACAAAATAAAAGAAGCTTTAATATTGTTGTGAACACCGAAAAGTTCAGGATTGTGGCTTTCAAAAAAAAAATAGTAGGTACTTGTGAAACTGAAAGTGGAGTTTAGTTCCCTACAAATGAGGCCGTGAGTGCAATAGTGGTGTAACCCATTTTTTGGCTAAATTGATACTTTTGTCTCGTTTTTTTTAATTTCTGCATCAAAAGACATCTTCGCCAGAACTTTAAGTTCTAATATACATATCTAAGCTTTCCAAAAATGTGATTTTTTTTTGTAATCTCAAATTAAAATAGTATTTAAGATCGATTAAAGATAAAAAAATATGATCAAAAAAAGGTGGGTTACACCACTTTTGCACTAACACAGCCTCAAATATGAAATTGTCAAAAAGTACTGTTACTTCTACAATTTGAAGTCTAGTACGATACTCATGCGAAACGAAATTTTAAGTTGGTCTCCAACAATACAACTTACAAAATCGCAGCGGAAAATATTCATTGACAGTTACACTAATTCAAACCGTTAAATCAAATGCAAATGCAAACAAAATCACCGGCAACTATTTTATAATGAAAGAAACAACAAACATAAATACGAACAAACGCAAATATTAATTTTCCGCACACAATAAAAATGGTATGGGTAATTATTTGTGTAGGAAAAAGTAGTGCAGACTTCTCCAAATAATCTTCTAGTTTTATCAATTTTGCTAGTCGAACAGCGTATTCAACAACAAGAAGTAGATAGAACTTTTTGTTTATGAAATCTTTGTGTCATTTGTTTTTATAAAAAATAAATAAATTTAATTTATAATTTTGGTGGCACAACAGCTCGAAGAGAATCAGGGCCTAGTGACTTACAACTCTCAACCATTCCTTTGTGGGTGTTGTTGGCAGGAATGGAGGGAACCTACAATTTTTTGCCGAGTCCGAACGGCTAGATGAGAAGCACTTATGCATGACAAGTATACTCTTGGAGGATTTCTTAGTTCCTCGCAAGATGCAGTACCTCGGAAAAAAACGTTTCTGTTTTTTTTTTAATGGCAGCGGCTGGGAATTGAACCCAGACCTTCGGCATGACAGTCCAACTCATTACAGCCTAGTTCATACTTGTGAACCATGTCGTAAATCCTTACAAAATTTGCATTTTTATTCACCCGTGAACCTGCTCGTGAAGCTATGTGGAGAGTTTTCGCTCACGACCAGTTCCCGTGCAAAATGTACGGGAACTCTTGGTGAACAGTTGACAGTTCGATTACAATCTTTTGAGGCATTTATGTTTTAAACGTCAAACGTTCACAACATACTCGCAAGTCTTTACCTGTGAGAAATGTCAAAAATCACTTTCTCCACTGACGATTGTTCACTTCATGAGGAAGTATGTACTAGGCTTAACCATTATGCCACGAGGCACTACATTTCATTTCATTTTTGTATGGGATTTTTCATTTCGCATCGACAGCGAACTGGGCTTGACTGACTTCCATCTTACAACTCGAAAACAAGTATAAGCAAAAAGTCATAGGAAGATGAAGCTGCTCTTCGATTAATTTAGGTAATCGTTCAACAGGATATCCTGTTCAATTGTCAAAAAAAGGCTGATGTAAATTTGTTATAAGAAAATTTTCGATTAAAGATTTTCGAGATATTCGAAACGAAAAACATTTTTCAATAATTTTTTGTAGTTTCAAAAAATCTCTTAGTTATTTTTTTTTTTAGCTGCAGTTTCTCAAAAAGCTGAAGTCAATATCATTTTTTTTTCTCAAGATATTCGAACTTAAAAATTTGTTTTAACTTTTTTTTTTAATCCCTATGAATTCTCCATTATATAAGAATGTGTAGAATGACATTGAACCGAAGTCGATAGTATTAATAACTTTGTTACAAAAATATGTTTATTTTGGATTTTTGAAACTTTCTGTTTTTTTGAGAAGGCAAGCACACTTTGGGTTCAATTCATTCTAATTATTAGCTTTACGGTAACAGTACCGGGAAGTATGTTGGTGCAGGTTGTAGGATATCGCTTTAATTAATTACATGTTTTTTACTCTCGTTAGGATTTTGTTTAGTGAAAACATAGAAAGTGGAAGATCAAATCAATGAAAACGTTTTATTCTGACTTATGAAAAAATAAACATAAAATTAATTGATTTGATAAGCCAAGACTCACCAAACAACCGAAACAAAGCAAATATCTTAGCTCGTTTTCTTGCATTAAGAATAAATAACGTGATCTGGTCTGTTCGTACTGTTTAAGCCTCAAGCTAGACTTACATAACACGACTCTCCAATTTTTCAGAATTTCGGCTCTCTGAATATACTGCCAATGGGCCTGAAAATAATTAGCAAATTAATTATTTATCTTGTATTTTGTCGTAATTTGCAAAATGGCGTCAGCACAATATTAACACGATCCAAGTTTAATGGAACGAAATTATGTATCAGTTGCACTTTCAGTTTTGTGGCGAAAAAGTTGTCTGAATATGACTGTCTTACTTACTAAAAATTAAAGAAATTATGACAACATGTAACTCGCGTCATTATAACGTTAGTAAATGAGATGATTAGAGGTATGTCTACAAGTGAAAGAAATTAGGATGCCAATATGATGAATGTGGAGTAACTACGTGTGGGGCCCAGTAATAGACAATTCTAAAGTTCACAATAAAAAAAGTTAAATATTCTCACTTTAGAACACCTGTAGAGGTATCAATAATTTTCTTCTTTTTTTTTGATCCGGTGTGTGATACGTAGTTAAAATTTAAAATAACGTTTGAATTGAGGTGCTTCTACATTTTTATTTTAAATTAACAAAAGTGCGTAAATGTTCAAAAATACAGAGTTGTGGATACATTTCTGAATCGAAGAAGAATTTTGGTGTATTCGAATTGAGCTGACATATACCAACCATAAAAAATGAAAATTGTACATAAGCAAATTTTTGAAATCTTGTCTTACAGTATTATTTGCCCTCGAGATATTCGAGATGAAAGACATTTAAAAACTTTTTATTTAAATTGGTGCTTACTGATATTTTTTTTTTGAAAACCTGAATTCACTTTATGACGTTATTATCTGTAAAATTAATTCCATCAAAAGTCGATATCTCTTTTTTTATCCCGAGATATTGCTAATGAGAAATAGTACCACCGAAAGTTTAAGTAGTGGTAACCGGGTTAGTTGATCCCAGGGGCATGTTGACTAACTATCAATACCTTGAAACTTACGTTATTAAACCTGCAATATGCTATACATACGCTTATTCTGACATTATTTTATACCAGGGGTAGGTACATCTAGTTGCAAATATATTAAGAAAAAACGTTTGTTTTTGCATCCATAAGTTATGTCTTTATTTTCCTTTTTTTTCATTTTGTTTGCGTCATTTGTATACCTGCCTCCATAAACTTGTTGGAAATTATAGAGTATACATGTGCATCTCGCTTTTCATAATCTCGCAAATACAAAATCCCACCTTAAATAATCTCGCAATTACAAAATCCAGCAAACTAAAACTCGCAAACAAAAAACGCAAATTAAAGTCTCGCAAAATCTAATTGCATTGCAACATATACAATTTTTTTCCATTAAAATCTCGCAAATAAAAATTTCGCAAATTTAAATCTGACTGTAACACATCGCTCTTAATTTCGCAATTAATAAAAATCCTACAAACCAAAAAAAGAAATTTGGAATCAAAGTGAGATTTATTTAATTGCGGGACTATGAAAAGCAGGATTATTTATTTGCGAGTTTTCGTTTTACTAAACTAAAAAAGAAATGCGAGACTTCGTTATTCGAGATTTTGGTTTGCGAGATTTCGTACCATTCTCCGTCTCAACCTGTGCGAGTGTATGTGTTCTTTTTCATTGTCAAAAAATTCCTTTAATTGCTAATTGATCGGTTATGGATGAATCAAATGTGCATTCTGGAAGCAAACAAACTTATCAATAACTACAAGAAGTGAAGTTATTTCCCACTTCAAATCTCAAAAAGTGAAATAGTTTCCCAAAAAAAGGGTGTATTATTTTTCAATTCTAGTGGTAGTAGTAGAAGTAGTAGTTAAGTTTAGTTTAGTTTATTTTTTCATCAATTTTGTTATCTACATAATGATGATGTTATTTCCCTGCACCAAATTCAAATTTGTTAAAAGAATAATTAAGGTCTCTCTGTCCACCACCTTCCATAAATAATCCTTCGGCAACTTAGAGACAAAAAAAGTTGACACTTTGTAGTGAAGTACAATGGATCTATCAATTTAAATCTGCCCTTAATCCTTTGGTGCACGGTGGTTACAGCCTGAAACCACCTAAGCAAACACATTATCCTACAAAATAAGGAAATAAATAATTCGGGCTAAGATTGAAGACTGGTCCATTTGTACTATAGATTTTGGTAAAGTTTTTCGGAAGGTATATGAGGAGCTAGATGAAAAGAAGGATTTTTGGAGTAAGTAATATGTTCTTCAAGTCGATTAGTTTAAGAACAACTGACAAATTATTGAAATGAGCAGAATTATTTCACTCAGAATTGTAAAATCTATCGAATTAGCACTTTATCCAATATGAGAGGAGATTTTTTGTACCTTAATTTCAGACTATACATAGGTATACAGTACAGGGAGATTCTGCCAACATAACTTCAAAGAAAATTCACAACTTTTTGGAAAATGCCTAATTCTCAAAAAGATGAAATGATTTTGTTTCAACAAATCTGTTCTATTAAAAAAGGAAACAGGTCAGATACTTGATACAGATGTAAATGCTTTAGCTTAAAAAGAGCAGTAGGGGAAACGTGGGCATGTTTAAAAAAGTTGTTTTGAAAAATATTTGAAATTCTTTTATGAAACCAAAAGTTCTCCGAGTAGTTGAACTTACCCTAGATCTTGTGCCTGTGTTGTTTTATTAACATTATTACCACTAAATATTTTTTAAATTTTCAAATTTTACTAATAGGATTTCATAGGTGAATTGCAACCTATCTGTTATTCCTTTCTTCCATTATTACAAGCTCGTATGAACGTACCATTGCAGGTAGCTTAGTAGGCAGCTGTGCTTAGTGCAAAAACAAGAAGATAAATTATTTTGATTGTGTCACTTTGAAGGTCTTGGCAAGTGGTCAACTAGTTCCTAAGACCCACTAACCTGGGGCCAAATTACCGCTTCAGTGACCGAGTGAGCGAGTGCCATCAGTGATCGAATGAACGAGGAACCACATCAAATTTTGGTATAATAGATTGCTCGAAACGTGAGCGGTAATGGCAAACTCACATAATTCAGTCACGTATTACTCGATAACTGATGCGGTAATTTGGCCCCTGGGTTACCCTAACATATATTTGTTATATATTTATATTTACACATTTGTTTTATTTGTATGTTTAACACTATCCCTAAAAGCCAGTTTTTTTAAGCTAATCATCTTTCATCAATGATTATTGCGTATTGTAAAACATCTAATGTACTTTTAAACTTTATTTGAGTTCTTAATCATCAAAATCGCTAGTCACTCAGTTGTGATTGATTAACGCCATTTAATCATAGCCTTAACAAAATTCAATCAGAGTCTAAACAAAATTTACTACAGGGCTAGCTCACTGTGAACAATCTGACCCTTCAACTCATTCCGTATGAATGAATGTCATTTCGTAATTTTTATTCGCCAACAATACATATCCATACAAAGATATTCCACCTTAGCGCCTAGAAGTATACATGCTTTTTCATTATGTTATATTTTCCTATAAATATTCTTCGTTCCTAGCTTAAAATGATGAAAACGTGTATAACCATTTCAATATTATATTCATGTGTGTTTAATATTCGTGACCAAAAATGAAGTAGGTTCTAATAAATACATTCTAACACAATGATTAATATCAAGTAAAATAAACATCTTAGCTTTTCTTAAGAACTGTTAGGAACTGTACAGAAAAGGCTACTGCGCCTGTAGGTGTATATATATCCGCTTATTTATGTTTGTATTGAAATTTTGTTTTGTTTATCTTTCAAGATTGTTTTTCACCTGTTGATGAAACAATACAAACAAATATCTTATTATCTTTTAAATAATAGTTGTTCTTTTGTTCGTTAGTTCCTTTATTTATAAAATTCTCTATAGAAAAACTTATAGATATTTCTTTGAAGTTTATTATTTATATAATAAACAAAGAGTGCAAATCTCGCACACGTTTGGCGCCTGTAAATATGCTTTTAATTCATTGTTCTTATTTGTTTTATATTTTCACAGAATTCTCTTTCTCTGCTGAATATTTTTCAAAAATAAAAATAGTTTTAACCTTTAGGCGTTGAGCTTTCTTCCGAGTATCAGGGTATGCGAACTAATTATGAAAAGGTATATCATGAGGAATATTCTGTTTGGTTTTAAGGCAGAACATGATATAGTTCATGCAGCGTGCCAGATAATCTCTTATTTCCAATAATAAAGAATGGAGGTCTCTGTGATTGATTTTGAGAAGGCTTACAAATGGTAAGAGGGTCGATATGATTGCCTCACGAAGAATTTTACTTAAGGTCTTATTAATTCAATGGAATTTAACTTGTGCATACTTAAAAAATTACAGTGCAAGGTAATTGCACTTAAGTTGTATTAATTTGGCAGAATATTTAATTACTATACAGCTCTGACTCAAATTAATTATTTCAAAAGAACCCAATATTTCCTTACAATTTTTTTTTTACAAAATTTAGAGCCTAAAAATATGCTATTAGTTTCATTTTAACTGATTATTGAATACTTGTAGCCATGTTCCATTGGTAGTGTCAAAGTACTCATGAGAAGATGAAAATCATAATCTTGTACTGCCATCTACACCAGGACACAACAATGTTTAACCTGTATACCGACAATTTTCTTGTCAAAAATTTTGCGGATTTTTGGTGGAAAGTATCTCACAAGCTCGAAAGATTCGTCCAATAAATAAGACATGATCTTCTAAGTACTTCTAAGTAGGAAGATCCGGCCAATCAATTTCTCAATTTTTTTAAATTTCTCAGAGGAAAATTTGTATACCTCGAGTTGAGTTAAAAACTCGCAAAATTTACTTTTTTTATAATAAACGCCCACTTAAGGGGTTGTGACTACTTTAAAAATGATTGAACACAGTGCGAGCGTTAAGAAAATAGGAAAATGCAAATTATTGTTTTTTATTTAATCAATTTTGTTCGAATATAAAAGAACTTAACTGAAAGTCAATGATTTCACCTTAGCCCTTAACAAATATTTCCTGTCCATTTATTCAAGTAAGGGGAAAAAAGAATCAATTTAGTAGGGTACAGCACTTGAACCGTTCAGAAAAGATTGTTTTAATCGAGCTAAAAGCACTCGAGAAGTGTCGTTTTGGGAACCCTATAAGGAAACCCTTCAGTTAAAATTGCTCTACACGTTATTTTAAATTACTAACTTAGGTCCTCGAACCTGTTACGTCCGTGAGGTTCCAATTGTGGGGCATAGGGCCTCCGCTTCTCCTACGCGCCATCGTGTACGGTTTCTGGAGAGGTACCTCAGCTCTTAACAACTTCTCTCAGTTTTTCTGATTCCTCTTTGACCGTTCTTCGCCAAATACTTCTAAGTCGGCCTACTCGTCTGCCTGGCTCTGGAGAGGATTCTATTACATCCCTTGACTTGCAATTCACTCGTTACCTTTTCGAAACCTATCTCCAATCCACTGCCACTTACTTTTTCGTATTACAGAGTCGATGGCTTCCTGACATGTCTTCGAATGAAGTTCATCATTGGAGGAACGGTTAGGCCAGAAAATCCTCAAGATATTTCGTAGACATCTATTCACGAACGTTTGCAGCTTTCTTGTAGCAGGTGTTACTTTCCAAGTGCTGCACCCATAAAGAAGCACAGATTAAAAATTGCAGCGGAAAAGTCGTAGGTTGGTCTTTAGGCTTATATAATTGTTTCTCCTTAATTTGGACAGTATTTCGGACGCAGCCTTTGCTTTTCCGATTCGGCTGATTATATCTAGTTCGCATGCAGCACATCACTTATCACCAACAGAAACAGTATCGGTGACAGTATACAATCCTGTCTAACCCCACTTTGGATTTCAAACTCCTCTGACAAGCTTCCTCTATGCAGAACGTGTCATTTGGATCCAACATATGAAACCTTTATAACATCAATCATTTCATCCATGTTGTCCTTCCTGCACGAAGCAAGCCAAATAAATAATCTATTAGCGACACTGTCAAACGCTGTTTCAAAGTCGATGATCAACGCACTGTTATATGATGATCCGCAAGGTATTGAGGTGTTAGTCCACACCAGAAAGATCTAGTGTAGAATCCTGCTTGTTTGGCATCAAGCGTATCTTCGCTCCAGGACAATTTTTGCTATTACTTTGGCTGTAGCAGGCGCAAATTCCTCTCCAGTATAATGGCGTAAGGTTAAATTTCTTTGGGAGCTTGACAATCATTCCCTTTTCCAAATCCACATGGAAACTCTCTGATTCTCATGCTATCTCAATGAGTGGAAGCAGGAGCTCACTCGATGTTGTTGGCGCTTCTCGTGAGAGCTCTGCGTAAATACCGTCAACTCCAACCGCTTTCTTGTTCTTCAGTGCTCTGATTGCGGTTAAGACTTCTACTCTACTGGGGGATCAAATGTTGAATAACATGGTTAGGTATCAATTACACAGGTTTACAAATATCGGTTAACTTTCCGACACGTGAAAGTAAGAGTCGTTCTAAGGGTAATTTTTCACGCTGAACTCAAATCCGTTTTTCGCTATCGGCTCTGATTTTCGAAATATTACCGTGCCAAAAATCCCTTTTTCGCCATTTTTGAGGTTATGTAAATATGCGAATTGATTTTTTTTTATTCCTGAAAGTATTAATCTTAATCTTTAAAATTCAGCTTTAATCGTTCCAATATCTCTTTTGCTTTCTTATTTCAAATCTAAAATCCATTTTTTTTCTATCAGTACAACTTTTTGAAATAAATTAAAAAATCACCCGTTTTTGACCACAGTTTTTTTTTTTTATTTGAAAAAAAATCTTACAAATTAAAACAAAGTGTAATGGAACTGCACGGTTTATATAAATTTTGGTCCGTTTCACGTACAAGAATCCAACAATAGTCACTTAAGATACCATCATCCCAAAAACCTTTGTAACTTTTTTCTATTCTTTCTAAATCTTGGTGTAGTCGCTCTCCTTGATCATCACAATTAGTGATGGGAACTATCGAATGATTTGAACTATCGATAGTTTGTAACTGAATGATTTCAACTATCGAACGAATTCATTCATTCATTTATTCGGTTGAAATAGAGTAAGATGTTGATTGTTTTTAGGAAAATGATACTTGTAGATACGTTTTTAAACTAAAATACGACCGGAGTTAGTCGTAAGAATATTTTTTTTACTATTTAAAAGAAAATTGAAAACTATGTAAAAAGAAAAGAAAGCCAAAAAGTATCGGATTATTTTATTTATCGCTCAGAAAACAGTCCCTTTCTGTCAAGCCATAACCTGTCAATTTCAGCAAAGGATGGCTACGATGACAATAGATTAAAAACTTTAAAAAAAATACGAACAAATTGAGATCTTGTTTTGACCACAAAAAGAGAAATTTTCGAACTTTCCAGGGATTATTTTGAACAAAATACTCTGTGTGCGTCAAAGAAGAATAGTTCTTCTATTTTTAAAATCATAAACTGTCAAATTTCACAAACGGATGGCTGCAATGTCAATGGATTAAACAAACTCTTTAAAAATATGAAAATATAGTGATTTTATTTATTGCTCCGGAAAAGGGCAATTCTAGGGCTTTGGGTGAAACGTGAAACTCATTCACAATTATTTGTCCATGAAAACTATCAATTTATACCCAAAGATGGCGATGGATTAAAGAACCTCAAAAAAATCGAAAAATTAAAAATTTTATTATTATCTCCGGAAAAGAGCAATTTTAGGGATTTTGGGTGACATTTAAAAAAAATACTTTTTGGGTGTCAAAGTAGAGTCTGTCTTCTATTCGCTAGACTATTAACTGACAAATTCCATCAAATGATGCCCACGATATCGATGAATTAATAAACTTAAACAATACAAACATATATCAAGTTTCACTCAAATCTCAGATATCAAATTTACACTATTATTTCAAATTTTCAATGCATAGCGCATAGAAAATATAGTAGAGTAAAGCAACCCAAAACTATACCAGAAAGAGCAAGAATGCTTATGAAATTAATGTAAATAGTAACAGTAATATCTGACTAACAAGAACAACACAAAAAAAGTAATATAAAATCGTTCAGTAATACTATCGGTCAAAAAAGTAATCGAACGAAAAGCCAATGAACGATTCCAGAATCGGAACTAGTAGTAGTAGTAGTAGTCGAGTGAGAAAGTATACTTAAATCGTTCAAAGTTAATATCGAGTGAAAAAGCGATTGAACGAAAATTGCATTACTGAATGAACGAATGTATAACTAAATACTATCGAATAAATGAACATTTAGCTACTATCGAATAATTCGATAGTTCCCATCACTGATCACAATATATTGAAACATGCAACTGCGGATTTCTCAAAAAGTAAAAGAGATGGTTAGTACTTTCAGAAATCTGTACAATAAAAAAAAAAAAAATCAATTTGCATAGTTACATAACCTCACAAATGGCGAAAAAGGGTTTTTTTGGCACTTTCTAACGGTAATATCTCGAAAACCAGAGCTGATAGCGAAAAACGGATAACGGATTTGAATTCAGCACGAAAAATAACCTTTAGATCAATTCTTACTTAGTCGTGTTGAAAACCTTGTAAACCTGTGCTTTTAAAAGCTAGGTGGCTTTTAATAATCAGTATCAGTAAAGGAAAGCTCCAAGGCGGTGTCCTATCTTGCCTTCCCTGAAACTTTGTGGTAAATGATCTGCTGACATGCTTGGAAGCGAAGAGTTACAGAGTGATTGCCTATGCGGACGATGTTGCTATTGCCGTATTAGGAAAGTATCCTTCCGTCTTAAAGGAACTCTTGCACAACGATTCAAATAAGCTAATCAATTGTTCTGACGCGACGTCTGAGCGGTGATGTGGTCAACACTCATAAAACAGAACTTGGTCTACTCTCAAGGAAATATAAAATCCCTCATGTAGATTCTTCTTCTCTCAAAAGCATTCTACTACCATTCACTGATCAAGCAAAATATTAAAGTCTTAAGTGGCCCTTTTCTCATGCAAAAAAGCTGTTGGGAAGAAACGTGACCCTCAATCTCGTATCACTCACTGGCTATTGCCTTCGGTGATTAGATCGATTCAAACTTATGCTGTTGCTGTGGTAGTATGGTGCTTTAAGCAAAGCCCACGCTCGGCTTTTTTGTGCACCTTGTATGGCACCCATCAAAAACTGATGACGGGTTGGTGCAGGTGTGTACTCAGATAGACTCAAGCCGACGAACTCCCTTAAAGTGATACAACTCTACCTATTCTACCTAATGAACCAATTTATGGTCTAAGTGCGTCGGTTTTACGATTAGCAGCTATTTAAGCCTAGTCTAGTCATGTTTTAGGGGCCATTCAAAGATGCAATTTATGACTTACTTAATGACTTGGACTACAGTTTATTAAAAAGAGTGCTTAATTTTTAATTTAAGTCTCAACTACTTTCCTCTAATACACCTCGTGGCCACCTTCTTTTACCAGCCAGACCACGGGCTTTACCATCATCTATTTCTAGTCGTCTGAATTTAACCAAATTTCACTAGAACATATTCATTTACTGTGCTGTTTATTTAATAAGTGTCGGTATCCATCGACTAAACATTATGCGTCTTAGAAGGGACAACAACATCTAATCGGAGCCCAATTGTTGTACCTGGACGAAACGCATTTGAACTAAAGATCACAAAAACTAAAAATTTGAATTTATAATCAAGAGTCCACAAAAACAAAAATAATTAATTTTCAATTATTTATGTTTTATTGTTCATATTTCAAATTTTATAGATTTAAGACCGTCTCACCACTGCACCCGCACAGTTGTCCGTTTGTTTAATTTTGGCGACAAAAATCTTTTCCCACACAAATTCTTAATACAAATTAATGAAATTTGGTACACTTAATGACTTGGGGATGCTGATTTCATTGGTTCTACCTATTTTGTATTCTTTTAGCAGCGGCTTCACAATTAAGGTCAGAACATGGTCCCATATTTCAAAATTTTTAAGAAAAATACTGTGAAAGTCAGGAACTGAATCAAGTTAATGTTCGAAATGTCCTAAAATAAGTGCCTGAATGTTAAAAAAGACTCCAATACTGATTTGTACAAAATTTAAAGAATATAGTTAAAAGTGTTGAGAAATGTTCCCAAGGGATGAGAACTAATTTAAGTGCTAGTTTTAAAAAATATTTGTATGGAAAGTTATTTTTAGACCTAATCTGATGGAATCTGAAACAAATTTGACAATACTAACGGCTATACTCTGTCCAACAAAAATTGCCAGTACAGGGAAGATAGGACGTTTGCCTCTTAGTCTACTTGCATTGGCTTGCATAAATCTGTCTCAAGTTAATGCTCTCACAGAGCTTCCATACATTGACAAATCGGAAAAAAATGTGCATATGGCTACCATCGTCTGATTTTAAACCTATTAAAAAAAATCCATTTATATTATCTTACCACACCAAACCTTTTCAAATGAAACGATCGTTATACTCCGTGAATGTTTCAAAACTTAGCGCAAATAACTTTTTTCTAGTAACAGACCAAAATCCAAAAAAAAATTAAACTGCATTTTAAGGACTCATTTTGAAGTAGTAAAAAACAAAATAAAAAGGGGACAATCAGAACGACAACACCTTTGGCCTTCACCCTTAGAAATTTCGCTCTCAAATGCTTCAAAACCGAAAGTTCCTTAATAAAAACCATTTCTATTAAAAAGTTGGTCTCACAATTCTACCTGTCTATCTGTCCGTTGAGTTACAGCCTAAACGGCTTGATAGATTTTCTTTAAAATAGGTATAAACCGTTATAAATATGATTGTGTACCAAAATTTATAAAAAAAATAATTTTTGGATCTAAAAAAAAATTTAAATTATTTTTTGAAAATCAAACGATATGATCTATTTTTCTGAAACTCGGTACCAAGAAGATTTTTAACATTTTCTTTAAAAAAAAATAATTGTACTTTTATGAACAATTAACGGTACCTACCTACCTTCCATACAAAAGCTTAAAAACTATTAAGGCAAATATTTCTTTTCTCAAGAATGGCTCCTACGATTTTGTTTAAACTTTTCCATAGGCTAAAATTAGTGCGATTTACTACCAAAAATTATAAAAATTACACTTAGCAACTATTAATAATATCTCTCATAGAATATTTTTTTTTCTTTATCTCAGAAACAGGTTGACAATTTCTTTAAATTTTATTTTCATATGCACGAATAAATGCTTAAATGTTTACTAGTGGGATTTTACTTAAGTTCAATATATTTACATGAAAGTATTTTACTTAAACCTCACAACTAAAAATAAATTGACATTAAGTATTTATGTATATCTATTCTCAATTTATTATTAGTAGATACAAGGCCGTACAGACATACGTACGTAAGGTACACAGTAGAATATTGTAAACAGATTATTTTTCCTTCAAAGGACTTATCATTGTTAATTATTTAAATCTTCATGAAGAACTACGCTAACGAAGAAAAATAAATTTCCCTAAAACAAAGAAAGTATCTTTTATTAAATACCAATTTCTTATCTTTCACTAAACAAAAAATTGAACGCCCCCAAAAAAATGTATAGCTATATGCTTCTTGTGTAATCAAAACTATAAATAAAATATGCTCAATTAAAAGTTCGAACTGCAGGTTCCCCTTTCTCTAACGCCCCCTTCTATACTTTATCTAGCACACCCTTCGCCTTCGCCACACTTCGACTACACCTCAATCAGAACTTTTCTTTTCGACTACGTCCGTCAGTTGGAAAAATATTGCACTTAGTATTCATTGTGGCGAGTTATTTTCTTTTTATGACAACTTTTATGCGGAAGTGTGGGCTAAGGCCGATGATGATGATGGTATACTACCAGTGGTTCAATGGCCTGATTGATTGCATATGAATATAATATCGGAAAAGCGATCTAAGAACAGAGCTGGGTCTGCATGTGTGTGTGTGTTCTTTTTTGTCATTTTTATTCTTGGTGGTTTTTTTTCTCGAAATCTTTTTCTCTATAGACACAAACACGTAGGTGCATATTTAATACGCC
The DNA here is from genome assembly GCA_963921185.1 of Dasysyrphus tricinctus. Taxonomy (NCBI): domain Eukaryota; kingdom Metazoa; phylum Arthropoda; class Insecta; order Diptera; family Syrphidae; genus Dasysyrphus; species Dasysyrphus tricinctus. The sequence continues at coordinate 57,520,355 of OY992533.1, read as the reverse complement.
CCCTTTGACATCCGATTCTCTCTTTTTTTGAATTTTTATCAACATACCACGCAATGGACATAAAAAAATACAATATCGACGACTTTGTCTTGTTTTATGAGTTTGTGTATCTTTTTAGCCTGTGTTTCCGGTTTTGTTTTGTTTCGTTTCGTTTTTTTTTCTCAACATAATAATGGTTATATTTTCAATCAAATATTAAAATTTGATTTTGTAAACATACACACAAAATAGTCCTTCCGGCATTCGCATTGGGTTTTGGGTTTGGACATGTTTATTGAACTTGTTGCACAAATTTAGGTTCTCATCTGGAAGAAAACGAAAAAGAAAATTATTATAAAAAGTGAGTTAATATAAGAGTGTGGTTTGATTTGGTATAAACGTTGTTTGACGGTGAACAACTACGCCTACTCTTTACTTTTGTAGGTATCTTAAACACTCAGTGTCGCTAGATTGAGTAGTATTTTTTTAAGCCTATAAATGGTTTCTATCCTCCTTATTTTGAGATGTAATTCTTGAACACAGTTTTAACAAAAACTCGTAATGAAAATGTATATCTTTCCCCCAATTCAGGTAGGAGCGCCAAATTTCTTAAAATATTACTTAAAATTGGTACAAAAACCTCATGATAAAACAAAGGCAACAATGCATTTTTTAAACCAAGATATCTAGTCTTTCATTTTACTATTAAAGGCACAGTTCTTCAATGTTGAGTTAACTCTGAATTAAATCAGAGTTAATTAAGCCTGTAAATAAATTAGATCGGAGTTTTGCAATGAAAACCTTTAACTTTGTCTTTCAATTGTCAAAAATCTTTTGAAATCGAGACGAAGCACTAAGTATATCACGCTTTTACTATCGTGATCTAGATGGCGCTACAACGAAAGTCGCCATTTCCAAAGATTTAAATAGATTTTTAACACACATCTGTTGGAAACAGTTTTTCAGTTTGTGTTTCAGTTAGCTCACTAAATGAGTGACCTAACTCAGAGCAAAAATGAGATTTAATTTGACTGAAAAACATTTTTCAGGGGTTAGATTCTCTAGCTATATGTTGGGCCATGAAATCTGTGAAACGCCAAATGCGATTCTCGAAGTGTGAAAAAAATGAAAGCAAATGTCAAAATGTTTTCATATGATGATTTTTTTATTGCAGTCAATTTATTCTGTAGGAACGAGTGTACAGATAAAGATGGAGGCTAAAAACAAATGCTGAGAGAGACGAATGGAAACGCGAGTCTCCATCTTGGTGTTTTATGACGTCACAATTATCTTTTACTCTGAACGAATGGCGGAATTTTTCACTTTAGTACTTTTTAGTACTCTCTTTGAAAATAGTTTTTCATAATGAATTCAGGAATCGCCTTCCTGATCAATCAACTTTCACTTCAACGGTTCACAGTTAGGGAATCGATCCGCAGGAGTTAATACGGGCTTAACTCTGAACTAGGATGTTTTCGCACTGAAACACTGGAATAGTTTTGAAAAAAAATATTAAAATTTCTATGAACATCGAGAGGGATTCTAGAGTCAATACCGTTGAACTTATTCACTTCAAATTAGTTACAGAGCTTTTTTTTTATTACGTGGAAGAGCAAAAATCGTCTTATTTTGCCTGATCATCAAGAAAGGTGACCCTCTGGATTTCAGAACACGATCTAATAGTTAAGTAAAAATGTTATAGGAGTAAAGCTTATTCCTTAAATATTTAATGGTGCAAATAAAATCAGTGTAATAGGAGTGATTTACCAATTTTTCTTCAATCACTCTATACTGCTCTTATAAAATGACTAAGGAGTTTTCGCTTCAATAGTCATACTATGAAATAGTTATACAATCCTAAGGTAAGTGAGTTTGTATTCCTTTCGTTTCTTCATTCCTTGTATAATTGAATAACGCCAGTCTTAAGTTTTCAGTCTGACAACCGAGCACATTCTTATCAATGTCAGCCAATGTTTTAGATATTTATTTATTAATTTATTGATAATACTTATTTATTTATTGATTTTATTATATTGGGTTTATAAATAAGCATCAATCTTTTATCACCTCACTCGGATTTTAATGGATCCATTGTGCTCCCCAGGATGCGTGAAATGTAGTTAAAGGAAGGGGTAAGAGCGAGGGAGTTAGTAGAAGTCTTAGGAGTGAGGCATAGACGTGGAGTGGAGAAGAAGATACATCAACGCACTGTGCATCGACCTAGACCAAGCTGGAAAACTGTGTAGAATTTTATAAGCTTCAAGTTTTTACTTGGAGTTTCTTCAAAAAAGAACTGATATCTGTTCAGCAAATTTATTTTTTTGCCTTTCATCCTTCACAATCTAAAAGTTCAAATCTAAGGCACTTTTTTTAAGGATATGTTTCAGACGTCTACAGCAATAAATTTTACATTTTTTTTGAAGTCAAAGTCTAATTTTTACATAGTTAAATTTTTTGTTTGCGCACCCTAATGTTACACTGAGTGAAAAATTTATTCACTCAGCAAAGAAATGTACATATTTACTTATCTCATACATTTCTGCACACATAACTTTTTGTACTCACTCATTACATGATGATATCCATTAGCAAAGGTGTAGCCAGCAAATCTTTCTCAAGACTCCAAACACGAATAAGTATCACTTATATTAGAAGTGAGGTTATAGTTATGTACCGAGTATAGCTTCTTTGTACTATTGTCTGCAATCATTACATAAATATGAATATTCCATGGACTCGGTAAATGACTGTGTTTATGTTGTCTGTGAAGATCTCATGATGATGTACTGAGTACAGATCTCATATGCACTCTTTAAATAAATATGAATAGTTCTATTTAAGCATTTAACAAAGAAGTTTTGCTTATCTGTAATGAATACGGTGTCTATGCACTCATTACATAAATGATTCTCATAGAAACATGTAGGCTATTTATGATAAATACAGATTCTAGGTACTTTTTACATTTACATAAATCTTTGTACAAATTTCCTAAAAATGTGTTGGTTATCTGGGATAAGTACACTTTATATGCACTCATTACATTAATGTAAAGAGTGTATGTACTTATTACATAAAATCAATCATGGTGATTATCTGCAATTCAATTAAAATGTAATTTGTGGCTTTAAATCCTAAATGCATTTCGCCGAGGCATCGTGGTGGGCTCATCAGTAAGATGCCATCATATCCAATCTAGGACGGATTGTTTAAGTCGATGGATACCAACGAGAAAAACGTCTGAGACGTATACTTACAAATTATTGAGAAAACTCACTGTGAATTCTTAAAAAAAAATTCTACCACAAAGTTACTGCTTTTTTAACGTGGGACGTAGAGCTTCGTCCCAGTAATATCAATTTTGTGTGAGCTATGTACTATAATGATTTTTAAAAAGATAGATATACATAGACATAAATGCAAAACGTTTAATACAAGTCATTAGTAGTTCGATCAACCGACTCAATTTATGAGGATGAAGTTTGCAATATTGAAAAATGGTAATTTTTATTTGTACTGGATGCGATATCTATGTAACTCTAGTATCTGTGACTCAACTTGATAAATTATCTGTAATAAATAAAGCTTATATGCATTCATCACATAAAAATATCTGTGATGAGTACATGGATGCAGATTCAATGCACTGAAAACATAAATATAAATATTTTATGGAATCATTACATAACTATACTGCCGTGTTAAGAGAAAAAAACGTAACTGACTTTTTGGCTGTTTTGAGTTAGAGCCATTTTTGACATTTTTGATATGTTTGCTATTTTATTCTTTAAAAATAAAAGCCCTTACTTGCTTTAGTAATACGCTTTTTTTAAAACGCTTAAGAAAAATGACGTTCGTTCAAAGAACCGTGCTTTTTTTAAAGAAAAAAATGACGTTTTAGCACTCAATTTAAGAAAGAAAAAAGTGACTACCATACAAGCATTTGTACATCTGATAAATAAAATCAAGGCAAACAAATTATTTACTTGTAAAAACGACAGAAAAACACTCAACAGCAAAACAAAAAAGATAGAGATAAAAACAGAAAAACGTGTTTATCTCGAAATGTCAAAAATACACTTACGGTTTTTCTTCTTAACACGGCAGTATAGGTATAGTATTGAGTACTATGTCTATGTACTCCATATATCTGCACATGTACTCACTACATATTTTTGTAAATAGTATGAACTCGCACCATATAAATATATATAATAAGTCTATACGTTTATGTAATCTACATATTTATGTAATGAGTCCATTATGTCACTACACATTTATGTAATGAATACATAATTTTAATTATACTCTGTCATACTTAATAATTAGTTTCGAACTGGCAGCCTTTCTCACATGGAGGTGGCATGCATCCGCTGGGCTAATTTGCTGCACAAAAACTGTTGCCAAAAATCAATGGGATCCATTTTATGAAGGGCTTTAAACATACATACATGTACTGAGAATTGTATATCGTATGTATTGAATACGCGTTAATGTATATAGAATCAGTAGACTGTAACTGGCCTCTAGAGATATGTTGAATATATACCGTCTGTATTGAATAAATGTTAACATAGATTCAGAGCATGTTGCTTATGCTCAGTATATAACTTGAATTTTTGCATTAAAATTTTATGTAATCGATACATATTTGACTATAGCTGATCCATAGTTTGTAGTACCTCGTGGCTTGATGGTTAGTGCGTAGGACTGTCATGCCGAAGGTGTGGGTTCGATTCCCAGCCGTGCCACCTAAAAACAGAAATGTTTTATTCGAGGTACTGCCTCTTGCGAGGAACTGACAAATCCTCCAAGAGTATACTTGTCATGAAAAAGTGCTTCTCATTTAGCCGTTCGGACTCGGCAAAAAACTGTAGGTCCCCTCCATTCCTGCCAACAAACACGCACACAGGAATGGTTGTGAGTTGTAAGTCACTAGGCCCTGGTTCTCCATGAGCTGTTGCGCCACCCAATTTATTTTTATTTGATCCATAGTTTTGTATTGAGTATATTACGTCTTTACTCAGTACACAAAATAAATTTTCTATGGACTCACTAACAAAAATAAAATATTGACTCAGTCAGTAAATACTAATATGATAAGTTTCACTCAGTACATAAATTGAAATGTAACGATTATACTTTAACGCTACTCAGTAAAAAGAACATACAAGTTTCTGTAGGTAATGTGTGCATTTTCCCTCAGTGTACTCATATAGTAGGTATTGTATAATATTAATTGATTTACTGAGTGTTTTATATCCCTTTTTTTGCGTTGTTTTCTTAAAAACTGAAGTCTTTTGCGAATGCATTGAATACATGACATACTGATTACTGAGCCAGACAGTGCTATGACAAAATTGTTTCTGAAAAAACATTCGACCTCAATCGAAAGACGTGGGGTGTAGTTATATTACTTTTCTCAAAATTATGGAAAGAAAAAGAAAATTTATTCAATTTATTGCCTACATACATATATGTATGTAAGTATGTACGTTATACGTATGTGGGAACTTCGATTTGATATTTTTATTTCATTTTTTATTTATTTCACGTGTAATTCTGCAGACAGAAATTATTATCGCCAGTAAAGTGATGCCTACGCTTTATTTTATATTTCGTATGGACTTTGCAATTTGGTGGTGTCTACTGCTACAATAAGAAGTGGCGTTATAAGTTAAGGTAGAAGAAAAACTTGTTATGTTGAAGTTTTGATTTGACCGACTTATTTAACTTTAGTATATTACGAAATATTGATGGAGATAATATAGTGAATGGGCGTTAAGTATCTATTTTTCTACTGGAGGTGTTTATGACGGAGCAAGAATTGTTAGAAAGTAAAATTAAGGCGACGGAAAATCTTTGTTTATGTGTATATGTCGTATAGGTACATTTAATAGCAAGTCATAATATTAAGGACCTGCCTTATTTACAAATTAATAAAAGTTCTTTTCGTCTTGAATAGTTTTAAGATAATAAAATTACAAAATACATATATCAGAACATTTTATACTAAACATCGGCTCAAGATTGTATCTAAGGAAGAGAGACATGTGTTGAAAACTGCCATTACTATCGACGATGTTGATAATTCAAAAAATAACATGAAAAATACTACATGATTTACAGCAAAACTCTTTAAGTCTAAATTTTGATTTAAAGCTTTTATTAAACTTTCCAAAATGAATTGTGTTCCTTTTATACTTAATAAATTATTAAGTCCCTGCAAATACCTATGGGTACTTCTTTTATTTGTATACAAAGGAGGAAATTAAGGATTTTAAAATGCATCCAGGAGGTACAAAATACAAACTTACCAAAGTAAATGACGCACTGGTACGGCTAATTTCTTTTTTTTTATTCGGCAGGATTTCTCTTTATCCACGTGATGGTCAGTAGACTGCTTAAAAAGTGTGCTCATTTATTATAAATATTTTCATCTCCTGGGAAAATTTTAAAATTACACGATGGAGCTTTGTGTAACGTTTAAGATTTTTTTTTTATTTGTAATATTTTACCTTCGATGGTATAATGTAGAGATACCATACATCCTTCCTTATATTTGTATATTTATGATATAATTCGGTTAACACACTACTGCTTTTATTGAAACAGACCACCATTGTGGAATAAAATATTGTGTAATAGGTACACTTCATTCCAACTGAATAGGCATTTTTTTTTATAATGATTGTTTTTTTTTTGCTAATAAATTCTCGACTTTCTATAGTTCATTGATTCATCACGCTTTGTTGGACCATCTGCATTCCGTGAGACATCAGTTTTTAGAACTGAAATCAATAAAGTTCGAAAATAATGCACTTTGTGTACTTTTGTTACTTTGTGCATGCAATTTTTCATTGAATTTCTTCAATTACCGAGTTTTTGAATAACTGAAAAAGTGTTTGAAAATATCAATTACAAGTAATTGTAGTTGAACTTTCCTTAATTATTATTTCCCAACTCTGGAAATTAATAGGAATTTCAAACTGACATCTTTGAGACATATTTAGGGTGATCCCAATAAGGCTTGTTTAACACGGTGCAGGGAAATAATTCCACGGGCATCTGCTCCACATGGGAACTTATTCCATCTTTGATGGGAATCTGCCCCGCTTTTCAAAGTGAAATTTACTCTCACCGAGAGAGGGAATTTACTACAACCAAAATTTTGTGGAATGTTTTTCCACCTACAATTTTGGAATTTGAGAGATTATTGATTCGTAAATAATAAAATAACAAAATTGATATATAAATCCAGAATCTTTTAATGCAAAAGAAACTTTGCATATTTACACCCAACCTCACACCCACCCCAAATCCTATAGTGTGCCCAAGCAAGGGGGTTGCAGAGGGGGTAGCATGCCACCCCGATAGATACCTCACTGTTTATACAACGTTATGCTGGGTGCTAGCACTGATTTTATTTACACTTGCATTGCCTTACATAAATACAGTGCTGGCACCCCAGCATTACGGCGAATGAACACCGAGGTATATACCCCCCTGCTTAAGCACACTATTGGATTTAGGTTGGGTGCATGCAAAGTTTCTTTTGCATTTGAAGAATCTTGATTTAAAGAAACTACATCCATTTTGTCCAATGGGTTTTCTTTCCATTCATAATTGGAATTAAAACCCACAAGAAAAAGGAAACAAAACTCAGCTTTTGTTTCCATTTCAAATTGGACAGTAAAACCGTGGGTGTTTTGTCTTGTTATTTTGGGGAGTAAGGCCTACGGGATTTATAACCGCGGGGCTTATTGCACCGTGGTAATGACATTAAAAGTTCCGTCAATTAAGAATCTTCTTTCCGCAAGTTTGAAGCAAAGAGCATTAATGAGCTCCTACTTTTGCGGTTTTATACCAATTAGAAACTATATGTTATAAAAAAATACCTACTAAGAACGAATACAAAAAATTAATTGAAATTGATTCTCACACTAAGTGGGAAAGAACTTACATTATCAAAATTATAACAAAAATGAGAAGATTTTTCACATTGTGGTTTAAGTGTGATGATATATGGCAAAACTCGTGAAAGGGTAGTTTGTCCCCCGTTTCCCTCTCATTTATAAAAAAACTATTTCATTTGATAAAGATTGCTGCTAAAAAATCCACATTAGTGGTTTTATTATTTTTGATGATAGGACTAAAAATTGAAAGAAAGGGGTTTTTTAACCCGCCCTAATGTCACCTATTTTTTATAGATTTAGTTTCATTTAACTTTACTTTAACTTTAAATACACGAACAAAAAAAACAAAACAAACGGGAAGTATTTTTTTTCTTCATATCCATCACCCTTATTATGATTGTCAATTGTCAATTTGATGATTGTCAATTGTCAATTTGGTGATTGAAAGACAGTTAAATATGGTATTTAAAAAGTCAAAAACTGATCAACTATTTATTGAAAACTAAAAATATTCTTTCAACTCCCAACGGTCTACATCATTTATAATGATCAAAACCTTAATCAATCGCGTTGTCAAATATCAAAAATCAATATTTATCAATCATCAATTGATAATTGTCAATCGTAGTAGGGGTGTATGTCTAAAAGCCTATAGGATTCAGTCAAAATGTATTCGTTTTTTTAAACTTGAACTTAAATTAATTAGCTTTAACGAATTACTACTTTGTATCCTGTCGATGTTTGCCCTCCAAAAGTACTTGAGAGTGCTAGGACGCCATATGGCCCTAGGCTCAATGATAGGAAAATCCCTATGCACACCTCCGTGTGGTGGAGGGTGGGTAACGCTAACGTGCAGGGGGACCGAATAGATGCCGGGATAAGCAGACAACCCAGCTTTGCTGGTCAGGGCACAAACTTGTCCTTGGGATGGTTAAAAGCCCCCTTAAGACGGATGAACTGCAGGTGGCGGTCAACGGCATGATAGTCTGGTGGCGGAGGAGCGTTTTTGTTAAAAGGCCAACGGCAGCAGCAGGTAGCGTCTGTAACCCATATTGGGCGGCTACAAAAGGCGTCTGTTTTCCCATAGTGGGCGGCCTCGAGCAGTTATGTGTTTGACCATACAAAAGGCGGGTGTGCCTGTCAAATCTGAGCTTATGTATGTTATTAATCGTATCTCGGAAAACACCATGGTGGAAGGATATATGCTATTACATGAAATATGACAACAATTGGAAATGAGTCCCCAAGAGGTAACCATTTTATGGAGAATCCTTCTGCAGCTTCGGCTGCTGTAAACCGCACATCGGATTTGGGGGTGCGGCATCTTTCGTGTACCAGCGTCAATCAAGACGCCATAACAATAAATGAATCGTTAACAAATAGAAGAAATCTTTTAAGAAGAGCAAATGATACTTTTGGCTACCGCATACGTACGAAAATCGGAGCATGGAACGTTCGATCCTTGTACGGCGAAGGTAAATACGAGCAGGTTGAGCGTGAAATGCTTCACCTTAAGATCAGTATCCTGGGCATCAGTGAAACTAGGTGGAGAGGAAGAGCCGAATACAGAGCTGACTCTGGGCAAACGAGAATGCTGTATTCCGGGAAGGATGAAAGAGAGGGTGGCCAAAGGCTGCATGGTGTCGGAATTATGTTGAACGAAGAAGCAAGGCGTAGTCTTATATCCTGGGCGCCCATTTCTGCAAGAATAATGACAGCAAGGTTCCGTTCAAAAATTCGCAACGTCACAATAATTCAGTGCTACGCCCCCACAAATGAAGCGACCGAGGAAGACAAAACCGCTTTCTACACTCATCTTAACTCAGTTTACAGTGGTGTTCCAAGAGCCGACATCATAATTGTCATGGGAGATCTCAATGCCCAAGTCGGATCAGACAACTACGGTCTGGAACGCGTCATGGGGAAAAATGGCTTGGGGTCACGAAATGAAAATGGCGATTTGCTGGTCGATTTTTGTAACGCTAATCGTCTTGTACTGGGTGGAACTGTGTTTAAACATAAGACTTGCAACAAAATCACCTGGGTACATCCGGATGGTCAAACTGAAAACCAAATTGACCACATCATGATTCAGCAGCGATGGAGGAAGTCAATGTGCGATGTTCGGAGCATAAGAAATGCCGACATTGGAAGCGACCATCATTTGGTTCTCATGAGTCTCAAGCTACGAACGGCAGCTGTACAACGTCAATCACAGGGTGCAGCAAGAAATTCGAAGTTTTATACAAATGCTTTAAGTGATCCCAACAACGACAGAGCTTCGTCATTAAATGGAATACAACATTCAACAATTGATGAGATGTGGGGTGATATAAAAAGTGTTTTTATGGATGCTGGATCCGAAACTGTACCCAAGCAGTCGAGAGTTAGAGACTCTTGGATATCCCAAGACACCTGGGATAAAATCGAGCTTCGCAAATCGTTGAAGATGCAAATAAATGCCGAAGCAGATGCTCAACGAAAGGCTGAATTGCGAAGAGAGTATCGCTTAGCACATAAGATGGTCTATCGCTGTGTGAGACGAGACAAGAGGGTGAAATTAGACGGTCACGCAGAAAATGCGGAAAACGCTGCAAGAAGAGGAGACATGAGGGAATTGTACCAAATATCCAAGGAAGTTGTCGGGAAGAAAACCAACACCAATCATCCTGTAATGGATGTGGATGGTACACTTTTGGTATCAATCGAGGATCAGCTGCGCAGGTGGAAGGAGCACTTTTGTGCCTTGCTTAATGAGGATTCTGTCGAGCAGAGTGCTGAAGTGCCCCAGCTTAACGAGATGCGTAGATCATATAGGGGTATTGACATCGAGCCCCCTACAGTACTGGAAATTCAATCTTCGATAAATCTTCTCAAAAATAACAAAGCAGCTGGACTTGACGGTATACCAGCCGAGTTCCTGAAAGCTGACCCTGTCAGAACGGCTAGTATTCTACACCCGTTGATACAAGCTGTGTGGGAAAATGAAATCTATCCCAGCGACTGGAAGGATGGTGTAATTGTTAAGTTGCCAAAGAAAGGTGATCTTAAGAATTGCAACAATTGGCGAGGTATTACAGTTTTGTCCGTTTTTCCAAAATTAATGGCAACCATCATTCTGGAGCGGATAAAGGTTAGAATCGAGTCTACACTCAAGAGGCATCAAGCTGGTTTCCGCAGTGGGCGGTCTTGTGTAGACCATATCAACACTCTGCGTATCGTTCTTGAGCAGTCTGCGGAGTTTCAATCACCGCTTTACCTCATGTTCGTGGATTTTGAGAAGGCCTTTGACCGAGTCAACCGTGAATGTATATGGAGATCACTTCTTGGTAGAGGAATTCCCCCAAAAATTGTTGCCATTATAAGAGAGTCTTATAACAACGCAAGCTGCTTTGTTTTACACAATGGGCAGCTATCCGACTCTTTCGAAGTGCGGCAGGGTGTGAGACAGGGAGATGTTTTATCGCCAATTCTCTATCTACTGGCGATTGACGATGTCTTGACGGCCAGCGTTGGAACATCAGAGAGGCAGGGCATTCAATGGAGAACGTTTGAAAGGCTTAGCCACTTAGACTATGCCGATGATATATGTCTCTTGGCAAATAACATCAGCGGGCTGAACGGGATGTGTCAAGCTCTGAAGTTAAAAGGAGAGGCGAGTGGTCTTAAAATAAATAGCAAAAAGACAAAAATAATGCTCACAGGCCGCTCCACACATCAGCGTATTTTAATACAGGAGACGCCAGTTGAAGAGGTTGAACAATTTAACTACCTTGGAAGTATTGTTTCAGCAAATGGTGGTACTGATCTGGACGTTCAAAGTAGAATAAATAAAGCTCGCGCAGCCTTCGGTTCTCTCTCCCAAATTTGGAACTCATGTCAAATCTCCTTGCGCACAAAGTTGAGATTCTTCGAATCTAATGTCAAATCCGTGCTGTTATATGCTTGCGAAACTGGAAAGTCACGACTACCATCTCAAAGAAATTGCAGGCTTTTGTGAACCGTTGTCTACGCCATATTCTAAAAATTCGCTGGCCACAAATTATATCAAACGAGGAATTGTGGCTCAGGACAAGCCAGGAACGGCTGGACGTTGACATAAGAAAGCGTAAATGGCAATGGATTGGTCACACACTGAGGAAACCAAACGATGAAATTGCAAAGCAGTCATTTGAATGGAATCCTCAGGGTGCACGGCGGGTTGGAAGACCAAGAACAACATGGAAATCAACAGTTCTAGCAGAAGCAGACTCCCAGAGAAAGACGTGGCCACAGTTAAAATATCTATCTGCAGACCGAGAAGGATGGAAACGATTTGTTGGCGCCCTATGCCCCAACCGGGGTTACAGGACTTGATGATGATGATGATCCTGTCGATGACTTAAAGACTTCAGGCGGTTCAGAGTATGACCTCGGCTCTTGAATTGACTCATCTTTTTCTGCAAACATCAGATTCTCTCCTCCTGTCATTCAACTTGGTCTTGCATAAAGCTAGGCTTCCATTTGTCATTAAACAATTAACCAAAGACGCATTTTTGTGTCATTTCACAAAACGACTAGTAGAAAGACTCCAAAATTGGTTGTCTTTGAATTGAAAAACACTTAATCATTTGCGTAAAGTTGTAAGTCATATGAATAATAGCCTTTGAAATGTTGAACCATCAGCCGTTTGTCTGCCTACCTAAACACGTGTCGAACAGGTGTAAAATTTGACGTAAATTTTTACATCGATTTATTTATTTACCTGAGTGTTTTTTGGATTTTTTTTGCCGCTTTCTATCTTTTAAAGGACAAATTACAGACAGTTTTACCTATGACAACAATCGTTCAAAATTACAAGCTTAATATTTTTTTTAAGCCCACTTTTTCCCTCCGACCAATAGGCATTGAAATATATCGAAGTAAAAAATGTACGTGAAATGTTACACCTGTTCGACACGTATTTAGGTCGGAAGACAAACGGCTAATGGTTCAACATCTCAAAGGCTCTTATTGATATGACTTTCAACTTTACGCAAATGACTTGACTTTTTATGTCGTTGGCTCTCAGTCTAATTTTTAGTCAATGAAAGACATCAAATTTTAAAAACAAGTGGAAATAACTCAATTGACAAACGAAACGTCACATTGTCTTAAACTGACAACATTTTTTTTTTGGCAACGTAAAAACTTTATTTCAAACAAAATTTTCAGTATTGGTTTTTCTGTCTTTATTCTGAATATCAAAATCATCACTTGTCTTACAATTGTCTTCAAAATTGTTTTTTTCTTCAGCATCATTTCCACTTTTTTCGCTCTCGATGTCTGATTCAACACTTGGATGTTATTCATTGATTGCTGATCTGTTTTCCAACTTTATGTTCCCCCTTCTGTGTTTCTTCTATATCGATTTATTCTAGAAATGTACCTTCTGGTTTTGCGTTGCAGATTACTTCTGGCTTGAAAGTACTGACTGCAGACCAGACAACTTTTTGTATCCTTAGAATGTACACTCGATAACTGTTTTCATCTTGTAGCTAACGATCCTTCCGTACGCAACCTTTTCATCAAATTTATTGTGAAGTTCCTTCGGTATGTGGACATTACTTTTTGTGCAAAAGACGCTTATGTGACTAAGAGTTCCCACTTATTTCCCCTACCTTAATTCATTTGGAATCTTTCTTCCGATTGCTATCAATCCTTTGCGGTTAAAGACATTTGCTGCTGTATTACATGCCTCATATCAGCCCCCAGTCATTTTTGCAAATAACTTCAAACTCTCATAGCTCTAACTGCTTTCACAATTGTTCGGTTTTATAGTTTAACAGTTCCATTCTACTGTGGAGTATAAAGAAGGTCGTTACCAATAAAATTGCTCTTTTAAAAATTATACAGTAATATGGCAACTTCGTAACTGTTAAACTCTGCCGATTTTGCTATTCATATTTTTGAAAACTTGTCTATTGGTCTTAGCTTCATTCAAGAAAATCTCAATTGAATTACTTACCTCACTGTTCGGCTTCAAAAAGAACAGGACATAATATTTACTCATGTTCAAGAACATCAGCATGGATAAGTTCAATATCCTTAACCGGTCTATAACTTTTTAGCTTTAAAGGTACGTGATCTTTTGAAAGATTTTTTTCACTTAGGGGTTGTGCTCTCGAGAGCTATTTGAGAGCAGCTTTAAGTATTTTTTTTACTAAAAGTGCGCTCGCATTTGAGAGTACTTCCACTAAAAAACTGTCGGTAGCTGTCTTCCTCTCTGTGAGCTAGTTTCATGACTCTGCCCATTTGCAGTTTGGGAGTTGTTTGCTGTCTTCTTACTCTCAAATGGACACGCACCTTTAAGGGAAGTTGGTACATTTTACCAGCAAGACATCCAAGATAGAATTTTTCTACGTTTTCATGAACACCAATATTCATCTTAACATGAAATGTCTTAAAATTACGTTTATTCTGATATCAAATTTTTCGTGATAAACTTGAAAACCTTCTGGAACGTTAGGCATGCTAACTTCTTATGTGGGCCCTGATGTTTTCATAACTTGCACTTTTAAAACATGCAGCTCAATTTGAAGATATCTTTTTCACTGCTAAATTCACCATTTGGTCACAGAAAAAGTTATGGCCATCATCAAATACAAAAAACGCAATTGTTTCGTATACTTCAGATCGTAGGATTAGTTTCACATTTATTAAAATCTAAAATAACAGACTGCTGTTTTTGTATTTAATGGCAATTAATATTTTGGTGGCCAAAGTTTAGTCCTTGTTCTTTAAGTTCCTAAATCTATTGCCAGCCGCTAGATTTATGGTTATCAAATAGAAGAAATACCTCGTGGCATAATGGTTAGTGCGTTGGACTGTCATGCCGAAGGGGTGGGTTCGATTCCCAGCCGCTTCCACCTAAAAACAAAAATTGTAGGTCCCCTCCATTCCTGCCAACGTGCACACAAGAATGGTTGAGAGTTGTAAGTCACTAGGCCCTGGTTCTCCTCGAGCTGTTACCCCACCAAATTAATTTTTTTATGTAGTTATCAAATACAAACAAAAATGTCTGCCATTCCATTTCAGTCAATAAGCTAACCATATTTTTAGTTTATATTAAAACAGACCTAATCCACAGAATCGGAGTGTAAAAATGGTATTTAGTGGCCATAAATCCTTCGGTGATTAAAGTTTCATTCATATAGGTTTAGTTGAAGTGAACAAAATCCGTTGTTATTGCTCTCGGTCTATTAGCAGGCACCAAAAAAACAGTGTCATAGCAAATTTAATTGATTTAAGTTTGATTCGATATATTTTCCTATGAAATTTCCGTAAACATAAAAAAATACCTAAAATTTACGATTAGTTTTTGCAAATACACCAATACTTTATTTTTGTTCTGTGAATTTTTAAGGCGTTAACTTGAAACGCACACAATGAATACAATTTTTGTTGATCTGCATTTACTAGAAAAATCCATTTTAGTTTTTTTACGAAAACTGCAAAAAGACGAGTATTTATTGGCTCAATTGAATCTGAAATTCATGGAATAATATTTTCAGTTATTTCAGTTAAAATAAAACCATTATGCAACTTTTTCCAAGAGCTGAAATACAAATATACATTAAATTTTTCCTCTCTTTCTCCCTCAGCAATTAATATTCTACCCCACTTTGTGACCGTTTCGACTTCCTTAAAATCTGCATTTTTTTGTTTCTTTCCATTAAGTTCTTTGGGAAAAAAAAGAATAAAAATGCACTGAGCAATGAGCATACAAAAAACTTTCTCCACAAGAAACTCAAAACTCACTTGAATTCAAGAATCAAGTAAATTCCAAAAAGTGAAAAGTATAATTAAGTCAAGCTGTTGCCGTTCTTTTAGCAAGTCATCCCAAAACTTTAAAAATATGCAATTCCCTCAAAATAAAATAGAAAAAAAAAATATGAAACAAAATTAAATTTAATTTAGGGTATTTTTTTGTATAAAAGAAAAAAAAAATAAATATTTATGTAGGTTTAGTGTAAATGGGTTTATAGCAAGATAGATAGGTCCTCTTTGAAAGGAAAAACCGAAAGTACATTAAGGTTGCACTGGAGAATCCCTTCTTCTAAGCACTCTACTCCCTGGTGGTGGACTACTTTTTATTTGCTGCAGTATACTTACATACGTTTATATATATGTACTCTTATACGTGTTTTTTTTGGGAGTATAGTGATGGTGTATAACTGCAACCAATGTACTGTGTATACACTCTGAACAGGCGGTGGTGGTGTCGTTGTCCTACATAAAGTCCTTTTACAATGCTCTTTAATATCCAACAGGCCAATTTGTACGATTTAAGACAATTTAGATTTCCGCAAAAAAAGGAAAAAAAAAACAGCCCTCGACCACACCCAACACCCAGATATTCGCTCTTTGAAAAACTTCATCATCATGGACTCTAAATGGAATAGAAGTGAGATTAGATAATATGATGCCATAGGAACTCACTTCATCTCTATACAAACACCAGCTGCAGAAATAATAATTGTGGGTGTTAAGGACTAAAAGGGGTAAACGTAAAGCTTTACATAGGACTGGATTTCTTTTATTTGTAGAAGGTTGCGCTGGAATGCATCTAATTGCATAATTTCTTATCGCAAACAAAAAAGAACTCGCAGTGAAAATATTTTATTATTTAACTCCTGTTGATTTTGTGGCGTTTTGAATATGGTATGGGTTGAGTATTCTTGGTGTTAGGTAATAATGCCTAAGGAAATAACGCCCACATCATTTTGGGAGCAACGCCCCAAAAAATGACAAACAATTTGACTGTTGTTTGTTTTTGGTATGTATGTATGTAGGTATGAGGAGGTATATGCTGTAGGCTTATACATCCATATATGCACATATGTATGTATTAACAAACAATATGACCTGAATGAACACCAAATTGAGCATGTGCTTGAAGCCTTAAAGAGTATAAGTTTTTTGCAATCGATGAATTCTTTAAATATTAAAAAGTCGAAAAAGTCTACATATCTAGTTATGAAAGTTTGTGAAAGTCAAAAATTGCAAAACAGACGTTTGAAAAATAATTCAGCATTAAATATGGTGACCATGCAGACCGTGGTGACAAAAACGCTATTTACAACTCCAAATATGTACACTTTAATAAATACTCTTTGGTAACATCAGAGTTCTTGTTGATTGTACTAGATTTTCGTTCGGATATAGAATTTAACGAAGATTAGCAGAATTGAACGAAGATTATTAGTTTATTATTATAAAAAAATTATAGTAAACTACCTAACTTTTGATCAGCATTTTAGTTAAATCGTGAACTAGAAGATATCCGAGCACGTTTTTTTAAATAGGGCTGAAACAGTGCTTAATTCTGGTACTCTTGTTCGCAATCGTATTTTCTTAAGAAAATTTAAAAATCTGCACAGCCAAAGTTGTAATTTATTGCACTTTGCTATTGGCATTGCCTCTAGTTTGTCAACTTTTAATTGCGATTTCTCGGGTGTCAAAGCTTGAATTTGAAAACAGTTTTTCGGTCAGGGCATTTCAAGAAATAATAGTGACAACTTCAGTGGCTAGAATAGATTTTCGCATGTTCTTTAAAAAATTTCCTTATCTTGTAACCAATTGTCCCTCTTTAAATTTGTTCTTCATTGTCGTATCGTTTGACTAAACTTACCTAGTCATCATTGATTTCTAGATCTTTTCCAAATTATAGTACATTGAAAAAACGTTTAGATTCAAATCAGTGCTGTATAAAGTTATGTGTTTAATTGGTTAAGTAATGAAAAAAGTAGATACTTGAAGTGGTTTCAATCTTAGAAAAATGGTTTGAAAGATAAAAATAGGACATTTGGAGGATAATTCAGTAAAAGGAGGACAATTTTCTATCCTCTTTAATAAAATAAAATATAGAGGACAGAACTCCCGAAACAGAGGACTGTCCTTTTAAAAAGAGGACGGATGGTCACCATAAGCATAAATAAATATTACATAAATGTATATCTGTGGTTGGTAGAAACCTGATAACTCCATTTTAAAATTAGCGTCGTTACGCCCACTTTAAATCAAGCTAGAATGTAAACGAGGCCACAGATTTTCAAATTTGGAATACTTATGAACATAACCTTTGAAAAATTATGTTTCAAATTTGAAGAAAATCGGTTCACCCGTTTAGGTTGTAGATCGATGTAAAGTGGACGCAAAGACGCAAATTTTAAAATGGAGTTATCATGTGTCTACCAAACACCACAGATATTTATTAAAAAAAAAAAATTTATAAAAAAATAAAAATTTATTTAAGGATTTGTTAAATTTAATTGATTTTTTCAGTGCAATGAATTTTTTTCTTTAAACTCAGACTTGTTTCGGTCAATTTTTTGTGTTTTTTTTATTTTTGTCCTTTTAGTTGCCAGTTGAGAAATTTTCAAAATTTCACATAATAATTAATATTTTTTTTATAATATGCGTGGCACTCAAGGGATTATGGCTTTCCTTAAAATGATTAACACAATATGAGGTTCAGGGAAAAAGGTAAATATTGAAAAGAAGATATTGATGGGCTTTGGTTTTGAATTTCTGAATATTAAATGAAAAGGATACAAATATCCCTTTAAATGATTCAACCAATATTCGTGTAGTGTGGCTGATTTTTAAAAATATGTTTAAAACGGGACAAGAACATGCTTTTCTTAAACTTAAAAGCTTACTTTTGATGGTGGTCACAGCCCAGGATGTGCTACGGCCTCAACTAAAAAGGCTCTCCCGGCAACTCTGTCCCTGGCTAGCCGCTTGCAATTACACATAGCAAGTTGGTTGAGTTCGTTTTCCACTTGTGTGTGCCACCTGTTGAGGGGGTCTTCCACTGCTTCGTACACTAGCCCTGTTTTTTAGTGCATTTTTATATTCGCTTAGAAAAAAGTAGCATGTTAATTACAACAACAAACTGGTATAATTCCGTATTGTTGTTGTATTTAACATGCTAATTTGTTCTTAGTAGAGATTAAATCAGGATCAGGGTTGGATTCGAAGATTTGTTGGGCTGGTGCGTTGCTGTTTATACGCTCCACGTGTCCCAGCCATCTCAGTTGCTGTATTTTTAGCTTTGACCAGTGCCGAGATTCAGCTATTTCAGCGAGTGAGATGAGATAACTCGCCTTACTCCCCGACTCATCTCACTTCACTCGCAAAAGTGATTCAGCTATTTAAGTGAAATGAGTAAGTTCGAATTTAGTTTCGAACATGAGACAAAGAATAAATATAAAAGAGCTAAATTCTACCTCCTAGTCACACTCGTTACGCAAAACGAAATGAAACAACAAATACAACAATGTAAACATTGGAATCTTTAATAATGGAGTTTGGAGTATCTTTTGTTTCAATTATTTTTTTTGTCATAATTAAGTTTAATGTGAGTTTTACCCTTGAGAAATAAAAAGTTTAAATGTGCTGAAAGTGAATAGAATATACATTTATTTAATATACATATATATATGTGCATATGATAATAAAATAGAATTAAAGAATCAATAAAAGGGTAGTTGTTTTTATCTAAGTTGTTGTTTTTTATTTCGTTTCCTATCCATGAATAGGAATTCTTGAGAAAAGCACACATACCTATCCAAAACTAGAATTTTACCAACACATACACCAAGTCACTGCGGAAATATCTGGCGAGTAATCTGACATTTCATTTCACTCGCTCACTCACTCCCTTTTGCTAACTGAATCGATTTTCGACGAAAAGTGACTCATCTCACTCACTCCCTGCGGCTTCGAATAAGCTGAATCTCGGCACAGGTCGACGTCACTATATAGCCCGTAGAGCTCTTCGTTGAATCATCTTCTCCAGACAACTTCGATACATGCAGGAAGCCAAGCAAATGTTCATCCGATTCTTTCAGGATCCAATGCTTCTGTTCCATATAGCAGAAAAAGGGAAGATTAAGATCTTATACAAGAGGGCCTTACTTTTTAAATGCCTTCTAGGGCCGAAGAAACACTGATTGGTGGAGTAATTCTTCGTTTGATCGCTGCACTGATGTGATTTTGCGAGGTAATATTGGATCCCAGGTAAACAAAGTCCTTAGCAGCTTCGAAGTTGTATCTATCCATCGTGATATTTTTGTGAATGTCGATCTTGAACTCCTGTTTTTTTTTTTTGATCGATGGTTGATTTGCACACTGATAGGGGCCGATCAGATCATTGACAAGAGGTTTTAGGCGATCACACAGTATAGCCGACATCTGTAGTGGGAATAGGTCAGACCATCTCCTTTTTTGTGGATTGGGCACACTATGCCAAGGTTCCATTCATCGGGCATACTTTCATCCGACAACATTTTGCAAATGATGTTCCACCTCATTTCATTCCCATCTTGACAGGCTTCCGTTCTGGCTTTGTAGCCGTAGGTAGATTGTTACATCCTTTTGTAGAACTTCGAACATCATCCCCGCCGCCGGTATAATCCTCAATAGACTAGACCTCCCGCTTGTCGTGCCTTCTTTTTCTTCGTAAAGTCGGTGCTCCTCCCTCCTTTTTTGCCCATAGAGTTCCCGGGCTTTTCTCTCAGCAGCTCTTGTTCTCGTCTGCAGCATGCGCCAGTCGGCACTTAGAACTTACGAACGTCTAGGCTATTGGTTATGTCATATAATAAGGAAGTAAGACGTTCATGGAATTTTATTGTAAAAATCATCAAAGGGGTCATTGAAGATGAGAAAACCGCGGAGTACTATTAAATTGGAGGGTGCATTTTTGAGAGGGGGGTGCAAAAGCACCCTTTTTGGTTTTTTTGCATATATGTAACTCGAAAACGAAGCAAAATTTCGAGATAATTCCCGAAACCTTGTTTGTAGAGAAAAAAATTTATCATCAAAATGAATTTTTGAAAAAAAATTTAAAAAATTTTTAGTTAGCTAATTTTTAAAAAAATCATTACAAAAAAATGTGAAAAATCACATTTCTTGTTTTTCTTTTTTACTTATTTGCTTATAACTTTTTTTACCAGCAGAGATAGGTATAGACGTTGCTCCATATAAAAGAAAGATAATTAAATTTTCTTTAAAATAAATTAAAAAAAAAACACGGTTTGGATAAAAATCGACCGAGAAATAGTCGTTCAAACTAGGCTGATGTTAAGTTTTTAAAGCTTTATAAATGGCATTTTTGGCTATTTTGATAGACTTGTTAGATTATGCACTCAAACTGGGTGTTAAGTTCAAAATTTTTCGCAGTTTTCGGGTTGCCATCTAATTTTTTCAAAATTTAGAATAATTGCCAAAATCGACACACTTGCTCTTACAAAGTCGGGTTTTGAACACATTTTAGCTTATACCTTCTCTAAGAAAAACCAAAAAATGCGATTTTTCACATTTTTTTGCAATGATTTTTTTAAAAATTAGCTAACTAAAAATTTTTTAAATTTTTTTTCAAAAATCCATTTTGATGATAAATTTTATTCTCTACAAAAAAGGTTTTGAGAATTATCTCGAAATTTTGCTTCGTTTTCGAGTTATATGCAAAAAACCAAAAAGGGTGCTTTTCCACTCCCCTCTCAAAAATGCACCCTCCAATTTAATAGCACTCCGCGGTTTTCTCATCTTCAATGACCCCTTTGATGATTTTAACAATAAAATTCGATGAACGTCTTACTTCCTTATTGCCCTGTTTTTTAGGACATAATCAATAGCCTAGTCATCTCTGCCGGTTTAATCCTCAATAAACTCGACCTCCCGCTTCTCGTGCTTCTTCTTTTTCTGCCTGAAGTCGGCGCTTCTCCCTTCTTTTTTGCCCATAGAGCTCCCGGGCTTTTCTCTCAGCAGCTCTTGTTCTCGTCTGCAGCATGCGCCAGCTGGCACTTTTCATCGAACCAGGAGTTTTGTTGTGGTCACCAAGTGAAACCCAGAACATCATTGGTCAACATGTTGACAATATCTCCACCGGTCCTCTGTACTTGATTCTAGTTCAGGCCTGCTCGATAAAGAGACACGTGGTCGTCAAAAGTTCTGGTGGTCGCTTGTGATGTTAGTTTTTTGATATAAAATCTTTTCACAGCCTCTGCTCGGCGTTGTGGCGTCGCGTGTTAGATATCTGCATACGTACTTGAGATTTAACCAAGAAGTGATCCGAGTCTATATTTGCCGCTAGGAACATTCAGACATCGAAGATACTGAAAGCATGATTGGCGTCTATCTCGATGTGATCAATTTGGTTGACGTGACCGCCAAGTCCCTTTGTGTATTATAAAGGTGTGGGAAACAAGTGCTAGATATTATGGCATTTCTTCCCTTCGAGAAACCCACCATTCTATGTCCGTTATTGGAAGTTTTATGGTGCAGGCTGTGTCCTCCGACTGTCAAAGATGCCCTCCTTTCCGAATCTGGCTTAGAAATCTTCGAGATAATCTTGACGTCGTACTTCGAGCACATATCGTACTTCTTTGGTTGAGTATTTCCTCCTTTCCGTGGGGGCGTAGATGGATATCAGCAGGGTTACCAACTCCAGAAAAGTCTAGACCCGGAGATTTTTCAAAATCTATTTCGTTTCTTTCTTTTTAAGCGATTATTTTATTAAATTATTTGAGCAACAGCATACCCCCCCCCCCCCCCCCCCCTTGTATGACCAACGAATTGTTGGCATACGAATCGGTGCATGGGAAAAAAGAAAGAAACCGACTGAACAATAGCAAGCTTGTGTGTGTTAATAAAAATGCTAGTCGCTGTTGCTATTGATAAACAACGAAACCTGCATTGGGATTGAGCAGAACATGTGGCTTCAGTGGTGCGCTGTGTAGTGCATCGGCCTCTGAATTGCAAGGTTCATGGTTCGCTCCCAGATGACGGCAAAGAGTTTTTCAACTAATATGAGCCTTACCAGACTAAGCACCACTAAAAGAGGTATCTGATGATCGAGGTGGCTTTCGTGAAATAGCTATAACTCCAGCCAATATACTTCGTGGTAACACACGCAAGTTGTTGTTGTTCATTCAAAAATAATTCAATATAAATTGATGTATAACTTGCAGCATGCACTGCACACAAAACCCAACTTAAATTATAAACTGAATTGTATCCGCTTTCAACCCTTTCTTAAGACATCAATACAAAACTCTGCACCAAAATTCAGCTTTGTCGGAATCTTTTCGTAGTTTTACCATTTATTCGTCTAATTTTTCTGGGCTTAAATTGGTGGCGGTGGCCAAGATACCACAGCCCTCTTTGTTCGTGACATTTTTCGAAATAAATGAGTGCCAAGGAGGAAAGAGATAAAATTTCACATTCGCACTCATTGAATTTCGAAAGAAGGCATCGCGTAGGAGCCATAGATATGCGTTTTCTATCTAGATAAGTATCTTCTTTTTCTATTGTTAATTAAGAAAGAAAATTGTCAACGAAATTCAATTCAAAATCTCTTTGTCTACATCACTTTGCTTATACCACCCTGGCAGGTCTTCAAACTTAATCAATCTTCAACTAATTTAATTTTAAATCCAACATTTACTCGAACCTAATGCCTCATGAAATGGCAAAACGAAACCAAAAAAAAAAAACCTTTGAAAAGTTATATAGAAATAAAGACATCCTGGTTTATCGGAGGTTGAAGCATATAAGTTATATCCTCTAGTCCTTTTTAATTTTAAGACAACACGGTAGACAGCGATCAACTTGCATTAGAAGAGCATTTGCATCCTCTCATGCTATCTTCATACTCTCACATCCTCTCGCCGCGCCATTGTGTCTTCGTTGTCTTGGTGGAAAACTTTTCGAGTGCATTGTCATTTCATTGCAACAAAATGTCTTTTACTTTCACACAAAATAACATTTTCAAACTTTTCATCGTTTGCCATCATACAAACACACACACATAGACACAGACACACTTTAACAACTTCTTTGCCTTAAAAACTTTTTGCATATCGATGGGTAAGTTATACCTATCTTCCTATACCTATAACGTAGGTCGTCTTAGGTATACCTTCGTTTATGGGAGGACACAGAAAACGCTAAGTTTGCAATTTATTAGGAAACGGCCGTCACACACAATATAATGTGTGTATCTTCTACTAGATTGTTAGTTGAATGTCTATACATAAAACTTTTGTATAGATAGTCGTTTGCAGAAACCACAAAATTGAACTTGAGCCATAGGACTCATCCCCTTCCGTGATATGATGTGTTATTATAAAGTTAAGTTAAGAAGTTTCCACCCTTTTGTGTGAGTTTTCTGCTTCCTAAAGTTTCCATCAGCATCATCAGAGGGAGCTCCTGAAAGGGAGGAAAATGTTGCGTAATAGTCTCTTATTGCAAATATATATTTTTCTTTTCCTATCTAATAACATCCTGCGAAGCTCAAGAAGCGCATTGAAGCCACCACACCGGAGGAGGACCGCCCACCGCCCCCTCTGAACACTCAAGAAAATACGAGACAAATTATAGTGCGAGCCTACTAAAAAAGGAAACAAAACACCATAATTAAAAAGTATCTCCGAACAACAACCTTTTCATGATAATCCAGATGAGGAGCTTGCTGAGATCTTAAGTAGGCATAGGTATAAGCAAGGTAAGGTAGGTAGATGGGTACCTTCTTTTAATTCCTTGATAGCTCGGTTGCCTAGGGAAGGAATACATTTTTATGAGAAAATTATATTTTTTTTTTTGTTTTCTTATTTTATTTTTTTTTTCGTTTTTTTTTTGTTCTTTAAAGGTTCCCACACACCTTGTGGGAAGCCGCAAAACGAAATGAAACAAATAACCGATGTGTGGTTTTTCAATAACCCCATTTAATACGTTTACACAAGTTAAGACGGACATGAAAAATCTTTCGAATAACCTGATGATGTTAGGCCCCAGCATTTGGCACATCTCAATTTTAAAATAATTAAAAAAGAATACGAATTGAAATGAATTGAATAGAATGGCTTTGTAATTATATCCATTCTTGCATTGAATCTGCAATATGTTAAGGTATCTCTTAGCATGTCGAAGAATCGGCCTCATATTACTGCACGACACTATATAACCGACCAAACGAAGGGTGCATGTTTCTCCATGACTCCAACCACGACGATGATGAGACTTGATTCCAAACATGGGAAACTCCAAAAGATCGGTTTGTTGACCATCTATGGGAATATCTTATTGTTTGTAGTTTTTACAACAAGTGGGAAAAGTGCACGTCAAGGATGACTTCTTTTACGTCTTTTAATAGTTGTATTTACATACCTTCCTCTGCCTTATACACACATCCAGAATCTGAGACTTTGAAGTGTGAAGGGAAAAATGAAATTAAAACTACAACAAAAAAAACTTTGTGTGGGTTTTTTGAAATACAATTTTACCACCAACATTTTTTGGGAGAGGGCAGCTTTCTTTCTTTTTTGCGTTGCGTCGTTCAATTTTCTGCCATGTATTTTTAACAGACATCAAAAGCCTGCTGGAACCTTTAAGCATTTAATTTATGAAATGATGGTGGCTTCATTATTATGTTTACATATTAACTTAAAAGACCCTGAAGATATTTTGATGTCAAAACTCAAAACATGGAGAAAGATCTCATCGAAAAGTAAATACATATAAAAGCGAGACAGAAGCTGGAGGTGAATGTTTAATTTTTGGGTATAGAAAGTTGAAAAACTTTTAATTGAAAAATTAAGAGAATGTTATTTAATAAACTTACTTCGAAACATTGTTTTCCACTCATGATTAAATCAACAAAATATTTAAGGCTGGTGGAAGTTGTTTTGCGTGCGGTGTGGCAGTAGCCCATGCCTCATTTAATAATTAATGTATGTATTTTAAGACAAAATCAATATAGCACAAGAAATTAAATGGACTAATGAATCGAATGTTTACTTTACCAGATGCTTACTTAGAATTCTTAAAATAAGATGAGAATACCATACCAGTTGTAATGAAGCATTATACTTTTGCCCTTTCTTAATGGCAGAAGTTTAATGCTTTACTTTTCTTTACTTTACTTTACTTTACTTTACTTTACTTTACTTTACTTTACTTTACTTTACTTTACTTTACTTTACTTTACTTTACTTTACTTTACTTTACTTTACTTTACTTTACTTTACTTTACTTTACTTTACTTTACTTTACTTTACTTTACTTTACTTTACTTTACTTTACTTTACTTTACTTTACTTTACTTTACTTTACTTTACTTTACTTTACTTTACTTTACTTTACTTTACTTTACTTTACTTTACTTTACTTTACTTTACTTTACTTTACTTTACTTTACTTTACTTTACTTTACTTTACTTTACTTTACTTTACTTTACTTTACTTTACTTTACTTTACTTTACTTTACTTTACTTTACTTTACTTTACTTTACTTTACTTTACTTTAATTTCATTTAATTTAATTTAATTTACTTTACCTTACTTTACTTTGCTTTGCTTTACTTTACTTTACTTTACTTTACTTTACTTTACTTTACTTTACTTTACTTTACTTTACTTTACTTTAATTTACTTTAATTTACTTTCCTTTACTTTGCTTTGCTTTGCTTTGTTTTATTTTGCTTTGTTTTACCTGATTTTATTTTATTTTACTTAACTTTACTTGCTTGGTGCCTCCTAGTGCCCTCTAGCTTACCTACTCCAATTTAATACGCCAATTTGATGAAGAACACCTTCAACCTGGTCGCACCAATTTTGAAAACTGGTGGCCAATTTGTAGTGCGGTCAGGAAACCTGAATCCCTATGCAATTTGTGGAGGGCACCTTTAAGTTGCAAGTTACCAACAAAGTGGACGTCCCACCCTTGGACATACAAAATAAATGTTCCTGAAAAGTGGCAATACTGCTCAACAGCAATCTTTTAAGACACAAACCGTTATTAAGTCTTATCAGTTTTACAGGGGTGTTAAGGCTGGACATGTCACAGTATAGCCCTGTCATAAGCGGTCTTTAAATCGATAAACATTTGGTTGGTATCGATACTTATGGCCTTTTCGATTGGGGACAGAATGACAGTTCTTGTTCTGAAAAGAAGAGAAAATTGTTCTGGATTTGATTTCAGAATTGAAATGAGAAGCATTCACACGTATCAAATCGGTGTTCCGGATTGCCTATCGAAAAGGCCATTAATTCTTGGGTCTTCTAAAAGATCTGGCGCAATGTGAAGATTTGGTCGGTGGTGATTTTCCAGGTCTGACGCCACATTGGTGTTAAGTATCGACTGCGTATCTACCACGTTGTTCCTATTTCTATTCTTGGCCGCTCCAAGATAGCTCGTGAATCTATACATTCTTCCATAAAAGCTCCGCTCCTCTTTTATGCTGTAGCATCTCCTTGAGTTCACGTTTCTGACGACGTGATCTTCCTGAGAAAAAGTTTATCACCGGTCATCGGGTCAACATAAAGCTGGTGGGAAGTTCTAGTTTTCTTCTGGAGCCATTATCTGTATGTACAGCTCCTTTCTTTTATTGATTTTCTTTGCGCCATAGGAGTCGTGAGAATCACTGCCATTGGTCTTCCGGGCTTGTGTCAACAGCAGCCATGAAGTTTCTTTCGAGCTCAAGGAAGGGATACGCGATTGGCATAAGCTGTTGCGGTTACTTCCGATTGAAGCCTTCCAACGTTGAATTTTCTCTGAGAAGCTGTTCATCGACTTAGAGATTCATTGGATATCCTCATACGGCACCAACTAGATAGTTATCAGTTTAGATGTAGGCTCCTCGTTAGGTACGGAAATCGATCAGAACACTGAAGAAGTGCCTCCCATTGGTGATAACATGATCTATTTGATTATATCTTCGACCATCTAGTGACCCGCACAAGCTTTTGTACGGGAATCTTGTGCTGCTTATTAATATGTTTTTACCCGCTACAAAATCGATGGGCCTGAGTCCGTTCCTGTAAGAGGTGTCATGTGGGCTTTGCTTCCCGATCCTTTTACCAAAAAAGTCCCTCAAAAGTATTTTAACGTCATGATTTGGTCATTAGGTAAGGTTGCAAGCCGCATCATCTCTCGGATCTCCGTGGATCCATTGGATATTGTTCATAAATCTTTGTGAGGAGCTAATAGAACCTTCCTTTTGTAGTGTCGTCTTGCTTTTCTGAAAGGGCAGGCGCGGTAATAAGACTTAGATGGTGGAATTTTGCCTTGATACGAGTCGTCGCGACGCACGTTACTCCCTCAGATACTTCGCGAAAGCCCAGGACTCTTTGGCTTAGTCTTCCTTTCAAAGCAAACCCGCTTCCAAACAATCGCGATAGCAGTCCCCGTAAATAATGTCGCAGTCTTCCGTTTTCCTCCGTCTTTGCCCATCGCAGCACTTGAAGAGCGGTTATGTCAGCTTTTTAACTGGCGAGGGGCTCAGCTAGCTGCTCAACTTTGCGCTGCCTTGAGGCAATCAAGATGACAGCAAAATATGCTCGATGCCAAAAACCTCGTGTAGTTGTAAAACAGCAGCGAGAGTAATGTTCTGACAGCAAACCGCATCCAAACAAGCGAGCCTTCCCATCGCGTAGCAGTAGCAGTCGCAGTTATCCATTTTTTCCGTCCTGGCCCATCCCATCGCATCTCTTCGAGAGCTGTTATGTTAGCTTTTTGCTGCCTGTTTAAGGTGCACACACGGTAGGTAATCATTAGCCTAATTTCGTTTGCGGGGTTCCTCAAAATTATCATTTTTTTCATGCAAGGCAGTAAATTGTTTCATCACAATCAAATTTCTTAATTTTCATATGACCAGCAAGCAGCACAACGAAAAATAATTGTTTCATCTCTTAGGAAGACCCTTACCCTACCGAGTTCTAGTAAAAATTTCTCACAGATTTGGTGACAAGCACGCTCGAAATGATTTTATGCGTTTTCAATAGAAAGTTTGTTTTAGATTATTTCATCTTTAAAGACAAAATTTATTTTGAAAAGAAAACTATAGCGAGACCAAAGCGAGATTACAGCAAAACTCACTCAATGCTAAAAACCTCGTGTAAAAGTCACGCTGAGACCAAAGCAATACCATAGCGAGAAAACCACGACATAGATTCCCGTGTAAACAGATACGTCGAGATGAAAACAATTACCCCGACACTGAAAACGACGTTTGGAAGACCAAGGACGATGATGCTGAGACAGCGAGTCGACGCCGCGCCATCTGTAGTTGTCATAATTCCCGTCGTTGTCATTACGACTGTCATCCGTCCCCAAAAACCCAAAATTTAAAATTAAGTTCCATCTCTTCAGTATGTCACCTCGAGGTATTACCTCTACATTAGAGTTATTATTCGCAAAATACAGCCACAGTGTATACAATGATACAACATTTCATCAAAAGAATCACCATATTTGTAGGCAGAGGCGAGGCAGTCAGCTGAAGAATATTGAATATCATTTTATTAAATGCTGATTTTCTACTTTAGATAATATTAAAAATATCACCGCTTTAAAAAAAAGTTGTGCTTTTGAATTATGTTAAATGAAACCTCATGTTGGGACACCCCTTACGTCAATAATTATATTTTATCATACTTAAATGTGGCTAGTTAGTCGTATTACTATTAAAGTTTATACTAACTAACATAAAATTAAAATAAATCCTTAAAATCAGTTTGATTTATTTTTTGGCTTTGCAAATAATGCAAACTTCAGTCAAAAGGCAAACACAGATTAAAAAATATTTATTTTAATATATTAAAACATCAAATCGATAAACCACGCAAATGCTCTCGAAACCTTACAGTCATATCCCTAAGTTTGAGTGGATGTTTTTTTTTTATTTTTTATTTTTTGTTTTCCGTATTCACTATTATGTGGTTATTAGGAACGTACATTTATAATACACAGCAGAGTATGATGGATTCTTTTTCAAAATCGCAAAAAACTGTGGAAACAAAACAAATGTTTACCAAGTAAATACTTTCAATTGCAAAACTACATACTCGTACATACCTACATTTTTATCGAATAGGCAACTGCTTAATTTTGTACTGACAAAAAAAAAACAAGTGCATCAAACCAACTGAACCGCACTGTAATCAATAAAAGAAGTCATATTTCAATAAAAATTTTAAACGATATACCAAATTGAGTGCATTCAGATTAAAAAAAAATTATTATTCTGCTAATCTATAAAAATATATAAATTTATTTTTTTCTTTACTTTTTTTATAATTTTAAAACTATATCTGTTAGCTTGGCATGGTTTTTACTTCATCAACCCAAAACCACTCGACCAATTTAATTAAATTTTTATGCATCTAAGTGTATTCCCCAGGTGATATGAATGCACGCATAGGTCAAACTTTTTATATCGCAAAATAAACAGATTTTTTTTTATATAAAACGAATAACAAGCGAAAATTTAATAATAATTTTTCTGTAGTTTCACACTATATTAAAAAAAACTATCAGGATGTAGGTAGGCAGATATATAGTTTCCTAGCGAGATAAATTTAAGGCTAATGGATCATAAACCTGAAGTGATGTCAATTAACAAAATTTTCAATATACCAACGTTCAGGCGCGGATCCAGGATTTCGTTCAGGGGGGGGCAATTTTCGTCAGTTTCTAAAATCTTGATGAGATACAGGAAATTTGAGTTCATTTCATACCGCTCTACACGCTTGGTCACACAAAGCAATGTGGGTTGATGAGTTTGAAATTTGAAGAAAGCAATTAACTCTTTCATAACTGCCACAGTGTCTCGAACAGCGGGTACTTTGAACTTTGTGAAATTAAGTTTTGCAATTAGTAGCTATAGCATGGTGTCCTTTCAGCGCTTTTGAGTTCTCTGTGGATCTGCGTTACTCCACAATTATGCTCGGAAAACATAATGGTACAATGGTATGTTCCTTTTCAGACACATGACGTTCGAGTTCGAGTGAAATTTCCATCCTCTTCTTTTAGCTGGGACAAGCTTGCCAGTAAAAGGTCGTTTTCGAGAAGGTCATCAGCATAAAAAATTTAGTTTGCAGAGTATTCTCAAACGCAAACTACAAATACAAGTTATACTGCATAAGCATTGTGTTCGATAATGCAGTTTGTCACATGTTCGAAAATATCATGTGTGGGTGCAATTCTGCAGTTCAAAAAATCGAGTTGGCAACAAAAATATTGAGAAGCCGGAGAACGTGTTCATAAACGTCAAGAAATGCGTTTGCATGAAAATTGAAAGACGTTGATAAAAAAGATTGTGTGCAAATAACACCATTGCATTAACTTGACAATAGCTGTATTAAGCTAAACTTAAATTATAGATTAAAACCGAGATGAACCGTACCGTTTGCTCATCATTCGTTCATCGGTACAAAACCAAACTTTTCGACATTGAAATAAAACAATGATTATAGTGGAAAGTAAAAAGAAAAAGCACTTTTTATTAAACCTTTTCGTCCTACTTTCTCGGCTCAGCCATTTCAATTGTAACTTACTTTGGTTATACATTTCATTTACAATATACTTAGCCTTGGTAAAGTTTTCATAAAAATGTTTCATACAAGCTCAGACCATCGATTGCAAAGTTGCCAGACTGATGCAGTTCTATACGATAGCAATATTTGCGCCAAAAAATGAAGACAATTTGACAATCGAATTGACGTTAACTTAACGTTTTCAAAAACGACCAAATAGAACTATCCTTAGTTGTAAAAGTTCTATTCAACTTCTCTTCGGCAGTGACTGCTGTAGTCATTTCCTGATTTCTCTCCAATCTTCTTCGTTGAATTCGTACTTTTCGCCAGTTTAATAATATGGAACACTAAAATTCCTGAAACGCTTCGACGAAAGTGACTAAATCTTCACGAATACTTATATATGTACATCAAAAACGTATCTTATGGCTAATAGATGTGCAGCTCATCTGCACACATGCGCACATGTGCATACTCTTAAGGTGCGTATAAATTTCAGAGTAAAAAGAAGGCGAGCAGCTTTGAAGAAGTTGTCGAGAATAAAACTCGAATGTGAACAGACATAGTCATGAAATAAGCTCACAAGAGAGGAAGACAGATATCAATGGAATCGCACATTTAAGAACTCTATAATCTTTTTAGTATGAATTTTTTTGGTATTTCTCAATAGCTTTTATACACAAATGAAGTTTATTATTTTAACTTTAATTCTCTTTATCCTGTAGATCGGAGCATTTTAAGTAAAGTTAGAAATTTTTGAAGCTAATTAAATCGACGTATTTTAAATTAAAATCAAGTTTAAGGTTATTTTTAGATAAATGCCCCTGCCGCCTCCCCGTTACATTTAGCTATTAAAACCATATACAAAAATTGTAGAGTATAGGGTTAGAGATGGAGCAATAACTTTTTAAAACATTATTTTCAAATTGTGAAATTTTTCATTCACAACATTTTGAAAACTGAATATCAAGTCGATTTGGGATTCACCCTGCTCCCTAGTACGAAATAAATTGACTTTTCTCAAAAAATGCTATACAGTAATGTAGCCGGGCATTTATCTTTTAATTAAAGACCTTAACTTTGATGATCGGCCATCTTAAACCGAAGTTATAAGCTATCCACTCGGTCGATTTAAAGGCCGGACATTTATCTTTTAATTAAAGACCTTAACTTTGAAGATCGGCCATCTAAAACCGAAGTTATAAGCTATCCACTCGGTCGATTTAAAGGCTATTTGTGCATAGCGGAACTTTTCTTAAGTGAACTTGGTCAGCAATCAGCCAACGCACAACCACTCATTGCTGCAACGCTGCGCTGCCAAGAAAAACATTTTATAAACGTATAACGAAATAACCTTTTTTTGATTACATTCTATTAAATTCACATTTTATGCTTCGTTCCTTCCTGCCCAGGGGGGGGCAATTGCACCCATTGCCCCCCCCCCCCTGTATCCGCGCCTGCCAACGTTATAATTTAAGCATGTGTTCATGAATAATATGGGTGTAATATGGGCTATTTTTTTCACTACACAAATTCACAAAATAGAAAATAAAAAAAAAAGAATATTTGAAAAAAGTAAAAATAATATCTTGGATATGACAACTTGTGAATTTGTATGTATATGTATGGGACAAACATAATTGGATTAACAATTTTTTTTTTCAAAAGTTAAACAAACTGATTGCAATATCTGAGTTTTCAAATAGCTTATCAAATCATTGAACATCTGAAAATCATAAAAAGATTCTAACAAACCCTTTTCGAGAAAAAAAAATCCTTTTCACTATTCTAGTTTTACATCATACGAATATAACAGATTTAAATTGCAGTTTAATTGATTGAAGTTGATGTTTTCTAAAAGAAAATCTATATTTGATACAGGAACTATTATGAACTCAGAGTCGAAAAATAAACACAAAGTTTCAAATAAAAACCAACCAGATGTATAGACGTTAGTTGTTTTTGAGCAATCTATTTATCTCGAAGCTTTTAGTTCTACCTTGATTCGTGAACCTTAAATGCGATGGAAAATTCTATTTTAAAAATAAAACAGAAAACTTAAATTAATTTATCTATTTAGCCTTGCGAATTGTTGGCAACTAGGATTCTACTTTTTTCATATTTATCGGTTTCCTTGGCGCGTTAGTGCATTGGACTATCAAGGTCGAGGGTGGAGTTCGAATCCGATTCAGGATTCCAACCGATTCCACCTTCAAATCAGGAGTACTACCTCTTACAAATCTTTCAGGAGTATCTCTTGTAATGATAAAGTGCCTTATATCTTACCCGTTCGGATTCGGCAAACAATTGTCCATTCCCAAAAGCACTCACAAAAGTGCAAGTTGCGATTTACTTGCGATATACATACATATTTTATGTATAGGCAGTACTGCCAAGTAATGCAGAGATTTTGATCAAACCTGACATTACGATGATAGGGAAGATGAAAAAAGTGGGTCTTCTATCTATCTGTGTGTTCGGCGGGAGCCTAAACGGTAAAAACTTCTAAAACTCAATATTTCCCTGCTAAATAATTTACCGTTATCTTGTCATTAATTAGTTGTGATAAATTCTATTTTGTCTTTTGATTTTGTATATATATTTGTAGGTCATGTTACCACTGCAACTTTCACGAATCTAAAAATGGGTAGATGGATATGTCATGGTGATGGTCTGGGTTCGTTTCCCAGCCGCTGCCACCTGACAACAGAAATAGGTACTGCCTCCTGCGAGGAACTGTCAAATCCTCCAAGAGTATACTTGTCATGAATAAGTGCTTCTCATCTAGCCGTTTGGAAGTGCTTCTCATCTAGCCGTTTGGAACCTTCGCGTGGTAGTCACCTTGTTGTGGTGCGGAGGCTTAAGTAGCAAAGACTCATCTGACCCGCTGATTTTGGGGTAACCCAAACCGGTGGTAATTTTGAGGAGTTACGAACCAAGAACTGCCCCCCCTAATCCAGGGTGTTAAGTGACCCGTGCCCATTGGATGGTTTGCAGCCAGGGGGTATACCGGCTGTATTCTAACGGAACCTCTTTGATGTTGGTCGAATTGAAGAGTATCTATGACCTTACCATACCATGCGGAGCTCTGGTATGGCTCGACCCCATTATTTCTCTAGCTACTCGTGGGATCTATATGCCAAAATTACAAAAAAGAAAAAACAACAAAAATTTTAAAAAATTCAACACTCCGCGGGATGTCACCGCGAGTGAAGCCGCAGATCAAATGGAAAGAGATTTCCGTGGCGATGATCTGAGACCGGATATCAGTAAGTTCTTGAAGAGGATGCCTTACGGGAACTTGCAGAACCGGCCCTCAGGAGGAGCGTCGACCTCTAGTCAAGGGAGAACACCTCCCGGATTAGAGGAAAACGAAACTCAAAACGAAGCGTCTACTAGCATGGGGAGAATACCTCCTGTGCAAGTAGAAGAACTACAAATGGCCACAGACGCGGCAAATGATGGGAAGCCACCATCATCAAGTGCCTCTAAATCACCGACAAAGCCACCAAGTCGACGAAATCGATATGGCCGAAGAAGCTTCCCACTTCCAGAACTGGGGAAACCAGGTGCCCTGGATGACCCATTCAGGAAGGGGTTAAGTGGAGCGGGCACAAAGTGGTACTTCCGCTTCCTGGCAGAGGGGATGTCCCCCCAGGAAGCCCGAAACAAAGTGAAGGAGAGGAAAGAGAGGCGTGAAAACGATGAAAAACTCCTGGTGCAGGGTAAGAGGAAAAGTAGCCACATAACTCCTCCCCAAAGGCAAGAAGCCAAAAAACCCAGGACGACGGCACTTGCGGGACCTGACACCGTGAAAACCGTCGAAGGAAGGCTCTCGTATGCAAGTGCAGCCTCGAGCGTCAGAATTGCTGTCCTGCCGGAAGACTACCCTCAGGTTACCTTAAATGTCGACGAGCTGTCGGCACTTGAGGAGGCCATAATTGAGGAAGTCTCTCTTGGCTGGAAGCATAAACTGAAGTTCAATGGTCTGTACTTCAGAACCGGCCTGCTCTTGGTTGATTGCGCTGGAACTGAAACAGCGGATTGGCTAAGGGAGAGTGTACCAAAACTGAGCACTTGGAAGGGCATCAAGTTGGTCACGTGCAAGGGAGACGAAATCCCCAAAATGCACACAATCACGTTGTTCTTGCCAAGAAGTATGGGGCAAGATGACAAGAAATCCTTGGCATTAGTTCAAGCCCAAAATGAGGGACTTAATGTCCAGGCCTGGAAGGTAGTGAAAAGCACCGTAGAGGGCAAAGGTCAGCTGCTTGTGATCACCATAGATGCTCGGTCTGTGGAGACAATAGTGAGAGCAAACCACCAGCTTCACTACAAATTCGGCAAAATACCTGTCTACGGTTTACGTAAAGTAACAGGTCAGAGCTCCTCTCGCGAACCGGTATTGGTCACCTCCGCTCAACTCATCCATGCTCCCAACCCTTTCCCATCCTTCACCCAAACCCTCGAAACCTTACCTGACAAACCTACCTCCCCTCCACCTTCCCCTCCCCCCTCAAACAGCAAACAATCATCCCCGAA
Organism: Dasysyrphus tricinctus; assembly: GCA_963921185.1. Lineage (NCBI taxonomy): Eukaryota > Metazoa > Arthropoda > Insecta > Diptera > Syrphidae > Dasysyrphus > Dasysyrphus tricinctus. The sequence goes on along the minus strand of OY992533.1, from coordinate 57,484,577 downwards.
AAGCCAGGCCACACCACTGGCAACTTTAGGTCCAGATGTAGAGATAGAGGGCATGGACCTCTCTCCCAGTCGAACGGGGCAAGAAGAGACGCTTCCTACCGAAGAGGAGGAAGAATATCTGCTGGCAGATGATGGGGCTTTTGCCCCCATCTGCTAACAGGAATAAAAAAAAACACTATGACCGGACGCGGGATCAGTACCAGGCTAGCCCAAGTGAACATACACCACGCAAAGGCGGCATCAGCCGTTTTAGCAAGGAAGTTCACCGCGGACAACTTAGGGTTAGCACTGATCCAAGAACCCTGGACCTACAAGGGTCAGGTAAGAGGGTTAGCAAGTAGCGACTCTAAATTAGTATGGGACACGAGAGTAGACTCACCCAGAACTTGTATTAAAATAAGAAATAACATAACTTTTATATGTCTTTCAGATTTTATGACAAGGGACTTGGTCCCGATACAGGCCCAAATCAACATCGAGGGCAGTACCAGGACAATGGTGGTTGCAGCGGCCTACTTCGCCGGTGACGAAGCCAACATACCACCAATCGAAGTGCAGAGGCTGGTTGATTACTGCACCCAAAGGAAGCTACCGCTTTTAGTTGGATGTGATGCTAACGCCCACCATACAACATGGGGTAGCACCAACATAAACCAAAGGGGTGAGTACCTTTTAGACTTTTTGTTGGTAAAAAATCTAGAAATATTCAACGTAGGGAATACCCCTACTTTTATTACTAGAGTGAGAGAAGAAGTTCTAGATATAACTTTTGGAACTCCGAATGTAGGCTGTCTTATACGAGACTGGAGGGTATCCCAAGAGCCCTCCATGTCCGACCACAGAATTATTGTGTTCACATTGGAAGGCCTTCTCACAGAGAATACCTCTGGATGGAACCCAAAGAGAACAAACTGGGACCTATACAAAACTGTTCTGAAATCAAACCTGGAACATATAGGCCCAGCTAGCAGGACAAATAGTCACCTTGAATTGGAATCTAATGTTAATGAATTTAGTGGGGCCATACAAGAGGCATATGAACTCAGTTGTCCCCTTAAACCAATAACAAGGCAGAAAGACGCTCCTTGGTGGAACAAAAATCTGTCAAAATTAAGATCCCAAGTAAGAAAACTCTTTAATGAGGCAAAAAGAACCAGAGAGTGGCATAACTATTCCTCAGAACTTACAAAATATAATAAGGAGCTAAGAAAAGCCAAGAGGAATAGTTTTGCATCCTTCTGTGAGAATATTTCCTCAACCCCTGCTGCTTCTAGATTGCATAAAGCTCTTGCAAAAGAGAAGTCAATCACATCATTAGCTTTAAGGTATAATGATGGAAGCTTCACGGAAAATGAAGAGCAGAGGTCTACTCTGCTGCTTAACACGCACTTTCCAGGCAGTCTACCTCTTGAAGGGAACTTGGCAGAGAGAACACCTCTCAAACCAAGAAAAGAAGACTGGAAGTTAGCTGCAACTATCTGCTCAAGCAAAAGGATTGATTGGGCGATTAGTACCTTTCAACCTTTTAAATCACCAGGTGTGGATGGCATATTTCCAGCCCTATTACAACAGGGTAAGGAACATCTAATGCCTTATCTTATTAGCATACTTCGTAGTAGTATAGCTCTTGGGTATATACCAAGCCTATGGAGAAGAGCTAAAGTAATTTTTATTCCTAAAATAGGGAAAAAAGATACAACCCATCCAAAGTCTTTCAGGCCGATAAGCCTAACATCCTTTGTACTGAAAACTCTGGAAAAAATAGTCGACAACTTCATAAGATCAGAAGTATTAGTTGATAGGCCTCTCAATGTACGCCAACATGCCTACAGAGCGGGAAGATCTACAGAAACCGCTCTGTTTGAACTTACTAATGCCTTACAGAAAGCTTTAGACGCAAAGGAAATAGCACTAGCTGCCTTCCTTGATATAGAAGGTGCTTTTGACAATACCTCCCATGATGCGGTTAATAGAGCTCTTGTAAGGAAAGGTGTGCCCAGCACCATATCCACATGGATTGGTGAGATGTTAGCCACCAGAACAGCTGAGGCACTAGCAGGACCGAATATGCAAAAAATCTTAACGACAAGAGGTTGTCCACAGGGAGGGGTACTATCACCCTTGCTGTGGAGTCTTGTAGTGGATGAACTGCTAGAAAAGCTTACTTCCCAAGGCATACAATGCATTGGCTTTGCTGATGATATCGTTATCACAGCCTTAGGGAGGTTTGAAGAAACCCTCTGTGATATAATCCAAAGAGGACTAACTATTACAAGTAAATGGTGCATATCTGTAGGATTATCTATTAATTCTACTAAGACGACGATTATACCATTTACTAGAAAAAGACTTATGCCACGCATGAAACCAATCCGATTGGGAGGCGAAGTAGTCCAAACAAAAAGTGAGGTTAAATATCTAGGAATCACACTAGACAGTAAACTCCTATGGAATAAACACGTAGAAATAACCGTCGGGAAAGCCACAAAAGCCCTCATGATTTGCAAGAGATTAGCAGGCAAATCATGGGGCTGCAAGCCTACTATCCTTAGGTGGATGTACACCATGATGGTAAGACCCATCATTACCTATGGTGCGGTTGCATGGCACAAAAGAACCGAATTACTCACAACTAGGAAATCACTAGGAAAAGTACAAAGGCTCGCATGCTTATGCATAACTGGAGCAATGAGAACTTGCCCTACGGCAGCAATGGAAGTTATCCTTCATCTATCCCCATTACATGAAGCTATAGCAAGCGCTGCAAAGGGAGCTATCATGAGGTTTGCCAAGGAGGGAACCGGTACTGGCAAGTGCATTAGCCTCAGGGTTAAAGATTGCATTCCAAAGTCAGCGGTAACAGACCTTATTGACATTCCAAGAGATGGCATGATTAAAAAATACAACTTCGAGAAAAACTTTCAAACGGAGTTAAGTAGCAAAAAGGAGTGGGTAGGTGAAACATTAAACTACAATCTCAAAACAAATGCCATCAAGTGGTACACTGATGGATCGAGAACGACTGAAGGGACTGGAGCGGGAATCTTTGGGCCTAGAACCAAACTTTCTATACCGATGGGACAGTCCACTAGCATCTTTCAGGCGGAAGTTCACGCCATAGCGAAATGCGCAGATCGTAATCTCGAAAGAAATTACCGAAACCAAAACATTGCCATTATGTCAGACAGCCAAGCCGCACTCAAAGCGCTGAGCTCTTACACCATCAGCTCGAAGGTAGTTTGGGAGTGTGTGAACAGGCTTAATGTCCTTGGCAAAAACAACAGTGTCACACTTCATTGGGTACCTGGTCACGTTGGTGTCCAGGGAAATGAAGAAGCAGATTCCTTAGCGAAGATAGGGGCAAGTACTCCCTTAATGGGGCCTGAACCCTATTGTGGCATAGGAGAAAATGTGATAAAAAACAAAATAAGAGAAGAAGAGGAGGTTAAAAGATCCAAAAACTGGAAAGAACTCCCAAAGCTGAGGCAGGCTAAACTATTGCTTGGTAACTACAACCAAACACGTTTTAAAGACTGCATCAACCTAAGTAGGAACAACCTAAGAAAAATAACTGGTCTCCTAACTGGCCACTGCAGACTAAATAGACACCTAAACATTCTTGGTCTAGTAAGCAGTCCAACATGCAGATTCTGCAGCGCACAGGAGGAAACACCAGACCATATATTGGGAAAATGTGACGCAATCATGCATCAAAGGAAAAAACACCTGGGACACTACCAGGTGGAAGAGGGCGAACTTTCCTCTCTAAAAGTCTTCCAAATACTCAAATTTCTGAGAGAAATTAAGGTGGAGGAAGAACTGTAAGATGAGCAATCTCATCCAGTTTTTAGGTGGGGGCACAATAGATCTTAAGGTCGCAGTGCGACAACCCCAATATTTCATTCATTCATTCATAGCCGTTTGGAATCGACAAAAACTGTAGGTCAGGTCCCTTCTATTCTTGCCCACAGCACGAACACAGGAGTGGTTGAGAGTTATGCTACATTTCCACCTAGCGCTAATCTGAGATTTAATGAGATTAACCTTAAATCTCCTTTAAATCTCGTAGATTTACCATACAAATTTATTTCGTAAATCTTGAAGATTAGAAATTAATCTTGTTAAATTTTCCTAGGACAAATAGTTTTACAAATCGAACTAACCTATTTGTACATGGTGCTGAATGATTCATTCGAGACTCGCATTCAGTTCTTCATTGTTTCACATGAATCAAACATTCTGTCTCATTCGCACTTCATAAGAAAAATTGGAACGCCATTTACGCCATTTGCATTTTTGATGGTGCTGTCAAATTTAATCTTTTTTAAATCTTTTTGTGCGGTGGAAACATCAAATAGATTTATTAAATCTAATCTGAGATAAACCTTTGGTGGAAACATAGCATTATAAGTCACTAGCCCCTGGTTCTCCACGAGCTGTTGCGCCACCAAATTTATTTTTTATTTAAAGGTGGATAATTTGCAGTTAGTTAGTCGTTAATTCGTTTTGAAAAATTCAACTTTGTCTTGCTAAGTTTTTATATATTTTTCAAGTTACCAAAGCAAAGTCAAGTTACCAAAGCAACTTTCAAAGATCGAAAAATGGGTAGGTGAATAATTTAGGTGCACCCACAAAAACCTTGAAAACATTTAACATCTTCATTTATGTCATCAAGTCCTGTAACGCTGATTGGGGCATATGGCGCCAACAAATCTTTTCCATCCTTCACGGTCTGCAGCTAAATATTTTAACTATGGCCACGTTTTTCTCTGGGAGTCTGCTTCTGATAGAACTGTTGATTTCCATGTTGTTCTTGGTCTACCAACCTGCCGTGCACCCTGTTGATTCCATTCAAAAGACTGCTTTGCAATTTCATCGTTTGGTTTCCTCAGTGTGTGACAAATCCATTGCCATTTACGCTTTCTTATGCCAACGTCCAGCCGCTCTTGACTTGTCCTGCGCCGCAATTCTTCGTTTGATATAATTTGTGGCCATCAAATTTTTAGAATATGGCGTAGACAGCGATTGACAAAATCCTGCAATTTCCTCGAGATGGTAGTGGTGACTTTCCAGGTTTCGCAAGCATATACAAAATCACGGATTTGACATTGGATTCGAAGAATCTCAACTTTGTGCGTAAGGAGATCTGACTAGATTCTCAAATTTGAGACAGAGAACCGAAAGCTGCTCGAGCTTAATTTATTCTACTTTGAACGTCCAGATCAGAACCATCATTTGCTGAAACAGTACTCCCAAGGTAGTTAAATTTTTCAACCTCTTCAACGGGCGTCTCCTGTATAAAAATACGCTGATATGTGGAGCGGCCTGTGAGCATTATTTTTGTCTTTTTGCTTTTTATTCTTAGACCAATCGACTCTCCCTTTCACCTTCAGTACTTGACACATCCCGTTCAGCCCTCTGATGTTATTTGCCAAGAGACATATATCATCGGCATAGTCTAATTGACTAAACCTTTCAAATGGTCTCCATTGAATGCCCTGTCTCTCCGCTGTTCCAACGCTGGCCGTCAAAACATTTTCTATCGCCAGTAGAAAGAGAATTGGCGATAGAACATCCCCCTGCCTAACACCCTGCCGCACTTCGAAAGAGTCGGATTGCAGCCCATAAAGCCCAGCGTATAACAAAACATCTTGCGTTGTTATAGGACTCTTATAATGGCAACAATTTTTGGGGGAATTCCCCTACCAAGAAGTGATCTCCATATACATTCACGGTTGACTCGGTCAAAGGCCTTCTCAAAATCCACGAACATGAGGTAAAGCGGTGATTAAAACTCCGCAGACTGTTCAAGAACGATACGCAGAGTGTTAATATGGTCGACACACGACCGCCCACTGCGGAAGCCAGCTTGATGCCTCTTGAGTGTAGACTCGATTCTAACCTTTATCCGTTCCAGAATGATTGTTGCCATAAGTTTTTGAAAAACGGACAAAACTGTAATACCTCGCCAATTGTTGCAATTCGTAAGGTCACCTTTCTTTGGCAACTTAACAATCACACCATCCTTCCAGTCGCTGGGTTAGATTTCGTTTTCCCACACAGCTTGTATCAACGGGTGTAGAATACTAGCCGTTCTGACGGGGTCAGCTTTCAGGAATTCGGCAAGTATTCTGTCAAGTCCAGATGCTTTGTTGTTTTTGAGAAGAGTTATCGAAGATTGAATTTCCAGTACCGTAGGGAGCCGATCCCCTATAAGATCTACGCATATCGTTAAGCTGGGGCACTTCAGCACTCTACTCAATGGAATCATTTAGCAAGGCACAAAAGTGATCCTTCCACCTGCGTAGCTGATCCTCGCTTATCCCAAAGCTTACCATCGATATCCACTACAGGATGATTGATGTTGCTTTTTTTTCGATGACTTCCTTGGATATTTGGTACAATTCCCTCATATCTCCTCTTCTTGAAGCGTTTTCTGCATTTTTAGCGTGACCGTCTAATTTCACCCTCTTGTCACGTCTCACACAGCGATAGACCATCTAATGTGCTAGGCGATACTCTCTCCGCAATTCAGCCTTTCCTTGAGCATCTGCTTCGGCATTTTTCGCATCTTCAACGATTTGCGAAGCTCGATTTTATCCCAGGTGTTTTGGGATGTCCAAGAGTCTCTAACTCTCATCTGCTTTGGTACAGTTTCGGATCCAGCCTCCATAAAAACGTTTTTTATACCACCCCACATCTCATCAATTGTTTCGGCGTTAGGAAATAACGTCCAAAGAAATAGTGCCCAAATCGATTTGGAAACATCGGCAAAAAAAAAATTTTATCACCCAAAAGCAAAGAAGAAATTGGAAATATTGCCCAAAACAACTTTGAACCCATAAAATAAAATGGAAATATCGCCCAAATATTTTGCATGTAAATTGTTTTTGTAGAATTTTGGCGATATTTCCTCAATTTTGGGTGGTATTCCAAACTTAATTTCAATGAATTGGCAAAGTTTTTAGAAATTTTTGTGATGGTAATAAAATTTGTTTAAGATCTCAAAATGATACAGCTACAATTATTGTTGGATATAAATGCAAAAAAAACTTGGCATACACCCAACCTCGCACCCACCCCAAATCCTATAACGAGCCCAAGCAGGGGGGTTGCAGGGGGGCAGCATGCCCCCTCATACATACCTCACTGTTTATTCGTGAATTTGTATCTACATTTCACCCACTGTTTATTCGAAAATTTTTAATTTTCATAAACCAAATAAAGGAGAGGATTTATTAGGCTTGTGAAATGTAGATACAAATTCACGAATAAACAGTGAGGTATGTATGGGGGGGCATGTTGCCCCCCTGCTTGCGCTCGTTATAGGATTTGGGGTGGGTGCGAGGTTGAATGTATGCAAAGTTTCTTTTGCATTTAAAGAATCGCCCCGATTGCATTTGGGCGATATTTCCTTATATTGCAGTTGTTTTTGGCATTGTTTCCTATTTTGGGCTTTATTTCCCATTTTGCTATTTTAATTTATCAATTTGGGCATTGTTTCATTTTATGAAAGAAAGCAAAATTAGGAAATATCACCCAAAATGAGAAAAAAATTTACAACAACAATTTGTTCAGTGTTTTTTTGGGCGTTATTTCCAAATCGATTTGGGCGCTTTTTCCTTGGGCGTTATTTCCTAACGCCTGTTGAATTCCGTTTAATGACGAAGCTCTGTCGTTAAGTTTGGTGACATAGTCACGACATATGTTGGGATCTCTTAAAGCAATTTGTATTGAACTTCGAATTTCTTGCTGCACCCAGTGATTGTTGTTGTACACCTGCAGTTCGTAGCTTGAGACACATGAGAACCAAATGGTGGTCGCTTCCCATGTCGGCATTTCTAATGCTTTGAACATCGCACATTGACTTCCTCCATCGCTGCTGAGTCATGATGTGGTCAATTTGGTTTTCATTTTGACCATCCGGATGTACCCAGGTGATTTTGTTGCAACACAGTCCCATCCAGTACAAGACGATTAGCGCTAAGAAATCGACCAGCAAATTGCCATTTTCATTCCCAGTGATCCCAAGCCATTTTTTCTATCAGGCGTTCCAGCCCGTAACTGTCTGAACCCATGACGACTATGATGTCGGCTCTCGGAACACTCCTTTAAACTGAGTTTAGATGAGTGTAGAAAGTAGTTTTGTCTTCCTCTGTCGCTTCATTTGTGGGGGCGTACCACTGAATAATTGTGACGTTAGGAATTTTTGAACGAAACCTTGCTGTCATTAATCTCGTAGAAATGGACGCTCAGGAAATTAAACTACGCCTCGCTTCTTCGTTCAACATAATCCCGACACCATGCAGTCTTTGGCCACCCTCTCTTTCATCTTCCCTGGAATAATGCATTCTCGTTTGTTCAGTGTCAGATCTGTATTCAGCTCTTCCTCGGCACTTAGATGCCGCACCCCAAAATCCGATGTGCGGCTTACAGCAGCCGAAGCTGCAGAATGATTCTCCATAAAATCGTTACCTCTTGAGGACTCATTTCTAGATGTTGTCATATTTCATGCATAAGCATATATCCTTCCACCATGGTGTTTTCCGAGACACGATTGATAACTTACATAAGCTCAGATTTAACAAGCACACCCGCCTTTTGTATGGTCAAACACATAACTGCCCCAAGCCGCCCACTATGGGAAAACAGACGCCTTTTGTAGCCACCCAATATGGATTATAGACGCTAGTGCCACCTGCAGTTCATCCGCCTTTAGGGGGCTTTTAACTATCCCGAAGACAAGTTTGTGACCTGCTGGGTTGTCTGCCTATCCCGGCATCCATTCGGTCCCCCTGCACGTTAGTGTTACCCGCTCTCTTCCACGCGGAGGTGTGTATGTGGACTAGTTAATGGCAAATTATTAAGTCTTAGAAGTTCGTTGTTTCGAAGTCGATGCTGTCGTTGACAGAAACCTCAGAAATCCGTGAAAGTGTATCGGCGATATTATTTTCACTTCCAGCAATAAATCGTATGTCCGTTGTAAACTGGTCAGTGCAGTCCAAATGTCTGACCTGCCTGGGCGATGCCTTCGCTGGATTTTGGTTGAAAGTGAACGTCGGGGCTTACAGTCCGTGAAAATACAAAAGATGCGACCTTCTATCATGAAGTGAAAATGTTTTACGGACATATAACCACCGAGAAGCACCCTGTCATACAATCTGTACTTCGTGTGGGATTGGGTCAGCTTTTTGGAAAAAAAATTCAAGAGGTTCCCATTTGCCATTGGAAAGTTGTTGAAGGGCTCCTCCTACAGCTACAACGGATGCATTAACTAACCATCACTGCGAGCTGCGCATTTGATTTCGGATTTGAAAGTAGAGTTGAAATTGATATATCGGTGGATTAATTCCAGAAGCATTGCCTGTATGCCCTAAGAATAATACTTCTTCTTGTGCGAAGTGGCTTTTATACACGTTTAATGCCGAACTATACTCACTCAAGCGTTCAAATATTATACGGAGATGTATTTGATGATCTTCAATATTTTTAGAAGCGACATGGATGTCATCAATAATACCTTGTTCCATAAAGCTTTCGAATTCACGTTTAGCTGCTTTGAACTTGTTTGGTGGAAGTCGTTTATATGTCGCGTGAACTGGTGGTCCGGTAGTCGGAATATGACGCTTCATTGCTCTTGCTGCTAAGGTAGGACGAGTTATATCCTTGAACTCATGAAGTAGATCCTGGAATGGCGTCTCTCGGTTGACATTGGTGAGCTCAGTGGATGGAGTGTTGATGAGGTATCCCATTGTGATGGACGTTTGCTGATCTATAATACGACGTTGATTAAGATCAACTAAGATTCCGAAGTATTTCAAAAAATCTGCTCCTTTATCGGTCGTGATACGTTGGCAACAACAAAATTCCATTTGTCGTGGTCCAAGGTCAAGTACGAAGGTTTTATTTCAAAAACTTGAGTGTTGTTTGCTACATACAATTTGGATTCATCTTTATTGTTTAATTTTCATTGATGTGTTGTTTGGTGAAATAGCAGAAATATCAGCACCCGTGTCGATGAGAAACAATAGGTTGCTGTTAATGTCGTTTACAAAAAGGCGACATTTATAAGGGCCAGTGGTTGTAGCCAGGTGAGACTGGCCTGTCAGCTTAACGAAGCCTTGAATAAACATGGAGCTCTACAATTTCTTGTATTTGCTCCGTGCTTACTATGACACCGGCAAGAAGTTGAAGAATTTGAGCTATCGTTATTTGCCGAAAAGCTTCTTCGGCTGTTCCTGCGACTCTGGTTGAAATAGTTGGTTCTAGATCGGCTGCGAGATCGAAGTGAAAAATGTGCATGCAATTCAGCAACGGCACGTGTAAGGTCAGATATCTGAAGTTCAATAAAAGTACCTTTGGCGTTGCTAGCGGCTGAAGTCTGATGAGGTTTCGGTTCTATCCCGTTAACTCCAAAAACTTGCGGTACTTCGTTGAACTCTGAAATTTTTTGGGCTAATTCTGGTGATGTATTGAGGTCTTCAGTATTTACAGAAATAATTAACTAATTAACCGCATGCTTTGTGGAATGCGCTGCAACCAAAGATACTTCAACAAATCGTCGTCCATTTTGGAACCGGCTTAGTGTCGCATCTCTCGCAATAATTGAGATCGCCGTCAATCACCCAACTCAATCTCCTGCAGCATTTTTCGCATACGGTGATGGTACGAGTTAGTGAATCGTGAGATGAGCTTCCGTTTTAAGTTCTCGTACTTATTTTCGGCTGGAGCATTCAATAAAACGTCGCTCACCTGGCCCAGAACAATTATTATAGATCCGAAACATTTCGACAATAGGGCTGATGTTTCTTAAAATTTCAGTTGATCTAAGAGTCCTGTAGCTTAATTTTGTACTAAAGATTTTTGGTGGTCGGAGTTAATATTATTAGTTTGAAAAGCCGCTTTATCTGTTTGGTTCCAATCTTTACTTAAACAGCAACATTCCACGTTGGTGGCCGACCATTGTATATCTGAAGTCAAAATGTTTAGAGAAACACTTCCAAAGCATGTCAAAAAAGATTGCAGTAGTTCTTTTTCAAAGTAGCTCAAATAATATAATACGTTTAAAAATTTCACGGACATTTTGACACTCAAACAAAATATCAAAGGCAAGCATTAATAAACAAAAAATCAAAAAAGAAATCAATTTTTCGGTACTTATGACTTTCTCACTCAACATTTTAATATCATCTTTCGTCATTTTCTTATTTTTTTCTATTCAATGCTTTTAAGCCAAGCTATTGCTTTAAATCACAAAATAAAGTTCGTTCGTATTCAATATTAAATCCTTTTTATGATTAAGATTTTCTCATTTCGTTTTATGCTGCCTGTTGCATATATCCTATATCAGCGTTGCGCAATATTCAATGATTGCAATTAGCTTTCCAATACGTTGGGATCTGTTCATATTCATGCTTTAGAATCAAAGGGCACGGCAGTGCCCAGCCAAGTTCGCGGCACTACACCCTTTTTATAGGAACAAACTCAGGCGATTTTCAACCCCCCTATAACCTCAGTACCAATAAAGTCACAAACTTCAAATTCGCAGTATTAGCTGAGCTGATCAAACACAGGTGGCTCACCAAATTTCAACCTTTTAGCATAAGTGATTCCGGATATATAGGACTTCAAAAATCGCAAAAACCGTAACTGACTGACTGATTCACTGACTCACTGACTCACTGATTCACTGACTCACTGACAGATCATCAAAATTATGGAGCACTTCCCGACATCGTAGAAACTTGAAATTTCGCGCAACGGTAGGCCTTGTAGTGCATACAAAGGAAAAAATCGAAAATCTGCAATTTTCTATTCAGGGGGCGTGGCATCCACCCACTTTCTTAAAAATTCTTATTAATTATATGGAGCACTTCCGTATGTTGTAGAACAATGAAAATTGGTAGGTCGGTAGGGCTTGAAGTACTAAGAAAGACAAAAATTGAAAAATTGGAATTTTCCACTCAGGGGGCGTGGCATCCACCCACATTCTTAAAAATCCTTATAAATTATATGGAGCACTTCCGATTGCTGTAGAACGATGGAAATTAATAGGTCGGTAGGGCTTGCAGTACTTAAAAAGAAAAAAATTGAAAAATTGTAATTTTCAATTCAGGGGGCGTGGCATCCACCTACTACTTTAAAAATTCTAATAAATTATATGGAGCACTTCCGTATGTTGTAGAACGATGAGAATTGGTAGGTCGGTAGGGCTTGAAGTACTTTGAAAGAAAAAAATCGAAAAATTGGAAGTTTCAGTTCAGGGGTCGTGGCAGCCACCCACTTTCTCAATATGAAGCACTTCTAATTGGTGTAGAATGATGAAAATTGGTGGAGCGGTAGGGTTTGACGTGCATACAAAGATAAAAGTAAGAAATGTATGATTTTCAGCTCAAAGGGCGTGGCATCTACCCACTTTTTAAAAATTGTTATCAATTATATAATGTACTTCCGATTGTTGTAGAACGATGAAAATTGGTATGTCGGTAGGGCTTGAAGTACTTTTTGAAAGAAAAAAAAATCGAAAAATTGGAATTTTCCATTCAGGGGGCGTGCCATCCACCCTCTTTATCAGAATTGCTATTATTTATATAGAGCACTTTTGGGTGTCGTAGAATTATGAAACTTTGTAGAGCGGTAGGGATTGATTTTTACCTGGCAAAATAAATCTTTGCAAAAAGGATTGAAATCACAACAAAAACATAAATGTTAAAAAAAGAGCAAAGTTCTAATATGTACCAAAAATGAAAGGACTCAAAAGTACATTAAAAAAAAGAAGCCTTTTTCAATTAATTGTTTCGATTATGCAATTTCCTTTTACATCCAAACATTACATCACTTCCCTTCATTTATTTCTATGAGTACATTTTATAAATGGATAAAGTATACGAAACCTACATTTTCTTTTCAACCTTTTTCTCAATCGAAATGTCTTTTATAGGAAAAGGTATAATTAAAAGAAAGCAAAAAATAAAATTGAGTTTAAGAAAATCAAGATTCTTACGTAGTGTAAACTTCGTAAGGTGACCATACATATTTTTTTTTCAAGTTAATACTTTCTTTACTTTTGATGGCGTTAATAGACCAGCATGGATTACGGCCCCAAACAACAAGGCTCTCCAGCCAGCTCTGTCTCTAGCTAGCCCCCTCCAGTTACGCACAGCAAGTTGGTTGAAGTCGTTTTCCGTTTGTATGCGCCACCTGTTGGTGGATCTTCCTCTGCTTTGTACACCTTCAGGGTTGAATCCGAAGATTCGTCGGGCTGGTGCGTTAATTTTCATACGCTCCACGTATCTCAGCCGCTGTACTTTGTGACCAGGTTGACTTCACTGCATAGCCCGTAAAGGTTGTCGTTGAATCTTCTTCTCCAGACTCCTTCGATACACACAGGACCAAAAATTACTCGAAGAATCTTCCTCTCAAGCAGCCAAGCAAATTTTCATCCGATACTTTCGGGGCCCATTCTTCTGACCCATACAGCAGGACAGAATGAAAAAAGTCTTATACAAAGTCTCCTTGGTTCTATGAGAGAGGGCCTTACTTCTTAAATGCCTTTTAAGCCTGAAGAAACAACGATTGGCAAGATTAATTCTTCGTTTGATCTCTGCAATGATGTCATTTTGCGATGTAATAGTGGATCCCAGGTAGACAAAGTCCTTGACAACTTCAGCTTGCCTTATACCTTTTTCAACATCAAACGGTTCAGTGGTGTTATAATCGACTTTGACGGACAGCGAGATTTCTCCATCGTCATCCTGCACAAGCAGACGAGTTTGACAGGGATGCCGAGATAAGACATGGCTCTGTATAGTTGGTCCTTATCCACGCTATCATATGGGACTTTAAAATCGATAAAGAAATGTTGTGTATCGATCTGGAGTTCTTGGTTATTTTTTCCAAAATCTGACGTAGTGTGAACATTTGATCGACGGTTGACTTGCCTGGCCGAAAACCACACTGATAGCTACCGATCAGACCGGTGAAAAAAGGTTTTAGGCGATCACACAGTATAGCTGACAAGATTTTGTACGCGACGTTTAGGAGACTTACATATTCCTCTGTGCTTGGAAAAGGTCAGAGCATCTCTTTTTTTTTTTTTTTTGATGGGGCACACTATGCCAAGGTTCCATTCATCGGGCATACTTTCATCCGACAAAATTTTGCAGATGAGTTGGTGCACACTCTTTACCAAGAAATCTCCCGCTGCTTTGAATAGTTCGGCTGGGAGTCTGTCGGCTAATCGCACTTCATTAAGGTCAAGTGGAAGGAAATTGAAGCCATCATTGTCTAAGTTGAATGGAATGTTTGGTCTAGCAGCGGAATGTTTACTGTCTGCTTCCCTTCTGGCCTTGTTGCCTTTGGTAAATCGTTTAACCCTTTGGTTGAACTTATGATCATCACAACTGCCTGTACACTCTATAGACTCGACTTACTCCTTCTCGTGCTCCCTCCTTTTCTTTCTGAGAAGTCGGCGTTCCTCTATCCTTTTTTTACCCGTAGAGCTCCTGGGCTGCTCCCTCAGCAGCTCTCGTTCTTGTCTGCAGCATTTTTTTGGTAGGCGTCATTCTTAGCTGCATTCGCCAGTCGGCACTTTTCATCGAACCAGGAGTTTCTTTGTGGTCGTCTAGTGTAACCAAGCACATATCAGTGGCAGCACATCTGATCGCTTTTTGACAATGTCTACTGGTCCTCTGTACTTAATGCTGGTGGCGTGCTTGCTGATAGAATAAGAGAGACGTGGTGGGGAAAAGCTCTAGCGATCTGTTTTTTATAAACGTGTTCTAGTTAAATAGCCAGTTGCATTCCTACCGTAATACTCGCGCTTTTGGGAATGCTCATCAGTTTACCCTTGAGCCCAACTTCAGACATACTGTCAAGTTCAGAGATTCTTTCCTTAGCTGCACAACAAGAATGTGGAATGCTTTAACAGGCTCCATTTTTCCCCCTCCATTTTAATATTCAAAACCAATGTGCATCGGTATCTCCTGTTAAATCCTTCCTCATTTTCCTAACGCTCGTACTGTGTACTATAATCATCTTAAGGGTAGTCATAACCTCTTCAGTGCGCGCAAAATATAATTTAAAAAAATCTGTTGTGATTTAAGCTTTTCGACTTCAAATCTTTTCACAACATCTGCTGGTACCGCATACGTACTTGAGATACTACTAAGTAGTGGTCCGAGGCGATGTTTACCCCTCGGAACGTTCGGCCATCCCAGATACTGGAATCATATCTGGCGTCTATCCCGATGTGATCAATTTGGTTGACGGTATTTTGTTCTCCAGACCGCCCTTTGCTTATATCAAGGTGTGGGAATCGAGCGCTAGCTATGCTGACATTTAGCTCCGTCGAGAAGGCCGTTATCGGAAGCTTCGCCGTGAGGCTGTGTCCTCCGAATGTCGAACACAAGATGCCCTCCTTTCCGAATCTGGTGTTGAAGTCTGCCAGAATAATCTTGACGATTTCGGACACATAACATAACGTGTTCTCGAGGAGATCGTATAATACTTCTTTGGTTGAGTCGAACCCGTGGGGGCATGGATGCAGATCAGCGTGTTGTTCTCGAATTTGGCTTTGATGCGGATTGTGATCAGGCACTCGCTTACACTTTTAAAGCCCAAGACTACTTGCCTAAGTCTTCCTCTTATCACAAACCCACAACCAAATAGCCGCTGATCCTAATCCTTACAGAACTTTCCGTAGTAGATGTCACACGATTTCATCCTTCGTATGCCCTCTCCATCCCATCCCACTTCCAGAACAGCTGTGTAATATCAGCCTTTGGCCTATCCAGGGTCTCCATTTATTATTCGGCTGCGCGTGGTCTTAATATAAGGACAGTACATTCGACGTGCAGATCCGAAATTCTTTGTCCTTGTTTCGTTTGCTGGGTTCATCAAAATAAAAATTTCCATATCGCCATTGTTGATTCTGTATCGAGAATTCATTCAATGCCATCCAATCGTTGGAGTGCCTTGATGGGAACACTCTGTCGTTACAGGGTAATTAGTAGCAACAGCCTACTTCACTTCGACCTGCCGACCATGAATGGTCCTTCTGCAGAAACTAGTTCCGCGATCGCATAGCTCTAGGTTTCATCGCTTAGATGATTTTCGTAGAACTATTGAGTAAATATAGTTTTTAAAACTCAAATAATTATTTTTGTTTTTAAAGACGACTTTATTAGTGGCACTCAAAATACCTATATGTTGAACTCACAAAAGAAATAGTTAAACAAAAATTTCTTCTAGAAATACAATACAAATGGTCACCCTTATTTAAGTGAACTGCCTCAGAGCCCAAGAAGATACATTTTGAAAATATGTTATATACCCATTCAAAGTTAATTAAACTTCTTTAGGGATTTGGAACTACCTCAATACTGTTTTTTTTGTTTTTATCTGTGAAAATTCTTGAGTGATATGTGCAAAAATAAATACGAAAAACGGAAGCAATAGGAAGATAGCGATTTATTGCTTACATTGCCATATTAAATTTCTCATAGAGACAAAGATCTCTCATAACATTCAGATCCGGAACACTCTGTGCAATAAAAATAAACTGACACTACCGCACTGCATAAAGCTCAAAACGAAAAATTGAATTTCCCTCTCAAATGTGTAGGTATAGGGTATGAATGTAGGTATGTTGGCTTTGGCTGATGAGGATGGCAATGAAGATGGGTTATGGCGATAGTACGAGTATAAATGTATGAGGCAAATTTCCATCCCATCCTCGGCATTGCACTCAACTTTGGGATATAAGTAGAAGATGTGTTTGTATACAGAGAAGTATATCCATAAAGGAAAATAAAGTCCGCTTTATACCTATAGCTAGGTACTTTTTTTCTTGGAAAATAAAGTGCGAGAAAGGAAAACACTCAACCAGCCAAAGTAGGGACAATTCTGTATTCTCATGCGAATACAAAATTGCACCACCATCCCAACCAACAAAGTCCCAGAAGCCATAATTATTTTGCAGCAACGAAATACGAAAAACCAACTTACAGAAATTGCAGTTGGAAAAAAAAAACATATTAATACAACAACAACATAAAAAAAAAATTAAGTAAAAAAGATGCAAGTGAATTGTTTGAAGGAGCAAAAGGTATGTATGGCATACCTTCTGACATTATCACGGCGAAAAGGGATGCCCAGGTTGTGTCGGTCATGCTGCCTCTGTAACGCAAACTCTGTGGCATTGAGACTTGAATCACAAACCGCCCTTAGTGCTTAGTCCTTGGTGCGATCCATAAATGCTAAGGGAAGACGAAGAACGTTTTACGTGCTACATCATGGTGTGTAAGTACTTGTACCGTGTTCTCTACCTAGGTGCTCTTCTTCTATCTTCTATGCTGGATTTGCTAGCCCTAAAGGAATTTCGTCTCCAGGATGATGGTTAAGAACCATCATGTTGCTGTATCTACTACTACTGCCACTGCAGGCTAACCATTCCGCTGCTGTTTTTGTCGAAAACAACAGAATTTCCCCTTGTCCTTTCCTTATAGTCATTTCGAAATGAAGCAGCAGATGCAAAGCTACCGAACCAAACAACCAACCAACCAGCCAACCCACCGGGGATACTACATTATAGTCATCATCACTTTTAATGATGATGATGATACATCTTTCGTATGTTTTTAACTTTCAACCACACCGCAACAGCGTATAAATACATGGAAACAAAAATTTTTGTTGAATTTTTTGTTGTAAAGCCACCTTTTGTAATGAAACTCAACTCTCATTCTTCCTTGATAATTTTCTGCTCCTTTTACTGAAAAGCCGAGACAGCTACCACTCTCCAACCTTTAAATTTTACAGCCCAACAGTCAAAAACCTCATTTGTGAAAATAATTTTTTGATTAGGCTAAAATATGCTCTGTACTTTGTCTTTGTTAAAAAAAGAACTTTAAAATTAAAATACAGTTTTAACTCTTTCGGGGTAAGTGGTTATTTAAGCTAAGCTACGCTTTTAATTTTTATGTTTTTGTGTACCTATCTGGTGTCGATTGATTTAAAACTTAAATATATAAGGACACATGCATAGACATTGTTTAAGCTGTCGCTAGGCAAAACTGGAGTTTACCTAATGAAGTTTCAAAAAATTATATCCAGGTTTGCTTAGCAACAGCTTAAAAAACATCTATGAATGTGAATAGTGTCAATTCAACGTGGCAAAGCGTTGATAAAAGTAGAGGAACCTTACCACTTTTCTGTGAGCGTTCTGCATATATAGAGTAGTTCCACGAAATGGGGTAAAGTTTCTTAATATAGAATTGATGCAAATTTTTGCTATCGCTGAACCAAAAAAAAAAAGGAGGAAGGATGGACTCTTTCGCAAAAGTACACTACTAAAAAAAAATATAAAAAAATTACGGGACGATAGTTTTTGTTTTTTGAAGAGCTGTATCTCTGTGATTAGTTGACTTATTGAGTTGAAACAAAAAGCATTCTGATGCTTTGTGTTTCTTCTTGCTTCGTAATTATTTTGCAAGTATTTATTTAAAGGTACCGTTATTGTACGAGAAACAATTTTTCTATTATTTTCTTTGTTTTATGGGTTATTATGGGTATATTTTGTAATCACTCTTTAATTCAGGTCTACAATTTTTGTTTGCTTGAGATTGGTGTCTAGCTTTTAGTTACAGTTTTTATTTTTGAATAGATACTAGTCCGATAACGGACTCAGGTTAATTGACTTTGCTGCGGGGCGAAACGTTGTGGTAGCTAGCACGCAGTTCCCGCATCTCAATATACACAAGGGGAACAAATCCAAAACAGGGAAATACTGTAAGGAAGTTCGAAGTCGGACGGCTACAGTCGCAAGAAATCACGAGGTCCTTTTCCGATCGAGTCTCTCACGTCCTCTTAAATAGTTCTATGCTGCCTACTGCAAGTATCGAGAACCAGTGAAGAATTGCCAGAAAGCCATCAGAGATGCTACCTCTGACGTGCTCGGCCTCACATGAGCACCACAGCGAAACCCCTGGTTCGATGAAGAATGCCGGCAAGTACATGCAGCCAAACAACAGGCATACAAAGCGGTGCTGCAAGGACGGACCAAAGCTGCTTGCGAGCTCAACGAGCAGAAAAGGAGAGATGAACACACGCTTCTTTGAAGGAAAGAGAAAGAGCATGAAAGCGCGTGATCGAGGAAATAGAGTGTGTCATTGCAGTAATAAAGTTCGGAAGTTTTACCAAAAAGTAAAAAGAACCTCCCAGTTATATAAGGCCCCAACCGAAGCTTGCAAGGATGATCAAGGGAACATCGGGATAGAGTCGCGGTCGGTGCTGAGGATACGGAGAAATCATCATCATCTGCAAATTGTATAATAGCGACGACGCGACGAACCGAATTCCGCTACCATGCAGATTGCACCATTCAACCTGGACGATGTAGGCCAACAATACCGGCCACCCAATCTCGACGAAGTAAAGATAGCTATATCTTAACTTAAGTCCAATATAGCTGCTGGAGCTGATGGCCTTGCGGCTGAGCTATTCAAAACGACTGGCGATAAATTGGTTAGAAATATGCACCAGTTCGTCTGCAAAATATGGTCGGAGAAAAGCATGTCCGATGAATGGAACCTCAGCATTGTTTGCCCGATCCTCAAGAAAGGCGATCCTTTGGACTGCACCAACTACAAAGGCATCAGTCTTCTTAATACCGCCTACCAGATCATCTTGGCATACTTTGTGAACGCCCACCATCGAATCAATATTCTTACTACGGCAGATTTTGGAAAAAACCAGGGAGTTTCAAATCGATACCCACCATCTTTCCATCGAATTTAAGGCCGCGTATGACAGCCTCTATAGAGACGAGCTATATATGTATATAGATCAATTTCTAGTTTTGACATCCCTCCCAAACTCGTCCGTTTGTGCAGGATGACGATGGAGAATGCACACTGTTCCATCTAGGTCGGCAGAGACCTCACCATTACCTTTGATGTCATGTCATGCGAATTCTTCACCATCGTTCTTGAAAGAATAGTGCAAAAATCTCAGGTAAGCACTTGAGGCACAATCTTTCAGAAGTCCGTCCAATTACTCGCTTACGCAGACGACATTGACAAAATTGGACGAACAAAGCGAGTTGTCAGTTGTACTTTCGTGAGCATTGAGTAGGAAGCCAAGAAGATGGGGTTAACGGTGAATGAAATCAAATCAAAATATCAACATCGACGTCTCGGACAGAACGTCACTATAGACAGCTATAATTTTGAGGTTGTCAGACACTTTGTCTACTTAGGATCCGCTATAAACTCAGCGAACGATACCAGTGCTGAGATCAAATGAAGAATTAGTCTTGCCAATCGCAGTTTCTTTGATCTAAGAAGACAATTGAGAAGCAAAGCCCTCTCTGGAGCAACTAAACTGTCCCTGTATAAGACGCTTATCATCCCGGTTCTGATGTATTGTGCAGAGGCATGAACGCTGTTAACCGTGGATGATAACAAGTTCGGCTGTTTTGAGAGAAAAATTCTAAGGGTGATTTTTGGTCCCCTCTGCATAGATGGTGAATGGAGAAGAAGAACCAACAACGAACTGTATGGGCTATACGGCGACACCGACCGAGCCACAAAAGTGAAAAGCCAACGACTGAGATGGCTTGGTCAACAAAGTAAATTCCCAAACTGAGATTTTACCCGATGGTGCGTCTATTCAACATCTATCTTTTGAGACATCGACCGTTATTTTGCCATCCAGCGCGCGTTTTGTTTTCGAAGAACAAGAACAATTCCTGAGCATAAAAAAATGTTTTACAAAGTTTTAAGAAATTCGACAAGTTTTGCGTGTAGCTGAAGAGACTGACGGACAGAAAAATAAATACAACTACGTGAGTCACTTTTTGAGACTTTGTATCTTATGTCATTCTATCAACCTCCACCAAATCCCGAGATCGATTTTTTGACAAATGCATAAGTTGCCATGTAGCACCAATATATCATATCAAACTTTAAAATAGAATCAAATACAAAATGATGAAGCTAATCCTTTGAAAGCAAAAGCTCAGTTTTAAATAATTGAGCAAAACTTTATAAAAAAGTCTTATTTCCCAAAGTTCAATATTAATTGAACAAAGTCTGATCTCTATAAGTTCAAAACTTCCAAATATGGGTTTTTGACTGTTCGGCATCGATATCAACGTTCAGAAAAGTCCCTGATATTTTTTCTCTAAATTCAGTCATGTTAATGGATATAATGTAAATAATATATATTCATCTAAGTTACTTCAAACTTTAAGAGAAAATCTAACTTTTAAATGTTTTATTTAACTTTTTTCGCCCATTTTCGGAAGCAACAAAAAAAAACACATTATGAGTTGAAACACGTTCTACTTGTCCACCTCCTACAGTAGAACCACCCGCAACTTCCATGCTTGGCAATATTCTCCTCGGTATCTACCTATATTTTTTATTTATTTCGATAAGGAGTAAATTCTCCAACGTTCTTGACGAAAAATTGACGCAGAGATTGAATTGAAGCAACTACGACCACGAAGAGAATGTTTTTTTTTTATCGTCCTTGTAGCCCTGGGATGTCCTTCCTCTTTGTTGTCGTTCTTTTTTTTTGGCAGAGTCAACTGTAGCAAAATCGCAAACCATTAATTTAGGGACAGTAATTGTGTTCACTAATTTTCATTACCTTACCATTGATACATCTCCGTATGTAGGTAGGTACCAATGTCTATGTGTGTCTACATAAAATGTTAATAAAACAAAAAACAGAAAACAATTAACTTATTTTTTTTGTTTGGTCTCAGTTTTTCCTGTATTTTGGGGAGATTTATGTTTTTAAGAGTTTTTTTGTGTAGATAGAAACTGGGAGGAGTTTGAAATAAATCACCCGCACATCTTTTAATTAATTTTGTTTGTTATTTTCTTCGAAATGAACATAGCCACTGGTAGTTGGGGTTCTTGTTTTTTTTTCTGACCCATCAAGCTTTATTCAATTAATCATCATCGTTGCGTTGGTAACAATGTGCGAGGAAAACAGTCAAAAATTAATGTTAATATAAAAATAAAACATAAATTAAATATTTCAGCTAGGGAATATTTTTATTTTTAATCCAAAATATGAAATAAAGACAGAAAAAAAATATGACTGTCATCTGCGGCCTTACTCGAGGCGAAATTTTCTTGGATGTGGGATGTGGCCAATTATGGTATTTTTTTGCAACCAAGATTCCGAAAATATATTGAGTGCTGCAGGCTATTTTGTATGCGACATATAATTATGAGCATATTACTAGTTGGTTGTTATGCAAAATTTTAATTTTAATTTGACAACAATGTTTCTTGTGACAGTAAAATTTGAGAGCTGACAGATGATTTGCGCTCAGTATAATTTGTAATTTCATCATAGATAGAATTGACTTAGAGCCAGTTTGGTCACATTCACAGTTAAGTTAAATATGACTTTCACTTCTAACAGGTTCTGATTAAATGCCGCTTATCAACCAAATTCAGTTGATTAGCCATTTCGATGATTTTCAACTCAAAATGTGGATTCGTTGATTCGAATGTTGGTTAAGGAACACATAGTACGATGATTTACCAATTGCAATAATTATTGCAAACTGGGCATTATCTATATAAGAAGGTTTTATAATACAAATTCTATATACTACTGAAATAAATCAGCCAAGTAGAAGACTTAGCATTAAGGATTGGACTTGTTGAATTATTGATTCCAAATAGTTTTTTCTGACCTTTAGTCCTACAAATTGGCGTTTCGTCCGGCTTACTCACTTGGACTCATCAGTGACATAGTGAGGGCTTTGTCATACGCAATTTGTTTTAAGTTCAGTTCAACTTACATGAATTTTTCAACGAAAATCCACTGTAAACTATATCTAACAAGATAAGAATTCTTAATCATTAATCCAACAAGTCCAATCCTTAATTCTAAGTTTTCTACTTGGCTGATTTATTTCAGTAGTATATAGAATTTGTATTATAAAACCTTCTTATATAGAAACTATGCCTGGCCCCGGGCAAAAAACTTCCAGCTCAATGATTAGGAATTCTAATCTTGTTGGATATAGTTTACAGTGGATTTTCGTTGAAAAATTCATGTAAGTTGAACTGAACTTAATACAAATTGCGTATGACAAAGCCCTCACTTTGCCACTGATGAGTTCAGACGAAACGCCAATTTGTAGCACTTAAGACAATAAAAAGCTATTTTGAATCAACAAACTGGGCATTAGTTAGAGAAAAAATACGTCGTGAATTTACCAGGGCAACTTTCACCCACTCAAATGGGACTTTGAAAGGAATTTCAATTTCTTCCATTTTTGTTTTGCATTTCTGTTCCCGAATTCGCCATTCACCAAATCAGGTATAAATCTAGTGACCTGCTACTTACTTACTTACTTAAGGTGGCGCTAGAGTCCGGGGTGGACCAGGGCCTCAACCAACAAGCTTCTTCCAGCCGGCTTGGTTTTAAGCTAGCTGTGTCTAGTTTCGCACACCAAGTTGGTTGAGCTCGTCTTCTACTTGCGTGCGCTACCTTTTGCGATGTCTACCTGTACTGCGCTGTCACACGGGGTTGGACTCAGAGACTTTCCGGGCCGGAGCATTGATGTCCATTCGCTCTAGGTGACCCAGCCATCTCAGTCGTTGGCTTTTCACTTTTGTGACTAGGTTGGTGTCGCTATACAGCCCGTACAGCTCGTTTATGTATCTTCTTCTCCATTCCCCATAATCTATGCAGACGGGACCTAAAATGCCGGAGAATTTTCCTCTCAAAATAGCCTTTCGCGTTCTCATCCACTGTTAACAGTGTCCATGCCTCTGCACCATACATCACGACCGGGAAGATAAGCGCCTTATACAGGGACAGTTAAGTTGCTCGAGAAAGGGCTTTACTTCTCAATCGGCTTCTTAGTCTAAAGAAACAGCGATTGGCAAGCGTAATCCTAAGTTTGATCTCAGCACTGGTATCGTTCGCTGAGTTTATAGCGGATCCTAGGTAGACAAAGTCTCTGACCACCTCAAAATTATAGCTGTCTATAGTGACGTTCTGTCCGAGACGTCGGTGTTGGGTGTCCTTTCTTGCTGACAGCATATATTTCGTTTTGCTTTCATTCACCGTTAAACCCATCTTTTTGGCTTCCTTCTCAATACTCACGAAAGTACCGTTGACATCTTGCTTAGTTCGTCCGATTATGTCAATGTCGTCAGCGTTAGCGAGTAATTGGACGGACTTTTGAAAGATTGTGTCTCTAGCGCTGACGTGAAAGTTTTGCACTCTTCTTAGAAGAACGATGTTGAAGAAGTCGCATGACAGTGCGTCGCCTTGCCTAAAGCCTTTTTTGACATCAAAAGTGTCGGTGAGGTCGACCTTGATGGAGCAGCGTTCATTCTCCATCGTCATCCTGCATATACGGACAAGTTTGGCAGGGATTCCAAAACTTGACATTGCTGTATATAGCTTGTCTCTGTAGATGTTGTCGTACGCGGCATTGAAATCGATGAAAAGGTTGTAAGTATCGATTTGAAACTCCTGGGCAGAGAATATGAAATAAAGAAGTCAATCCTCAGCTGTCAATTTGATTTGCCTACAAGCTGGAAGCGAACAGCTGATGTATTAGATTTGCAAAGTATTAGTGAAAAGCAGTGCAAAACGCACACATAGAATCAACTAGTCATTCAGCACATCATTCAGCACAGGTCTTGTTGTTGTTGCAATTCACATCTATTTCTTCGACACGAAATGAAATTACAAATACAACAATGTAAACAAATGGGTTTTGGGGGGTGAAACGTACGAAGGATTGGCTTCTTTATTTCATATTCTCTGCTCCTGGGTTTTCTCCAAGATCTGCCGTAGTGCGAATATTTGGTCAATGGTGGCCTTCCCTGGCCTAAAGCCACACTGATATGGACCTAATAGGTTGTTGACGAATGGCTCCAGGCGTTCACAAAGTACGACAGAGAAGTTCTTGTAGGCGATATTAAGAAGACTGATGACTCTGCAGTTGGTGCAGTCTCGAGGATCGCCTTTCTTGAGGATTGGGCAAACAATGCTGAGGTTCCATTCATCGGGCATGCTTTCCTCCGACCATATTTTGCAGATGAGCTGGTGCATACTCCTAACCAATTCATCGCCAGCCGTTTTGAATAGCTCAGAGGGCCATCAGCTCCAGCAGCTTTATTGGACTTAAATTTAGATAAAGCTATCTTTACTTCGTCGAGATCGGGTGGATGGAATTGTTGGCCTATGTGTTGTCGAGGTTGAATGGTGCAATCTGCATGAATTCGGTTCGTGATCAACATTATACAATTTGCAGAAATGATTTCTCCATATCCTCAGCACCGACTGCGATTCTACTACGATGTTCCCCTGATCGTCTTTGCAGGCTTCGGTCCGGGCCTTGTTACCTTGGGAGATTCTTTTTTCTTTTTGGATAAACTTCCAAACTTCATTCCTGCAATGGCATCCTATTTACTCCAATGCGCGCTTCTCAAGATCTTTCTTTTTCCTTCTTAGAAGCTTGTGTTCCTCTCTGATCTTCTGCTCGTTGATCTCGCGAGAAGCTCTGGTCCATTCACGCAGAGCCGCTTTGTTTTCCTGTTGTTTGGGGTGCATGAAGTTGGAGGCGGCATTTCTGATGGCTTCCTGGCAATTCTTCCACTGGTTCTCGATACTTGCAGTTGTAGGGATAGGACTATAAGAGGGCGCGAGAGACTCGATCGGAAAAGGATCTTGCAATTTCATGCGACTGTAGCCGTTCGACGTCGAACTCCGTCACAGTTTTTCCCCATTTTGACTAGATATCCGTAGCATTACCTTGGCTACAACAAGGTTGTGGTCCGAGCCAACGTTGTCTCCTCGGAACGTTCGGACATCCTTGATACTGGAGGAGTGCCTTGCGTCGATCGCAATATGATCAATCTGGTTGGCGGTTGAATGACCAGGAATTCGCCATATTCCTTTGTGTACACTTGTATGCTTATATTGAAGTTAAGTAGATATAAGTAAAAGTTCATTACAAAATTGTGATCCCCCCAAAGAGAAAATTTACCTAGGTCTTGACAAATTTAGGGTGGTAAAGTAGGTACTGCCAACAAATATAAATAAAAACTCAACGCTTCCTTGTAAACACATACAAAATGCAAACTTCTGATATCGGCACGTGAAGGTATGAATTTTCGGTCCTTCAAGATTTTACGACTTTTTCGGTGGAAACGACCATCAAGCAAACTCATCCTTTGAGTTTATGTAAGTAATTAATTTCAAGTTAATCAGTCGATAAATCATATTTATATGGTGTGAAGTTATTTCCGTCCAAGGGCTTGCGTTAAAAAGTTTCATAAAAAAAAATTAATAAAACCTTTTCAAAAGCATGACCCCTTGTGAAAATCTAAGAATTATGTATGAAAACCAACTAAGAATTAAATAAAGAAACTACTTCTTCATTCCTAATTTTTACTAAACCTCCCTTTTATAACTGCCTCTAAGCTACATGTATCCGAAAAATCTCTATATTCGGTTGCCATATTAACCGTTTTACAAGTTTAGCTTTATCCTTTTGCAGAATCATCACATGGTTTAAAAATAAATTTCACCACAAATAATATCGCACACCCAGCACACACACACACACTTGAAATATATACTTATACAATTAATTCTTCTTCTTTTAACGCCGGCATGGTATAATGTTACTATCAAAACTTATGCTTATTTTTGATTAATGAACATTTTTCTTTGTTTATGATTAAAATTCCGAATAATTAGAAGATACAACAAAGCAGTTTTTTTTAAACTTTGCACTGCTTTTGTTTTCATTTTGAAATCTTCAGTAAGCCCATATCAACAACATAAAATAAACAAAACCAAAGCTTGAATATGAAATCGCTCTTTAAATGGTGTAAGCATATTTTTTTATATATCCATTGTTGTGGTAGGGATACCTCCACACTTCAACTTCATTTGGAATTTCAATAAGAAAAAGATTTAAAAAAAAATACAAAATCCAGTCTAAAATCAGTGGCATTAAATTACGCACTGAAAATCTTTGGTCCTTCATCAAGATACCGTTGGCATCAACAGCTCTAATACTCTGTTTCTCACTCTCTCTCTGAGATGGCTGTAGAGCGAGCGAACGAACGAACCCTTTGACATTTTAAGAATGAGTTTGGTTTTATCTTCTTGAGATTTTATTGACATTCAACCCGTATGCAATATTAGATTACCTAAAAGTACAATATCAACGAGAAATAGGTTCAAAAACTGAAAGGGTAAACTTTGTCAGTCCAAAAATTTGCTAGAGGTTTTCTCTTTCACATATAAATATATACAACTTTCCACAAGAAATGAATGTAGAGGCATTTTAGGTTGCTTTTCTTATTTTGTATACATTTCGATATAAATTCTAAATCCATAATGTCAACGCGTGCCCCATTTTATGTAAAATACTCAGATATCTATACAGCAACCCCCATCATCTAAAGTGGTGGTTACCTCTTATAACTCCCTCCCTACCTTACCTATACACATCCCTTCAATAGAAAACAATTTGATGGGGTAATCTTGTATATATATAAATTGTATCTACATTACATGTAAAATATCCACCCTTTTAACGGTTTTTCTAGTTAACCGAACCATATTAGACAGAGATATAGATTAACAGCTAGCTCTGCGAAAAAAATTGGGCCTCACAAAGTTTAATTTCAATTCACATTTGGATTATCATCCCTCTCTACTATATGCGAAAAGTAAAATAATGTGTTTAAATAGGTCGTAGCAACTGGAGTTTATAGCTGATGATTATGTTACAGGGTGGTACATACATTATTATATTATCTAATTGGACATTCTTCTTACCTAGACATGTTGTAGATAAAGAAAACTTTCTCTGTTATATTGGTACATCTCGTGAATACCTGATATAATGTTAAGCTCAATAGTTTCGATTGAACTTTAGGCAGATGTGTTTTTCTTTAGTTGAAAAATTTTAACATGTACTGTTACAGTAACATTATATGAAAGCGATGTCGAAGTTTTGCTCTAGGACTTCAATGTTAAATTCTGAATGGAAGGCTGGTTAAGTTGGTTAGCACAGACTCCCTGAAACAACAAGAGATATTGCCATTCGAATAGTAAACTTTAAAGAAGCCCTTAAAACGGTGATAAGTATCACTAAGTTTCCTCGTGGAAGAACAATCTAGTTTTTAATGAAGCCCTAGAAAGTTTTTCTTTGATGCTAACAAGTTAGCAACAAGTTATGCAACCTTTTGCCTTGAAACAAAAAAACAAAAATTTGCCTTATCCAGGATTTGACCCTGGGATCTTATTTTAACCAGCTCAATGTAGTTGTGAAATGTTATAAATCAAAAGGGTTAATACCTACTTTAATGTTTCATACTGGGTATAATGTTATGGTATAACAAAACTCACCCAACAACTTCTTACTAGCAAGGGCCTCACAAGTATTTTGACAAGTTTTCCTCGTCTAGATTTGATATCTCTATGTAGAAGCTGTATGGACCTTCAAAGGGTAGATACGGTGCATTCAAGAGGACATAAGCGTCCACAAGCTTTTTTTTCAAATCGTTGATAGACGATTCCTACTCTCACCTCCAAGTGGTGAACATCGGGTGCCTTGTACCTTTAACTGAAGATGGGGTTCCAATCCCTGTGGACGGTTGTTGGCGGCAGCAAACGAGAGAGGAAGGGAGGAATGTTCCCACTACGGCACTTCTCCCTTATCCAGGCGGCAGCGGAAGAATTCTCAAGATGGAATCAACGGTGGCGTCTACAGTTCCAGTTAGGTTGAACTACTTAGTGAACACCTTATACGGCCTACTACGACATATTCGGAGCTCAGGCCTATAAGGAGCGGCTGATCCGGCTCCCCGCCCTTGGAGTTATATTAGAAGGGTCTGGTACTCAAGGTCGAGGGTCGTGCTGCAGGGGTGCTTCCCGGCCACGTAGTGATTTTAGTTGTTAAGCAACAACAAGCCTCGGATACGGACGGATTAACCGTTGACGAACCTACCAAACGAAATAAGGATAACGAACGGACCTGCAAGTGAAATGTTCTGTCTCTCTAAAGACCACGTGCAGATGCCCTAGACTGCAACAAAGCAGAAATCACCGCCATCAAAGAATTGCGATGGGATAGGCCGGGCGAAAGAAAACTGAAAGACTGCGATATCTACTACGGTGACTGTTACCGACCACAAGGGCAGCGCCTTTTTGGATGTGGATTTGTTGTTAGAGGCAGACTTAGGCAAGAAGTCTTGAGTTTCAATTATATGAACGAACGCCTCACGACAATTCGCATCAAGGCTAAATTCGCCAATATCAGCCTCATATGCGCGCATGCCCCCACAGGAGAAAGATGACGACATCCAGGACGAGTTCTACGAGCTCCTGAACAAGACATATGAGCAATGCCCTAGCTATGACATAAAAATTGTCTTGCGTGATTTCAATACCAATCTAGGATAAGAAGACGTCTAGAAGAGAAGACGTCTTTGGTGGAACAATCGGAAGATAAAGCCTGCACGAAACCACCTCCGATAACGGACTCAGGCTAATCGACTTTGCTGCGAGGTGAAACGTTGTGGTAGCTAGTACGCAACTAGGGGACATGACGAATTCCTGGTCAATCAACCGCCAACCAGATTGACCACATTGCGATCGACGCAAGGCACTCCTCCTGTATCAAGGATGTCCGAACGTTCATAGGAGCCAACGTTGACTGGGACCACTACCTCATTGTAGCCAAGGATATCCAGATCAAAGCCAAAACAGGGAAATACTGTGAGGACGTTCGACGTCGGACGGCTACATTTACAAGAATAAGCCAGGTCCTTTTCCGATCGAGTCTCTCGCGCCCTCTTAACTAGTCCTTTGCCGCCAACTGCAAATATCGGGAACCAGTGGAAAAACTGCCAAGAAGCCATCATAGATACTGCGTGCTGGGCCTCGCACGACCACCACAGTGAAACCCCTGGTTCGACGAAGAATGCCGTCAAGTACATGCAGCCAAACAATAGGGATACAAAGCGGCGCTGCATAGAAGGACCAGAGCTGCTCGCGAGCTTCACGAGCAGAAGAGGAGAGAGGAACACAAGCTTCTGAGAAGGGAAAAGAAAAAGCATGAGAATAGCGTGATCGAGGAATTAGAGGGATCCCATTGCAGAAATAAAGTTCGGAAGTCTTACCAAAAAATAAAAAGAACTTCTCAGGGTTACAAGGCCCGAACCGAAGCCTGCAAGGATGATCGGGGGGACATCGCAGTAGAATCGCAGTCGGTGCTGAGGATATGGAAAAATCATTTCTGCAAATTGTATAACGGCAATGACGAACCGAACTCTGCTACTATGCAGATTGCACCATTCAACCTGGATGACATAGGCCAATAATTCTGTCCACCCGATCTCGACTAAGTAAAGAAAGCTATATCTAGACTTAAGTCCAATAAAGCTGCTGGAGCTGATGGCCTTGCGGCTGAGCTATTCAAAGCAGCTTGCGATGAATTGGTTAGGAGTATGCACCAGCTCATCTGTAAAATATGGTCGGATGAAAGCATGCCCGATGAATGGAACCTGAGCATTGTTTGCCCGATTCTTAAGAAAGGCTATCTTCTAGACTGCACCAACTACAGAGGCATCAGTCTTCTTAGTTTCGCCTACAAGATCTTCTCTGCTGTACTTTGTGAATGACTGGAGCCATTCCTCAACAACCTGGTCCATATCAGTGTGGCTTTAGGCCAGGAAAGTCCACCTTCGACCAAATATTTAACAGCATCTATAGAGACGAGCTATATAGAACAATGTCTAGTTTTGGCATCCCTCCGAAACTCGTCCGTTTGTGCAGGATGATGATGGAAAATGTACGCTGCTCCATCAAGGTCGGCAAAGACCTCGCCGACATCTTTTGATATCAAAAAAGGTTTTAGGGAAGGCGAAGCGCTGTCATGCGCCTTTTTCAACATCGTTTTTGAAAGATTAGTGCAAAACTCTCACGTCAACACCAGAGGCATAACCTTTCAAAAGCCAGTCAAACTACTCGCTTACGCTGACGACATGGACATAATCGGACGAACAAAGCGAGATGTCAGTGGTGCTTTCGTGAGTATAGAAAACGAAGCCAAGAAGTTGGGGTTAGGGGTGAATGAAAGCAAAACGAAAAATATGCTGTCAACAAGAAAGGACACTCAACTCAGACGTCTAGGACAGAACGTCACTCTTGACAGCTATAATCTTGAGATGGTCAGAGACTTTGTCTATCTAGGATCCGCTATAAACTCAGCAAACGATACCAGTGCTGAGATCAAACACTGTTCTATTTTTTGAATATGTTGCTTCATCAATGCATATGAACACTACGTAGTTCATTTGGCTCTTTTAAGTTCTGTAGCTCTGCGTTCCTAGATACGTAGAAAGAAGAAAGCGAACGCAACGATCTAGGCCAAAGAGATCGAAGAGTATCGCGATCAGTACAACACCTCGAGATTTTATAAAAAAAATGAACTGCGAAGGAAATCTTTACTCGCTGAAGCTAAGGGAATAATAAATGGTTTTTCAATAAGGACTGGTCAATGTTGAGTCTCTGACGGCCATTTTGTTTTAGTAGCGTGTGGCAAACTTGGGGTTCATTATTCTGTCACTCACTAATGCCAAATCACCATGGCAAGTTTCACCATTAAGCAACACGAGCAAATGATGAATCTTTACTATGAAAATGGGTTTTCGCTTGAGTGACTGATTATCCCGCTCCCAATCCATGAAGAGCCGCAGCCTGTGACATGGTAGCCTTCCATCCTCTATAATCCCGCACACGCTGCTACCAGTCATCTAGACCAAGCTGTCTGGTATCCGCGGAGGCTTGGTCTTTAGTCCGGAGGATCGGTCTTCTTCGTTCTCTCGAACCGTATGGCTGGGATTCATAGACTCTCTTGGCTGCAGCATTATTGTCCATTCACTCGATGTGTCCGAGCCGATGTAGTCGAAGTACTTAGATTATTTGGACTACATCCACTTCCACATCTTGATACAGCTCACAGAGTTCGCGGCTGTATCTTCTCCTCTGTTCTCCCTCTTTCCTTTTTTTTCGAAGGAGCCCAGTATCAGTTACCTCGGAGCCATAAAGCATGAGTGGCAGTATGAGGGTTTGTTACAGCGCA
Organism: Dasysyrphus tricinctus; assembly: GCA_963921185.1. Taxonomy (NCBI): domain Eukaryota; kingdom Metazoa; phylum Arthropoda; class Insecta; order Diptera; family Syrphidae; genus Dasysyrphus; species Dasysyrphus tricinctus. The sequence goes on along the minus strand of OY992533.1, from coordinate 57,452,416 downwards.
GCGTGCACTTCGTCTTCCGTGTGAAGAGTTTCGAAAGTATTTGTTGCGCAAAACCGAAGTAGCACTAGTTTGATAGGGTAATTCTTCGTCGGATGTCCACTTAGATGTCGTTCGTAGGATTAATGTTTACTCCAAGGTAGATGAACTCTTTAATTACTTCGAAGTTGTTGTAATCAATAGTGACATTTTATCCTAACTGGTTTCAATATTTTGTTGACAGCATGCATGTGATCTTGTCCTCATTTACTTGAAGACCAACAAGTTTTGCCTATTCTTGAGTCGCCGCCCGTGAATGACTCTATAAAGACCTGTTGGGACCGGCCGATGACGTCGATATCATCGATATACCCTAGAAGTTTGACAGATCTTTTGAAAATAGTGCCTTCAGTGTTAACTCTGCCCTGCGAACTATTTGCTCCAGAACGAGATTGAAGAAATCATATAGTAGTGCCTCTTCTTGCCGGAACTCTGTCCGTTTGGAATAGTTCGGAAGAGCTTTTCCCTAGTTGCACATTGCATCGCGTAGTTTCCAATGTCACATGACGCTACTGAATCAGCTTTCCCAGGATCCCAAGTGTGGTATTAATGTGCACCCATTTGACGGATGACGTGTTTAAAATTTACGTCAAAAGCCAACAAGTGTTCCTTATTTAAAAAAGTTCACTTGGATTTATTACTCAGATTAGCCTTTCGTTGTATATTTTTCCTGAGCTATTGGCAGTGTTGACTTTTCATGATTCTGGCTTTAAACCTTAAACTTGTATTAATTTCTATCATAATCAACAGCGCCACATAGCGCCAGTTAGTTTATGAACTAATAATTTTTGTTTTAAGCTGAGTTTGACTCGTTTAAATACAAAGGTAACCTAGTTTAAGTGTTGTAAACTCGCTCCACAGTACACTTTTGAAGAAAAGTAACCAAAAAAAAAACAGCGAAACACTAGAGGCAAATGCGGTCAGCTTCTCCAACTGGCAAGCTCAACCTTCAGCTTACTTGGAAGAAATGTTTTCCAAAAGTAACCAAATATTTAATGTTTTTCAAAAGTGGCTACCGCTTTCGCATGCATGGCGTACAAAATGAAGCAAAAAAAAAACGATTGAAATGATACCTCGCCGTCCGCAATTTACTATAAGGCTCAGTTTTTAAGTTCTGAGCTCAGTAAACTTTGAGTTAAATTAATAAAAAAATTATTAATCTCTACTCAAGTAAGTCAAAGCATATCTCAATCTCAGCATTTAATCCAGTGTCCACGTTCGGTAAATCTCGCATCGATAAAATCGGCCGAGAAATGATAAAAATTGAAACAAAATGCATGAGATTTCTTCCATTTTTCAACGTTTCTCGACCAATTCTATCGTAGTACCTCGTGGCATGATGGTTAGTGCGTAGGACTCTCATGCCGAAGGTGTGGGCTCGATTCCCAACCGTGTCACCTGAAAACAGAAATGTTTTATTCGAGGTACTGCCTCTTGCGAGTAACTGACAAATCCTCCAAGAGTATACTTGTCATGAAAAAGTGCCTCTCATTTAGCCGTTCGGGCTCGGCAAAAAACTGTGGGTCCCCTCCACTACTGCCAACAACATGCACACAGAAATGGTTGTGAGTTGTAAGTCACTAGGCCCTGGTTCTCCACGAGCTGTTGCGCCACCCAATTTATTTATTTATATATTATCGATGCTACTGTTACAGAACGTGGGCACAGAGTTAATTTTCCATAGTTGACTCGGGATTTAAATTGGCTATAAAATATGTTCCAGGACTTAACTCGAATTCAACCCCAAAAGGCTTGGATGATCTATGGATCCTAAAAAGAAGGGGATTCCTGAAATTTTTTGGTTTTGGTTGAATGGCCATAAATTAGGTGAAACTTCTGGCTTATATGTGTTATTACAATGCGTACTCAGCAGTGTTTCTCGATTTGTGTAGTTCGTAACTTACAAAAAGCAAATGCAGATGACAGTTTTTTTTTTTTCTTTCAAAATGTTCCTCCTCATATGAAATTTTCTAAAAATAGACTAGGCGAGTTGTGACTTATGAGAAAAGAAAAAAAATGATTTCAAAAAATATGTTCGATTGTTATACCTACTTTGAATGCCTGAGACATTGGGTTGGAGGGGATATATTCTTTTGCATAATTCACATCGGGTATATGTAGGTATATTGTGTTGCATACTTTCAGGATTCAGTAAAATAACAACAGATGTAATTTAGTGTTTCTGTGTTTTCAGTATGACATTGACGGTTCGATGGATGGAATAATACAAATTTATATCATCAAGCTTAGCATGAATTATGGTTAGGTGGTTTGATGTGGTGGAATAAAAGTGATGATGTTTCCTTACAAGTTAATATTGCTCCAACATACAATACAAGGGAAAGCAATAAATTAAATTGGGTGGCGCAACAGCTAGTGGAAAACCAGGGCCTAGTGACTTACAACTCTCAACCATTCCTGTGTGCGTGTTCTTGGCAGGAATGAAGGGGACCTACAGTTTTTTGCCCAGTCCGATAGGGAGTCCGATTACAACGCTAACCACCATGACTGAAAGAGTTTAACTGCATCTTTTTGGAAGTTCACAACGTCAAGCAATAACATTTTGAACGAGCTGGGAAGGGTCTCCCTACTTGAATAGAAACGAGTGAAACCCTTATAAAACTGCCTACATCCATTCACTTCCACGTTTTTGGGAAGTTGACGTCGCTTGATCAGTTTTAAGTCCCATATTTGCATTTACAACAGCAGATAACTTCTTCAAAACTTCATTTGCAATCAGCTATTCGCTTTTACCAATTTTTTTTTGATATTCTGAAAAGTGAGAACACTTGCCCAATTGATATATCCTGGGAAGGAAGGGGAATTGTCTTACTTTCTGGTGAGTACTCTCTTCTGCCCAAAACAACTAAATTTTTGAAGTGTGGAAAAAGAAATGGATACAAATTGGTGGAATATAGTAAAATTGGCGGTTTTGGTCAATGTTTGTTTTTATTGCAAGCTTCTCAGCAAAAATTTCCTTTCAGATATGATTTATAAATGATTCGCAGAAGTGAAATAAACCTTCACATATGAATTCATTTATAAACCGGTTTGGATCAAATTTACTGGGTAGCATTACATCGAATTCGAATCATTTTTATGGTTCATTAATGATAAAGTAATTCTTCACTTATATGAATATAAATAGGACGCTTATATATTCAATTTGCTGATACAAATATTTTTCATAAGAATGAAGAAAATTGAGCTTTCCACATTCCGTTGAGTGAATTTAGTTAAATCATTACAAGTATTCATTAATAAACCGAATTTGTACAATAGAACTGAGTTTTAATAAAAAGCCAGTATGGTTATACAAAATGCTAGCTTGAAAAGATAAAATCTGTACAAACAGTTTGAATTACCTTATTGATTTTCTTATTGAATAAAACTGACGATTGATTTGCATTGCACGTACATACTTGCTCTTATAGTTGAATGAATAAAACTGTCAAGAATAAGGGGATATATTAATGTTCTATTATAAAATCTATGACCACTATAACCTTGCTGTTATTTTAATTTAGTCGTTTCATCACTTACCTTCCCAAGCCCGAATTTCAATTTTTTCACAGTAGCACCTTATGGATTTATATTGATTTTGATTAATTCAAATTATATAAATTAACTAGTTCGTTGTTACGCGCCCAAGGCGCCCGTTAAAATTGAATGAATATTTTGATATCAAACGTTTTTATTCAATGCTCGAAATATTTAATACAAAATAATTTCTTTAAATATCTACTGTTTGATATCTGGTGTTTGCGCAACTTTATATATTGAAAATTACAAAAAAAAAAGAGAAGGTCCTACCCTTTCATATAAAAAAGTATCCTTCCATAAAGTGACAACCTAAAAAATTTACCCAAAGGTGCGTCTGCTCAACACCTATCTTTTAAGACATAAACCATATGTTACCGAAAAGTGACAGCACTTACATTATTTTACTTGAAGGTGTGTCTACTCAACACCTATTTTTTTAAGACATGAAACTTTATTTTCCGAAAGCGCATTTGGTGTCTGGAGGTGTTTTTACAATTTTTTCATGTTCAAAATATCAAAAAACTTCCAAAAAGTGGAGGTTCCATACTCTGATATAAAAAAAAGTATGTTCCCGAAAAGTGGCAACATTTACATTTTCCCCTCAGCTGCATCTTCTCAACACCTTTCTTCTGAGACCTTATTTTCTCAACGATTTTGGCATCTGAGTGCGTCTCTTCAACATCAACACCTTTCTTCTAAGACATTAAGGGTTATTTTCCCTGCACGCGTTTGGCATCGGGATGCGTCTCCGTTACAAAAATGTGGATATGCGTTGACATAAAAAAGTATTTTCCCTGAAAGTGGCAACACTTAGATCTTACCTGTAGGTGCGTTTACTCAACATCTATCATTCAAATTTAAACATTTACCTTTGACATCTGGAATCTTTTCATCTTTTAAGACATCAACCGTTATTTTTCCAACACTCGGTTGGTATCTTGAGGCGTTTTCGCAACTCTTTTTCATGCTCAAAATATAAATAACTACCAAAAAAATGTAAATTCTACCATTTAGCATAAACAACATTTTTTTTTCCCGAAAAGTGGCAACACTGACATTCTACTCGAAGATGCGTCTAAACCGTTATTTTTCCAACATGCGTTTGGCATCTGTGGACATTTCCGAAATTCTGTTCATGTTCAAAATATTAAAAACTAACAAAAAAGTGGAAGTACCATCCTTTGACATAAGAAAACGTATTTTGCCGAAAAGTGGTGACATTGAGATTTTAGCCGATGGTGCGTCTACCCAACATCTATCTTTTGAGACATCGACCGTTATTTTCCCAATACGCGTTTGAAACCTGGAAGCGTTTTCGCAACTTTTCAGTCAGTGAATCAGTGATCATCGTAAATATATAATTTAATTTCACTGCCAAAAAGTTTCAAGTCCCAAAATAACTTAATGAAATTGTCGCATTTTCTCTTTGGTTCAGACTAGGTCCCGTTATGGCTTCTCAAAACAAAATGACATTTTGGATTTCTAAAAAGCTACAAAACATTACTGTAAGTGTTGCCGTTGTTTTTAACAATTTTTTTCCTATTTAATGCAATTATTTTATTAATTTGCCCCTTCCGTCCAAGCGGGGGGATATATTACGCCCTCCTGTAGGATTTTTTTCTTTTCTACTTCTTATCACATCCTCTGATTTTTTTTGGCAGATTTAACTCAAATTTACTAGTATGAAAAAAAAAGGGATGAAATAAAAATCTGAAATTTTTTTTTCTTTCTTCATTTAGAGCCGATTTAGGCTCATCCAAATATAAAAACTCAAAAAAAAAACAATTACTATAATGACCACCCTAATGTACATTATGTATGTTCGAGTAAAATCTTGACACTTAATTTTACACAGTTATCCTCAACCGATTGAAATCAAATTTTGCATACACGTTAAGTTTTGATGACAACGCATGGTAAGCTAAGTCACGTCATTCTAAATTAAATATGGCGGACGGCTCAAGATGGCGGACTAGTTATTTTTTGTGCACTTCCATGATATGGTATTTTATTAGAAAATATAAAAAGTATGAACTTTGATAAAGAAGACGAAAAAGGCAAAAACTATAAAAAAAATATCAAGAAAGGCTTAGGGCAAAAAAACAGGCAAAGTTAGCAAAGTCCTTTCCCTGACCATAACTATACACAACTGAAGTTAACGAAACTGTTACCAATTGCCATTTTTGTTTATCCAAGTAAATAGATAACTTCTATACAAGTTGGGGAAACATGAATGCTTCAAATACCTTGTTTTGAAAATGTTTAATTTTGTTTACCATTATATGGCTTCAACCTGATGGCGCTTATTGAAGCTTTCGAGTTACTCTACAGGTAATCTTTTTAAACAGGCTGCACCCTTTTTTGTGATCAGTATTTTGGGGGATGGTTTTAGGGATCATTCTTAGAAAAAATAGCATAGGGGAAAAGCTCTCCTCTTACATAGGCAAAGTGTGGGGCAATTTCTGAAAAATAAATTTATAACGAACAAAAAAATCAACGAAATCAAAGATCAAAGAAAGGACAACATTTGTAACAGGCTGATTTTTGGTATAACGTTGGGACTGACTCGACTCAACTCTTATGTTCGACATTTCAAAAATAAAAACTGCGATTTTGTTCAAAATCACCAAGGATTACAGTTCGACTTTGACGAATAAGGTGAACGTCTATTAAAGGTATTGAGTAACGTTCAATTCTTCCAAATTTAAGCCATTTAAACGGTAATGCCACGAACGTTCGAATCGGCAAATAATAGGTATCTTAATTTTATTGTCAAGTAAAATTTCAAACTTTCGTATTCCCTCCCCAACACAAGAAAATGTCCGTACAACCTGGATATACGCTAAACCTCTAACTGAAGACAGCATTTTGGATAGATCTATAACGTTTGAAGGTGTTTGTGAGACAGCATTTTGGATAGATCTATAACGTTTGAAGATGTTTGTGATGCTCTTGCCAAAGTTTCTGCAAATAAAGCACCCGGATCCAATGGAGTACCAATTGAGTTTTATAAAAACTGTCCAGATGATTTTAAAAAACACTTCGCAACCTGCTTAAACACAATATACCAGTTTGGTATTGTTCCGGACTATTTTTATGACGCTCTTTTAACACCCATATACAAAAAAGGCAACCCTGCTACCCCAGAAAATTATAGAGGCATATCGCTTTTTAACTCTGCCTTAAAAATTTACTCATCGATATTACTCAAGCGCCTCTCGAATTGGGTCGAACACAACAGCAAACTAAGTGAGTTCCAGGCCGGCTTCAGGTCCGGATATAGTATGGCAGATAATGTGTTCATATTGGAAAATTTAGCACAGATGAAACTCAGTAGAAAGCAAAAAATGTACGCTTTCTTTGTAGACTTCAGAGCAGCCTTTGACTCTATTGATCGAAAATGTTTGTTCTATAAGCTAAGCTGTATTGGGGTGTCTTACAAGTTTATAAAAGCGCTAGAAAAATTATACGAATCTACAACCGCTACCGTACACGATGGAGTCCATACTTCTGAAAAATTCGATGTGGAACTGGGATTACGCTAAGGATGTTGCATGAGTCCATTGTTATTTTCGTTATACATAGATGACATCACAAACGCATTACCAGGGGGAGTATCAATAGCGGGGATGAAAATTAAAGTGATCCTCTACGCTGACGACATAGTCTTATTACCAGAAGATCCTAAGATGTTTCAGTTAATGATAAATAAATTAGAAACTTACTGTCAAATGTGGAATTTAAAAGTCAACACCAATAAATCAAAGATAGTAGTTTTTAAAAATGGAACAGGGGTCTTAAGTCAAGATGAAAAATGGACGTTTGGAAGTGAAAGACCGGATGTAGTGAAGCAATTCCAATATCTCGGCATTAATTTAACGTACAATCTTAATATGGAATCTCACTTAAGTGCCAAACTGGAAAAAGCAAAAGCAGCAATTTGTATAAACTGGAAAAGTATTTTTAGTTGTTCCTACATCTCAGCGAAAGCCAAATTCAAGGTGTTTGAGTCCACAGCTCAGGCTATAATGTTCTATGGTGCACAGTATTGGGGCTTCAAGAGCTATGAAACGGTAGAGTGCTTACTTCGATTCTTCATCAAAAAAATGTTTAAGCTGCCATTTTCCTGTCCCAACTACTCTATATACATAGAAACTGGATTATCTCCGTTGTTTTTATCAACATTGAAACTTCATTTTGACTACCTTCTAAAAGTGCTGAAAATGGACGACCAACGACTTCCTAAAAAAATCGCTTTGTATGCACTGAGAAATAGGATACTATGGTTTAATGAGTGGGAAAGACTGGCTTTTGAGTGCGGTTAATGCTTGACGAAAATAGGTTGGATGTTTTAAAAACACAATTATACGGGCTGCTTCAGAAATTCGATGAAAAACAGAGACAATTATTTTTTGGAAGAAGCAAAAGCATCGAGCCAACGCTTGGTATATCGAAATCTTAACCATAATTTGGAACTAGCAAATTATTTCAACTCATCATACAGTATTCCAATGATAGCAACCATATTTAAAGCAAGATTGGAAATGATTCACTTAAACTTCATGCCCCACAGAAGTGACCTACCACAGTTTTGCTCTATGTGTAATCTAAACGAAGTGGAAAACATAATACACTTTATTGGACGATGTCCGGTATTGAGTGAACTTCGAAGAATATACTGGAATAAAAACGTTTTAAATGACTTAGGTTAGGTTAGGTTAGGAGGGGCGTGCACAGCGCAAAGGCTGTTGCGTACACGGGGGCCTATCGGTCCATTGTGATCCCCTTACGAAAAGAAAGCAGAGATGCTCCTAAACTAATTATTCAAGTAGACTGGCTCATTTGCAAACCAGCCTGTGCTCTCTATGAATTTCCTCATATTTGCCATTGAGACCTGCGCTAGATCGTCCAGTTCACCAACAAACCTGTTTCCGAAGTAACGGAGATTTGTTTGGAGGTTTGGACAATCGCAGAGCAGGTGTTTAATGGTTTTTATTTCTTCTACATCCTGACAGCTCCTACAGAAGTCAGGTGCGAATACACCCAGTCTGGTGGCCATTGTGCCAATGGCGCAATGACCCGTTAGTACACCTATCAAGATTCTAATGTTCTTTTTACTCAGCGATAGAATATACTGAGTTTCCTTTTCATTAATTCTAGGCCATAGACTTCTAGAGATAACGCAATCGTTCCTGGTAATCCAGAATTTATTGATTTGCTCTTTCGTTATTAGGTCTATTTTCGTTTTAACCACACCGATCGGGATGTCTAGTCCCATATCTAATTGGTTACTACTGTTTCTTACTGATAATGACCCCTTCCTTGCCAGTTCATCTGCTATATCATTCCCTTCGATATTGCTATGTCCAGGAACCCAGCAGAGTTTGACTCGGTTAGTGTTGAAATGACTTACAAACCCTCAATATTTTGAATGGTGAAAATTGTAGAATACTTTTTGAATTCTGTAAGGAAGCATTAATTTATAGGAACAGAATAATTTCGGAATCTTTTTGAAACTACATAAACACAAAATTATAAAATAAATAAAAAATTATGATTTGCATCTAAACCAAGATTTATATAACTTATTTAAAATACTATTAATATACAAAAATAATGAGAAAAGTAAAATTAAAACACATTAGAAAATTAACACTGAATTGCCAATCTGGCAGACGACAAATTTAATGTCATGCCTATATTTTATTTATAAGAAACAAAATGTATACTTCTTATTCAAGTTTTAATATCTATCTATCTATTCCCTCCCCTAGCGCTTCCCCAATTTTGCCCTTTTTTGGGTTCAAGAGTGTAAGATTTAACAAACAAATGTTCGGCAGTGGTTGGACAAGTTCAGTAAATGCTGATTTTGAAATTTGACATTAAAATTTAATTCATCAAAAACTATTCAATTTAAAAAGCAAATAAGAGAATGAAAAATTAGCTTTTTAAAAAAATAAAACACACTATTATTGTTTATGCTTAATTTTATTTTCTAAGAATTTTTGTTTGCCATTTTAAGTAATTTTTTTTTTAGAAAATACAGTAGAGTTAGCCGCCTCCCCCGGATACAGTTTTTTCTTAGAATAATCCCCAAAAATAGTGACCACGAATTAAGAGACACCCTGTATATCTATATTCAAATCTGTCATATCACATACTTTTCAAACTTTTGGCTTAGGCACAGTCTATTTGGTATTCATACCAATCAAGCATACATAGCAAATAATCGATCATCTATAATAACTAACCAATTAACTTTATGCTGTGTGACATCAGCTTGATTAAATGGTTATTCACAGAGCTAGATGTAAACGAATTGAACCCCCGCCCTATGGCGTTTATATATTTTTTCATAATACAGAAGGTAGGTTTATCTAGCACAGCTATACTCAACCTGCGGCCCGCGGGCCGCATGTGGCCCGTCGAGTATTTTAAGTGGCCCACCTAGCATACTTACATAAATATGCGATTGAATAGAAAACTGAATACCATAAATCAAAATTTACAGCCTTTTAGAAAAAGTGACAAACTATATCAATTTGGAAATAACTCCCAAAAAAAGACTGAATATTTTGGATAATATTTCCTAATTTCGTCGCTTTCTTTTACAAAATGAAACAATGCACGAAATAATAAATCAAATGGAAAATAAAGCCCAAAATAGGAAACATTAGCAAACAAAGAGTGTTGACAGTGAAAGACATCAAATTTGAAAGACAAGTGGAAATAGCGTGGAAAACGCAATGTTGCTTTGTCTTTTCGTTTTAACGAATGACTTATGGGGTTTTCGTTTAGTCTTCCCGTATCATCCGGAACCATTTAAAATGCTTCTGGAACAGTTCGTTTGGCACTAATAACAGTTCTTCTTCTGAAAAGAAGAGAGCAACGATTCTGCATCACTGCATTTGAAGAAAGAATAAAAACCAGAAGCAGGAATACATGCGCTCAATTGAAACATCAAAATTGTCAAATGTTATTTGTTATTTAATTTTGGAATTGCCAATGTGCATTTTCAGTATACTAAAATTTGGAGTCAAAATGAAACAATTATGAAAAAAATGGATAGCCCAAACATTTCATCCTCTCAATTATCGTCATATTCATACCTTGCAGTAGAATTTTTGCTTAGGTAAGGAGTTTACTCAAAATAAAAACCCAAGAGGCAGACATTCGTTGCTGTTATTAAGGAATATCAATATTCAGAGAACAACTCTGTGAAAGGTTCATCAACTGAATGCAACAACCAAGTTCCAAGTGCAAAAATACAACCAAACTTCAGAGTCAAGAAAAGGGTTGCAACTTGTTCGTTTGACGTTCTGGAATCCGGATCGGAGAGCTCCGGAGAGTTCTTCCGGATTACCAAACAAAAACGTTACGACAAAGCAAATATTTTGCAGCTGATTCAACTCGAATTGCAATTTTTGAGAAGTTTGGCTGATTTTGTTCTTAAAAGTGAAGACACAAACTAAAAAAAAAATTAGACTGTGAATTGATCGACCACAACATAAATTTTCCTCCTTCCACTTCAGGTAATAAATAATGTTCCTGACAGAGAAAAAATTCAGAAAGCCGACGCTGGATTGATTGAATTAACATATCTTGGATCTACATACGTTTGGAAATCATCATTTTTTATCCTACAAAAAATGTGTAAAAAAATAAACGAATAAGTTTAGCATGCAGAAACAACCCAGATCTTGAAAAAGTGTCCTAAATTTCAAAAATCAAATCAATTTTTGTATTTAAATGAATAATTAACCATTCAATCTAAAGTACTTAGCACCTAAGTGCAAAAAATATTTTATGCTGCGGCCCGAGGCCACATAACTAAAACGTGTTTGTGGCCCTTATGAAAAAAAGGTTGAGTATGGCTGATCTAGCAGCTCAGCAACTTTCCCTTTTTTTATTTTCACAAATACTTGAAGCGCCCTTTATAGACTGTATGTGAAGCAAAATATTTACTGCGTTAAAATAATTAAAAAAACAAATAAGAACAAGCAAAAAATTAACCCAACGCATCCTCACATATACCTACATATTATAGTATGTGTGTTTGTATAGATAAACCACACACATATATACTGACAGAAGGAAAAAATGACTTTGAGTAGGGTCTCATATAAGCTCCCTAACCGCTGCCCATTAGACAAAGGGCCACATGTACCACTAAGCCCCCCATCACACAACATATCAACACACAAATGTAAATATATATGTATTGTACATATTATTGTATTTTAACTTTCCGTTTTTTTTTGTATGTATCTAACTGCCACAAGGTTGTGAAAATTTTAAATAAATTTAATTAAACCGCAAATATTCGCTGTACCTTCCATTTATTTTTTGTATAGATATAGAAGGATACGAGTATCTCTAGAATATGATTCATGAAACACATTCCTCATTCTCTTGTTGTAAGCCTCCGAATATATACCCAGTTACTGGATAAGTCGTAAGCTGATAACTGCGTTCTAAAGTTCGCTATTACCGGAGGAGAATGAAACCCTTTTTTCATATCCAGGATCTTGAAAAGCATTCATAGATAGTCCTTTTATACACTTTAAATGCCCTCGTTTGACGTATCTTGTATACCTTTAGCTTAAGCTGGCCTGTATGTGGCTTTTTGGTTGGTTTCATACACTGCAAAGTTAGTGTGTATGTTTGTATGTGGCTGGCTGTTGTAGGGATGATATTTTGTACTTATTTGAAGTAATTGATTATCCTTTTCCTCCCATATTGTGCTAGGAGAAGAATTTACGACCTACATGTTGTATAGTTTCGTTTTTTTTTTTTAGTATGGTTGACACATTTATAAGTGGGTCTGTGTAGGTTTAATAGCTAGCTATATATGTGTCTATTCGTTTTCTAAAAAAATAAAATAAAAAAAATATTTTCCAGCTCGCCAAATTTTATTTTATTCATTTCTCGTTTTTCTGTAGGTACCTAGGTATATTATTTTTGTCCATGATGGACGTTGGACATTTTATAGGGGTTTTCGTCATTTATTTTGTTGTTGTGTTTTTTTTGTGTGTGTTTTATTTAACGAGAACTGACTTCAAAAATTCTTAATTTAATTTTATTTTCCAGAAAATGTTCATCTCATATTTCTATTACATTGCGTTGATGCGGCTTTTACTAAATATGGTCGTTATCGGCTCCCCAGAGCGCAGTACCGTGTGCTTTCAGTTGGAAAAGGACTTTTATTATAGAGACACTTTTATACCTTTTTTTGTTGTTGTTGTTGTTGTTGTTGTTGTTGCTTCCTCTACTCAAGAGAATTGACTTAGTTTGTCACGTAGTTTGTTATTGAAGGTTTCTAGAGAAAGATAAAATAAAATTAAAAAATGGACTACGAACTGGAACATAAAACATAAAAAAGAAAACGCATCTGTTTTACGAAATAAAAATAAGTAAAACTTTCTTAATGACTTATACGTATGTATTGTATAATATGCTTCTTAACAAGGTTATAGGATTTTAAGGTTCAATAAGTTTAATTAAACAAAATTTGGGTTCCTTTTTTATATTTGACGAATATGTTTATGGTATGAAAATTAAGATGTTTTAATGGTCTATTTGGTTTATAATATCCATAAAACAAATCATTGGTTTTTTTAGAAAAAAACGGAAACAAAAATCGAAGGACACAAGATGGAATTGAAAAATATTATCATCAAAAGGTTATGAAGGCTCAGCTGAAAGAACTTGGTGGCCTTCTCATAACAGAAAAACACTTGTGATAGTGGAAAGTATATTGTACAATAAGACATCATCATAATCATTACTTTATAATTGAAGCTGTTATATAGACAGAGGAAATACGAAAGACGATTGGCCTAGGGTAATTTCAAAACAGACAGACCTGATCAAATTGAATTTTAAAAATTCTACTACTTCTACTTTCTCTTTTATATATTTTCTTTTTACTTGCGATTATAGGTACTATAATAGCCTATTGAATAGACCTTTTAAAAAGGAACAATAACGTGCAAGGGTTTTTATTATTGAATATGTTTGTTTGACCCATAAGCATGCTTAAAACCGAAAATGCTACTAAATTCACCCATGCGTTTCTGAGAGAATGGTCACACTGGCCACTTTTCAGTATTTTTGGTATAACTCGAAAACTAAGCTGAATTTGACAATATTACATATAATACTTTTTGTTCAAAATTAAATTTTCTTGGAAAATTTCTTAAAAAAATTTAAGCAGGAAAAGTAAACAAGAACCAAATACAAAAATTTGAAAAATCAAAGATTTTTAATTTTTTTTCTAAATTGCGCATAACTTTTTTTGGAGCAAAGACATACATGAACAAAGTAAACTGGAGTTTTAAGGCCTTAATATGATATGTTTAAAAAGCCATATTGTTTGATAATTGACAGAGATATAGCCATTCAAACTTAACCATTTCTTATCATTTTTCGCAGTTTTTGCCCGAATGCCAATTTTTTGGTACTTTATTACAAATTTAACGTTCCTAGCAGCTAGTACCAAATCTTATGTTAATCGGACCAGCCGCAGCCGTTCGATCTGTAGGTCTGAACGCATTTAAAAACAGCCGAAAAACTAAATTGCGAACTTACATCCTTTTTATAAATTCTCTATAGTTCTAATGTCATATTATATCAAAATTTTGATTTCGAACATTTTTACGAAAGTGAATTTTGAGATATTGTACTGAAAAAGGGACTTTCGGGCCAAAACTGAGAAAAAATATAAGAAATGATAAGGTTTGCATGGGTCTCTACTTTGTTTTGTCTGTGCATGTCTTGACCCTATCTTAGCTTCAAAAAAAGTTATGCACAATTTATTAAAAAATTTAGATATCCTTGATTTTTTGATTTTTTTTAAGTTGGTTTTTGTTAACTTTTCCTGCTAAAATTTTTTCGTAAAATTTTTTGAACTATCAATTCCAATAGAAAATTTAATTTTGAACAAAAAGTATTATATGTAAAATTGTCAAATTCCGCTTAGTTTTCGAGTTATACCAAAAATACTGAAAAGTGGCCAGTGTGACCATTCTCTCAGAAACGCATGGGTGAATTTAGTAGCATTTTTGGTTTTAAGCATGCTTATGCGCCAAACAAACATATTCAATAATAAAAACCCTTGCACGTAATTGTTCCTTTATACCTCTCATTTTCCGGTCTATTCAATAGGCTATAAGGCAAGTTTTGGATTCGTGCATACAAAAAAAATTTAGATAACAATCAAACATGATATTACGATGATAGAGGACACGAAAAAAGTGGGTGGCACAATTCTGTCTGTCTGTCTGTCTGTCTGTCTGTTCGACTAGCGCCTAAACGGCTTCATCGATTCTCTTCAAACTTAGTACATAGTGGTTTTTGGTGATTCTGCCGACACGTTTTTTTCATTTTTTTTAGAACCAAAAATAACGGTACCTGCCATACAATTTTTTTTATCAATTTTAAATAATCGTTTTTTCTCAAAAACGGCTCGACAAATTTTCTTAAAAAAAAATCAATAAATTTATTTTAGTAAAAGCTTCCTTTGGGTGAAAAACCATTTTTCAAAAATGGTTATTAATGGTACCTCCCAAGGAACCATTTTTTTAATTTTTGATTTTCTTCAAAACAGTACGACCTATTTTTGTTTTGTTTACCAAAATTTTTGAAAAAATATTTTTTTGATTTTTAAAAAATGTTTCAAAATTTTTTTTGGAAAATCAAATATTTCGAAAACGATATGATCGATTTTTTTGAAACTCGATACTTATCAGTTTTCTAGTACTTTCTAAAATATTTTTAGAAAAAATTTTACATTTATGAAAAAATACCGGTACCTGCCATACAAAAGCAAAAAAAACCGCAAAGGAAAATATTTTTTTTCTCAAAAACGACTCCTACGATTTTGATTAAACTTTTTTCATATACTAAAATTAGTACGATCTACTACCAAAAATTATAAAATTTTACACTGCAACTATTAATAGTACCTGTCATAGAACGTATTTTTTTATTTTGAGTTTTCTCATTATGTGCTTAACGGATTTAGATGATTTTTTTTATATACAAATTTTGAGATAAGATTTGATAATATTGCATATCAAAATTTTCAAAAAAAAAGTTTTTGGATTTTTAAAAAAAGTTTCAATTTTTTTTTTTGAAAATTCGATATCTCGAAAACGGGTTGAAAATTGTTTTTCAAATTTTGTTTTTATATACACATAAATATATACTTCAGATTTGCATACCACAATTTGTTCTTAAAAATGTTGTAAGAATTTTATATATAAAAATTAATTTTTTAAAAAACCGCTCCAACGATTTTAAATATTTGTTTCCCATACAATCATATTCAATCAAGAATTAAGATGGCATTCTTTTTTTTCGTGCGACCCAGTCGTGCATTTTATTTTTTTAGTTTTAATGTTTAATATTTTTGTATTCATGTTCTTCTCCATTTTAGGACCCCTTACTTACTTGAGGTGGTGCTACAGTCCGGGATGGACCAGGGTCTCAACCAACAAGCTTCTTCCAGCTGGCTCGGTTTCTAGCTAGCTGTCTCCAGTTTCGAACGCCAAGTTGGTTGAGGTCCTCTTCAACTTGCGTGCGCGAATTTTTACGCTGTCCATCTCTACTGCGCTGTCCCACGGGGTTGGATTCAAAGACTTTCTGGGCCGGAGCATTGGTGTTCATTCGCTCTAGGCGACCCAGCCATCTCAGTCGTTGGCACTTTTCACTTTTGTGGCTAGGTCGATGTCGCTGTGCAGTTCTTTGGTGTACCTTCTTCTTCATTCCCTATCTATGCAGACGGGACCAAAAATCATCCGGAGAATGTTCCTCTCAAAACAGCCTAACGCGTTTTCATCCACCGTTAACAGTGTCCATGTCTCTGCACCATACATCAAGACGGGGATGATAAGCGTCTAATACAGGGACAGTTTAGTTGCTCGAGAGAGGTCTTTGCTTTTCAATTGCCTTCTTAGCCCAAAGAAACAGCGATTGGTAAAGTAAACCCTCGTTTGATCTCAGCACTGGCATCGTTCGCTAAACTTATAGCGGATCCTAGGTAGACAAAGTCTGTGACCACCTCAAAATTATAGCTATCTATAGTGACGTTCTGTCCGAGACGTAGATGTTGGGTGTCCTTTCTTGTTGACAGCATATATTTCGTTTTGCTTTCATTCACCGTTAACCCCATCTTCTTGGCTTCAATCTCAATACTCACGAAATTTCCTTGTATAGTTCTATGTAAATGTAGCGCCGCGCCGCTTTGTATGCCTGTTGTTTGGCTGCATGTACTTGTCGGCATTCTTCTTCCACATCATCGAAGCAGGTGTTTTGCTGTGGTGGTGGTGCGAGGCCCAGCACATCAGAGGCAGCGTCTCTGATAATTGCAGTTGGCGGCATAAGACTATTCAAGAGGGCGGGAGAGACTCGATCGGAAAAGGATCTGGCGATTTCTTGCGACTGTAGTCGTCCGACGTCATACTTCCTCACAGTATTTCCCTGTTTAGGCTTTGGTCTGGATATCCGTAGCGTTAGTGGTCCGAGGCAGCGTTGGCTCCTCGGAACGTTCGGACATCCTTGATACATTGCGTCGATCGCAATGTGGTCAATCTGGTTGGCGTTTGATTGACCAGGAATTCGCCATGTCCACTTGTGTATATCGAGATGCGGGAACTGCGTACTAGCTACTACAACGTTTCGCCCCGAAGCAAAGTCGATTAGGCTCAGTCCGTTATCGGAGGTGGTGTCGTGTAGGCTGTATCTTCTGATTGTGCCCCCAAAGACGTCTTCTTTTCCTAGCTTGGCTTTAAAATCACCCAAGACAATTTAATGTCATAGCTAGGGCATTGCTTGTTCTCTGTAGGGGCATGCGCGCATATGAGGCTAATGTTGGCGAATTTGGCCTTAATGCGAATTGTCGTGAGGCGCTCGTTCACATAGTTGAAACTCAAGACTTTTTGCCTTAGTTTGCCTCTAACGACGAATCCACACCCAAAGACACATGGCCGGTAAAAAAAAAGTTTTGTGGACGCTTGTGTTCTCTTGAATGCACCGTGTCTACCTTTTGAACATTATCCCTACCCCTATATTCCTTCATTTAATTAATCAATTCAAGAACAAGTATTTGCCCTTCTAATCCAATACATGTATGCAAATATTAATATCTTAAAATGTTCTTTATTGACAGATTCATAAATAAGATAGATAAACAAAATGGAATGTAAACCTTTCATCTGCATACGAGTACCTGCATAACACAATACACGCACCTTGTAAAAGTGAATTATTTGATTTTAAAGATGCAGTGATGTTTGCATTCAGTAAATGAATATGTTTTTGCATTCAAATTTGATTGTATTTTGTGGATCAAATAATTGAAAGATTTTATACGGAGGCTTTATAACAGAAAACAAATAAAATTTGTTATTTAATAAATATTTATTTGAAAGCAGGTACTGTGAAAATATTGAACAAGTTTTTGATTAAATATTAAAAAATAATAAATAAAATCTTAAATGATAATAATAATATTGATAAACTTAAGAATATTAAAAATTAGAGGCTTTGATGGACGTGATTTATACTCAATGTTGCTGGCTTATTAGATTTGTTGTAGCTGTTTTTTGGTAGGACAACTTATGCATTCGTAAAATGATAGAAATCAAGATTTTGATTAAACTTATCATAACGATGAAAGAGAAAACGAAAAACAGTTTGACAATTTTCGTCTGTCTTTTCGACTACAGCCTGATGCATGGCTGAATCAATTGGTGAAATGTGCTCAAATATGGTGAAATGTACTAAAACTGGGATAGACCCAAACGATAGTGAATTTCTTTTTCCTTTTTTTTTATTTTTAATTTCTTCTCTCTCTTTTTGATCATATTTTTGATGAAATTCTCGATTGCCTGTTATGTTCTGACCTCTTGACGTTTCGACTTTCCTTTTTTCTTTAAAAAATTTCTCTTTTTTGTTTTTGTAGTCTGTTCTTCCGAATGGCAACACTTATCATTGTGCTGGGTTATTTCTCAGTTTGTTTTGCAAGGAATGATATTTGTTTGCTTGTCCGAGGTATTGCTACCGTTCTTATGAACAGAATTTTAAAATTATTATATTTTATTACACGAATTTTTTTAATTTAAGTCTTAATTCCTGGGTTCTGACATCCACGGTATTGACATCCACGGTACTGACATCCACGGTACTGACATTTAGACTGTTCATGTAACCTCACTTCTCATTGCTTATGAGAAAATTAACTTTCACGAGGAATTGTGGCGCAGGACAAGTGAAGAGCGGCTGCACGTCGACGTAATAAAGTGCAAATGGGAATGGATTGGTCACACACACTGAGGAAACCAAACGATGAAATTGAAAAGCAGTCTTTGGAATGGAATCCTCAGGGTGCTCCGGGTTGGAAGACCATGAACAACATGCAGGCTCCCAGAACATGATGATGATGACAGCTTCACAGATTGAAAATTGACCCCCTTTTTATAGTAAATCCACTTTCAGTTTCTATCGTAGTACCTTATAAGGTTAGTTTAATCCGAAAAATTGAAAAATTGGATCCTTGTGTTATTAAAAGCTTTTATTTTTATCACAGTGGTGCTGCCGGAAACAATGATTCTGATATATGTAGGTACCTTTCATTTGAGTAAATAGATTGCAATGAAATAAATCGCACATCTTCATATAACTTTCGAAACAAGACGTCGTATTTTTATTCATTATTTTTTAATCCTTTTCTTGAGTAATGTTTTTGCGCAGAAGCTTCACTTCGCTATTAGGTAAAGTTAAGTTAAGTTAAGTTTATTAATTCATTCAATGCCTATACACAATAAGAATATAATTCTTATAAATTAGTGATAAGTTTTATTATAATTAAATAAAATGGAGATGAAAGCTATTACAGTGTGTGAGTGTTTTTGGTTTAAATTAAATTATTATTAAATACCTAATTGTACATTAATATTCATATTCCTTGTAATAAATTTAATAGTTAGGATAAAGTAACAAAAAGAAAAGAAAAAAAGCCTATTTTCAAAAACTTTATTTATTCATTTGCCTTACTTATTTACAAAATTTACAATACATCTCCACCTTGAAACAAATTCAAAATTCAAGAACAGAGTAAAAGATCAGAGATAAAATTAGAGAAGGTTTTGGTTGTGAAAGTAGGTTCTTATCTCTTAACGAAACCGTACATCTGTACTGACTCTTCTAATGTTTCTTGGAAGCAGATTCCACAGACGAATGGAGCTGATGAAAAATTGCCGTTCAGAGGTCGGGCAAGAATACCGAGGGTGTATAAGCATTCGGGATCTGTTGGAGGAGCTAAATCTAATCCTATTGAACAAAGCGCAGGGTTGCTGTGTGTGAATTATGTTAAATAATAATGAGAGGGTTCTATATCGAAGGAGTTGGTCGAGTGACGTATTAAAAATCTTGACGGAAAAGCTTGATATGTGATCAAAACGACGAAGGCCAAATATGTACCGAGCTGTGTTGTTAAAGGCGACATTCAGCTTTCTTCTACTGACAGCATCACTACAAGTTTTTTGCCAGCATTAAACGGGTTTTAAAAGGTGTGTAATACTGTGAGGACCATAATATACGAAGCACGCCATAAACTTTACCCACAGTGACATTGATGTGCGTGTCCCAAGTCAGTGTTCTGTTAAAGAGCATACCAAGATTTTTTACTGATGGAGTGAAAGGGATGGGTAGTCCATTTAAATATAGGCTAGGAAAATAGTCTAGGCTCAGAAGTTTTTTACTGATGATGGTGCATTTTGACTTAAGGGTATTAAGGAAAAGACCGTTACAATCTGACCAAAAGGAAATATCCTCAAGGTCCCTGTTTATAGCATATGCACAATCCTTAATTAGCCCAAGAGGACAACTTTTGAAAAGCTGCACATCATCAGCATACATTTGTATAGAAGATCTCGTAACCTTTGTAGGAAATTCATTAATATATAACGAGAAGAGAAGAGGTCCCAGAACGAGTAGTAGGAAGAAAACTTGATAACATATTTTTAACTGAAACCGCCTGTTCTATGTTTCGTAGATAAGAAGACATTAAACGAACTGCAGAAGATGAAAAACCATACATTGAAGAAAGTTTATAGCCTAATTTGTTATGATCTACAGTATCGAAGGCTTTAGAAAAATCCAAGAGTACTAAAAAAGTAACACAATCATCGTCCAAAGCCAGTCTTATATCTTCAACAACATTTATGACAGCGGTGGTACAACTGTGCTGTTGGCGAAAGCCATACTGCTGAGGTGAAAGGATATTATGAGTTCTTAGGTACACATTTAGTTGCTTTTGCACAACTCTTTCGAGTACCTTAGACAGATATGGGAGCACGGAAATTGGTCTATAATCATTAGCATTACGGCTTTTTGGAATGGGTAACATTTTTTCTAGCTTCTATTTTGTGGGAAATATTCCTGTCATCAATATTGTATTAAATATGTGCGTTATATAAGACAGAATAAGTGGTAGGAATGATTTGACGAACACAGGATGTATATATCAATGCCAACTGCATTGGACTTAACAGAAAGTAGGCTTTCAACTACATCAAAAATATCTACACATTTCTCTAAGGTTGACTGATGATCCTAACTTGCTATTATACAAACGAGTCTTAGCAGTTCTTATTTTACAGACCACTTGGTTGCGGTAAGTACGATACATATGAAGATGATGTTCTAATCTATAACGTTTCCACTCGTTTTATGCTTGATCCCTTAGCAGTAAGATGCGTCGAATTTAGTTGGAAAACCAGGGACGTTGACCATGCTTAATTATTCTGGATCTAATTGGAACATTACTGTAAAATAAGCTAGAAATATTAGTATTGAAAAACTCTGCTTGGTCGTTGGGTGAACTCATATAATAAATACGTTCACATTCAATGGTTCGGGTATCTGCTTCTAAACGTGTATAATCAATGTGATTGAAATCTCTATACTCGAAAGAGGACACGGACCTATCAAATTGAAAATCAACTGACTGCTGACAACTGATCATAAAGTAAAACATCGCTATTGTCTTTTACGAATAATAACGGGTGATTTTTTAAGAGGTTTAGAACTTAAAAAAAAAAAAAACACAAAAAATTCGAAAAAATGAATGAAATATTTATTTGAATCGATAGTTTGAACCTTGCAATTTAATGTTTAAAGATAATTTCATGCAAATGTTGACCGCGGCTGCGTCTCAGGTAGCCCATCCGCTGAGTCCAATTTTGGCATACTCTTTCACACATATCGGCCGGTATCTCACGAATGAATGCATGGATGTTGGCTTCCAGTGCGTCAATGGAAGCGGGCTTGTCCCTATAGACATTAGCCTTGACATACCCCCACAAAAAATAATCTAATGGTGTCAAATCGCACGATCTAGGCGGCCAATTGACCGGCCCGAAACGTGAAATTAACTGTTCACCAAACTCGCCTCGCAATTGCGCCATTGTTTCGCGTGCTGTGTGGCATGTGGCACCGTCTTGTTGAAACCACATATCATGCAAGTCAAGAACTTCCATTTCGGGCAAAAAAAAGTTTGTTATCATCGCTCGGTAGCGTTCACCATTGACAGTAACGCTGCGATTCGCATCATCTTTGAAGAAATATGGCCCAATAATGCCGCCGGCCCATAAACCGCACCAAACAGTGGCTTTTTCGGGATGCATTGGTAGCTGTTGCAATGCTTCTGGCTGATCTTCACTCCAAATGCGGCAATTATGCTTATTTACGTACCCATTCAACCAAAAATGAGCCTCATCGCTGAACACAATTTTTCGATAAAAAAGCGGATCCTCGGCCAGCTTTCCAAGAGCCCATTCACCAAAAATTCGGCGTTGTGGTAGGTCGGCTGACGATCCATGGTTAAATATTGCAAACCAAACTGAAGCTGTTTGACAGTGACACAAGGTACTAAACACACGTCAGCTGTCAAAACCAGTGTTGCCAAAACCAAACCAGCTAAAAAATCACCCGTTACATCAAGAAGAGTTTGTGATACTAAAGTAAAATGGGTTGCACTAATTGTGTTGATCGGAAACAAATTAAAAGCTCTCATTCCGTCAATAAGAGTGAAAGCACGAGAAGGTTGCTTTTAAAGTCCCCAGAGATAATAATTTTTGAAGGGGGCAGTAAGATTGTTTCTAACCCCGAGGCCACACGAGCAAGTACTTGCAAGCAAGTTGCAATACATTCACATTTGTTCACTAACACAAACAAACCCAAGCAACTTGCTTATCAACTGGCATGCAAGTTTTGAAGCCAGTAGTGAAGCAAGTTGAGAAGCAAGTTGGGAGACAAGCAAGTGGAATGCAAGTGGAAAGCAAGTGGGAGGCAAGTGCAATCCAAATTACGAATTTGACAGGCAGTGTATGTAGCCAACTTGCTTGCAAGTACTTGCTCGTGTGGCCTCAGGGTAAGAGTGTTAACAAAGGTGTTACATCCAAATCACGATGAGGTCTATAAACAGTACCTCTAAGCAAAGAACTTTGTTCAGCCATGATGTCTACAAATAAATAATCCATCCCACTACTCGCATCCGATTTGCAAATTAATTTGCATGTTATACTATTGCGAACATAAATTGCAGCTCCACCCAAACCACCCAAACTATTCATAGCGTCATTGTTTTCATATGAAAACCAAGTTTCACTAACGCAGATCCAGATAACATCGCAATTAGAGCCCTCAAACATATCCCTAAACTCATCAATTTTACAATGTAAACTCTGAGCATTTAAATGACACACCTGAAGGCCTTCTCCCTGATCACTTAAAATTTTAACCATGCGAAAAATTATGAAAAAGAAATAAAAATAAAAAAGTTTGACAACCACTGGAATACGATATTGTGCGGTGGCTTAAATTAAACAGCATGGTGAGGGCTGGCAATTCTATTCAGGGCTTCTATGTTTTCGATGTATACACCTTTCTCATCTCGATGTATACACCTTTCTCATCTGACATATACTCCACCTCGAATTGTAAACACTGCCGCAGTTCTTTCCTTTTTTTTTTTATTGAAGAGCATACTGCATTAAGGAGTTATTCTTCTTAGATAAAGATTCGCGCACATAAATTTGTGAGGTTGATTGGAGTCCTACGCTATTGAGACTAAGTTGCGTTTTATTGACTTTACGATATTTTGCGATAGACGTTAGAAAAAAGTTTTGTCGTATGCAGATCTAAATTTAAGGATGATTGCGGCGTTCATATTACTTTTTTTATTCGGGCGGGTACGGAAAATATCCAGCAAGTTCGGTGGTTTAATATTAATTGTTTTACATAAAACACTATAAAGTGAACTTAAATTCTCGTCGGGGGAGTGAGGAATTCCGAATATCACTGCATCACAAGCAAAAAGTTTATTATCGAGATCGTCTTGAGTATTTTTGACAGTTTGTATTGCTGAAACGGCGCGAGTTCGGTTTTTACTACAGCAAGTTCATTTGAATGTTTTTCGCTTTTATTTTTGGTGTCATTAAGTTCTGATTTAAAACGGACATAGATGATTTAATGCTATTTACATCTGATTTTAGTGTATTTGATTCGGCGGCCAAATTGGTGTTTGAATTTTCAAGTTCCGAGACTTTAATGTTTAAATCACTTATGTTAGTGTTAATAACGTCGAACTGTGTTTGAATTTTTTGCATGAGTATCTCATCATCTTCCCTAATTTGTTTGGATAAGAGGGATATTATAAACTCACTTTGCTTATCCAGTTTAGCATCCATTTTAGACCACATAGTGCTGTCATCAACTGCCATTTTTTTTGGATGTTTGTTGAGGCGAGGTTTGAAGTGAGTTGTTTGTGTTCTCTTGAAGTTTAGACTCAGGGTAGGATGATCTACTTCGTTTATTGTTTGAGCCAGACATAAATTCAAACAGAATTATGTTGGATAGTGTTTTTTTTTTTTGGTTTGAAGAAACAGACAAAGAACAAACCTATTTACGCAAAAGAGTCACTGATTCAATAGAAAATTAACAAGAAAAAGTATTATTATATGCACTTTCACTTAGTATTGATTATTGATAATGATTGATTATTTATATCTAACCTCGAAAGGAAAACGATTTGGGAACTATATTATTGCAAAAAACCGACAAAAAAAAGTGCCCGCCAGTAAAACACTTCTAGTCAGTAGCTCTCTCCATAATATGTATATAGGTATATGAAGTTTATTGATAATCTTTGAGTTTTTTGACATGCATACATTATTACATACATACCTAATTTGGAATCACAAATTAACCATTTTAGTACACATATCCAAATATACAAAACATACCTTAATTTCGTCCTATTTCGATGTGTTTTTTTTTCGCTGAGTACCTATATACTTTGCAAAATAAATAGTTTTTTTTTTCTCATCTTCAAAATAATGTTTACGATGATAATAATGTACCCTACCTAGGATAACAATAAAACAGGTCACTTTTCGTAGAGTTTATTTATTACAGGTATAAGTGGTTGATTTGATTCCAATTGCATTACTAGCTTAAGTAACCAAACTAATATATTTATTTTACACACACTTTTATTGCAAAAACATTTTCAGTTCATTAACCAAACATGCTCACAGTTAGCCATTTATTATTATAAGGACACATGTTGTGTTGTCCTTTTTTGTTTTATTTTTGGTCTATATGTAGGTTTTACTTGGGTTATGTAACCTGTGTATAGAATGAAGAAAAATTCTTTTGCCTTTGTACAAGGCAGAAATAAGTCAATATACAGAATAACATATTACCACCCCATCCCATCAGTAGCGGATTTGAAGATCTTGTAATGATGGTATGAGGACTTATGTTTATACAGAGACTCGAGTTCATTTCATTAGCTAACTCTTATTTTAGTGTTTTTTTGTGTAATAAAAAGGAAAATTTCAAATATATTCTCTTAAGTTCCCAAAATGAAAAATGTCCTAAATGTATGAAACCGACATCACTCAGATTGAAATAACCCATAACGAAGAAAATTCTTGAGGCATTGTGGTTTTTGCTTTCATGCGTATCCTGGAGTTAGCCATTCTACCCCTAGCGTCCACTTGAGGTACCTCTCTTGCATCATTTCCATTTCTTGTCTCTCCTCCCATCCCCATACTTTCGCGCCATATATCCCATCACCGTCCACACTAGAGTGTCGAAAAGCCACTACTTCCTCTCCCAATCCTTCTCGAATTTCCTCCTTCCAGTCCGCATGCTCCCTTCATTGCCACTGCTGCTTTTTTATGCTGTCCCTTATATGTGCCTCCTGCCCTCCATTCTTTTTGAACACATACCCCAGGTATTTCGATTTTTTTACTTCTTCTATCTTCTTTTCCCTCCATATCCAGCCAATAGTCGTATTCCTTCCCCCTCCTTTCCTCAACCTCATCACTTTCGTCTTTCCCTCGTTTACTTCCAGTCTTTTCCTCTCGAAGTACTTTTACAGTCTTCTTATCATACTTTGCATCTCTTCTTCATTTTTCGCTATTACCACCACATCATCTGCGTATGCCAGCGAGCATATTCTTTTTCGTCTCACTTTTACCCAGTTCATCTTCTATATCCGCCGTCACCAAGTTGAACAGTATTGCGCTCATCGGGCATCCCTGCCTTACTCCCTTTCGATTTCACTCTACTCGTCGTTTCTTCGTAGACCTCCCCTATTCTTTCCCTGAGCCCTTCCCTCACTCCTCTTTCCACCTCCATCATAAGTTTTCCTGTCTACTGAGTCAAACGCAGTTTTAAATCTATAAACAGTGCCACTAGCTTGCCCCTGTCCTCTGCAACTTCTCTGTTCACCAAATAGTTCAGCACATATACATTGTCTATCGTTCCTACTCCTCTTCTGAAACCCGTTTGATTTGGTGGTATCATCCCTTTCTCCTCCGCTTCTACTTCTAACCTCTTCGCTGAAACCGCCGTATATATTTTATGTAGCGATGTCATGAGCGTTTGTTCCTGCGCCCTTCCTTATTAGCGGAGCAATCACCCCCTTTTTCCAACCCTCCGGCCATCCGTGTCCTTTCCACACCTTCCCACACCTTCCCACACCTTCCCACACCTTCCCACAGATCCCCCATGCTGCCTCTATCGCTTGTTCTCCTCCATATCTCCACGTCTCATCAGGTATACCGACTATTCCCATTGCTTTTCCTTCTTTGAGTTTTCTAACCACCTTTCTGATCTCCTCTTTACTAATTTCGGTCTCGTTTTCCGGTCTTGTTACCTGTTCTTCTATTCTCAATCTTTCTTCTACCCCTCCAATTAGACTCATAAAATATCTTTTCCATTCCTCTTCTTCAATCACTTCCCCCATCGTCTTTCTCTCCTTTCTGTCTTTATTTATTATTTCCTACACTTTGTTTTTGGTATTGACCTCTGCAATTTCTCCTATCATCTCATGCTGCTCCTCTCTTTTCTTCCTCTCAGTCATCGCTTGATATTCTCTTTTTCGCTCCCTGTATTTTTCCTTCGTCCCGCTACTCTTCCTCCACCTCTTTAACTCTTTTCTTACTTCTTCTTTTTTCTCCCTACATCCTTCATCCCGCCATCCTCTCACTTTCTGTTTCCTTTTCCTTCCCTCCTACCTCCTCACTTCGTTCAATCTCTCTCTTAATCCTCTAACCTATACTACTACTTCTACTTTCTTTCTGCATTTGTTTCTCCTGTTCTCCCTCTTTAGCTATTATTTTCCTTATGGCCTCCCTTTTTTCATCCCAAACCCATGTCTCCTCAGTTACTATCAGTTTCCTATATCTTACTACGACGTGCATCCCTTTTCTCTTGTCTTCTTCTGCTCGATCCCTAATCAGCCACTGCATTCTTCGTTCTTTCCACGTTATGTCCTCTTCAATTCTTTTCCTCCTTTCTCTTAGATTGGCTTTCTTTCTCATCACCTCTGCTTTACCGTCTAGTGTTTCCATCTTTCCAGCACTGGATTGTGCCGTTTTGATACCATAACTCGTTTTACCTGTGTTTAAAAGCAGATTAAAGCGTTCTTTGCTTTGAAATAGGACGGCTGTGAAGTATGGTTGAGGAACCTTGTGAGTCAGTACAAAAGACAGGAGTTGGGTCATAGGACACTCACTCGATTTGATCGCATCTCGCCCGAGCTTACCACATTATGCCGAGCTCGGCAGGTTGTAGAATAGCAACGAAGCGCGATCGATCTGACCGTGTGATCATCATTGCCATAGATCATCATGAAGCCCCTCAGAAACCCGGGTTCCGATTATTCGCGGACTTTGGATTTGGGGGGGAACATGATGCAGAACGCAACCGATTTTTGTCTCAGATCCATTTCGTGGCGTTAAGAAAAGAGATCAAGTCTTTGATCTTCATTTCGGAAAGTTCGTTTAGGTCGTCAAAAAAGCCATTCCAAACGATTGTGCTCTCATTCTGGCTAGAGCTGGACATTTACAGAGAAAAAGAAGGACTGTTTCCTTTTCTTGCTGGTCTCCACAGCTGCGACAGTGAGTATTGTAAGGAATACCCAGCCTCGCCGCATGTTCTCCAATTGGCCAGTGTCCAGTGCAGGTTGCTACGACGCTGGCTGTGTCCCGCCTGGGTCTACATATGAGATCAAATGTTCGGGATTTATTAAAGGCGGGCCAGATCGTTCTGGATATTTTGCAGTTGGTTAAACTGCTACACCTACAATTGGATTCCCTAAGGAAAATTGACAATATATTGCCCTTCACAACTCCAAGGGGAATGTAGACTTTCCCCAAGTGAGATGTGAAGGGCTGATCCTTGCCTGGCTAGTTCATTCGGTTGTTCCTTGTGCGTTGTTCTTTCACCTCTTATTCTTCTATCCTTCTCGCTAGCCCTCTTACCTCAACTTTCAGTTCTTCTCTTCTTTTCCCCTCTTTTTATTTCTTTTCTCATCTTTCTCAGTTCTTCCTTCATCTCCATTCCCAACTCTTTCACCTCTTGCTTCACAAATTAATAAATATTTTCTATCTAGTATCATTGTATGAAAAATTCTATAGTATTCTCATGAAGAAAAAAGCTGGTGGCCATCTATGCGTCCAAATGTAATACTAATTTTTGTTAAGGGATCTCGGTAAGGCGATCACAGCGAACCTATCGACCAAATGTCAACCTACAAAATCGTGTTTCATGAGAATACTATAGAGTGGATATACAATGCTAATATTAATATAAAGATTCAAAAGTACAAAGCAATGTGAGCATGGCTCTGCTAGTTTATACCCTACATATGTTTATGCATTACTATGCTACTTCAGCAGGTTGATTAGAAACTCGGTTCACAAAACAGTCTACTCATAAAGAGGGGTAAGAATTTGAACAATAAATCTTTATCAAAAACCTTCACACTGACCTGCTACATATACTTTTTTTTTCAAATTACCGATATATTTGGCAGCGGTATAAAATCTCGGTTAATGAAATCTGGCGCTTATTTAAAAATTTAAAAAATTGAAATCTCTTAAATTAATAATCCTGCTCTTCATAATCTCGTAATGACAAAATCTGGCTTTTAATTCTCGCATTTACATCTCGCACCGAAAAATCTCGCAAATATCAACCGAAATCTCGCAATTTAAATGCTCCCAAATCAAAATTCCAGTTTAGGAGTGAAAAATAAAAATCATGCAAAAAAAAAACTTGAAAACAAAAAACTTTTTCTATATAAGAAGGTTCTATAATACAAATTCTATATACTACTGAAATAAATCAGCCAAGTAGAAGACTTAAGGATTGGACTTGTTGAATTATTGATTCAAAATAGTTTTTTATGGCCTTTAGTCCTACAAATTGGCGTTTCGTTCGCCTTACTCACTTGAACTCATCAGTGACATAGTAAGGGCTTTGTCATACGCAATTTGTTTTAAGTTCAGTTCAACTTACATGAATTTTTCAACGAAAATCCACTGTAAACTATATCCAACAAGATTAGAATTCCTAATCATTAAGCTTGAAGTTTTTTGCCCGGGGCCAGGCATAGTTTCTATATAAGAAGGTTTTATAATACAAATTCTATAGGTGACGTGAAATAACGCCAAACGAAATAAAGCCGAAATTCAAAAATTTGGTCTTATTACGTTTTCAAAACCGAAATAAGACCAAATTTTAAATTTGGTTTTATTTCATTCATGAAACCGAAATAAGACCAATTTGGCTTAATTTCGTTTTCAACTTATTTCATATTTTCAAATATCTAATTCTGCCCAAACTGAAAATTTTTTTCCTGACATGAGGAGGCTAATGAAAAGAAGTTTAATGGTAAGATAAATTCAAAGTTTCCAGATAATTTAAATGCAAAAGAAACATTGCATACAACCAACCTCGCACCCACCCCAAATCCTATAGTGAGCTCAAGCAGGGGGGTTGCAGGGGGGCAGCATGCCCCCCCAAACATACCTCACTGTTTATTCGCGAAGTTTTAAGTTTCACAAACCTAATAAACCCCTCCTTTATTTGGTTTTTGAAATTTTAAAATTCACGGATAAACAGCGAGGTACGTATGGGGGGCATGCTGCCCCCCTGCAACCCCCCTGCTTGGGCTCGCTATAGGATTTGGAGTGGGTGCGAGGTTGGGTGAATGAAAAGTTTCTTTTGCATTTAAGGAACATGTATTTAATCATTTAATGAAATAACGATTCTCAAGAAATATTTGGCCTTAATTCTATTTTCGCATTGCAATAAGGCCGAAAAACTGGTTGAGATAGATTTGGTTTTATTTCAATTATTTTTTTGGTGTTATTTCCATCGGGCATAAGAAATAAAACCAAATTGGCGTTATTTCGTTTTTGAGATGGAAATAAGGCCAAATTCAAAATTTGGCTATATTTCGTTTGGCGTTATTTCACGTCACCAATTCTATATACTACTGATAAATAAATGCTTAATGATTAGGAATTCTAATCTTGTTGGATATAGTTTACAGTGGATTTTCGTTGAAAAATTCATGTAAGTTGAACCCAACTTAAAACAAATTGCGTATGACAAGGCCCTCACTATGTCACTGATGAGTTCAAGTGAGTAAGCCGAACGAAACGCCAATTTGTAGGACTAAAGACCATAAAAAGCTATTAATTTAATGAATTCATGATAATTACCTATGATTTAATGAGTATTTTTCTTGCCAATCCTACGAATATAAAGAATACAAAAATCCAGATTAGCAAAATAGAGCCCCCTTGGATATTAGAAGGCCCCAAAAACGCGTTGCTTATTCTTATCCGATAATCCGGAACTGCAGAAATACAGACACACACACACAAAGATAACTATAACTGAGGCTGCTAATAAAAATTGTTTTACCCCAATAATCATTCCGATGCCATTAATTTTCCGTCTGACCCATCACGAGGACTTTTACTCTCGGATCATACATCGTACACACATTATTTATCTCCTTCGTAGGGAGTTTTTTCTCTCATTTTTGTTATCCTTCTATATAACACAGGGTGGAGCTATAGAGTATAAGGATACGATATAATCAATGGATGGTAGCCAATTTGAAAATATCTTTCTAGTCCTTGAGTATATATTTTCGTGTGTGATGTCGTGTTTCCTGTGTGAGAGGAGAATGTTTGTTTTTTTCTTCTTATTTTTTTTATTATAGTGTCGTCCTTTTATAGAATGCGCCTTTAAATTTTGTGTTCGAACTCGAAATGGAGAGGTCTAGCGTTAAGGACATTCTCCGAGTGGGAGCCAAAAATAATTCTGGCAAAAGTTTTACTCCATAAATACAAGGCATCCGTTCAGAATATGTGCAATAATGACGTTTTGAAAGTATCGCAATTTGCATAAACGCAGTCGACGACTTCATATGTATGTAGTTAGTCCCATTTTAGTGATGCTGAATTAGAGAGTGAAATGATGTTTCATCCATCCATTCACACACATCCATATAAATATCCATATATGTGACTCTGACTATATAGTAGGTATACTATGGTTAAGGCTAAAGCACTATGGATATGATGATGGCATCAGAATCACATTTCAAATGGAACAAGAGTAAACATATGCCCTTGTGTGATGCTGATGCTGATGCTTATGTAGGCAAAAGGCTCTAAAATACTATACCGAACGACCGACCGACGTAATGTGTTAGTGTTAGGGGTTGTTGGAATTGGGATTGGGAATATTTTCATCCATATACTTATTTTATGCTTTGGAATGAATTTTGTCTGCCTTATGCATATAGCTTATACCTACTCCAGAATTCCAGATCCAGCTGTGGGCACGGAAAGGGTACGTAGATGGGAGGCTTAGAACTCCGC
This sequence comes from Dasysyrphus tricinctus, assembly GCA_963921185.1. Classification (NCBI taxonomy): domain Eukaryota; kingdom Metazoa; phylum Arthropoda; class Insecta; order Diptera; family Syrphidae; genus Dasysyrphus; species Dasysyrphus tricinctus. The sequence goes on along the minus strand of OY992533.1, from coordinate 57,420,572 downwards.
ATATAGTTCTATCAAAAGACATACAAACTTACTTGTTTTTCCTTTTAATATCTTCTGAATCACTGATGCATTCATTTTAATATATACGTTGAGCTAAATGAAAAAAAAGTAGAGATTCTCAACTCTACTTCCACCCCCTCGCCCTTCGCACGAAATATTAATTTGATTCAGTATATTCATCATCTCTGGAAGAGACCTAAAATAGCGCGGTGGATTAATAGAAAGATGGACACACACAAATTCGTATATACCTATCTACAAAGTTGACAAAGTTCTACAAGAGACAGTGATTAATAGCTTCCGAGTTTTGTTGGGACGAATAATTGTTGGAGCTGCTGCGGCAGAACTGAAGCTGGAAAACCAAACCTAAAAGTAGATGGTATATATGTAGGTACCTTTATAGGTATAGAAACCCTAAGCCAGGACCTTTCGAATGTGATAATAATAACTTTAAGTCTAGATTCACAAAAAGATGGATAGATAGGTATTATTATGTAACAACTTTTTAGAAAACTTTTTCTTGTTGTTTTTGGTTTTGTTTTATATAAATTCTCCCTCACAGCCTACTGGCCAGAATTATTTATCTGGGATCTAAGGCTTTATGTTGCAAGTATTAAGTTTGCTTTAATTCAACTTTAACGCTAAATGGATAGGACTTATATTTTTTTATGACAAAAATATACAAGCATATGATCATGGTGGTAGTTAAAATGATAAAAAATAAAATGATAAAATATATATAAAAAAAATATATTGATGGTAAACTGGACATAAAAACTGAACTTGTAAAATAAGATGAAAAACCAAATTGAATGAAATATACGCCTCCGCACAACGAAATCGTTATTATGTACTTGTAAAAGGCTTTTACTTATTATTTTTTTAAGCTCCCAAAAGGGATTTAAGTTTATATCTACTTATTTGTTCTGTAATAAAGTAAATTTGTTTGTTTATTTTTTGTTGTTCTTTGTGATTTAGGAAGTTTATGCTTTTCTGCTGTTCAGTTCAGACATAAACGTGCAAATAAGTTCAATGAAGCAACTTGATTGGTAATGCCTTAAATTACACGTGTCAAACATGTTTGTCTTTTTTTTTCTTTCAATTTTTAACACTGAAAATGGCAAAATGCCGAATAAAGGCTAATAGCCTCATTAAATAGCATTGAGTGTTCCCAAGAAATGGATGGTTTTCTTGATTTTTATTATTTGTTTTTTTTTTTTTTTTTTTTTCTTGAAAGTCTTATCATTAGCAGAAAACTAAACTTGACCTTTTTCTTGGAAAAGTCTCTCATAATTCTTGGTGGTTCAAATATTTTTTTTTAAATCATGTTCAAATACTGACAAAATATAAATTTGAAACGCTTAATTAAGCCAGTTTAGAAGAATGTGATCTCAACAATCGTTACAACAATGTTTACGGCTTGTTTTTGTCTATCAATCTATAAGGTGGTGCGAAACTAATCATTCCATTTTGAATTACTTTTTTTACTTAATTAAAAATAATCTTGAGTGATGGAAATCTTTATTTGGACCTTAACAATTTTGTATGTTAAGTGGAAAAGATGATATCCGTCAAGTGCCTGCCGCCAGTATTTATACATATTTTTGCCCGTTTTATTGCATTTTCAAAGACTCCGCAAGATTTCTGGTGATAACAATTCGCATTGCTGTCGAATATTATCTTTAAGGGCTGCGATTGTCTAAGGCATAAAGCAGCGACCACAAGTAATCCCAAAGAAAGAAGTCTGGGATCTTGCTGACCATGCCAAGTGGCCAAACAGAGAGATTACGCGACCAGGAAACGCTTTCTTCACAATATCCATTGTGACTCGTGCGTACTTTGAAAACGTCGCACGAACAAATTTGAATTTGTCACAACTAATTAATGACTAATTAATAGCCAATTTTTAAGCATTAAAATATTTAAATTCTATAACTGTTTACCACTTTCAAAAAAGACATAGAAAACATAGAACGACAATTTCGAAATTGTCAACACTTAGTAACGACTAATTAACCGTGATTTATTGGTTTGAGCAGCTCGTACCCCTTTTTGACGTGGGCAATGCTAACTTGTTGTCAAATTAGCAAAGAACCCAGTAATCTTAAAAAACATTGTACGACCAATTTAAAATTGTCACATCTAATTAAAGTCTAATTAACGACAGATTATTAAGCCATAAACTATTTGGTTCAGCAGTTCTTACCCCTTTTTTAGAAGATGGATTGCTAACTTGATATAAAGCTAGCAAATGACCCAAAAAAAAACAAAGAAAACATTGCACATTAAATACATTTTTTACAACTAATTTAAGTCTAACAAACGGCAAATTATTAAGCCTTAAAGGCATTAAGTATACGAAGTTTTTACTGCTTTTCGAGTTATGTCAAGTGAGCAAAGCACCCAAAAAAAAAAAATATAGAAAACATTTTTTTCTATTCTAAGTTGTCGCAACTAATTAACGACTAATTAATGGAAAATTATCCACCTACCCATTTTAAGATTCGTCAAAGTTGCTTTGCTAACTTGACACTCATATAAAACAAATAACCCCAAAAAATAGAAAACATCGCACAACAAATTGATTTTTTGATAACTAATTAACGACTATCTAATGGTAAATTACTAAGCACAAAAATATTCAATTTAGGAAGTTTTTAGCACTTAAAAATAAAACATAGATAACATCGAACGACAAATTCGAAACTGTCACAACTAATAATCGACAAATTATGCCCCTATCAATTTTCCGATCCGTCAGAGTTGCTTTGCTAACTTGATATCAAGTTAGCAAAGAACCCAAAAAAAGATAGAAAACATTGCACGATCGAATTCAATTTTCCACAACTAATTAACGACTTGTTAACGACAAATTATTAAGCCATAAACCATCAGATATAAGAAGTTTTAACCGATTTTCGACAGGTTGCTTTGCTTACTTAATATTAAGTGAGCAGAGCACCCAAAAAACATAAAACAACACTAAATGACATATTTGAAATTGCCATAAATAATTAACGGCAAATCATCCACCTATTCATTTTTCGATTCGTCAAAGTTGCTTTGCTAACTTGACACTCATATCAATTTTTTTTACCGATTTTGTGCTTTAATTTTTTATTTCCGTGAGTTTTGTTTTGTTATGTGATAAAAAGACTTTTTCCGTATCTACTGACCTTGATTAATCAACGACATATTTTTTTTTATTCACTGAATTATTATTTTTTTTTCTTAACTTTAAATTGACCGACTCACTGACTAGATCAACAACAGATCTTTCTATTTGCCGAAACACACAATTACGCTTATATGATATCAGCCTACTTCCTTTTCCACTTACAAACTTTTAAAGATTAAAGACAATTATGTCAACTTTTTAAACAAATAATTGTTTTTGAAGAAACCGTTAATCTCAATTTTTCATTTTGAGCAAGCTCTCCATACAACCGGCCCCAGTGTGCAGCGTAACAAAGTTTTCAATATCCAGCAAATAAGTCTTGATGAGAGATTACCATTCGTACGGTAGCGTAGAATAATAACGGATTCTTTTAGAGAGACATAATACAAATATATTTTTTATCTTTAGAAGGGGGTTTATATCTCCTGTCTCCTGGTTCCAGGACAAGGAGCATTTTCCTTAATTTTTTAATTTTTTTCACAAAAGTTTTATAAGATAGTTTTACCTAAAAAGTTCAACAATAAATTTTTAAACTTTGTTGATTTTGACTCTCCAAGAACTACTTTTTACGGAACACAAACAAAATTCAGTGCCGTGAACGCCTGAAGCCATTCGTCAACATGTCCATTTCAGTGTCGCCTTAGGCCAGGGAAGTTGACCATCGACCAAATATTCACACTACGGCAGATCTTGGAGAAAACCTAGGAGTTTCAAATCGATACCCACCACCTTTTCATCGATTTTTAGGCCGCGTATGACGGAATCTATAGAGACAAGCTATATAGAGCAATGTCTAGTTTTGGCATCCCTCTCAAACTCGTCCGTTTGGTAGGATGACCTTCGAGAATGCACGCTGCTCCGTTAAGGTCAGCAAAGACCTCAACGACACCTTTGATGTCAAAAAAAAACTTTAGGCAAGGTGACACGCTGTCATGCGACATCTTCAACATCGTTCTTGAAAGAATAGTGCAAAACTCTCACGTCAACACCAGAGCCACAATCTCTCTCTCTCAAAACGAGATATATGCGTCAACAAGAAAGGACACCCAACATCGAGGTCTCGGATAGAACGTCACTAGAGATAGCTATAATTTTGAGGTGGTCAGAGACTTTGTCCTAGGATCCGCTACAAACTCAGCAAACGATACCAGTGCTGAGATCAAACGAAGTATTACTCTTCTAATCTAATTTGAAAAGAAAAATCATAATGACCTGCTAACTTCACTGTGAAGTATGATTTTTTTTTTTAATTAAGGACTTGAAAATTGTACACGTTATGAGTTGCTTACTTTTAATTGAAGTCAATTTTGTGAATTTTTTAAAATTAAGATCTTCAAATTTTGAACTTAGCCTATTGTTGAAATATAAAAAAACTGCAAATTTGGAGCCTAACTTCAAGTTCCTAGCATGCCAGGTTCCTGATATAAACGAACTCACAGTGAAGTCAGCAAGTCTCTCGAATCTCGATTGCACCTTTATTTGGCAAACTACATAATAGGGAATTGAAATGCAAAATAAAATTCCAAAAGAACTTCAAATTCCTGTCAAGGTCCCATTTGCGTGGGTGAGAGTTGCCCTGTTTACTCTACACAAATAAAATGCAACTATTCATTGCGGTATAAATTAATTATTATGTAAACATTGTTATCAATCATGTGTGTGGTTAGAAAGGAGCAGTAAAAATAGATAATTGGGTTCCTTTGCTTTCATTGGTAAACCGCAAATTATTTTTTAGGCGCATTTATTTGAAAGGCATCTCAAACATTCGCATTGAGTATGCCATGCGGTAGGTATGCTGCGCTAGTTAAAAAAAAATGTGTTTCCCTAGAATTAAGTGAAGAATATAAAGCCACTTTCATTTAATACCTGTTTTCATATAAAATTTCACAAAGGATTTATTTTTGCTTTCGTTGTTAATGAAAGTGGGTATATTTTTTTTAAATAATAAAAAAATAATTCCCACCTTCAGAGGAATAAGAGAGAGACACCCCTTTCCACAGAATATAAACATTCTGACAGCCGAGAGAAAAGAAGAAATCCCATTGCAAGGACATTTACCAGGATGTGTTTTTTTTTTTTCATAAAGAAATTCATAATAAATTCACATTATGTATTTTCTTAAGTTTTCGTTTCCGCAGCAAAAAAGCTTAGCGACATAATGATAATTCCCTATTCTCTTGGCATACTAGCTCAAAAACGAGGAATGAGGATAAAAATGCTGTCCTTTGGCAGAAAATGGCGTATGTTTATTTTTCATTAAAACTCTTCAACAGAGACTTGCACTAGTAGTATTTAATTTTTTCATATTTTTTTTTTATTTTAACTTTTAATATAATACTAACGCCTAAAGCAAATAAGAAAATTGATAAGAGAGTCACGTTTTTAATAGAATGCAAACGTAAAATTTATTTCATTAAAAAAGCACCTACTCATTTATTCGTTCAAAGCTACAAAACGACACCAAAAAAAAGGGAAATAATTAAGTTTTCACAAAAAGACTTTTGCTAATCCTCTAGAGTAGTCCCCATCATGATGAGAAACTGATGGAAGAACATGCCAAGGATGGATTTAAGAGAAAATCAAATAAAAAAAATAAAGAAAAATCACAATAACAAAGGACGAATGTGTGCAATGCAATGAAAAGTAGTCATCATGATAATGAAAGAAAAATTGATTTGGGGCTACAGTTTTTAGCTTTGAAGAATACAAGATTTTATAACGATAAAATCTCGTGAGAATATTTTATTTGCATCAGCAAAATGACAAAGAATCTGAGAATAATTTTTACCTTAAGTCATATTGCGGTTTATATGTATTTTATCAGCTTAATTATGACAAGCACACAGGCGTCAAAAAAAGTATTTTCAAAGGCTTTGTTCCAAATAATTTGGGAAATTACAGAAATATGTAACGAAAACCAAGCCATTCAGTGTAATACCTTTATTTAATGAGTTTGGTGCTAAATGCAATTATTTGTTCTTGTTGATTCTCACTATTCCAAGTGACTTTTTGAAACTTTCTCTGACGAGAAAATCTTGCATACATGATGGATTTCCCAAGATGAATGTAAATACCTCGCAACTCGAATGGTCAAGGTCTTCATCAATTTTCGAATTTGTTAAATTTCAACCAAAGGTTATGAATGAATTGGGTGGCGCAACAGCTCGTGAAGACCAAGGGCCTTGGACTTACAACTCTCAACCATTCCTGTGTGCGTGTTGTTGGCAGGAATGGAGGGGACCTACAGTTTTTTGCCGTGTCCGAACGGCTAAATGAGAAGCACTTTTCCATGACAAGTATACTCTTGGAGGATTTGTCAGTTCCTCGCAAGAGGCAGTACCTCGGATAAAACATTTCTGTGTTCAGGTGGAATCGAACCCACACCTTCGGCATGACAGAACCAAAGGTTATACAAAATCATAATATGAGGTAAAGACCAGCTCGAAAAGGAAACACTCATGCAATTTCCTTCCCAGCCACAGTCTGGCCAGGACGAGGGTACAATTACATATTTTTAGATGCATAATGACGAGGTTGAGGAACTTTAGAAAGAAACGAATACCAAAGGATTTCATTTATTAATGCGACAGAATGGATCTGATAATATGGTGAAGAGGAGGACATTAGTGTTTCGGGCACAAGTTCTGGTGTCATTTTTTGCTTCCGGCTTTTACACTTGGATTAACTTAGCATTTTAATTTTAACATGCGATATAATACATAAGTAAGGTACCTACTCTATGGCAAGTTAAACATTCGTAAAAAAAATTGAACTCGAGATTTTGACATGTCATTGATTACGATGATAGAGAAGACAAAAAATGGTGTATCGGTTAGGTTAGGTTAGATTAGAAGGGACCCAAGCAACACAAAAACTCTTGCAGAGTTCTTGAAATAAATTTATCAGCTCTTAATGGCATCTTAGTTCAGTCTTATTGATACCATTGCATTTAATGAGCACTTTATGAACTCCTAAAAAGATAATTTAAAGCCAATACTTATAAATACATCTTAAAAACACCTTATAGACATCTTTTTCAAGTTATTTTTTCATATCTCTTTATGAAACTTCTTCAAAACCTTCTTAATTCCTTAAAAATAAGAGTATTTTAAGAGTTTACTAGCTTGCTCTCTCAAAGACATCTTATAGACCTCTTTTTGAAGTTATTTTTCCATATCTTTTTATGAAACTTCTTCAAAACCTCTTTAACTCCTTAAAAATAAGAGTATTTGAAGAGTTTACTAGCGTCCTCTCTCAAAAACATCTTGAAGAGGTCTTCCAGATATCTTTAAATACATTGTTGTACTGATTTCTTATCTGTCAACTTGAAGTTATGTTTCTGTATAGCGAAACGAAATCTCACAATAAGAAGTTACATATATCTTTTAAAAATGTTGAATATAAGAAACTGTTGGGATAAATGGAAAAAAAACTGCCATTAATTTATTCTTGGAAGCAAACTAAGTTCAATCATATTTCCTGCACCATAATCTGATCAGTTTATAAAGTTCCTTGAACACAGTTGTTGCCATTGATACTGGTTTGACATTTCGTTTTTTTAAGACCTAAAAAGTAATTAATGACCACTTAATGGTGTCTTATTTAGAAGTAATTAAGCGTGATTTGACTCTGGGGAAGAGTGACTATATCCAAGACGTTTTTAAGAGTTTTTTAAGAACTTTTTAAAACGTTTTGAGATTTGGAAAAAATATTAATTTATTTATGTATATTTTTCACAGGGTGTCATTAACTTTAAAAAATTAAAATATTTTTATTTAAATGTTTAATTGATATTTGTATATTTTTCGGTTTGTTTGTCTATCTGCTACGCATGATAGGTTATATTTTGAGACCAAATGGCTACATTATTGTTATAAACCGCATTTTATAAAACTTTTTGATCAGATCTGTATAGTAGAAAAAGCGTTTATAATATGTGAATAAATTTTTGAAAATTTTGCGAAACTCAGAAGGGTGAAAATAGCTTTAATTTTGATGTGTAATCAAAACGTAGACTTTCCTCTGTGCAACATTACGGAGTATAGCACGTTTCGTAGCGCGGATTCTCAGAATTCTGATTTGACATTTTGACACCTGTCAAACTAAAAGTGTTCCAGTGGACCCAGAACGTCAGGCGTGACATTAGGTAATATCCACCTCCTAAATCGATTAGCGTACTCTGTTTTTCGATTCCGCCGTACCAAAACTTTTGGCACATTTTGACACCTGCCAAATTAAAAATATTCTAGTAGACCCAGAACGTCAGACGTGACACTAGTAAGTAATATTAATCAATTGGTGTACTCTGTTTCTCGATCCGCCGTACTAAAATTCTGAACTGCAAATTTTCGGGTTTCCACTGGAGCTAAAGCGCTGGCCGTGACAGCAGGTAAGAACAAACGTTGATGTTTACACATATTAACCATGAGTCCCAGCACTCAGACAACTTTCTATCTCTTTTTTGTTTGTGACTTATGTAAATAATAAAATGCAGCTTTAGAAACAAACAAAATAAATAATTGCGTAACTATTTATATATAAGAGGCACCCTGTCGCTTACACGCCATATTTATTAATTTCAAATTCTAAAACTATTTTGTATAAAATATAATAAATGACAATTTGGGCTTAAATAATCGCAGATTCGTTTCATAATTTTGTGTAGACCTCTTAAAATAACATAATAACCCAACAAAATGCAATTAACATTTTTTTACTTCAGTAACGAGTTTTTTGTCTAGAAAGAAAATGAAAAAAAATGTAAATATCTTTATTTTTGTAAGGGCGTGAATTTTTAGGGGGGTAGCATCTATGACTTTAAAGTAAATATGATCGCGCATGTCGAAACACATTCTAGATATGCTTCACAAAATATGTTAAGACTGTCATATTAAAATAACTAACTTGGCCGAGCTTCTTATAAATGAAATTAAAACAATTCCTTATGTTTTCACCACTCATCTTAAGTTTCATTCCATTTCATTAAAATGCAACTCAATGTTTACATGCGTGAAAGAGAACATATTATTTATTGCCATGATGCATGCGTAAAAAAGAAAAATTAATTTTTTTTCTCGCTTCCGCGTTTACTTTTAAAGAGATTTTAAAGACCTTTTTAAGAGGATATTTAAGATCTATTGAAAACCTCTTTAAAATATCTTGAATACGTCGTCAATACATCAACAAGAGAAGTCCTCTTTATAAGCACTTACAAAGACATTAATTAGAACTCTTCACTTCATACAATTGGCTCCGCCCCTTTGGGCCTTTTTAGGTCTTAGGGACATCTTTAAGTTATCTTCCAGTGTTGAATGCTCTTTATTTAAGAATTCTGAAAGATATCTGTAAGAGGAGAATGTGTTGCTTGGGGATGGTGAGTTGTTGACCCCCATCACCTCTTTCGGATCTCAATGGATCCATGCGCTCCCCAGGATATGTAAGATGAAGGTAAGGGAAGGGTAAGGGAAGGGAGCTAGTAGAAGTTTTAGGCCTGAACCATCCTGAGTTCTGAATGAATTTAAGGATGCTTTTTAGTGGAAAAAATGAGACGTCGCCCAGTTCATTGAAAAAATATTCTCCGAGGGCTGATTTTCTAGTTCTGGCTAGGCTGGGGCATTCACAGAGGAAGTGGGATGAGTCCTCCTCCACCTCTCCGTCCTAACACTCTCTACAAAGATCAGATGAGCTTATGCCCATTCTGGTCATGTGGGTTCCCATTGAGTTGTGACCCGTTAGGATTCCAACCAAGAGAGACAGTTGAGGTCTGCTTAGCTTGAGTAAATACCTTGATTTTTCTTTGGAAATATCTGGCCAGAGATTCCTCGAAACCCGACACGTTTCAATTCCTGACCATCTGTCGTTAGCGGCCTTGAGGAAGCTCTGATGAATTCTTCTTTTTTCCTGTTTCAGTGGCTTAAGTCCCAGGGTACAGATTGGCTCGGTTCAAGCGATGAACCGTTTTTGGCTAGTACATCTGCCATTTCATTACCATAAATGTCACTATGTCGCGGGACCCATCGAAGGGTGACTGAGCTTGATTCACCGAGCAATCTCAACTCACTACGGCAACGATCAACCAGATTTGACTTTGTGACAATTGATGAAATGGCCTTAACTGCCGCCTGGCTGTCTATGAAGTTGTCAATGTTCTTATTTATCAGTCCACATGTGGAAAGGTATTTTGCAGCCTCGCAAACTGCTAGCACTTCCGCTTGGAAAACACTGCAAAAGCTTGGGAGCTTTATTGATTTGTTTAAGGGTGGGTTTACTGAGAAGATGCTTGACCCTACCCAGCTTCCGTTTTGGAACCGTCCGTAAGAACCGAAACATGATTTGCGTTTAAGACCCGGTTTTCCTTCCAGAGTTTTCTTGTTGGGAAATCTGTTAGAACAACTGGGTTAAAATCTATGTATGGTGAAATGTAGTCCGTTTGAATGTCTATGTCAGTGTAGTTCATTATGGCTCTGTGTCCACAGTGGCCCCGTTTCCAATTTTTGCACTCGTCGTAGGGCACTTTTGGCCGCCAACTCTTTCGTAAATAGATCTAGTGGGGCTAGAGAAAGGAATGTTTCTAGGGCTGCAATCGGTGTAGTCTTAATTGCACTAGTTGTGCCAATACACGCCAGTCTCTGAATTTTAGTCATGGTTTTAAGATTGGTTGCCTTATCCAAGGCTGGCCACCAAACCAAACATGCATACGTAAGAATAGGCCTTGTAATGGCTGTGTACATCCAATGAATAGTTTTGGGGCTGGGTCCCCATCTCCTTCTAAAAATTCTACTACAGGTATAGAAAGCTATTGCAGCTTTCTTTTCTCTTTCTTTGATGTTTTCTTTCCAGTTTTGTAGGAGGTCGCAAAGTGTGGGAATGAATTTTCCTGAGACACAAATTTGTTGATATTTGCTCTTGTAACTCCCTAAACAAATTTATTTTCAGTTCGCAGCTCATGTGAAAGGCACCTAACCGGACAAAAAAACAAACTACGTTGTTTATTAACTATAAAGCATTGCCTTGAATATTTTTCATATTTCATTCATTCAAAAGAGAGACTCGACTATAGAAAGGGACCTTTATGGATTTTATGCAGAATGAATCTCGCTAGGTCAGCTAGTTAAATACGTTTGTTTTTGGGCATAAGGCATTCTTAAAACCAACAATTCTGCCTAATTCCTCCTTGCGTTTCAGAGAGAATCGTCACACGACCATTTTGCAATATGTTTGGTATAAAAAGAGAACAAAAAATTTGTATAAAAACTATTTTAGCATAGGAAAAGTTAGCAAAAACCTACTAAATAAAATCAAAGATTTCGATTTGTTTGCGTTAAATAGCTTCGGAGCAAAGATATACTCAAACGAAATAAACAAAAAGCTCAAGGCACGTTTATTCAAAAACTCATTTTAATTAAAAACTGACAGAGATACTGCCATTAAATTCTAACATTTCTAGTGCTGGCGATGGTGACGATACCAAACAAAACGACACTTTTGTAAGCATCATCTCGGTATCGTCAAAGATTTAAGTATGGCCTCGGTCTCGGTCCTAGGGCCGTATAACTCAGTCTTGTCTCGGTCTCATAAAACAAAGCCTCGTGTCGGTATCGGTCTCGTCTAATTTCGGTCTGCTCTCCGTCGCAGATAAAAATTATATGCACTCGCTTGGTATCTTGAAGATCAAATAAAAAAATATTGTTGAAATGTGCATAATGAATGAAGGACAAACATAACAATGTTTAAAATTTTGTTTCACAAAGTCTCAGTAAAGTTCCGCTCAGGTGTCCGACACATAAATTTTGATGCAGGGTTCTCAGGAAAACAAAGCACAACTATTTGAAGGTCCATGTGAATGAGTTGTTAATCCAAAAAATAATTTTTTTTGACTTGTAGACTATTCCTCTGCTGCAAAATTTATGTGTTATTTATGAGTGATCAGAATTTTACTCAAATGTTGTATACCGTAATTCATTTAAAATGTTTGGTTTCAGAGATACTTGTAATTACTTACTTACTTAAGTTGGCGCTGCAGTCCGGGGTGGACCAGGGCCTCAACCAACAAGCTTCTTCCAGCCGGCTCGATTTCTAGCTAGCTGTCTCCAGTTTCGCACGCCAAGATGGTTGAGCTTCTCTTCCACTTGCGTGTGCCACCGCCACTTTTTACGCTGTCCGCCTCTACTGCGCTGTCCCACGGGGTTGGATTCAAAGACTTTCCGGACCGGAGCATTTGTGTCCATTCGCTCTAGGTGACCCAGCCATTTCAGTCGTTGGCTTTTCACTTTTGTGGCTAGGTCGGTGTTGCTGCACAGCTTGTACAGTACGTTGTTGTATCTTCTTCTCCATTCCCTATCTATGCAGACAGACCAAAAACCACCTGAAGAATTTTCTTCTCAAAACAGCCTAACGCGTTCTCATCCACCGTTAACAATGTCCATGCCTCTTAACCATATATCACGACCGGGATGAATTTAGTTACTCGAGAGAGGGTTTTGCTTCTCAATTGATTTCTAAGCCTAAAGAAACAGCAATTAGCAAGAGTAATCCTTCGTTTGATCTCAGCACTGGTATCGTTGCTGAGTTTACAGCGGATCCTAGGTAGACAAAGTCTCTGACCAGCTCAAAATTATAGCTGTCTATAGTGACGTTCTATCCGAGACGTCGATGTTGAGTGTCCTTTCTTGTTGACAGCATATATTTGGTTTCGCTTTCATTCACCGTTAACCCCATCTTCTTGGCTTCCTTCTCAATACTCATGAAAGCACCACTGACATCTAGCTTAGTTCGTCCGATTATGTAAATGTCGTCAGCGTAAGCGATTAATTATACGGACTTTTGAAAGATTGTGCCTCTAGTGTTGACGTGAGAGCTTTCATCTATTTTTTAAAAAAAGATGTTGAAGAAGTCGCCCTGCCTAAAGTCTTTCTTGACATCAAGGGTGTCGGTGAGGTCTTTGCCGACCTTGATGAAGCAGCGTGCATTCTCCATCGTCATCCTGCACAAACGGACGAGTTTTTGGAGGGATGCCAAAACCAGACACTGCTCTTTATACCTCGTCTCCATAGACGCTGTCATACGCGGCCTTAAAATCGATAAAAAGGTGGTGGGTATCGATTTGAAACTCTTGGGTTTCTTCCAAGATCTGCCGTAGTGCAAATATTTGGTCGATGATGGACTTTCCTTTTCCCGCTCTGTTCTTTTTTAAATGCTTCCAAACACCCACAGACAGAGAGACACTATTGTCTCAGTTCATTTACATCTGAAATTTTCTTTTTCTCATAAGTCGTTAATAATTTAATAATAAATATGTAGTGACTTATGAATAACGTCTTATTTAACATTTAATTTTTAATATTCGAAGAATCCCGTCTATCGTCTACCTTTCCCATGCACCTCCTCCACCGTTCTCAAAATCTTTAAAAATTAATATTTAAGTTAAATGTTTTAATATGAGTGTTTCATCGTTGTATAAATATTTTGCCTTTTTGAAGAAAAAAAAAAAATGTAACCACCCTTGATATCAAAACGTCTCAAAATCAAACGGATGTATATTTCCATCCTTAAAATATAAATAAATAATGCCAGACAGAGATACACTACAGCCTTAACCTTAAAATTCACAAAGCACATACCATTCCCACTTATTATTCAAGTGATTTTATGTTGTTAACAATTTTTGTAGCTTTATATTATGTACAATGTATTTGAAATATATAAAGAAGAAAATAGGATTATCGAATGAATTGGATTAAGTTAAACAAGATTATCTATTAAATTGAAGTAGAATAAAAATAAGAAGAAAAAAACAAGATTTAAACAACGTTCTTATAAAAAACAAAAATGTGTCTTATTTTTGTGAAATTTTAGAATTTTATGAAATGCTCATTAAACTTATTAAGTCATTAGCATTATTTCTTCGATCGAAAGATATTTCAATATTTTTTCCTTTGAAATTTTACTAAATAATAAATCTTGTTTGTTATACTATTTATATTTTATTAATTAAATGAGGATAAACAGGTAAACAAGTTAAGAATTCTGAAGTTATTTTTCAGAATTGGTTGCTTGGTTTCTTCGAATTTTTAATAAAACTGTCTGAACAAATTTAATGCTTCAAAGATTATTATTATTACAATTCAATTAATTTGTGCAATGTCAGCAGAAGGTAATTTAAAAAAATTAAAAATCCTATATTTTAGGGAAAAGAATTAAGAATTCCATAGAAAAATATTTGTTGGTCGGAAATTAGAAAATAGAAGAGGGTTGGGATATGAGATTCATTTAAGAGCTCTATAATAATAAGATGCGTTAAAATGAGCCTCCAAACTTACAAAGTTGCTTGGCATTTCGGACATTAAAGTTTGTTTCTATAGCGCTCCTATTACCCCTATGAAGGGAAGTAAATACCTTATTGGAGCATTGATGATTCCTTAAATATTTTCTGGTGCAAATTATATCAGCTTGATAGAAGCGATATACCAATGTTTCTTTAATCTCTCTATATTGCTCTTATGAAATGACGACGGAGCTTTCGCTTCTATAGTCATCCTGAAAAATTGTTATACAATCTCTATGTTAGTTTCTGTTACATCGTTTCTATATTGCTTGTATTGGCATGCTTAAGTGTAGCCCCAAACCATTTCTGCTATACTATGACGACGGAGCTTTCGCTTCTATAGTCATCCTGAAAAATTGTTATACAATCTCTATGTTAGTTTCTGTTACATCGTTTCTATATTGCTTGTATTGGCATGCTTAAGTGTAGCCCCAAACCATTTCTGCTATACTATACACTCTTGGTGTACTAAAAAGTATAGCCACAAACCAGCAGTGTGGAAAAAGTGCATGAGTTCTTTTTCATCGTAAATATATTCTTCCATGGCCGAGCGATTAGCGTAGTGGACTTTCAGTGTGAGAGGACCTTGGTTTGAATCCCACAGAAACCTTGTCATTTTTATAATTTAAATAATTTCTTATAAATTCTAAGATTGCATTTCAGATAAAAACTTTCAAATAAAATATCAGCGAATAAATAAAATAAAATAATGTAATAATATAAATAAATAAATATAGATAAATTGTGAAATATTGTTTTTTTTATTTTTCCACCTTATTCTATAAGGCCTCTAAATTAAGTCCAGTAAGTGTTTTTCGGGGCGACTGAATTTACTCCATAAAGGTTCAATAGGAGCTTAAAAAGTGCGCCTTTTTAACTCTGTGGACTATTATATAATTCTTATATGATTGCAAGGAATGCATATGAGAAGCTTCTTTGGATAATTCTAAGGGCAAAATTGTTAGTTGGGATCACTTAGATAAGATTGGTATAGAATAAAGGTTTGTATTTTCAACTGCCGTCACAAATTTCATTTGAAAAAACTTCATTAGCTTACAGCCAAAATGTATTATTTTTTTCATATTAATTTTGACCTCGTACATGTAAGTCCCTGATCATACGTGAAGAAATTCAAGCATTTTCTGCATTTTGTGGTGGTAAGCGGGGTAACTTGCAGAAAAGGGAGGGGGATGAAATATTTAAAAATATTTGAAAATATTCGGTGTAGAAATTTGACGTTCTCTTTTGTGTTCTTTTTCTTATTCAATCCAACCAATCCAATCGTGTCTTTCATTATGGAGCTACGAAAAGCACAAAGAGGAGAAGAAAATCTGCAGAATAATTTTCTTCACATCTGAGCACTTTCGTTCTTCACGTGTAAGCAAGCACTAACCAATTTGTACTAATAACCTTTAATTTGGTGTTCTATATTTCCGAAGACGATTTTGCTATTAAGGCCATATATTCACTAAGGAATACAAAGTCTGGTTTCAAATGGATTCAATTGAACATTATTAAATTGCCAACCAATATCTCTTCTTTGTTGGTATGATATGTCATGAGTTCCAAGTTTGAAAGCTAGATTTTGGTACAAGCAACCCACTATGGAAACTTTAAAAGGTCCCCATCGACATAAGAGCCACTAACAATTTTACTGGGGGTCAAAGGCCCCCCAAAAGGTTTTTAAAGAATATCTCCCGAACGGTAACTCTTACAGAAAAAATGTCAACGATTAGGTTTTAGCTTATAAAATTTCCTACAGAAAATGTTTTCAGAAGAGTAACCGTTCTCGAGATAATTCAATCAGTAGTGTTACGGATTTAATGTTTCTGTATAAAATGTACTCTTTTACACCACCTTTGATGTTGAGTACAAGGTTAGTTTTTCTTGCTTTGTTACGCCCGGCAGAGAGGGTTCTATTCTAACCCGTTTAGCCGGGAGGGTAAATTTTCTAAGAAATTGACTTAAAACTGAAAAAATTATTAAAAGTCAAAAATTATTTTTCAAACTCAAAATTTTTAATATATTTTGAGAATTTTTTCAGATAAAGATATTTTTCATGATTTACAATTCGGGTTTCGAAGCTTTCACAGCATTTCACATCAAGGACTTTCATTCAAGTTAAGAACGCAAAACTCACAACAATGACAAAAGTCGTTTGTCGGGTAATTAAATTTACAGTAATACTAAGAACAAGCAGTAAATCAAAAATGTATGATAATTATTAAAAAAACTGGTACTGATTGAATATGTAATTATCAAGTCCATCAAAACTGGTGCTGTTTCCCCACTGAGCACACACATAATTTCGATTTCTGTAACCAAGCTCTTTCAAGGAAAGTCAACCTGAATTCCTTTTGCCTAGGAAGTGCTTAATGTTTTCTCCCTTCCTTAAGCTGTACACAGTACATAATGTTGTTTCGTTTTGGCCAAATTGATTTCCATTAAGTTTGATCATCTTGCCTTAAAAATCCAGGTGATTTTGTTCAGTTCGAACCCATCGATATTTGTAGATGCGTGTACTGCTCTCAGATGCCCTCCGTAGGCTTTCAGTGCCTTTTTGGATCCATTCACTTTGAGAAATATATCTCATCTCTCATCCCAACACAGCCTAAAACAATATCCAAGTTGGTTCAATTTTTTAACCCAGAACAATTTATCCTTCAAAAGTATTTTTGTCAGTTGATGTGATAGTTTCGTTTGATCATTTTCGAATATTGTTTTTGAATTTTGATAAATGTATCTGAGGTGAAAATCAAGGGTATACAAATGACCGTCCTTCGCTCATATCTCCATTGACAACACGTAGTTTTGGGGTAAATGAAGCAATTTTAAAATTATTTTCAAGAAATAGCGTTGAAGCTTATCTTCTTCTTAAAACATTCCAAAACCCCAGATCTGAACACCGTAATTTTGGATAGCTCTAAAAACAGCCTGAAATAATTATCACTTTGCTTCAAGATTGATGTTTCTTTTGGTGCAGGGAACTAAGTCCCCGGGAACCAAGTCCACCGAGGGACTTAGTTCTCATTTAATGGGAACTAAATCCACTTTAACGAAGTGGACTTAGTTCCCAGGTAAGGTGAGAAAGTAGTCCACTTCTTTATGAGAACTAAGTACACATTTTGAAATATGAAGAGGGAACTAACTTTCAACGATAAAAATTACAAGCATTCAAAATTGCATTCACCCATCCTCGCACTTACCCCAAATCCTATAATGAGCCCAAGCAGGGGGGTTGCATACATTCCCATACATACTTCACTGTTTATTCGCCGTAATGCTGGGTGCTAGCACTGTATTGTGGTAAGACAAAGCCTTACGGCGAATAAACAGTGAGGTAGGTATGGGGGGCATGCTGCCCCCCTGCAACCTCCCTGCTTGGGCTCACTAGAGGATTTGGGGTATGTGTGAGGCTGGGTGTATGCAAAGTTTCTTTTGCATTTAGAGAATCTGGATTTAATGAAACTTTGAATTTATCCTATATATATCCAACAATATTGTGAAAAGTATTTCTGTTTTATTAATAAGATTGATTTTTTTACTTGGAAGTGGCAACTTAATTCACATTTAAAGGGAAGTAAAACCACTCAGTTTTTGAGGAATTTAGTTCCCACCTTCTATGAGAACTAAGTTCACTTTGCTGAAGTGGACTTAGTTCCCATTAAATGAGAACTAAGTCCCTCGGTGGACTTGGTTCCCGGGGACTTAGTTCCCTGCACCGTTTCTTTTAGCTAAGAAGCATTGTCAGGTCGAATTTATGCTGCTCTACATGCTAAGAAGCTTAGGAGAAAGTAAAACTTATAAGTATATGTGGAATGTCGATCCTGAATTAAGTTATGTACATAGAAAATCTGGTTTGCCGTTTGATTTGGGTTAAGGAGTGAACTATTATATACTCTAAACTCGGGAGCGTAAAATGCAACCTTAAAAGTGCATTTTCTAACCTTGCGACCGGGTAAAGCTTGTCTGACCAGTAGTTTCGTAAATGTTTGGACTAAAGCTATCGGTTGGCATTCTATTTTCGCGTAGCTGCGATGAGATAGGTAATCTTACGGTCGGCTCCCAGACTATTAGTAGGTTATAGCTTTTCTTCCTTGCTGTTTCGCACTCACAACTGTACGTACGACTTATTTTTTGGCTTGATAAGTTTTGACATAGAGTTCTGTTCTTTTGCTGAGTTCTTAATTAAATTGGTTAGGTCCTTAAGCTCTATTTAGTCCTTTTCAGTTTTGAGGTTTTCCAAGTTTGTATTTAGTTTAATTTGGTAATCAGTCTTTTTCCGCTCATTCCACAGTTTAGGCAAAAGGTTAAAATGTTTTGATTTGTTGGACGAAGCAATAATCCTAAGACGCAACTTTATGGGTAGGTGGTCCGATCATATCTCTTCGTCTACGCTGAATCTTTTCACTCACATTAGCAACTCTTGCGAAACAGACTAGATATCATTCACCGAATTTCCAACGTTATTCATAAATGTTAAGTCAGTCAGTCAATGGATATGATATTGATAGATATTAAAAAGGCTTTAAATTCTGTATTGCATTAGAGAATAATACTTGGTTGAGGTCCTCTTCCACTAACGTGCACCACATTTTACGCTGTCCACCTCTACTGCGCCATCCCACGGGGGAGGATCGAAAGACTTTCCGGTCCGGGGCATTGATAACCATTCGTTCTAGGTGACCCAGCCATCTCAGTCATTGGCTTTTCACTTTTGTGGCTTGTTCGGTGTCATTTTACAGCCCGTACAGTTCGTTGTTGTATCTTCGTCCAGTTTGTGTCAAAACACAAACTAAAAAGTTGCTCGAATCGACTACTGATTAGTTTCTGCATGTGCGCGCAGTCTCATATGAGTCCATAGAACTCAGTTTTGCAACCAAACAGTTCCGAAACTGAAAGTTACATATATGTGCGCGACTAGCCTTAGGTTGCTCGAGAGAGGGCGCTTTGCTCCTCAATTGCCTTTTGCAGCAATTAGGCAGTGTAATTCTTTGTTTGATGTCAACAATGCTGATAGTATTATTCAGTGAGTTGATGGTGGAGACTAAGTATCACCTCTTAATTAAAGCTATCATTTCTTGTTGTCAGCATATATATGATCTTGCTTTGATTCACCGTTAAACCAAACTTCTTGGCTTCCTTTTCAATACTCACGAAAGCATCACTGACGCTTTGTTTGTCCGACCATGTCAATATCGCCGGTCTAAGCTAGTAATTGGACGAACGTTTGAATGACTATCCCTTTAGTGTTGAACTCTACATTACTGTTCCAAGAACGATCAATATACTTATTAACTGTCAAACGTGAGTCAAAGAGCGCAACGCCATCTGTTGGCAATCCTTTTTTCTTGGGAGGCAAAATAAGCTTATCGTCAATTCGCCCTTGGAATATTTATTTCTTCTCATAAAAAATGAAATTTTTTGATACTCCACCCTAAAACATGAACCGACTTTTTCCGGTTCCGTGGTTACCTGGTTCAATACGAATCCAACAAAAAAACCTCCGAACAATTCGGATGTTATGTATACACGAACGAACGTCATTTTTACATATATAGAAGAAGATGCAATAATTAAAAGCTACTTTTTTCTTTTCAAAAATAGGTGCTAATAGTACCTCTCCATTATTTTTTTTTTATTTTTGACTTTCTCGAAATAAGTGACATGGAAAATAATTAATTTAAATTATTCTGAATCGATTCATACAAAATTTATAAAATTTATAAAATAACAAATAACAATTTCTTTTAATTTTTTTAATTACAGCAACAATCACACTTATCAGTTCATCTACGAGTCATGCGCAACAACAAAAATTCCGAGTTACCCCACATGACCTGCAAGTGCTGGAAGGCTCTGAGGCACTCTTACGCTGTGAGGTGACGAATCAAGCCGGAGCCGTACAGTGGACCAAAGATGGCTTTGCATTGGGATTCTCTGCAGTTATTCCCGGCTTTCCACGGTACTCAGTACTGGGTGACCGAAAACAAGGAGTCTATAATCTACGAATTTCAAATGCATCCATCATGGATGACGCGGAATTCCAATGTCAAGTTGGACCAGCAAGACTTAATTCAGCGATACGTGCAAATGCTAAGCTGACCGTCATATGTAAGTTATATACTTCCTTTAGTTAGCAATTTATGTATGATTTTTCTTGTGAATAGTTAATAAGGTCCTTATAATTGCAAAGGACTTTTATATGTTGTCATACGTACCTACTATACCATCAGGCATTACATTTTGTTTGCATTCCTTTTCCATATAATATGCAATGTGGAAATGTGCATATAGTAGCTGGGTGCTGTCGCTCGTATGCTTGTTATGAACAAAGATATATAAAACAATGAATTTTTCAGACAAGAAACTCTGCAACGTTATGTTTCCTTTTGCTCATTCGAAAATGAGAACATGCTAAGGAAGAAAAATATTTCAAAAAAAGAAACAAGGATCACCCTGAAGGCAATTGAGCCCTTCTTTTCTTTTATGCTTGGTTTACTTAACCCAATATACTACCATCAGCTATCAAGGGAGCAGAATAGCAGCATGAACTTAGTATATAAGCAGTGTTGTAGGTAAGCTTTCAAACATATAGGATAGGTACATGCTTCTCTATATATAGACAGGATAAGTGGGTCCATTTTATTTTCCCGCTGGCTTATTACTTCTTGTTCTGGCAGTGTATTAATTTGAAGCCACCCTTGCTTATGTAATAATGATAATAATTTGTATAAGCATCACTTTGTTGCGTATACGCGCTGCTTCGTAAATAGCCATCAATTTTTTTTTTTTTTTTGCAATCCACCTGTCTGGAAGGAAGTTACATTAAAAGTTAAGTACTTCCTTAATGAAGTTATTTTTTTTGTTTATGTTTTGCCTTTAGTTGATTAAAGCAAGAGATACTCGTACCTAAGAAGAGGTTTGGTCGTAGATGTTATATCATAGACGTACATAGTTCTGTCACTGAGCGTTTCATTCCTAGAATGGGACATTTTAAAGCAAATGTATAGTATTTAGGGTGGGTCTGTACCTAGAACAATTTAAACGTCGCAATCGTAGTAAAGGAAGCATCAAACAAGCACAAAAATTCGTCTAACGGAGGCCTCAAATAATCACGAAAATTCGTCTTAAACGACGATGAACTGAAACTTTTTGCACATAAAATTAAGAGATTTCTTAAATTAAGCAGATGCTGGAATTATGATTTTTATAATGAGATTATTAAAGGAACCTTAATGGAAGTAAGGCCTTCTATTTTAAGCGACGATGGGCATCAAATACAGAGTGAGGATGTACTGGTAGAATGTATGCATCAAATCATCAACCAATATTGGGTCGCAGAAAACATGCTGGGCAAGCCGTACAGCAGTATATGCATGCTCCTGCATGAGCTATCGAAGCTCGGTCTATCTCGGTCTGTCTCCAGTTTCGCACGCCAAGTTGGTTGAGGTCCTCCTTGATTTGCGTGCGCTACGTGTTACGCTTTCCCCCTCTACTACGCTGTCCCCCTCTACTGCGCTGTCCCACGGAGTTGGATTCAAAGACTCCCGCGGGAGCATTGGTGTCCATTCGCTCTAGGTGACCCAGCCATCTCAGTCATTGGCTTTTCACTTTAACGGCTAGGTCGGTGTCGCTGTACAGCCCGTACAGTTCGTTGTTGTATCTTCTTCTCCATTCCCTATGTATTCAGACGGGATCAAAAGTCACCCGGAGAATTTCCCTCTCAAAACAGCCCAACTCGTTATCATCCACCGTTAACAGTGTGGATGTCTCTTCACCATACATCAGGACTGGAATGATAAGCGTTTTATACAGGGACGGTTTAGTTACTCGAGAAAGGGCTTTACTTCTCAATCGCCTTCTTAGCCTGAAGAAAAAGCGATTGGCAAGAGTAATCCTTCGTTTTATCTCAACACTGGTATCGTTCGCTGAGTTTACAGTGGATCCTAGGTTGGTTGATAAAAGTCTCCGACCATCTCTGAAACGTCGGTTAACCTTTCTTGTTGACAGCATATATTTCGCTTTGCTTTCGTTTTCTTCTTGGCTTCCTTTCCAATACTCACGAAAGCACCACTGACATCTCGCTTTGCTCGTCTGATTATGTCAATGTCGTCTGCGTAAGTGAGTTACTGGACGGACTTTTGAAAGATTGTGCCTTTAGCGTTGACGTGAGAGCTTTGCACTATTCTTTCAGGAACGATGTTGAAGAAGTCGCATGACAGCGCGTCGCCTTGCCTAAAGCCTTTTTTCACATGAAAGATTTCGGTGATGTCTTTGCCGATCTTGGTGGAACAGCGTGCGTTCTCCCTCGTCATCCTGCACAAACGAACGAGTTTGGGAGGGATGCCAAAAGTAGACATTGTTCTATATACCTCGTCTCTATAGACGCTGTCATACGCGGCCCTAAAATCGATGAAAAGATGGTGGATATCGATTGGAAACTCCTGGGTTCTCTCCAAGATCTGCCGTAGTGTGAATATTTGGTCGATGGTGGACCTCCCTGGCCTAAAGCCACACTGATATGGACCTATCAGGTTTTTGACGAATGGCTTCAGGCGTTCACAAAGTACGGCGATATTAAGAGGACTGATGCCTCTGTAGTTGGTGCAGTCCAGAGGATCGCCTTTCTTAAGGATCGGGCAAACAATGCTGAAGTTCCATTCATCGGGCATGCTTTCCTCCGACCATATTTTGCAGATGAGCTGGTGCATATTCCGAACCAATTCATCGCCAGCCCCTATGAATAGCTCAGCCGCAAGGCCATCAACTCCAGCAGCTTTATTGGATTTAAGTTTGGATGATGCTATCTTTAGTTTGTCGAGATCGGGTGGACGGAATTGGTGGCCTACGTCGTCCAAGTTAAATAGTGCAATCTGCATGTCAGTGGAATTCGGTTCGTCATCACCGTTATACAATTTGCAGAAAAGATTTTTCCATATCCTCAGCACCGACTGCGATTCTACCACGATATTCCCCTGATCATCCTATAGGCTTCGGTTCGGACCTTGTAACCCTGATAGGTTCTCATTACTTTTTTGGCTGAATAGGTATGTCAATTACATTGAAGCCACATGAGCCAGTACTGGCTAGCCAGTCGCAATACACTTGTATTTTTTTTATTTTCTCATACAAACCCGAGCAATTGGCTTTTATTTTTTCATAGCCAGTTGTGAAGCCAATAGAGTAGCCAGTCACAGGGTTCGGCAATACGATTTCGGAACAGATTTTAAAAATTGGAGTAATACTAAAGCTTACTCACATTTTCTTTTACAGAATTTTAATATAATAAAAATCGGGGAGTCCATGTCCAGTCCTTAAAAACTTAAAATTTTATAAATTTTCTCAGTGATCTAAAAAATGTGATGAATAAAGCCGGAACCACACTCCACTAGGAGGAATCCGCACGCTGCTGGTCAGTAGAGAACCCATCGGGCATGTCACCTACGTCACACCAAATACACGAATAGGAAATTGACAGTTAATGTGTGTATCCAATCTCTCCAGTACTGTCTCGTGTGGCCGTCAATGGCAAGCGGTACCACACTATGAAAATGGACTTTTTGTTGCCAGAAATTGAAGCCCGTGATGTCGCCGACATTTGGTTTCCATCTCTTCAGCAAGATGGGTCTCATCATCGTGTCCTGTAACTCCGGCTGGGGCATAGGGCGTCAACAATACGTCCCCATCCTTCACGGTCTGCTGCTAGGTACTTAAGCTGTGGCTACGTCTTTCTCTGGGATTCTGCTTCCGCTAAGAAAGTTGATTTCCATGTTGTTCTTGGTCTTCCAACCCACTGTTTGCCCTGAGGATTCCATTCAAAGGACTGCTTTGCAATTTCATCGTGTGGTTTTCTCAGTGTGTGACCAATCCAACGCCATTTACGCTTTTTATGTCGACGTCCAGCCGCTCTTGACTTGTTCTGCGCCACAATTCCTCATTTGATATTATTTGTGGCCAGCGAATCTTAAGGATGTGGCGAAGACAGCGATTCACAAAAGCCTGCAATTTCCTCGAAATGGTGGACGTGATTTTCCAGGTTTCACAAGCATATAACAGCACGGATTTGACATTGGATTCGAAGAATCTCAACTAAGTGCGTAAGGAGATTTGACTGGATTTCCAAATTGGGGACAAAGTACCGAAGGCAGCACGAGCTTTATTAATTCTACTTTTAACGTCCAGATCCGTACTGCCGTTTGCAGAAACAATACTGCCAAGGTAGTTAAACTGTTTCACTTCTTCAACTGGCGTCTCCTGTAGAACAATACGCTGCTGTGTGGAGGGGCCTGTGAGTATTATTTGTGTCTTTTTGCGGAGTTATTTGAAGTCTTCGCCAATAAGCCAGCTCAAGGACGATTAAGGACTTGGAGGATAACATTATGCGGGTAATGGGGCTGATACTATACTCTATTCAACTAAAATTGTCAGTACAGGGAAGATAGGACGTTTGCCTCTCAGTCTGGTTGCATTGGCTTGCATACATCTGTCTCAAGTTAAAGCTCTCATAGGGTTTCCATACTTTGAATTATAAATTGTCACAAATCGAAGAACAATGTACATATGGTTGCCATGGATACCATTTCAAACATATTAAAAAAAGATTAAATTGTCTTTTTTTTCCCATACCACACCCTTTTAAATGAATTTGATCACGTAACGCTTTGCGAACGTTTCAAAACTGAGCACAAATAACTTTTTTTTTCTTAAAGACTACAATTGTACAAATTTTGACTGCATTTTATAGGTGTATTCAGAAATACAAACAAATAGTAAAAAGACAATCAAAACGAAAACACTGTTGGCTCTCACCTTTATAAATTTTGTTCTCAAAAGCTTCAAAACGGAAAGTTCTTTCATAAAAACCACTGAAAAAGCTCTGTTGTATTGTTGCGACTTGGCAATGGCAATTCTGTTCGAATGTTAATTTTATTTCAAACAGCGAAGGTAGAAGCGAAAGCGAGTATACGATCAGATATCAGAATGCTTTTGGCATTGAAAGACAACGGTCATGTTGTACCGTAGAGAATGTTTCAAAGAATTACAACAACAATTCCTGTATGTTTATCAGTGAGTAGTATCTTTTTCAGTGGAAAATTTGTTATCTTAATTTTGTGATGGTATAGACAGGCACCACTGTTTTGAAAAAAGCTCTCCCATAAGCCCTGTACTGACAATTTTTGCTGGACAGACTATAGTCGCAATACTGGAAAAAGTGTGATTAAAAAAATGACCTTCAAAAAGTAAATGTCAGAGATGATTGTCCTCTTAGGTTATCCATTTCCATTTAATTCCATTTTGTTTTTTTTTTTTATAAAAAAAAAACTTTTAAATGATTCACCCGTAAGAGTTTTGAAGGTGCCATTTGGGTTTGAGTAACTTGTGTTGATTAAACATGATTCTTAGTTAAAATTTCTAGAAAATATCTTGTATTTTACTAAGCATTGAAAATGATTTGCCTTAGTGAGAAACCTGATACTGTAACCTGATTGAAATCAGTTTAACTTGACATGATTTTGCTCTTTATGTATGTACATGACTAAAACCACATTTATAAACTCCTCCACCATCGCCACATTAGGTTTGTTTCAATCCTTAAAATTTGTTCACCAGGAAACCAATATTTTTCCTATTTTCTAGGAACGCAATCCGGGAAAAAAGTAAAAATTATAATAATACACAAACAGCATAAAAAAAACAACAAAACTCTTTCATTTTTTATTTCTTTTTAGTTCAAGTTCAATGCATAACTTAAATATTCTAATTGCACTTTACATTCAATAAAGCTTTAAGCACTTTTATCTAGCTATGGTTTTTCCTTCGTCCATCTGCATACATACATTTCTTCTTACTAAAACAAAAAATAAAACCTTCCTTGACAGTATTTGAAGCTGCTAGGAGTACCAGGAACATGCTGAACTCTATTATTTCTGATAGAAATGCGTCTTTTCTCAGAAAAGGTTGAACAAATTTCATTCGTTCTCTATTTTTATCAAAATTCCATAGAAAAGGTACCTGTACATTACGATGAATTACTCAACTTAAAATTTCTACTTCTTCAAAACACCCATTCTCCATAATGACCCAAATATTCATAGCAAGTGTAATAAAATTTGAATATGTTCAGTTATGTGTTTGTATTTATATCTCTTTTGCATTTGATCGCTTAAAACAAATGATGAATGAACGGTCTTTTTTGTATTGATTTTTGATCAACATTTTTCATTAATATGCAATACGGGACCAAAAATGAAATAAAGAACCTTTTTATTTTGTAAAACAAAAATATTGAAATACGGAATTGTTCCAGGAAATAAGGGTGGTCGGTCACTATAGCTATTTATTGTAACAGAGTAAATGCATAATTTGAAACAGCAAAAAGGAAAGATGCTTCGAAAAAAAACTTTTATTCATCAAAAAATATTGAATATAAAATAAAAATCCAAACTACTTCCAAACTGTTTAGAAACCAAACAAAGTTTCACATAACTTCTAACGAAGTGAAAAATTTCATTTTTTAAATCAATAAATCTACGTTTCCCACAGTCGCCCACTGATAAAATTATAAATTTCAACATCTTTAAACAATTCGAGAATTAAATAAAAACAATATCAACCAATTCAACATTCACTTTACTCATCTTAAAAGTTGAATTTCAGTTTTTAATTTTGACAAAACCTCACTTCATAGCTGGGCTGTCGCTGTGTTGTGCTGTTACTCTGAACTGTATATAGATAGAAAATTCCCATGAGGCTTTTTAAAGTAAAGCTGTTTCCACTGCGTCATTTAAAAACACCTGAAAGAAAAGTAAAAATTTGTCAGGTGTTTTTATTTGTACATAACGAGTACCTGTGTTGCATCAAAACTCTCCAAGGAACTAAAACAAAGTGTGACATATTTTTGGAATTCCCTCAGGAGACATTGCCAACTTGAAACACACTCACACACACTTACAAACACAAACACGTCATGTTCATCAAATATGAAGATGAAATTTTTGTAACTTTGTCATTTTCAGTTTATCCTTCTACGAGTTTCAGTTACTTTCATTCCCTCCTCTGCCCTTTTTGCTTTTTTCACATCTATCTTTTAAGAAATGAAAAAAAAGAAAAAAACATTAAATCTTCATCCCTGCAACCTATTTCGCATCTTAAAGTATTATTGACGCAACAGGAAAAGACTTTGATCGCCCTTTTTTTTTATCTATTTCACATAAATATAATTCCGGACGAATATTGGAATTTGTTGTTGGAGAAAAATTAAAGTTTATGACAGGGTCACACGAAGTTGCTATTAATGAAAGTGGCATCAAATAAGGAAATTTTTAATTAAAAATAATTGAAATTTGGTATAAGTTCGTCATGCAAATACTATCAATAAAGGGTGCTTTTTTTAGACGTGTGGTTTTCAATCTGACAATACGTTTTTCGGAGTTGTTCTTTTTGACAGCTTTCACTTGGTTTATGCTCAGTTTGGTTTACTTACTTACTTAAGGTGGCGCTACAGTCCGGGCTGGACCAGGGCCTCAACCAACAAGCTTCTTCCAGCCGGCTCGGTTTCTAGCTAGCTGTCTCCAGTTTCGCACGCCAAGTTGGTTGAGGTCCTCTTCCACTTGCGTGCTCCACCTTTTACGCTGTCCACCTCTACTGCGTTGTCCCACCGGGTTGGATTCATAGACTTTCCGGACCGGAGCATTGGTGTCCATTCGCTCTAGATGACCCAGCCATCTCAGTCGTTGGCTTTTCACCTTTGTGGCTAGGTCGGTGTCGCTGTACAGCCCATACAGTTCATTGTTGTATCTTCTCCATTCCCCATCTATGCAGACGGGACCAAAAATCACCCGGAGAATTTTCCTCTCAAAACAGCCTAACGTGTTCTCATCCACTGTTAGCAGTGTCCATGCCTCTGCACCATACATCAGGACCGGGATGATAAGCGTCTTATACAGGGACAGTTAAGTTGCTCGAGAGAGGGCTTTGCTTCTCAATTGCCTTCTTAGCCCAAAGAAACAGCGATTGGCAAGAGTAATTCTTCGTTTGATCTCAGCGCTGGTGTCGTTCGCTGAGTTTATAGCGGATCCTAGGTAGACAAAGTCTCTGACTACCTCAAAATTATAGCTGTCTATAGTGACGTTCTGTCCGAGTGACGTTGGGTGTCCTTTCTTGTGTACAGCATATATTTTGTTTTGCTTTCATTCACCGTTAGACCCATCTTCTTGGCTTCCTTCTCAATGCTCACAAAAGCACCACTGACATCACGCTTTGTTCGGCCGATTATGTCAATGTCGTCAGCGTAAGCGAGTAATTGGACGGACTTTTGAAAGATTGTGCTTCTGGTGTTGACGTGAGTGTTTTGCACTATTCTTTCAAGAACGATGTTGAAGAAGTCGCATGACAGCCTTGCCTAAAACCTTTTTTGACATCAAAGGTGTCGGTGAGGTCTTTGCCGACCTTGATGGAGCAGCGTGCATTCTCCATCGTCATCCTGCACAAACGGACGAGTTTGGCAGGGATGCCAAAACTAGACATTGCTCTATATAGCTCGTCTCTATAGATGCTGTCATATGCGGCCTTGAAATCGATAAAAAGGTGGTGGGTATCGATTTGGAACTCCTGGGTTTTCTCCAAGATCTGCCGTAGTGTGAATATTTGGTCGATGGTGGACTTCCCTGGCCTAAAACCACACTGATATGGACCTATCAGGTTGTTGACGAATGGCTTCAGGCGTTCACAAAGTACGGCAGAGAAGATCTTGTAGGCGATATTAAGAAGACTGATGCCTCTGTAGTTGGTGCAGTCCAGAGGATCGCCTTTCTTGAGGATCGGGCAAACAATACTGAGGTTCCATTCATCGGGCATGCTTTCTTCCGACCATATTTTACAGATGAGCTGGTGCATACTCCTAACCAATTCATCGCCAGCCGCTTTGAATAGCTCAGCCGCAAGGCCATCAGCTCCAGCAGCTTTATTGGACTTAAGTTTAGATATGGCTATCCTCACTTCGTCAAGATCGGGTGGACGGAATTGTTGGCCTACGTTCGTCCAAGTTGAATGGTGCAATTTGCATGTTAGCGGAATTCGGTTCGTCATCGCCGTTATACAATTTGCAGAAATGATTTTTCCATATCCTCAGCACCGACTGCGATTCCACCACGATGTTCCCCTGATCGTCTTTACAGGCTTCGGTTCGGGGTTTGTAGCCTTGGGAGGTTCTTTTTACTTTTTGGTAAAACTTCCGAACTTCATTCCTGCAGTGGCATCCCTCTAATTCCTCGATCGCGCGCTTCTCATGCTCTTTCTTTTTCTTTCTAAGAAGCTTGTGTTCCTCTTTCCTCTTCTGCTCGTAGAGCTCGCGAGCAGCTCTGGTCCTTCTATGCAGCGCCGCTTTGTATGCCTGTTGTTTGGCTGCATGTACTTGCCGGCATTCCTCGTCGAACCAGGGGTTTCGCTGTGGTGGTCGTGCGAAGCCCAGCACGTCAGAGGCGGCATCTCTGATGGCTTCCTGGCAGTTCTTCCACTGGTTCTCGATGTTTGCAGTTGGCGGCAAAGGACTAGTTAAGAGGGCGCGAGAGACTCGATCGGAAAAGGACCTGGCGATTTCTTGCGACTGTAGCCGTTAAACTTCCTCACCGTATTTCCCTGCTTCGGCTTTGGTCTGGATATCCGTAGCATTACCTTGGCTACATAGAGGTAGTGATCCGAGTCAACGTTGGCTCCTCGGAACGTTCAGACATCCTTGATACTGGAGGAGTGCCTTGCGCCGATCGCAATGTGGTCAATCTGGTTAGCGGTTGATTGACCAGGAATTCGCCATGTCCCCTTGTGTATATCGAGATGCGAGAACTGCGTACTAGCTACCACAACGTTTCGCCCCGATTAGCTTGAGTCCGTCATCGGAGGTGGTGTCGTGCAGGCTATAACTTCCGATTGTGCCACCAAAAATGTCTTCTTTTCCTAGCTTGGCATTCAAATCACCCAAGACAATTTTAGTGTCATAGCTAGGGCATTGCTCATATGTCTTGTCCAGGAGCTCGTAGAACTCATCCTTGGTGTCGTCATCTTTCTCCTCTGTGGGGGCATGCGCGTATATGAGTCTAATGTTGGCGAATTTAGCCTTGATGCGAATTGTCGTGAGGCGCTCGTTCACATAGTTGAAACTCAAGACTTCTTGCCTAAGTCTGCCTCTAACGACGAATCCACATCCAAAGGGACGCTGCCCTTGTGGTCGGTTTCCATCACCGTAGTAGATATCGTAGTCTTTTAGTTTTCTTTTGCCCGGCTGCACTTCTTGGATGGCGGTGATGTCTGCTTTGTAGCAGTCTTGGGCTTCTGCTTAATGTTCGGCTGCACGTGGTCTATTGAGAGACAGAACATTCCACGTGCAGATCCAAAGTTCGTTGTCCTTTCTTCGTTGGCTTGGTTAGTTAACAGTAAATCCGCCCGTATCCGAGGCTTGTTGTTGTTTCGGAACTAAATAGCCTTACGTGGCCGGGAAGTCACCCCGACGGCACGACCCCCAACCTAGAGCACCAGACCCTTACAATAAAACTCCAAGTCCGGGGAGCTGGATTAACCGCCCCTTATAGGCCTGATCTCCGAATATGTCGTAGTAGCCCGTATAAGGTGTTCACTAAGTAGTTCAACCTAACTGGAACTGTAGACACCACCGTTGATTCTATCTGGAGAATTCTTCCGCTGCCGGCTGGATAAAGGAGAAGTGCCATAGTGGGAACACTCCTCCCCTCCTCTCTCGTTTGCTGCCCCCTAAAATCGTCCACAGGGATTCATCTTCAGTTAAAGGTACTAAGCACCCGATGTTCCCCGTGGGGAGGTAAGAGTAGGAGTTGATAGACAGAGGTACACTTTGAAAAAAAGCTTGTGGACGTTTGTGTCCTCTTGATTGCACCCTGTCTACCCTTTGAACATCTTTATTTTGAGACTTTAAACTTAAACATGCGACCAATCAAACTCAAGTTATTAATTTCGTACACACATTTTTGACTTATGTATTTCAGTCTAAGGACAGAGTTCCAAAATTCTTTTGTATAAATTCCATGATTTTTGATCGATTAGTTACAAAAAAAGGTTTTTTTTATATAACCTCACAAAGTCTGTATTTTTTTGAAGTCAAAGTCAAATTTCAAAAACATTTCGTGAAACCATAAAGGGCCTTTAGAAACAGAAAGCTAACTTAAACAAACATTAAACAAAAAGCCGTTTACCATCAAAATCCCAATGTTCGACTTTAATCTTGTGTTCGATTTTTTTTTCTACGAATGAATTACTTGCCCTTAAAAACCCACACCTACTTAAATCGAAAGTTAAGATATATATTTGCTTGTATCTTCCAGCTGCTGTTGTTGTAATGGAAAAAAGGATATGAAAAAAAGAAGTTTTAAATAAAACCAAAAACTTGATCGAAACCCGTTTTATACATACAAAAAAGAGTCTATCAAAGCAAAAAAGGATTTTGTTGTCTCCTAAGGCTCTTATTAAACCAAGTTAAAAGTTTTTGTTCGTTTGCGCAAAAGTATTTTCCACAGAAGTTTTATAATTCTGTTGTGCAAAGAAGTGTTTTGTGAATAAAGAACACAAAATAGAGACAAAAAAAAAATAAGCAGAAAATCTTAAGAAAAATGTGTTGTGTTTTCACACACAAAGACAAGTAGAGCCAAACAAGAAAGGTAGAAATATGCTGGGGCTTGTGTTTTGAAACAACAAACACCCAAAGACATCTCGCGGAATAGAGGAGTGTTGCTTAAGCATACCTCACCATTCCTATGATGTCCTTATTTCTATCCAGTTTTCTAGCATCAGCACACTCACACACAAGACACAACGCAGTTAATGGAAGGAGATGGTCTTAAGTGCACGTGAATTATTTTAATGCTACCTGAAGGAGTTTTACGACAATCTCTTACGTCTTTGCGATGTTCCTTGTTCCGTCCCGTCTATGAGAGAAATATATTTATTTATTTATATTTTTTTTTTTGAAACGCATTTTTACGAATGAGACTTCAAATTGAAATACTGCAATGACGAGGCAGATTCCCTCGCGGACAAGTTAAGCTCTCTTAGTTTAATCCTTATTTGTACATTTTGAAGGGTGGGTTGTTTGTTTATTTCATTATATTTATGTCTGCATGTATATTGTCGAGCTCGCTCTGCTTATGCTGGCTTGACGGGGCTTTATGCTGCTGATACCTGCCTGTCTGAGATTTATTACTTACGAAAGCTTTATCCTACGAATGCAATTTTCAATTATCCGATCCGTATCCCACTGGCAACGAGGCAATATACCCGTAGTTAAACACTCGTATAGTAGGTACCTATGTTGTTAGGGAGAATATGTCTGATGGCATAAGACCTATTAAATTTATTCGTTAGTACCTATAATTTTATTTTTATGTTTTCATGATGGCTGTTCTGTTGTTTTTTTGTGTTGCTACTTATAAAATAAAACATTTGCGCTTTTTGATAGATTTTGTTTTTTTTTAAACCTAAAGAGAAAATTGTGTAGGTATCCAAATACCTAATAAAACATCTCTTTCTCTCTTGAAGAGTGAACTTTAATGTATGTCGTTAAATTTTATTGATAAACTAATCATTTAAATGGACATACTTCTCTCAAGGCTAACTTCTTTTCGAACACGATTTAATTGCTCAGTGGCTCTGCGTCAATATTGCCAAGAACATTATTTGACGTTGGAAATTGAAGAGCTTTCTCGCCATCACTTTTCCATAAAGAGCTGATACTTGGTGTGCTTTTTATACGTGCATATTCGACTTATATACAAATACACTTAAATAAAATACAAGTGCCAGAAAATGAGTGATTCTATAAACGATGGAAGAAAAAAAAATGATAATTTTGGGTCGACATTTTTGTAAGAAAATAGACGTGTTACTCGCTGACGCTGACGACATTGACATAATCGGACGAACAAAGCGTGATGTCGGTGGTGCTTTTGTGAGTATTGAGAAGGAAGCCAAGAAGATGGGTTTAACGGTGAATGAAAGCAAAACGAAATATATGCGGTCAACAAGAAAGGACACCCAACACCGACGTCTAGGACAGGACGTCACTATAAACAGCTATAATTTTGAGGTGGTCAGAGACTTTGTCTACCTAGGATCCGCTATAAACTCAGCGAACGATACCACTGCTGAGATCAAACGAAGAATTACTCTTGCCAATCGCTGTTTCTTTGGGCTAAGAGGGCAGTTGAAAAGCAAAGTCCTCTCTCGAGCAACTAAACTGTCCCTATACAAGACGCTTACCATCCCGGTCCTTTTGTATGGTGCAGAGGCATGGACACTGCTAACGGTGGATGAGAATGCGTTAGGCTGTTTTGAGAAGAAAATTCTCCGGGTGATTTTTGATCCCGTCTGCATAGATGGGGAATGGAGAAGAAGATACAACAATGAACTGTATGGGCTGTACAGCGACACCGACTTAGCCACAAAAGTGAAAAGCCAACGACTTAGATGGCTGGGTCACCTAGAGCGAATGGACATCAATGCTCCGCCCCGGAAAGTCTTTGAATCCAACCCCGTGGGACAACGCAGTATAGGTGGACAACTAGCTAGAAACCGAGCCGGCTGGAAAAAGCTTGTTGGTTGAGGCCCTGGTCCACCCCGGACTGTAGCGCCACGTTAAGTAAGTAAGAATGACGTGTTCCCTAGTTAAGCATCAGAACATCCTTTAACATATTTTAAAGCCACCAGGCAGCTTCCTTTTTTGTTTCCAGCTGAGGTAGGTCAGTGGGGTCCAGGGTCAACCGAAGAAAAGCCGAAAAACTCGGTCAGTGAGAGTTCAGAACTCCAGCTCGTATTTCATATAATTTTACAACATTTGCGGTCTTAAAATAAGCTAACAAAATATTTCATACACCTTCACTAATGTCGGGATTTGTTCACTAGTCCTGTACGGAGCTAAGGACAGCAAAGTTTGGGAGAGAGTCCTTAGTCTTAAGCAACGACAAGACAGTAATAAGCGGCGGATAACTAAAACGGTGGCGATAGTTGGGATAGAGTCTCTAGTCTGCAGCGAAAATACGGTCGGAGGTTAAGACAGTGAAGGTTGGGATAGAGTCCCTAGTCTTAACTTTAGCGGCGGTGAAGAGAAGGCTAAGAGTTTTAGCTTTTCGAAGGAGGTTGATACAGCGAAGGTTGGATAGAGTCTTTAGTCTAAGCTTCT
Source organism: Dasysyrphus tricinctus (assembly GCA_963921185.1). Lineage (NCBI taxonomy): Eukaryota > Metazoa > Arthropoda > Insecta > Diptera > Syrphidae > Dasysyrphus > Dasysyrphus tricinctus. The sequence continues at coordinate 57,385,871 of OY992533.1, read as the reverse complement.
CGGAAGCACTAGGAGGTTAAGACATCGAAGGTTGGGATAGAGTCCCTAGTCTTATCTCGGAAGCAGTAGGAGGCTAAGACAGCTAAGGTTTTGATAGAGTCCCAAGTCTTAACTATGGTGGCGGAGGAGAAAAGGCCAAGACAGCGAAAGTTGGGATAGAGTCCTTAGTCTTAGCTTTTCTAGAGGAGGTTAAGACATTGAAGGTTAGGATAGAGTCCCTAGTCTTATCTTTTCGGAGGAGGCTAATATAATGAAGGTTGGGATAGAGTCCCTAGTCTTACCTACGGCGGTGGAGAAGCAGAGACTTAGACAGCGAAGGTTGGGATAGAGTCCTTAGTCTTAACTATGATGGTGGAGGAGAAAAGGCCAAAACAGCGAAAATTGGGATAGAGTCTCTAGGTTGGGATAGAGTCCTTAGTCTTATATTTTCGGAGGAGGCTAAGATAGTGAAGGTTGGGATAGAGTCCCTAGTCTGAGCTTCTCGGAAGCAGTAAGAGATTAAGACAGTGAAAGTTGGGATAGAGTCCCCAGTCTGAACTACGGCGTCGGAGAAGAAAAGGCTAAGACAGCGAAGGTTAGGATAGAGTCCCTAGTCTTAACTATGGTGGCGGAGGTGATGAAAAGGCTAACACAGCGCGAAGGTTGGAATAGAGATAGACTTATCTTTTTGGAGCAGAGTAAGACAGTGAAGGTTGGGATAGAGCGGAAGGGGGGTTTTAACGGCGGAAGCCAAAAATATTTGAAGCTACTACCTGGTAATGACAACCAGCAGTGTGCTTCGTATAAAAGGTACTCAAATTTGTACTCAAATACACGGTGGCAAGAAGAATCAGCTTTTCGATGAATTTTCCACCCTCACTAGTTAGTTCTGCTAAGCGAACCAAATGTGGAGTGTAAAAACTATGAACGAAATTTATTTGCTGATGTCTCGCCTACTGCCAGTTTGTGTCTTTTTTTGAAAGTTGTGTGGGCGCCTCTGGGGTATGCAACATTTCTTGGCCATTTCACTGTGCAAATATTTATAGTTGAATCTTGGTGACTTGTTAATATAAACATATTGGAATGTGAACTTGTTGGGCTCGAACGTCTTGATTTAACCAAAAAAAAAAAGTATCCAAGTGACGCCTTCATTTTGCCCTTTTTAGTTGCAATATATCTTCTATTTGGTTCTATATGTCAAGTTATGCCCTCGTTAAAAAAAATTGAATTCACATGCGACCAAACCTGATATTACGATGACAGTGGAGACTGGGTCGATTTTCTTTAAACTTGGAGCATAAAGTTTATTGGTAATTCCCCTACAAGTGCCTCCACTACTCCTACGCGCCATCCTGCATGGTTTCTGGAGATGTACCTCAGCTCTCTCCAACTGTTCCCCAGTTGTGCTGATTCCTCTTCGACCATCAGCAAATTTTACAAAATCTTCTTTTTCTCAAAAAACGTCTGCACAGCGTAGTTTTTTTCCCAGGGGCTAGGCGGTGTCCAGCTCATATAACTCTTGGTTGTATCGTTTTATCGTTTTTGCCAGATGTTATTTTGCCCATTGACACAGACCGGACCATAAGCCGTGCGTACAACTTTTCTCTCGCAGACTTTGCAGACCTTATAGCAGTGCTCAGTTAGATAAATTCGCTGATCACCTCAACGAAGTTAGACATATCTATCTATAGTCACGTTCCGACCAAGTCTGCGCTGGGAATCGACTTTGGTGGTTTCGAAGTTTCGGTAGAATGTCTTCCAATTTTGACGGAACCAATGCCGACGTGGGATGTTACAGCTCATCCCTATCAACGCTCTCATAAACTCCCTTGAAATCAATAAAAAGGTGCTGTGTATCGATATTAAATTCTTGGGTCTTCTGTTAGGACTTGGCGTAATGTGAAGATATGATCAATGCTAGACTCTCCAGGCCTGAACCACACTGATAAGGGCGAATCAGTTCGTCAGTAAACGGATCACCTTTTTTGAATCAGGATAGTCCTAAGGTTCCACTCATCGAGCATAATTTCCTCCGACCATATTTTATTTACATGTTTGTGTATGATCCTTATCTGATCATCTCTAGCGTACACGAAAATTTCTACCTGTAGACCATCGGCACCGACTGCTTTGTTCGATTTTAGCCTGGTGATGGCTTAATAGTCTGAGAGCCGACCGTAAAATTACCTATCTCATCGCGGCCACGCAAAAATTGGATGCCAACTGATAGCTTTAGTCCAAAAATTTACGAAACTACTGGTCGGAAAAGCCTTTTCTAGTCGCACCTATAATATAAGCAACTTCCATAGATGGGGTGTATCAAATGACAGCTAAGACTGTCGTCTACACGATACCAATGTACGAACAAACTTTTTTGTGACGGTGGTAATCTTACGGTCGGCTCCCGGACTATAATCTCATTTTGGTGAGGTGGGTAGTTTTAACAGCAGATCATCAATCAAATTGACTTGACGCGGATGCTCATTGCCAGAATCTTGGCTTTCATCACCGCCGTTTAGAAGCTGGTTGAAGTGATCTCCCAAGGTTTTTGAACATCGAATGCATTTCCACTATGGTAATTCCTTCCTTATCCTTGCAGGCTCCAGGGCGACGAGTTAATCCTTTTGTTTTCTTTTTGACTCTGTAGAAACTCCGCACGTGACTTCTGCATAAGCATCTCTGGATCTCCTTGACTTCACGCTGCTGAGGATCTTTTTTGTGAGCAAGCGGTTTTCATCCCTTTTCTTCTCAACGTAGATCTGACGGAAAGCCCTTGTCTTCCTTTGCTGCCACGACCTGTAAGTCTACGTTTTTACTTTGTTTGCCTGAGACCATTGGGAGCGAAACCAGGGGTTTCTCGGTGGTGCGTGGGTGTCACAATCCTAGAATCTCTTCTGCAGCACTCCTGAGTATTTGTTGACACGACCGATCCATAAGATTAATTTCGTTGTTCGGATTTCGGATCGGTTTAAAAATCCAAACGGATAGGTGGCCAGTCCACTCCACGCATGATCGATTTTGGATTGACATGGGCTTGACTTGTTGGGTTTGTCGTATATGGCCAGCTTAAGGCACCAGAAAAAATAAGTTCTTAAAACTATATATTTAAACTTTCTGCTATTTTTCTCTCATTTCAATGTATGAAACCGCCGCACGTACTGCTAAACCTTTTTGGAAAATTATTAAACAGATTTTAATGATCAAACCTTCAAGGAGCACCCTCGGAGCTCTTATGTTATTTTTTCAATCTGTTTGCCATTGAAAGCACACAAATATATTTTCTTTTTTAAATTGTACATGTGGTTTCTGAGATTAACAAACAGATGCACAAACAAAGGGGGTTATTGAACAAAGTAAGTAATGAATGAATGAAACTTGTTTTGGTGATATCGAATTTTACTCGTGCGAGTTAGCGATTTCAAGCGATTGATCGGTCAAGCGAATTAGAGCGAATTCGGTGCAAATCGCTAGATAAAGCGATTTGAAATTTGACTTCACTTCATTACTTGAAATTAAAAAAATCAACTTGATTTAAAAATTTGACTTTGAAATTTAATTTTTCAAAATTTATCCGCTTACAGAACTTGATTTAAAAAAAATCTAAGCTTTCAAATAAGCTATAGCACATTATTGTATTTACGTTCTTTGATTTTTAATATTTTTGTTTTGCATTCAAAGTCAATTTTTCAGAAATTATCCTCAGACGAGGGAGAGGAATATCCCCGCCATAACTTTTTCTAAAATGATCCCAGGAATAATCCCCCGAAATATTGAGCTGGAATTAGGGAACACCCTGTACTGCATACAAAAAACCTTGGATTCGTTTAAGAACCTTCCACATCAAAAATCGATTTTATCGCTTGATTTGAAGTCAGTTCGAAGTTTCAATCGTTTTTAATTCGCTTACTCTATTATACTACTTAAGATTTTTTTTGTTTTAAATTAAGCTTTCATATTCATATTTAGGTTTCTGGTGTCGAATCACGACACAGGGTGAGGCTAGTATTTCCCAAAACAATAAAAAATTGTTTATATTTGTATGTTTTTTGTCCGTTCCGCAAAAACATGGTGCCTCTGAAAGTATTTTTCAAGACAAAATTTAATTAAATTTTGTTCTGTTTCCTTAAAATTTTTCAATGATTAAGGCTAGGACCGTACTTGCGATTTCAATCGCGTGACTGTTCAGTCGCTAGAAATAGAACACATGAATTTGAATAAGAATGAACGCACATGCGACCTGGAAATCGCGACGGTTAAAAGTCGAAAATTTGTTCCATTTTTCTAGCGATGCGATTGTCGAAAGTTAAAAAGAAACAAACGAACTTAGATGGTTGTGCTCGCACTTGCGATTTAAAATAGCGCGACTAAAAAATCGTAGTCGCAACTAGAAAAAATTATACACGCACTTGCGATTTTCAAACGTACGATTATTTAGCCGCAAGAAATGAGACACATGGTTTTAAATGTGAATGCACACATATGCGATTTTAAAATCGCAGCGATTAAAAAAATGGAACCAGATCTATTTTTTGAGCGTTTTTTCTGTCGCGAAATTAAATAGACGCATGTACGTGCATTCATATTAAAAGCTTTTTTTTCTATTTCTTGTGTGCATGGCAATTAGTTGTTGCGGCACCGATTTTTTAATCGCACCGACTGAAAATCGCAGGTGCGGTCCTTGCCTAAAAATTGATCGAAAACTTTAAAACCTTCTAAGAAGTCATTATGTTTAATGACTAAGCTCGCAGGCGAAAATTGTCTACCTGTTAAATTTCTAGGCCCTTTTATTATTTCGAAAAATTTGCATTATACAAACATATATCTTTGTTTATGAAACTACTTTTGCAAACAAGAAGAAAAACCCCTCTAAACACTTTTAGTCCGTCTGGAAAGATTGATTTCTTAAGCGTTTTATCCTCCTTTTTAATATCCGGCGACCAAAACATCAACCTCAAATCTAAATAGAAAAAAAAAAATCTTATATTTTTTTTTGTCATTTCAGCACCACCATCATCCATCGAAATACAGGGATATGCACACAACTCTAAAGTAGAAGTAAGAGAAAATAAGGAACTGACATTAAAATGTACCGTATCCAGTGCCAAACCAGCATCACAAATTGTATGGTATCGTGGAAATATTGAGTATAAGACAGGTAAGCATAATAGCTGAGTAAGATGTATTTAACTATATATAGAAGGTAAATATGTATTGTGTATATGTATGTATATATTATAAGTATCTGTATAGGTATAGTTGCTTAAGCTTGAGATTGAAAGGAGGGCTGAGGTACTTTACCTATAAGACGTTAAAAGCATCGCTTGTAGCATAAAATGCAAAACCACAGACATTCTCGCACTGGCATCATATCGGCACCACATCCAGCATCAGCAGACATCCAGGCATATTACCGTGGTTAACAGCATTTATAGTGGAACATGACATTATATTTGAAATTATACTTAATGGTGTACATATTTACACTCTGGTGCACATGCAACTACCTATACTTTATTTTTGTTCGTCGTTGACGCATATTTTTTTGGAAAATAGTCCTTCAAGATTTAATCACTATTTTTTCAATGGAAAAAAACGTATGAGGGTTTATTAACAGAATTCATATCATGTAGACTGTATCTGATCCTGGAAGCTATTTTTTGTCTGATAGATTGATTGACCTGGAGCAGAGTCGCAATTGCATACCTGTATTGTGCTCTACATTGAATATTGCTCATCGACTTTTTTCATTATTTCATGTTCAGGAGCCAATTCTGGTTCTATGTAAGATTAAAACGCTATCATCATCATCATCAAGTCCTGTAACCCCGATTGGGGCATAGGGCGCCAACAAATCGTTTCCATATTTCACGGTCTGCAGATAGATATTTTAACTGTGGCCACGTCTTTCTCTGGGAGTCTGCTTCTGCTAGAACTGTTGATTTCCATGTTGTTCTTGGTCTTCCAACCCGCCGTGCACCTTCAGGATTCCAGTCAAAGGACTGCTTTGCAATTTCATCGTTTTGTTTCCTCAGTGTATGACCAATCCATTACCATTCCTATGTCAACGTCCAGCCGCTCTTGACTTGTCCTGCGCCACAATTCCCCGTTTGATATAATTTGTGGCCAGCGAATTTTTAGAATATGGCGTAGACAACGCTTCACAAAAGCCTGCAATTTCTTCGAGATGGTAGTTGTGAATTACCAGGTTTCGCAAGCATATAACAGCATGGATTTGACATTGGATTCGAAGAATGTCAACTTTGTGCGTAAGGAGATTTGACTGGATTTCCAAATTTGGGACAGAGAACCGAAGGCTGCGCGAGCTTTATTTATTCTACTTTGAACGTCAAGATCAGTACCACCATTTGCTGAAACAATACTTCCAAGGTAGTTAAGTTGTTCAACCGCTTCAACTGCCGCCTCCTGTATTAAAATACGCTGATGTGTGGAGCGGCCTGTGAGCATTTTTTTTGTCTTTTTGCTATTTATTTTAAGACCACTCGACTCTGCTTTTACCTTCAAAGCTTGACACATCCCGTTCAGCCCACTGATGTTATTTGCCAAGAGACATATATCATCGGCATAGTCTAAGTGACTAAGCCTTTCAAACGGTCTCCATTGAATGCCCTGCCTCTCTGCTGCTCCAACGCTGGCCGTCAAAACATCGTCAGTCGCCAGTAGAAAGAGAATTGGCGATAGAACATCTCCCTGTCCCACACCCTGCCGCATTTCAAAAGAGTCGGATAGCTGCCCATTGTGTAAAACAAAGCATCTTGCGTTGTTATAGGACTCTCTTATAATGGCAACAATTTTTGGGGGAATTCCTCTACCAAGAAGTGATCTCCATATACATTCATGGTTGACTCGGTCAAAGGCCTTCTCAAAATCCACGAACATGAGGTAAGGCGGTGAACGCTATCATAGTCCAGTCATATTAGCCTTAAAATCAACCAAATTACGGAATAAATGTTGGAAATCTGGATTTTTGTACAAAGCATCCCCACCTAACGCTAATCTGAGATTTAATAAGATTAACCGCAAATCTCCTTTAAATCTCGAAGATTTACTATACAATTTGTTTTCGTAAATCTTGAAGATTAGAAATTAATCTTGTTAATCTTCCTAGGACAAATACTTTTACAAATCGAACTAACCTATTCCTGTATGGCGCTGAAGGGTTCATTTATGGCTGAATTCAGTTCTCCACAGAGGAAAGATTCTATCTCACTTTCTCTGTATGAGAAAAAATGAAACACCATTTGCATTTTAAAAGGGGCTGTCAAAGTTAATCTTTTTTAAATCTTTTTGTGCGGTGGAAACACCAAATAGATTTATTAAATCTGAACTGAGATAATCCTTTGGTGGAAATATAGCATTAGGCAACTGTAAAAAGTACCCATCAGTATGAACGCCGCTTAAATTTTACGGGGGTTCAAAGGCTCCCGCAAACAGTTTTTAAAGAATATCTCCCGAACGATAATAGTCTTATAGAAAGAATATCAAAGGCTGGAATGATGTAACTCAGAAAATTTCCTACACAAAAAGTTCAGTACTTTTTTTTGATAAACGTTACCGTTTTCGAGATATTTCAATCGGTAGAGATACGAATTTTACGTTTCTGTATAAAATGTACTCTTTTACAGCATCTTTGAGGTTGCATAAAAGGTGAGTTTTTCCCAAGGACAAAAAGATAACAGTTCTCAAAAATATACATAGGGATTTATTAAAAGGTTTTGGAAAAATTCCCCATCGATTCGGGCTCCACTACATTAATCATTCATATAAAATGGGACAAAAAGCTATAGCGTGTAGGGTGGGTTGAGAAAAGAAAAAAATCCCCTAAAGGTAACAAGGCTCCCGTTTCCTTACTCAGCTTTCTCTCCTGTCCCCACTATCGTCTTATGTTTTCTCACCGCCTCTAGATCCTTTATCCACTCTTTCTCCTTTCCCGTTTCGTCCAATATTTCCATCATCCTTTCCCCTATTGATTTTCCTTCATCTCCGCCAGACCTGCATCTTTTTAATTAATGTTCCCACGTCTCTTGTTCACCCTCACATATTCTGCACATTCCTTCCTCTTACCGTTTCCAGTGCCATCTTTCTCTCATCTCATTCCTTAGCCTGACCATTGCAATTCTTCTTGTTCTTTCTGTCTTCCATCCCGCTTTCAAATATTGTGGGATCCCTTCTTTCCTTACTTCTTTATATCACCTGTTGTAACTGGATTCTTTTATTCGTTCCCTTCTTTCCTTCTCCTGCTCTCTCCTGCCTTCTCTTTCTACTCCCTCGTATCCATTCACACTGTCTTCTCTTCCCTCTCTTCCCTTCATTTCTTCTCTCCCTTGTTCCCATCGTGACCCTCTTCCCCGTCCATCTCTCTGTCTCTCATTCATATCCTCTTGGGAGGGGCTTCTATTCTTCCCCGTTTAGGCAGGAGGGGAATATAAATGTTTTTAATATTTTTTTCTGTTTTAAGTCAATTTCTTAGAAAATTGACCCTTTTGGGGTGAACGGGGGAGAATAGGACCCCCCTCTCATACGTTTTTTTTTTATTTCTCAACCCACCCACCGACAAGATTCCCTTATAAATTCACGTACCATTTTAAAAATGAGCGAATTGATTACAAGAACGATTATCTTTGTATGATTTTTTTCTTTCCGGTATAAAATATGACAATTTTACTCTCAATATTTTTGTTTAAAATTAAATTTCCTATCAGAATAGATGGTTTAAAAAATTTTATATAAATTTTGTTGCGGGAAGCCAAACAAAATTCGAAAAATCTAAGATTCCTAAGTTTTTTTTAGAGAAGAATAGACCCAAAAAAATGTTGAAACAAAATAGAGTAGAGGCTGAAGGCTTTAATATGGCATGTTAGAAAAGTCATTTTTATTCAAAATTGACAGATATATCCTCATTCAAACTTTACCATTTCCTATAATTTTTCGCAGTTTTTATCGTAAAGCCTCTTGTTCGGTACTTCATGGCAAATTTCACATTGGTAAAAATATTCGAACTCACGATTTTGATGAAATATGACATAACGATTATTTAGATTATATAAAAAGCACATAGTTAAGCCCTCAGTGTTGTTTTCTGACTGTTCTTCAATGCCTAAGACCTACAAGCTGAACAGCTGGACCGATTATTATAAGACTTGTTACTAGGTGCAACGATAGTTTAATTTATCATGTAGTACCAAAAAGGGGTTTTGTACAAAAAATTATAAGAAATAGTAACGTTTTGAAAGGCTATATCTGTGTCGATTTTAAATAATATATAACTAGTTTTTTGAACATGCCATATTAGAGATTTTAGCCTCTACTATTTTTTGTTGGAGTATGCCTTGAGTCGATCTGTGCTCCGAAAAGAGTTATGCGCAGTTAAAAAAATATTTTTAAACCTTTGATTTTTTAATATTAGTGTTTGTTTATTTTTTCTCGCTTTTTTTTATTTTTTTAACATCCATTTCGACTGAAAATTTTATTTTGAACAAATAGTTTTAAGGGCAAAATTGTTAAATTCGGCTTTGTTTCCAAGCTAACCCAAAAATATTGAAAAGTGGCCAGTGTGACGATTCTCTCAGAAGCGCATAAGTGAATTTAGTAGGTTTTAAGCATGCTAATGGGCCTAAGAAACATGATTCAATAATAAAAACCCTTGCACGTAATTGTTCCTTTTTAAAAAGTCTATTAAATGGCTTAATAATTCATTATCCAAACACAACTGGGGTTTTATAAATGTTGACACTGATAAATAAGCCAAATTTTTACATCACCAGAAATTGTGAAAATTTTTGGTCATTTGTAAAATAACATTAGCAATACACCTCCGTCTCTTATTCCAAGAATCGTCTTCAATGACACTCCCTATTTTAGCTCAATAGAGAAATCCAATTTGTTTGCAGCACAGTTTGCGGTTAGTTCGACGCTGCCAGATAGTAGGGCTGTGTCAATCAGGAACGATTCGATTTTTTTTTATCTGATCATCGAAAAGTATTGATGATTGAAATCACAAATTTTCATTTTAATCAATCTCAATCGTTCGATCATCGAAGATTCTCGATTTTCCATCCCAATCTCAATCATTTCGATGAATCTCGATTTTCTCTTAAAAAAAATGGTTATTTTTTATATGTTTTTTAATCCATCGGCATCGTAGCCATCCTTCAATGGAATTTAACAGTTAATTGCTTGGCTGATAGGGGTTGACTTATATTTTGACAGAAAAGGTGTATTTCGATCCAAATGTCATCCAATAGCTTTAAAATCACATTTTTCCGGTGCAGTAAAAATTATTCAAAAATTTCTTAGAGGTTTCTTAATCTATCGAAATCGTAGGCGTCCATCAATGGAATTTGACATTGATTGGTTGAAATATAAGGCAAGAACTATATTTTGACAAAAAAAATATATTTCGATCCATATGTCACCCAATTGCCTTAAAATCAATTCTTCTGGAGCACTAAAAATGTCAACCAATTGACACAAAATCACCTTTCCCGGAGCAGTAAAAACTGAAAATTTCATATTTTTTAAGCTTTTTTAATCCATCCAAAATGTATTGTTTTGGATTTGATCGAAAACGCTACAGTATTGAATTGAATTACATAGTTTAAATCGGAGAGATTTGACTCTACCAAGATCGAAATGAAAATTGAATCGGTAATATATTCAGTGAAATGAAAATGAACGAAAGATCGATTGATTGAAATAATCGAATCATTTTGGTAATCGATTCTTGTACGATTCGATCATTTGAAGTGATCGATTTACACAGCTCTACCAGATAGTGTCATGCATGACTCCTCGTGTACTTCGAGTGCGCTTATGATTTCATTCGATGAATCTTCTTCCGCACTCGTACAGTGGCAAGAGTTCTCAAAAGATTTTGATATACATAAATCCGCTGGCCTGGGTACTATCCCTCCTATTTTTCTGACGAGGTGTTCTTCAACGCTGGCAAAGCCTCTGCGCTAGCTTTTTCAACTGTCCAACTCTACTGTTCTCTTTCTGAGTGGATGGATCATTTGTCCAGTGTAGAAAATATAGCCCAGGAACTTTCGATTTCTATAATTTAAAGTTTAAATAAAAGACGGATGACCTTTACTTCACAGAGGTTATAAGTAATTTAATTTTAATAATTCATTTTTACATTTTTATAGCATTTCATTTCATGAGTTGAAGGTTAACGAAAGGCAAATTCTAAACAATATGCAAATGAATGAAGTAAAATATGAATTTAACGAAATGGTTGTTATTAAGGTGGAAACCAAAGCAAGTTATTATAATATTTTTAACATCCTCCGCGCCGGAAATAATTAAGTGTTTATTTCCAAAGGATATAAGAGTTGTACTGGTCTTCGAAGAGTTGATCCATTGGCTAACCGTATTTCACATGCACGCACCTTTCCATCTCGTCCTGGGAATGTTTCTTGGATGATCGCCAACCGCCAGAGTGTCCTTGGTTGAGATGAGTCTTGCAAAAGCACAACGTCTCCGGCCAAAAGATCTATCGATGCTGCTTCCTTCTCGTGATGTAACGAGCGTAACTGCTGAAGGTATTCTCCAAACCAACGCCTTTTAAATATAGATATATTTCGAAGACGTTCAGCCCACTGCATTCTTAGAGATTGTTGGTTCGTTGGTTGAAAATGAAGTTCTGATGCTTGATGGCTTGAGTTTCCTTGGGCTCCAAGAAAGTGCGCAGGAGTGAGAGGTGCACAATCTGAAGAGTCATCACTGAAGTATGTGAGTGGTCGGGAATTCACAACGTTTTCAACTTCAGTGAGCAGAGTCGTAAATTGATCAATAGTTAAAGTTGCTCTCCCTACAGCTGCTTTCAGGGAAGACTTCACAACTCCCACTAGGCGTTCCCAAAAACCACCCCACCATGGTGCACGTTCGACGATAAATTTCCATTTAATTCTTTGATCAGTTAAGAAGCACTGGAAAGTATGGTTAGCGTTAAGTTTTAGTTTCTTACAAAGTTCCGAAGATGTCTTTTTGAAGGTTTTAGCATTGTCCGAGTAGATGATTCGTGGGACACCTCTCCTAGCAATAAATCGTCTTAACGCTAAAAGGCAACTCTCTGCTGTGAGGTCTAATACAACCTCTAAATGTACCGCTCGAACAGCTGCGCAGGTAAGTAACATGATGTACACCTTTCTTGACTGGTTGGCGTTATCCAATATATGAAGAGGCCCGGCAAAATCAACGCCAGTGATCTCAAATGGCCTTGAATGTAAGATTCGGTCACGGGGCAGTGGAGCAAAGGGTTGCGATGCTGACTTTGCTCGCAAAAGTTTACACACAAAACAATCTTTGATGACGTTCTTAACCAGCTGTCTTCCCTTCAGTACCCAATATTTGGAGCGAAGCTGTGCAAGAACCGCATTTGTACCAGCATGAAACAACTTCTCGTGTGAATCTTTCAAAATTAGTTTGGTAATATGTGATGACTTCGGTAGGATAATTGGATGTGCTTCACCTATATCCAAGCCTGCGAATTGAAGGCGTCCTCCAACTCTTAGAAAACCATCAGATTCATCTAAAAAGGGATTGAGAGTTGATAATTTAGATTTTGAAGCAATACAATTATTTTTAAGTAATGATGTAATTTCCTCATGGAAATGTTGCCTTTGAACAAATTTAATCCAGTATTTTTCAGCGGCTATAATCTCATCAGCTAAGAGGAAAATTGAAATTCTTTCTTGTTTCTTTAAATAATGAATTGCACGAAAGCTGTAAGCAGTGATGCGTAGCAGACGTGTCAAAGAGCGAAAACCATTGTATTTAAAAAAAGGCTCACAAGTACTTTGTGATGATTTTGCGGAATACGCATCTGTTTCGTTGCTATCGCTTGAAAGTAAAGACGTCATTAATGTTGTCACGTTAATATCATTTTGTGGCCACCTTGACGCATCGTGCTGTAGCCATTCTGGTCCATACATCCAAAGGGAGGAGTTCGTCAAAGCAGTTGCGCTTATTCCTCTGGTTACTAGGTCTGCAGGGTTTTCTAGGCCAGGACAGTGTCTCCACTTCGAAACGTTCCATATCGATCTAATTTCAGTGACTCTGTTTTCGATATATGGTTTCCAACGCTTACCTGAGCCAACAATCCAAAACCAAGTGATCTTTGAATCGGTCCATAAGTATGCGTCATCCACAGCAATACTCAAATTTTTTCGAAGGTAATCTAGTAAACGGGCTGAAACGAGAGCAGCTGTAAGTTCAAGTTTGGGAATGGTAAGTTCATTTTGATTTTTATTATTAAGAGGTGCTACTCTATTTTTAGCACATAAAAAACGCACACTAATATTACCATCGTTATCGCAAGTTCTTGCATAGGCAACAGCTCCAAATGCATATTGACTAGCATCTGCAAAAATGTGGATTTCTGTTGATTGCTTACCAATGAAAGCATGCCGAGCTAGGGCAATTGTTCGCAGATTGCTGACTTCCTTACAACAGGTTATCCAAGTGTTCATCATATCTTCAGGCAACATCGTATCCCATTCTAGCTTCTTTCGCCAAATTGATTGAAAGAGAATTTTAAGACGAACAATCCAAGGACCTAGAAAACCTAGAGGGTCAAATATTTTTGCCATTACCTTAAGAACGTTTCGTTTTGTTCCTTTAAGCTCCTCTGATTCCAAAAGTTTAACAACACCATCTAAATTTATACCCAACTCATCTGTAGCAACAAACCAATTCAGACCTAGCACCTTCTGCGTTTTATGAATATCCTGCTCCACAAGGAATTCACGACGAACTGTTGAATTATTTGAGCTCCATTTGCATAAATTCATAGAAGCACCTTTTAGAATAATGTTAGCTTCTCTGTGAATCTCCATGGCTTCTAGCTCACTATCGACACTGCAGACAAGATCATCCACATAAAAGCTTCTGAGGAGAAGAGCGCAAGTTCTCTCGTACGTTTTTTCAGCTTCCTTGATTGCCTTTATGATTGTAACAGCTAAGAGTCCCGGACTGCACGTCACCCCAAATGTCACACGAGTCATTCGAAAAACCTTTAAATCAGGAAGGTTATCCACGTTGCTTAATCTTTCGGAAAACCAAATGAATCTGTGGCTATCTCTATCCTTAGAGTGCAGCAATATCTGTAAGAAAGCCTTTTCTATGTCTGCAGTTAAAGCTATCTTACCAGTACGAAAATTAAGCAGGATCTTTAAAATATCTGGCAGTAGATTATCGCCCACATCGAGATGTTCGTTTAAGGAGTGATGATTCGCTGCATGAGCTGAGGCATCGAATACGATGCGTAGCTTTGTCGTTTCCTTGTCATCCCTATAAACGGGACGGTGGGGCATGTAAAAAACTCGTTCATTAGAAGTTGAATGCCCTGCTGGTTCAGCTACTTCATTTAATAGCATTTCGTTCACTGCGTTGTCGTACTCCAGAAGTTTTCCGCTCATGCATAGTTTCCTGACTAGGGACTTGAATCGTTGCATGGCTCCAAAATAGTTGTCGTGAAGAGGTCCCAAATCTTTCCAGGGAAGCAAGGCTTGGTAGCGATCACCAAATCTAGAAATATTAAGAGATAAATCTTTGTTAACACTTTTATTAGATGTAGGAACAATTCCAAGAGTCTCAAGTTGCCAGAAATTACGAACTTCTTCGCAAACACATATTCCTAGAGATGTAATGGCGCTATTTGACACTGAAGCCACTGGTAATGGGCCTTGAATTGTCCAGCCAAACACTGTTTCTATTGCTGTGAGTTTATCGGTAATTCTTTTGTGCCTATCCTTGGCAAACTGCCAGTAATAATCGGCACCTATAAGGACACTTATACCTTCCTCTGGATCAATACCTAAAACACGAGCATCGGCTAAGGGCAATCCGGTTAATGATGTTCCTATTTCATTAGTAGGTACAGCAAGAGCATCCACACAAATTTCTGGCACTTCAATCGCGTCAACAAAGAATGTGCTGTTACTATATTGACTTCTTAGGGTTAACCGTACTTTATTGCATAACCTGTTTGGCTTAGGTTTATCGCTACCAAATGCTATTATGCTCAAATTGTGCGAACCGATCGATGGTAAATTGAGTCGTCGAGCTACAGATGATTTTACAAACGACATTTGGCTTCCCCCATCCATAACAAAGCGGATAAATAATTCTCCGTTTAAAAACCTGTTAGAAGCAAACGCACAAGCAGTCTGCAGCAAAACAGTGCCTGGTTTCTCCGTTGTTTGTGCGGTGTATAGATTAAAAGTTTGGTGACCCGGAGGGGGTTGTGGTGCAGGTTGTTTTGATAAAGTTGATGTAGGTTCAGCTGCACTAACAACGCAAGTGCCTTTTGTTTTATCTTGGTCAAATGAACGAGATTGCGTTTTCTTTATAAAAAAGGGATCACACATGGTCGTTGCATGGCGCCCATTACATGAATTGCACTTAACGTTTTTATTTTTGCACATTTTAGAATTGTGGCCTTTCTTGCAACAGCGAAAACACCTCCTATCATCACGGAGCAATTGTTTTTTCTCGGATAAGTTTGGTGTACGATTGCAATCATTGGTTAAATGATCTTTAGCCTTGCAGAAGAAACATCCGTTTTCATTGTCTCCAGCAGTTAATAAGCCAACAGCAGTTTTAATGTGTCGAGAACTGTTACTTGGTTGATGTTGAGCACGTGTAGATACAGATTTAGCTTCATTCGATCTCTCAAGTGCTTCTACCTCTCGTTTAAGAAATTTTAATAAGGAATTTACCTGTTTGTCGCCAATTGATTTTGTAGATGAGATGTCAGAAGCTGACGAAGCTGCATCATTCAAGCCTTCATCTGAGTTGTTTGCTTCAAGATTCACGGATAGATTGTCGTAAAAACGATGAAAGTCGACGCGCAGATCACTTGGAATACAGCGAAGTAGCACACCCTTAAGCATCACGAAGTATTGTGAGGACGGAACTCCCAAAGATGTCAGAGACCGAGTTAAGGTTAAAACTGATGTATAAAGACGCCGCAGGCCCACTGAATCTGTCTTAGAGCTCACTGGCTGTGTTGATAATAGTTGCTGCATTGTATGATCAATTATTTTTTCATGATCTCCATACTCCTCCTTGAGCAACTCGATTGCTGAATTGTAGTTGGCCTCCGTAGGGGTTAAACCAGCTAAAGTTTCCGCAGCTCTACCAACCAATGTGGTCTCTAAATAATTAAACTTATCGATTGTCGTTAGTGATGAATTTTCATGGATTAAAGTTCGATACTGTTCCCAAAAGGGAACCCAATCCTTATAGTCACCTGAAAACCTTTTAGGAAACAATTTTTTCAATTTTACCGCTTGATGCATTGTACTGTGCAGAATTGATTGCTGTTCAGCTACACATGGCGTTTCTGGAACTGAACCCGTTTGACGTTGGCGAACTTTGGACAATCTATGCTTTAGCCTCGTGATGACACCTACCGCTTTATCATTGTAGTCAGCCACAGCATCCGATTCCCTTGTAAAATCTTCGGGTTTAATTGTAGGAAGGACCTCTGTATTTGCTCTGAGCAGACTCTCATGCGCAGAGATTAATCGGTCCAGGAGAACTTCCAGATCTTCTTCGATGGTATCTAAATTATCCAAATTATCACTAATTTTAGATTCTTCAGACGATAAGTATTCGTTTGCCGATTTAACAAGCTTAGTTACTTGGCCACGGTATGAAGCTCGGCTTGCTAAATCCATTTTAGAAAAGCGTTATTCGTTAGTAATTACGTTAAGAATCGTTTCTTCTGATTAAACTTTAAATTTTGAGATAAGTCCCGGGTTTCGGCACCAAATGTAGAAAATATAGCCCAGGAACTTTCGATTTCTATAATTTAAAGTTTAAATAAAAGACGGATGACCTTTACTTCACAGAGGTTATAAGTAATTTAATTTTAATAATTCATTTTTACATTTTTATAGCATTTCATTTCATGAGTTGAAGGTTAACGAAAGGCAAATTCTAAACAATATGCAAATGAATGAAGTAAAATATGAATTTAACGAAATGGTTGTTATTAAGGTGGAAACCAAAGCAAGTTATTATAATATTTTTAACATCCAGTCTGTCCCCAAAAAGGCGAATCTTCTTCCCCTCTTATTATCGTCCTATTTCACTTACGTCCCGTCCTTCCAAGGTCATGGAAACGCTGATAAGTTATGGGCTTAAGAAATATCTCAAAGAACGGAAGCTTTTTAGCAGCATTGTCTAATAAGGAATAAAAAAACAGCGTAGAATAAACTGCTTCAAAAACTCAATGCTGTCTTCTATGGTTAAACGAAATCCACTTTCTTTGCCGTTATCTATGAGTGGCACTTCCATCGAAGAAACTGAACAGCTTTCAGTTTTGGGTATGTGCATTATAAACCAATTTCTATTGAAAGATCGATATTCGATGTCGCAAAAAATGCTGCAAAATGTTTAGGCCTACTTCGAATATGAAAGAAATTTTGTTCCCCTTTTGAACCGACTTTAATCTATAAAGCTTTTATTCGTCTAAAATTGGAGTACAATTCCAATATTCGGGCACGTGCCCCTAAGTCTCATTTAAGTCTGTCGAATAGAATTTATAATAGATCGTTAAAAATTATAGGTGATTGGACTATAACAGAAACATTTGCATCACTCGAATACCGCCGCAATGTTTCGTGTCTCTCATTATATTATCGCTATGTTTACAAACTGTGTTCTAGTGAAATTAATAGTTACATTATTCCCCTCAAACAATTACACCGTAATAGTTGTACTTCTTGGAATTCACATCAGATAACCCTTTAGCCCAATTTATTACGTACTGCCAAGTTTAGAGATTCTTTTCTTAGTCGCACTACCCGAATGTGGAATGATACCACATTCGGTACCTGACTCTGTATTTCCCTCTCATTTTAATATTCAGAACTTCAAAACCAATGTGCATCGGTATCTCCTCTTGAATCCCTATTTTCCTATCGTGTGCGTGTATTATAGAAAAAAAAGCATGACAGTTGGCAGGAAATAATATTTACGATCATTATCTCTGAAAATTTTATCAAAATTGGTTAAGTGGTTTAGAAATCGCCTTATTCTTGTTATTTTTTCTGGAATTGCCGTTAATGACTCAATCAATTTTTTTTTTTTCTAATTCCAGTAATATTATTACGTTCAAGATTATTCCAAAAAATGCCTTTCGTTTACTTTTCGCCAGAGGCCTCCGGGCGAATTTTTGAAAAAAATGAAATACTGGCAAAATGGATTCTCAATGATCTCAGCTACGGAACCATGTATTAACAAAACATAAATTGCATATGAAAGAATGACATTTTGGCTTCAAGATGTTCAAGATATATTTTTTATTTTTATTTTTATTTTTTTTTTTTTCAAAAATTCAGTGACAGGTTTTGTAAAAACCACTTAAAACTTCCAAATGGATTCCCTACTTCTGGGAAACAAGAGAGGAGTACAAATATAATATGTATACAATTTGAATGGTAACAATTAGGGTAAAAATCTGTTCGAAGCCGATTTTTGAATTTCTTCCTTATTTTTGAAATATTTCCTTTTCGAGATTGACAAATTTTCTATTCTTCAATTGTGTTTTTAAATAACAAGATTTTAACCAAATAACCCGAATAGACCGAGAGCCCACAGCAGATTTTGGGTGTGATCGATAGCAAACAAAGAAGTATAGGCGTCGAAAGCTCCATTAAAAGCTATTCAAAAAATCAAAGTCTTGCAGTCCACAACTGGGGGCCTTTGCGAGAAACAGTGCATCAAAAAAAAAATATGAATGCAACTTCGAAGATAATCGTTTTAGCCGAAATTGGTTTTCACTCCTCCCTAGATAAGCTCCTCGGATGACATATCACAGAATCTGATACCATTTGAGTGTATAGTTCGCTCTACCGGACCGTTTAAAAAATTCAAAATTCTAAGTGAAAAACGGTTTTTTAAAACAGTCTGGCAGGGCGAATTAAACACTCAAATGATCTCAGATTCCGTGATATGGGATCCGCGGAGCTTATCTAGGGAGGTTTAAAAACCAATTTTGGCTAACACGATTATCCTCGAAGTTGCATTTATATTTTTTTTTTTGATGCACTATTTCTCGCAAAGGCCCCAGTTGTGGACTGCAAGACTTTGACTGTTTGAACAGCTTTTAATGGAGCTTTCGACGCCTATACTTCTTTTTTTGCTATCGATCACACCCAAAATCTGCTGTGGGCTCTTAGTCTAGAATCTTTCTCATATAGACACAAATGTGTTTTTTTCAAATATTTCGAATTTTTTTTTTTTTTACACTATCAGATCTTTGCCGAAGAGAGCTTAGTACAAGCAACATCTTGCGACCAAAGAATTGCCAAACACAAATTAAGTGCTTATCAGGCTCATCACTTAGTGTAGTGTTAGTAGTTAGTAAGCAACAAACTACTTAAAACATACACTTTACAAAATAAAATTAAAAACAATAATTATAAAATAACAAATAAAATGACATTGAAAAAATTAACAATTACAAACATTTAAGAGCGTGGTACACTGGTCTTCAATGAAGCTTTGAGTCTATTCTTACTTATATTAAAATCAAAAAAATTAGAGTTCAAATTCAGAATGATGCACATGCGGGTAAAAGGCTCATGCATTCCATAATTGGTACGGTGTTGAGATATATGCATTAGTTCTAGACTACGAGTGTTGTGACCTCCACCACGGTAGTTAAGGCTAGTACAAGATAATAAATCAGGTGCATCAATAACGCCCGTTAAAAGTTGATGAATAAATACAATATCATTATTAATTCTCCTTTGTGCCAAAGTTTGAATCTGAAGAAGCTTAATCCGGTGTTCGTAAGGAGGAAGATTATAAGGATCGGACCACGGTAGTCCTTTCAAGGCGAAACGTATAAAATTACGCTGGACTGCTTCTAGTCTATTCTTATGGACATCGTAAAAAGGAGTCCATACCTGTGATGCGTATTCAAGATGAGGGCGAACAAGACTGTTGTAGAGAGCGAGGGTAACATAAGGATCCTGAAATTCCTTAGACCAACGTTTAACAAACCCTAACATAGAGTTTGCCTTGTTGACTATTAAATTTATATGCTTCGTAAAATCAAGATTAAAAGTCAATCTAACTGCCACAAGATGGCTTTTCTTTGAAATTGATTCGTCATGTAGCATGATCGAATCAAACTAAACACAAATAATCGTTTTCTATTCGAAGATAAAAATGTTCGAATCTGAGTTCGAACTTTGTCCGGAGGCCTCTTAATAACTGTGAAAATGTTCTATGCCTGTACATAAATGCTGTTATTATTAACACATACTTTCGGGAAAACGAACAACTAATACAATTTCAAAAGCTGTGAACATAGTTTCGAGCGCTATGTTCGAAACTCATTTCAAATCGGTTCCGATTTAGTCGATCTATGCGCATAATGTAGTTCTTAATTCCATCACACAAGCGCCTTATGAATTTTCAAATGATTTCATTGACGAGATGACTGTTTTAAAACTCGTGTTGAAACACACTGAACTGGCATGTGAGGAAGACCTTTTTCTAGAGAAGAGTTGCGTGGCTTTTATTTTTATCAACAGAAAAGAACTCCAACACCTGCACTACCTACTCTACTCGTACATTTCTAAAAACAAAACTCAATAAACAATGGTTAAGAACTAAAAATACGACACAAATATATATTCGTGTCGATGAGAAAGAATTTTATAAGTGCAAAGACAGGTCTTAGCACTTGAGAATGTTGGGCGTTTTTTTATTTTGCACTCGAGTGTATAACATAGAATATATAGAACCTAACTCACCTCCTTTAAGATCCTTTACGAAACGCGTTGTATCTCATATGTGTCATGAATGCTAGTGACAGAAATTCAATCGGATATTCGTCTATACCACTTGTCAACATAAGAGGCTTTGCACTTCTACACGAATATATTGCTCCTGGATGTTTCCTTCGTCCTTTTATGTAGAAAATGTATGTTGTATGTTTATACGTTTGTATTTGTATGTATAATCATGTTCGTGTATTAAGTTCTCATCACCGCAAAACTTTATTATTAATCACACTCACTATTCTGCCGCAGCACATTTCTTCGACTTAAGGCCTTTGCTCATCCTGGTATTATACCCACTATACAACGCTAAATGTGTTCATCTTTGTAATGAATGTAATGTTCATTTTCGGTACTTGACACACATATCAACATGCTTCTCTTTTAGGCCGGAAATGTTGAAAAGATTCATATAATTTCTTTTTGAGTTTATTTTTTTTTCTTTGGATTTGTTGGCTTCTTTCTTTTTTAATATGATTTCTTCTTTTTCTGCCTTGAAGCTTAGTTCTACGACTATGAAGGCAAAAAAGGATGAGGATGGATCTTCAATAGAACTAAAGAAATAAATTTATTTCATTCGTTTGTGGTGGGTGTTTGATATTTAATGTATTATTTTTTCCTTCTAATTATGTCTTTGATTGTTGCCGCAAACTTCAGTTCATGATTTGTCCATGAATTCTATGAAATAGAAATGAAATAAAAATAACAGTGCTGTAGTAAACATAATTAATGAAAAAAACAACTAAGATATATTGAGAAAAACAGTAATATTCAATACCAAACAAAAATAAATACAATTTAATTATGACGTAATACCTTATACCTAGCTGACGATTCTAAGAGCTTTGAAAAAATGTATTCGTAAAATATCCATTGACTAGAAAAAACATTTTTAGTCTTTCAGTTTCAGAACTGGGTAAGAGGTCTGCTGGTCTGGCCTTTTTTTATTTTGCTTATTGAGTAGTATTTTTTTTCTTAAATAAAAACGGATTTGTTTTAGATTAAAAGTGGCGCCCAACACAACTGGGCCAAAATCGCGAAATAGTTTTAATTTGTCAGAATTTTATTTAAGATACGACTAGCCAAATGTACACACAAAATACATTTCTGACATAACAAAAATTCAAACAATTTCTTGATTTTTGCCCAGTTGCGTTGGGCGCCACTTTTAATATTGGAAAATAGGTTTTTACTAAAAAAACTCCCTAATTTGAATGCGACTTAAAACACATATGGAAAAGTAATTGCAAATCCTTTATGACATTAGTCGTGAGTTGACAAATTTGAAAAAATAAGGTCACTGTAAAAAACTGCATTGGTAACCGATTTTGCTCAAATTTTCACACTTGGTTAAATAAGTGACAAAAAGTTTTGAAGGTTGAGTTCAGTCAAATACGCCTACTACCACGCCTACTTTTTTCTAGGAATCTGAAATTTTACAATTAACCTCACTTAAAGTTAAAGTATGGAGTGTTGTTTTTACCGCCTACATGCCTTAGTTTCTTGCCCGGAAAAAAACAAACTACCATCCCTTTGGTTTAAAAGAGATGAGTTTCAAAGTCCGCCCTCAACGGAAGCTTCCTAAGAAGACAACTAAAATTCGTATGAGAAACGTGGATGTGGATGTGGACACATGAAGAGGACAAACTACACTGCCATACCTTAAGTTTGAGAGATTATTTTCAAAATTTCAGCTTTCTAGAACTAAACTTGTATGTAAGACAAACGGGCGTGGTTATAGTTGGGTCTTACTATAAAAGACAACAACTTCGTCGAGCTAGAACTTAAGCGGGTGGACTGATTTGCTTCAAATTTTGCATGGAGCATTTTTAAGTTTTTCTCTAGATACGCTAGTGAAAAACCTTTAACAAAGATCAATTTTGTTCAAGAGTTTTTTCATTGAATATGTTGGGATACTATCCAGACGAGACAGCACCAGCACCAAATGCATTTCGAAGAAGTCACTTTTTGGTGCGGATTTTGATTTAGTTCGTTTTTCTTCCCAAGCGAAACTTGCACTGTCATATCTAAAGAAACCAAGACAAATATAAGAAAAAATAAGCGTGGTAGTAGGTGGTTTTTACTAAAACCATTTCTTTAACTTTTACCCTTCTAAAAAAAAAAGCTTCGAAAATTTGATCTAAATCGTAAGAGCCGTTTCCGAGAAACCAATTACAAAGAATTGTTTGTATATGTAACTATTTGTTTGGTGGCGCAACGACTCGGCTCTATAATCTTGGCAAAATAACATGCCATCAACTGGTCTTAGAAATTATTCAGCCCTAGAAAACTCATAATCAACGCTAAAAGTTTCTCTAGGTCATACGTGACTGACGTCACCCCATTTGTGAGATAATCGCAAAAAATGTATACAGTCTGAAATAAAGGCAACGAACTTCGGATCTATACGTGGAATATTCTGTCTCTCCTTAGACCTTAGAAAACTGAAAGACTGCGTCACAGCAGGGGCAGCATAGTTTTGGATGTGGATGCGTCATTAGAGCCAGGTAAGAAAATCTTTGAACTATGCGAACGAGCAATTCTCATCAAGGCTAAGTTCTCCAACATTAGCCTCATGCGCGCATGCCCTCGCAGAGGCAAAAGATAATTACACAAGGACGAGTTCTACGAGCTCAATGACAAAACATGAGCAATACCCTAGCTATGACATTAAGATTGTCTTGAGTTATTTGAATGCCAAACTAGGAAGAGAAGACGTCTTTGGTGGCACAATCAGAAAATATATAGCCTGCATAACACCACCTCCGATAATGGATTCAGGTTAATTGACTTTGTTGGTGGTCGCTTGCTGGTCAGCCGCCAACCAAATTGACAACTTTGCGATCGATGCAAAGCACTCATCCCGTATCAAAGATGCACGAAAGTTCCGAAGATCCAACTTTGACTCGGACCACTACTTCGATGTTGCCAAAGTAATGCTACGTATATCCAGACCAAAGCCAAAACAGAGAAATACTATGAGGAAGTTCGACGTCGGCTACAGTCGCAAGAAATCATCAGGTCCTTTTCCGATCGAGTCTCTCATGCCCGAAAGTTCCGAAGATCCAACTTTGACTCGGACCACTACTTCGATGTTGCCAAAGTAATGCTACGTATATCCAGACCAAAGCCAAAACAGAGAAATACTGTGAGGAAGTTCGACGTCGGCTACAGTCGCAAGAAATCATCAGGTCCTTTTCCGATCGAGTCTCTCATGCCATTTTCAATAGCCCTTTGCCGCCAAATTCAAGCATCGAGAACAAGTGAAAGAATTGCCATTAAGCCATCAGCGATTCAGAGTCTGACGTGCTGGGCCTCGCACGACCACCAGAAGAATGCCAGCAAGTATATGCAGCCAAACAACCGGCATACAAAGTGGTGCTGCATAAAAGGATCAGAGCTGCTCGCAAGCACTACGAGCAGAAAAGGAGAGTCGTAACACTGGTTTCTCAAGAAAGGAATGAGCGATGACATTGCAGGGAAGTTTTACCAAAATGTAAAAAGAACCTCCCATTGTTACAAGTCCCGAACCGAAGCCTGCAGGGACGATCAGGGGATTATCGTTGTAGAATCGCGGTCGATGCTAAGGATATAAAAAACTCATTTCTGCAGATTACAAATATACATAACTGCGCCAACAATTCCGTTCACCGATCTCGACGGAGTAAAGATTGCTATATAAAATCTGGAGTCCAAATAAAGCTGCTGGAGCTGATGACCTTGCGGTCGAGCTATTAAAAGCAGCTGGCAATGAATTGGTTAAGAGTATGCACCAGCTCATCTACAGAATATGGTCGGAGGAAAGCATGCCCGATGAATGGAACCTCAGCATTGTTTGCCCAATCCTCAAGAAAGGCGATCCTCGAGACTGCACCAACTGCAGAGTCATCAGTCTTCTTAATATCGCCTACAAGAACTTCTCTGTCGTACTTTGTGAACGCCTGAAGCCATTCGTCAACAACCTGATAGGTCCATATCAGTGTGGCTTTAGGCCAGGGAAGTCCACCATCGACCAAATATTCTCACTACGGCAGATCTTGGAGAAAACCCAGGAATTTCACATCGATACCCACGACTTTTTCATCAATTTTAAGGCCGCGTATGACAACATCTAAAGAGACGAGCTATATAGAGCAATGTCTAGTTTTGGCATCCCTGCCAAACTTGTCCGTTTGTGCAGGATGACGATGGGGAATGCACGCTGCTCCATCAAGGTAGGCAAAGACCTCAGCGATACCTATGATGGCAATAAAGGTTTTAGGCAATGCTACACGCTGTAATGCGATTTTCTTACCATCGTTCTTGAAAGAATAGTGCAAAACTCTCACGTCAATGCATGGACACTATTAACGGTGGATGAGATTGCGTTAGGCTGTTTTGAGAGGAAAATTCTCCGGGTGATTTTTGATCCCGTCTGCATAGATGGGGAATGGAGAAGAAGATACAACAGCAACCTGTACGTTCTGTACATGTACAGTGAAACCGACCTAGCCACAGAAGTGAAATGCCAATGACTGAGATGGCTGGGTCACCTTGAGCGAATGGACACCAATGCTCCGGCCCGGAAAGTGTTTGAATCCAACCCCGTGGGATAGCGCAGTAGAGGTGGACAGCGTAAAAGGTGGCTCACGCAAGTGGAAGAGGGCCTTAACTTACTTGGCGTGCAAAACTGGAGACAGCTAGCTAGAAACCAAGCCGGCTGGAAGAAACTTGTTGGTTGAGGCCCTGGTCCACCCCGGACTGTAGCCCCACCTTTAGTAAGTAAGTAAGAGAGCGAAACCGTCAATTTCAAGCGCTCTTGATCGATGATAGTTAATTTCTGTGTAGGGGGGTTTACATGGACCAACATGTTCAACAACATGGCTGGTTGTCGACGCATGCTCGATCATTTAAAGTCGAAAACAACCACTGGACCAACATGCTCGACGGTTTTCAAAATGTTTTGAAAACTTGCTGACTCGTTTAACCAGCCACAGATGCTCGACAACTTCGTTTTTTTTTGCATTATTCAGCCACGGTGGTGTAGGGAAAAAATGGTCGCAACAATAACAAATAGTGAGCTCTGGAGATAATTTTTCGAATTGTATAAAACCTTACCAAAAGTTTGGGAAATAAAAAGCGATGTCAAACAAAAATTTTTGCACGCCATTATACTGCGTTTGTTCCGAAAAATGAAAAATAATGATGCTCGACAACATCAATATCCATTTAAACTTTAAGTTTGGTGAACAGTTATTTTTTTACATCGAGCCATGTTGTCGAGCATGATTGTCCATGTAAGCCCCCCTTATGGTAGGATACTAACGACATGTGGTTCCAACGTTCAAACAGGGCGGTTCTACGTTCCACATAGCGCATGTCACGATAGGTATTCTTCACGGGGAATTTTATGACACACAGTATGGCAACGTGATCGTGAACTGGCTATCAAGATCGTTCGATTTAACGCCGTTTGGTTTTTTTCATCGATCTTGAATCATAGGTCTGTAGCTCTACGAATAAACCGCAAGCTATTTATACTTTGAAAGGTAACATAATGAACGCCAATCAGAAATTTCAGTTAGGCTCATGCGATAGAGTACCGTAATCGCCACTCTTGGCCATAAAATATTCTTCCAAATGAAATGACTGTCTTTACTACAATTTTACTCTATTTACTTTTGAAATTCGAATGTTTTTTTGGAAAGACCCTTGATTAAGGGCAAGTACGTGCGACTATGTGTATTTTTTGTTTATTTTTATTCGTGTTCACTCATTCAGAGCAAACAAGTCCAAGGTTTAAAAATAGAAAATAAATTTGGTGGCGCAACAGCTCGTGAAGAATCATCTCAACCAGTTACCAGGAATAGAGAAATCTTAAAATTTTCTGCCGAATTCTTCACTTGGATAAAATGAAAGGCACTTTTTCTTGAAAGGATATACTTTTGGGCGGTTTGTCACTTCCTCGCAAGAGATAGTGTTCCTGAAAATGGTGGATTCTTATGTGGTATGGGCAACTATTCGACCCCAGAACTCTGCGCCAACACGCTCCAAGATTCCAAGGTTTATCTTAAATTAATTCCACCTGCGCCAGACTACAAATTACTTGCTACTGATTTTAATGCACATTTAGAGGTGCACATTAAGAAGTTCAATAAAACAATATGAAAGTAATAACTCTCTCCCTTACTCACAAAAATTCTCACACAGCACTGTATTATAATTTAAAATTTATTGCACCATCAAAAGGAATGGAACCATGCCAAGGATATTTTTTAATACAGAAATAAATAAAAAAAAAAATAACTACGAAACATTTTGACACATTCGTGTTACAAATGCAATTAGAGATGTTTATTGAAACTCATCATCGCACACAGTTTTAGCACTCCTCTTTATACCTTACTCCATCCGTCTATCGTTTATTATTACACCAGAAACATTCGTCCTGAAGGATCATTTCATAACAAACAAATAAAAACAAAACAAAAAAAATAATTATTTCTATTTTTGTTGGCTTTTGATAGCGTGATGTCTTTTATATTCGTCGTAACTAAAATCATTGTTCTATCGTCCGTCGTCTGCCCGAACCGTTCGTCGGCGTTGTCAACCACTGTTGGCATCGCGTCGTTGTATTTAGATATTATGGCTGGCTGGAGCACCGAATTGAAATAGCTTAAAGGAATTTCTTATTATTATTATTTTTTTTTTCATTCAGAGTCTAGGTAGGGGGGGAGTAAAACCAACCAATCTCAAGCAAAAAAGAGAGTAATTATGAAAATTCAATAACGTAGTCCTATTTTAAACTACATTAAAATTTAAATTACTAACACAAAGGGAAACGATAAAGAAATATTAATTAAAGAACCCCATGAGAGAAGGGCGAGGTTTTTGGTGAGAATTTTCAAAGAGAAGTTAATATTGCATAAAAGTTTTTAATTATTCATTTTTTTCTTGTATACACTTTTGAGTTTGACCTAAGAATGCAAAATGTAATTTTTTTGAAATCTACTAATGGATATTAGGTCGCCCTCATTTGAAAGTCAGTAAAAGTTAAGGGTACCTTAAGATTGTGAGTGGAGATGCCGGTGACGGAGACGATGAGTGTGGGAATACATATTTGAGATAGAAATTTTACTTTTTCAAAATCAACTTTCTTACAAAGGTTTTAATACCTTACCTATGCATTAGTATTTTTTTTTTTTTAGAGTAGGTCCTGTATGGTATGCGGTATTAAAGTATTTACTTACCTCATTCCTACAAAATAATTATTTTTTTTATTATCAAAAAGTCCATTAAGATGATTTCCCTCAAGTGAGAAATTTTAATGTAAGTTTTTGAAGTATGAATAATTGAATCCTATTTGTTCACACGAGAGCGCTTGCAACAATTTAAGCTGCCTCGTATGAAAGTTTAACATTATTAAAACAATTAGTTGTTCTTATTTCTGTCCGAGAACAATTAGACTGCAGTATATGTATCCAATTAAGGTGCTTCATTAGGGATTCTTCAAGTCCTGTAAGGATTCTGTGTACGGTTAATGAATGGTAATGTACTTCAACTCACACTCCATTCTAAAGAATTCCATTAAGTTAATTCAAAGGTTTTATGTTTCACAATTCATCCTAATCTCTTCCTTTCTTCATTTTTTCTGAACATTTTTTAATGCAATAGGTAGATGTCTAGGTACACTAGAAAGGACAAGTTTTGCATTCATACAAAAAATATTGAAGTCGAAATTTTGATCATTAAAATTAGGAATTTGTTGTTGTTGTGACAAGATTTCAAAGTTAGTTTTAATGAGCTGCTTGGTTTTTGAAAATGCAATGGTATATGGCAGCTCAATTTGAAAACACCGAAAGTTCTGCTCAAGTGTTAGCTTTCGATTCAGAATTTCATACACAAGTTTGTATTTCTGAGCATTTATGCACTTTTATCAATTAAAAATACAACTGAAAGAATGAATTTAATTTAAATGTTGCTTCAAATTTGTATTACCTATCATATGCCAGGTCAAAACAAAAATACTGACACTCCTACATGTGTTCAGAAGTGGGAAATTTTGCTGTTCTTTAATTGTGAACTTTGAATTTGTTCATTACTAGCCCCAAACTTAGGGTTGATCATCATATTGGCATCCTATTGGTGCAGTTACTGACTCTTTTTTGTTAAGATATCTTCGTAAAACCTTCAAAGATGTTATTCACTAATGCCGGAACAATATGGGTGACTTACTTAATTATCCGGCTCCCGATCCATGAAGGGTCTCTGCCGGAGATATTGCGGTCTTCCATCGGTTGCAGTCCCTCGCACGCTCCCTCCAGTCGGAGGATTTGAAGATTCTCTTGGCTGTAGCGTTGTTGTCCATTCGCTCGATGTGGCCGAGCCAGTGTAGTCGAGGTGTTTTGCTCTTTGCATTACATCCATATCTTGGTACAGCTCGTACAATTCACGATTGAATCTTCTCCTACAATGACCCTCTTCGCATATAGGAACAAATATCCACCGTAGAATTTCTGTCTCGAAAGTGCCCAGTATCAATTCCCCTTTTTTACTTATCGTCCAGCACTCGGCGCCGTAGAGTAGAACTGGTAAAATTAGCGTTTTGTATAGCGTGCACTTTGCCTTTCGAGAAAGGAGTTTTGATCCCATTTGCTTGACCAAACCGAAGTAGCAGCGGTTCACTAGGGTAATTCTTTGTCGGATTTCCACTAAAGTGTCGTTCGTGGAATTGATGTTTGTTCCGAGGTAGATGAGCTCCTTAAATACCTCGAAATGACTGCTCCCAACAGTGACGTTTTGTCCTAGGCCATGAACAGATGAGGTTTTGTTTGTTGATAGCACATACTTTGTTTTGTCCTCATTCACTTCAAGACCAATGCGTTCCGCCTGCCCATAAATAGCTGTGAATGCTTCAAATACAGCTCTCTTGGAGCGGCCGATGATGTCGATGTCGTCCGCATAGCCAAACTGTTGAGAAGACCTGTTGAAGATAGTGCCTTCCATTCTAACACCACTCTTGCGCACTATCACATGATAGCGCATCTCCTTGTCTGAAGCCTGTACACATCTGGAATAACTCGGATGAGCTGTTACCCATTTGCACGTTGCACCACGTATTTTGTAACGTCATGCGGCATAGCTGGATCAGTTTTTTCGGGATCCCGAGTTCCGACATTGCCAACAGAAGCTCTTGGCGACTTATGCTATCATATGGGGCTTTGAAGTCGATGAATAGGTGGTGGGTCTCGACTTGAAATTCGTTGGTCTTTTCCAGTATTTGCCACAATGTGAAGATTTGGTCTATCTTTGATCTGCCTGGCCTGAAGCCACACTGGTACGTGCCGATCATAGTGTTGCAGAATTGCAGATAGGATCTTGTAGGCAACATTAAGCAGGGATATGCCTCTGTAGTTCTTGCAGAACATAGGATCGCTTTTTTTGTAGATTGGGCATATGGAGCTATTTGACCAGTCGTCAGGCATACTTTCCTCCTCCCACACTTGGTTGATGAGCTGGTGCATGCACCCTACCAGGAAATCTGCTCCATACTTGAAGAGCTCCGCAGGTAGGCCATCCGAGCCGGCGGATTTGTTGTTCTTAATCTTGTAGATGGCTTTCTTAACCTCTTTAGTACTGGGCGCTGGGACTGGATCTTAATTGACTGGTCTCATGCTACTTTGTTCCCCTGTTGCCTCCTCTACATAATGCCCACTAAGCAGTTGCTGGAAATGCTACTTAAACACGTCTTCAATTCCCTGTGCTTCGGTGAATAGGTTCCCTTCGCTGTTTCGAAGAGCTTGCTTGCCAGTCCTATAACCAGACGCCAGTTGCTTGGCTGTTTTGTAGAACCGGCGGGTGTTGGTGGAGGTGCTAGACTCTTCAAGATACTTGAGCTGAGAGGCTGCGGTTGCTCTTTTCTTTCTGCGCAGGTATTTTTTCTCTTCCCTCCTTTTTTCATCGTACTACTCTATTGCTGCTCTTGTTTTCCGGTCCAGCATTTGCATTCGTGCATTTTCCGTCTCCTGCTTCAATACTGCGCATTAATGATTTATCATCATACCACGGGTTCTTTTTTTTTTGGGTGGCCTACGGTGGTCTTGGCTGTCTCCTTCATGATGTCGCGATACTGGTTCTACTGGTTGTTGACGCTTGTGGCTGGGTGTACGGAAGAGAGTTTCCTGGTCAGTTGCTCACTGTAGTCTCTGGCTTTCTCAGATGTGTGCTAAGGCATCATCATCATCATCGTGTCCTGTAACCCCGGCTTAGGCATAGGGTGTCAACAAAACGTCTCCATATTTCACGGTCTGAGGCAAGGTACTTAAGCTGTGGCCACGTCCTGCTCTGGGATTTTGCTTCCGCTAAGACAGATGATTTCTATGTCGTTCTCGGTCTTCCAACCCGCCGTGCACCCTGAGGATTCCATTCAAAGGAATGCTTTGCAATTTCATCGTTTGGTTTCCCCAGTGTGTGACCAATCCATAGCCATTTACGCTTTCTTAAGTCGTCGGCCAGCCGCTCTTGACTTTTCGTGCGCCACAATTCCTCATTTGATATAGGATGTGGCAAAGACAGCGATTCACAAAAGCCTGCAATTTCCTCGAAATGGTAGACGTGACTTTCCAGGTTTCACAAGCATATAACAGCACGGATTTTACATTGGATTCGAAGAATCTCAACTTAGTGCGTTAGGAGATTTAACTGGATTTCCAAATTGGGAAGGAGTACCGAAGGCAGCACGAGCTTTATTTATTCTACTTTTATCGTCCAGATCCGTACCACCGTTTGCAGAAACAATACTGCCAAGGTAGTTAAACTGTTCGACTTCCTCCGCTGGTGTTTCTTGTAGAATAATACGCTGCTGTGTGGAGCGGCCTGTAAGCATTTTTGTTGTCTTTTTGCCGTTTATTCACTCGAAACTCGACTCTCCCTTCACTTGCAGTATTTGGCACATCCCGTTCAGCCCACTGATGTTATTTGCCAGTAGATATATGTCATCGGCATAGTCTAATTGACTGAGCCTTTCGAATGGTCTCCATTGAATGCCCTGTCGCTCAGCTGTACCAACTCTGGCCGTCAATACGTCGTCCATCGTCAGCAGGAACACTCAGAGAAAAAAGCATGTATTATCAACCAATTTCTGGTCAATCATACCTGATTTTCGGGTTGTTATTTTTCAACTCGGTAGATCAGGTAACTGTTTAACCAGATACCTGATTTGTAAATTTTACACTGTAATCCTGTAAATTTTACCTGCAAATATAGTTAATTTAACATGACAAAATATTCAATTCCCTGTAAATTTAACATGAAAATCTGGTTAGTTTAACCTGA